>OX638251.1:13490325-14848450 GCA_951806755.1 Brenthis hecate
TGTTGACAAGGTTTTCTAATTCATATCAACATCATATTTTGTAAAAGAAAATGTACGAGCTTTGTTTCAAAATTAAGTAATCGTCAAGTTGTTTCTTAATTAGGTATATATTTTAATCAATTCATTATAAATAACAGTAATCGAATATTAGTAGGTATAAACTATACACGCTTCACATTACATTTATGTACCCATTTGTATATGCATAAAAATGTATACAGCTACTAAAAAAGCTTAAAATATTATTTTCGCATTTAAAAAATTCTTTTCTAATACATATAATTGCAAATATAAACATTAATAAATAGACCAATCGAAATTAGGTTAGTAATTACGAGGGAACATAGGATCGGATGTACAAACATACATACCTACAAAACACTAACCTAACCCCCTTTTACAGTGCAACTATTGTATAATTAATTTACCATTAATTATAAATTTTATATTGTATATTAATTTATCATGAAAAAATAATATTTAATTTAAATAATGGAAGGAAAAAATAGTGTAAATTTAATTAAAATATTTTATGATTTTTAAACGAAATTTATATTTGAGTTAACGGCACAAATTAAGGCAAGCTATGATGAAGTTTATTTATGTCAAAATATTTATATTATGTGCTATTTTATTGTGACCTATTATTTTAAATAAAAACTTTTTAACAAAAAAATAAAAACCGACTTCAAACAAAAGCACTAAAAAGTAACAAATAACTGATTGGTAGTTTTCATTTACTATACATACCTAATCAAATATTTTCGAAGTCGGTATGCTTTGCTTTGTATGGACTGGCACCGATTTCGAAAATATTTGATTAGGTATGTATTTAATAGGTAGGCTTTAATTACTTAGCCAAAGCCACTATTTACCCAGCTATACATTTGGGTAGTTTAAGTGACGAAAAATGATATGTATGAACTGCAAAAATAACTTTGTAATCCCATATATTGCATATCTATTTGTATAGGAATACAAAGTTACTTATGCAGTTTGTATATCTCGAAAACAGGATTGAAATTGCATGATGTTTAAGTTTTTCCTTGCGTTATAGGCTAAACACTAATTGTGTTCAAAATTTGAAGCTCCTATGTCTGCTAGAAGTACCTTAGAATTTTGATGATCGGTGAGTGAGTGAGTGAGTGACGATATTAACGAATTTTGATCTGCAACAGTTCTGAAACTACAGGTTCAAATTGAATGTAATTTGGAAATATGCCTAGTTTTATTATGTTCTTTTAGTCACTGAAAATTCAGGCTTCTAGCTTTATCCATAACGAAGTTATGGGGGGTGGAAAATGCTCTGAATCGCTTCGAGAAAAGGATGGTACTGTCGTGCCCTTTTTTGCTCGACTTGGCGGGGGCACTCCGTGCCCCCCGATAACACACCGAAGACGAAATATTCGGACGATATATTTCCTGTTATGTAGCTAAATTTCAAATTAATCTGATATAACGTCATACTTGTGTCTACAGGTGTGTATAGGGCCGAATTTCTTATACCAACTTAATATTTGTAAAAGAGGATTTAATATTGCATTATAATATGCTCTAACTCTAAAGCGGTGTTCGAAAAAAATAAAAATGTCTATGTAAAGCTAGATATATCCAAGCAAAATAAACTTATAATATAGGTACAGATAAATAAAGTTGAAGTGTCTGTTGGTAATGTCAAAACACAAAATAACAGTTTTTTACTAAATGCATATAAAACTATTAACGGTACTTATTCGTAAAACACAGTTTTAATAATTTTTTTCTATCGGTCTGTCTGTTTCTTTGGCTAATCTTTAAAACGGCTGAACTGGTTTTGACAGGACTTTCACTGGCAGATAGCTGAGGATTTCATTTTAAGGAGTAACTTAGGCCGGTTACTTTAATTTTAGAAAAAGAATTAGATTCCGCTCAAATAAATTATAACGTATCCAGGGAGGGAGGTACCTAATAAAAGAAAATAAGAAAGTTTTTAATAGTCTATCTATTCCATACTAATAAAAACATAAAACTTATCTAGGGACGAACCCGAGCGAAGCGAGGTTAAGTCGCTAGTAAAAAATAAAAAAATAAATTGCTGAAATCAAGTTACAAACCAGATAGATACAGATGTTGCTTTTAACGTGTTTTATCATTTGAAATAAATAACTGTGTAATCAAATCTTGGAAGTCAAACTTAAGCTTCTCCTAATGGTCGTGTCAATAATATACCTTGTAGGTATGTGAAATTCGGATAGTAATACAATAATTGTATATCATCGAATTTTCAAACGATAAAGTCTAGACTCTAAATTGTGGAAGTCTCTATTGATTACTAGTATATCTTTCACGTTAATTTGATTCGCTATGACGAGATGTATGGGACGTTACATGTAGACAAAAAATTGAAATAGTATTTAAAAAAATATTTATAAATATTCTTGCGAATACCATTATATATCTTTAGAAATTAGTGAAACTCTCATAGGTAAATTCTTGCGGGATAAATCAGCTTCACAGTTTTGCCGTCAGGAAAGTTCGCTAACTAATGCGAACACTGCATACCTACTGCCCGCTATGCTATTATTCGAATATGAGCGGTGGACATTTCCTTTGTAAAGATATTTATTGTTATTTAAATAGGTAGTCAGAGATTATAATACAATTTAACATCGTTTTAATTAAACTTAGACATTACGTAAACAAATACATCGTGCGTTCGTTTTCTAATAAAATAAGACCAAGGCTACTGTTATATAAAAAAACGTGCGTGTGTACTTATGTATGCACGTAAAAAGTTTAAAGTTATACTTCTTTGGTGTAACGAACAAAAATAGCTAAAGATCCCGTATGTCACAACTCTCTGTTTGTAAAAGGAATGATAAATTAATAAAATAATTAAATAAGGCATATTACAATCATATATTTATAGAATATCATTTAAGGAAAGAATATAATATTATATATCATTTGTCAGACAATAACAACGGTTACCATGGCAACAAACAGTTATCAACTTCAACTTCATGATGTCGTTTTCAGCTAACTTCATCATGCCGCTTTTTGGCTATTGGTGTGCTCGTGTTAACAAGACGGTTTACACGGTATTATAGGCAATAGAATTTAGGAACGAAAATGCTTTTGAGCACAATTGTACAAAAATATATTAAGAACTAGGTAAGATTTTAATATAATTTTGTACTATTATTGTGCTTTAACTACCATATGTACGTATGTATTCATTTTGCATGAATTACTATTTGCCATACCTACATTTCAAGGAAATCGTAGATGTTTGGTATATAGCTAATTATAACTATAATAACAGATATACCTAGAATTTTCTTAACTATAATCATATAAACATGACCCCTTTTTTCTTTTCGACTGAAAAAAATGAAATATTCCTTTTGTAAGGGCTTACCTGTGTAGAGGCTTAGACTCAACTCAAGCGCGAGCAACTTTGTATAGGACCGATATCGTATTGTGTGACAAATAAAAATAACCAAATCTAAAACTTATTGAGCTTATCCCCGCATTTACCAGAGCGTGCCAAGCCAGTTGTTGTTATCTTTCGAAGTGACTGCGCTGACTTTAGTGCAAGTTTTTGCTCACGGCTTTGTTCAAGTGGTAGCCGGTAGGTATCTTGATACAAAGTATATGCACGTCGATATGAGCTAGCTAGCTCCATACCCAATTTTACTGAGAGTAGATGAGTAGTTACTGCGTGAACAAATGACAAGCACTAACAAATTTTCGCATTTATAAATATTAGGGTGATAAGTGACCCGTGACAAGCAAATATCTATTTATAACTACGTATGCTTAATGCACATTGCGATATTTTATATAGAATTTAAGAACGGAGTTTAAAAACTGAAGAATGGTAGAGACTATTTTTAACCCGGTACAGTGTTTCCCGTTTGCTATTAGGATATTATGTAAAAAATAAAACATATTTTTTAATGTATAATGGATAATAAAAATTAATACATGTGATAGTAGCAATGTTAAATAAACTTCAATTTTCAAGCTCATGAAGCAAGTTAAACCATCAATGGCGATCGTTAGCTTTTAACTTTTACTGAATCAGATCACACGAGTTAACCAATGATCGCGACTGATCAAGTTAAACACTTTATAAATTACAAACAGTTCGGTAAAGTTATTGAAACATCTATTAATGTTTACAGTTTTCTTTATAAGTTACGATTTCACGCCAGAACGGCTGAACGGATCTGGATGAAATTTGGCATAGAGATAGGTTATAATCTGGAATAGCACATAGGTTTTTTAGCCCGGAAAATGTACGGTTGCCGTGGGATAGGTTTGTTTTTCTTCTCCTAGAGGCGAACCCGAGCGAAGCTAGGGTAAGTCGCTAGTAAAAAATATTTTTAATTTGCCTTCAGATTTTCATACTAAAGAATAATTAAATAGCGCTCTCTGGTATCTTTTGATGAGTAAACAAGAGTATTGTTAATTAGAAAAAAGAACTGTAATATTTTATATTAATAGACTTTATGTACACGGTTTCATAAGCATTTAGTTCATCTATTAATGTGTGTATAAATAAATTGATCAATTAATGAGTGGGAGTTGATCATTGACTTTTTCGCATCACCAAACAATTTATTGGATATTTGATATGACTCGTTAGCTACACAATTTATTTGAGATATCACTTAATAATAATAATAATGTCCTCATAACCGATTTCGGCCACGTCGATCAATCTTAATGAGACTAGCACTGACTAGACTGCACAGGCGGTAATATTATACTCGTATTCATAAGCACAGGTGAAATGAGGACGTTGACAGGCTTTACGTGCTCTTCGAATTCCTTAACAGAAAAACCTAATAACTATATTTGGCTCAATCTAGGACTTCAAGCAAGGACCTCTGGATTTGTAGCCGTGCATGCTAGCTACTGGACACCGTGGTTTTAACGGTGCACCCGCGAGGTTAACTTGAGAGCCTATTGTCACATCTTTTACACTTGCAGCGTTTGGTCGAGTTATAAGGGGAAGATCATTATTGTTTTTCGAGTATAATATAATAATTAATTTAGGATTCTGATGGGGCTACCTCGATACTGCAGTACATAGTTATAATTGTTAACATATGATTGCCCTCATAAGCATAACTTAAATAAAATAAATATATATTACATAATAACATATATTATGAATATTCTTTGAAATAAATGATTATTATTATTGCTACTAAGCGCTACGAATAAATAATAAGCCAGAAAGTCTAACTCAGAACAAATTCCACACAAAAAGTGGCCCTACTTGAAACCAAAACCACTATGATCAAAATACGAATCACTTCTGAGGTTACAAACAGATATGCTTGGTGATTGGTTAATGCATGTATATGTGCAACAATAATTTTATTATATAGTGGTAAATGGCTAAATTTGGCTTTAGACAATTTATTTAATAGCTATATTTATCCTATACAAAATATTCTCGATGACAATACAAATATTTTTGGTAGTGTTCGTGCTGGTTTGTATTGTACAACGAATTCTCTTACTTCTATAATTTGGTCGATAAGTGTAAGAGATCTGGGTTTGATCCTATCTTAACTAGCCATTGATTAGTTAGTGAGGTAAATGCTGATGAAATGGCTTCGATTCTATCGTAGAACGATTTGAACGTAGGTACCAGCTTGTGTAGCTCCAGGAAGTCAGGGACTCCCGGGAGGTTACACATGACTGCTGTTGCTGGTGCTGGTGTTTGCGCATATATTTTTTTTTATATTTGAAATCTATATACACAACTTAGTGGTGTAGTGGCTAGCATGTACGGCTGCACACCCGGAGGTCCTGGGTTGGAGTCCCGGGTCGGGCCAAGTTTAGTTATTGAGTCTTTCTGTATATTAAGCCTCAGTAACAGCCTCGGAGAGCACATAAAGCCGTCGGTCCTGCGCCTTAACTCTCACTGGTCGTGTCGAGCAGTCGTCCCACCGGAGTATGAGAGTGACAGGAATAGAGAGTGCACTTGGGTCTGCGCGTACACTTGTGCACGATAATATCTCCTGCGCAGTTGGCTAGTCGCAATGGGATTGGCCGCCGTAGCCGGAATCGGACAGGAGAACATCATGTGTCTTGTTTAACTTTGTTACGTTAAGGCAACTTGACTAGCTTTGTTTCCAAATATATAGTGCAAGCGTGATGTTATTAAATTGTTCACTATAGTCAAAATGACGTGCTTTGTCGACACGTCACTTTCAGGATCTGACAAGCACTTCAATTACTAAAGGAGGCTTAGGTAAATGGCAAACGCTCCACATCGATTCTCTTTCGATAAACGCTAACGCCTTGGCAATATCCATAACAATTTGGTAGCCAAACGTACAAAGAGGTAGTAATAGTTTTGCTTGTGAACGTCATTTTGACATTGTGAAGTGCGCTCAAATTTAAATATATACGAGCAACACATGGGATTTTTAGGATTATTTTGTAAAAAATTACTAATTATAAGGATTATTTCTCCTACAAGCATTTGCTACAGTAACAATAAATACAATAATATATATTTATCAGACAATAAAAATCATGGCAACAATTAGTCATAATAGCTTTTATTTAATTTATGCACATTCATCCCACAGTAATGTGTAGGATCCCTAATAAAACTTCGAGATCTACCTTACTTATATTCTTATATTCAGTACTTTTATAATCGCCAGTGAGTTACATAATTTATAACCATAATTTTTAGTATTACCAACAATTCGTGACTAGTCACTACAGGGTACATACATCTCTGTACAAAAGCGCGGGAAAACAAATTAATATCCGCGCCCTTTTTTATTTTTTTAAAACATTACTATCAGCCAAGGTCATATAAGTAATTGCCACATTTTATTTAACATTATTATATTACATCATAATATTCAGTTTTATTTTTCACTTCCTGTGTTAATGTATTCTATCTCATTCTCTTTAATTTTATGTATTTATGTGTTTGTCTCTCTCTCTCTTGTCGCATTTTCTTGTCATCGAGTTTCAAATCACAACGAAGCTAAAGAAGTTTTACTTCAAAAATAAAATAAAAATTCACCCAAACACAATTACAATAATTCCACATATATAACAGCTGATCTAGTTATCTACAAGGTGTTAGCGTTCGATAAGTGTCGTACGCTAGCAGCCTAATTCGTTTGTTAAATGTGCCACTTGTCTTCAATTTCTATGAAGATTAATGTAATACCTTGGCGTTTCATTTCATCGAATAGAATATATCAACATTTGGCTGCCAATTACAAATTTGATACGTTGGATCAAATTTCAAGTCGTAAACATATGTCAATCTCATACATTGATTATTATATTCTACTAGCGTTTATGCCACTCGTCTAAGCTTTGGTTGGTTATGTAAAAGAAACGATGCGTATATGCGGGTAGGTTATAATAATACCTCCGGATATAAGTTAGTCGGTATATAACAATCTTATATATATAATCCCGGATAATAAAATTACCAATGATAGTAAAAATTCCCATGGGGCCGCCCTTACATACAAGAGCGTGTAACTGAAAATTTGTACGATATACTTATGGCCTTGCAAAGCTGACAACCGTTTAGGTAATCACTTTTTTAAACAAAAATTTTTAAATCATAAAAGTAAGATTATATTGAATATGTATTTATTATATACTAGCATTGCCCGCGGCTCCGCCCGCGTTTTTATGACCAGAACCAAATTCATAGGTTTTATATATTAGTATACTCGTATTACTATATTAGTTGACCCGGATAACCAGCTATTACCATACCAAATTTCTTCAAAATCCCTCCAGTGATTTTTCTGTGATGCGGTCACAGACAGACAGACACACAAAAATTCTTAAAACTATAGGTTCGGCCTCTGTTAGCGATAATAATGTGTATTTCAATAAAATTTGCCAAAAAATATTTAAATCACAGATACTGCTTCATTAAATTTTAATATATCTATAGATGTAACTAATTTATAAAGCCAAAAAGATTGTTTTTTGATAATGTAAACACGGGCGGGGCTGCGGGTAATTTAGAAGTAATTCTAATAAAATCATAGAAAGGTCGGATTCGTACATTCAATTTTTTGGAATTAAAACTAAGTATTTTGAAGACACATGGCGACATCTATTGACAAATATCTAAATAATACAAAAATAAACATTCATTAAAATAATTTTTTAATGAATAAAATAGTGCTATTGATATACTTGTTCAAGATTAGCTATTTTTAATAGTTTTTGACATATTTAGTAAGTTAACTTACTAAAATCTATATATAGTATCATCGTTTTTTATTCTAACCAGTTTTTGTATTTTTTCTCAGAAATGAGATATTTTTCTGCGGTAAAAAGTATCCTATATGTTGACCCAGATAATCAGCTATGACCATACCAAATTTCATCAAAATCCGTCTAGTAGTTTTTCTGAGATGCGGTAACAGACAGACAGACAGACGGACGGACGGACGGACGGACGGACGGACGGACGGACGGACGGACGGACGAACGGACGGACGGACGGACGGACGGACAGACAGACAGACAGACAAAAATTCTAACAACTATAGATTCGGCCTCTGTATCGATAATAATGTCTATTTCAATAAGATTTTCAAAAAAATATTTAATGTACAGATTTGACTTAGTTAGAATTTTATTATATGTATAGATTTATAACTATTATACATTAAAATTTTGAGTGCATGCCTCAGTGAGACTTCGCCATCGGGTGACGTGAAGTAGAACGGCACCCCTTTTCTCAGTCTGTGGGGTCGCCATTCCTATAAACCGTGCTGACATTCAAATTAACTTTCTTCAAAGGAGACTTTCATGGGTAGCTGACCCACCCTCACTTCACTCAGACTCTCACTCCGTTCAATATTATTTTAATCTATACTAATATCTTAGGGAACCGCGAAAAAGGCGCAAATCAACATAAACACTTGCATAATATCGTAATCGATACATATTACTATTCTTTATTGCACTTAAAAATCAATACAGTAATTTAAAAACAATTATTGTTTGCAAAGGTGGACTTATCTCTATCCATCTCTCTCTAAGAGATCTCTTCCAGCCAACCTATGGAAGTGAGAAATCTATAGGTACATATAATAAAATTGTAAGTAAGCCGAATCTGTACATTAAATATTTTTCGGAAAATCTTATTGAAATAGACATTATTATCAATTTAGAGGCCGAATCTATAGTTCTTAGAATTTTTGTCTGTCTGTCTGTCTGTTACCGCATCACGGAAAAACCACTATTTTTGATCCAATTTGGTATGATGTTATGATATTATGATATATGATATTATGTTATGATGACAATCAGATTTTGATAAAATTTGGTACGATGTTAGCTGGTTATCCGGGTCAACATATAGGATACTTTTTACTGCGGGAAATCAATGGGTACTAAATGTTAAAACGTAAGTACTAGTAATTAAATAACTTCAGAATGTCGACATTAACATTGTATTTTGTTTTAAACAACCAATTAGGCGCTCGCATGTCGCAAGCTCGTTTCGCGGTTTCTTGATTGATTTCTGAATTTCACTAATTTCAAACAACTGTGGTTTTCATGGCACATACGTTATATTTTGTGATCAAAAATAATTCTTGACTTTTGTTTCGGAAGCAAGTCCGCGTGTATTCCGTACTCGGAAATCCAATTAGGAATACATTCACATACTTCCAGTCTCCTTTTAAAAAAATAGAAGAAAAACTTTTCAATCTAGACAGCTCCTTTGAGAGAAGTTAGTTTAGTTGAAATACGTTATATGAAATGCAAGTGCAGTCCATTAAACATAAAGAGCGGGCTACATGCTTCTGCTTAGCGAGGGTAGAAAGAAGAGAAAGAACAGAAAACTTGGCGAGAAGATCATCGTTCGAATATAAAGTAATTAGTTATATTAGTAGTTTTAGTATGAATTTATTAATTGTAAAAACGTTTATCAAATTCAAACATTTAACAATTTTAAATTACTTGTGTAATCTGTTAGTTTTAAACGTTTTAAGAAGTATAATATAGTCGAAAAAATGAATGATGTATTTGTTCAAATTGAGCTCATTTAGATTTAAATGATATAAAAGCTTATCGCGAGATTTACTCACATAGATTCTAAGACAGACCAGAAACAAAATGTTAAAAAATAATGTTTTTTATAAAATAGATTTTGAGTTTATAAATAAATTTAAACCATCCATAAATTTTATCAAAACGCTCAATCATATTGTAAAGGAGTTATTTAACCGTGGAACCAAAACATCGATCAGCCTCACGCGTGAAAGCGCCAGTGATTGCGAAGTGGCTTCTCTTGTTATAACAGCCATCACATCTATAACGGTGGCTAGACGTTATTAAATGCATTTGACTAAAACTAATTATTATCCCAACAATATTCATAAGCGTACTACAGAATGGGATAAAAATATTTCAATGCATGAAATCAGATGTTTTAACTGTTATTTTATGTAAGCATCATTTCCAGTTAATTAGAGCGTTTTTTTTCAATACTCGTAGGCTAGCTACTTAAATTTTATTATTTTTGAGAAGGAGTAGAAAGTAAAACAATTTTATCTTACAGTTTCTGTCTTTACGCGTTGACACGTAATTGAAAAATAAATAAAAAAATAAAAAAAATGCTTGTATAAAAACCGTGCTAAAAAGATGGGAATAAGTTGACGAAGGACCATACATAGAATCCCATCAAAAACAACATGTAAAAATTAATAAATTAATTTGAATATATCTATAGATAGGTACTGTCCTGGATAAGTAAAGGTTAATTTATCCAGGACAGTACTTATCGGGGGGCACGGCAGTGCCCCCGCCAAGTCGAGCAAACAAGTCGAGCAAAAAAGGGCACGACAGTACCATCCTTTTCTCGAAGCGATTCAGAGCAATTTCCACCCTCCTCCCCCCCATAACTTCGTTATGGATAAAGCTAGAAACTTGAATTTTGAGTGACTAAGAGAACATAATAAAACTAGGTACATTTCCAAATTACATTCAATTTGAACCTGTAGTTTATGAACTGTTGCAGATCAAAATTCGTTAATATCGTCACTTACTCACCGATCATCAAAATTCTAAGGTACTTCTAGCAGACATAGGAGCTTCAAATTTTGAACACAATTAGTGTTTACTCTATAACCGAAGGAAAAACTCAAACATCACGCAATTTCAATCCTGTTTTCGAGATATACAACAAACTGCATCAGTAACTTTGTAATCCTATACAAATAGATATGCGATATATGGGATTACAAAGTTACTTTAGCAGTTCATACATATAATTGTGGTCACATTAAACTACCCAAATGGATAGCTAGGTGAATAGTGGATATACTGTAAGTATTAGTGACGACTAAAATGTGATTATAAATATTGTAAATAGTTTTAAGGAAAAATATATTTGATATAAATTAATACATATATAAAAAAAATTTAAAAAATAATATATGGTCTCAAATATAAAAAAAATACATATGTACAACTAATCGAACACTCGGGTATTTTCGTATCGAGAGTCGCTCTGTGTCTTATCATCTCGGGGCAATTCTGTAGCGAGAGCCGCTTTCAGTGGCTACAAAACTCAAATATAAAAAAAATATATGAATAATCGAGGACTCGGGTATTTTCTAGAGCTGTAGCAAACCGTATGTATTCGTTACTGAGTAACGGGTACGCCATCTAGTACCGAGTACCGAAACGTTACTCACGAATGCATTTCGTTACTCGCATTTTCCGTACATATTTTCGTACCGATGTTTTTATTGATTTTTTATTCAACAAAATACAACTTTCAGCTAATACCATTGATGAGTAAATTAGAGAGTTTATTTATTTCGAGTTGCACGATTTCCAGATCTTAGAAATTTTGCTTAGAAACAATTTTCAATTAGAAACAACCATTATAATTAGAACACATTTTTAGTTTTTTATCCAACAAATACTTATAATTTTTACTGAATGATTATGTCAAATGAAATCAAAATATACTTTACTCAAATAAACTTTTACAAGCTCTTTTGAATCGTCAATTTTACATTTTAAATTAAAATTAAATGTCAGTGTAGTCAGTCCGTGAGGAAGTTACCACCGGCTCGGAATGAAGTTTTCTGTTGAGAAGTACCGGCGAGAAACTCAACAATGGCTCTTTTAAAATAATAATTGTGTACAATATTGTAATACAATAATTATCTATTTATCCTACGTGAGACATGATCATGTGATTATGTGTAATACATACAGATTATGATTTGATAAATCGTTCGCGCAATTGATTTTAAATAATATATGCATTACGACGTCTCACTAACGTGATAGATGCCGTTACTTATTTAAATTACCTATATTTTTTTTATTTAATTTCAAAAATTATTAATAAAAAAATATTGTTAGTAAAGTTTTTAAAAATTATATAGATTTGTAAATAATTAAAATTTCCGGGTTCTGGATATCATGTAACTCTCCAATTGAAATGGTTTGCTGATCGTGCATTATTGTACATAAAACAACGCGACGTCAACGTTACACCATACGCAATACATACGAAACACGACTCGATGCGATGCTCTACGAGTATGCTATCGGATATCAAAAGTAACGAGTAACGATTCAAAAGTAACGAGTACTGATGCTATAGTAACGAATGCATACGGGTACGCTATTTTTCGTTACTTTTACACCTTGAGTATTTTCGTAGCAAGAATCGCTGTATTCTATCACCTCGAGGCAATACCGTTGCGAGAGCCGCTCTCAGTGGCTACAAGATCTCAAAATATATAAAAAAATATATGTTATGAGTAATCGAAGACTCGGGTGTTTTCGTAGCGAGAATCGCTCTGTATCTCATCACCTCGGGGCAAAATCGTAGCGAGAGCCCCTCTTAGTTGATAGAAGATCTCAATTAATTTAAAAAAATATATATGAGTAATCGAAGACTCGGGTGTTTTCGTAGCGAGAGTCGCTTGTGTCTTATGACCTCGGGGCAATACCGCAGCGAGAGCCGCTCTCAGTTGTGTATATAGATTTCAAATATAACAAAAATATATGCGCAAACACCAACACCAGCAACAGCAGTCATGTGTAGCCTCCCGGGAGTCCCCGACTTCCTGGAGCTACACAAACTGGTACCTACGTTCAAATCCTTCCTACGATAGAATCGAGGCCATTTCATCAGCATTCACCTCACTAACTAATCAATGGCTAGTTTAGATAGGATCAAACCCAGATCTCTTACACTTATCGACCAAATCATAGAAGTAAGAGAATTCGTTGTACAAAACAAACTAGCACTAACACTTCCAAAAAATATTCGTATCGTCATCGAAAATATTTTGTATAGGATAAATATAGCTATTAAATAAATTGTCTAAAGCCAAATTTAGCCATTTACTATGTATCTATACGTGGTCTATCTTTTGTATGCCTATCTATATTAGGTTTTTGCATAAAAATCTTATATGAGGATATGCAATTCACAGCTTAGAATGCCTTATTCAGAGGTTCAGTCAAAACTATTATTATTCATACGCTAAAATTCTTTTAAATTAAATTTTTAAATATCTCCTTATAGGTTATTACATAAAATTATATTACATAATTGATATACATAATAAATATTGTTGTGGCAGTACAGAGCCCTCGGAGCGTGAGTTCGACTTCTACTTGACTAATACAGATATGTATTTGTCAATATTTAGTTTAGTGATTTTAAAAAGAGAATACACAAATAAATCATGTTTTATTTAGAGATATTTACATCCGTTTTTATGTGAGCAAAAGTAACATATATTTTTTACATGACGAAAATGTCAACTTTTTCTTCTGCTTTTAAACGGGCGAAACGAAAACAACATATAAAAACTATTTTAGTGTTTCGCCACATACCTACTAATATTCGATTACCTGTTATTTATAATGAATTTATTAAAATATATACCTAATTACGACAAAACTTGACGATTACTTAATTTTGAAACAAAGCTCGTATACTTTCTTTTACAAAGTATGATGTTGATATGAATTAGAAAACTTGTCAACATTTCATTGCTCGTAACTGTACCCACCTAATAGAACATGGAATATAGAGGTCATGAAATATCAATCTCTTCGAAAATTACTTTTAAAATGGCCAATGGAATCAGTGAATGAAGTCAGTTGGCAACCTCAGTTTTCTATTAAACTGCATCAAAATTGACTGAACAAGCAATAATAAATAAGTATAACAACCTTCGGGATTTACTTACGGTGCCACAGATAGACACAAATCTACACGTTTTATTAAACTTACGTAAGTTCAATATCAGTATCAGGGTAGGTATTTAGGGTCAACAATGAAATTAAAATATTCATTAAATAAACTATACATATTTATACTTAATGGATAAGATAGTAGTATTGAAGCCCAGGAATCCGCAATTTCCAAATACAATAGACTTAAATATTTTATCATCCAGATTTGTCAAAATTTGTTATATCAAAGCCTCTGAAAAAAGCCCACAGAGACAGGGAGTGGGCTTTTAAAAAGTCCTTAGATGACACACAAGAAATAGTACAAGAAAAGAGAAAAAGAAGAAATATTTACAAAAAGAAATGAGATCCCATCAAAAACATACTGTAAAAATATTGTAAGTCTCGCAACGTATTTCTTCTACCGCAAAAAGCTATGAGATATAATGTAAAACCAAGTCGGTTAATTTATTCATTACCTATCTATGGAAGCATCTATCCGACAACTTTGTCATAAATCGTTACCGCATTAGTTAAGTTACAACATTTTATAGTGACCGTTTTAATATTAGATATATTTATTTCTTTATTTAATAGAATGACTTGGCCATCGCACGAAACATAATCACATAAGAATCTACTACTTTAAATAGTCCTAATTAAGCATACCATGACCAAGGTGGACAGCTGTTCCTTTTTGTGCTTGACTTGGCGGTTTGATTATGTAGTCTCTATGTTTTATTTTTGTTGCAAGTTTGCATGTATGTCTAAAAATGTGCTTTTTTATTGTACAAAGCTCGAAACAGAAATTGGCAATATTTTGGCATTTTAGTTGGGGGAATATAAAGATATTTCAATACGATTCGGCGATTAACGCACGAAATGTTAATTTGATTTGATTTATAATGCTGAAGTTGAAGTGCAAAACTGAATGCTGGGTCACCTCTCTATTTGTCAAACTGAACAATGAATATGCTTATGCCGGCGCAAACGTGTTTGGCCTTGTGAATGTGCTACAATGTCTATAACTAGCATTGATTATAATCATCACTTTGATAAAATAATCAAACCTTGACTATAACCTATTAGCATCATATCTTTATACTAACGACTCACTCTCGCTTCGGCCAGGTTCGTACATAGGGAACGTACGTTTTAACGGTTAGTATAGAACAGATAGACTATAGATTAGTATATACATAGGTAATAGGTACGATGAGTTTTATATCCCTTATTAAGTAAGAGATATAAAACTCAAAAATATCAAGCAAATGATTGATTCTCCATACAAACTTTCACCTCCCTTTTCATCCACTTCAGGAATGATTTCCTGGATAAAAACTATCTTATGTCCTTCCTAGGGTTTCAATCTATCTTGATAAAAAAATTCATATAAATCGGCTCAGCGGATTTTCAGTTTATTTTATTCTTTAAGTTTATCCATTACAAACAAAAATACATTTTTTTCTGTTTAATATTGTAGTATCGATAAAAATGTACCGTATGCCCTTTTAAAGCCTACAATTTTCTAATAGGTACATTGTTTTGATAATACATAATAATGTCTCTTATGGCTTAGCCAGGGTTACTAAGGACTACTCGATAGAACCATTTGTTTGGTTTTCCCGTGGGAATGAAAGATTTTCCTGTAGTAAAAAGTATCCTAAATTTTAAACCGAGTAATAAGGTATCACTATACAAAATTTAATTAAAATCAGTTCAGTATTTTTTGCGTGAAACGTGAACAGATAAACAGACATGCAGACAAACAGATAATTTTTTTAATAACAATTATTTTAGGCAGTTTATTATGTACACAATACGTTACAGTCATTGTTTTTAAAAAAATTGTACAGATTTCGCTAAGTTACTGTTTCATTGTTAACATGAATATAAAATTATGAAACATGAAACTAAGGGTATAGAAATGAATTGAACGATTTTTTTTTAAATGTAAACACCCACTTAAAGTTGGGGGTTATTTTCAGCCTCTCGAGACCACAAAACATACTTTTCTCGGAAACGGTTAAACATTTCAATTTCATTTTTTTTATTTATTATATGAGATCAAAAGATTATTCTAGAAATTAAAAATAAAAAAAACCAAGAAAGAGTTAAAAACTGAGTTTTTTTGCAAATATCTCGAAAAATTTGAGATTATTGTAAAAAGTGTTATTTATAAAAGTTGTAGATTTCTACTAAACCTACAACTTTTGTACAAAACATTTTTCGATAGAACGTCACAATAAAGCGGAAATTGAAAAAAAAAAACTATTTTTCAACGCTTTGCGTCCCGCCATTTCTCGGGGGTAGCTGGCCATAGGGGAATTTGAATTCTTTATATACTTACTAACATTTTGAAATCATAAAACTTCAGGTTTTCAATATATATTTTTTCTCTTAAAAATAAGCGGATTTCGATTGGTCTATTAGTAGGAAAAGGTGTGACGTTTCACGTCTTTGTGACATCAAATAAATTCAATATAACACGTCTTAATAAGTTTCACTCAAAAAATCACGTTCAGGCATAGATGAGCGGGTTTAAATATGCGGGGCCTCCTTTGGGGCGGGGCCCGTAGCAATGAGGGGTTTCGATACTTTTTCTGCCACTAGGCGGCGCTTCGTAGGCGTCAGGTCCAAACAGCTGTCAAATAGCACAGAGTCGTAGGTACTGAACATAAATTATTGAAATTCTATTGTATTTGGAAGTGTTATTGATTTTATTATGGATTACGGTCAGAAGAAGATCGCTGAACTGAAGATTGAGCTCAAAAAAAGGGGCGCAAAAGTCACTGGTACAAAGGAAAAGCTCATTGAAAGGTAGGTAACGTAACGTACTAGAATTTGTTTACACAATTCGATTTCGTTCTTTAACTACTAAATTGCATTTATTTGTGTTTTAGTGAGTTTTAGTTGATTAATGTATATTATTATACATTTCAGACTAAATGACTATGACAGAAACAACAACTTTAAATCGAATAAAAATAATAATTCTAACCTCTCAAGTAAGATTCTTTATATGATAGAATGGCCAGAAGAAAAGTTATACAAAAGTGTGGATTCAAAAACAGTGTTACCCAATTTTGATATAATTAATATAAATACGTATTTCCTTGAATTGTATAAAGAGGGCATAGGAATGTCAGATTATTCTGCAGTGCACAGAAGAGGTTATAATATGCTGCAAAATAACTACCTGCTAGCATTAGTAACCGCAAATATTAGTACACATATATTTTTCAAAGGTCAAGTTCATTCAGAAAATACAAAATCCCTCACTTATTTTGCTTCCATTGCCATATGTAACGAAAGCGGATGTATTATACAATCGGTGTGTGAGCGTGTAGCAAGAAAAGGCCCAAAAGCCATTAGTAAGCATGTGTCCGTTTTGTGCTATGCTATACTCAAATTCCGAGAGCAAAATGTATGGTTAATTAAACACACTCCAACACAAAAAAACAAGTATGGCATGCACCTAAAAAAAATAAACTTGATGTTTCACCACAAAAAACAGTGAATCTTTCATATGAAATATCAGAATACAATGTTTGCAAAAAAAAGAAAAGAAGTATGTGCTATGATCCAAGACCACAGTCCTCTAACAGTCTAGGAAAGGAATGGGCTGCAACAATCAGAAACAAAGTTATTAACTACTGTTCATTGTCACAGAAAAGGATAGGATTGTGTGGAATTTTGGTCAGTGCTAACATGGAAGATGTGATACATGACCATGATTACCTACCTTTTCCTTTACATCACCAACTTATCCTTAATAAAATAACCGTAAGCCACCTATTCCAGATGAATTTATCCATTATAGTAGCTAATACTTGTAATAAGATTGTACTATTGCAAGCGAGGTAGTGAATGAAGTGAAGCTGTAGTTACTATATTTTATTACTATTTTGTAATTGCATTTGCAGTGTAGATGTTTGTTTAGGTTAATACCTTCATACTTTCCTTATCCTTTGCCCCTAACAGGTAACTACTGACTCAGCGAAGGAAATTGAAAAGAAAACCAAAAATCAGACGAAGACAAAGTTATGGTTTACAGAACGATCTTTTCGAGTAACTGCTTCAAGAGTCGGTGAGATTTGTAAATTTACTGCTAAAAAGGACCAGGAAAAGTATGCACAGAACCTTATATGTAATAATAAAATAGTAAGCACGGCCTTAGAATGGGGCAAGTCTATGGAAACCACAGCAATTGAATCATATGAGGGGAAAACTGGTAAAAAAGTAGAACGCTGCGGTTTATATGTTTCTGTGCAGTACCCTTTCATTGGCGCTTCTCCTGATGGATTGCTTGAAGATAACAAAATCTTAGAAGTTAAATGCCCATATTCCATAAAGGATGAAATCATTGGAGTCAACAATTATTCCCATTTAGAGCATGATTCGGAATATTTGCAACTGAAAGAAACAAGCAACTATTATTACCAAAACCAAACACAGTTACTTGTCACAGGTAGAGATTGTTGTGATCTATTTATATGGACCAATGTTGATGAAAAAATAATAAATGTTTATAGAAATGATTCATTTATACAAAATATTATAATCCCTCGAGTAAAAGCTTTCTTTTTTCAATTTATGTTGCCAAATATAGCCAAAAATCTGTATGATTGTTAATATATGATGATATTGATAATATTTCTATATGATTTTTCATGCAGTGCCTGATAGTGAGAGAGAAGTTCCTCCACAACACACAACACCATACTTTCTATAAGCATAACTATTATGTTCAATGTTAATATTATATAAGTATTCCATTATAGAGATTTTGTATAATAAATTGTTGTATATTAAGAAGTTTTTACCATTTCTTAATAGTCTATTGAGTTTTCCTATCATATTGTTTTTTCCCTATAATTTTATAGTATATTGTAAGGTTCTATGTGATAGAAATTGAAACAAAGTTTAATTTGTATTCTTGTTATTTATTATTTAACAAAGTATGTTTATTACAGTACTGTTGTAACCAATATAAAATAAATGATTTTGAAAAAAACATGTTTACTTTATAATATTATTTTTAAAATTGGTCAACATAAAACATACAAATATTATTCTATCTGATAAAGGCACCAATTTTGAATCCAACTTGCCACTTAATATCTTGAAAGTTTTAGCTAAACCAATAACCCTTTCAACATGTATCCGTTGTGAAGAATTTTTTTTTGACCTTTTCAGTTGAGAAGTCTCAAATTGTCCATCAGTATTTTTTAAAAATTCAGGCACATTCACTGTAACGTCTTTATGGCACACTAGGTCTTGTACATTAAAGCCACGGTCACTAAGAATGATATCATTCGGTTCAAGTTTATTAATAAGTCCACATTTTTCAAATAATTCACGATCACTCGTAGAACCACCATATGCATCGGACACAAATGTAACGCAGCCTGATGCTGAAATCCCAACTAAAACTTTTAGAGTATTTGCTGATTTGTATGTGGAATATGTAAGCTGTTGTGTAAGTGGATTTTTGGGCTTCTCTATTTTTATTTCTGTGCAATCTACTATAACTGTGCATGGATTAATCTTGCCGTAGTACTTCATATTTTTATCTATGTATTGTTTTGGTACCCAAACGTTGAACTCTTTCAATTTACAATATAAGTAATTGATCCATGTTATAAAAATGTTGCTCAGTACTGTTTTATTAACCTTCAATCGAAAGGCAAGTTCTGTAAATAACATGTTCCGGCGTAATTTAATTAATACTAGAAGGAATTGATCATATGGGTTTATAAACGGCACTTTTAATGTTTTCATTGTAGGATAATATTTTAAACTATTTACTTCATCACCAAAAATAGTAAATATGAATTTTATATGTTCACAATCTTGGAAACCAGTATAAAACTGTATTTCGGCCGCATTGGTTACATCTACTACATTCCCAATTGAAGATTCTGTACTTTTTTTTTCATGTTTAAGACATTCTTTAAACATTTTGAGATCATTACCTTTGCCTAAATCACATTGGATTCCAATATCTTTCTGTTTCTCCTCAAACTCAATTTCCACTTCGCAGCAATTAGTAGTTTCCAAGAGGAAGGTGTCATCTTTCTCTTTTTCATTGTTAATGTGTACTTGTACACTGATTTTTTTTTCATTTCGGGCCAAACGTCTTTGATATCGCTCCTTTTTCTTTGGATGACTAATACTTCGTTCATTCCATGGGAATTGACTTGGCACTGCAATTTTTTTCAACACAGGTCTGGCTGAAATAATAATTAAATAAATGTACAATGGTACAGTTAAGTATTTTTTGATAAGGCAAGAACTAAAAATGTTTACACTATATCGTTGAAGGTTGGTCCAGCACTGAGATAATCAAAGTGATTAACTAAAGTTTATTATTAATATTGAAAATATTCTTACGTTTTTCTAATACTGAGTCCTTTGGTAGCTCGTAATCGTCTGCCGTAAAGTGGCTTTTACAAACCAGGCTATTTTTCGTTGGAGTAAATTTATCTCTGCGAATGGCTACAAGCCACTCTTTTAATCGGGTTTTATCTCCCGAAGGGAACTTATGTCCTCCTGTTTTATTTGCACACATAGGCACTGCACAACACTGTGGCATTTTAAACAACGATATTCCGTAAGGAATAATTTTAAGAATAAATAAACCAAAAAATAAATAGAAAATTACAATTCGCGTATGTATTTTGACAGTCCATTGGACCTGACGCTACAGTCCTGCCATCTCACGGAGATCATTTCAGAAAACCCTCATTGCTACTCTTGCTACGTGGTTAATCCGGCACTGCAGACAACGAAGTGATCCTGTAAAGGTTCCTTTATTCCGTTTTGAGGTCCGTACCTCAAAACCCTAAAAATCACAGTCTTCGCATGTTATATTAATATGAAGCATGTTTATTTACATGAAGCATTTTCTCACCCAAATGTTTTAAAAATAAGTTGAAGTTAAATCCAATACAGGTCGGAAGTAGTTTCCGACGCGACGGAAGCACACCTACCGTCCTGACCGTCGCGTCGCGTTGGCATACAAAGTTGCTTCATACACAGTTATATATATTCTCTTAGAGATATTATTCACATATTATTATAGTACTTTTTTATATTTATGAAAACCTCCATGTATTAAAATATTCATTGTTAGAGTTATTTTCAATAGAAAAAAGTATATAAATAAAACCTGAAGTTTTATGTTTTTAAAACTTTAACCGGTATATAAGGAACAAAAATCCGTAAAATGCCCTCGATGTTCAGCTACCCCCGAGAAATGGGGGATGAAAAGCGTTGAAAAATAGTTTTTTTCATTTTGCGGCTTACTGTGACGTCCTATCGAAAAATGTTCTCGACAAAAGCTGTAGGTCTAACTTTTAGGTTAGGTGTAACATTTTGCAATAATCTCAAAGTTTCTAGATATTTGCAAAAAATTCGTTTTTCATTTTTTTTCTTGGTTTTTTCTTTTTAATTTCTGCAATAATTTTTTGATTTCCATAAAACTAGGAAAATGTCCTCTTCGAAGTAGGTATATAAAATAACCATTTTTTTGAAATTGAAATATTTAGCCATTTCCGGGAAATTTATGTTTTATGGTCTCGGGAGGCTGAAAATCACCCAACTTTAAGTGGATGCTTATATTAAAAAAAATCATTCAGTTTTCAGTTAGGGCCCATTTTTTTCGTCTTGAACTCTACTTTTTGAAAAAATAAACTGTATGGTCGTCCTGTAAAAACACCCTTAAAAAATTTAAAAATGGGAGAAATCGATAGTTTTTATTTTACAAACTACTTTTTTTAATTATCATTAAAAAAGTGTACTTCATTGACCAAATTTTAATAAACTGATTATAAAAATGGTATTCTCAAGTTTTTAATTTTACTCTTATTCTTTATAGAATAACTAATACTTTGCAATTTGACGAGTAGTAGTATATAGGTTTACAAGGATTTATATATAAAATACTGCGTTCATATTTCAATTTTCAACAATAGGTATACATCGGATATTTTTTAATTTGTCAAAATAGAGAAAAATAACTGCAAATCTTGTTCTTCCAGTACACACGGGTACAAAATATATATTTTCTTACCAAATATAATTTTCGTACCTCATTTGTAAGTGAAGTAAGAATTTCATTTAAAAACTAACACACAACACACGATGTGTAACGTTGTTCAAAAGGTTTTTTTTAGAGTGCAACGTGTTTAGTGCTTACCTGACCGCGGTAACTGTCACTGTGTGACAATCCGTTACTCTTGGTTGTTCTCTATACCGTTGCTGTTTCTTACTTCCTACTTATTCTAGTACCAAGTACTACAGTGTAGTTACGTTACGTGATATATGTATGTTCAATCTTGTGTTAAGAAGTTATTTCTTTTCTATCTCCCAAAGTAGCAATAAGCTTCAAAGCATTTATAAAACTTAATATAAGGAAATGCAATTTCTACATATTTCTAAATATTCAGCCTTTTTCTTAAGTCAAATAGAAAAAAAATGTGTATATTCTTATGTACTTACGTACGCACGTAAGACGTTATACTTCCTTGGCATAAAAAACATAAATAACTCCAAAAATGTTCTCCTGCGTGCCAATACTATATCTACCTCTATCTAACTATCATAAAATCGGATAAAATGTACTGTGTTCTATGGTATTGAGTTCGAGCGGCCGACGCATCGCTGTTTCTAGCATTTTCTGCAGCTGTATTTACTTCTATGTAAAGTTTTTATATTAAATCATTTTAAAAAAAAGTATGTAATTACGTTTCTTTTGAACTGACGTGTATTCTGGTATAAATTTTATTTAATAACTAGCATTGCGTGCGGCTCCGCCCGCGTTCAGGTGACCAAAAACCAAATTCTTAGGTTTTACATATTAGTATACTCTTACATTGCAGTTTTTGTAATTTTTCTCAGAAATGAGACATTTTCGCGCGGTAAAAAGTATCCTATATGTTGACCCGGATAACCAACTATACCATACCAAATTTCATCAAAATCCCTCCAGTGGTTTTTCTGTGATGCGGTAACAAACAGACAAACAAACAGACAGACGGACGGACGGACAGACAGACAGACAAAAATTCTAAAATCTATAGATTCGATCTCTCTGTATCGATAATAATGTCTTTTTCAATAAGATTTTCCAAAAAAATATTTAATGTACAGATTTGGCTCAGTTACAATTTTATTATATGTATATAATAATATTAATGTTGTAAGGATATATTTAAGCTAATTCTGAACGTTTTTAATTGTTTTTAAGATTTTGAAAAGATTTTTTTTTGTACATATTTTCAAATTCCGAGGGCGCTATAGACTCAACCACTATATACGAGATATTATTATAGGTATATTTTTCATTTCGTTTGCTTAGTATAGTATTTCAATCCATGAGCTTGAAAAAGTGGCGTCGCGTATTTTATTAAAAATTTGCTTCTGAATTTTGGCTTTAATTCAATTACTAATGAAAATTTGCGATAAGCGAGGCCGCTATGAAATACACTATCTAATAAACATTCTCCACCATACGATAAGTCAAAATTGTCCAAGAATTTCAGTTTCTCTGAATAAGAACGTCAAAGATGGGCATTAAATTGAAAAAATCATGGTCATAATGTAAGGCCTCTTAACAATGATACAAAAAATATTTAGAAAAAATATAAAAAACAACTGTTTGATTACCAAATAAATAAATAAACTTTTATTACTTACCTATGTAATAACTAATAATTAAAAACACATTAATAATTTTTATATAGAAATGTTTTAATAAAATATTCGCTTAAGCCGTTTAAGTTAGTTTGATGCCAATTTTTATATGAAGACTGACAAACTAAAATTCGGTTTTGTTAGTAACACAAAAAATTCTGGCTCTAAAATCCAATTCTAACGTATTAGGCTTGTCAAATTAAATAAAATAAGTCCAAACTGAAAGTATCTACTATTAACTGTTGAAGGTTTCCACCTATCCATCTTTTGGCCTTACCAATGGGAACAAATTGGAAGTATACACTTTCAAACAAAACAAAAATTGTTCAAATCGATTAATAAATGACGAAGTTCTGAGGTAGCAAACATAAAAAAAAACATACAGGCGAATTGAGAACCTCCTCCTTTTTGAAGAAGTTGGATGAAAACTTAAAACATCTAAAAATAAAGTGTCACGTAAATATCTGGCATTTTCTTTTTTTCAATTCAGTCAGTGTCAGACATTTTTAGTTCTATTCAATAATTTCTTATCCTAAATTATTTATGAGCATATATTATAAAGTGTGTATATTTTATAATCGCCTTTTAAAAACCTGTATTTTGATACCAAATTTTTCATAACACAAGTTGGCGCCTAGGATCCGCAATGTTGATTTTTAATGATATAAGACGAAACTACGCGTCGTATGAATCATTAAAATCGCTTAAGCCGTTTATTAATTACGAGGGAACATACACAGATACATACATACAGGTCAAACACAACGCTCCTTTGGGCATCGCCGCAAGGTCTGGAAATAACTATTAGTTGGATTAATGCAAGCTTTAGATAAGAATAGATTTTAATGATTTCTAAGTTAAAAAGAAGCATAATTATGATGAGCTATCGTAAGTAAATACAAATGCTTTAACAGATATTTTAATAACTAACCAGTACGAATGTTGAATTCGCCATCTTATGTAATTTATTATGCGAAATGATTTATAGTATGATAGCATTTTAATGCAATTTCATTGAAACAAAGACGTCAAATTAAAATCATATATAAATGTATAAGTTATTATTAACGTTCATTCAAAAGCATAATCACATTTTTCGAATCGTCAAAGGTGTACTTTAGAAATAAGAGGCTTTTCTAACATATTTCACCTATTTCACCGATTTCCCAGTTTTTGAGTACGTGATGTTAATACAATAAATTATACTAGAAATCGTAGTTCTCAGTTGGAATAATTTAATCACTAGCAGAACCCGCGGCTTCGCTCGCGTTAAAACTACAAAAAAAATCTCTAAGAGGTAGGTGGTACCTAGGTTTCATACAACCTTTCATCTCTTATTTTACTCCCTTATAGAATGAATTTCGAAAAATGCTAAAACATTTATTTATTTGTATTGTAGAGCATTTGTACCAAGTTTTAAGTAGTTCTGATCATAAATATTTTTTTGAGTTGTATTATAATGTGTTTTTCCGTGCGAATAAGATAATGTCCCGCGCTAAAAGGTCACTCTCCAGCAGCCCAACTACTCGTACCTCCACACAAAAAATTACGTCTATTTGTGACTCCGTTTCGACGTGAAAGAAGGACAAACAAACAAATACACTATCATATTTATAATATTAGTATGGATTGTCCAAAACCAATGCTTTAGTATTACAAGGGCCTTCATAGCTCTAACTTTTACCAAAAGCTGAAAAATTAAACTATGTTGTATCTCGTGAACTATTTACCTAATTGAAAAATGTTTCGGACAAAAGTTGTTAAAAAAATGGGTGCTTTATAACTTTTATACCTATTTTTGATGGCATGGAACGGTACCAAAACACAGGTTTTTGAGAGTATCTTCTCTTTAATGTAAACACACTTAGGTAGTAGTTATCAAATCAAACAACTGATTCTAGGAAAGTGAATCATTATAAGTATCATCATTATAAGTAGCTTATCTTTTAACTAAAACACATATATTAAAAACGACATAGCCTTTTAGTTTTTGACGCTGACGAGAGAGAAGGTCGAGAAAGGTTTTATTAGAGAAGGTTCTATGCAAAATAAGCTTCTTCTATTTAATGTGCAAATCAAATGGCTACAAATTATCACCTGTTCATAATTACCACTTTGATCTAAACATCGATAGCTTAACGGTTGAATAACTATCCCATAATTGTACTCGAGAATTACCTATATGGTGTGTAGTAAGTACAGATAGATGAGGACTAAATATATGTATATGACTTAAGTCGTAAATAATCATTTACTAATTAGTAGATATATAATATCTATTAATTAGTTCTAAATGATTAGGTATAGAAATGAGGTAATATAGGGTACAATATAATAAATTACGCTTGCCATTACCATCACTTTTTATAAATCTATTTTTGACGGATAAATTTTGTTGATAATATAGACAGAGTAGATTATTGTTTGGGTGATGTTTATGGATGCAATAAAACCAATTTTTTTTTCAAGTCAATTTAAGAAGAATTTCTGTCTGTTTACTGCCCTAGTAATAATAAGCTTGGTGTAAAATGAAAACTTAATGAACTTTCTGATCGGCAATTGTTGAAATAGTGTCGATCATATAACCAAAGTGATCTATTCTGCTAACTTCTATATATATAGATAGCCGTGGTCATGTGGAGTGCTAATTGGCAGTGTACACGTGCAGGCGGATTCGCAATCAATAGCTAAGCATTTACAATAATACTAGCGACTCACACTCGCTTCGTTCGGGTTCGTCCCTATTCGCTTGATTCGCAATAAAAACTTTCATCCCCATTTTCACACCCTCAGGGGATTATTTCCAGGATAAAAAGTATTCTATGTCCTCCCCAGGGTCTCAAACTATCTTCTTACAAAATTTCATCTAAATCTGTTCAGTAGATCCACAGATTACTCTCTACAACGTCACAAACTCACAAACTTTACCTCATTAGTATATTATATATAGATATAGATTATACACAAATGAAAAAAATATTTTTTTTAAAACAATCAAATCGCAAGCATTTTTACTTTATTAGGCATTTCATTTTTTTCTATATGCAGTGTAGGCACAACATTAGAATAAAAAAAATATTCTAATTTATGGCGTTCATATAGCTTAGTTTAACGCTAATAATGATTAGCGTTGAACTAAGCCATATCATACTCGTATATGATAAGTAAAATAAAATCTGTAAACTGGCTGTAGACTTATAGACAAAAATCTACTATTGGGTTATTTTAAAATAATGATTTATCACTATTAAAATTTTTCATTTTTTTTTATAATTTACATTTCCTTTTTATAATGTATATTAACTCTTTAATGACTTAGTAGTCATTAAAGAGTTCCACTATGAACCTTCTGGCTTCTCAGATTTTCAAGATACTTACAAAATATACGCCCGTCGTACCCACAAAGTATTTTCTGCTTGCAGTTTCGCTACTGAGTAGTGTCCTCTTTTTATTTAGCGTTCTTTTGCAGCGTATTATGTATAAGTTCAGAGTTTAACTGCCTCGGTGGTGTATGGTATGGTATGGTATGGTATGGTATGGTATGGTATGGTATGGTATGGTATAGAACGGGCTTGTTTCCGCAACTCGACGTCTGCGCGCCTATTTTGCGTGTGTGGGAAATTTTTCCAAATGTTTTTATTCTTGCCAGCCCAGTTCCTCCAGGAATTTCAGCAGTCTCTTCGTCCTACCGAAGACCTCCGGGAGTGTACTAGGGGTGCCAAGATGTTGAGCCCGGTACGCCGCTACACCTGGACAATGTAAGATTACATGTGCAGCCGTTTCATCTGCCCTCATGCAGGCTCTGCAGAGTGGGCTGTCAGTTATACCTAAGTTGAATAGGTGTTTGTTGTAGGGTCCGTGGCCTGTTAGGGCCGCGGTTATCTGTCTGAGCTGGGATCTTTTGAGATTAATCAGACGGTTAGCCGTTTTAGTGTTAATGATAGGAAGCGATTCCTTCGCTTGCCTGCAGTCTGCGACTTCACGCCATATGTTTTCGTGTAGTCGTCTCGTGCGTTGTCGTATTTGACCTTTGAGCCAGCAAGAAGGTAACGCCACGATGGGCTCAGGACCTATCGCATTCAGGTCTGATCCTCTTCTTGCTAGCTCGTCGGCCCTGTCGTTACCCCACGAGTTGCTGTGGCCTTTGACCCATTGTACTGAGACCTTGTTTTGGTCACTTACCTGTGTCAAAGCGTTATGACATTCATAGATCATACCTGAAGTGGTAGAATTGCTATTTAATGCCTGTAGTACTGACATGCTGTCTGATAGTATGCGGATAGAGAAGTCCTTGACGTCTTTATTCGCAATTGTTCTGGCTGCCTCAAGGATACCTAGACATTCGGCTTGAAACACGGTGTTGTAGGTACCTAGGGGTATTGAAGTTTTAATGTTTAGATCATCAGAGAAGATCCCGCAACCTGTCCCTGATTTAGTTTTTGAGCCATCAGTGTATATTCTAAGGTCCTTGCTGTCGTGACCTTCGTGTTTGTCTACCTCTAGCTCTATTTTGTATTTTTTGTCAAAAATGTATTTGATTTGAATCCCGTCATTCGGTGCTTCCATGAGCGGGATGTCTTTGGCTACGTCTATCAAAATTTTTGTATGTGGCGTGCCTGTTTTTCGTAGCAACCTCTGATTATCTAATCTTGTTGCGGTAGTTGCAGCCTCTTGTTGGATGAACAAGTGCAGCGGCAGAAGACTTAGCATGGCTTCCAGGGCCGCAGTCGGTGTTGTTCTCATGCAGCCCGTTACTGCCATGCACACCAGTCTCTGCCAGCTTTGTAACTTGCATTGTGCTGTGGTCAGAAGAGTTCTACGCCACCATACTAGGGCACCGTAGCTGATCATAGGACGTATAACTGCTGTGTAAAGCCATAGAGTTAGTTTTGGTTTAAGGCCCCACTTCTTACCTAACATTCTTCGGCATTGCCAGAAGGTAATGCTGGCCTTGTTTAGTTTGGTTTCTAGGTGTTTGGACCAATTTAGTTTGCTGTCTAGAATAATACCTAAGTATTTTACTTCTGTAGTTAGTGACAGGGTCGAGTTAAAGAGTTTTGGAAGGGTGTAGTTCCCTAGCGCTCTTTTGTTTGTGAACATTATTAGTTCAGTTTTGCGCGGGTTGACGGTCAGATTGAATTTTTCGCACCAGTTTTCAACTATTAACAGGGCCGATTGTGTTAATTCGCAGACCGTGCTTGTGAATTTGCCCGTTAATTCGCTTGCCGTGAATTCGCTCGGTGGTGTAGTGGCTAGCATATACGGCTGCACACCTGGAGGTCCTGGGTTCGAGTCCCGGGTCGGGCCAAGTATAGTTATTGAGTCTTTCTGTATAGTAAGCCTCAATAATAGCCCGGAGTTGGGATGTTGGTGGTGTTTCACCCCCGTGCCTCGGAAAGCACGTAAAGCCGTCGGTCCTGCGGCTTAACTCTCACCGGTCGTGTCGAGCAGTCGTCCCACCAGAGTATGAGAGTGACAGGAATAGAGAGTGCACGTTGTGTCTGCGCGTACACTTGTACACTATAATATCTCCTGCGCAGTTGGCTAGTCTCAATGAGATTGACCGCCGTGGCTGGAATCGGCCTGGAGAACATCATAAGTTCAGAACTAAATGGCATATAAGAAAACAAAAAGTTGATCTACAGATTGTTGAATGCGATATCCGATGTCTATGACACGATCTATTAATCATTATATAATAACCCGCGGCTTCGCTCGCGTTAAAACTACAAAAAATCTCTAAAAAGGTAGTTTCATGCAAACTTTCACTCCCTATTTTACCCCCTTATCGGATGAATTTCGTAAAATGCTAAAAACGTATTTATTTAATTTTATTGAAGAGCATTAATACCAAGTTTCAAGTAATTCTGATCATAAATATTTTTTGAATGTATTATAACGTGTTTTCCCGTGGGAATTAGATAATCTCCCGCGGTAAAAAGTTAAGCCTCTCCAGCCCTCCAACTACCTCCACACAAAAATCACGCCAATCCATTACTCCGTTTCGACGTGAAAGAAGGACAAACAAACAAACACATTTTCACATTTATAATATTAGTATGGATGTTGTAGACCTTCTATTAAAGTGCCCTACGGTTTGAACGTAATTCGTAAGTCAATAATATAATATGTTTACAAATTTTTACATTTATTAACATTTGCAACAGATACATATTTTGTTAAGTATGAAAGAGTATAAATTTAAGGTAACATTAAAAATAAAAATGGTACATAGAAGTAAGGAAATGGATAGAATTTTGTAAATCTTGATTAGGTGGTCTACGACTTCGTTGAAATCTTGTACAGCTATTTTATTATTTGCTGTGTCAAAGCCAAAGCCCAAAGGTATCAATTTTAAAAGATTAAAGTAAGCGCCTTAGGTTATTTATGATAAAGAATGGCTCTTTGATTTATTGTTAAGGAGTTTACAACTGGATCGGAAAACTTTTCATATGCTTTTCAAGAAATATTTTAAGCGCATTGTCGCGTAATGGAGAGTGTGTAACGTCATTACACCAAAAAAAAAATGATTAAAAAGACACGTCTGAAGCATGCTTTATGGATCGTAGTTGTTAAACAGTTCGAGTACATGAAAAGTACTTGAATTTAGACAAGAATAGTTAATAATTTGTAAATTGCCGTGTGTAAGAGTGAGAGAGGAACCAAATATTCAAAATGACTAGAAAAGTTTTGAATTTTCAAATACTAGAATGTTCTTTACTTATGCATATAAAAGGTCCGGCAGTGTGTCGAGAGATCAGTTCAATTTCGAAGTTAAGTAAAGATTGCGAAGAAGTACAATAAAAGTTAAAAGTGAAGAAAAATTAAGTGAAGGTATAGTTAAAGTGTATCTAGTGGTGGAAATTAGTGTCCAGTCACTAATTTTAACCATACTATATGCTGCGCGTGTTAGTGAATCTTCAAAAGTCACTCTTGTAAATCAGGAGTAATAAAACATCGATAGTGCAAAAGACGTGCTTTAATTTCCGATCCCCGAACTCATAGAACGCAACAGTATATACTGCAGGTTATGGTTCGTGGTAATTTATGAGCATCTATCAATAGATACATATGTAGAATAAAATTCTAACTAAGTCGAATCTGTACATTAAATATTTTTTGGAAAATCTTATTGAAATAGTCATTAGTATCGATACAGAGGTCGAATCTATAGTTTTTCGAATTTTTGTCTATCTGTCTGTGTTTTGATGAAATTTAGTATGATGATAGCTGGTTATCCGGGTAAACATATAGATACTTTTTACTGGAGGAAAACATATTTTTGAGAAATTTATACTAAACGTTAAAAAGTAACTAGGGACGAACCCGAACGGAGCGAGGGTGAGTCGCTAGTTACCTATGTATAGAATTAGATATAAAGGATTATTGGGTGTAAACTGAGATTGTCGCTGTCGGTAGCAGGAATGTCATATGTGTAGTAGATACATTTATTCACGTCTTTCAGGAACTAGATGCTTCGACTATTTGTATTAACTATATAACAAGGCAGCTCTGTGAATATTAATGGTTGAAATGACATAGACGTATACAAACAACCGTGGTGGAGGTTCACGTTGATAATAATGGCTAAAAAACTATATACATATCTATATATTTCTTCCAATGAAATTATTTTTAATTACGTACCTATGATGTTGTTCTCCCAGCCGATTCCGGCCACGGCGGCTAATCTCATTGAGACTAGCCAACTGTGCAGTAGATATTATAGTGCACAAGTGTACGCGCAGACACAAGTGCACTCTCTATTCCTGTCACTCTCATACTCCGGTGGGACGACTGCTCGACACGACCAGTGAGAGTTGAGGTAAAGGACCGACGGCTTTACGTGCTCTCCGAGGCACGGGGGTGAAACACCGCCAACTTCCCAACTCCGGGCTGTTACTGAGACTAACTATAAAGAAAGACTCAATAACTAAACTTGGCCCGAACCAGGACTCGAACTCAGGACCTCCGAGTGTGCAGCCGTATATGCTAACCACTACACCACCGAGGCAGTTAAAACTTTCTTTCTTACCTATAGTCATATTACAAAGAGGCAGAGTTTGTTTGTTTGTTTCTTTGTTAGCGCTAATTTTGGGAACTACTAGTCCGATTTTAAAAAATCTTTTTGCATTAAATAGAACGTTTTATACGAAGGCTAGAAGGCTATAGGCTATATATCATCATGCTACAACCCAAGGGAGCGGGGCAATACTCATAAAATATAGACATTTATACATTATATATCAATATATGTATATCCATACTTAATATTACAAATGTGAAAGTGTGATTGTTTGTTTGTTTTTCTTTCACGTCAAAACAGAGTGACGGATTGGCATGATTTTTTGTGTGGAGTTAATTGGAGGGCTGGAGAGTGACATAGGCTATTTTTTATCGCCGGAGATTATCTCACTCCCACGGGAATATTATTTTTTATCAGAATTACTTGAAACTTAGTATTAATGCTCTTAGATACAATTAAAGAGATACGTGTTTTAGCATTTTTGGAAATTCATCCCAAAAGGGGGTAAAATAGGGGATAAAAGTTTGTATGAAACCCACCTTTTTAAAGTTATTTTTTGTAGTTTTAGCGCGAGCGAAGCCGCGGGTTCTGCTAGTATTATATAAATACATACCCGATACCCTAACGAAGCGAGGGTAAGTCGTTATATAACATAAAACCAAAGAGTTTTTGTGTAGATTGAAAGCGTGCGAAGCTGCGGTTTCTGCTAGTCTTATTATAATACGCAAAACTTGTCAATAATAAAGATTCCTAATAGGCAGTTTATTTAATAGATTAAACATTTGTCTTCTGTTATTACTTTGACTTTCTATAATTTAATTTATACTTAGGTACATAGAATTGTTGATGCAGAGCCCTCATTTTACTCGTAATATTAAGTTAGATTAAGGATTTCCAGTTTTCAGCCACATAAGATGTATATATATAAATCAAAAAGACAGACATACAAAAATTCTAAAAACGATAGTTTCGGCCTCTGTATCGATAATAATGTCTATTTCAATAAGATTTTCCAAAAAAATATTTAATGTACAGATTCGGCTGTTACAATTTTATTATATGTATAGATATAACAAAGGGACAGGAATATATGTAATTTTATATTATATACCTTCATAATTGTCGCACGTTTGTTCTATGGTGTTATAAATAACTTATTGTTGGACATTATTTTTAGTCAGTATTGTGTCTTGGGAAGCAAAATGCAAGTATGTACGTAATATTATCATAGCTTCGCCTCGATGCACACCGCCTACATTGTTATTGTAAAGACAAGTTGTATATAAAGACTTGACTATTGAAAGCGAGATGTGTTGCACACTTAGCCATATTGTAGAATAATTATCCTCGTATGAAATTTATTATTTTTTCGTAATTTTATACATTTTTAGGTCAAGACGAAAATTTATAGATTCACGTTATTCTTTTCAAGTATGAGGTCAATCTATACTTCTATACTATATATTCCCATTGAAATTGTAACTTTTTCCTGTTAAATTATTTAACGAGAAAAGTTTTGAGTATCTGGCCTGATCTATAGGAGAGTTGTTATATTTTATTTGTTGTTCTTTATTTTAAACATCTTTACTAAATAGATTCTATCTCCCATATAAGTACTAAGTCCTAGAAGCCACGAAACTAAAGAATTGAATTGAATAAGTAGGTTCTCGTACCTACCAATAAAGTGAATAAATATAAAAATTTCTTAAAATCATTAAAATTATACAATCGAATATTAAAAAAAAAACTAATAAATATTGTTATTTAATCTTTAGGATAAACTCTATTTTCAACTGACTTCCTCAAAAAGGAGGAGGTTCTCAATTCGGCTGTGTGTTTTTTTATGTTTGTTACCTCAGAACTCCGTCATTTGTTAACCGATTTAGACAATTTTTGTTTTGTTTGAAAGCCAGCCGATACAAAGCAAAGCACACCGACTTCGAATATATTTGATTAGGTATGTATAGTAAATGAAAACTATCAATCAGTTGCTTTTTCCTTTTTAGTGGTTTTTTAAGTCGGTTTTAATTTTTTTGTTAAAAAGTTTTGGCTATAATAAACAAATACTATATATTGTTGTATAAATATTGTTGCCAGCTGGGGCTTAGTAATCACAAATAAAGGCTTCTTACTTGTATTATAGACAGGTGTTTTTATTTGACAAACGTAGTCGAGAGGGTCTTCGAACAAATTGTCACTCACGGTAAATGTAACGTTAACGCTAACGTAATCACTGAGCGCTATATTCCACCACTAATTTCACTACAACTGTCACTGTAGGTTATTCACTTTTTACTTCTTAGTATACCGTCTCAATCTTCACTTAAGTCTGAACTCGATCACTCGACAAACTGTCAACTCTTTAAGTATACCTATTTGTAAAACAAAGAACATGAATAATAAAGATTTCTCATTAGCTGTCCTTATCATCAGTTTACCACAACCTTAAAAATAATTCTTAGACACGGTTCAGACTTGCTATTGTGATATAAAGATATTCTACACCCGAAAATATATATGTTTTCTACAATTTCTATTGCACTCGATTAATTTGATTTTGACCTGCCAAGCCGTCATGGGTTTAAACATTGTATAGATTGATATCTGTACTCGTCCTCGCTTCGCCCGGGTGTGTCCCTAGATACAATTTTGTTCATCTATACAGATAAATAAAATTGAAGTGTCTGTTTGTAATGTCAAAATAACAACGTTTTACTAAATGCATAAGAAATATACGGTACTAATAAGCAAAACACATTTTTTTTGTCTGTTTGTTTCGGATAATCTCTGAAACGGCTGGAGTGATTTGACGGGACTTTCACTGGAAGATAGCTGATGTTATAGGGAGTAACATAGACCACTTTTATTTTAGAAAAAGAATTAGGGTTCCGCTTAAAAAAGTAAAACATACCTAGGGACGAACCCGAGCGGAGCGAGGGTGAGTTGCTAGTAACTTCATAGGTTTTAATTTATCGTTTATATTTCTAAAGTATAAGTAGCCTAAATTACTTCTTATAATATCAGCTATCTGCCAGTGAAAGTCCCGATAAAATCAATCCAGTAGTTTCGGAGATGAGCCGGAACAAACAGGATAGACAGGCAGATAGACAAAAAAATTAAAAATTGATGTTTTCATATCAATACAATATATATCATATGCATTTAGTAAGATGTTATATTGACATTACAAACAGACAATTTTATTTATTTATATAAATGAGTCTGTCTGGCCGCCAAAAATTGTACATTAACATGCGTGAATTAGTAACACTCAGTAACATACGTGAATGAATGTAACACATGTGAACTTTGTTAAGCATAGTGCACATTTTGTAGTATGTGAGTCACATACCACAATTTCAAGTTGTATTATTATCAAAATAATACAAAGGGTTCAAGTACACTTTAATGATGTCTTTACCTTAATAAAACAGAGTTTAACAAAAATTATTTTGGAATGTAATACTTATTAAAAAAACTAAAATGCTGATTTGCTTCACAATTATTTATAATTTAAGCCGAACCCTTGGTGTTCTACCCACTATCATTCTAAACATCCTTCTCAATGGGACCAACTCTGTACAGTAAAAAAACAGCTGATCCAGACTCTCAATTGTATAATACCTACTCAGTCGAAATTTAGACCGAGTAGGTGTTGAACTTTTGTATGGAACAGCTAATTTTTTTACACTGTACGAAGTTAGTCCTATAGTAAAATTTGTTCAGAATAATGGGAAGAAAACCAGAGTTTCGACTCAAAAACCAATGAAAATTCAGCGTCTGAATACAGTTTATATTTGTATAAGTAACACACGATATCATTTGTGAATCAAAAATACTGTGTACATTATCTAAAAAACTTCGGGTTTGTTTTGGAGTAAGAACACGACGAATAGGTTTATTTGTTAACTGAATGAACTATCTACACACAGAGATTAAAATAATATTGTAAACATTCTTACCGTGCGTTTTCTTACATAAAAACATTAAAAACTCCCGAGACAAAAGTGCCGTCCACTTTAATATTTACTTTCACAGAATGGTGATTTTTGTCTACAGGGTGGTCAACTTGTAAATGGGATTGTTATATAAATGAAATATGTTTAAAGACTTGGAATCTATGCTGATTTCATTGTGATTTATAGTAACTTGCGTGAAGTATCATTCGGGAACAAAAATCGAGACACATACTTCAAAATTTATTTTACAATAAGGTTTTACGTAACTTTTTATTAAAAATCACTACAGCTTATAAACCTAACTGAAAAATTTTGCAATGCTAAAAGTCAGGCAAATATGCAAATATGAACTTCTTTTGGCAACTCGATTATTGTTTAATCTTTTAATTTAGGACTCGCGCATGAAGGGTTTCGTACCATTATCTATAAAAATAGCAATAAAATCACGTTTGTTATATGGGAGCCCCCTTTAATATTTATTTTATTTTATTGTTTTGTATTTGTTGTTACAGCGGCAACAGAAAAACATCATCTGTGATAATTTCAACTGTTTAACTATCATGGTTCATGAGATACCGCCTGGTCACAGACGGATAGACATACGGACGGACAGCGGAGTCTTAGTAATAGGGTCCCGTTGTACCCTTTGGGAACGGAACCCTAATAAACTACGCTAAAATACTCTGTTGTGAACGCAGAGCCCGAACCATACTCGAAACGTGCGGTTTCTCGATAACCAATCACAGCGCGAGGACTTTGGGCCCCCATCAGCTGCTGGCATACCTCGATAAGTTATCTTTCTCGCACCTATGGCTACGCATAAGACGTTTTTGTAGTACTAATTTGTAAACTTTACTTACGTCTGGGAATGGTTTATAACCGGTAAATTCGTCTGGCGATTTGCAGGTATTATTGAAAATTAATAAATACGTGAATAAAATTTCAGATTGCTAAAAGTATATTTTTTGGGAATTTTAATAAAGCGTCTTTGGAGAGGTTTGGCAATACTTTATAACCGACAAAAACGTCTGGGGTTCTTTTTTATGAATTATATGAAAACTAAATTAAAAGATTAAGTAACAAATAACAATCAAGTTGCCAAAATTATGTTTTCTTGGATATTCTTTTTGCAAATGTTATATACTGCGCAGTAACGAAATAACTGCTAAAGCTATACCAGACTCGCGAGACTGGACTCGCCAAATCACGAAATTATTTTTTTCACAATTTCAACTTGCCAAAAGGACCTTTCCAAAATTCGTCACGAGCTCTCGGGCTATAAGGCCCAACCTGTTACAAATACCTACGCATTCTTCCTTCTCAGTAACTTCAAGTTCGTACTACCAATAAGACGTATGAGTCACACGGTATAACCACGGTAATATTACATCGTATTTTAATATTACAGCGTATACAGCGTATTTTAGTTTGTCAGTCTTCATATAAAAATTGCCATCGAACTAACTTAAACGGCTTAAGCTAGTATTTTATTAAAATACTTTCTCCTTACTTTGCTACTACTATGTCTAGACTAAAAAGGGAAAAATAAAAACTACTTAATTAAAAATAAAAACCGACTTCAAACAAAAGCACTAAAAAGTGAAAAATAACTGATTGGTAGTTTTCATTTACTATACATACCTAATCAAATATTTTCGAAGTCGGTGTGCTTTGACTAAGTAATTAAAGCCTACCTATTAAATACATACCTAATCAAATATTTTTGAAATCGGTCCCAGCCCATACAAAGCAAAGCACACCGACTTCGAAAATATTTGATTAGGTATGTATAGTAAATGAAAACTACCAATCAGTTATTTTTCACTTTTTAGTGCTTTTGTTTGAAGTCGGTTTTTATTTTTTTGTTAAAAAGTTTTTATTTTTCCCTTTTTAGTGTAGACAGTAGTAGCAAAGTAAGGATTCTAACGTGTTAGGCTTGTCAAATCAAACAAAATAACCCCAAACTCAAAGTATCTACTATTAGCCGTTGAAGAGTTCCACCTATCCACCTTCTGGCCTTGCCATCAGATCAGGTCAACAACACCGAACCACTGTATTATCGACGGAAATAGAAACATTTGCAAAGTTTCAAGTCAATATGACAATTAGAAGTAGGTTAAATTCATCATTAGTTGTTTTTCCACCCTTAGGGGTGGTATTTTTTTTTTAAATTTAAATGGGACCAATCTGGAAGTATACCCTTTCAAACAAAACAAAAATTGTCCAAATCGGTTAATAAATGACGGAGTTCTGAGGTAACAAACATAAAAAAAAACCATACAGTCGAATTGAGAACCTCTTCCTTTTTGAAGTCGGTTGAAAAAATAAAAAAACCACTTCAAAAAATTAGTGTTTACTAAAGAGTAAAAAATATCTGGTTGGTAGTTTTCATATAGAAGCTTTTGCACATAAAAATCACTTATTTTACATTAGATAACAAAAAAGTGTAAATATTCCTACAAATCGACAATGGTCGGACGAATAATATATTTTTTATTCCTCCGACTCGACTCGGGGGGAACAACAGCCTTTTCTAATATGCTAATATTCTACTGAACTCACTGCATATATCAAAAAATCATGTCTTACTCAGGGAATATAACTTGATAGTAGTAATAAAACTATGTTACTCAGTAACTACTACTACAGCTATTAGTAGTAAAAAAATCGAGAATCAAAACAGTAGTTCAAGAGATTACAACCCACTCATAAAACTGACGAAAACCTCAAAAATATCTAGAGCTAAAGTTAAACATTATTCGGTATATCATTTTGGAATTGAAATAAATTCAAATTAAAATAAAACATTTAGTTATTTTGAAACAACACTAAACTTATATTTCATCGTCTTCTCTTAAAAGATGAAACGAAATAAGTAAAATGTACGGCGCAGCAAGCAATTTTCTTAATGAAAGTAAATATAATGCATTGTCTAAAGCTATATATTTATACGAGTATACTCGTATCGTAGTTCTTTTTAGATTTATGTTCTAATTTCTGACCTACATTCATGTTTATTTCCAGTACTTAATTCTTACTTACATATCGCCTAGTACATATTTATTATTTGATATTTGTAGACTTTTAGATTTTTGTAGGATTTCTTTATATTCCACCGACTTTCTCAAAAAGGAGGAGGTTCTAATTCAGCTGTATGTTTTTTTATGTTTGTTACCTCAGAACTCCGTACTTTATGAACCGATTAGGACAATTTTTATTTTGTTTGAAAGTTGTATACTTCCAGATTGGTCCCATTTAAATTTCAAAAAAAAAAAATACCACCCCTAAGGGTAGAAAAATAGCTAATAATGAATTTAACCTATTTCTAATTGTCATATTCACTTGAAACTTTGCAAATGTTTCTATTTCCATTGATAGTACAGTGGTTCGATATTGTTGACCTGATCTGATGGTAAGGCCAGAAGGTGGATAGGTGGAACTTTTCAACGGCTAATAGTAGATACTTTGGGTTTGGGCTTATTTTGTTTGATTTGACAAGCCTAACACGTTAGAATTCTTAGTTTGCTACTACTGTCTACACTAAAAAGGGAAAAATAAAATCTTTTTAACAAAAAAATAAAAACCGACTTCAAACAAAAGCACTAAAAAGTAAAAAATAACTGATTGGTAGTTTTCATGTACTATATGTACATATCTAATCAAATAATTTCGAAGTCGGTGCCAGCCGATACAAAGCAAAACACACTGACTTCGATATATTTAATTAGGTAGGTATAGTAAATGAAAATCAGTTATTGCTTTTGTTTGAAGGCAGTTTTTATTTTTTTGTTAAAAAGTTTTTATTTATACGAAGTTTGTACGCGAAGTTAGCTACCATGGAATAATACCTGGACTGATTGGCGCCGCGGGTGCAACTATTCAGTACAATACAGAGCGTAATCTTTATATTTGGCACACTTCCATACCCCAATTCAAATACTATTTATGGTACTAGTAGGTAATTGTAATTTGTTAGAGAAATAAAATAAATAATGCTAAACTATTAATTATATGCAGGTATTTTTAACCTGTTCATAAGGAAACCAGTAAAAAGCATTAATATCCAAAAGTTTTTTTATAAAAATTTTAGCAATAGTTCTTGGCAATACCAAACAGAAAGAAGAAATTGAAGCTTTATTAAATATGTCTATTAAAGAATAAACGAACTCGCTAAACCGTAACAAACTAGGGATGTTGTGATTGCTATTCCTTTTTATAAGGTGTTATTTTTTAATAAATACTGATTTATTGATCGTTCTACTTAACCAGCTTACATAGAGTGAAACGGTTCGTTCTTAGATCATAAACAAATGTTAAAAATTGTTGAAAGAAAGTACAGTTCAAGTACAGAGTCATTGAAACATAATAATGGATTCACTTATTACCCAGATGTCCCAGCTAAAGATAGCAGTAACATTTGTATATGATCTAAGGGAGTGGCAGTCACTCTACGTATGTTGCTCTGGTTGGTTACGGTTTATCGAGTTGGTTTCTTCTTAAATAGACTTCTTGTATAGTATTCGAGTTAAGCTATAAGTTTCATTACTGGCAAAAGTAAAAAAAAATGTTAAAAAGTTACATATCTCTTTATTTACTCATTGAAACTTATTTCGATATATTTCATGAAACTCGTTTCAAATAACAAGCTGGATATAGAATATAAAATTTAATTAAAATACTTTCATCGAAACTTTAAAAAAATGTTTCTTTAAAACTTTTTCATGCACTAGAATATTTGAAATAAGTACACTCTGGATATAAGCTTAAAAGCGACGTTGAAGCATCCTCGATAGGTACAATCAATATATAAACGGTTTCTGAGGCTCGTCAGTTAGCTTACATAGGAAGTTGTATGGAAGAGCGACTATTTGTATTCAATATTGACATTTCTAATCCTTTAATGCAAAATGCTAGAACTCTTAACGGTTTAACTTATATAATACATTGTTGATAGTTTCAATTTATGACTTCTATTACTTTCATAGATTTACGCGAATATGTGAACTTTTAAATAAAACTATCTTTTCCAAATTATTTCGCGGATTTATGTATTTTGATTTTTGCTTCCCAACGTTTCGGATACTTTATAGCAATCATTGATTGTCACGGGGGCGACTTTTTATGGCATTTTTATTACTTTTTTTAGCTCAGGAGAGAACGACTGCCTAGGTTATATATATATATATAGTGGTTGAAATACTTAGCGCCAATCCGACTCAAGCTCGTCGTTGTTGCTATTTTTTATAGTTAGCACTACACACACACTCAGTAACATAAAATATTAACTTTAAACAGAAATCCAAAAAAATGAAATACTATATAATTAAATTTAAAATGTCATGTATATTACATATTTTGTTATAATACCATGGTAAATGCGATATCTCATAGGATCAATTTGCATATCATACAAAGACTGAAAATTATTTAGTAGGTCAAACAATAATTTAGTAGGTCGAACTACGTTATAATGTTTCGGCGAGACGAGACGAAAGGAATGAGCGCCGAGGGGTTGGAGTACGCGATCGATGCTTGCTAGTTTGATATCTACGCCCCTTATACCCTCTGATGGTAAATATGTTTGAGCAAAAACGTCGACACATCACGCACTCTCAGAATGCTTTGAACACACTTACAGATACTAGGTTGGGCGCAAAATAAAAGTTCTTAAAAAAACTATTTCTTATGGAATATATGTTTAATTTTAATAATAACAATCTATTAATTTAATATTACCTTCAGATACATTATCTAAGCGTGTCTTATATTGAAAGTAAATAATGTAACTTAAATCCAATACTGGCTTTCGTTTTGAATCTATAATTTAACCTATATGTAACGATTTAACTCTGGATTTATGAAATTATTAAACTATAAATTCTTTATAAACACTACATAATTAATACTACAGCTACTAGGAAAACAAAAACAAATCCATCCCTCGGGAACCGTATATTTTACCGGGATAAAAAGTAGCCTGTTTGACTTGCAATATAAGGTATCAGCATGCCAAATTTTATTAAATTAAGTGCATAAGTTGTTGTATACCAAGTTTTTTAAGTTACTATAGTTTTTTAACTATCCTACGGGAACTTTTTAATTTCCTGGGATGAAAAGTACCTATCTAAAATTTTGACCGGGGATATAAGGTACCACCATGCAAAATTCATTTAAATCGGTCCAACAGTTTCCCTTACAAACAGAGAAACAGACAGAAACAAAAAAAAGGAAAAAAAAAACTGGATTTGTTCTATTTTTCTTCTTAGATCCCCCTGACTAGGTTTATAGCTTTTTTTTTCTATGTACAGACATTCGACCTCTACAATTTTATTATATCTAAGTATATATGTATTCTAATAAATGGAGAGCCGTTTTTTTTGTTTGATTACACTGCGATAACTACAGAACCGATCGGAATGATACTTCTACCATAAGGTGCAGCGTGTTTCGGAGAAGGTTTTAGTATATGATATGTTGATGATTAATGTACTATGTGGGCGGAGCCGCAGGAAAACCCTAGTATGTAATATACTACAAAGTATAAAAAAGAACACTTTGTTAGAGATAAAGTAGGTCAAGGTCAACTTTCAGAATCTTGTACCAAATTAGGTGACGAATAGATTTGTTTGGTTAATAGCCGTGATATTACGGTAATTTATTGATCAGTACATCTCATAAATTGTTTAAACAGCTATATATATATACTATATATACCTCTACCATTTTTTTTTTGTAAAAAAAATCAACTTTTTCCGATAAGTATCATAAATGACTAAATAACTCTGTAACTATTAACTATTGATAATAAACAATATCTGATCTATCCAATTTTCTTGCAAATGTGCACCATTTTTTTGCTTAATTATCGATATTTCAGTTCGTAAAAGCAAAAATTTAAAAAATAAATATTCGTGAGCCTGTAACTTTGTTGTTATTGATGATATGAAAAAGTTGACAAAAACTTTTTTATAGGATTTTAAACGTACTACAAAATTGCCATTTAACATTTTTCTGTAACTCTTACAGTTTAGCTAAAAAATGTAAAAAACCGTACATTTGAACTTCAAAGTTATAAAACAAATCAAATAAAAAAGATAGAAATTCGACTCAATGGAACTTTTTGTAGTAAATTTAATACTAAAAAAGGTCCATTCATTCATTTTTTTGAAAAATATTTTCGTCACAGTTTGCAGGACAAAAAAGTATTAAAAACCATGTTTTCCATGTAATTTGTATGGGAAAACTTAAAATTCGATGTAGAACCTCTTAGAATTGGAATTTTCAGCTTCGCGTTTAACAGGAGCTTTGTTGGGACATTTTCTGAGATATTTTGGGGTGAGAGCGAAGAAAAAAAATATCGTCATTTTTTTATATACTAGCAGTACCCGCGGCTTCGCTCGCGTCCAAACTTCCAATTGCTAACAAAATTCACAGGATCACCCTGTGATGGGCTAATTTGAAGATTACCTGAAAATTTCAACAAAATAGGCCCAGCTGTTTTGGAGTATATAGGAAACATACATTTACACATCGATTTTTTTTTTATTTAAACAACAAATTAAATTTATTTATTACTCGAAAAACAGAGTCCTTTATGAAAATTTTGTGACACACCAACTACAGCGCCACCTACTGGATCCATTTGTGAATTCAAACCTTGCAGGGACCCACTCGAACATGCACAAAAAATATCATTAAAATCGTCCCTGCCGTTTAGGAGATGATCAGTGGCACAACGACTGCAGAGCCACCTACCAGATTCAATGTGTTTTCAAGCCATCCAGTAGCCCATTGAAATATACACACAAAATTTCATCCAAATCGGTCTAGCCCTTTAGGAGGAGTAGGTTAACAAACACACGTACAGAAGAATTATATATTAAGAAATATTGTTTTAAGATTTTTTAAATTATATTTTTAACTAATGAATAAACAAGATTAGATTATGAATGAATTTCATTTCTTTCTGTAATTACCTGAAAATCCATTTTTTCGGAAAAAATCAATTCATTTAACTCCAAATTCTATCAAAAAATAATTAAATATCGATAAATTTAAAATAATAATAACATAAATAGATACTACCTTATTATTATAGAATATAATATATTTATTATTATAGTATATTATTGCTTTTCTTAAGAGCTTATCCTTTAAAATAATATAGTCAAAGAATCAATTTTACAATAATTAAAACATTAAAAAAAAAAAAGTATTAATTAATGTTACTATCTACCTGCATACCTTACATATTAAATTTAAACCTATTACATTTGATTTGTATATATGTACTAGCAGACCCCCGGCTTCGCTCGCGCTAAAAAAAAAAGTTAGATTCATACAAACTTTTATCCCCCTTATAGGATGAATTTCGAAAAATACTAAAACACGTATTTATTTAATTTTATTAAAAAGCATTTATACCGAGTTTCAAATAATTCTGATCATAAATATTTTTTGGATTCTATTATAACGTGTTTTCCGGTGGGAATTAGATAATCTCGCGCGGTAAAAAATAGCCCATGTCATTCTCCAGCTCTCCAACTATCTCCACACAATCAAAATCACGCCAATCCGTCACTCCCTTTCGACGTGAAAGAAGGACAAACAAATAAGCACACTTTCACATTTATAATATTAGTATGGATGTATACCTATTAGGGTAGAGCGTAATTCTTATTTTCATTGCTTGGGAGTTAAGTAGAATTTGTAGCTTATAAAAAAGACAAACTTAAAATACTCAACATTTTGAGGTGGCCCAGTGATTTTTAAAATAAATAATTTAGAAACTTCTTTAGAATCGTTGTGATTGGAAACTCGATGAAACGAAAATGCGACACTTTTAAGAGACTAACCAAATGAATATACAGGACTAGCACTGCCCGCGGCTCCGCCCGCGTTCAGATGACCAAAAACCAAATTCTTAGGTTTTACATATTAGTATACTGTTACAATGCAGTTTTTGTATTTTGCTCAGAAATGAGATATTTTCCCGCGGTAAAAAGTATCTTATATGTTGACCCGGATAACCAGCTATCATCATACCAAATTTCATCAAAATCAGTCCTGTGGTTTTCTCGTGATGCGGTAACAGATAGACAAACAAAAATTCTAAAAACTACAGCTTCGGCCTCTATATCGATAATAATGTCTATTTTAATAAGATTTTCCAAAAAATTTTAATGTAGAGATTCGGCTTAGTTACAATTTTATTATATGTATAGATAAAGAATATGCCCTTCAAATTTCACGTTTCTATGACCAGCGGTTTAGGCTGTGCGTGGATCGATCAGTGAGTAAGTCAGGACAAAGTATTATATATATTTGAAGGGCATATTCTTTATATATACATATATATATACATACATATATATATACATCGGAAACGGTTCCAACGATTTTCAAGAAATTTAGTATACAAGAGGTTTCGGGGCCGATAAATCGATCTACATTAGTCTCATGTCTGAAAAAACGCGTGTTTTCGAGTTTTCATGCAGTTTTATTTTGCATTATACCACGCAAAATATGGTCGGTAATTTGCACACCCTGGTGTAAGCATCGTGGTCAAGCGCCCAAGGTGCAAGATAAACTATCACAGAAGTCCAGGTTCGAATCTCGGTCGCATACTAAATTTTTTTTAAATATTTATTCAAATTTTTAGTTTAAAAAAAAAAGAATTTTGTAGTTTAGGCCAAAAACTCCGAGCAAAGCTCGGTAGCCCAGGTACTACATATATATATATATATATATATATATATATATATATATATATATATATATACATAGATACATTTAATTAAAATGACAAATAGTGCAGTGCCATTATGCAGAGAAAATGAATATCATTTGTTCCCAAAGAACAAAAACTGAAGAAATTGTGGGCTAAAGCAATAAGAGGACATCCATTAATTACGTGAGACAGTTTTGGTGACTTTTCGATCCCCTCTCCCCCCTTGGTAGGATCCCCCTCGTATAATCTCACGTAGGATTTTTTAAAATGTGGAAAAAATAACATTAATAATAAGAAAATGGTGGTAATAAGTTATATACTACAGTTTTTTTTTTAGTGAAAATTATTAGTGCATCGTATGTTAATTACAAAAGGTTGCGGCATTACTTTTTTATGAATTATAATCACATCGCACCGTATATGAAAAAAAAAATCATTCCAAAATAATTTATTTACTATTAATAAATATTTACTAATAGTTAATGAATATTTATTGAATGTTAAGAAATATTTGTTCATATTTAGTAAATGAATGGTTTCCAAAAAAATGAATTTATTAATAGTTAAGAAATTCTTCTATCAGTGAATAATTAAACCGCAATGAATATTATTGTATATTTTAAATTAATCCAGTCTTCCATGTGAGATTGAGTGAGGTTTTGCTCGAACCAGGTATAAAAGACATATCACAATAAATTGCTTAACCTCAGACTGAATGTAAATAGGCCATACGTGTGCTCCTTTCGAGGAATCTTCCCCATTTCAATAATTTTTTTAAAGAACAAAATAATTATTTATTTTAAAAATTAGTGGACCACCTCAAAATGTTGAGTAAAAATTTTTTTCTTATCATTTTTATTTTATAAGATACAAATTCTATCCCCAAGCTAAGAAAGAAAATTTTTTCGCTCCACCCTTTAATGTATATTGTTTACATTTAAATATTATATACTTTTTATTTTTTTATTTCTACGATATGAATATATTTAAATTGTCTAAACCTATTTAAAAGATAAATAAAATTTGTGTGTGTATATGTAGTGTGTGAGTGATTAGACGCTTTTTGATTCTATTCTTACTTTAAACCATCAATAAATAAACTTTTAACTTCAATAGATGTAGTCAGTTCAAATCTATTTAATTTTTATTTACAACTATGTACCTACATACAAATTACTATGTACAACGTTCAAACGAGAACTGGGGAATAAACTATTTTTGAATTAAAAGGATTTTTAAATTTGATGTAGTTGATTGAACAATAGTTTTACAAAACGTAAAGGCTTCAAGAATTATTCGAATTTCCAATATTCACCGAGCGCTGCGCTGCTTTCACTGTATATTGCGTTTAATTGAGCCAGTTTAGATCAAAATGTTACCTAGAAAGGATTTATTCAATCGTCTGATACGGAATTCATTCGTTGTTACGTGTATGAAATGTGAAGATTGTGCAATTTTCCTATTAAATAACGAATTGCGTTTTACCGAATTCATGCGTTAATCCTTAACTATATTCGTGAATGTGTTGCTAGTATATCAATGCTCCTTATAATGGTATTAGAATTGGAAGTGCGATATTTTTATATTTTTTTAATTAACCTATCAAATATTTTACTAAATCTAGGTGTCTAATTACCTAATTAAATATTTTTAAAGTCAGTGCCAGCCGATACACAAAACACACTGACTTCCAAAATATCTGATTAGGTACATATATAGATAACTAATATTTTCGAAGTCTGTGTGCTTTGTGTATTGGTTGGCAAAAGCTACGTAAAAAATACCTTATTGGTAATTTTCATTTACTATAGAGTAAATGAAACTACCAATCAGTTATTTTTTACTTTTTAGTGTTTTTTTAGAAAGTCGGTTTTTATATTTGTTTTTGATGGCCTGGCGGCTTAGTTAGTTCCTTTAAGTACTTATGTTTAAATTTAAAATTAAAGCATTATCTATATTTATGGAAAACATAAAATTTATGTTCTATTTTATTTCATACTAGCGACTCACCCTCGCCTCGCTCTGGCTCGTCCCTACTTACATTTTAACGATCGATCGATCGATATCTTCGATATCGATAATTATGTCTATTTCAATAGATATTTTCCAAAAACTATTTAATGTACAGATTCAGCTTAGTTATAATTTTATTATATGGATACCCAGATATATTTTATAATTTATGTTATGAACATTTAATGTTCTATGGATTATTTCTATAAAACAAAGCAATTTTTTGTATAATATAATACATTTCTTATTTTACTTTTCTCCTACGAATATTATTTTAATTTCCGCCAACAGAAATGGAGTACACATATGAAGAAGAAGAAGGCAGTGATGTTGACAGAGAGTTGCGGCCGTTAGCTCGCCGGACGGGGAAACATATCGCCGCTGGGGAAGAGCGCCCTCGTATAAATTCTAGCCAGCAAACAACTCCCACAGAAGGTAAGCTAGATAGATATCTATTGATTCTTTAAAAGAGTCACGTTATTTGAATTTTTACTTTCGTATTTATTTAGTAGTATAATCGTGAAAACTAAACATGTGAACACTAAAATTAATCATGCCATTAATAAAATATAAAAAAAATATATTTAAGTAGTTGGAGGACCCCCGTCAAGCCTCCTCACGCCTTTTCTTCAATTCCGAATGTAATTTGGGACAATGTGTCTATTGGCATACTCCACGAATATAATACATTAGCATGGAAATCCTTAGACTTACACGCTTAACTTAAATGTATATAAATAGTATATAATTAACACTCAACATTAAACATATGGAAACAGTAAATACTTATATCAAAATATAAAAGTTTTGTTCAGATAATCTAATTCACTTTTAATACAATTGTTAGTTATTGAAAAACGGCAAGATTACCGGATGCTAATGAGCCCCCCTACCACGACAAGGTGAACGCACATTGGGCACTTGTCAACTTCTGCCGCAAAGCGAGTGAAGAAACTTCGTTCCAAAAATACGTTGGTACAAAATCCCTAAATAAAATAAATGGAAAACGTTGATTGATGAAATACCACTCTTCAGTCTACCTCACAGTGCCAAACTTAATAGTGATGATTGGTACATATTTTTTATATTGCTCTTTGACTTTTGACATCGGCGAATATGTCCAATAAAAAGGTCAAATTGAAATCCATTTCATTATTGTTCTCTATTACCTCTATTTTTAAACACCCAATGTTATATACTTGAGACTTACAGTCCCCTTCCTTCCACTCCTTTTTTAAGCTACATATATAAAGACCCATTTTTATTTTGTTATAGCTCTTTGCCAGTGGCTACGTTCATAGACTAAAATAATGTTAAGTTTTAATTTCCATTGAATTTATATGTTGTCCTATAGAATAGAATTTGTAGTATTACACAGATTTAGAGTGATAACATTACATTTATCTGATCACTTAGTCCACTATAAAAAGTCGCAAATAAGATAGAATTTTATTAAGAACTTCTTAATATACCACAATGGCTGATGTTTTGTCTGGTTCTAGGTTCTGCTAAAATTTCCATTTCAGAAGTAATCTTCTTCTTCTCCCTGCCCATTTCCCAATCACTTGGGGTCGGCGCAGTACATCTTCTGTAATGCTGTTAGGATTTGACAAAAGTTTTACGACCGGTCGCCTGCCTGACGTCAACCCTCCTTGGCAATGCTATTGTCTCTCTTTATCTGAATGGTATCGCGGAAGTCTTGTAATATGCACTTTCGACTTTTTTTGTCTTTTAAAACATTTTTTATACTAATATTTATATTTTTAATGTTATTTTCGGATATATTTTAAAATATTTTTTTATTACACAATAAATTTTGTTTTGACGTTCTATTTCAGAAGCAATGCTCTCACTTAAGCCAGTGCGTGCTACTTTCAACGACTGGACCTGAGAATTATTAATTGGTCATTGCAAAGCAAATTTTAAGAAAGAATTACAATAGATTAAATCAAAGGCGTAGTCAAAGGTAATCAATAGCACTCGAAATCTGAATAATTTAAATACTGATTCCCCCGAGTACATCCAGCAAACACAGTGGCCACTATAATGTTTTATGGATTATTTGCCGTTTAGTCCCGTCATATGGCTTAGGTGACCTATTCTTATTACTTATTATGTTTAATAACACCCTGGTGTTATTAAAAGAAGTAGCACTTGTTTTTTGAGGTCAATGTAGCTAGAAGCGAAGACTTTGTTCCTATATTAGAAATATCAGGATACACTCTAGCTGGGTTCTCTCTCTCTCTCGCTCTCTACGTCTGTTATTGTTGTTCGCTTGATATAACTTTCTTTGAGTTTGTAATAATCTTTGTTTCCATTTTTATATCCCACACAGCAGTGGCAAAGGTTCCATACAATACATATATTTTTGCATCTTTTTCCTGAGATTAGTGCGTTCAAATAAACAAACTAACTCTGCCTCTGATAGATATCATCTCACACTACCTACAGTTTAAAGAACCATTAGTCAAGCGCCGTCACCCCGTATATCAACACGAAAAGATATTCTTCACAAAGATATTGAATCTATCCTGCTATAGTGCTATAGAGTTTTATTCAATCAACTGGCGCTAAATGGCACTGCTCGTTGAAAGTAACGAAGTTAATCTAACTCACGTGTCTGTAACAAACGAATATAAAAATATAAGGGATTGTATAACATATTTATACTTTCCGTTTTTTATTTACTAAATCACTTATGCGCTTCATGTTGGTTGGATTTTCTATTTATTTTACTTTAAATTGTCTGTGCTGCAACCATATAACTTTTTATAGAAAATTTATAAATATTTTTAAAATGTTGACTTAATCTTTTCTAAATCGACAGACTGGCTTAGTACATCAATGATCAAGTCCCTTTTGAAAAATTGAATTTCCACTATCGATATCAAATAGGCATTTTACGATAATCGGAAAATTTGATTTTCTGTAGACTGCCTAAACTTGACTGAACTTAAAATGACTAGATTCTATATAAACGCCATTTCTTTATTTAATCCTCTTATCGGATAAACTTTCAAACATTCTGTTTCATTTAATCCTCTTATCGGATGAACTTTCAAAAACCTGCTGTAGTATATCACTGCATTACAAATGTTGCATGGATGCGGGCCTCTCTTGAATGAAGGATCAGTATCATAGCTCACCACACTGGTCAAGTGCTGGCTGGTAGACTTCCCACGACTTTGGAAAACTAGTTTGGTTCTTTCAGGTTCGCGAGTTTGAACCGGTTTTATCATGAATTTACTTTTATTTCTGTATTAGCGAGTAGCAAACATTTTAAGTATCTTTCGCAGCTGAAAATTTCAGATATGCGAGACTCAAGTTAATATCCGCTTCATAGGTTTTTTCAAGAGATTGCTTTACCGATATTTTGTTGGTTCGTACAAAATTCATTAAGTTGGAACCCTGTTACTTAGAGAACGCTATGCGTTTTTAAATTCCTAGCCCTGGTACCTAATATAACATTATAGACTTGAAACTAGACAAGAAAAAACAAAAAATCGCGAAAAAATCCGAAAAGATAGTTTTATTTAAAATGTCAAGTATTCGCGTAAATCTAAGAAAGTATTAGACAAAAAAAAATATATTCGCGGCTTACTTTTAAGCTTGCGGCAAAGCTGCAACCTGCAAACGCTTGTAACTAATTTCTTACATTTCAAATTCCTAAGCAGCCGGTGGCTGTTGATTAAATATCGTTGATGCAAAATAATAAAAAATTTTTTTTTTTTCTCCGACCATTAATCCTAACTGAATCACCATTGCCCATATCAAACCACTGGATCTGAAGGACTTAAATATTGACTTCTATTAAGGCTACCTACTGTCTTATTAGAAAATCGGCAAAGCTCAGGCGCGCTATGTTACTAGCTTTAATACTTTAAATATAAAAAAGAAGAATTTAAATACGTTTCATTCCTCAATTAAAAAAATGCAATTAAACTTCTTTAGATATTAAACACGCTCAAAGTTCATAAAATCCGTATTGGTCATACCGACGGCATCGATGAGATGCCGGTATTAAACGAGTCTTTAAAATTGATCAATCTTTAAGAGCCGCTTTGTTAAAGTGTTTGCTTGAAGTTTTATAACCACCATCTGCTTTCAGTCGGCCTTTTATCTTACTATAAATCGATGGAAGTTGAATTTAAATGTTACATAACTCTGAATTCTTTAGAATTAACAGTAAATGAAGATGAATGAAAATTTCTTGTTGTGTTGTTTTTTTGTTGTGTTACTTGTTAACTTATGTATTTTAAAGTGGACGAAATAAATATGCTTACTGTTAAAGTCTTTGCTTTGGTCACCACAAAAAACATATCAAAATCGTTTTGGTACCAAAACTAGTATTATTGTAACAATTATAGAAATTAATAAGTATAATTAGTCCTCGATAAATAAAATGAAATCTTTAAAGAAAAAAAATATAAATACTGATTTTAAACTACTTTTTTGTTAACTTAGTGGTATTTTACGTTTACAAGTTAGCAATATAGATACAATGTCACAGACACATAGACAGAAATTGGTGACAATCTTATAGATTATGCTTATATGTATAGGGCTAAAAAACAAAGAAAAAGAGTTGCAGTATAACAAATCGATTGGAATTGGAGTGCAACGAATTCTGCACAGAAGTTACAAATTTTATTTACTATAAACCTTCTTTTTAAATTTTTTTACGTCAGGAAAACCCTGTTCCCGGGTACCCGCTTGCCAAATGGAGAAGCGAAGCGGGTTTTGTGGGGCTCCTGCCCCGCAAAGTAGGCAGGCGTGCGGCAGCCTACCTACTAAAAACCTGACGGAAAGGCCACCCTGTGGCCACAAGGCTGGGGTCACAGGTATCCGTATTCCTCAATAGACCCCAGCTGCGAGTACCTGTTAAGGCCCATCTCGGTGTCAGGGGCTAAGATGTTAGACGCCCCTGACGGCCTCTTCGGCCAGATTAGTGGACGGCCGACCTCCACAAGTCGACCGCTCTGTGGCCTCCTGACCGCCCACCGAAGTGGGCCACCTATATCCGGCTGCAGAGGACGTGGAGAGCGGCAACGACACACCGACACTCCTCTTCCCCTGCAGCCCCACCGCGTCCGCCGTCTAACGGTGGTGGCCCCGTCGAGGCCGCGGAAGGCAAGGAGTACGGCGCACCGTAATACCGGCACTCCTCTCCCGTCGCGGCTCTCCGTTCATCGGTTGCGAGCCTGCCATCGCAGTCACGCGTCCGGCCCCCATCACCCGGTCGTGGTACCGTTTTTTTTATGCTATTAGATATTCGTACCTTTAAGTATTGTCGGCTGGCACCGACTTCGAAAATATCTGATTAGATATCTATAGTACATGAAAGCCGCCGTTATTTTTCAATTTTTAATACCTGGAAGCCAGTTTTTATGTTTTTTTAGTTTTTATTTATAATTAGAGAACAGCCTCGATACTGCCCAGATGTTAAGCGACATACATTTGATATTGCTCACTAATTATACAATATGCGTATCTGTATCAATCTAACATTACAAAGACACTTTGTTCGAATAGTATTATGTGATCTGTGGTTCGAATATTACAAACAAACATGTTCTCAACAAAAAGTGAAGTTGTGGATTACGTATTCGGATAATTGGAAAATATTATATTTGTATGAACTACCTACATGTAATATGACATAATATTAAATAATGACGTATGACTTCAGCTTTGAAAAAATCTATATCGTGTGACTAATGTAATTTGTCGACATGTCTGGTTTATAGCTTGTTTGTTGGTTGTTTTGGTCGAGTTTTTAATATTATTTATAAATAATATTACCTTTATCTATGTGATGCAAATTGCATTTCATCTCGAAAAATATAATTATCCCCGTATAATAGGATTACATATATATGAAAATTCTATTCGTATGCGAAGGCTACTGCACGGATTCTAATGCAAATTAGCTTCACTACTAAATAGACTGGCCAACATTCAGCTTAGTTTTATTGTGAAAAGAGCAAGAGCTCGTGTAAAATATAAAAATGTAGGTATTTTTTTTTATTTTTCATTAATATTTTAATTTATATTTATGAAAAAAAAACAATTTAAAAAAAAACACTAAAAAGTATAATGGTAAATTTCATTTAGTCGGGCTATTTATGACGTAAGAGCTCGTGATTCCCTGCGAGATATTTTCAAAAAAAGTGGTATTCTTAAGGTTGCGTCACAATATATACTGTGCAATATATTACTTGTTCATAAAAATTTAAATAATTTAAATAAAATTTAAATAAATAAAAACTTTTTAACAAAAAAATAAAAACCGACTTCAAACAAAAGCACTAAAAAGTAAAAAATAACTGATTGGTAGTTTTTATTTACTATACATACCTAATCAAATATTTTCGAAGTCGGTGTGCTTTGCTTTGTATGGACTGGCACCGATTCATCATTAGTTGTTTTTCCACCCTTAGGGGTGGTATTTTTTTTTGAAATTTAAATTGGACTAATCTGGAAGTATACTCTTTCAAACAAAACAAAAATTGTCCAAATCGGTTAGTAAATGACGGAGTTCTGAGGTAACAAACATAAAAAAAAAACATACAGTAGAATTGAGAACCTCCTCCTTTTTGAAGTCGGTTGAAAAACAGTGATAGAATTAGACACACAATTAACACTAGGAATAGAAATAAGCTTATTACGCCCAGATTTCGACTCCAAAAGGTGAATAAATCCTTCATGGGCCTCTGAGTATACGCATATATAATAAGATTCCATAAAATGATCTAGATTTCAAAAAAAAATCCTCGTCATAAATTTAAAGATAAAATTAAAAATATTTTACTGAGCAAAGCGTATTACACTGTTCAAGAGTTTCTTGTTAATGGAAATGTGTGGAATTGAGAAATATTGACTCATATGTTATGTTAATAAAATAAATGTAACTTCGATATTTAAAATAGCAACTGTTGAGTTTCTTGCTTTCTTGTCAGCAGAACTGCTCCCGTGGTAGCTTCCTCACGGACTGACTACACTGACGCTTACATTAAATTGACGATTCAAAAGCACAACTTTATTCAATAAGTCTAATTGAATAAAGTTTACTTTATTTCATATTTTTATTTATTCATACCAATCAGATATTTTCCATGTCGGTATGCTTTTATTTGTATCGGCTGGCACCGACTTCGAAAATATCTGATTTGCTATATCTATATATATTTAGTAAATGAAACCTACCAATCAATTATTTTTTTAATTTTTAGTGTTTTTTTTTTGAAGTCACTTTTTAATTTTCTATATTTAGTGTGACATAATAGTAGCTAGTGTAGTATATATTATCTGTGGTAGTAGTAAAATAAGAAGAAAGTATTTTAAAAATTCAGTAGGTGAAACCAATCATGCCTTAATTTCTACTCTTTATAAGGGGTCGATTTTTTTTTTCAAATTTTAATGGGACCATTTCGGAATAAACCACTTTTGAATAAAAAAAGAAATTTACAAATCCATATATGACGGAGTTATGCCCGAACATGCATAAGAAAATATAAACATCCGAATGGAGAACCTCCTCCTTTTTTGAAATCAGTTAAAAATACATATTATCGCAAAGATTTATCGCCTTTAACAGGGTAGAGGTTGAAATTCCAATGAACAAACAATATCGAGCCAACTACAAGAAATTTAATTTATCATATCTATCTAATCGATATTAAAATATTAGATAGAGTTTTTGTTATCCGAAGAGTGTTTAAACTTTGAACGATATAATATAATAAATGGAGATTAAATAATGCCTTCGATAAGAAAAAGATCAGAAATGGATACAATATAATAATATTCTTAAAAAAATATATAATACAAATACAATAAAAAGATGGATTTCAAAAAAAAGGAGGTTGTCAATTCGTCTGTATTTTCTTTTTATGTTTGTTACCTTAGAGCTCCGTCATTTATTACCATTTTTATTTTGTTTGAATACGTGTATACTTCCAATTTGGTCACATTTAAGTTAGACCAAAAAATACTACCTCTAAGGGTGGAAAAATAGCTAATGAAAATTTTACCTACTTCTAATCGTCATATTGATTTGAAACATTGCAAGTGTTTTTATTGCCAATTGATAATGCACTCTCACTCAGGAACCTAATAAAATAGACGTAAAAAACTAAAATATAGATTTAAATACGTTGGGACATTAATACGTTGGGACATTAACACACAGCGCCATCTAGTTCCATGGTAAGCTACGAGGCTTGTGTTATGGATACCAGATAGTTGATACACTACACATATATAACTTTAAATACATACATATTATAAATATAAACACCCATGACTGGAGTACAAACATTCGTCATCACACAAATGAATGCCCCCAGCGGGACTCGAACCCGCGACCGCTGGCACAGAAAGTAGGGTCACTACAAACTGAGCCAAGCGTGTCGTCAATTAGAACGAAATATAGAAAATAAGAGGCTCTTATGCGATAGTAAGAAAATTTAAAAGTCTCATCTAAATTGCGCAGCCATTTAGCTATGTTCTGCCAGTGTGTCAAGAGAAGGTCACGTCCCGCTGCTTGACAGTTCTCGCCGGACGCCTCAGGTGTTGCAGTCTAATAGAACATTGGTCAAAACTTGGTCAGGTGATATTTGCGGTCTTGCACAATTTCGACCTTACAAGTTCTAATTACTATTATAATTTGAAGTTTATATTCCAAATACAATTTTGTGTGTTTGTTTACTATTTAAATAATATGACAAAATGACTACCATATTATTACACCAAAGACAGTTGCTATATTAATACTCGTACATGAAATAATGTAAAAGTTCATTCATGTGGTTCATATTTTATTATATTAGTGTGAGGAAAATTGGTTCATTTGTTGAAAAACAAAATTCAGTTAATTAAATGTAACATATTTATAATGAGAATTTTACGAACGCTTAAAATCAATATCTAAAGTGAACTATTCGTAATATTACAATGTTAAAATAAGCAATTAAAAGCGATTCACAGCTTTAATATTGTTTACAATACATAAATATTATGTACATACATACTGGCGTTAAAAGTTTTAGCGCTTCCTTTTCATGTTTCGTTTTACTTTCATCGTGTTATAAATTATTGTGTTTATTTTGTGATATTATAAATGATTATTATTCTTATATACTACTAGCATTGCCCACGGTTCCGCCCGCACAGATGACTAAAAACCAAATACTTAGGTTTTACATATTAGTATACTCTTACAATGCAGTTTTTGTATATTTTCTCAGAAATGAGATATTTTCCCGCGGTAAAAAGTATCCTATATGTTGACCCAGATGACCAGCTATCATTATACCAAATTTCATCAAAATCTATCCAGTGGTTTTCCCGTGATACGGTAACAGACGGACAGACAGACAAAAATTCTAAAATCGATAGATTCGGCTTCTGTATCGATAATAGAGTCTATTTCAAAAAGATTTCTTATTTCTTCTTATTAGCCTAAAATCAAATAAATTTACTAGCATGTTTCAAATATTTATGCAGGAAAATCTAAAAGCATTTGTGTAATAATTTTATTTTATAGAAGACAAATAATTTTAGTTTACCACTAAAAAAACTGTTCACTATACCTAAGTTCGAGAACACTCCTCTTAACTTCTGTAGAGTATTGGGATTCTATGTTTCGAAATATCTAATGACGTCCAGTTTATGTCACCTGGAAGAAAAAACCGAATTGGCTTCCAAAAATAGTGCTTAACAAAGCGAAACAGTATTTTACGTCGGGGCATTGGCCTTGTGCTCTATAAAACACAGGTTCGCTCTCTCATGGGCTATTGGTCTCATCTCTGGGCTGGCGCTCCTCAACACCAGCTTTTTTCATTTGACTTTATCCAACACCGGCAGTTCGTATTGTCGATAATCGCATACTCAAGGATGACTTAGAACCTCTAAGCCTTTGGAGAAATATTAGCTGTTTGTGTGTCTTCTATCGTCTGTACAATGGAGAGAATTTGATGAAATTTTGATCTGGAGCCACCGTCGCGCTTCTATCATCGCACCTTTGCCGTCGGGTTGGAGAGTCGTGTCTTCAGGTGCCTCAAAGACCGGACATTCGCAACTCCTCTTATGTTGCAGATGTCTATGAGCAGCGATAGCCACTTACCATCATATAGATTATTTCTCGTTTGTCCCTTTTACTATAAAAAATAGTATGATTATAACATCCCATTGTTGGGCACAGATCTTCGTTGGAGAAAGCATAGTTTTTAGACCTTTTACAGTGTCCAAAGGCACTTAAGCTGAAACGTCTTTCAAAATTAGTTACCTACAGGTGCAGTGTTCTTCATAATGTTTTCCTTCACTGATATTACAAATAAAGATGTTGAAATGTATTTTTTACACATTATAAAGTTAATTAATATTTTCTGTTGATATTTAACATAAAAGTCCGGAATCCCTGGTCTATTTTTACAATTGATTATTATCAAGCTAATTTTCTGTGAGTATCTTTATTTTTATGAGACGCCCAACTTTTTCTCTTACAAAAATTCACGATTGTGGTAGTTAACAGAGGTAGCAGGGATAAAATATGTCGATTTGACGATTCTCAATTTATTACTATTTGTGGGATTTTTTATTAAATATTGAGATAATTATTATTATTATTCAAAAAAATATTTGTCCCACAAAATGTATGGTTTTATCAAAGAGTGTATTGATAACGAGGCCGTCAAAAATGATTACTAACCAACAGATTTTTTTACTGTTGCTTAGTTAATATTTATGTAATTTAACAGCCACGTTGTCCTACAAATTGCGTGGTATGTTAATCCGGACCTACACTTAAAAATTGTTAGTACCACAAGACCATTTTTCGTATTACTAACTGTAGGACAAAAATATTACATAATAGGTTAGAGTGTTCTGTGTCCAAATGAAACAATGTCCTACAAGAAAACAGGTATGTATCACTAGCCCAACAAGAATTGTCATTTTCGTTTTTTAATTTCTAACATAATATAAAGTGAAAACATCTTTTTCGAAATTAAAATAACTTTATTTTCTAGTATACTAAGTACAGAAATTTATGTTTTTACATATAAAAATAACTTCCTCTGATAAATCTTCATCTTGTTCGCTACTAACATCACTCTCATCTTCATCTTCCTCATTTTCCTCATTCGTGATATCTGACTCTGTAATAACATAAAAAAATTGAATAATTTGCCGAATAATCAATCAATAAATAACAAAAGTATTTATAGGGTACCTTATAAGTCGGAAGATAATGCTTCAAAAAATGAACTTTGGGGACCATCAAACCATTAATATTCATATTTGCCATCAATTATTGTCCATCCATAATTTTCTGACAATTTACCATATACTAATACACAATACATTTCATAGTCCAGTCAAATAAGGTCTGAAATCAAAATTTTGCCACTCTACTTTGCACTTTTTGATATAATGTATTCGTAGTTCTATTGATACAAAAACATGTGAAGGTTTTCGGGTCTGCAACCCCCGGCAAGGGTTGAAAAAAAATTTTATAAATTGTGTGGAACTTAAAATTTTACATAGAAAAGTGTTCATAACTTTTTTTCATCCGGTCAAAATTAACCGAGTTAGAGAGGTTTTAAGTTTAAGGGATCAACGTAAAAAAACACACACACGCACATTGTTTTTGTATCATTAAAACTACATTATATCAAAAATGCAAAGTTGAGTGCCAAAATTTTGATTTCAGACCTTATTTGACTGGACGATGAATACTGTTCTTTTAATTTGTTGCAACAATTCTTGTTTGTTTGTGGCAAACTGGAAGGGCCATATCCTATGTTTTTTTTTAAATTACTTCATTTTCATTTTTTGATTTATACCTTTTTTCAAATAATTTATACCGTCATCATTTAACCAAAACATACATTTTTTGGACAAAAATTTATTCGAATCATTTAAATAATTATCTTGAGATTTAACAAAAAAAAACACAGTCAGTAATAAATTTTTGAGAATCGTCAAATTGACATATTTTATCTTTGCTACCCCTGTTAGCTACCACAATCGAGAATTTTCGTATAGGAAATTGTTGGGCGTCTCATCGAAACCAAGCTATTCACGAAGATTCAGCTTAATAGTAATTATTATTACATCAGGGATCTGTACTACAACTTTTGAGCGTTGGACTGGGATAACGTACCACACAATTTGTAGGACAACGTGGCTGTTAAATTATATAAATATTAACTAAGTAATAGTAAGAAAATCAGCTGGTTAGTAATCATTTTTGACGGCCTCATTATCGATACATGTTGGAAGGAGGGAGCTCTTTGATCAAACCGTAAATTTTGTAGGACAAATATTTTTTTGAATTATGTTAATAATTATCTTAAGATTTAAGAAAAACCCACAGTTAGTAAAAGATTTTTGAGAATCGTCAAATCGACATATTTTATCCCTGCTGCCACTGTTAACTACCACAACAAAGAATTTTTGTAAGAGAAAAAGTTGGGTGTCTCATCAAAATGAAGCTAATCACGGAAAATTAGCTTAATACTTATAATCAATTGCAAAAATGGACCAGGGATCCCGGACTATAAGAATGACATTGTTTGTGTTCCTAGTACTTAATGTTATCTAATATAAAAAGAACGTACGCTCGCTGCTCGCTGTTTGGTGGGTTAAGTAATAATGAATGTGCTATTATTTGCAAACTCTAGATATGGGTCTAGACTACCTAAAACACCTAGGATAACCGCATGACCTACGGATTTTCAATACAGGGTACCCCGGAGCATATGAAACATCAAGTGCCGGTAAGTGGAATGTGTATGCACATTCTATTCAATTTAAATTTCATTTCTCTCTATAACATAATAGTGCTTAGAGCCGGATATTAAATACTATTTGTGGTAGTATGTATGTTAATATTTTTTACTTACAAATAACTGCTTTCCAATATATTTAAAAAAAATACTTCATTTAGATTAAAATAAAAAAATGGTCGCACTATAAGAAATAGTTTTGTAATTGAAATTGTCATTGAAAGAATTATTATAAAAGAAAGTTTTTTAATTTATTGCGAAGCCGCGAGTTTACATAAATGGCTAAACTTTTTTGCTTTATCTAAGCTGAAGCTTAAGCTGTGATAACTTTGTGCTTCCGTCTTCTTTCACGTGGAAACTATAATTTAGTTCTTGGCAGTAGAATGGAAATGGCGGAACTTCCCACATTCAACTCACACTGACTTTATTGGATAGTACAGTACTGGTGTCTCAACTATTGTTTTATTATTACTAATGTTATTGATGTTAGAACTAATGGAAATAAGTTACGGGAATATTTCCTCCCATTGATTTACTTTCATATGTTTAATAATTTATTCAAAACAATACCCATAATAAAACTGTTTAATTCCTTTTTTACAGTTAAACAAATATATACTTTTTCAAAGAACGTCAATTTAATTTAAATTTTGATTTATACCAATAATAAGACGTAAGAAACCATTTATTCATTCACAACTAACATTATATTAATAACCAAATAATACTACTTAAAAGAATAATTTTATTAAGTTTTGAATAATTACAGATAAAGGATTTATAACACCGATATAATAAAGCATTAAATAAAAATACTAACAAAAATACACGGAAAAAGTAGTTACATATACACCCATAAATCTATAAGTACATATAATAAAATTATAACCAAGCCGAATCTGTATAGATATTTTTTGGAAAATCTTATTGAAATAAACATTATTAGCGATACAGAGGCCGAATTTATAATTTTTAAAATTTTTATCTGTTTGTCTGACTGTCTGCTACCGCATCACAGAAAATCCACTGGAGAGATTTTGATGAAATTTGGTATGGTGATAGCTGGTTATCCGGGTCAATGTGTAGGATACTTTTTACCGCGGGAAAATTACTCATTTCTCAGTAAAACTACAAAAACTGCAATGTGTGTGTGTATAATATGTAAAACCTAAGAATTTGCGTTTCGGTTGTCTGAACGCGGACGGAATGCTAGTTATAATATATATTAATGTCTATATAAATATACTAGCGGACCCGACAGACGTTGTCCTGTCTACACGTCTTTAATTTGAAAATTTCAAACTTTTTGGACAAAATTGTGAATCTAAACCATTCCCAGATCCCCTTGAACACACACAAAAAATTTCATCAAAATCGGTCCAGTCGTTTGAGAGAAGTTCAGTGACATACACACTCACAGAAGAATTATATATATAAAGATAAATAAATACAAAGTGTTCGGAGAACACAGTAAATGTTACCGAATAAAAAGGAAATCAATATTCAGCCATAAACCCAACGAGTATAATCAAGAATCAGGAATTTAAACCTCACCTTTGATATATAAAGATTGTTAAAAATTATTTCCTGGAATCCAATATCACCACTAAATGTTACAATACTTCCTCATTGGCTTAGTGGTTAGCTTTTATGAAGATTTAGGTTCTGATTAGGTACATATATTCGATAGTGCAGAGTTGGGTGGTTCATATGTCATTACTTCTATACATATAATAAAATTCAAACTAAGTCGAATTTGTACATTAAATATTTTTTGGAAAATCTTATTGAAATAGACATTATATCCATACAGATGCCGAATCTATAGCTTTTAGAATTTTTGTCTGTCTTTCGTCTGTCTGTCTGTCTGTTACCGCATCACGGAAAAACCATTGGAGGGATTTTGATGAAATTTAGTATGATGATAGCTGGTTATCCGGATCAATATATAGGATACTTTTTACTGCGGTAAAATATCTTATCTCTGAGAAATCTATATACTAAATGTTAAAACATAAGTAGGGACGAACCCGAGCGGAGCGAGGGTGAGTCGCTAGTTTCTTATAATAATAATTATTATCCACGACACGTAGTATCAAGCTATGAAAGAGAGGAAATAGTAAATTATTATCATTAAATATAATAAAATTGTAGCCGAGCCGAATCTGTACATTAAATATTATTTGGAAAATATTATTGGAATAGTCTTTATTATCGATACAAAGTTTGTATGTCTGTCTGAGAACGCATCACAAGAATACCACTGGGCGAGTTTTGCTGAAATTTAGTATGGTGATAGCTGGTTATTGTTTTTACTGCGGGAAAATATCTCGTCTCTGAGGAAAAAATACAAAAACTGGTTAGAATAAAACTACTTTGAAACTATAAACATTTTAGCAAGATACCTACAAAATAGGTCAAGAAATAATTATAAATAGCTTCCATTGAAAAAAAAGCTGTATCAATAATGATATTTTATACCTACATTAAAATAATTCGAAAAATATTAAGTTATGTTTAATTTTGAAATTCATCACTAAATGTTGCCATGTGTTTTTAAAATACGAAATATTAATTCCAAAAAAAATTAATGTACCTACAGATGGTACATTAATTTAAAATTATTTGCGGCTTCGCCTGTGTTTTTCAAATGAAAATATTTTATTATCATTATTTAGTAAATAATGCTAATGTTTGTAAATCTTTAAATATTAAAATCCTGGCAAACTCCAGTCCAATTCACATGCCAACGGTTCCGCTTAGAAAAATCACTTTTCTGTTTTTACTTACTTACGTATTGTTAAATTAACACTAAAATAAAATACGAATATTTAAATACGTCTTCACAGCATCCATTCACAACTGCCACTCAACGCTATTTTTTTATTTGTAAAGCCTAAGGATTTGGTTTTCGGTTGTCTGATCGCAGGCGAAGACGCGGGAATGCTAGTGTAATATATTTTTATTTGTCACACTTACGATATTCAATGGTGGACCCCAATATAATTCTTTGGTCGTAGTGACCGAAAAATCTGTGTAAAGGTCTGTGTATTACCAGTATAAAAGTCGTAATATGCACTTGCTATCAAATCTAAAAACAAAATCTTTTTTATTGATAAAACGTACAATATAAATGCCGACTGTATACTCAAAGCGATATTCCATAAAACTTCATACATCTGTCAATAGAAACAAAATGTTATTTGTTACAATAGCAGTGCACAGTTGTACTATCACACCAAAGTAACATGAAATAAATAAAATACACCTATAGAGTAACAATTTATTGCGATTGTCGCTACATCTAACTTTTGCCCTGATTTTGATCAATTGGTGTTTTTTTATTTTTAGGTCAATTGAGTAATAAAAATTAAAAAAAGGTCCAGACAAGTGAATGATAATATTTTTATAAATGAAATAACAATAACCTTCATTTGAGCTTCATCGCAGTCGGTTAAAAATAAGCTTTGTGTGTGTGTATAAGGTGATTTTATATTATTATATTGTAATATGCATTATGCAGCTTTATAATTATTGTGTAAGAGAATTAATAGTACTGACTGTTCGTTTTGAATATAAATTAATTACTTATTTTAAAAAGGAGCTTGGCAGAGTGCAAAATTTACTATTGCTAGAATATAACGAGGTCAGGGTGAAGTGTCAGTCAGTTTTATTATTACAGTTTGCTGCCAGCGCTTAAGAACTTTGCGTCTTGCATAATGTTCCAAATACAATACTTCTTCAGCGTCATAGTTAAAAGTTAAGATTAATATTTAATTACTTTACTTTTTACACTAATATAAACGTAATTAATTGATTGTAAACTTTTTGCTTCTCGCTTTTCCGTAATGTACCTACCTATTTGTAGAAGTGGCGACAAGCTAAGCTGTCGTTACTCACATAATTCCTGTTTAAATCATTACTTATAATAAAATTTTACATGAGCCAAATCTGTACACTGAATATTTTTTGGATTTTTTTATTGTAATAGCCATTACTGTCGATATAGAAGCAAATCGACAGTTTTTTAAAATTTTTCCATCTGTCAGTGACCGCATCAAATCATTGGATAGATTTTAGTAACTAGATGTCGCCATGTATTTTTAAAATACGTAATTTTAGTTCGAATATACATATATCCATATATGCCCTTCCTATACTTTTATTAAAGTTATCCGCGGCTCTGCCCGTGTTTTTCATATAAATAGGTATAAATAATTGTAAATTTTTGCTACTATTTAGTAAATAATGCTAATATTTGTACGTTTTAACGTCTTCACAACATCGACATTTTGTATCTATAAGTTTGTGTTTCATATAATGTACTTTTTTACTTATTATGAAAATTACAGTTTGCGTCAGTGACAAAGCGGGTGACTAAAAATATTCCGTAGGTAAATATTCCGTAACCGTTTACAAACCTCTTGTTTTCACTGTCAGTGCTAGCAGTTAATTATGTTTTCCTTAGTTTGGGGTAATCTGCGGAAATATCAGACGCGTCAGAGGACAAATTATTTAGGTAAATTATGTAACTTATTTGAAAGAAAATAACTAAATAAGAAGAATATCATGAACTAAAATAATTAAACGTGTAAACGAATTTCGCCGTTTTTAAATAATATTTTAAATATAAAATAGTAAATGTTAATTGGATTTAAAAATATTATATTATTTCAGTATAACACTTTAATTTTATTATTACAATATATTTTGGTACGGAACCCACCCTAAGGATAGAATGAACTAGAGCTTGGCTGATTTTTATCTTAATCATCGTTGTTTTCTTGTACTTCTTTGTACCAATCAGTTATTTCTTACCTTTTAGAGGATTTTTTGAAGTCAGCTTTTTTATTTTGCCCTTTTTAGTGTAGACATAGTAGTAGCAAAGTAAGAAGAAAGCATTTTAATAAAATATTCGCTTGAGACCGTTTCAGTTAGTTTGATGCCAATTTTTATATGAAGAGTGATTAACTAAAATTCGCTTTTATTAGTAACGCTTAAAATTCTGGCTCTTAGGTCCAATTCCTACGTATTGGGCTTATTAAATCAAATAAAATAAGTCCATACTCAAAGTATACTATTAGACGTAAAACCTATCCACCTTCTGGCCTTACCATTAGATCAGATCGATGATACTGAACCACTGTACTATCAACGGAAATAGAAACAGAAAGTTTCAAGTCAATATGACAATTAGAAGTAGGTTAAAATTTCATTAGCTTTATTTTCACCCTCAGGGGTGGTATTCAGCCCTTTTTAACGTCCCACTGCTGGGCACGGGCCTCCCTTCAATACGAGGGGGATCAGGCATTAGTCCACCACGCTGGCCAAGTGCGGGTTGGCGGACTGCACATCTCTTTCGAAAACTTGCTAGGTTCTCTCAGACATGCAGGTTTCCTCACAATTTTTTTTCCTTCACCGTAAGGCAAGTGGTAATCATGTTAGAAATAATTCGCACATGGAAATATCAGAAGTGCCAAACCCGGGATTTGAACCCGCTTCATTCGGTTTCCCAAGCAAGCGCGTTACCACTGGGCTACCACTGCCTGGGGTGGTATTTTTTAAAATTTAAATGGGAGCAAATTGGAAGTACACACATTAAAACAAAAGAAAAATTGTCCAAATCGGTTAATAAATGACGGGGTTCTGAGTTAACAAACAGATTAATTTTCATGAGATCATATTAAAACAGATAATAAAGATTTCATTTATGAAATCAATAGTTTTTCAACCGACTTCAAAAAGGAGGAGGTTCTCAATTCGACTGTATGTTTTTTTTTTTATGTTTGTTACCTCAGAACTCCGTCATTTATTAACCGATTTGGACAATTTTTGTTTTGTTTGAAAGGGTATACTTCCAGATTGGTCCCATTTAAATTTCAAAAAAAAATACCACCCCTAAGGGTGGAAAAACAACTAATGATGAATTTAACCTACTTCTAATTGTCATATTGACTTGAAACTTTGCAAGTATTTCTATTTCCGTTGATAGTACAGTGGTTCGGTGTTGTTGACCTGATCTGATGGCAAGGCCAGAAGGTGGATAGATGGAACTCTTCAACGGCTAATAATACATACTTTGAGTTTGGGCTTATTTTGTTTGATTTGACAAGCCTAACACGTTAGAATCCTTACTTTGCTACTACTGTCTACACTAAAAAGGGAAAAATAAAAACTTTTTAACAAAAAAATAAAAACCGACTTCAAACAAAAGCACTAAAAAGTGAAAAATAACTGATTGGTAGTTTTCATTTACTATACATACCTAATCAAATATTTTCGAAGTCGGTGTGCTTTGCTTTGTATGGGCTGGCACCGATTTCGAAAATATTTGATTAGGTATGTATTTAATAGGTAGGCTTTAATTACTTAGCCAAAGCACACCGACTTCGAAAATATTTGATTAGGTATGTATAGTAAATGAAAACTACCAATCAGTTATTTTTCACTTTTTAGTGCTTTTGTTTGAAGTCGGTTTTTATTTTTTTGTTAAAAAGTTTTTATTTGGAGTTGCAACTAAATATTCAGGACAATTTTATCAAATACCTTCATTATAATAGTAAATGTTGTTGAATATATATGTATAAGTATACAATTTCAAAAGCAGTTACCAAAGAGTAATTACAGTATTGTGATGTAAATGTTATTAAAAATAAAAAAATATCAAAGGAAAATGATGATTACGGAAAAAATTGTAAAATAACAAAATAGAAGGCCCTCATCTTAGCAATTTTTATTGATAGAAATATAGCTCGCTCGTAATAGATAACTTATAGAGCACTCACCTTATCTACATTATATTTTAGTATCAGATCTTTTAAATAATATTTATTAAATTACATTTATATATAAGTATGTACGAGGGGAATCAGTCCATAGCCCACCACGCTGGTCGAGCGCGGGTTGGCTAACTATTAAGTATTCTAAAAAAAATTTATTATCAGTATTGTTACATTAAAATACCACACATCACATGTTGAGCTCATGTGGAAGCTTACACAATAAGAAACCACGAAATATGTAACTATATATTACATACAAACATATAGTACATAGGTAGTTCGTAGTTCACCAGAGTTTTGAATAGTGGATAGTTCCAAGTAAGACTCGCAAATGCTACTTTTATCCTGACAATAAAAAGACCCTTGTGGATTAAATAAAAATGGCTTAAAATATTTTGACATTTCACGGGTAGAGAATTCGGGCGAGAGCGACAAAGGCTATTTTCCCGCTAAGCCTCAGCGAAAGTTAGTTTGTACTCGTAACAATTTATCAATTATGTATTCTACAATAAAGTAACCTTTTATAATGTTACTAGCATTGCCCTCGGCTCCACCCGCGTTCAGATAACCAAAAACCAAATTCTTAGGTTTTATATATTAGTATACTCTTACATTGCAGTTTTTGTATTTTTCCCCAAAAATGAGATATTTTCTCGCGGTAAAAAGTATCCTATATGTTGAGCCAGATAACCAGCTATCACCATACCAAATTTCATCAAAATCCCTCAGTGATTTTTTGGTGATGCGGTAACAGACAGACAGACAGACAGACAAAAATTGTAAAAACTATAGATTGGGCCTCTGTATCGATAATAATGTTTATTTCAATAAGATTTTCCAAAAAATATCTAATGTACAGATTCGGCTTAGTTATATTTTATTATATGTATAGATACACTCCTTTGCAAAAAAAAAACGGGCACTTTTGATTTATTCGAGTACTTTTAGTATTAACATTTGTAAAAGGGATTTGATGTAACAAAATAAAATAAATATTATTTACTGATGTAAAAACACTTTTGTTTGGTAATTAAGTCGATCTTAGTTTGTTTTATTTTGATTTTTAGGAAATAACTCATTTTGCCAAAAAAAATAAGGTAACTTCAATTGACTTTTTCCTTTATTTACTAGAAGTTACAAACAATAAAATAAAAAACTAATATTGATTGTGGCCTCCTCTGGCTGAAATAACTGCTGCAATTCTTCGTGGCATGCTTTGGACGAGTTTTTTTATGAGTACTTGAGGAATACACTCCCATTCGGCCGTAATAGCAATTTTAAGCTCTTGGATGTTCTGTGGGGCTGGGTGTACAGCTCTAACACGTCGTTTTAGAAGGTCCCATAGATGCTCAATGGGATTGAGGTCGGAACTTCGTGCTGTCTAATCTAAACGGCGGATCCCGACTTCACTTAAGTAAGCGTCTACGTCGCCCGCTCGGTGTGCTCGAGCATTATCGTCCATAAACACAGCAGCCCTTCCTGTAACAGCTAACGCTGGTTGTGCATGAGGAATTAGGTGTTTTGTAATGTAGCGTGGTGTATTTCGAGAGCCATTTTTTACGAAAACTAACTCTGTACGATCTTTAGAAGTTATGCCAGCCCATCACATGACAGAGCCCTCACCGTACGGCTTAATTTCTTCAAAACATATCTCTGCATAACGTCGTCCTGGTCTTCTTAGGACTTTACGACGCCAATCTTCACCAAATAAAGAGATTCTGACTTCATCAGAAAATAAAACCTTGCTGCATTCTACATCGGTCCACGTCGCATTTTTTTGGGAAAATCTTAAGATAGCAAAACGGTGCCCACGGAGTAATTTAGGACCCCTAGCTGGTCTTCGACTGTGTATATCATCTTCTAGAAGTCTCCTCCTGACAGTCCATACGCTAACACTCACATTTCTAACATCTTCAAGATTGTTTTTGATGTTATTGTAGGTAGACTTCCGATTTCGTAAAGTTTGGCTCACAATATATCGATCGTCCCTGGGCTCAGTACATCGTTTCCTTCCAGATCTCGGTCTTCTTTTCACAGAACCGGTTTCTTGAAACCTAGTCCAGGTCCTCTGAACAGTGGAACGACTGACACCAAAACGTTTCGACGCATAACATTGATTACAGCCATCTTGATGAAGAGTCACTATATTACCAGCGATAATTGTCTTGTCTGCCATATTACGGTGTAAAATTTATCACGAATAACCAATTTAAACAATTTTACATCAACATCAATTCATTAAAATTACAAAAAAGCCTTTTTTTTATTTATTTATAACACAATATCTAAACACAAACTGCGAGCAAATGCTATAATCGAGTAGAATATTTTTAAATAACTTTGAAATTTTGAAATTTTGAACATTTTATTTTTCTTACTACTACTTTTTAATACGTAGACAATTGTCTCAAATTAATTGAATGCATATAAAACCTCTTTTGTTTAAGATTTCCATAATTGTACAGAAAAGTTTCGGGTGCCCGTTTTTTTTGCAAATGGGTTTATTATGTTAAAATGTTGTAAACAAGTACCTACTAGGTATAAAAACATTTAGCTGAACTAAACATAAATAAATAATTTCCTGGAAATATGCTTTTACAGAATACTCATGCGCTACATTCATTAATTGACTTACGATAATAGACTTATCTAAACGTGAAGAAAATAAATATTACGGCAAAATATTAGCATAAAGGATTATAATATAAAAGAATTAAAACAGAATTTTCATAATATGAGTGTTATTATTACTCAGACTGAAGTTTATAGTTGATAATAATTAATACAATCAGTGCTTATCTATAAAAATAGCAAATAATAATATTATTATGAACTAGCGACTCACCCTCGCTCTCGGTTCGCCCCTAATTACGTTTTAACACGTTTAGTGCGATACCAGGTGTAAACATCTTGTATACCGCCTCGCTTACAATGCGGCTAAGAAAAGTATAGACGTCCTTGTCGTGCGGAAGGCATAACTTCAATTTGGTTCGGTGTAGGAAAGAGATGAATATATGTCTGACATGTATTGTTAAATAGAATCCAATGGTGTACCTACCTTAATACCGGGTTTATAAACCTGGGACCGCACGGAAGAAATAAAATTTCATCACAGTACGAAACCAGGTCGATGCACCTTGTACCCCGTGCACCTGGTAGCGCACCCCGCGCTAGATTCGCGCGGCTAGTATTGGCTTGCATTCGCGAGAAACGCACGCATTGACATGGCATCAGGATCAACAAAAAGGTGCCGAAAAAAGATAATCCACGGGGTTTTGAGAACAGTGATGCGGTTAATATTAAATCTAATCATAGATTGATTGATCAAAGACAGGTGAATCATCATTACCATTTATTTTATTTACCTAATTACGTTTCCCAATCAAGTGCGAATCGGCCACGCGCATCGAGGGTTCCGTACTAACTAACCCTGTAAAGTTTAAAAAAACTACAGTTTGTGGAGGAGGAAATTATCAAAGCTTTTACAAAAAAGGACAATGATACAGGTAATTTCAACGCAGACGAAAATGCATGCACACACATACATATTCACATCTAATCCACGTACATATATACACATATAAATAAAAAATAAATTGATAAATTTATCTTTTCTAAATTCGCATGAAAAATTGAGAAACACAATTTAATATAAGGTGTTAAGAAGAGGAATTATGTCGGATGCTACGAAAAACTCCGAACCTCTTTAACAAGCCGCCAAGCTGACAAAAAAGATAAAAAATTTTTTACGGAATGTGTTCAATGTATAAAAAACTTTTGTTATCCATGTTTTATTGAAAAACATTAATTCATGTTTTTTTTCTTTTTTCATTATGTTAAAACTTAATTAAGACTCGATATTTTTATTTCACCTCCCTAAAATACGCACCAGACTTCCTATATTCAGTGCGGCACGGGGTGCATAAACCCTGTATTTTAAATATAGCTATAATTTTTAAACTAAACAAGTTGTTAACGAACGGCTTCAGGTGTATGTCAATTAGTTCATTATTATTAATATTCAAAGCAAAAAAATCAAATATATTTTTACATGAAGCCAAAAAAAGGATTTAAGTTTCTTAAATGTTACAGGGTCTATAAGCCTTGTGCCGTCACAATGTAAGTTTTATTACCAGGTGTATAGATCTTGTACCGCAGGAATGGAAAGTATAGAAAAATCACAGCCGCAGCGATCGTGTTAACGTTTAGTGTAGATTTTTCAGAAATGAGATATTATCCCGCAATAAAAAGTATCCTATATGTTGACCCGGATAACCAGCTATCATCATACCAATTTTCATCAAAATCCAGTGGTTTTCTCGTGATGCGGTCACAGACAGAGAAAAATTCTAAATACTATAGATTCGGCCTTGTTACTATTTCAATAATATTTTCCAAAAAATATTTAATGTACAGATTCGACCTAAGTCTTCTAGCTAATAGAATTTTATTATATGTATAGTTGTAGAAAATTCGTGTACCTACCTATTTGTCTGTCATATTATTATCTAATTGCAACGAAATCCTTCAAAGGATTTTACTATAATTTGGTTATGTGATATGATCACCCTTAAGTCGTTATATCAAGTAATTTCAGTGTATCTTTTAGGTTTTTAGGACTCCTTCTCTTATTAATTTGCTGTTATGGGTGCCTTACCGAATTATTATGTCTCAAATCCAGACACGCGGTAGCGTGTCCAGCCTAAAAATCGGCATTTTTATCACTGACTGACTGATATATATATATATATATATATATATATATATATATATATATATATATATATATATATATATATATATAGTAGTAAAACCTAACCCACTTTCATATAACCTAGAACATTGAAATTTTATGTCCAGGTGGGCAACCGTGTGCTCACAAAGGGAAAATCCGAAAACAGTAAATGTTTAAAATTTGAAAAAAAAAATACTAATACATTGCCAATTCTAAAACATAATAGCAATAGCTTAACACCTAGTGCCTTTTGAAATATAATAGCAATACCAATCATAATAGTAGCAAAAACTTTTTCTTTATCAGGAGAAAAGGTTCCATTATGATTAAATACCATTTTCCTATTCCGCATTATCCAGTAATAACGAATAGTCGCAAAATTATGAAAAAAAAAAGATTGAATTTACATGCCACTTTGAAATTACGAATAATAATAGTTTCTTTACAAAAAGTCATGATATCCCAGCAAAAATTCAATATTAAGAATGTGCGTGGTTGTCAACTTCACTGACAAAAGAATTGAGATCTAAATGGGTGTCAAGTTCTGTAGATAATCCTGATTTTTTTTCATAAGAACATACAACATTCTACGATAAATTTAAAACACAATTTATTGTTTTTTTCTACTACAAAAGTGTTTGCTATTTAAAAATAGAACTTTATAAATTTGAAAAGTCGAATTATTTACACAGAGTAGATAACGTAAGATATATTGAAGTTCAAGATTTGACTTGGCTAGTTTTTACATACAAGTTTTGTTATATTCGGTTAATCACTTATATCTTCTTTATGCTATACGCAAGTTACTGTTTTTATATTGTAAGGTCAACATGTCCCACTCTTCTAAAAACTTGCTTTACTGGTAAAAATTTTATTAAAGTAAAATTGCTTTTTATATATTATACTTTTATCTTCACAAGTGCAATGGAGTCCAATTCTTGGCTTGATGAACCTTAGAACTTCCTTTTACATACTTTTATTTTGATGTGATAAATTAACCTAGTTTCGTCCCCGACTAGAAGTAGCCACAGGGGTTTGTACAAAGATGATACAGCACGTATGTAATTATAATTTTCTAGTAGACATGCAAATGATCAATACAAGGTAATTTAATTTGTTACAAGAAACCTAAGTTCAATACAGTTATTGGCTATCGAATTAGTATACAATAGAATAATGTAGTTATGGGGCGTTTACTTTTTTCTACTATCTGAAATATGAAATTAGAAAAATATGTTCATTGTTGAATAAGACAATATCGTAATTTAATTATTATTTGCTTAACGAGATTGTATGCATTTGAAGCTATTTCAGGAATGTATTTATTTACAAGGTAACATCAATTATGTAACTATTCATTACAACAATATTTATGACTGTAATGGCTACTTCAATTTTCACTTTTGAATTAAGGAAGAATGACGTGAGCTCTGACATCGGTTCCTCACCCTCTCCACTATGGAAATAACAAAAGATTGTTCAAATTACGTAAAAACGCCTTAATGTGCGAGGAAATATATATTTTTTCAATTAAGTAGTAATCATGTTTCCTTTCAATGTAGTAACATCTCAATAACTTTACGATACTGTATTGCTATTCCATAAGAACTTTAATAAAACTCGACTTTAATAAAAATCCGCAACCATAGGTACTTCATATGTATCTAAGATAAGAGGTAAAGATTGTGAGTTTGTGAGGTTTTAGGGGGTAATCTCTAGATCTACAGAACCGATTTAGATGAAATTTAGTAAGTAGTTTGAGACCGTGGGAAGGACATAGTTTTTATCCCAGAAATCATCCCTTAGGGGAGTGAAAATGGGGATGAAACTTTGTATGGGGAAGCAACCTAGGGACGAAACTGAGCGAAGCGAGGGTGAGACGCTAGTGTAAAAATAAAGCATGATGTAACATTACTTACTCCTTACAGAATACGTTAAAAATAAGCCTTAAAAATATAAAAATAAACAAATAACAGTTTTCCGGCAATATCAAGTTTAATATTAAAAATATGTAGAATCGAACCAAAACATGTATCTGCTTTGCGCCGGGTAGATATGTTTTTTATTTCCCATACACCGTTTAAACAAATTTTGACAACGAAAAAATTAGTTTTTGACATTTAGAAAGGTTCTTTTTTATTTTCCGAGGTATTTTATTGGAAAGTTTTCTTTTTATTTGAATATCATATCTACTTTTAAAAAAAATGTCAATTTAGTGTTTCATAATGTAAGTTATATTATATATTTAATAATAACAGTAATAGATTACTAAAGTTAATTCGCCTTGGACGTATTCAAAGTTAGATTGCTCATAAAAATTTCCAGTCTTTTAACTACCATGCTCAATTTACGAGGTTTTGGGAGACGGGGTCGCGGGGACGGGTACGTCCTTCGCCTACTTAGCTGACGGACTAGGGACTTGCGAATGGATTTTTTCATATTATTGTCTAATCGTGGCAAATTTTCCACCTGACTCAATTTAATTTTCCGTAAATTATAGTTAACATATAAAGTGTTCGCCCAGCGGTTAAAATTAGGCCATCGCCATCACTAAACATTTGAGGAATTTATATGATTCGAATTCACCTTTCTACATAAAAACATAGCCGACATCGACGGTAGAAACTCTCCCGAGACCATTATTGCTGTAAAGCTTTCGTAAAATCGGGAACCAGAAATCTAAATAAATCCGCGAAAAAAATCGGAAAAGATAGTTTTAATTAAAATCTATACATATAAAATAAATTGTAACTAAGCCGAATCTGTACATTAAATATTTTTTGGAAAATCTTATTGAAATAAACATTATTATCGATACAGAGTCCGAATCTATCGTTTTTAGAATTTTTGTGTCTGTCTGTCTGTTACCGCATCACGAGAAAACCACTGGACAGGTTTTGATGAAATTTGGTATGTTTTAGCTGGTTATCCGGGTCAACATATGTATAGGATACTTTTTATCGCGGGAAAATATCTCATTTCTGAGAAAAAATACAAAAACTGAGTTGTAAGAGTATACTAATATGTAAAACCTAAGAATTTGGTTTTTGGTCACCTGAACGCGGGCGGAGCCGCGGGCAATGCTAGTATGAAATATTCGCGTAAATCTAGGAAAGTTCAATATACTATATGTATTACTATTTTATAGTAGACTCATGAGGTGCAGTAAAAAATAGTAATCATTTAATGCAGAGAATATTTTAATTTTGAATTTCCATTTATTATTTAAAAATTAGGGTATGTTTAAGTAAAATTTGTATCCACATAAAGATAGCGGGGTCTACGAACTTTTCGGAGACACAACAAACGTTAATCTCCACTTTGTACATTACAATTGTTTCATTCGATAATATTATACTCGACTTTTATAAGAATTTGCAATAGTATTCCACTCACATATTGTAAATGGATGTATATGTATGATGGAGATGTATTTAAGTGACTTAAACAATTCTCTTATAGAGTAGGTATATTAAAAAAAAATCTTTTTCAACAGCAAGCTTTTTTTCAGCAACTTTATCAAACATTACATATTGTTATTAGACATTTCACTGAAGAAAGGTAAAAAGAAAATGTAAAAATATACATATTATAACATCATAATTAATAATCGTATACATATATGTAATCAAAATAGTGTTTCAACGTAAATTCTGTGCGTAGATATGAATTTAAATAACAAATTGTACTATAGTATTTTAATTTACAATTTACCGGAGATAAGGCTTTGTTCCATAAGCAACTCATTTCAGTTTTATATAAAGTTATCTTTGCCGTAAATAATTCCGCTTTTAATTAAACTTTTTATAATTGTATTGCATAGCAGCATGATAACTTATCTGGGTTTAACTCAATAATGGTCAAGGCTTCGCTTGTTTCGAATTTAATTAACTTTAAAGTGTTATTAATTTATTAACACTTCATTAAGCCTTTTAAACTTGACCGCCATTAATTGTTTGTTAATTTTAAATATTATAAGTAATTCTTGTTTTTCAATGCAAAGACCGTGTATATAAAAAAATGAAATATATTCAATCTCTCTCTAGCTTCGACATTTAAAGTATCTTACACAAATTTGAATAGAACTTATTCCGATTAAGACATTTAAATATAATAATATGCCCAACAAACGAAGTACCTACTACGCTAAGTATAGAGTTTTAGCAGTATTTACGAGTATGTGCTACTGTGCAGACAGCGTAGCGCGGTGTAGCCTTCTCGTCTTTTTATAAAAAGAGGTCATGGCATACATAACGGTAGATTATGTGACAAGTTGGGATTATAAAACTTAATTTATTTGTAGTTACAATATTCTCTCGTAGAGTAAAATCTTTTTAAGGTTTAAAGGAACAAGTTTCCAGCTAGCGGTAGCTTAAGGTTATTTTATTTTTTTGCTTATAAAAACTCTTGCAACTAAAAATCACTTTTTACAAATAAACATTCTGGACTTAAAAGTCGTTGGGATTTAAAAGAAGAAGTTTTCAGCTACCGAGCTGAAAATTTATTCTTACCGATTACTACTGCCGAGGTTAAGGTTATTTTTTTGCACATAGAAACTCCTGCACCTAAAAACCACTTATTTTAAAATAGAAAACAATTAAAGTGGTTAATATTTGTACAAACGACAATAATCGGAAGAATAATATATTTTTTGTTCATCCGATTATCGGACGAATAGCAACAGCCTTTAAATATATCCAAATCCGTTCGACGGTCTACGCGTCTTGATTAATAAACCTCCAAACATTTTACATAATATACCTATGTACATGAGATGGTGTAAATTGCTGCCTTAAATGAACTTAGTTATAAATATAATAGAAGCCAAATTCATAATTTCAGTATTGTATGTACATGACGATACGTTTGGCTCAGTGTGTAGTGACCCTACTTGCTGTGCCAGCGGTCGCGGGTTCGAGTCCCGCTGGGGGCATTCATTGTGTGATGAGCACGAATGTTTGTACTCCAGTCATGGGTGTTTATATTTATAATATATACATATTTAAAGTTTATATATGTGTAGTGTATCAACTATCTGGTATCCATAACACAAGCCTCGTAGCTTACCATGGAACTAGATGGTGCTGTGTGTTAATGTCCCAACATATTCATATTTATGACGTGAAATATAAAAAAAAATTAAGACTGTAATACAATGTGCACGGACGAGAAAATCAGTGTAAAGTAAAAGGTAAGGAGAAAATTGTGCCAAATATTTTCTAATTAGGACTTTTGTAAACGGTGGGTTTTCTGTCGTACGCAAAGATAAACAGGGCAAGAAGGCTGGCGTAGTGCCAAGCTACTCCATTTCTAATTTTAAGACACCATTTTATACGGATATTCCTCGTCCCTCACCAATCTTCCTGCTAGGAAATATGAGGAAAACGTTCATGTGCAAACAGAGGTCTCCGCTAACTGGTCTTCTATTACTCGTAGTTTTAAGCCATTGTTTTGTTTACTTAAATAATATTAATCTATACATATAATAAAATTCTAACTAAGTCAAATCTGTACATTAAATATTTTTTGGGAAATCTAATTGAAATAGACATTTTTATCGATACAGAGTCCGAATCTATAGTTTTTAGAATTTTTTCTGTCTGTCTATCTGCCTGTCTGTCTGTCTGACTGTCTATTACCGCATCACAGAAAAACTACTGAACGGATTTTTATCAAATTTGGTATGGTCATAGCTGATTATCCGGGTCAACATATAGGATACTTTTTACCGCAGAAAAATATCTCATTTCTGAGAAGAAATACAAAAACTGGTTAGAATAAAAAAACGATGATACTATATAGATTTTAGCAAGTTAACTTACTAAATATGTCAAAAATTATTATTATCTTGAAAAAGTATATCAATAGCACTATTTTATTCATTAAAAAATTATTTTAATGAATATATATTTTTGTATTATTTAGATATTTGTCAATAGATGTCGCCATGTGTCTTTAAAATACTTAGTTTTAATTGCAAAAAATTGAATGTACAAATTCGACCTTTCTATGATTTTATTAGAATTACTACTGAATTACCCGCAGCCCCGCCCGTGTTTAATTTATCAAAAAACAATCTCTTTGGCTATATAAATTAGTTAGATCTATAGATATTAGATACATTAAAATTTAATGAAGCAGTATCTGTGCTTTTAATATTTTTTGGTGAATTTTATTAAAATACACATTATTATCGCTAACAGAGGCCGAACCTATAGCCTTAAGAATTTTTGTCTGTCTGTCTGTGACCGCACCATAGAAAAATTACTGGAGGGATTTTGAAGAAATTTGGTATGGTAATAGCTGGTTATCCGGGTCAACTAATATGCTAATACGAGTATACTAATATATAAAACCTAATAATTTGGTTTTGGTCATATGAACGCGGGCGGAGCCGCGAGCAATGCTAGTATTATATATGTACATATATTTTGAAATGTTGCTTTACATAATTATTTCATTTTTTATTGAAATACAAAAAAAAATGAAATTGGTCAAAATATCATTAACGTTAAAAGTTTTTATTGTGTAAAAAAGAGTGGATCCATTGCAAACTATCTGTCTATGCCATAATAGCACGAGCACGTAACTTATATTTGCCATTGATAAATTACCTACGTAATAATTATCGGAGTTTACCAATTTCAATGATTGTTTGAATAAAATATTAACAAATAAATTGGGAATCGAGAGTAAATTGCATGATAGGCCACATATCTATACAGATTAAAAAAATTGAAGTGTCTGTTTTTAATGTCAAATTAATAGCTTTTTATTAAAGACATGTGAAATTATGTACGGTACTTATAAGAAAACAACAGTATTTTAAGTTTTGTCTGCCTGTCTGTTGGTTCTGGCCAATCTCCGAAACGGATGGAGTAATTTTGACAGGACTGTCACTAATAGATAGGTGATGTTATAAGAGGCTTAGGCTACTTTTATTTTAGAAAGTGAATTAGGGCTTCACTTAAAATATTAAGTCGTACCTAGCACCCGCACCTGTATACACCCGAGCGAAGCAAGGGTAAGTTGCTAGTCTATACATAACAAAAAACAATGACTGTAATGTACTGTACTGTGACTGTATTGATCCCAAAGTAATAAATTTCTAAATTTTTGTCTGTATATCTGTTTGTATGTATATCTGAATGCACTTGACGCAAAACGTACTGGACCGCAGTATTCGTAACTATTACTTGGGCCAACATTTAAGATCACCTTTTACTACAGGAAAATATGTCTTTCTCACGGGAAATCACAATAACTAGTTCTCTCGAGTCGTCCTTAGAGAACATTGCTTATGTTGTTTAAACCTTAAGAGATGGACCTATATTAAAACAATTGAAAATTGTAGGTCTTAAAGAGGCCTGCAGAAAAGTTCGCAGTGGCATATGTCTATCATTTAAAGTACACTCGTAAAAATAGTTATCGCATCGTTTTTGACTTCATGCAAATCGTAATGAAATACTTGACCAATATTAAGTACACCTACATTTGAAAACTTTAGTAAAAGCTTAGACGGACCTATACCTATTACAAACAAGTTGGTAATTTATTAATTACTAGCTATTTTAAATTAACTATTTAATAAGTATGTAGGATAAATCTATTTTTTTATCTTCAGTTACTGCGTTGTACCAGTTGTACCATACTGGCCACACCATAAAATGCCATAGGAGAAGCTATAGAAAATAAATGGGAGTCAATTAAGTATAAAGTTCCCTAACCGCGTAGGCTGTGGATAAATGACTTCTTGCAAGATACGAGAAATGAGTACTGCATTAAAGCCTGAAAAAAACGTTTCAATTATTTTATAGATTATAGCTGTTACAGTACTACACTATCCAGTATAATCCTAATTATTATTGATGTGCGTTTGTGAAGTCGTGAGAGTGGGCGAGGATTCGAGAATTTTGCAATGGGAATCTCTTTTTATACCTACTATGTGCTGGTTTAACACATACGCTACTTCTCCTCGGTGGTGTAGTGGCTAGCATGTACGGCTGCACACCTGGAGGTCCTGGGTTCGAGTCCCGGGTCGGGCCAAGTTTGTTATATTAAATTAATATTATATTAATTAAATTAAACTACATGATAGCTTGAGAATTCATCTTCTATTGTCATGGCTTTATGTTTCATATAATTTATAGTAACATCATAAAGTTTGTATATGTCTTATAAAATTATAAAATAAACTAATACAACAAAGTTTAGTTATTGAGTCTTTCTGTATATTAAGCTTCAGTAACATCCCGGAGTTGGGAAGTTGGCGGTGTTTCACCCCCGTGCCTCGGAGAGCACGTACTCGTAAAGCCGTCGGTCCTGCGCCTTAACTCTCATTGGTCGTGTCGAATGGTCGTCCCACCAGAGTACGAGAGTGACAGGAATAGAGAGTGCACTTGTGTCTGCGCGTACAATTGTACACTATTATATCTCCTGCGCAGAGGCTAGTCTCAGTGAGATTGGCCGCCGTGGCCAGAATCGGTCAGGAGAACATCACTTTTTATTTAGAAATCGTACACAATATTTAAATACTACATATCCTCTTACTTGAATATAATTATATTTATTTATTAGCATTGCCCGCGGCTCCGCCCGCGTTCAGATGACCAAAAACCTAATTCTTAGGTTTTACATATTTAGTATACTCTTATAATGCAGTTTTTGTGTTTTTGTATTTTTTCTCAGAAATGAGATATTTTCCCGCGGTAAAAAGTTGCCTATATGTTGACCCGGATAACCAGCTATCATCATACCAAATTTCATCAAAATCTGTTCAGTGGTTTTCTCGTGATGCGGTAACAGACATACAGACAGACAGAAAGACAAACAGACAGACAAAAATTCTAAAAATTATAGATTCGGACTCTGTATCGATAATAATGTCTATTTCAATAAGATTTCCCAAAAAATATTTAATGTGCAGATTTGACTTAAAATTTTATTAAATGTATAGATATGTTAAAATTCATTAAATTTACAGAATGTGACTTGACTGACTTTCTTCCCTCCGAGGCAGTCGGGCAAAAAACGTCAACTTCCCTGCTCTACATCTATTTCACTTGCTTATTTTTTGTTTTTGGGCCAAAATAGAAATTCAAATGCAGACAAAGTCACAGATAAGAGCTAGTATCGTACAAAAAAAATGATTTATTAGTATACATTATAAAACTCCAGTAATTACGAGAACATTTTTTTATTTTAAGTCGTGCAAGCAAATTCCAAATCAGCTATTCGGCTATTCAACTTTTGATTTAACCTGTTTTGTTCTTAATGTAAACAATTTATTTATCAACTCAAAAATCCTCTAATACTATATAGTGGGTACAACTGTAGACATTTAAAATATATTTCTATGATTGTGTATAAACGGAATATTTTATAGGTACCATGCAAGTAGAGCCGCGGGTGAAAACTATTGTATTATCAAGATCCACCATGGAATAAAATAGGAGTCAACGAACTTGGCTTAAGTTAATATTAGTTTTAAATTTTTTTTTTTAAATATTCAAGCTTAACTAATATCCTAATATATAGTCTATTATTCGTTTCATTCGGTTAAACGCATGTATATCTCACGATAAACCAGTCAGATTAAAGGGAATTGCACCTAATATAAATCAACCTAATATTGACCAAAGTCATCTCATCTAATATGGCTTACCCACAGGAGGATCGTACATAAATAAACTTTTTAAGCAGAACTGCGGACAAAATCTAGCCAATACATACCAATTAAACTAACGTATCTGTCTACGCTTTTAAACAACTGTAAGAAGATTTTTTGTCTCTCTGTACGTACCTACTCGTACGTATATATATGTTTATACACGTCTATTTTTGAGTTAGTCGAATGTTTGAAGCTAAATTATATTTTAGAATCCTAGTAAATTCGAAGTTCAGTGATGGAGCGAGAAACTTGTCAATGCCGAACAGAAACACTATAGTTAGATTAAGATTAATTTCACACCCACTTCAGCCACTCACGTCTACATAATTACGTGCGGTAGGCACTGTAAAGGCTTAATATAAGACGAATAGTATATAAGAATAGTAGTGCTGTATTCTTTTCCGTACGTACTATTCTCTAATATGATTGAAATACGATTGTATTTTTTTAATTTGGAAAAAGAAGAATAGTTACGGCGGTTTACATGTTATATACTTTCATGTGCGATGTTTATCAAGCTTGTATATATATTATGATCTTATATATTTTATATACAAAATTATTATTATATTAAATTTCTTTGCACTTGCACTAATCCGTATACACTTAAATCATCTCATCAAACGTCATCTGTAGACAAAGATCGCTTGAGCAATTAGGTCGCTTTTGCATGCCGTTGTATTTTCTTGGAAATCTACCAATCAGTTATTTTTTACATTTTAGTGCTTTTGTTTGAAGTCGGTTTTATTTTTTTTGTTAAAAAGTTTTTATTGGAAATACGTCATAATAATAAGCAGAACTCATTATTTGTCATGAATGTGTAAGGTTGCATTTTTATATATAAGCGTTTTAATGGAAAATAATATATTTGATTAATTTGTAATGATATATTTATATGGCATTTAGTTATGTAACCTTGGTCGACACGAATGTATTTAAAAAAAATAAGGTCGCGGATATTCATTTCTTTTCCCGTGCTTTTGCATGGAGATGTCGGTACCACCCTGCAGTGACTAGTCATAGATTGTTTGTAATACTGAAAATTATTATTATAAATTATGTAACTCATTATTTAAAAGAGTAAGTGTTGAGTTTCTCGCCGATTCTTCTCAGCAGAACAGCTTTCCAAGCCGATGGTAGCTTCCACACGGACAGACGTACTGACGATTATAAAAGTTCCGAGTAGAAGAATATATGCAAGGAATATCTTGAACTTTTATTAGTGACCTCCTACAAATGTAAGTTTTTTTATTATTTTACAAAACCTAAGTTATTTATAGGTTATATCATTAATTTTATTTCGACTTACGTCGCAGTGATAGTGCTTCTTTAGTCTACGTATCAGAGTTAGTCAGCCTAAAGGCATCTGACACAACTTGATGCTATCAAAAGACTGCCTTTAAGATCGACAACTGAACGAGAACCTTCTAAGCACACAAATGCTCACTGCATGCTTCAATTCGGTTATCCATCCAACCCTATGCTGTGGAAAAGTTGGTTGACTTAGTAATCTCTTACACTAAACTGTACTATAAAACATTGAATGTGTTTGTCTTGTATTTATAAGTTATTTAAACATAATTGTTGTAGTTATTTTATTTAAGTTTTCTTCATATGTTAAAGAAAACTTTGTAAAGTACGCATTCCTACCACTGGAGATAGCCAGGGCGGGACGTATCTATATTATAATTAAATGTTTCTAAAGCTAAGAAATCTGGTGTTTACGGTTAACCATAACAATATCAAGTATAAATATATAATATGTATTATATCACTTAACCAAATATATATTTAAGTATGTTTTAGATACTTATATTTATTTTCATATAAAAATAAAACATTAAATATGACGTTTTGAAAAATAACGTCAAAAAGTATAACGGAACCTAAATATGATCACATTTACAACATTTATTTTATAAAAACTTTGATTATTCAATTTGGCTTATTCTTTTTAATTAAGGCGATTTAATACTGAGCGCCGCTTGATTCCGAAAGCTAAATCGCTAGCTTTTATGTAAATAAAATATAATTAAAATTGACCTATAGTGCTTGACTTTAGATTTTTTAATTAGCTATCCGGAGTGTCTATTCGTCCTTTAATAGGACGAATAAAAATAATTATTCGTCCTTTATAAACTATATAAATTATTAGCAGAACCTGCGGCTTCGCTTGCGCTAATAATAAAGAAAGAAAAAAGAACAAAAAATATATAGTAGAGTCATATAAACTTTCATCCCCTATATCCCATCATTTTTTGAAATTCAGCCCCCTTATGGAATGAATTTCGAAAAATGCTGTGACACGTATTTATTTAATTGTATTGAAGAGCATTAATACCAAGTTTCAAGTAATTCTGATGATAAATACTTTTTTGGATTGAATTATAACGTGTTTGCACGTGGGAATTAGAAAATTTCCCGCGGTAAAAAGTAGCCTATGTCACTTTTCAGCCCTTCAATTACCTCCACACAAAAAATCACGCCAATCCATCACTTCGTTTCGACGTGAAAGATAGGACAGACAAACAAACAAACAAACAAACAAACAAACAAACAAACAAACAAACAAACATACCAACACACTTTCACATTTATAATGTTAGTATGGATATTCTGTAAATTAATTTTAGTTTTAGCAAGCAAGCTCCACTAGGTATCTCTATTTTTCGCACATTTTCTACTTCATCTTTCCAAAGTTAAAGGAAGAGAGTACGATGATACAACTCGCATAGGTACAATGTTTACGACTTAAGAAACGTAACTCGGCTAATATGGGTTTTTTAACTGATGTACTAACAGGCTACGTTATTTTTAAAAACACAATGTTATGTACACTTGAAACTTATAGTCTACCTCCTTCTCTCCTATAACCTAAACCACTTAAAAATACAGTAGACCGTTTTATTTCTGTATCCGTTATAAGATTCCATTTAAAGTTCAATCGTCAGTAAAGGTACATAGTACACGAGTAGTCTGATTATTGCAAATATTGATTCATTATTAAGCTGTTCTGTTACTCAAAGTGGACACTAAGCTGACTGTCAATATCGTACTAGTCTGTATTTGCTAGGAATTAAATGGAATTAGAACGTAATCAGTCTTCGTCAGAACCCACTATAATTTTAAAGGTACTTTATACTCACTTCGTACAAGTCAAGTTGTTAAAATATGAATGGATAAATATTTATATTGTTACCATTTGCCTGCTCATCTTCATATTAAAAAGACACAATATTAATCGAGCAGATACGTATGATTTAATTTAGTGAAACTCCGGAAAAGATTGATGTGGAGGAAATATGTTCGCTTTACCGTTACAAAGATTGTATCACAAGAGTGTATCAAATCATAAATATCGGAGTGTAAATGTCCTCAACTTTATATCTTCAGTTACGAATATATTTCATTATAATTGGACGCAAGGGAGCCTAGTTATAAAGCTTGATGTAGTTGACTGGACGGGACGCAGGTGGTCAGTGAAGCGCGGTGGCGTTAATAACCGACTATCGAGTACTAATAAGCTACAAAACTCCGAACTAAAACTCCGAAGTCTACTAAGTTAAATCTCGAATAAATTAAGTTATAAATAGGTTTAAATTCTGTATCACTTAGTACACGTTACACACCAAATGTCTGCATGTTGAGTTCTTATCCATCTCTACTACTACGTACTAGCAGATATTATCGGCAATTAACAATGGGATCATAAAGAAAGCTGTAATAAATAATATGGTTGCAAAATCGAGATTCGGGCAGTTAGCCAAGTGCAATTCTGAAATCCATGTCAAGTATATAGTAGCCAGTCAAATGTAGGAATGAATTTACCGCCTTGTTTGTTCAAAGCATATGACGCACACAATGTGGTAATATGTAGTACCTTCCCTAAACTAAGTAAATTTGTAAACTACCTTAAAAGCTGCTTTTACTTTAAGTGAACCCGTTGAAAAATGCATTTACGCATACCACATACAGGTTGTTATGTGGGACTAACTAGCTAGAAAAGCCAGTACTACCCACGAAACCCCAACGGAACCTCCCCCGTCTTGATGGGGCGTCGCAGGATCGCTTACGCACTCAACCACGACACCCCTACGGCATGTCTGCTGAAGCAGGCCACAACAACCATGGGGCTGCCCCAACAGTCCATTTTTCTGTCAGAGAAGTACCAAGAGCAACCCGCATGGTACTCCATCCACCGAAGTGGGCCGCCACCTTGTGCATTTCTTAGCTTCGCGCCCGACTGAAATGCCGGACGCTAATGAGTCCCCCTACCACAACAAGGTAAACGCACTTTGGGGGAGGAAGGGTGGGGGCTAACTTAACCTAAACGCAAGGCAAAAACCTTAAAAGTAACCTAACCTATAACGGATCACCGATGAAGAATTATTTTAAAGTCAAAAAAAAAAATCGCAAATACGCGGCAATAGAAAATTTGTATAGATAATCCTATAAACCGTAAATTTTAACTCGGTATTATTCTACTAAATAATTAGTAAAACTATTTTAGTATTCTCGCGAATAAAAAAAATCTACTTCGACCGAAACTTTACTCTTACCGATAGAGTGAATGCACCTATGGTTAGACACAGAATGATATCGGAGTAAGAACGAACCATGATTACCAGTATAGATTGAATCTGACCTTATAGTTTACCTACTTGTTAATTCTTCCGCTGACTGACGTCCGCTGTTTCCGAGTACAATTAGTATTATATTAGCTGATCCGATAGACGTCCTCTTGTTCATATTTCAATAATGTTTTGCTACATTCAAGTTCACACATTCTATAAAAAGAAGTATTTTCAGTTTTTCCTAATTTTTCTATTTTCCGGGTAATTTTTTCATGTTTGCTTACATGCAACATAATACGGGTGCATATTATAATTAGAAAAAATAATGCCTAGGCGCTCAAGCCGTTTTCAAACTATGCGGTTACCAACGAAAATAATTTTAATTGCATTTATAAATATAATTATAGACACTCATAAACACTCGCGCTTTGAAAACTCCTATTGTCCAATAGGTTGCGTTAATTTTTATTACTACATTCAAACTCAGTTATCTGAATGTTAATAAAGTTAATGAATCTTATTAGGGTAGGCCTAATTGGGTTTACAAGGATTATGCCTTTTTATAATAATCAGAAAAAAATATATAAAAACATGAAAAGCGAAATATATAGGTATGTGTAATATTAATGAATTCCAACATCAATAATGTAGTAAATTACATATAACAATTATTTATTGTTGATCCAGTTAGCGGACGAAAATTATTATTAATCCGTTTAGCGGACAGCTGCCTAACTATATAAATGATATAGGTACTATCAATTTTATGTATTATTCTTTATTCTGTTATTATTTATATATACAAAAGTATGCCTAAAGTTGCTAGATTATTTCTCTACACAACATGCTTTGAAGAGCTTATATCGCTGGTGCTAAAATCATTAAAAAATTAATTAATTAATATTTACTTCCATTCGTATGAGTTCAGACACTATGTTGTTTCAGTATAAACATGGGACTTTCCAATCTAAATTTATAAATTAACTATCTATAAACCATGGTATTTTACATAGTTTATTTAATTAAATGAGTGTATTGAGCAATGAATACTCGTATTATAGTAATTTATCCTCAAGCGGAAGAGTATCAGTACTTACGGATCAGACGAACCAAATTAGATTAGTAAATGAGTACCAACACTGCCTTACGCCTCAACACCGGAATTCAGCTTGACTTCTATATATAACGTATATTTCTAGGATTGAACTAAATATTATTACTCCTGCAAATTTTCTGTTACGGCGTCAATCTTTTTCTTCCATAAAAACTTTTTTTTAAGCCCGACTTCCAGACACTAAAAAGTAAAAAATAACTGAACGTGGGTTGTCATTTACTATAAGATACCTAAACAGACATTTTCGAAGTCGGTGCTGTGTGTTTGGCGTTTCATACGACAGGAGAAAAAGGGCTTTTACAATTTATTATACCTACTTAATACTGAAAAGTTAAAAAATACAGGTAAATATTATAAAATATTATTTCTATTCTGATATATACTAAGTGATGTTCGCAAGACCGCTGACATCAAAAAAAGCGTACATATTAATCCAGCACATAAGCTACGTTTATAACATTTAATATTTATAACATTCACATGATTCATATACGTACATCGTGTAGTAATAACCGGAATAATAATTAGGTAAAGGAGGATAATTTGAACGGTCCTTTGATTTGTTTAATCATGTTCTTCAGTTAGTCTGATTAAACGACGATTAAACAAAAGCTGTTAAAATAAAACAAAAGCTGTTAAAATAAAAAGTTATGTTTCACACGATCGTTGTTTCTGAAAATACTGGACGAGAATATGTACATGCAAGTGGAGTAATTGAATAATCCCTAGGTATCTGTGAGTGATTTGCCAGTTTCTGTGATGTCAGTTTTATATAGCAAAATGAAAACCATGATGATAAATTTATAAGATATGTGATATTATATTTTATAAATTAAAAAAACGTGTGTTGTACTTATGTATACACGAAATACTTCTTTGGTTATACTTCTTTGGCGTAACAGAACAAAAATAGCTAAAGATTTCATCCCGTATGTCACAACTCTCTGTTTGTAAAAGAAATGCAGCTAACTTCATCACGTCGCTTACAGCTAGATTCATCATGTCGCTTTTTGGCTGTCCGTGTGCTCGCGGATCGTAAAAATTTTACTCTCAAATTTTTTTTCAAAGGTGGCAAAAAAGTATAACTACAATTCTGCAATTTTGTTTATTTTTAAATATTCTTTAAAGTCCGAGGAAGGTACTAATGAAGAGAAAAATTGGAAAAATTTCACGGAAAAACATAAAAATCACATTTTTCTTTTACCTTACTACTACTAACTACATTACAATTAAAAATGCTACCTTAAAATTGATATAGGCTACTGACTACTTGATTGCGTTTGTAGATTTTTCTTTTTTTTCTTTAATAGAGTTGCGTGTCAGTGTCATAGACAGACGCAGTACATTCTGCCAGTGTGACTAAGACTGAAATGAGTTTGACACTTTCTCTTTCTACGATGTATAGTTTAATTTTGACAGAGTCTCTGTTATTCTTGGTTTTTATTAAATACTAGTATTGCCCGCGGCTCCGCCTGCGTTCCAATGACCAAAAACCAAATTCTTAGGTTTTACATATTAGTATACTCTAACATTGTAGTTTTTGTATTTTTTCTGAGAAATAAGATATTTTCCCGCGGTAAAAAGTATTCTATATGTTGCCCTGGATAACCAGCTATTACCATACCAAATTTAATCGAAATCCCTCCAGTGCTTTTTCTGTGATGCGGTAACAGACAGACAGACAGACAAAAATTCTAAAAACTATAGATTCGACCTCTGTATCGATAATAATGTCTATTTCAATAAGATTTTCCAAAAAATATTTAATGTACAGATTTGACTCAGAATTTTATTATATGTATAGACTAGCAGAATCCGCGGCTTTGCTCGCGCTAAATCTACGAAAAATCTCTCATGAGGTACGTTTCATACATACTTTCACACCCTATTTTACCCCCTTATGGGATGAATTTTGAAAAATGCTAAAACACGTATTTATTTTATTGTATTGAATAACATTAATACCTAGTTTCAAGTAATTCTGTCACAAATATTTTTTGGGTTTGATAATAACGTGTTTTCCCGTGGGAATGACATAATCTCTCGCGGTAAAAAGTCGTAAGTAACATAATTATGTTTCTCTCCAGCACTCCGATTATCTCCACATAAAAAATCACTCCAATCCGTCATTCCGCTTCGACGTGAAAGAAGGACAAACAAACAAACAAAGAAACATACAAACAAACAAACATACTTTCACATTTATAATATTAGTATGGATATATAATGGACAAACAAGATTCCAATTTACCTTTAATTGATTGGTTTATTTTCAGTGTATTGTCATTTATACTTCTGCCGCTCTATAATACGCGGGTGGAGTAATTTGGGTTGCAAAATTCAAAATGTATTTATATAGTCTATCTGTACCATACTAACCGTTAAAACCGAGCAAAGCGACGGTGAGTCGCTACTCTCTAGTTTGAATATATAATTAATACATTTATTTTCGCTGTAAAAATATAAACAATAATGTAAGTATTTATTTAATTTCGCTTAAATTTTGCCAAGATCTGAAGGCACGTTAACCTGACACGGTACATTATTCATTGGGACATGATGGATGAATGTCGGTCGATGATGCCTCTGCATTAATGTCGCTACAACACTTTTATCCTTGTGCCTCACTTGCGAAAAATGGATATGAAGGGTACCGTAATGTCTAAGCACGTTACGTAAAGTAAAAGGATACCATATGCTTTCAAATTTTAAATATGGAGGAGTACAAACATTGTATAAGAGCAATTAATACACTTTGGAGGGTAATTACTTTTTTTTCCAATACTGTTATTAACTGTAAAAATCTTGGAAATGCTAAAGTAAGTAAAATAATTTTCCGACTACAACTTTAATTTACCACTTAAATAATGAGAAATTTTAATGGAGTATAATACATTCTAGTGTAGGTCTAGACATAATTTTTTTTTTCAAATACAACTAAGTTATTTCAAATTAAATTTATGTAAATATAATTAACTTCTGAAGTAATTAAGTGTTAATGTGTTTAACATTGCTCTTCCGTAGTACAGAGAGAACGTGAATTAGAACAAAATGTTATTTATTTATTTTTTGTTTTTAAGAAGTATGAAATTATTTTTATGATAAATACTTCTATAAATTATCCTATCTCTTATTATAAATTTATTTTTTTTAAACATTAACGATTACACCGGCTCGCGTGAAGCACTCATACGCCGAAATGCCTTGAATCATTTTGGAAAAGAGCTGATACTCTTACACTACTGGACCGATATTAACCAAACATAGTTAAGAACCACAGCAAGGAAACTGGCTTTCAAATAAAAAAAAACGCATCGAAATTGATCCATCCGTTTGAGAGCTACGATGTCACAGACAGATACACACACACACACACACACACACAGACAGACAGACATCGACATCAAACTTATAACACCCGTCTTTTGCGTCGCGTCGGGGGTTAATAAAATAATTTCATAGAAGTGATACAAGCAGTTCATTTAAAATATGTCGAACTAACGATGAAGTGTATATTTAAGGCAACCCTTAGCTCGATTCCGATTAACACTTGGCCAGTTTGTTTTATTTGTATACATAATCGTTTTGCGACGAAGTGTAAAAAAATCTGTTTAAAACACATTAATTGAATGAGGTAAAACTTTGTTATTTTCCTTTTCTATTATTTTTTAAAAGAACAACACAATGAGAGATAAATAAACGAGCGTAGGTTTAGTTACTTAGAACTTGAGATTTTCTGTGTACATGTATAAAAATTGATTAGATAATGGAAAAATTATGACTATGTAGAGTCCTAATTTTATATATAGTACAGAAATACTATCAGTAATTAGCAAGTGAAAAGTCGTAAATAGGAATATTATTGTTTTACATACATTAACAGTGTCCGTGACCAACGGTAACATTAGCGATACGAAACTCGCACGAGCCCATTGTTGTAAAAATATTTGTATGCATAAGGCTCTAGCATGTAATGCGGTCGTGCTCGTAACGCTCCTTTCGTCCTTTGACAAACCGCCTCACTTAATGGCAGGAAAAAGACTGACGCTTAAACTTCAAAGTCATTTCATTAGTAAAAACCAAATTCATCATTAGATCTTACTCGGTTACTTGGATAACTGTGGTAATTCTAGAGCTAACAAATGCAATCAGAACTGTGACCAGTGATGGGATGAGTGCTTTCATTAGATCAAAACCAATTGACTGAGGGCCTCGCGTCCAAGTCGTTAATTTTGATGAATCTGGATAACTTTGGCCAAACGAAATTTAAGTTAATGTTTGTGAAATCCGTAATTGACCACAGAAAAATAACTAAAAAAATACTTTTATAGACACCTATTGATGATAAGATTTTCTTCTTAAAAGTGACTAATAACTTATGAATAACCATAAGATCAGCTTTAAGGTAACAAATTATTGTGTGATGTATAGTCATGCACTAATAAGCACTTACAATAATTCTATGTATTTTAGTGACAATCGACATTCATTTGTTTTCTTCGATCCTACTTGCTGTGTCAGCGGTCGGTTCGAGTGACGCTAGGGGCATTCATTTGTGTGATGAGTACGAATGTTTGTGCTCCAGTATATATTTAAAGTTATATATGTGAAGTGTATCAACTTTCTGATATCCACAACACAGGCCTCGTAGCTCTATTCGTTCATGCTCCTAACTTACCATGGAACTAGATGGCCTTGTGTGTTAATATCCCAACATTTATTTATATTTATTGGTTACTTAGTTTGTTATATGACTTTTTTATGTGTGTTCAAGTTACATAATTGTAATCACAGTCTGCTAATCCATACAATCGTCTAACGAAGGCGTCTTAACAAAGCATATATGGTGAGTGTGACGTGTGGGGGGCGAGAAGTAAAGTGCTCCTTAATCCTGAGTATATTACAGTACTGTATAATACGGTACTATGCTATTTATTTTTCCGTAACTTGTCACGAATTCTTATTCGTTTGCCATGTAAATCTATATTTTAACAGGCCTTACATTTGACTGTTTTGTTTTTATAATGTGATATCTATATGCAACCATCTTCTGGCATTATATTTACAAAAACAGAAAAAAAACTGTAAATGTAAAGGCTAATACGACTTGCTGATAATTGTTACAATAAATTCCTTATTTTACTTAGCTAATAGTGATTATTTTATAGAAAATCCCAAAGATTGCATACAGTTACTCAAACATTCATGACCGACTTACAAAAACGCATCGTACTTTTAAAGTCAGTGTATCTATTTTGTTGATAAAAGATTATTTAGTATTTACTAAATTCTTTTTTCGAGAAAGAAAAGATAAGCAACTGTGCAAATTTTTTCGACATCTTAAAAATATTCTGTTATTACGGAGAATGATACGATATTTAGTAGAACTCAACTCCGCTCATAAATACACTATTTTAAAAATATACCTGTGAATTGCCTACGGCAAACGTAACAATTTCAGAATTGCCCTATTATATTGATTTCTTTAGGAAATTGGAGTACTTATTTGAATAATATTAAATTTTTCAAGCAGTAGTAATAAACGACACACATATAGGTACATAGGTACCACAAATATCCCAGGCAAGGTTTTCTCATTAATTTAACCTAGATCTGTTAAAGTGCCACTTTTTCACTCCGATTACCATTTTACCACTACATCCCGATTATAATACCAAAATACGAAATAGTAAGAATCGTGAATAATGTCAGAATATAGAAGTTTTCTTTATTACATCTTATCTTAAATTGCACATAGTATTAAAAGAAAGTCGCTGTAGAAACCATGCCCATGGAGTCAAAGTGTTAAATATTTCTTAAAAGATATAACACCTCGTCTTATCGTCACTGGTGTCACTCCTGTCACCAGTGGTGCTGGCTCATTTTTTGCACAAAGAATAGGCATTACCTTAAGCGAGGGAATGCGGCCAGCATTCTTGCCACTGTTCCACGAAGACATGACTTGTACAGTAATAATGAAGTGTACATTTGTTTTTATAATTAAATATATTTGTAATTTTCTTTATTGTATAGAAGATATTAGATTGGTTAGATAAGTATATATTGCAAAATTTACGTTTCTACAAGCCTAGCAACCTACTTTGAATTTTTCGGACTGCTCTGTTAATTAAAACAAACTTTGCTACTACTATTTAGGCAATTTAAAATATGATTTTCATAAATCCATTTTTAGCTTTTTCCTACGTCACTATACATAGGTACACCTGCCCCGCCGAAATTTTATCCCGTTAGGTCCAAATGTTTCGCCAAGGCGGTAGTTAATATTGATGATGTATGCATGTTTGACGTTCGAGGAAAATAGAGCAAAACAAATAAATACTCTAAACTCGACTTCAGCGTCGTCTTAATATGAGACCTTTAATGATAAATTAATTAATTAAATGTTGACATGAAAAACCTTTTATATAAATTGTTTGTTTCAGAATGCCCTCCAGATATAAGCATAGAAGAAACGCAAACAGAGATAGCAAAGTCAGCGCCAGTAACAAGTTAGTAATTAATTACAATATTTTCCCTTTTCCGACAATTTGATACTTTTTTTTTATATTGACGTTAGGTATATATAATATCTTACTGCCTCGGTGGTGTAGTGGCTAGCATGTACGGCTGCACACCCGGAGGTCCTGGGTTCGAGTCCCGGGTCGGGCCAAGTTTAGTTATTGAGTCTTTCTGTATGTTAAGCCTCAATAACAGCCCGGAGTTGGGAAGTTGGCGGTGTTTCACCCCCGTGCCTCGGAGAGCACGTAAAGCCGTCGGTCCTGCGCCTTAACTCTCACTGGTCGTGTCGAGTGGTCGTCCCACCAGAGTATGAGAGTGACAGGAATAGAGAGTGCACTTGTGCCTGCGCGTACACTTGTGCACTATAATATCTCCTGCGCAGTTGGCTAGTCTCAATGAGATTGGCCGCCGTGGCCGGAATCGGTCAGGAGAACATCATCATCATCATCATAATATCTTACATATACTCATACAATTATTTTTAATAGTTATTCGAAAATGTATATTAAATCAAATTATCATGAAATGAAAATGATGAAATTAAAATGAGTTATAGTACCTACTTATTTTTTGTTATTGATAAAAAAACTCACCTCAATAAAGGAAGAGTGAAAATCTTTTTCATATAAGGTTTCTGTATATTTTTCCTTATATACAGACATGTAATTAAAACTTTGCCGAACTTTGACTTTTGTTTCAACATCTATTTTTAGCATCTAATAAACTATGTTTAATAATTTTTCTACGTACGTACATAGGTGAAGAGAGTGATACTGCTGAGGTCGAAGGACGAATATCTTCGGAAAACTCACCGCTGAGGCATCGACGGGCTGGTATTTTAAAAGGCGGGAGGCTGTGGAAATCTTTAGAAAATGATAAAGAACTTAACGAACAGGTAATTAATATTAATGACTTATATGATATTTATTATTTAGTTGCACATAGAAAATGTTATTTTGCATCACAATGATTTTACATTAGTTATTCTCCTCCTAAAACTAACTTTTGTGTGACTTTAATTGCTTTTTGTAGTACCTGAGTGGTGTTTTTCGTACCAAGTATATACATACCTAAATATCGTTTTTTTTTTTTCAAAAAATACATTGATGTATATAAACTTTAAAAGGTAAACTTAGGTAAATACAAAATTTGATCCAAATCGAGCTGTTTCTGAGATACACAAAATAAATTTTTATATGCACATACAGTAATTGCTGATTTAATATTATAAGATAATTATTTCTCTCTTAAAGATCAGACATCCATATTAGATAGGTTTCCTCTGTAAAATATTAAAAAAAACATTTATCTAAATCAGATTGATCCAGTGTTCAAACAAAACAAACAAACAAACAAAACGGAAGCACTTTATATATTAGTATAGATAACGTACTCTGGCGTTTGCTTCAATATTATGAATTTCGAGAATATTCTGTACATTCAATAAATAAGCAAATACCTAGTTGAAAATATTTCGTTATGATTTTTGGCCGCCCGGAGCGCTCGTTTCATTTAGAATATACGAGTACCTAATATGATTAGAAGTAACATTGCTCTTTGAAGCCACTGTTACGAAGCTTGTAATTCAGAACTCTATTTATATAGTATAATCCGTCTAATTACTAGGATCTTTAATTTTTTTTAGGACTAACAAAGACCTATGGCTTCGTTTCTGTATTTAATGACTAAGTAAAACTTTATAAGTGAGGTAGGTTAAATAAAGGAAGCCACATTATTTTATGCGATGATATCTCCAACAAAATATTGGAATTCATATATGTTGTTTTCTTTATTGAAATGAAAACTTCTATAGGCAGGTTTGGATGGGGAATAAATTTACGTAAGTCGTCATCGGCATGGTCACGTGATGTGTTAAAGCTAACACTCAGAGTGCCGAAATGTAAACAGTTTTAATTTACAAATTTTAACTTAAGATCACGCAATTAATTTGAATGTCCATAAATAACAACTGTTTGTTTATAGTTTTAAGTTTTCACTTCTGTCGGCAGTCCTCATGACACCTTTATTTATTTAATCAGTTTATACGTATAGTATATAAATAGGTATGTATAGCTTGTGCAATCTAAAAAAGTTGGCAATTTATATATTCCATCTCAAATAATGTATGCTTTACAACTTCAAAATTTAAAAAGGAATACCTACTTCAATTACAAAGAATCTTCTCTACCATAAATTTTACCATAAGTTATTATAACTTTTATTTGGTAAATATCACGAATTAGCCTTTACCGCATAATCAACTGAAAATAGATTTTCTCAGTGTACGTGACAAAACAATTTCATATGAACTTAGCAGAATTTCCAATTCTACGTCACAAATTTTATATTAAACAAACATGTCACAGTACTCTACCTTGTTATGTTACGTTCACTTGCAATAAGCTTTTAATGGAAGCGTTTAATGTAGAAATCTGAGAGTGACTTTTAAATAAAAAAACCATTGTATAACGGAAATTTACTTATTTTACAGTTAAAATATTTTGGATATCTCCTTTTAAATAAGTAGTTTTACAACTTTCATAATATAAAAAAGTAAAGGTACTTTGTTTTCAAATTATATATTAAATGTTTCAAAAGTGTATATTCAATAACAGACTGATGACCAACGATCTACGACTACAGCTAGTGATGAAGATGGATCGATAACACCCAGGTCAGTTCGTTTCGTTGAAAAACCAAGCGATTGTGAAGAGGAATCTACGGAAAAGATAGAACAAATTCCAGCGCAACCTATAGACGCTGATCAAAATTCCCTAAAAGAATATGTGACGAGTACCAGTCACAGGTAATTAGCTTATTATAAAATTATTCTAATGATTATAAATCAAAATTTAATGACATTTTAAATAACTTGTTATAACACTTTGTATGAATTACCTAAGGTTGGCTTAGGTATGTGCTTAGATCTAGTCAAGACGTTACATAATTATGGTCTGTTTTTTTCTCTTAGTATAGTATTGTTATTTGCGCTGAATAGGTAAGATAGAATCTTTTCTATTTTTATTCCTGTGCATGTACATAATATGTTCTTGTTATTTAGTTAATGTGTAAAATTTACAGGGACGACTGTTCGCTTGTTGTCATGTGAACAAGTCCTTTAAATAAAGATTAAAAAAAACTTGTGATAACACTGCAAATTTACACTATATTAATAGTAAGTATGTATTTGAAGAAACATATGTATCCAGCCCTTCTTAATGTCCCACTGCTGGGCACGGGCCTCCTTTCAATACGAGGGGGATCACCCCATAGTCCACCACGCTGGCCAAGCAGGTTGGCGGACTTCACATGTCTTTCGATAACTTGTTAGGTTATCTTAGACATGCAGGTTTCCTCACGATTTTTTCCTTCGTCCTAAGACAAGCGGTAATCATGTTGAAAATTATTCGCACATGAAAATATTAGAGGTGCGAGACCCGGGATTTGAACCCACTTTAGTCGGTTACTTAAGTGAGCTCGTCACCACTGGGCTACCACTGCCTCTTGAAGAAACATTTGAAGAATGTTATATTGCTTGTCAGATTAGAGACACCACTGATATTGACGATAAGTGCTCCGAAGGCGAATTCAGCAGTTCAACAACTGTTCAACACTAGCAGACCACCGCCGCCGGCGATTGAGCCTCAGTTAGTCACTTCTGAAACTCTCAGGTAAGTATTTCTCTTCAATTAATTATAATTTGAAGCTTAATTTAATAATTCATCGTCCATTTTTTCAATATATAATAATTTATTCTTTTAATAAAAATGTTGAATTATTTTTTGCATAAATCCCCTAAAAAACGAAATGTACAAACTTAACTTTATATTATTTACATGTATCATAATTTAACAATACAAAACTGCTCGGTCTACAATAGAAGCTTATGTTTATATTACGAAAAGAAATACTCAAACAATATTTTAACACAATTAGAAAAAAAATATGTAAAGGGCATGAAAGTTTTATAATGCCTACCTTTTTAGAGTTTTTTTGTAGTTTTAGCGCGAGTGAAGCCGCGGGTTCTGCTAGTTTATATATATATACAATAAATTTAAAAAAACACAAATATAATTCACGTTCTCTTTTAGGTAATATTTTTAATGAAATAGTGAGATTATCAAACAAAATTCAAAATAATTATTCCACTACAGTTTCAGTATTCGGAATGAAATCGTTATAATGATACCTATGAATGTGCAATTCAATCATATTTCGAAAGCAAATTACAGAAATTCTAAACTGAATCTCTATGCGTAATTAACATGTATTGAATATGTTACATTGTTTATGAGTTTAAAGTACGTAGGTACCTGATATTCAATTGGTTTTGTTATGTACAGGGCATGGCATGCCGGAGTGAGGCCTAAAACAGAAGATGCAGCAGTGAGACGCGTGGCTGAGAGAAACGCTCTAAGATGTTCACTTCTCAGAAGTGAAGCCAGAAAAAAGCAACAACCAAAGGTTAGTAACAATATATTTCATATAACACTCCGTCCTCACTTCACTTCAGCTCTAACTGATCTCGTGAGAAAGAAACTTCATAAAATATCTACTCTTAAAATTCTTTTTAAAAAATGGTCGTTATTGCTATCAAATAATCCTTTACTTTTCGTTGAATTTGATGAAGCTTTAACTCGCAAGAACCGTCTATCATTTCCAAAATTAAGTCTTCTCGCTTGAATCGTATTTTCGCCTATATAAGTTCTGTTATAATAGGTATCAAACCAGTGACAGTGCTTCAAAAATGGACGAAAAACCTAGGTTTTAAAAAAAATTGACACTTCAATTTTATAAAAGATTTAAAGTGTAGATTTTAAAGTAAGAATATGTATTAATTAACCGCAATAAATCACCTACTAGGCTGAGAACTATACCTACTCGGCAAAAATTGTAGTCTAAATTGAGAAAAGTAATTGGTCATTCGTATAATTGTAAATCTCTCAAAGCTCTTTACAAGTATGTCAATCTTAATGTATTTCCACATGAAGAAGTTATTACGCTACATAATTGTTGAAACTCGCTGTTAGTGGCGCTGCAGCGCATCCAACCGATCGCCGTGAAAATTTTAACACGGGTATTTGAGTACAGAGAATATTTCGTGTTGTCCATTTTGGAGTAACACACCACTACAAAATTGACAGTCACGCGTAGTCGTGTGGGTTACTATGGGATAGGTGAATATCAAAACCCATCCATAACATAAACGAAATACAAGTTCATAGATACAATTACATATAACTAATTAGTTCCGACGGACTTAACAAAATTATAAGGATTCCGTTTTTGCTTTCGGGCCACGGGACATTAAAAATGTTGTAGCTAAGAAAGAAGAATGAGTGTTTAAAATTTGAGGGATTAGTTATCTTTATAAATAAATAAAAAAAATTGCCATCTTTATTTTCTTTTCCCATTGAGTGCCTCGTGAATATGATCCAATCGTAAAAAATCATGATTGGTTCATATTTTTGCATAAGATCCAATCAAGGTTTTTATTGTTCTTGCTTCACATCACGCATCTTATTATTCAAATTAAATTATTATTAATAAAAGTAATAATTTCACTTAAGAATATTAGTGTTTTATTTAATAAGTTTTAACAAAAACAAAGGCTACACTTATTCTAATTATCTACATAACTACTCCTACTTATTCAAGATCATATAGGTATTCATACTAGATAATTATTTTACTTTTCAAAGTTATCTAAAAGCTAGCAGTAATACCAAACTATGAGAAACTTTGACGAGTCGATATTAATAATTGCATTTAAAGCGTAATTCTAAGTGCCTTAATTATGAGTACTTTGAAAGTGAGTCCTAGAACGTATTACGTGAGGAACTTGTTTCTAGCTTTTAATTATTTCAACTAGTGAAATGTAATAGCTCTCATCGCTTTGGATACACGCTAAACTTTCCCGTGTTCTGAATATAACATAACGAGATTGTGCGACAGGGACTTAGACCCATTTGTCTCTACTCGCATATCCAATTATTATTAGCTAAACTTTGAGAATCAAAGGAAACGAACGACTTGTTATCGAGACTATCAGTCAAAGATCCGTATGTTTAGAAGAATAACAAAGCGAAATTACTTCGGGGTTTACTAGTGCTTTCATTTTGATTTCTAAAATGCTATTTCCGTTACAATACAATATTTATGTCATAATATAAAATATTTTTATACAAACATTAACAAAATTGCTAATTACATGGTATGAATATCTTTTTTGAATGAAAAAACGCGAAAATTTTAGGACTCTTGCTTATCATCTTTAAAATACCTAACCATATTGTGTTTAATTTTCTATATTCTAATATTAACATGTTCATCGAAGAATGGACACGGTATTGAGCTTTAATATAATCATAACTTTTTAATTTAACTTTTTCGCTAAATTTATGCCAAAAATGAAATTTAGTATAAAAAATTGTTTTGAATATATCATACACATATGGATATTTTAAACGTCCACGTTGGCACGCTTGGCGCGATGTCATAGTTTATGACAACATTGCAATTAATTATCAACGAGTAAACAGGTCTTTAGTTAAACAGCGCTCTGTTATTATAGACTTTGACGTCAGCCTGACCAATGGTGTTGTGTTTCAACCATGTACTTTAAATTTCCCACCTATTTTTGCACTTTTCAATATTTATTACTTAATCAAAAAGAAATTACATTAAAAAATATTGATATAGGCTTAACAGGGAATATGGTGTTTTTTATGATTTTTTATACAATATTTTCGTTCGTTCATTCATCGTTTTATTATTGTAAAAAAATACCCAGCTCCAAAAAACTAAAATTTAATATAAAAAAGTCTTGAAAAATATCATACCAATACGATTTTGCTCTCTTGGCGTGACGTCAAATTATGATATAACAGAGCTAAAAATGTTGACTTTTGCTTAAGAAAAGTCGTCATCTTTAGCGAAAAATTAGCAGCACTGGTTTTTTCTATCATATTTTGACGTCACATTCGGACCAACAGCGTTTCGTTTCAACTACTTTGAATTTCCCACCTATATTTGCGATTTTTAATAATTATTTTCTTAATCAAAAAGAAATTACATTAAAAATATTTATATAGGCTTAATTCAAAAGTAATAAAGATTATATAAAAAGATATTCCCTATTACCCTCATTCAATTAAATTTTGGTATTTATGATACCTCCGTGTCACAAATACCAAAATTGAAAATATGAATACGTTTTAACTAAAAAAAGTATCCCAACTTCAAAATCACTTACTTTAAATCTGAGTTCTATCTTCAAAGGTGATTTTTTTCTTAAAAAAGTATAAATATGAAATTAGCCTGTAAATGTTCATAATATAATCAATTTCCAATTGGCGACGGGACAGAAATCCGTAACTTATACACGAAGATTTTTTTTGAAGTTTATCAAAAAAGAAACCGATTAAAGTAAATTATAACAAAATTAATACAAAAACAATTCGGTAAAGTGCGAGTCGAATTCGCACACGAAGGGTACCGTACCATCATAACTGTACATTTTATTAATATGACTTTTATGTATAAAGTATACTAGCGACTCACCCTCGCTTCGCTCGGGTTCCTCCCTAGTTTGATTCCCCATACAAACTTTCGTCCCCATTTTTACCCCCTTAAGGGATGATTTCCGGGATAAAAAGTATCGTATGTCCTTCCTAGGGTCTCAAACTATCTTCTTACCAAATTTCATCTAAATCGGTTCAGTTGATCTAGAGATTACCCCCTACAACGTCACAAACTCACAAACTTTACCTCTTTATAATATTAGTATAGAAAATAGATTAACTTTGATGATCGATTACGAACGTTAAAAATATGTTTCTTGTATTTTCATTTTTATTATTTGTTGATATAGCAGCAATAGAAATACATAGATAGCTCTGTGAATATTTCAAATTTCTACCTATAATGGTTCATGGGATACAGCCTTCTGACAGACGCAGAGGCGGACGGAGGCCAGCGGAGGCTTAGTAATAGGTTCCGTTGCACCCTTTGGGTACGGAACCCTAAAAAGACTGTCGGCATAGACTGTGGCATCACAAAAAACGTGCGGAAATAAAAGGGCGTCAGAGTAGCACAAATATGTAGGTACATATCTAAAAACCTATTTAATTAATTATTAACTAAAAATATTTTTTACAAGTATAAAAAAACTTTTATGACCATAATAATTTATTTAAATATTGTGTATACGTAATATGGTAATTACTTGCTAACAAAAGAAACAGATAAAAATATGACGTCTAGCTCACGTATTTATTTACGTAACAATGTGTGTTATAAAAACAAATCATGTTTGCTAATAATATAAAAAATATATACTTTTTTATTTCTATGTTGCTGATATAGAAAATCACTGCGACCATGAAAAAATATTTACTAAGAAGAATAATTGACTTATCTTTGTTTAATATATAACCACGGTAATGTTATATTACCGTGATATAACTATAATAATATAATAGCTATTTTTTTTTATTTGTTGAGCCCAAGGTAGAGCTTAAGTTCTCCGTTCCACCTTGTCCGCACTAACTACTAGCTTCTAACTAAATTTAACAATTCAGATTAAAATTGACAAACATTGATTGAAATGCGTTATTGCAAATGACTGAGATGCTTAAGCAACAATTTATCGAATTATTCGTTAAATTGCGCATTGCAAATCATATGATTGATCCAATTACCTATGGCTAACAGCGCTCCAGCAAAATACCGCATTAGTTTGGAAACTGGTATTAACGAGAATTCTCGCTACATAGGTTGAAGTTCTATAGTCATTCTTGGAATAAATCTATACTATATATAATATTATAACGAGTTAAAGTTTGTGAGTTTGTGAGATTGAGAGTTTGTGACGTTGTAGGGGGTAATCTCTGGATCTACTGAACTGATTTAGATGAAATTTGGTAAGAAGATAGAGTTTAAGATCCTGGAAAGGACATAGGAAACTTTTTATCCCGGAAATCATCCCTTAAAAGGGTGAAAATGGGGATGAAATTGTTTATGGGGAATTACGGTAGGGACAAATCCGACCGAAGCGAGGGTGAGTCACTACTCGCTAGTATATTATAAAATGCAATTTTCTGGCATTAGTATTAATAGAACTAAAACAGTCGGTTAGTTCATACTGTGGAAGAAAATGTTGTCCTGAGTTTGACTCGCATTAAAGAAATTTATTGCTTGATTGATACTTCAGCCAAAGCGTGTTAGTTATATACTGTGTTATTGATTACGAGAAGGAGAAAAACTAATTCTGTTTGCTTACATATTTGTGTACTTTATTATATTTTCTGCAAATGGCTCATTTCGGTTAGATTGACCGCTTTGAAAGCTTTGGCTAAAGAAGTTATTTTAAATAATTTATTTTAAATGTTAATAAGTAAATTCACTAAATACTATTGCAATACAAATGTATATCATTTTGTAGCAGGAGACCACGTCGCTATCAGAAAGAATCCGGCTCCTTACTTGTGACGTGGAAGATGACGAACAAGAAGAGCAACGTTCATCACCAGCCGGCGCTAGTATAGATAAATTTTCGAACAGTAGCGACAAGTCAAGTGACAAATCGTTCAACAGTATTGATAAAAATAATGAAAAAGCATTCGGCAGTGCATCTTCAAGTTCCTCTTCATCAACTCTGTCAGCGCCGGCACCGACTCGTCAACAGCCACCCGACTTAGGCGATATTCATCAAGAACCACAAAAAGTAAGTTGTTAAAGTTCTTTATTAAATGAGTATTTTTAAAACAGACTAAAAATATACTTTTAAATAGAAATTATAATATACGCTAATAATGCAAAGCTGAACAAATCTTGTCTTAGTGATTTAAATTTCCATTGCAAATGTAATGGTCTGACTTAGCAGACTATTTATTGAAGCCACCAGTCATCCTAGAAGAAAGTTAATAGAACTTCGCTATAAATATTACTTCTAATTCCATAATACTCCTCCAGGTACATTTCTTAGCAATTAATTAAATTTCTACAAAATCTATTGTTAACTGTAACGTCGGCGTGTCCGCGGTCGTGGAGGGATTAACTCACAATCAATTATTATTTACTGCTGAAAAGAAAAAAATTAGGCTACTTTTTTATCTTTTTATCTTTTTTTATCTTGTAAATATTCTCCTCCCGTGTATTTTTAGTCAAATCCTCTGAAGATGATAATAACACAATATAAGTTACTTTTAAATATACCTAATAAGGAGTTCTTTCTAAAAGAAATAGCTAAATCATTTCTCAATAATTTTTTATAATTATTTTTTTTATATTTTCTTAGATTTACGCGAATATTTGACATTTTAAATAAAACTATCTTTTCGGATTATTTCGCGGATTTATTTTGATTTTTGGTTCCCGACGTTTCGAATGCTGTACAGCATCTATGGTCACGGGAGAGACTGAGGTGTTACATGTCTTGAAGATTTAGTTGTTACAGACAGCCTACCCACAATTAACAAAATGAAAATTGCAAAAATTACCTTACAATATTTAACTTTAAACATTTTTATAATTTTAATTAGTTTTATAATTGAATATTATTTATTTAATTTTTGCTGTTATTATTATAATTATTACAATTTTAAAAATATTAATTAGTAATCTATATTTAGTGTTGCCATTATTATATTTATAACCATAAAGAAAAATATAAAATATAGTATTAATTATTTATGCCATATAATTGTTCTATGTGTAATTTAAAAAGTTAAAATTAATTAAGGATAATGATTTTAATTTAGTTTGCTATTATTTAAGATTAAAGACAACTTACGAAGCAACACTATTACTATATACTTTTACAAAAAAAGTATATAGTAATAGTGTTGCTTAGTAAGTTGTCTTTAATCTTAAATAATAGGAAACTAAATTAAAATTATTATCCTTAATTAATTTTAACTTTTTAAATTACACATATTTTATTTTATTTTAATTAGGATCTCCACCAAAAGATACACACAATATACAACATCATACAAAAACAAAAAGCTAATAAGACTCACAACACGTGTGCTCCTTCACTTATAAGAAAGAGACCACAGCTTGTTCATTAATGTATTTTATGTTATAACTAAGTTTAAACTAAAAAAAATTAACGTATAGAAACAAATCTGAAACTATTTATAGAGATACAAAAAAAGAAACAAATCATATTACAACACATTTAAACATTTCTACTAAAGTTACGATAAGAATTTAGTAAGACTACTTTTAAATTCAAACATATTAGTGGAAAAGATATCTAATTCAACATGTTGTTTAGAAAGCGTATTGTACTATCTACAGATCCTTGGAATAGTGGCGTGATATCTCAAATTCGTTTTGCACAGTGGAGTATAAAACAAACTATATGTATTTTTCCGAGGCAAGCGAGAGGGTACGTTAAATTTTATAAGCTGTAGTAATTCACTACAATCAATTTTCGCATGGGTTAATTTTTAGAGTGTTATAATATCTGCTATTTTTCTACGACAAACGAGCGAAGTCATCTTTTAATATTTAAGTCTATTGTGATAGTTAGGGAGATCTTTAGCCGTAGTATCACTGTAAGAAAGATGATAGAGGAAACGTTTTTGTACACTTTCTAACCTTTAGGTATAAAAGTCATAATGTGGGTTCCAGATTATGCTATTGTATTCCAAGATAGGACGGACGAGTGTATTAAATAATTTTATTTTAGTGGACGCCATCTTAAACTCTTTACTATTCCTTAGGACGAATCCCAACATCTTAAAACCCTTTGATACAATATTTAAGATATGAGTATTGTATCGCAAACTAGCATCTAATGTAATTCCAAGGTCCTTAACAGTATCTACCTGGGAAATCTGATGTGAGTTGATATAGTATTTGTTTGGGTTAGCGATTTTATTGCGAGTGAATTGAATGTAATGGCATTTAGACGTGTTGAGTGACATCTTATTTTCGACTCACCAGCTGGTCAATCTGTTAACATCTTCTTGTAGTTTAGTCACATCATCGTTATTTTTAATAGGTTTTATTATTTTTAGGTCATCTGCGAATAAGTAGAATTTTGAGTGATGAAAGCACTTTGTTATGTCATTAATAAAAACATTGAAGAGTAATGGACCAAGGTGAGAACCTTGCGGTACACCGGATGGTGCCGAGCAGGTATACGAGCTGTGACCACTAATAACTACTTTAAAGGACCTACTTTGTAGGTATGATTTAAACCAAGACAACAGAGTACCACTAATACCGAATTGTGAGAGCTTTTCCAATAAAATTATGTGATCTACTTTGTCAAATGCTTTGCTAAAGTCTGTATAGATTGTGTCGACTGGAACTTGATTGTCAATGTGTTCAGACAGCGTGGAAGTAAAGCTTAGCAGGTTAGTAGTTGTTGATCTTGATTGTAGGAAGCCATGCTGATGACAAGAAATTTGTTGCTTGCTTTCACATAGAACAATTATATGGCTTAAATAATTAATACTATATTTTATATTTTTCTTTATGATTATAAATATAATAATGGCAACACTAAATATACATTACTAATTAATATTTTTTAAAATTGTAATAATTATAAAAATAATAGCAAAATTAAATAAATAATATTCCATATTCAATTATAATTAAAATTATAAAAATGTTTTAAAGTCAAAAAATATTGTAATGTAATTGGTGCAATTTTCATTTTGTTAATTGTGGGTAGGCTGTCTGTAACAACTAAACCTTCAAGACATGTAACACCTCAGTCTCTCCCGTGACCATGGATGCTGTAAAGCATTCGAAACGTCGGGAACCAAAAATCAAAATAAATTCGCGAAATAATCCGAAAAGATAGTTTTATTTAAAAATTTTTTTTTGAAATGAATAAGAACGAAAACGTGTATATACAGTGTACTCTACTAAAAACCTAATTAACGAAAAACTCCTTAAAACGTAGATATTGTTAAGGTTTGTTTGCTTTACAATTTTATCCATATTATATTGAAACACTCCATATAACGTAACAACCACTCTTAATAGCGAAGGAATAAGTCATTATTTTAACCCCAATTTCACTGATCTTCAAACACAATAACGACATGGAGTCCTAAATATTTTATATGCACAATTCATAGGAGTTCATTGTTTATTGTAATTGCTTAGCACATGTTTATTTCCTGTAACTTAGGTTATTTTTGTTTTAGTAAAAGAATTAGGGTTCCGTTAAAAAAATAAAATGTACCTAGCACTCGAGCGAAGCGAGCGTAAGTCGCTAGTCATATATCTAACAATTGTCTATTTTTTTAGCTCTCACAAAAGCGTAGACAGTTTTAAATTAAAAAAGTCATTAGCACTAATTAAATGCTAGCTTATATTTAGACGTTCTCGACTTTGAATTGTCTAGTAGTTGTGATTTATCTTACGGTAAACAAATGAAAATGTCAATGTATTTGAGAAAGATTTATAGAAAATTAAATTTTAATAAACATAAATTTAAAACATAAGAATAATATTAAAAATAAATAACAGCAAGTGTAATAAAATGAGCCAATAAAATATAAAATTACCGCTAAGAAATTTCTTTGAAGTCGCCGCAGCTATGGAGGCCAAGAGCGCCTGCATACAACTAAACTCAATATTTTATTAGCATAATTAACCGTAAAGTAGAACACAATATTAATGTAATGAAACTACGATAAAAGACTTTTTTATTTTACATTTATTTTTTTATAAGTTTCAGTCTTTCATTTAATTAACCTATCTGTATTTTAAAATGGCAAGGCAAACATTGATCGCTTTTCCAATTCCACAAAACCAAAACAAAATCGTCGATGCTGTTTGCATATGATCCGACCAAATTGAATTATACACAGGTGTTGAATCCCTTGTTTATATCATCGTACTGCAGAAATTAACTGACAATACTATTTCTAATAGTGGCTATTTAATGAACCTTTTTATATAAGAAATATATACTTACTTAAAAATATAATTTTAAAGTAAATTCCTTTTATTCACATAAGTTTATAAAAGCTGTAGTATATATATATATATTTTAGGGTGTGCCAAAAAATTACGATATTTTTTTCTTCGCTCTCACCCCAAAATATCTTAGAAAATGTCCCAACAAAGCTCCTGTTAAAAGCGGAGCTCAAAATTCCAATTCTAAGAGGTTCTCCATCGAACTTTAAGTTTTCCCATGCAAATTGTAAGGAAAATATGATTTTTAATACTTTTTTGTCCTGCAAACTATGACGAAAATATTTTTCAAAAAATTGAATGAATGGACCGTTTTTACTATTAAATTTACTACAAAAGTTCCATTGAGTCGAATTTCTATCTTTAATATTTTATTTGTTATAAAGCTTTAAAGTTCAAATTTATGATTTTTTGCATTTTTTAGCTAAACTGCAAGAGTTACAGAAAAATGTTAAATAGCAAATTTGTAGTACGTTTAAAATCCTATAAAAAAGTTCTTGTCAACTTTTTCATATCATCAATAACAACAAAGTTACAGGCTCACGAATATTTATTTTTTCTCTCCGGGCTGTTACTGACACTTACTATACAGAAAGTCTCAATAACTAAACTTGGCCCGACCCGGGACTCGAACCCAGGACCTCCGAGTGTTCAGCCGTACATGCTAGCCACTACACCACCGAGGCGCCTTAACTCTCACTGGTCATGTTGAGTGGTCGTCCCACCAGAATATGAGAGTGACAGGAATAGAGAGTGCACTTGTGTCTGCGCGTATACGCGCTGCACTATAATATCTCCTGCGCAGTTGGCTAGTCTCAATGAGATTGGCCGCCGTGGCCGGAATCGGCTAGGAGAACATCATCATCACTACTTGATTATATTTATTAGTATAAATTACGACTATAATAAAGGAATGTAATAAAAAATTAGAGTTACAACACCCCTAAACTTTAATTTGGGCGATAAATTTATTCAATGTATATTATTTGAGGATAGCATTTTGTTAGTATCTCTCCCTCCCTCTCTCTCTTTAGGTCTCTTATTAATCGTAGATATTTAATACCACATCAAATAAAATGAGGAAATATACTCGAATTTTTATAATAATTAATGTTCTCTTGTTATCTAAAAATATATAAAAAAAGTGCGCGTGTGTGCAAAACAAACGGTAGAAGTGAAATTTTAGAAAAGTAACCTACGAGAGAATGAGATGTATATAGAGTATCGGGAGTAGGATAAATATTATAAGTTTTATTTGTTTTACAATATTTTTCCCAAGTTTAAAAGTTATTTTACATTTTATATGATAAATATACATTATATGTTATTCAGTAATTAATTTTATTATTTTTCACTGCCTGTATAATGTATTCTATCTCAAATAATTAAATAAGGCATATTAGGCATATTACAATCATATATTTATAGAATATCATATATGGAAAGCATATATTATAATACATTTGTCAGACAATAACAACAGTCACCATGGCAACAAGGCAATGTATTCTCTCTCGTTCTCTCGCCGGCTTAATCCTATATATTTATGTGTCTGTCTCTTTTTACTGGAGTGTTTCATCGAGTTTCAGATCACAACTATTCTAAAGAAATTTCATTTTAAAAAAATTTGATTGTCGGACTAGGAGTTCCAGAGATTAACGTTCAACAGTAGGGGAGCCCAAGAGGAGGGGAGTCATCTAAGGCTTTCAAGTATTTCTAACTTATCAAATTATTTTTTTAAATATTTTGGTCGGCTGCCCTAGACAATATTTTTTTTTTATATTTTGATCAGCTGCCCTAGACGCGCGACCTTACAGAGGAATTATATATGTTGGAGGTAATCAACAGAGTGCAAGGTATCCCTTATGTTAGTCTGCTTCGTTTAAGTAAATCCCAAAATACCCTCTTGGGCTCCCCTACTACAAATAAATATATGTAATAGACATTATTCTTAAGTAAAAAAAATTAAGGCCGAAAATAAGGAAATACCTTGGTGTTAATTTCACTAGCAGTTATATTCTCACAGTATGATAGAAGGTTGTTAATAATACTTGAACTTGTCTCTCTCTCAAAAGAACTGCTTTTGAAACATTACGGTCGCTTCTAGCAAGATATACGAAAGGTTAGCTACTTTACTTAAAATTACTTATTAGTCAAGATCAGAATCCCGAAGGCAATTCCTGTCTACACTCGCTCCGCTCACAGCGTGTGTTGGCAGCGCGGCACATCACGAGGGCTTCTACTACGTACCGCCCGGCGACAGAAGCTCTGCCTCATCAGCTACTAACCTTGAACTTCATGAACATAATGATGCACCAGCACCTGATGTCGTCGCAGGAACACCAGGTATGACTTACTTGGGACCGTATCTTTGATAAATCTTATTTATTCCATACTTAATGAAGTATCTATAACTTAATATTTGCCGGTGTCGATGGTAGATTCCTCACGGACTGACTACACTGACATTTAATTTAAATTTAAACGTAAAATTGACAATTCAATAGAGTTTGTAAACGTCTATTTGAATGAAGTATATTTTGATTTGATTTAATTAATATTAAAGTGTAGACTGCAGCAAACTTCAAAACTGTAACTGTACGGAGCTCAAAATGTAAGTTAGTTCAAATTGTATTGTGTGTATGACGTCTAGATATTATTGATAACGCTATCTATGCCACTGAAACTTCTTGTATTAGGACCATACCAAATAAATTGCCATTTAGTTTAAAATAATAAGATTTTTTCTTTATGAAAAGTATGTGCAATGTAAATATGTATTTTATTATTTGAAGCATTAGCCATTATCGTTAATGCTGCTCTCTGAGCTCTTCAAAATCTAAGAATGTATTCCATATAAAAAAGTCATTTAAATGTAAATAAAAATTAAATCAATTTAAATAAGGGCTAGTATAGTGCGTATGAAAGATTTTTCAGTCAAAGATACTTTAGTTTTGTTGTACGATATAGAAGACTTTCGTCTTTAAACAGTAGTAGACTAAAAAAATTGAGTTCATCATTTGGTATTCTTTACAGTAATTGGACCTACAAGAAACTGCTATAGGTACATATAATGTCGACATATCTCTAAATTACGAGTATTTAAAGCTGTTTTATTGATTTGATCTTTTTTGATGTTTTGATTCTTTTTTTATTACCTTCGGCTGCCTATTCTGGGTTCAACCAACGCGACAGACATTTTCATTATTCATCATTTAAGATACACTTTTACATTCAGATTCCCCTGATTTGTGTGAAATCTCTTAAGTTGTTGACACAAATAAGGCAAATAACGTGAATTGGTTTAGATTTATGTATTTTCTGAGCTTTATTACTTCTCGATCTAGAAAAAGAATGCACAACTTTGATTATAAATTTATATACAACTTATCATAAAAATATATTTTTATTTTCTTTAGCAACTATATAAATAAATGTATAAGTTATATGTAACATATCTTTGATAAAATAATTAAATAAAAATATAATGTATTTTCTTAAGTAATACTTTAGATCACTTTACTTCATAATATTTTACGTTCCCTTTTCTTTTATTATCTCTTTTATGTTTATAGCATATGTAAATACTTTACCAGATTATTTAGTATTTGTATGGATTACTTCTCTCTTGGTTAGTTCTTGACAATAGCAAAATTTAGAGATTGACAAAAGCGTGAGAGGATCTTAAGTTTTTTTTTTTATTTCAGTAAAGAAAACTTATTTCCAAGACAAAATAGAAGATACTTATTTAAAAATAATTTAAAAAATATCCATATTAGAATGAAGATTAGTATGAACATTCAAAACTTGGGGTAATGTAAAATATAATACTAGTTTATAAAACGTTTCGAAAGAGTATAAATGTATCTGATATTTTTTTCAATTTCCTACATAGACTTCTGTAAAAACTGCGTGGTAAATTAACTGTGAAGGTGTTATTTTACAAACTCAATGTAATGTACAAAATCAATTTCAAATATTTCACTTTCATCTGTTGCTTTTAAAGTATTTTTTTTAAGTAAAGGAAATCCGATATTATATAGTAATTACTCTCTTCAGTACGAGGGCACCAGGCCATAATCCACCACGTTCCCAAAATCAGACTTCACGTCTTTCGAAAACTTGATAGGTTCTCTCAGACATGCAGGTTTCCTCAACATTTTTCCTTCACCGTAAGACAAGTAGTAATCATCTTGGAAAAGATTCGCACAAGAAAATATCAGAGTTGCGAGGCCGAGGTTTGAATCCGTTTCATTCGGTTTCTCAAGCAACCGCGTGACCACTGAGCTGCTACTGCCTTGCTATATTATATTATAGATATTTCTATCTTATATGGATATTGCTATTTTATATAATAAGGCGTCAAATATGTTAAGCAGACACACATTCTTATAACTTTTTGATGTAAAACATCTAATGCGGCGAGTCAAACCGTCTATTGTCGTGGCAATGCGTCGCCACGTCGCCATACGCTCGTAACTCTCACTCTCCCCACTCAGATCGGCAATCCCCTCCTTTCTCTCTCTCTCTCTCCCTCTCTCTCTCTCTCTCTCTCAGGACAAACATTTTTTTAACTTTATCTTTTGTTTTTGATCATGCCATAATATGGCATTTCATAAGATGTATTTTTCTATACAAAATAGTTTCGACGTTTTACATCTGCCAGGTGTCCCGCGACGGCATTAATTTTTTTTTTCTTGTTTATACATAGCTTTCTATTTATTTCTCTATAATTACTAATACTTTATATCTATCTTTCTACTTAATTACTAAATAAGATACAGATGCCATAATTTTAAATATTGTTTTGTCAAAAAATTTCAGTTAAAGAAATAAAGATGATTAAAGAAATAGACGCTCAATGTCAGCTTATACTATTTATATATTAAGCTTTTGTTCTAACAAACGTTCTTTGGACAGGAGCTCTTTATATTCCCGGAATATAAAGCATCCCTAGTGATTCAGTAGGTATTATATAAAATAATCATTTCTTATTCTTACTGAAAAGTGTGCATTAAAAAATTAATAAGGATATTAAATTTTAACAAATAACATAGAGCTTAGAGCGCAATTTTTTTTAATTCTATGACAATGAATAAGATTAAGATTTGTTATTTCTATACAATTTTTTAAATTTCTATTATTTAACAATTGTAATTTGTAAATTAATATTAATAAATAAAGGTCAACATAGATTATTTTATATACTTCATAAGACTTCCTCATAACATTTCACGATTTTTTTTCTTTTCATGAGTTAAATTAAAAAATGCTATCTCTGGACCTAAGTTCATCGAAATCGCTTCAATGGTCCGAATGTGAAAGTCTTTTTAAAAGACACTATACTGATAAAAACATTTTCCATCTACGATAAACAACTCTTTCGAGAAAAAAGCCCTCTGTACCTACAGCTTATCAATCGAGTTATCAAAGTGCTCTAGAATCCAATTTCGTGCGTCCGTTATATCCCGCTCACCATATCCTATCACACTTGCCTCAATAGTTCATGAAGCGATTGGTTCATCGTTTCACGTAACCTATACTTACGAGTACTATACCAATTTTAACGTCATTCATGTTGCTTTTGGCTATGCACATTTTGCGAATATACCCATTAATTGGTAGCATGGATTTTCGAGCGCTTATTAAAATAAATCTCCTATATCGCCTATATTATGATAGAATTCTTCACTTTGAGACATTTGCTATCCTTAGAATCTCATTGCATCCATAACAGTTTATATCTATTTTTTGCACGATACGATATAATTAAGTACTCTATGATCTTTTCTATTGATTATAAAGCTTCTAAGTGATATCTATTAAAAAAATTATACACAAAGGAAAAAATTTACATTTAGATTTTTAGTGTGGCAGAAATGGTAGACGGTGTACAGATTAGCTATTAGAATTATATAAAAACATACACAATGCATAAATATATATGTCCATACATATGTCCATAAATTGTATTCTTTGTATTCTTTTTAACCCTTTTTAACTCCATTTTTGACATCCCACGGCTGGGCACGGGCCTTCCTTCAATATAGGGGAATCAGGTCATAGTCCACCACGCCAAGTATCCATAAATAATATACTTAGTCTGGCCATAAACACTGTTACAATTAAAAATAAACAAAATATTATATTTGAATTTAGAATCTGTCAATTTTATATGATTGTTCATTGTGTTTTCTCATTTTCGCGCCAATATATTGTAAAATATTTTGTGATATTCAAATGGAGTGGGGTGATAAAGAGAACCGAATCGCTGTGATTGCATTACACAAAGAAGGTATGGAGCCAAATACAGTTTTTAAAACTCTTCATACGCTTGATATTAGTCAAGTGTTTGTGTATCGAGCTATTGATAGGTACAATGAAACCTCCTCTGTTTGTGACAGAAGATCTGGCCGTCCACGTAGTGTTCGTACGAAAAAGGCGATAAAAGGCGTAGAAATCCTGTTCGAAAGGAAATGATTTTATCTCGGGAGACGAAGATAGCACCTAGAACCATGTCGCGTATTTTAAAAGATGACTTAGGACTTGCAGCCCCCCCCCCCAACGTGCGTTCACCTTGTCGTGGTGGAGGTCTCAATAGTGCCCAGCGATCTAGCCGGGCGCGAACCCAAGAAATGCACAGGGAGGTGGCTCACTTCGGTGGGCGGTGGAAGGTGGCCCTCTTCGGTGGGCGGTGTACCATGCGGGTTGCTCCTGGTACTTCTCTAATAGCAGAGTGGACTTTGGAGCAACCCCATGGTTGTGGTGGTCTGCTTCGGCGGACCTGCCTGCCGTAGTTGAATGCGTAAGCGATCCTGCGACGCCCCATTAAGACGGGGGAAGGTTTTGTTGGGTTTTAATGTGTAGTACTGGCTTTGCCGGTGAGTCCCACACCTCGTGCGTAAATGCATTTCCCAACGTTAAAAAAAAAGGACTTGCAGCCTATAAGAGACGCACTGGTCATTTCTTAACTGATAATTTAAAAAAGAAAGGGTGGTAAAATCAAAACAACTACTTAAGCGGTACGCAAAGGGAGGTCACAGAAAAAATTTTTTTACGGATGAGAAAATTTTTACAATTGAGCAATATTTTAACGAACAAAATGACCGTATTTATGTTTAAAGCTCTAAGGAAGTTCCCAATTAGTCAACAGAGTACAACGTGGGCATTATCCGACTTCAGTGATGGTTGGGTGGGATGTTAGCTATGAAGGAGTGACTAGCCAATCATCTATCTCAGGATACATTAAGAGAAATTATAATATATTGTATTGAGACGGTTGCGACCACAGCGCGTCACAAACGCAACGAAAAATTCTAACTTCATATAAATAGCCTCGATAAGACGCAGAATTCTAGCTTATTGTTTTAATACAAAATTTAGTTTCATTCATACTTTTGTCCTTTGCGCTCTTTGAGAATACTATCTCACCATCATACTCAACTCGCGCATGCGCACTACACTAGAATACTGCGCCAGGCAATCTGCTGCCAACCGTCATAATAATAACTTATTATCATTTTTGAAGATTTTCTTGAATAAAATTAAAATTTAATATGGCACTTCGCAGCTTATTTACAAGTGCGTTGCTTTTTACATTTTTTTCGTTCTATTGAGTTTTATCCTTATTTTAGCATTATATAGACATTTTGTGCATTGTGACGTGTGCATGTGCGTGCGCGCGTGTCTGGGTGTGTGTGTCCCTCTCTCTCTGTGTGTGTGTGTGTGTGTGTGTGTGTGTGTGTGTGTGTGTGTGTGTGTGTGTGTGTGTGTGTGTGTGTGCGTGTACGTGTGCGTGAGCGTGTGCGTGTGCGTGTGCGTGTGCGTGTTGCGTGTGCGTGTGCGTGTGCGTGTGCGTGGGAGTGTGCGTGTGCGTGTGCGTGTGCGTGTGCGTGTGCGTGTGCGTGTGCGTGTGCGTGTGTGTGTGTGTGTGTGTGTGTGTGTGTGTGTGTGTGTGTGTGTGTGTGTGTGTGTGTGTGTGTGTGTGTGTGTGTGTGTGTGTGTGTGTGTGTGTGTGTGTGTGTGTGTGTGTGTGTGTGTCGTGTGTTAATTTCGGTAAGATATTAACCATTACGGCATAAATTTGCATATACCTACCATGATTAATTGTATGCGACTTCATTATCTAAATTTAGTTGTTTATTAAATATAAAGTCTGTCGTCAAGCTACTCGTTTGTTTGAAATATGATTAAGTTAAATATTATCACACGACACGAGTTATCTAAATATTGTCATAAAACATTTTGTTAAATAAATACGTGAAGTGTTTCATAAAACTTTGTATTAAGCATATAATATGTGAATTGTTTCATAAAACTTTGTATTAAACATATACGTGAATTGCAGTGAATGTGTTAAGTTAGGAAAATATTTAGCTTTCCATGTTTATACGAGTTTTATTCGGTTAATCACTTATATTTTTTATGTTCTGTTCTATATATATATATTGTGTGTGGTGTTCTGCTATACGCAACGCTGTTCTGTTATGCTATACGCAATTACTGTTTTTATATTGTAAGGTCAACATATCTCACTCTTCCAAAAACTTGCTTTGCTGATAAAAACTAACCAAGTCAAAACTTGTACTTCAATTTATCCTAAGTTATCTACTCTGTGTAAATAATTCGACTGTCAAATTTAAGAAGTTCTATTTTTAAACAGCAAATACTTTTGTAGCAAAAAAAAAAACAAGAAATTGTGTTTTAAAATTAATTGAGCATATTGTATGTTCTTATGAAAAAATTCAGGATTATCTACAGAACTTGGCACCCATTTAGATCTCAATTCTTTTGTCGGTGAAGTTGACAACCACGCTTATTCTTAACATTGAACTTGGCTCCCATTTTCACATTTATGTTTTGATGGGATATAAGTACACTCTAGTTTTAAAATATACTCTTAATTAAGAAATATAAAATAATGTGGTATTATATGAAATTTCCGTACTTATTAAGTGATGCGTAATAAGTTTTCATAGATGGCATTATAAATATTTAAAGAAGTTTTATTTTAATATGCGTAAAACGTATTTTGCTATAATATTTTACACGCATTTAAAAAAACGAAATAGTCTTAATGAGAAAAAAAAACTTTACAATTACATTTCTTAATTTTTTGTCAATTGTCCATTGTGGCTTCATGTAGTGTGTGCAACCGCACAAACTACACAAAGCCACACAACAACAAGCCTCAGACAAGCGTCCCTATTTAAAAACCCCAATAGGATCCCATCAAAAGCGACAAAAGCCACATAGAAACCAATAAATATTTATTGGTTTCTATGTGGCTTTTGTCGCTTTTGATGTAATTCTATTGGAGTTTTTCAACAGGGGCAGCCTTTAATGAGAATATTCGACAGGAATGCGAACAGTTATCACGATGGAAAATGCTATAAAACGGGCACAATTAATGTGTATCAACACTAGCGGCAGCCACTTGACGGATATCATCTTTTCCACTTAATAGAAAAAATTGTAAAGATCCAAATAAAGATTTCCATCATTCAAAATCTTTCTTTCTTATTTAGCAAAAAAGTTATTCAAAAACAAAATTGGATGATTAATTTTGCGCCACCTTGTATAAGATTGATCTTCGTTAAACTTGCTTTTTAACAAAACTTTTAAAGCCTTATAATTATTATAGTTCCAATTATTCATAAAATGGAAAATATTCAAGAATTATTACACTTCTCTAGTTTCTTGACTAATAATATAATATTATGAAGGAAGTAGAGTCAATGCAGGAAAATTTAGCTTCTTTCTCACACACCTTACTCTGGTTATTTATTGAACTTCTACTAAACCCTTATAGACAATATAGTTTTAGCTGTGGATTTGTACGTGACCCTTTTTGTTACCTTAAAGGGTAAAGCGAGTTTATGATTTGGAAATCATTTAGACGATTTTTCCTTAGTGATCGTTATTTTTATGTATTTTCACTCATTAAAGTAATTGATTAGGCTGCTTTAATTTTAATCCAGTTTTCCTTTTCGTTATCATAAAACTAAAGATTTTATAACATAAGCAGTGTTTTAATATTAACTCTTTTAACGGTTGCACTCTCTAATAAATGAACCAACAAAAAAGATACAAGCTGTCCGGGCCCCCCGTCAGGAACGAAGTTCCTCACGCCTTTTCCTAATTCCGAATGTAATTTGATATAAAGTGACTATTGGCACACTCAGGCACGTATAACTTAAATGTGTATAAAAAGTAAATAATTAATACTCATTAAATGTATGGAAATAGTACATAATTGTATCAGAATATTAAATTTTATTAACTTACTTTTCTAAGTTTGTATTACACATACTTGCTGCAGTTTCCATTTCTTAAGTCTCCATTACAAAATTGCAATAATCAGATAATGAAATAAAAATCAGATAATTCACTCTTAATAAAATTGTTAGTTATTAAAAAACGATTTTATTTAAGGGGAAATACCATCGACACATTTAACTAACACGTGATGTAAAAGTGATGAAAAGTGTGACGGCGAACTACTCCGGAAGAACTGAACGTCTCATAACGCTTTTTATGTTATGAAGCCGCGTTAAAGAAGTTCGTTCCAAAAAAATATAAAATAACCACAGACTAAAGCTAATAATAAATTATTATCATTGGTGCTATATTTAGTATTATAAAATATGTTAATAAAAATGATTATTAGTAATTCATTTTTGTAAAGGTGCCTGTGAAAGTGATGACAGTTTAGCAGCATTTGCTCGGGCGTCTGCGCCACGGACGGAGCGCCTGCGCCAGCGGTACGCCCAGGAGTCACAGCCAGTCAGTAGCGATGATGAACACGATGATTATGGTAAGTTTTTTTTTAATTTAATTATAAACATTCATTACAAAATTAATTAGCTCTACGCGGTCAATATAAAAAATCTTAACGATTTTGCCTTATACACTCCGGCTTCGTCATCGAGTAGAATATTGATCTTACCCTTGGGCTACCCTCCAAACACAATCTTATTTCTTTTTTTTTTCATTTAACTTTATTTACATATATATATACAGGCCAGTTCGTCTTAGCAATGAGTAATGTATTTTAGCGTACCGACGCACAGATGATTTGCGCCCTCATTAATCACGCATCCTACCCTCTCATCATTTAAGTAACACTGCAGTCCACAGAAAAATGATTGATTTCTTTGTGTTTTCTACCACCTGTAGAGTTAGAAATGTTCTGTCAAATGTCAGCGTCACGTCTCTGACCAAAGATAAACGAATGTGCGGCCAGTATTAATTTAATAATACATTCTTAGTTAGGTGCTTAGTATTTCATAGAAGTACGTACATTACTTTACTAATTATAAGTAGTTTTCAGATTTCTTCAAAAGTATCCAAATTAAAAAATAATGGTATAAATAAATATATACGAATTAATTATGAAAAAAAATAATAATTTCGTGCATTATGAAGTCATTAATCAATTCTTGGATCCATTTACCAATCGACCAATTACCACTTACCAATCGAGCTTTATTTAACCAAGATGGCCTCGCGAATATAATGGTAGAACAAAAAACGACTATTGAGATTTAAAACTTTTTCGACAAACAATGATGCAATTCTATTTTTGAATTTTTACATTGTTTTTATAATGATGATGAATACCTTAGGATTTGAATTTTACGCCACCTACACTTACAATCTACCACTGATAATACTGCATTGTATGCCGTTGACGGATTGCAGATTTCCTCATATGAATATGCAGAGCTTGATTAATTCTTTATGTAATTACAACATGTTCAACCTGCTATTTTTATACTATAAAATGCATTGCTCATTTATTGGAGCTAGCTTCACGATATAATAATTTTCTTACATTTTTTTTATATATTTACTCTTTACTAAAAAATGTACACCAAATTCTAAAATATCATATTTAATAATAAAAATAATTACTTTGTTAATATTCCATCCCTAAGGGGACAACAATTACTATTTTTTTAAATTAAATACCTTTATTTGTTTACCAGAGATGTTTTGAAGTTGGTGAAAATTTAAATTCATTGTAAACACGTTTAAATATACGACATATTTTACAAAGGCATGCTTACTGAAACTCGGTGAATATTCGAACTTATAATGAACATATTGTTAGTTCAGAACAATATCTAACACAATTTGCTTGTTTAAGTTTCGAAAGTTAGTCGTTTGTGACTTTTATAACAAACATTTCATTTGCAGTATGACCTACATATCGATGCAATATTATTTACCATACGGCACTAAATAGTACAGAGACGTAAATAAATTAAAATCTGTTTGTAAGTTTAAAGTGTATAATTTAAAATTTTCCTTTATGTTCTTGCGCGGTCTTATGTAGTTGACGTGGTTTAAGAGTGTGCTATGATCTATGCGTCTGGCAGTGCAGCAGCTGATACAAGTTCGATTCTCGTACAATAATAATCCATGGACTCAGAATATAATGTACATACTACGTACACATCTTATGTTTCTTATATCAGATAATATACCTACTATTTTTTTAGAAAATGTTTAAATGCTTATGATTTGTGTTTTGTAACTATGTGACTACTTGTTTTCTTGTGTTCTAAGATAAATATTTTATCTTGTAAGGCGAACAAATAAAAACTAATCATTCCCAATTCTCATCAATAAAACATGCGAATACTATTTATTGTTTATGTACTCGTATTTATTCTTAACAGACACCACTAATAATGAGCTGAAAAGTTGATTCTCGAGGTGCATTTATTTACTATAAAATTTTATAAACATTGCTTACGTAAAAATCAATTCAATATTTTTAAAATGAGTAACCTACCTTAAAAGAACTTGTTAATTATATTATTTACTCTACCTTCTGCAGTGCGCGCTGGCCACGATGCACGTCTAACGGATTAAAATGTAACTTAGCCAATCCTCATAAGCTACACTACATGTCTAAAAGATTTAAAAAAAAACGCCTAGCCGTTTTCGCGTATTGCGCCCTTAAACAGGCCAAATATTAATTTTAGATTTTTTTAATACTACATTTGAACTATTGGTCACTTTATGATTTGCATTTGAAAATTAAATTATATGTATTATATATTTCTTAGGTTTTCACCGTCGACCAGCAGTTAGAGGTATAGCAGTGAAACAACAACTGGGGGCTTCAGACGAAATTCTGCAACAAATGCAAAATGAACTGCAGCCAACGCTAACTTCCACAACGACCACTCCCGTGCCCAGCCACGCGTGCCAGCGAACCAGCTCAAACTACTCCTGGCCTTATTACTCCGAAGCAAATCTGAACTCCAGGCCGCAGAGTAGAACAAGTGTTAATACTAACTGGTAAGTAACTTAAATCGAGGCAAATTAATAAAATTTACTGCAAAACCTATTACAAAACATAACACAATTATGGTCACTGAGAACATTATAATAACGTAAAACGGAATATTTATTATGTTTCACTTTTAAATTAGTTCTCTATATTGCATTGTTAACAACGACATGGTGACGGGTATAAAGAGCCTACCCGTGACCAGAAGCTTCTAGCAGTAAGAAATATCGAGGGAAAATAATTTTATTTTTTAGCTCTTATTTTTTCTTGTATTGGTGTTTTACGCGTCTCCTAAAAAGGCGGACAGAATACTGTGCGAGCCTTTTATTTCCTGGGCTCCTTACATAATTAAATCAGACGTGTCTAATGATTCCTAATTTTGTAAGAATCCAATAAGCAAAGATCTTGATCCTTTTTAACGCATCACTCACTTTTACTACTGTAAGATTCCAATTTTCTATATGAGCAGCGTTTTCATGAAAAAAAATTATTGAGTATTTTAAAATGATATATATTTATTTATTAGTTTTGTGGAGAAATCGGAAGATGTCGGCATCACCTTGCCTCCACCAGTGACTAGTCATGAATTGTTTGTTTTGTAAATCTATACATATAATAAGATTGTAACTAAGCCGAATCTGTACATTAAATGTTTTTTCGAAAATATTATTGAAATAAACATTATTATCGATACTGAGGCCGAATCTATAGTTTTTAGAATTTTTGTCTGTCTGTCTATCTGTCTGTCTCTCTGTCTGTCTGTTACTAGAGGGATTTTGATGAAATTTGTTATGCTGATAGCTGATTATCCGGGTCAATATAGGATACTTTTTACCGCGGGAAAAAATCTCATTTCTGAGAAAAAAATACAAAAACTGCAATATAATAGTATACCTACTAATATGTAAAACCGGAGAATTTGGTTTTTGGTCATCTGTACGTGGGCGGAGCAGCGGACAATGCTAGTTGTTATTATAAATTCTGTAACTCAAAAAGGACCACTGTTGAATTTCTCTCCGGCTCTTCTCAGAAAAAGGTACCTTTCACAAAGGACAGACTACTGAATCAGTAGTCTATCAGTAGTACTGATGATTATAAAAAAAATAAGTTAATGATGCATAAGTACTGAACATAAGAATATATCCAAGGAATATCTCGACATTTTATCCGCCTCATCCTAGCCTATTATGCAACGTTATATATATTTTAAATAAGGAAATTTAGCAACGAAAACTACGTAATCAAGTGAGAAGTCACGATGAAGAAAACAAGTTAAAAGGTCAAGGCAGAACTGTGTTAAATATATTATTGTTGTGCAATTTTAAGCTAAGTGAAGACTAAATTAAATACTAACTACTAAATGACTAAGTTAAATGAAGACTAAAATAAACAAACAATAGCAGTTGTAGATTCTCTTTTAACAACTGACTTAGGTTTTATTTCTAAATAAAATTGAAAGAGTAATAATAGTTATTGGTACAGAATCAGCCGTCGAGGTGCAGTCATTCTCTGACTGGTATTGTCTTTTATACCGGAGGATATAAGTTCGACTTTAGTTCTGACAAATATTTGATTATCTTTAATCTTTATATTATTTTCACTAGCCTAGTTAGCCTAGTTAGTATAATAAATGTCTAAAGTAAAAACTGCCTTGGTGGTCTAGTAGCTAGCATGTACGATCCAGAGGATTAGGTTTGTAGGGCTTGTAGTAACAGCCGAAGTTGGGAGTTTCATTCTCGTGCCTCGGAAAGCACATAAAGCCGTTGGTCCTGCGCCTGATCTCTCGGCGTTCGTGTCGAATTGTTGTCTCATTGGAGTTTGAGTGTGAAAGAAATAGAGAGCGTACTTTTATCTGCGCGCACACTTGTGCAATACCAAAAAAATCTCCTGCGTAAATAGCTAGTCTCAGTGAGATCCGCCGTCTTGGCTAAAATCAGTCAGCAGGATATTATGAATGGTATGAAGAAATCGAAAAAGGGCAGGGTGACTACTGGCTACTGTTTGTGTTACCTATATCACAGCTCACATAATACTGTACTTTCTATTTAAATAGAGTATCCGTTAAATAATGTACATAAAATTAATAATACGTAAGTACGCCATTTTTAAAATATTTTAGGTGTGAAATAAAATCGTATAATATTCATACCAATATCTTTCATACCTAAAGAAAGAAACAATTTTTTTATTTACTTCGATTTTAAGCATCCTATTCTTAACCCATATTGTATAAAAAACTCTTGCTTTCGCATTTCACTTTAGTTACATGTATGTATTATAATACGAATAGATATTCAAACTTAACAAGTTCATAGTTATAAAATCGTTTTGGCAATATTATTAGTATTCATTGTACAGTGTACAGTAGGTAATAATGATCGAAATGAAATATTGCGAATAATTAACGCTCATAGAATATCTATACATATAATAAAATTGTAACTGAGCCGAATCTGTACATTAAATATTTTTTGGAAAATCTTATTGAAATAGACATTATTATCAATACAGAGGCCGAATCTATAGTTTTTAGAAATTTTGTCTGTCTGTCTGTCTGTTACCGCATCACGGAAAAACCACTGGAGTGATTTTGATGATTTTTTTTATGATGATAGCTGGCTATCCGGGTCAACATATGGGATACTTTTTACCGCGGGGAAATATCTCATTTCTGAGAAAAAATACAAAAACTGAAATGTAAGAGTATACTAATATGTAAAACCTAATAATTTGATTTTGGTCATCTGAACGCGGGCGCAGTCGCGGGCAATGCTAGTATTCTATAAGCGTTAATTATTCGTAATGTTTCATTTTTCTTATGCGATAACATACATAAACGTGTGAATATAATTATTTCTAGTATTTTTTTTATTACAGTTAAAGTTTTGAGTCGCAAATAAATAAAATTTATTCCATTACCGTTAATTATCTACCGCATTTTCATGGCTAGTAAATATTTTGCGTACAATTACTTTATCGGAATCGGTAATTCGTTAAATAATAGCACCACCTTCATATTTTCGGCATAATTGAAGTAATTCAGAAATATAAAGCGTGATGTAACTTACGAAAATATTTGAATTTGAATATAAATCATGCTTGTGAAGAAAATAAGGTGAAAATGACAACTGAAAGTGCCAATTGACAATACAATATAGGGTACTATTTCCGTAACAAATATCACTTACGGGTTCTTTCACATATCTGCTTAAGGAATCTATATTTTTAAAGTACACACAGCTAATATATGTGCTTACTAAAGTACAAGGTCAACCCATAATAAAACTAAACTGCCACTTAAACCATTTAACAATTTAGTTGTTGGTATTTACAACATGAGTATGAATAATTTAAATAAATAATATGTATAGCATCTGAATATGGCTTTGCAAGCATATATAATATTGTATGTATGTATATATATATATATATATATATACATACAATAATATGCATTAGTACAGAGAAATGAAGGTACCTCCTATACTATGTAAGTGTTATGTAATTTAATACTTAATTAATACCTTCCATTACAGATTCAACTTTGTGAAAGTTTTATCATTTGTACAGACATGAGTTATAAACATTTTTTATTATCTTGTTATTAGGTCAAAATCAGACTACGGATCACGTCAGTGCAGTAGTACACCGGTGTCACAACACAGTGATTCGTGTTACGCCCACGCGCAAAGCATGGCCACCTACTATCAGCGGCAACAGGAGACCATGTATAGAAATTGCTCATTGTACGCTAACATTGGGTAAGTTATACAATAAAAGCTATAAGGGATACTACGGTTCCTACGGTGCCATTACGCTACGGCTGATTCGCATAGATCTCGACGAGATACGCTGAAAAGTAAAAACAAAATTTTTCGGTATCTCGCTTAGTTTCTGATACATCGATAGGTACTCAAAAATCGAAAAAGACAAAAAGATGAATCAAATAATATCCGTCCACTCATTATACATCAATACATTGGGCAAGATTAGTTAAGCGCCATTTACATGAAGAGAGTTTATCGCACGTTTTGGGGCGTCGTATGCTACGAGTATTATAGTAGACGATAATCTTTAGACGATAATCACATTCACATATTCACATTCAATCAAAAAAACAAAAACTCGCCTACTAATGAATATGTCATACGACATTCGTAAGGTAATAATCGCCTAGCGTTTTGTTTAGACTACGACACAAATCGCAATAAGATATTTTCCTACGATTTTTCGACTTGTCTTAACTCGATCTCGTATGACATTTTTTCAATTATATGCGAGTACTGTACAAATCGGTTTGAACCAATTTGAATGCGAGATTTGCCATTTATGCTCGGTGATTGGCAAGATATTGTCTTCAAAATTACACACAAATCATATAAATTTGGATCTGCTGACAATATTAAATGTATTGCACTCTATAAAAATTACGAGTGTTTGTGGAATAGTGAGCGTAAAAATTATAAAGACCGTGATACAAGAAATGCAGCACTCAACGCTTTTGATAACTGGGAGTTGAGGAATTTCGCTTGAAAGAAATGACAATAAAAAAAAAATTGAGAAGTCAATATTTATAAGAGGTACTTGAAATACGATTCTTGCTTTCAAATTTTGTTTACACAAATATCCAATAAACAAAAACAATTTTTGATGTCGATAATCGTATCTTCGAGATAAGAAACTCTCTCCATGTAAATGGTGCTTTAGCGTTGTATTTATATAAGCTCGCGCTTTATGAAATATCCAACCAACGCGACGTCGATCTCACAGTCGAATCACAGTACATAAAGTTAATCAAAAGTACAGTTGGCAAGGACTTTACGTTTGATTAACTCTAATTACGGAGCTAAATATTTTGATCAACTTTAGTAACTGAGTGAACGTGCCCCTTAAATACATAGGGCTTCCATACAAACGGAGCCGTGAAGATTTAGTAATGGGAGCTTTAACATTTTAGCTTTACACGGCCTTGCGACCGGGTGATAAAAATTGGCCGTGTAACGACGAATTACAAGACCTCTCTATCTGTGGTTTCTCCTACTAGCGAAAGGGATGTAATTTTTTAATAATACATAATTTAATTTTAATACCATTTGTATGGAAAACTTCAAACATATTATTATTATTGATAGCTTTTTGAGAACCGCCGTAAATCTAGACGGGCGAAGTTCTATTGTGACTGTAGTATTCAAACTCGTAGGCGTCTATTGAATTGTAACATTTTTATGATTAAGACTTCTAATTGTTTCTCTATATTCCACTCTCTCAAGCGTCTCCAATTCTTTCTCCCCTTTAGTACCAAGATTATGCTTGCTCAAACCTTTCTTCTCCCCATACTTGACTACGCTGATGTATGCTATTTGGATGTGACTGAGGAGTAACTTAACAAACTAGAGCGTCTCCAGAATCTAGCTATTCGCTTTATTTTTGGCTTGCGCAAGCATGACCATGTATCAAACTTTCGTGCTCAACTTAAATGGCTCCCAATCCGACTTCGCCGTGATATGCACATCCTTTCCTTCCTCTTCAATATTCTTAACGACCCAAATTCCCCTCCCTACCTTCGTTCCCGTATCCAACTTCTCCCTATCCCCTCACGTTCCAGGCGGTCTAGCGTCATGTGTATATAGTATGCATAATATGTAAGTTATTGTATATTTATCATTATATGTGTTTTTTTATCTTATTAAATTGTATAATTATTTATAAGTTTATCTTAAATCAATTGCACACTTTTAGTCCCGTCATATAACACTATTTCTAACTTCCATAGGTTGGCTGGAAGAGATCTCTTCTAGAGATAAGTCCACCTTTGCCCACATTGTTCTCTGTATTATCTGTGTTACTCTGTTAATATGCAATAAAGAATATACGAGTATATTGCCATATTGACTTGAAACTTTGCAAGTGTTTCTATTGCCATTGATAATGCAGTGATTCGGTATAAGCGTCCTGTTTGATGGTAAGGCCAGAAGGTGGATAGATGGAACTCTTCAACAGCTAATAGTATAAGATATTTTGAGATAATTTGAGTTCGCGCTTATTTTGTTTGATTTGACAAGCCCAATATGTTACAATTGGATTATAGAGCCAGATTTTTAGTGTTATAAATAAAAAAGTGAATTTTAATTTGTGATTCTTCATATAAAAATTGGCATCAAACTAACTTAAACGACTTAAACGAATATTTTATTAAAACGATTTCTTCTTACGTTGCTGTTACTAAGTTGACACTATAATTGGGACATAAAAACTAAAAAAAAAAAAAAAAAACACAAAAAAAGCCTGTTTCTTCGCTTATTTCTTTTAACCACACAATTTTGATACGGTGGTTGGTGGATTTTAATACGGTTTTCACACATAAAAAGAGTGATAAACGAGGAAGGAATGTGTAATTTTGACTGGTAAATTAATCGCTGAACTATGAATATGACAGTGTTTGGTCCAAAAATACTGTATTAATAGCTATTATTTTTGCATAATAGTAAAGTCCGCATCTTCATTTTCTAATTATTTGTAAATCAAACTTACAAATTGCGGTAAAATGAATTAAATTCAGAAGCATCATGAATTTACCTCCGGTATTTTGCATGAAATCAAGCGTTAACACGCCGCGCCGGTGTCGTTTGTATAATGACGAATCATACGATACGCTTGCGACATGACATATTATACATTGTTCCAATTTAAATGAAAACGTCCCTTACAATTGGATGCAGCCCAGCTCAAGCGCCAAATGAACATCGAGAGCAACATGACAAGATTCAATCTACGTTAATCAATCGAAATTGAATAAAAATGTCCATTTACTAAATGGACTCGGATACGTATTTTATTTAAACTAATTAATAGGACGATTTGAAAAAGCCGAAAAATATCTGAATGAGTTTTTTCAAAAATATGTAAATTGTGGGCAAATAGTAATATTATATCTACTTGTAGTCATTATATTATGATAAACTTTGAAACCATTCGTTTGTTACTCAATAGGTATGGACAAAAATTTTTTCCGGATTGCATAATAATAAGATGAACCTAATGATGTAAATAGAATAAGTAAAACAGATTTATCTATTTAATATATAATAACGTTATGAGGAGAGTCAGAAACGGACAAACATACAAGCATGTGAAGTACACAATCCACCTTTTGGACTTATAAAATTATCCAAACGAAAGCGCATGAAGAGCTTTTCTGTTTACTTATTTCGTGTGTGAGTTATGAAATAGGCACTCAAATTGTTCCTTTGATTTTTGATTCGTTGTTTATCCGATAAAGATTAAGGCAAAACTGTAACAAATGTAACACGATTTTTCTATTTTTAACTATACAAATAATGCTTGCAATACATTAAATTTAAAATATTCTGTAAATTTTGCTTCATTATTCATGCGAATCTTTAGTTTTTCTTACTTTCCACTCTCAAAGTTTGTTGAAGTTATTAAAATATTTATTTTCTAGTGGAATGCTCGACTATCTTTTTCTGTATTACATTATCTATAATATAAAAATGAATCGCTGAAAGTGTTGGTTATTATATCCTTATTCTTTTTGCATAAGGATGGTTCTTACGGAGAGAAAAATTTAAAAAATTGCCTAAAAAAGTCTAAAAACAACACTTTTCTATACTCCCATACAAAAGATTCGTAATAATACTTAAAAGTCAATTTGAACTTTAATACCATACCATAAAGATTAAGTGTTAGTGGAGAGGTTCCGGGAAGGCAAAACAATTGAGTGACGTTAGTAGCGTATAAATATTAATGTCAATATTTGTCAATATTATTAACTAAAAAAAAAATTTATATGGCCAACGCTGGCTAATAACTATTTATATCTATTTAAAACTTACCTAGCGACAAACCCGAGCGAAGCCAGGGTGAGCCGCTAGTTTTTTATATTTTTTAAGCAAGTCTTTCAAAATATCTTGCATCTTTTTTATTGTTGGGATATGTATATACGCATACCAAACGCAATACATACAGGTGGTTTTGTGGGGCTCACCGGCTAGTTTTAATGGAACGTCGCAGGATTGCTTACGCACTTAACCATAACAACCAAGGAGTCCCACGGTTGCTAACAGCAAAGTACCAAGAGCAACCCGCATGGTACACCGCCACCGAAGTAGGATACTAGGCCGGTGTGTCTCTTGGCTTCATGTCGGGCTAGATTGCCAGAACTAATAAGACATCAACGACAAGATGAACGCACAACGGAGGCGGAACTTGTCCCTGCATTTGGCGAGCTTGAAAAGAAATAAAATGTTTAACATGCGGTAACTGTTGAGGGTTATCCGTGCTTAGTCAGTACATACTCGGTATGATTCATAGCATAAAATTGATCTATTAGTAGAGAATCTTATCTTGTAGGATTTAAATTAAATATTTTTTTATAAAATAAAAAAGGAAACATCACATTTCATATTTTATATATATATATATATATATATATATATATATATATATATATATATATATATATATATATATATATATATATATATATATATATATATATTAATAAATGGCTCATCTCAATGAGAATCAGACACCATGACTAAAATTAGATCATCAGGACAACTTCGGAGATTACAAGAAATTAAATTAAAAATTTAAAAACCAGTGGTATTGTTTTAGTCTTACAATTTTGTTAGAGAAATATTATTGTAATATTTAATTTGAATATTAAATGTGTATAGAGGGAACCTTTTAATAAAGCTGTTGGTCGAGACTTAGCACGAATAATGTTTACATCTTATGCTCTTTTCACAAAATTTTCAGCTGCCATCCCCCGGGATCTCTTTCTTTTATACACTTCTTAATCCATTCGTATCTCAATATTTGTTACAAAATGTTCTAACATTTTTCATTTCTTTGACTACGGGGATAGCCCATTTTGAAAATTTTGATGCGATGCAAGTGCATGAATCTTTGCTTGCTACCCTACAGGAGGCTTATAAAATGGAAAATGTGTTTATGCCATTTCATCCCGTTACTAGTTACTACACAAGATTTTCGCGATGAAAAAAAAAATATGGATATCATCTCAAAAAAATATATTAGTCTGTCTTAACAGAATTACATTGAATTTTTATTGGTAGTGCAGGTGTCGTGAGCAACCCCCCCAACGTGCGTTCACCTTGTCGTGGTGGAGGTCTCAATAGTGCCCAGCGATCTAGCCGGGCGCGAACCCAAGAAATGCACAGGGAGGTGGCTCACTTCGGTGGGCGGTGGAAGGTGGCCCTCTTCGGTGGGCGGTGTACCTTGCGGATTGCTCCTGGTACTTCTCTGATAGCAGAGTGGACCTTGGAGCAACCCAGTGGTAGTTGTGGTCTGCCTCGGCAGACCTGCCGTCGGGGCGTCGTAATTGAATGCGTAAGCGATCCTGCGACGCCCCATTAAGACGGGGGAAGGTTTTGTTGGCTTTTAGTGGGTAGTACTGGCTTTGCCGGTGAGACCCACATCTCGTGTGTAAATGCATTTCCCAACGTTAAAAAAAAGGTGTCGTTTGCAAGATGTAGATTAATGGTTGTGTTAGGTGATGTATGATTGACGTAGTGAGTAACGAAGTTGTAATTAAGAAGTGTAATTGGTGTTTGGCTCGATACAATAACATATAAATCGCCTTATATTAAAAACAATAGGGTCGACGAAAGAAACATCTGGTGTGGACAAAGAATCCTTGACTGAAAGTGCATTTTGATACGGCCTAAAAGCAACCAAAAAACATTAAACTAGACTACTAATATAAAAAATACTATCATTAAAAAAATCTCTAATTGTCAGGTTGGGTGAGTCGAGGAGTGATATGAATTTCCGGACATTAAAGATTTTCTGAGTTAGATAACTATTCCATATCTAATATAGGATAATGAGAATTATATAGGTAATTAGAAAGGCTCATTTAGTAACGACGTTTTTAATTGTAATTAAAAAATACTGTTTACGCTCAGACGCTATATTTCTATTAGAAACTACGATGTAGGTGGAATACTAAATGCCTTTAATTACTTACTGGATCGACGCCTCTAGTTGACGGTTTACTTTGTTAGATATTGTAGATTATATTTTGAATTTCTCGCTGAAACTTATACAACAATCTGGAAGCATTAGCTTCTTAATTAATTCAATGAATAAATAATAGCAGTAGAAGCCTGAAGTAAATCCCACAGATTATTATACAGATATTTATTAATTTTATACAGGTGTTCAGACAGCAGTCAAGAACTGTACAGTTCACAAACGAGTTCAGAACAAACGTCACCAGTTCGGTCAGCTCGTTGTAGAAGACCGGAATCGCCTCCGCCGATTAGAAGTCATCACCAACTTCTATACGTCCCTTATAGTAACCACTACCATTACCAGCAAGAATACGCACAGACATGGACACCCAATGACTGTAAGTAAATAGTCTTTGCCGTAACTGTAATGCCATCCGCGACGTTATATATGTACATTTTGTCCGTAGCTTTAACATGTTGAAGTAAAGATAGTCCAGTCATATTAGGGGTTTTACCTCGTGCGGGCTCTCTGCCCTCTATCTCAGAAACGGTTGAGCGTATGAATTTTTTTTAAAAACAAAATTTGTCGCAAATCTTATGCTTTACAATTTTTATTATAAATGTTAACATTATTCTTCATCATTTTTCGTCTTTCATTTTTTCATTATTTCATTATTATTGGAGCTGTAGAAACCGAAGTAAACGCGAAAAACTGATATTTGTGAACTTTGACCTTGAAGAGACACAAGATTTTATGAGACTTTTGACAACTTTAAGAACACTATAATAAAGGTGTATACGAGTTTATAGCTTATTGTCTCTCATTCCGAGATTGACCCCTTATTTTTGCTTAAGTGACTGCACTAAGAAGCGATCACAACAAGAAACTTTTGCTACCTATTAAACCTTTACGATTTTTTTGTATAGATTATTCTATTAATTCTCTTATCAATATAGTACCTCATGTTAAACCTCGGCTTAAAATAAAAGTTAAACCACTGAACCTGTCTTATTTATGATTCATTATATATGAGTATTGTATTCAGAAAAGCAAACCCGTTTAATACTAGGGGACCTCACTAAAGTTGGCCACGCTAGCCAAGTCCTACCTATTCACGGACTTCAAAATACAAAACTTGCTAGATTCTCTCAGACGTGCAGGTTTCCTCACGAATTTTCCTTTAACGAGAGCGGTAATAATGTTGTAAATAATTCACACATGATAAGATTAGAGGTGTCCGAGATTTGAATCCACTTCACTTGGTTTCACTGCCTGCCTCATATATACATATTTATGCGTATAGGTTTTCATGAAACATGTCTAACAGTACTTACTTCTTGCTAAATGCCAATTAACAAGTCAATATGAAACATTCGCAGATAACCGCGTGCATTCATATTACCAACAACATACGCTAAGTGGCGCCAGCACACCACAGCCCGTTGGGGCGGCAGTGGCCCAGCGTGCTCATTACACACATGCCCTGCAATTACAAGTGAGTATTACATTTATACATAGGTATTTATACATAAGTACTGTTCAGATCATACTTATAGTCGCCTCTAAAAACTAATTTGATACGGCACACGATAGATTTGTACGATTCTTTTTCTTCAGGGCACACAAATTGGGAACACCGTACGCCTACAGCATACGCCATTTAAAATTTTATTAATATCCTTATAGCTTTATTATTAACTAGCATTGCCCGCGGCTCCACCTCCACAGGTTTTACATATTAGTATACTCTTACATTGCAGTTTTTTATTTTGATATGACAAAATTATTAAGCTGTCAAAGGCACGTCAAACTTCAAAGACTCTGGTTGCTCTAGTTTTGAGCGTTGTTAGTAACTGTATATACATTTTTGTGCATATACTAATTGGAACATATACATACATAGTCTGGCCATAAATACTGTTACAATTAAAAATAAACAAAATATTACATTTGAATTTGGAATCTGTCAATTTTATATGATTGTTCATTGTGTTTTCTCATTTTCGCGCCAATATATTGTAAAATATTTTGTGATACTAAAATGGAGTGGGGTGACAAAGAGAACTGAATCGCTGTAATTGCATTACACAAAGTAGGTATGGAGCCAAATACAAGACTTGGTGTGTCCCTTAAGTTAGAAATTAAGTTTGCAACTGTTATACAAATTAATTTTCGTAAATATAAAAAATATCAAAACATTTATCTCTTACTAGTAATATTTGCCGCGTTTTCTCAGGTCACGCTTTCATTAGCCATACTCTATCATGTTATATGATACGAAGGTACGAAGTTAATAACTCGGTAAACTAATTTTTATTTTGTTACACTTTTATCCAATATTTAATCAACAATGTCATTCCCATTGTTTAGTTTTCACTTCCTTTGAATACTCTAACTTTAGCTTCATTTGAAGTTGTTACTTATCTTTTACAGACTTTGTGCCCCGCTCCTGCCAGATACAGGCCAGTGCCTGCGCCACAGCCCGGTGGAGGAAAGCAAATGATTTGTTATTCTGAAAAGGTATACAACTTGCGCGTTATGCGAATGTATAGTTCAAGGGCTATTTAATTTAGATTATTATATTTTGTATATAATTATAATTTATACCTAGTGATTATTAGATCTCACGATTTTATTGCCAAAATACTTGTATGGTACGTTTTAGACTCAATACGGCTTGTGAAAGTCATGTTAAATTGTAGTAAAAATTTTCAGTACACATTTTGTATCTAAATTCACTTTGATTTTATTCAAATTAAGGATCACAAAATAAAATAATAAATAAATAATATACTACTTAAAATAAAATAGTGCCCACTTAGTTTTTCTAGCGTAATTTTAAAATATAAAAATTTACACAGTCTTCTTGAATATAGTGTTAAATGTGGGATTTACAAGTTGTGTAAACATCATTAACAGTAAAAGTTTTTTTTTATTAAATCACGATAACTAGAATTTATATGCAACAAAAAAGAGTGCTTAAATAACTTTGACCAAAATTATTTAACAAGTTGTTTTTAGATACATGCACGTTTTAATAGCGTATAGGACTCCCTCGGCATCGTGTCCACTCTCTGAGTCTGTCTGATACACTTTCAATTAAATGTCTTATATTTTAATCGGGTATTTCTTCCCACCAGACCTTTAGATCATTTATGTGCTCTTTTTGGCTATTCACATTGCTGTAATTATCTTTAAGTTTTCTTTTTAACTGATCCCTTAAAAGTTCCATGGAGTTGAGGTTAGAAATATCATTGCTGGTAATTATAAAACTGAAATATTGGCGTCAGAAAGAGCTCTACTTCTAATACGGGCCGTACAGGGGCGGCCATTACCTTGTATTAAAAGAATATTACCGCCTATTTTTTATAAAAATGAGATTGCTTGAGATCTGATCATTCTCTCAACATAACTGGCAGCAGTCACGGTCCCTTCGCTCAAATTACCAGCTCAGTTTTGCCAGACAATGTTATACCATCCCAAACCATCACACTTGGGCTCCCAAAACGGTCTGTTTCGTTGATGCATGATTCTCCAAAACCTTCTCCTTCTCCTCTCCATACATCTGTAAAGAGAAAAGTCCTCCAATTATCCCTTGTCCAATACAAATGTCTACATGCGATTGTTAAGCGTGCGGCAAAGGGACGCCAGATTCAGCCGCTTAACACGCATTCTAGACCATTGTCCGTCCTCGTGGATACATACATACATACATACATATATACAGATCAAACACATAGCTCTCCTTTGGGCTTCGCCACAGTTGGGTAAAAATGAATACGTACTAAGAATCCACAACTTGCGTCTAAAACGTACCGTATATATCTCCCATTAGAATAGAAAAATAACTTACTATAAGTTACGTCAGTTTTGGTAAGCATTTTGCATTAAAACATTAGTTTTAAACATGACCGCTAAAATTTGGTACATATCATACAGTAAAATAATAAAATTTTAGAAGCAAAGCATATAAACAAGTTTATCAAGCGAGCAACGTATTTTCTCTAAAGTAGTAAAGTAAGAAAAAATACGTACGACATTAACGTTCATGATTGATATTTTTCATCTTCAAGGCATTTTCATCTTCAAATTATTTAGAAAAGTACAATTGAAGTAAATGCTTAGTTCACTAGTAATCAATAAATATTTTAAAAAGTTTACCGAAGTTTAATCTAAATTGATACATTATGCTTTGAAGATGAAAAAGTTTTCGTAAAACACTTCTATATTATTAGATGCAAATGGTTACTAACTTTGTACAAAGATTCTGATAGTGTTCTACTGTAAGAAAATAATATTCGATATCAATTTGCTTGGTTTTTAATAGTTTCACTTCATATTTACCTAGATTTAATTATTATATATTTATATAGATGCATACATATATCTATGTAGATATCGTTGCGTGATAAGTATTTAATTTCTGAAGTAATTTTATTTTAATAGCTTGTTGACTATATTTTATAGTACAGAGTATTAGACTAAACTAGAACTAGAAATTATTAATTCATATCCAATTTAATATTTTTTTCCATTTAAATACTAATCTACAGTTTTACAAAAATTTTATACACTAAAATCCATACTAATATTACAAATGTGAAAGTGTGTTTGTTTGTTTGTGCTTCTTTCACATCGAAACGGAGTGACGGATTAGCATGATTATTCTGTGAAGATAGTTAGAGGGCTGGAGAGTGACATAGGCATAATTTTTGTCGCGGGAGATTATCTCATTCCCACGGGAAAACACGTTATAATACAACCTAAATTGGGGTAAAATAGGGGGTGAAAGTTTGTATGAAACCTACTTTTTTAGTTATTTTGAAGTTTTAGGGCGAGCGAAGCCGCGGGTTCTGCAAGTATATATATTAGCATTCTATATTAAGTTTCATATATAGCTTATTCAAAATATTAATCCACCGTTCGCTTTTTATTGGCTAAGTAAAACAAATGTCACACACCGCTACTATACCTTGTAATATTTTACAAATTGAATTTTTAATAAAGTAAATTTGTAAAAACCAAGAATTTTTATTATGAACTTAATTGATGTGATTTATTAAGAATGGAATTTATTAATACGTGTGGTGATTGACACAGGCTCTGTGATGTCCTTAAAATAAAAATAAAATAAAAATAGGAATATAAAATTCAAACTAAAAAAAAAACAAAAATAAAAATTGTTTTATTTATACCTAAATAAAATTATAAGCGAATAGAGAGCTATTTTATCTTCATATAAAATGAGATTTGCAAAAGAACAATATTTATCTTCAAATTAATTCTAGCTCTCAATTCGTTTGCCATTTACCTGCTTTAATTTTTTTTTAATTATTATTTTGAAAAGATTATTTTAACAGCCAGAAGATTGAATCCTGCTTAAGGTGAATACTTTTAGCAGCAACAAGTATCTGAATGCAAGCACTTTATTACTTAGAACTTAACTTTCGGCTTTTAACTAATGGAAGATGCTGATAGTATATGACAAATAAAATACAGTAATGCCATATCAGTTACTAATTTTAATTTAGATCCATTGAGATAATAAACAGAAAAACGACTACATAATTACATAGAGCAATAGATGCATGTACATAATTATATACTATCTGCAAAATTTATTTTGCTATTTCTAAAATTGAAAGTTCGTAGAAATAAAATAAAAGAATCACAAAAGTTCAAAATTAGAATACAAAATGAAATTTACATGCAGTCCTAGTTTAAAAAGTTTTGAATTTTGCGCGCGCTTATTGCATTTATGCACTGCGAAGAGCACCTAACACCATCTATCCTACGCTATTGCAATTCACAATCCGTAGAAATATTGTTGAGGACGTAAACGTTTTGACGTCGTGAATTAAAATCCTCCTAAAAATAATTTAAAGTCAATTTAAAATTTTCCGTACATTAATATTTCATAGTAACTTGTAATTTTAATATAGATCAATTATTCATTAATTAACGCCATCTTGCTGATGTATTACCAACCTGTACAACAACTGCATTACCTATATAAGACAAGAATTTAGAAAATATTATAACCTAAGAATCAGGAAGTAAAACAATAAAAAAAATTTAAAAAAAAAACTTGTCTCTTAAAAAAATAATAGATATTTTTTATGAAACAAAATATCAATGCTTATAATTTTTGAGTTATATTTATAGTGCGTAGTTATTTTATTTGATTTAAATTGATAGCGCCATCTAACTCCTGCAGCCAAGTACACGATAGTGCTACTATACAAGTAAATACCCATTTAAATCACCTGATTTCCTATAGAGTGAGCCCTATATCTAGATTTTACCTTTTATATAGACAAAGCTCACCTTGAAGTGATAACGATGTCACATAAAAAGTAAATTAACTTTAATGTGCTTGTTTAAATTCTAATTCCTTTTATGTGCAAAGTTATTAATTAACCTTGAAATATTAACTAGAAAATTTTACCTATATCCTTAAAATCATCAAAAAAATATAAAATAAAGTACTAAAATACATAGCCAATTTGTATGAGATAGGTGAATCTTGTAAAGAAAACTTAAAATGTGATGCCGTAATCATTATAATACTAATAAAATATAACGATATCTTGGTGTTCTCAAGATTTGTGTCAAAATATAATATGTTCCTGTGTATATCAGGTAGCGGCTCCTTTATATCAGCCAGCTCCCGGGTCTCCGTCTCGAGTCGCTCGGAGCGCGCCGGAGGGAGCTGCCACGGCCACGTCGCCGATGACCGCACCGCAGAACCCCGTCTATTACGCTATGAATGTTTGACAAGGCGACTAGGTGAGCACCACTACATGTCTATTTTTATTTATAAAAAAATATAAAGAAAATTTATTTATTTATTTTTAAAGACTAAATTTACATTAGTTACATGAGTTTAACCCAATAATTATACTTCTCTATTTTGTAAATAAATTTAACTTAAAAGTCTGCACACCTTTTCGTGATATAGGTATTATGTTTTTACCCGACTGCAAGGAAATGGTTATGTTTTTCGCGCCTATTTTTGTATTTATTTGTAATATTATTCTTAATTCCTTCATATCTTTCAGAACACTCGATGGATTTGTTCAATTAAGGTATCGTTAGATTCGTCTCATTAGTTGAAGTGATCTTAGATAGGTGACATAACAAAATAAATAAATATACCGGCTGCTAGATTCCATAATGTAAAAGAGAAAAAAAAATGAAAATTGACGAACTATTTCAAGTGGGGTATCGTTGAATAGGTATTTAAAAGTCATTTTTAGGTTTCTTTCGTCATTTTTAATTTTAAATAACAGTGTAGGATTTCAAGTTGGTTAACTACCATTCTCGCAAATTTTCCTACTTAAAAATACTTAAAAAGTTGTGCATAAATAAATATATTGAAAAATTAAAAACCCGACTGCATAAAGCTAACTAAAAAGATGAAACAAGTTCACGATGGAATATAGTATTATGCTTTATTATATTGAAAAGCCATTTAGTAAGTAATTAATGTATAGTTTATAAATTTCAGGTGAAAATCGTAGTGGGCCCCGATGCGGTCCGAATCTCCATCCAGCCTCCAGGAGATTCAACGGCAGTTACTAAATGAAATCTTTTTATAATGTAGCTGTCCAAACGTCGCTTGTGTCACGTTTTTAAGACAAATAAAAAGTTTATCTCTTATTATTACTATAATATATGTATGTATTGTAGAGTTATCCATTGTATCAGCGTTGCAATCCGTCATTCGTCTGTGAAATGAGAAATCCCACACCTTAAAAATCATTAGGTACATATTATATATACATTTGTCTGTGTATTTCAATAGTTAGAATTAAGCATAGCATAGCGCATTAAATAATGATAAGTTATCGATTGTCCAAAGAGATCAAGTTACTAAGGTAACGTAGTTTTAATCGTTACCAAAATATTTTTGCCAAATATATACATAAATAATGTAAGACGACATGTTAATAAATAATTTCTTACACGAAGGAAGATGATGGTAGGGGTGGTGTGGTTGAAGGTGAAGGATATTCATAATACAATAAAAACAACTCGTAAACTTAAAAATACATACTGATTTTGTAATAAAATGAAATGTCAAAACAATAAAAGCATTCTATGGATACAGTGTTTATTAGTGTTGTAAAAAGAAAAAAAATTAACATTGTATGTGTAATTATGATTATTGACATTCAGACTCTTCTTGAGATTGTATTTTTTACAGTATTAAGCCCAGACACCAAACAAAAACATATGTAGTTTGTTAGTACGTATACTGCCACGATAAAGCAACGATTTCTTAATAAATTTCAAGCTGTTTCCACAAATAAAACTAAAAAAATCGGTCCTTGAAACGATATAAATTTGGAAATGTTATTTGTGTTTGTATATTATATACATAAATCAATATTAAAAAATGTATATTTGTTTTAATGCGATAAAGACCATAATCTATTTTGGAAAATATATAGGTAATAATATAAAAGGAAAATTTATGTAATAATGAAATGTAAGATCTATGTAATAATGTTTTTCTCCAAAATGCTTTACATTATTGTTTCTGGACAAGTCGATTGAACTAGATAATTTGTTGATTGTACATCAGTTCAATGTTATATAACAAATCTGATGGACCATATATGTATGTTGTAATATTGTAGTAGGTATTTTGTGAATTTTGCGTAATATAATATTATGATTAGGTAGTATATAGTAAATATTGGATCATTTTTAAAATACTCATTATGGGACTTCTTTCTAATTCCGTGGATCATCGGTTAAAAGTTAGATTGAGCACAACTTGTTATTTTATAACGTCACGACTATGTTTTGAAATTTATGGACTATTTACATCATCATTTAGATCGACTACAAAATATAATGTATCAGTCTGGTCCATTCTCAGTCAACGCTCTTACCACTACATAACGCGCACATACATACATACGGACTATTACTTAATATGACAACTGAAAAATGTCATTTCCCACACAAGTTTGCCACATTTTTCTACAACTTCTTTCATCAATCATCAAGAGTTCAATTTCAAGTCCTTTGTTAATAGTTATTAGTTACCTATCTTGTTATAGGAATGCTGTGTCGAAGTTTGAGCTCGTTTCAGCTTCAATCGGGACAAGCGACTTTATAAATATAGATGATAATTGATAAGGCCATTCGGATAATTTTTGAAGATGACTTATTACACTATTATTTTTTTAAACGTTTCTATTTTCAAATGCTTTTACGCGTTATAGTTGAAAAGAAAAACGACTTTTAACTAAATATATTTAAAAATACTTCGCTAACTCAAAGGGACTTGAGTCTTTAAACTAAGTATAACCAATGTACTTAAATAATAAGTACATTGAGTCTGAAGGATATGAAGAAGTCTATGTCATTCTCGCTCTAATTCTCTCTAAATAGCTATTTTGGCTTAAGTTATTTCGTGCAAAGATTAAAGAACACTTCGAAGTGACAAAGGCATAAGGTATTTCAAATAATATAATAATAGAGTAAATAGAGAGATAAGAAATAGTGTCCGTGATCGACAGTAGCCTTAAATAAAGTTCATGAGATAATTAATTAGGGGAACATGTACCTAAAAAATTTGCCTTGGAAAGTATACAGCAAAAATATACGCAAAGATTAAGAAGGTATAAAGATTTGGCATATATGTAGGTACTTGCAACATATGTTGACTTTAAGAATGGTCACAATATATTATGTATGTCCTAAAAAATTGAAGTGACCAATCTAACCGTTATCCGAAGAGATATGGCAATATATCTGACAACAACAACATTGCCCCTACAGATTAGGCTTAGATTAGGTAACTTAATTTAGTAGTAGGTAAACACTGGGTACACTAAAATGGCTTATTTTGAATGGGAAGAGAATAATTACTATGCTATAATGCGCGTGCCAAACAATGTTAGCTGAGGAGCTGCGTTAAAGTTAAATAAGTGATAATAATTAGGTCCTTGTATAAGTTGTATGATAGTTATGCTGTTTTCATGCAACTATTACGTGTGTAACTTTCCACAACCGGCCTACATATTATTATCTTTATTATTTTTAACGTACAAGACTAATATATTCGGGAGAGGCTGCTGTAAAAAATAATAGATTTAAAGAATAACTAATGCCTTGCAAATAAATATAAGTTATTAGAATGCTTTATAAGCGTATACTTTTAGTTGTATGATGTTATATTATATAGATGCATGTATTATAATTTGATATTATTTAAAAATGTGTTAAGTCTGTATATGAATAGTACTAAAATATTCCATCATTATTATAGGTGAAATGCACAAAATGTAAAGGCAGCTCCAACAATGAATTCAGAATGCTATAGATATTAGATAACTCATGATAACATTTGCTTTGTGATCACAAGTTTTTATTGTCAAGTTTTAAAATCATAAAGGGGAGTTCTCAAGGTCTATTATTACCATTGTTATGTTTGCTTCTCTGTTTAGAACCATGAAAACCTACTCCCTATACATAAGCCATTCTGTAAAACTTGTTACGATAAAAACGTTCTATCGGATAATTGTTATCTGTGTATAAAGTGCCTACGTGTGGCATTTATTTTAAGACACATTAAAAAGGAAAAACGGAACCGCACAAAAACTATACTAAGGAGACCAAAAAGTAACCTCATTCCCATAATATACGTATTTTTGAGAGATATGAAATACATAAATAATCCATAATAACATTAACGTGGATGATATTTCCATTATGCGGCATATTTGTGTACCTGTCTAGTTTACCAATATAGACGATGATATGGATGGTATACTTATCTGTTAACTAATGTTAAACAATTGTGATAGGGGAAATAAATTGTCTGGAAAGCTATTAGTATGCCTAAACAATGTTTGTGATGTGTGTACATTGTACATATAACTATAAATAATCCCAAGGAAAAAAAAACAAAAAAATAATGAAATGCTTAAAACTAAGCTACCCGGTGTATTCTAGTCACGAGTGTTATTCTCTTCCTCCAGTTTATATGCAGAAGTGAGTAGATTTTTAGTTTTCCTAACATTATTTTGATTATGTACATTTGTTTGATGTCTAAAAAAGCAAGGCATTCATTCAATTGTTTAATTTACTAACAAATATGTAATTTTATTACATTTCGGTGTTGTTTCGTTTGTTTTTGTTTTAAATATAGAAAGGCAACGATCATTATTATTATTCTAAGCTTTCATGCCTAAGCATTTTATTTAAATGCACTAAAACGATCGTAACTTGTGGAATTCTTTATTACACAATTACTAGCATCTGCTGTAGTGGCGGTAAGACGTACTTAATTACAAGCATAATTTGTACCTTAAAGAATTAAATATCACGTTTTAAAAACTCACAATAACATTTAAAAATTAACATGTAATAATTTATATCATATTCAATAATTAACCAAAAGATACTGAAAACTCCCAGTTATTTGTTACAAACTCAACTCTACTTTGCTAACTAATCGCAGTCTATTAGTCGAACTTATCGGATATATTACGGATAATAACTTACTTACATTTCACCAGAAGGATATAAATGTATTCATATTATCCTAGCCCATTGGCTTCGTCCGCGTTCAAACTACAAAAAAAACACTGCTATAATGATTTTCAAATGTGTGAGAATTATTTTGACTCGTGTCGAGGATTCTCTAAAGAGCATTAATACCTAATAATAATAGTTTCTAGTTGGTAATTCTGATCATAAACATTTTTTTCTCATATAAACACGAACATTTAGTAAATTTTCACGGATGTAACAAATTAATGAGAATTTTTATCAATATCTTCCGCTATGTAAATGTAAAAATATGATTTTGTTCTTATTACTGGTAAAGCTTACTATCTAACTATACGTGTTAATTATCGTTTATTTTACCAATAGAGAGGGGTTGCAGTTGTCCCCTGAGTATTTTGGGTTTAATATTGTAATGATAACAATAAGATGTAATGACAACTAAATTGACGATTTTTTAATTATGTCTATTAATGTGTACAGTGCTAAATAAGGAATTAAGTAAGGTTTTCATTCTTATTTAATTGCGATATGTTTTACGGCCGAAAGTCAAAATTAAAATATGTCAAGTCCAAAGCTACAGTTTGATTTCCCAGTTCTTCGTGTTTTAGCGGCTGTGGCTTAACAAATTAAATATTCGGTGGCAGCCACAAGTAGCTCTTACTTACTTAATTAATAAGCAATTCGAAATTTTGATTATAAAATATTTTTTTAAGAAACCGTCGAGATTTTTTTTTGCAACGCAAATATTTATTGCAATAGGGTAAACTCATATAATTCTGTGATAAAACGGAATACCGCATGAAAATCCTGGTTAATATTAATCAATATGTTTTATTTTAAGTACGACTACTAATCAGACTTTTGTTTACCTTATAAGAAGTATAAATCGTAATTTTAAAAGAATTAACTTAGCGATTAATAAATTTGTTAAAATGACGATAACTTGGTTAATTCTGTGACAATCACTTTAATTCGGTTATAGAACTACTTACTCTAATTGCGATATATCAGAGTTACGTGAGTAATAATTATTTTTTGTCACAGAATTAGCCATAATTAAATATTATAAATTAACAATTATGTTTAATAGGAATAGTAAAAATATATCTATACATATGATAAAATTCTAACTGAGCCGAATCTGTACATTAAATATTTTTTGAAAAATCTTCTCGTAATAGACATTATTATCGATACAGAGGCTAAATGTATAGTTTTTGAATTTTTGTATGTCTGTCTGTTACCGCATCACGGAAAAACCACTGGAGGGATTTTGATGAAATTTGGCATGGTGATAGCTGGTTATCCGGGTCAACATATAGGATACTTTTTACCGCGGGAAAATGTCTCATTTCGAAAAAATACGAAAACTGCAATGTAAGAGTATAATAATATGTAAAACCTAAGAAATTGTTTTTTGGTCACCTGAACGCGGGCGGAGCCGCGGGCAATGCTAGTATTATAAAAATATTATAAATTAACAATGAGGTCGAACAACATGTTTCAAAGAGACTTTTGAAGGCAAATGGGCGGACGGGTCGGGAGATGATGTGGCAACCACCGGTGTTAAACACTAAGCCAAATTATATTTTCTACTAGCAGTGCCCGCGGCTTCGCCCGCGTTCAGATGACCAAAGACCAATTTCTTAGGTTTTACATAATAGTAGCAGTTTTTGTATTTTTTCTCAGAAATGAGATATTTTCCCGCGGTAAAAAGTATCCTATATGTCGACCCGGATAACCAGCTATCATAATACCAAATTTCATCAAAATCCCTCTAGTGGTTTTTCTGTGATGCGGTAACAGACAGACAGATAGACAAAAATTCTAAAAACTATAGATTCGGCCTCTGTATCGATAATAATATCTATTTCAATACGATTTTCCAAAAAATATTTAATGTACAGATTTGACTCAGAATTTTATTATATGTAAAGATTATTTTTTTTCGAGTTTTTTTTCGTCCATGGTGTCTAAAATAACACGACTCACCCACTTTATTCCGTGATAAAAAAACTGAAAAATAATTTTAAACACATTTGAAAACTGTCGATGCATTATTATCTCAATAAATGTAATTTTTTAACTGAAATTACTTAATTACTCGCAAAAACAAAATTTACTATCAGAATCAGACTAATGTCACATTTAGCTTGGTTAACTCGGTGATAATGTTTCGCGTTCAAATCTTGAAAAGCGTTAATTTTTTAGCAACTTAAATAAGGTATTACTTAAACACTAACCATAAATATCTAAAACTGATAGTGGTAGTGGTAAGTATATGCTTTTTACAACTTATTGTCCAAATTTCAAGAAGGTACGTCAATGTTTACTATTTAAAATAAATTAATTATCATAACACAGTCGTAAGTTGCCGGCGAAGAGAAAAATGGCCGCGTGAAATGACAATTCACTTCAATGTTACTACCTCGCGCGCAAGATTGTAACAAAATTTCACACACAAAAAGAAGCTTTATTGCGCTATCATAAGGTTCAATTTTAAAAACTGAATTTTGTTCCAATCAAGCGATAGGATCTTCGAAAACTCATATCACAGAATTATGTGAGTCACATAATTATGCAAGTTTACCCTATAAAAATTTCATGAACGAATTAGTTAAATGATTATAAAATTAACAAAATTGTTATATTGACACCGCTTTAAGTTTTTAACATGATTACATGTTACGTTATTTTGTTTTATAAGGCTTTAAAAGCATTTATTTGCATTTGTAATTTTATTTTACGATGAGCAAACCTTTACAAGTTGTAATTAATATTATTGGAATATACTTCATTTTAAAGACCTATTTGCTAGAAGCACTAGATATCTTAACATTATCAACCGACTTCAAAAAGGAGGAGGTTCTCAATTCGACTGTAAGTTTTTTTTTTTTTTATGTTTGTTACCTTAGAACTCCGTCATTTATTAACCGATTTGGACAATTTTTGTTTTGTTTAAAAGGGTATACTTCCAGATTGGTCCTATTTAAATTTCAAAAAAAAATACCACCCCTAAGGGTGGAAAAACAACTAATGATGAATTTAACCTACTTCTAATTGTCATATTGACTTGAAACTTCGCAAGTATTTCTATTTCCGTTGATAGTACAGTGGTTCGGTGTTGTTGACCTGATCTGATGGCAAGGCCAGAAGGTGGATAGGTGGAACTCTTCAACGGCTAATAGTAGATACTTTGAGTTTGGGCTTATTTTGTTTGATTTGACATGCCTAACACGTTAGAATTCTTACTTTGCTACTACTGTCTACACTAAAAAGGGAAAAATAAAAACTTTTTAACAAAAAAATAAAAACCGACTTCAAACAAAAGCACTAAAAAGTAAAAAAAATAACTGGTAGTTTTCATTTACTATACATACCTAATCAAATATTTTCGAAATCGGCGCCAGCCCATACAAAGCAAAGCACACCGACTTCGAAAATATTTGATTAGGTATGTATAGTAAATGAAAACTACCAGTTATTTTTTACTTTTTAGTGCTTTTGTTTGAAGTCGGTTTTTATTTTTTTGTTAAAAAGTTTTTTTTATTCCATAAAATCTATTACATACTAGAGAATAGAATAGATAGAAGAAATAATTTATATTTTAAAAAGTGATGTAGAAAGACCCGTTTCCTTGTACCTAGGTACCTACTTTTCCCTAATATTAGGAAATGTCAAAAAAATATAAATATTTATAATATTTTCATCAGCATGATATGGCAAAAATCAAACGGTAAATTTAAAAAAAGCACAGATCATGGTTATTTAATGCTTCATGTAAATAATAGTATTCGCTATAGTACCTATTTTGTAAAAATATGTTTTTTTATTATTACGAATCGAAATCGATCTTAGAATAACTTGATGCGTAATTTATAAATCGATTTTAAGGTGTCATGTTTGTCGATGTTAATTATAAGTAATAACGTAACAATGTCTACGGACAAATTCGGTGATATGGTCGATTATGTTCTGCTATGTGATATTGTTTCGCTGCTTGGCAGTTTTGTACATTATACCTACCGTTATTTTATGGTTATACCTATAAATAATTACCATTGTTTTGCAAAACTAGTCAAATAATTTCCTCTTATCATGTTAGAGGCAATGTTAGAATTAGAATTATATTCTTAAAAAGAGTATTTCTCATCCATAATTTAGCCTTCACATGTATTTTCATACTTCTACAACGTACAAGTTAAGAATTGTGATTTGAGTCACATTCTTTTTCTACATATAACTTAAGCTCGTAACATAACTTTAAAATGGTGGAAAAAGAATAGTTTAAGATGAAATAAATTAGAAAAAAGTGTAAATGTTAAGAAATAAAAAAAATGTTGTGACTCGAGTGACCATTATATTATAAAGACACGTAGATACAGATTTAAATCTCCATAAAATGTATAATACGAATCACAGTTGATTGTGACATGCAAAATTTCTGTAAGTATATACCTAAATGTAAACCATTTTACACAAACTTGGTGGTTTTGTAGATGGACGGTCAAGTGATGTTTAACGTTACTGCGGCTACGAGTTATACTTATTAGTAAATGGGAATTATCCATTAAAATGGTAACTTTCAAAAAGTTTAGCCTGTTTCTTTTAATACTTATAATTAGTTCCAAAGCTATTAGCAGAATTTAAAAGTAATCTTGATGTTAAGTAATGTACCTACTGTTACTTACATTTCAGTGTAACTGGTACTTACACTTTCAGTATTAGAAAAACAGTATCTAAAAAGCTAGGCATGTTACTATAGTATATTATATAAATTCTATAACAGAATTCGTTATTTTCTTCAACTTGTTATTATGTGAAATTTGGAGGAACAGTGGGCAGGTGCCTAATAGTCGATGACGGTATACTTAATTTTTAGCATTCATTTATCGTTAAGTTTCATGTGACACGTTTAGATTTCGAATAAATATAAAATTTTAAATATCTGATTCAATGTTAAAACCGATTGAATTTACTTGTTATATTAATTGTAAAAGTTTCTTTTAAGACTAGTTACTGTTGCAAGTAGTTCGTGTAAAATAGTATTTACATTGTAATTTTTACATGATATCAGCTGATATAACTGTAGTAGGTAATATTGTGTAAGTCTTCTAAGGCAAGCTTAGATTTTTCAATAGAAATACTTAACTTACTATTTGTGTCAAGCGGCAGGCAACAATTTGTAATTTGACCAAAGACGGATCTTTATTAAAATAGATAATTTATATACCAAACATATTATATAATTATGTAACATGTATACAAGTGATTTTTTCAAGCGGGCGTAACCTTACGTACTTATATGAAATATTACTCAAAATTATAAAGTATTTGCTGGAAGATTTTGTTATGTGTGATAGATATGTATGTATGTACGTTCGTTCCTATGTGGCGCTATAAAGACCAAAGGTGTAGGCCGATTTTGATGATTCATACGTCGTTAGATTCGTCTTAATAACGCGAGTGTTATAGGCTAGATATAAAAATACATGAACGAATTAACCACTGGACCAGACATATAAGCGGACGTACCTTTACCGGTCTTGTCAGTAATCAGGAAATTTTAGCCTTGGTCGTTTGTTTTTTGTGTCTGTCTCAAGCACTTACTTGTCAACAAAACATCTCCCAAAAATGACTAAATGTTCTGTTAAATGGTGTAAAAACTATAACGGTGGAAGCAGCTCTATTTCTTTTCACTTGTAAATACATTATTTTATTACATTTATTGTTATTTATCACAAAATTTAATTAAATGTAAAATAAAATGTCATATTATCCAACTATGTTAAATGTAGTCGATATTTCTATGTATTGTTGACATCTGACAACCATCATAAAATGGCTGGATTACACCATTCAGAACAAATGACAAAACTGGCGAGTGAGTCCATTTGACATCGACTAGTGCTTGACAATGTCGAAAAATATATCGATATTTGACGAAATAACTGAACGAATTGTGTTATTTGTACAGTACAATAACATAAAATACTTTTATCACAGTATCCTACAATCTGATGACATTAAATTTATAAAAATATTTTCTAAATCAAATAAAAATATAAATGCAAAAATTATAATTAGTATGTGTACTTATTTTTTTTATTTTATTTTATACCACATTTATGTACTTTGGAATATTATTTCATTGTAATAATAATAAAGATCATTTTATTTCAACACATAAATTACACAAAATCAAACAATAATGTTTTAGCACTAAACTTCTGGGTTGGCGCTTTGTAATAAAACACTTTACCACTTGCACTAATTATTTTTTCTTTCTAGTCACTTTTTCACAATTTGCAATCACTTTTTCTTTTTCCTAATTTCACAAATGTTTATTAAGAACTGAGCAATATTAGGACAGTGTCACATTTTTATAACTACCCGAGACAATCAATTGCCAATTAAAATAGTTCAATAACAGAATCAACAAAATCACTTTATTTAATTAAATTAGCTTGATATTTTTTTCATCTTTACAAAATAATATTTATTATATATTAATGGAATATACACCCGATATTCATTTGTTCATTAACATTATTATAGGCCAACAGAATGTTGCCATCAATGCCATCGTATTTATATAAATCAAATTAAAAAATAATTATTATTTGACACATTATTATTGCCTCTTTAATTCATTTATTTTAATTTATTATACTAAATACAGATATTTTAAATTAAAAGATGTAAAATATGATGACTATGCTAACCAATGTCTAAAATGTTCAAAGTTTTTACATTTGTTATTTTTATATTTATTCAAGTTTTTAGCTTTTAAAAAAAAGAAAATTGTTCTACAGGCCAAAAACTCGGAGCGAAGCTCAGTAGCCTAGGTACTGTCCGTAAATCTAACCAAACATTATATGATTAGGTTGTTAGAAAATGGATCACTGTGCACATAAACAATTCAAATATGTACCCATGAACGAATTAGAGACTGGACCTGACATAAAATACAAATGTATGAAAACTAGTTCAGCCAAGTGACGCATAACGCACACAAAGATTTTATTACATAATTATAAACACTGATACACAATACAATATTTCTAGTGCTTGAACGTAATCGATAAAATACATATATCGATGAACCAATGAATGACATTTTAGACATTGGTTAGCATAGTCATCATATTTTACATCTTTTAATTTAAAATATCTGTATTTAGTATAATAAATTAAAATAAATGAATTAAAGAGGCAATAATAATGTGTCAAATAATAATTATTTTTTAATTTGATTTATATAAATACGATGGCATTGATGGCAACATTCTGTTGGCCTATAATAATGTTAATGAACAAATGAATATCGGGTGTATATTCCATTAATATATAATAAATATTATTTTGTAAAGATGAAAAAAATATTAAGCTAATTTAATTAAATAAAGTGATTTTGTTGATTCTGTTATTGAACTATTTTAATTGGCAATTGATTGTCTCGGGTAGTTATAAAAATGTGACACTGTCCTAATATTGCTCAGTTCTTAATAAACATTTGTGAAATTAGGAAAAAGAAAAAGTGATTGCAAATTGTGAAAAAGTGACTAGAAAGAAAAAATAATTAGTGCAAGTGGTAAAGTGTTTTATTACAAAGCGCCAACCCAGAAGTTTAGTGCTAAAACATTATTGTTTGATTTTGTGTAATTTATGTGTTGAAATAAAATGATCTTTATTATTATTACAATGAAATAATATTCCAAAGTACATAAATGTGGTATAAAATAAAATAAAAAAAATAAGTACACATACTAATTATAATTTTTGCATTTATATTTTTATTTGATTTAGAAAATATTTTTATAAATTTAATGTCATCAGATTGTAGGATACTGTGATAAAAGTATTTTATGTTATTGTACTGTACAAATAACACAATTCGTTCAGTTATTTCGTCAAATATCGATATATTTTTCGACATTGTCAAGCACTAGTCGATGTCAAATGGACTCACTCGCCAGTTTTGTCATTTGTTCTGAATGAATCCAGCCATTTTATGATGGTTGTCAGATGTCAACAATACATAGAAATATCGACTACATTTAACATAGTTGGATAATATGACATTTTATTTTACATTTAATTAAATTTTGTGATAAATAACAATAAATGTAATAAAATAATGTATTTACAAGTGAAAAGAAATAGAGCTGCTTCCACCGTTATAGTTTTTACACCATTTAACAGAACATTTAGTCATTTTTGGGAGATGTTTTGTTGACAAGTAAGTGCTTGAGACAGACACAAAAAATAAACGACCAAGGCTAAAATTTCCTGATTACTGACAAGACCGGTAAAGGTACGTCCGCTTATATGTCTGGTCCAGTGGTTAATTCGTTCATGTATGTACCATTCATGTCAACATGCCCAAATTTCAAAATACAAATAAAGTGGAATTAAAAGTATTTTTTTATATACCTACATATAATAATTTGTGTATATTTTTAGCTTCTTTCAGGTAGATTTTCAGCTATCACTAATTTATATCATAATTTGTATCAAAATCTATTTCATTCAGATTCAGATATATCCCTCATTTAGCATTTTTACCCCATAATTTCAGATTTTACTACGCGCACTTGAAAAATTCACCTGTACATACAGTATGGTTTTTATTTAAAACAATTAAAATATCAACTACGGTGGATAGAATTATAAGCTCTGCCATACTTATGTTATTTATTTGACATTTTGATTTAAACGAATTACTTTATTATTATTTCTTTAACGTGTTATAGGTATCATTAAACGAATGATATGATTAAATTGTGTAGAAAAAAATTACCGCATTGATAATATTATTTATTCCGAGAGCTGGCGACGAATTTTGGGAAGGTCCTTTTGGCAAGTTGAAATTGTGAAAAAATATAATTTCGTCAATTGGCAAGTCCAGTCCCGTGATATTTTTTTGCAAATGTTATAGGTATACTACGCAGTAACGAAATAACCGCAAACACTATCCCAGACTCGCGGGACTGGACTCGCCAATTGACGAAATTATAATATTTTTTCACGATTTCAACTTGCCAAAAGAACATTCCCAAAATTTGTCGCCTGTTCTCGGGCTAATTGAGACTGCGGATTCTAGTGATGCGCCGCACATGAGTTTGTGCATATATTATATTTTTACCTACTTAGGTAGTGTAACCGTATCTTGTAAAATCCAAAAATATGTCGATCACTTTGATACATCTGTTTTCCTTGTTATGACGTGCATGAAAAATAAACAACTGAATCAAAATACAAGTAGCTTAAGAAAAATGTTATTGTAAGTTATAGTATCTAATATTTTTTGCAATACAAGTAATTAGATTTACGATAATAATCGATGACGAGCTTAGAATTGTTGCTTTACAACTCCGTATGAAGAAATAACGATAAATTACGTGTTTCTATATTCGCAGTTTTATAGCGTTTGTTGATAGGCGCATCACTTTCAGAAACGAAGTCAAATGTATTAATTCGAATATATTGTGTGTGTTAGGGCCAAAGATGCCACAGATGTTTAAATTATCCGTACAAACGTATTTGTAGATTGGTTAATTAATAAAGATAACATACAATTCATTGAAAATGGTTTATATTTTTTTTTAGATACCCCAAATGACATATATCTATCTATACTAATATTATAAAGATTTGATTTTTTGTTTCTTTATTTGTACTGAACAGGCTCCGAAACTACTGGACCGAATCAGATGAAGTTTAGTAAGAAGTGTTAAGCTGGCTTACGAGGTCTTCAATTATTATACATAAGAAAATAATTTATATAATTAAAAATTATCAATAACATTTTAATTAAAATCTTTAATAATAAATTAATATAATAGGGAATAACTTGATTACTTCAAAATTAAAATGGAATGTTAATTGACTTCGATCAACAGCAGATAGTTTAAGACCCTGGGAAGGACATAGCATAGTTTTTATCCCGAAAATAATCCTTTAAGGAGGTGAAAATTGGGATGAAATTTTGTATGGGGAATCAACCTAGGGATGAAACCGAACGAAGCGAGGGAGAGTCGCTTGTATTTAATATATGATGAAATGTATGTGTAATAAATATGATGATGAAATGATAAATATTTGATTGTATATACACTATTTCCAATTACGTTACAGTATATATTTTACATATTGTTTCTTACTCTTTCACGCAAAAACTACTGAATGGATTTTAATAAAAGCTTACAATAATATAGCTCATACATCAGAATAACACATAGGCTACTTACTCTTTATCCTGGATAAAAGTACGGTTCCCGTGGGATAGATTTGTTTTTATTTTTCTAGGAACGAACCAGAGCAAAGCGAGAGTGAGCTGCTAGTACAAAAAATAATTTTCGGGCCTCCTGGTCGCATGTATCAGTTAGGTTTTTATTTTAATAGTAGGTCAAAAGTAGGTCAAACATACAACTGACCATTTTATTATTATTCGTCTATGCTACTGACTTTAACTTGACTATATTTGTACGCTACTAAAATTACCTTTTAGGCGAACGGACCTTATTTTATTGTATACTATAATTAGTTTGTAGGTTTCCGTACATACATTAATAATAAACGTTCCGTGGTCTAAAAACAAAAGAGTAATTTATATTTTCGTCAGGGCCATGGCTGTTTATATGTCACCACCGCCATTTTATGCAGGATCATAAAAGCTAATTTGCAAATTTTAAATTTGCACAATTTAGAAGGTAGGTAGATATCATACGTGAAACACTGAACAATTATAAAAGAAAAAATGGAGTTAATTATCCTATTAATGACAACGTATCAGTCTATAATATCCAATGGATTCTTAAATTATTAATAACAAGCTAAAACTTCGTGCTCTACCTTAATTTTGGCGAGGCTTGACTTTATTTTTCCAACTATTCTTTCTACGAGAATTTGATAGTGGTAGATACTATAGGGAATACACGTGTGATTTAAATAAAGGTGATTTTTTTTATATACTTTATTTTTGAAGAAGTCGGTTGAATAATGTCCTGCGAAATATTTTGTGCTTAGTGTGCTCTGAACTACTTTCAATCATCATTTAAAAATAATGCCATCTATATCAATATAAATATTGTATATTGCGAAGAAACTGATCGAAGTTACCCAAGAATAATATTATAAAATCTCTCAATTGAGTATTGCAAATGATAAAAAATCAAAAAGGAAGAGTGTCCCTGTTTTCCAATCACAGAGCATAATGCCGTACTTTGGCGCACAATGCCGAAGTATGCTAAATGCTAATAATTAAATGGAACGTGAATTAGTCTTTAAGTGCACCAGCAGAGAACATTAGGTTCAGTGTTGAAAGAAAAAATACAACTAATATGTATATATATATATATTATATAACTAATTAATATGTAATTACATATATAAATAAAATATAAACAAATATTACTAAAGATAATATAAATAAAATTGTGATCAATGCCACCTTGAAGAAAAAATACTTCCCATATTTTCCGCTATTGGGTCGGTATCCTTGCGCGCATCACGCCAAAACCAAAGCAGTACTTACTACTTTTCAAAATGCTCGATTGAGCGGAGCGTTGCTGTAGTTGAAACTTTCGAAGTTAGCATTATGCCGCATAATTCGCCTCAGTGCTCTTATTGGAAAACAGGTTGTAAGTAATATCTGATTTTAGTCTGTGTTCAGTGTTCTTCATATGACATATCTTATTCTAGTGTGGTCTGTGGTGTGGATCATACGTCAAAATTGATGACACGTAGAGGTATTGATCTTTGTGAAAATTGTAAATTTTTAATAAGAAAAACAACGCAATGAGCTCCTTTCGCCGAGATAAAAAAGAAGAGGAAGATGGAGGTGCAAATATTTTTCAAAATCTCAATAAAACCACTTTGCTACAAGAAGCTCGTTATTTTAACTCTACTCCGGTAAATCCAAGAAAATGCATCCACATATTGACTAAAATTTTATATTTACTTAACCAAGGAGAAAAACTAACAACTCAGGAAGCTACTGATATGTTCTTCGCAACAACGAAATTATTTCAATCTAAGGATGTCGTATTGCGTCGGTTGGTTTATTTATGTATTAAGGAGTTAAGCTCTATGGCACAGGATGTAATTATCGTCACATCGTCACTTACCAAAGATATGACGGGGAAAGAAGATTTATATCGAGCTGCTGCAATTCGGGCACTGTGTAGTATAACTGACAGTACCATGTTACAAGCAATTGAGCGCTATATGAAACAAGCTATTGTGGATAAAAATCCTGCCGTCAGCTCAGCAGCGCTTGTTTCTGCTCTTCACTTATCAGCTTCTGTTCCAGACTTGGTCCGAAGATGGGTTAATGATGCCCAGGTAATTATATTACAATTGTATAGGTTCTAACCCTGGATGCCAGTCAATAAATCATTTAACATTGCACATGGATCCAAGGATGACATTTGCAAGAGAAATCATTTTAAATAAAGTAAATCAAATGCACCAAAATAAATTTTTGTCACTGCGGGTGACTTTTTTGAAGTTATTATCTTATGCCAGAGGTAGTATAATGCACAACTTACTATAGTACTATAGTGCTTTCATTGTACTGCCATTTAAGAATGTAATTTTACAAAGTTGACTTAAAAAAGACAAAAATCAAGAACGGTTTTTTTATATGTAACCCATATCATATAACTGGGCCCATAACCAACTCAGCTATGGCTCAATCTCAATTAAAGGTTTCTAGGAGTGACATTTTTATTTTAAAGAAGGCCATTAAACATATATTTTGATAAAAATAATAGTTTCTGTACTATCATTTGTAGTTTGTTTTATAGTTTATTTTACACTTTTGCATATTAAAATGAACTTACTACTGGCAAGTGACTGATCCAGTTCAAACAGGTAGCTATAAATAGATACATCCTCTAAAAGATTGTTTTTAGAGGATGTATCTATTTATAGCTACCTGTTTTTTGAAACTATGTTAGATTTCTGAATTTGATCAAAAGGTGAGGCAATTAAAATCAGGTGATATTAGGATATTGTCCTAAAAATCAATCATCATGAAATGGCTGCAATACAGAAATAGTAGTAATCCTGTGAATAAGATATGTTTATATTTCAACCCTTTTTTACTTCCCATTCCCTTCAATGCGAGAGACCATGCTTCTCAAAATGGTAACATATCTTCACATATCTCTTCTATGAATTAGTCAGGTTCTCCCGACACACAGGTTTCCTCATGTTATTTTAATTCACTGTAGTGTGAGTGGTAATTACGTTTAAAATTATTCACACATAAAAATATTTTATGAGTTAGACCAGAGGCTTAAACTTACATGACTTGGTTTTCCAAGCATTCATTTACTACTGGGCTGAGTATATCAGGCATTGAAATTAACATGTACTAATACAAATGCATAGTTATTTTCGATTTCATAGTCCTGTGGGAACCTAATCTAATTCAAAGACATATGTAGTTAAATATAAAGTAAAGAGCTGATGTTTATCTTTAAAGAGTAGTTCTGTAGTTAGTTTGTCAGCAACAACAGACTGCATTTTTGTTCATCTTTGTCAGCATTTTTATCTACATTTATGAAATTGTAATTCGAAACTATAATTTGTTTTATTCATTGATTTATGATGCAATCACGTCTTGGCATTAGCTTACGTTGGCACTTTTTTAACAACATTTGTTAAAAAAATTGCTAATAGTCCCTAGGTATGTTTCAATGGTTAGTATGGAATAGATAGACTATATCTATACATTTATACAGATAAATAAAATTGAAGTGTATGTTTGAAATGTCAAAATAACAGCATTTTAATAAATGCATATGAAAATTATTGAAATTGTATACAGTACTTATAAGAAAAACTCAGTTTTTTTAATTTTTGTCTGTCTTTATTTTTATGTTTTTTTTGTCTGTCTTTATTATTTATTTCTGAAACGGTTGGACTGTTTTTGACGGGACTTTCACTGGAAGATAGCTGATGTTATAGGGAGTAACATAGGCTACTTTATTTTAGAAAAAGAATTAGGGTTCTGCTCCAAAAATTTGAAACACCTAGGGACCAACCCGAGCGGAGAGGGAGAATCGCTAGTGTATTATAAACTTATTAAATAAATATAAGTTGGAATCACTTCATACATAAATAAATTCAGAATTCTATATGAAAATTAACTAATATTTTTTGACACTTTACATACAGAATTTTCATTTTGTGGTATATTCTTATGATGACCATTATTATAAACTTATATTTTTTATTACTTCTATTTTGTAATAGCATTACTACGCTACGCTAAAACTAAAAAAAATCTCTAAAAAGGTAGTTTCATACAAATTTTCATCCCCTATTTTATCCCCATACAGGATGAATTTCGAAAACTGCTAAAACGCATTTATTTAATTTTATTGAAGATTTAACAATAATACCAAGTTTCAAGTAATTCTGATCATAAATATTTTTTTAGATTGTATTATAATTTATAAGGTGTTTTCCCGAGGGAATTAGGTAATCTCCAGCATTAAAAAGTAGCCTAAGTAACTCTCCAGGCTTCCAACTATATCCAAACAAAAGATCACGCCAATCCTTTATTCCTTTTCGACGTGAAATAAGGACAAACAAACAACACACTTTCACATTTATAATATTAGTACGGATTATTAATTTGCATTTCCATTGTTTTTCTTTTTTTCATAAAGTATTCTTATAATAGTATTATGACCAATTTAATACTAATATTAAAATTATATTCTTCTAATTTTCAGGAAGCTATTATGTCGGATAATGTGATGGTATCCTATCATGCCTTGGCTGTAGTTGCTGGAGCCAGAAAAAATGATCGTCTGTCAACTGTGAAACTTGTTACAAAACTAGCACGTTCTCCAATGCGATCCCCATACGCCCTATGTCTGCTTGTGCGACATGCTGCAAAGCTAGCTGAAGAAGATCAAAGTGATGCATCAGAACCATATTTGGAATTCATAGAGTCTTGTCTTCGGCACAAATCCGAAATTGTTGTATATGAAGCCGCATATGCTATTGTTAACTTGAGGAAATCTGCTCGAGATTTAGCGCAAGCTGTGAGTGTGTTACAAATTTTCTGTGGTTCATCTAAAGCTACTTTGAGATTAGCTGGCGCGCGAACGTTGGCAAAGCTTACAGCGAAACATCCCAATGCTGTTGCTGCCTGTGCAGTGGACTTAGAAAACTTGATAGCAGATCCAAACCGTTCAGTTGCTACCTTGGCAGTTACTACACTTCTTGCCACGGGAGCTGAGAGCTCAATTGATCGACTAATGAAACAAATATCGGGTTTTATGTCAGAAATTTCAGATGAATTCAAAATTGTAGTTGTTCGAGCTATTAGAAGACTTTGTTCGAAGTACCCACGAAAACATCAGTCCTTAGCAGCATTTTTAGCTGGAATGCTACGGGATGAAGGTGGAGTGCTATATAAAACAGCTATTGCGGACACCATTATTGCTTTAGTGGAAGAAAATCCTGATGCTAAAGAAACAGGCCTGGCACATCTCTGCGAATTTATCGAAGATTGTGAACATACATCTTTGGCCGTTAGAATTTTATACATTTTGGGACGCGAAGGTCCAAAAGCTCGGCAGCCATCAAGATACATTCGGTATATTTATAACCGTGTCATCTTAGAGTCAGGACCTGTTCGCGCTGCTGCGGTGTCTGCAGTTGCACGGTTCGGAGCTGCCCGAGAAGAACTCCTGCCTAATATAAGAGTACTTTTGGCTCGATGTCAATTAGATGATGACGATGAAGTTCGTGATCGGGCAATATTTTACAGTGCCATTTTGGATACTAATGACCGACAGTTAATCGATGAATATATAATAAATGTACCGGTACCAAACCCGGTCCTTTTAGAAAAAGCTCTACACGATCATATTAATTTACAACCCGATGAGCTTTTTAACATTGCAAGTGTACCAACAGCAGAAGAACAACAAGAGCCTGAAGAAGCACCAGTCCAAGTTGAAGTACGTAAGCAACCTGTTGTGTCTCGCGAAGAAATGTACTCAGACCAGCTAAACGTCATTCCTGGAATAGAAAAACTAGGTCCTATATTCAAGACATGTGAAAGTATAGACTTAACAGAGCCAGAGACAGAGTATCGCGTCCGTTGCGTAAAACATATATTCTCAAAATATTTAGTTTTACAGTTTGAATGTTTAAACACACTAAGTGATCAACTTCTGGAGAAAGTACACATCCGCCTCGATGTTGCTCCTGGTTACAAAATCCTTGGAGAAGTTCCGTGTGAGCAACTGCCATATGACAAACAGGGAAGTGTTTTTTGTGTTTTAGAGTTTCCAGTAAACCCAATTGAAACTTTAGGCACTTTTGCCGCGACGTTAGAGTTTGTTGTACGAGATTGCGATCCAACTACAGGATTGCCGGACTCTGGAGAAGGCTACGCAGATACATATCTATTAGAGGAGGTAGAGATAGGTTGCGCTGAGCAATTTAGAACTCGAGCAGCTTCCGACGATTGGGAAGCTTCTTGGGAAAGAGCTTCCACAGCTGCAGAAGTATGTGACACGTTCGGATTGTCTCAATCTGATATAAATGAAGCCGCGACGGCAGTTTGTACTCACCTAGGATTACCGAAGTCAGCTATTGGAGGAGAAGCAGTGAAAGAAATTCGGGGCGGTGGGCTTTGGCGTGAAGGAACCCCAATGCTGGTACGAGCTCGCCTTGTGGCAGCCCAAGGCTCTGTTACTATGCAATTAGCGGTACGCTCTCCAAAAGAAGACATTGCCACGTTATTATTGGCTGCTGTTGGTTAATTTTCCATTTCATATCACATTTTTTAAAGTATATTTCATAATTTAATCTAAATTTAAAATACTATTGTTTATTTAGTAATATATTTAAATATTAACAAGATGTTTATGTTTTGATGTTAAGAATGGAAATAAAACAAATATCTTAAATTTGATAATCGAGCCTCTTTTACTTCCGTCGTTTAGGATCGTCTTTTTATTAAAAAGATTTTGATAGAACTTAATTTTTAATTATCATCTATATATACATAGTGTCCCGAAATTCTACGATAAGCGGGCAGCAGAGGAAGGACCTGCTCATGACTACACGAGAAACAAAACTATAACTTATTTTTTTTGAAATTATAACATATTTTGAAATCCTTCGAAAATTGACATCTCTTAGGATATTTTTAACTACCATGACCACAATTTTTCAAATATTTCTGATTTTGTTTTACACAAAAATCCAAATTTTCCAAAAACCTATTTTTGGAACATGTTACTATGTTCCAAAAACATTTTTTGTTGTTGAAAAATATTGAATGAATCAAAACAATAGGTACAAACAATTTTACATTTATTTTATTAATTATTAACATTATAGTAAATGTGTCAAATTGTTTGCCACCGGCATTAATACAGACACGACATCGCCTTAAAAAGATCGTTTTATTTGTCGTGCATATCTTCTACCGTTGATATGATCCGCAGCTTGATAGATTTTTTGGCAAGGCTCGTCCAATGTTGCAATGGGTTTTGAGTAGACCCTGTATTTGAGACAACCTCAATAGAAGAAATTCAGAGAGTTTAGATCGGGTGAAGGGGGTGGCCATAAGATATGACCAAGTGACCCGATCCAACGCCCTGGATGAACCAAGAGTTGGTTCAAGTATTCTCACAGGACGGGCATAGTGAGTTTGCCAACCATCATTTTGAAACCACATGTTTTGTAAATCACTTATGGATAAGTCTTCTAATAATTCTGCCAAGTCATTTTGTAAAAAGTCAAATAATATCTATTGTCATTTAAATTTCCTTGTAACTCAAAGGGCCCAATCATTTTTCCATTTAATATGCCCATCCACAGGTTAAACTTGAATTGATATTGGGATTTGTCTCGTCTCATCAGATGCGGATTTATTTTGCGTAAGTACGAGATAGCTATGGCCTATGTGTCGCAGGGATTTTAGATAGTGGATCAGTACAGTGATGCTAACTTAAAGTTTGTCTCGGAAGTAGATATGATTTCAGAAGTTGGTAGGTAGTTTCCTACTACTCCTACTTTGAAAAGTTGGTAGATCTACCGCCAATATTTTTTTAAGTTTTCTAGAGACCTCACAATAACAATATGATACACATAATTAATGTTTCTATTGGATAACAAATATTTCACCTCTTTTTATAAGGAATCCCATGTGAAAGCAGAATCATTGCTCAATTCCCAAAATAAAACCCGAAAAAATATATATTGAAAAACGAATCGTGATTAGTTTAATCATTAACCATGAACGAAATAACCACTGGACCAGACATATAAGCGGACGTACCTTTACTGGTCTAGTCAGTAACCATTGAATTTTAGCCTTGGTCGTTTGTTTTTTGTGTCAGTCTCAAGCACTTGTCAACAAAACATCCCCCAAAAATGACTAAATGTTCTGTTAAATGGTGTAAAAACTAGCGGCGAAAGCAGCCCTATTTATTTTTACTTGTAAATACATTATTTTATTACATTTATTGTTATTTGTCACGAAATTTAATTAAATGTAAAATAAAATGTCATATTATCCAACTATGTTAAATGTAGTCGATATTTCTGTTTTGTTGACATCTGACAACCATCATAAAATGGCTGGATTATACCATTCAGATCAAATGACAAAACTGTCGAGTGAGTCCATTTGACATCGACTAGTGCTTGAGAATGTCGAAAAATATATCGATATTTGACGAAATAACTGAACGAATTGTGTTATTTGTACAATAACAAAATACTTTTATCACAGTATCCTACAATCTGATGACATTAAATTTATAAAAATATTTTCTAAATCAAATAAAAATATAAATGCAAAAATTATAATTAGTATGTGTACTTAATTTTTTATTTTATTTTATACCACATTTATATACTTTGGAATATTATTCCATTGTAATAATAATAAAGATTATTTTATTTCAACACAAAAAATGACACAAAATCAAACAATAATGTTTTAGCACTAAACTTCTGGGTTGGCGTTTTGTAATAAAACACTTTACCACTTGCACTAATTATTTTTTCTTTCTAGTCACTTTTGACAATTTCACAAATGTTTATTAAGAATTGAGCAATATTAGGACAGTGTCACATTTTTATAACTACCCGAGACAATCAATTGCCAATTAAAATAGTTCAAAACAGAATCAACAAAATCACTTTATTTAATTAAATTAGCTTAATATTTTTTTAATCTTTACAAAATAATATTTATTATATATTAATGGAATATACACTCGATATACATTTGTTCATTAACATCATTATAGGCCATCAGAATGTTGCCATCAATGCCATCGTATTTATATAAATCAAATTAAAAAATAATTATTATTAGACACATTATTATTGCCTCTTTAATTCATTTATTTTAATTTATTATAATAAATACAGATATTTTAAATTAAAAGATGTAAAATGTGATGATTATGCTAACCAATGTCTAAAATGTCATTCATTGGTTCATCGATATATGTATTTTATCGATTACGTTCAAGCACTAGACATATTGTATTGTGTATCAGTGTTTATAATAATGTAATAAAATCTTTGTGTGCGTTATGCATCACTTGGCTGAACTAGTTTTCATACATTTGTATTTTATGTCAGGTCCAGTCTAATTCGTTCATGTCATTAACGAATCAGTGGCTATTTCGTTCATGAGTTTAGTATATCCTGATTTAATAGTTTTTAATTATAAATAATATGTAATTTCTTTAATCATATAAATATACTTACTTGAACCTGAAGATAATTTATAGCAGTGATATTTGAGAATTCACTTGAGATTCTATGGTATATTATTATCAGAATCAATTAATGTAAAATCTTCAATACAATAACTTTAAGAGGCAAGAGCAACTTTTTTTATTTTTCTATACATATAATAAAATTCTAACTAAGTGAAATCTGTACATTAAATATTTTTTAGAAAATCTTATTGAAATAGACATTATTATCGATACAGAGGCTGAATCTATAGTTTTTAGAATTTTTGTCTCTCTGTCTGTCTGTTACCGCATCACAGAAAAACTACTAGACGGATTTTGATGAAATTTGGTATGGTCATAGCTGATTATCCCGGTCAACATATAGGATACTTTTTACCGCAGAAAAATATCTCATTTCTGAGAAAAAATACAATAGCTGGTTAGAACAAAAAAACGATGATACTATATAGATTTTAGCAAGATAACTTACTAAATATGTCAAAAACTATTAAAAAACTTTTTAACAAAAAAATAAAAACCGACTTCAAACAAAAGCACTAAAAAGTGAAAAATAACTGATTGGTAGTTTTCATTTACTATACATACCTAATCAAATATTTTCGAAGTCGGTGTGCTTTGGCTAAGTAATTAAAGCCTACCTATTAAATACATACCTAATCAAATATTTTCGAAATCGGTACCAGCCCATACAAAGCAAAGCACACCGACTTCGAAAATATTTGATTAGGTATGTATAGTAAATGAAAACTACCAATCAGTTATTTTTCACTTTTTAGTGCTTTTGTTTGAAGTCGGTTTTTATTTTTTTGTTAAAAAGTTTTTATTTTTCCCTTTTTAGTGTAGAGTAGTAGCAAAGTAAGGATTCTAACGTGTTAGGCTTGTCAAATCAAACTAAATAAGCCCAAACTCAAAGTATCTACTATTAGCCGTTGAAGAGTTCCACCTATCCACCTTCTGGCCTTGCCATCAGATCAGGTCAACAACACCGAACCACTGTACTATCAACGGAAATAGAAATACTTGCAAAGTTTCAAGTCAATATGACAATTAGAAGTAGGTTAAATTCATCATTAGTTGTTTTTCCACCCTTAGGGGTGGTATTTTTTTTTGAAATTGAAATGGGACCAATCTGGAAGTATACCCTTTCAAACAAAATAAAAATTGTCCAAATCGGTTAATAAATGACGGAGTTCTGAGGTAACAAACATAAAAAAAAAAAAAAAACATACAGTCGAATTGAGAACCTCCTCCTTTTTGAAGTCGGTTGAAAATAGCTAATCTTGAAAAAGTATATCAATAGATCTATTTTATTCATTAAAAAATATATTTTAATGAATATTTATTTTTGTATTATTTAGATATTTGTCAATAGATGTCGCCATGTGTCTTTTAAATACGTAGTTTTAATTCCAAAAAATTGAATGTACTAATTCGACCTTTCTATGATTTTATTAGAATTACCACTAAATTACCCGCGGCCCCGCCCGTGTTTAAATGATCAAAAAACAATCTTTTTGGCTTTATAAATTAGTTACATCTATAGATACATTAAAATTTAATGAAGCAGTATCTGTGCTTTAAATATTTTTTGGAAAATTTTATTGAAATACACATTATTATCACTAACAGAGGCCAAACCTATAGTTTTAAGAATTTTTGTCTCATAAAATCACAGAAAAATCACTGGAGGGATTTTGAAGAAATTTGGTATGGTAATAGCTGGTTATCCGGGTCAACTAATATACTAATACGAGTATCTTATATATAAAATTTCCATGTCACAATGTTAGTTACCGTACTCCTCCGAAACGGCTTTACCGATTTTACCAAATTTTATATGCGTATTATAAGTTTGAGTTGCAAAATATTTCGACTTCAAGGTTTTGAATGTTTTTAGAGTTAAAATATAACAATATAAAAATAATATGACTTTTTTACTAGTTTACTTTTTGAAAGCATATTACCTACATACTTTGGAAATTGAATGCATTAATATCGTTTTTGCGGACATAGAACTAAAATTTATCAAAAATGTGAAAAGTTGGTAGATTTTTTTGCAAAGTGGTAGATAGGTGTAAGATACTAAAACTGTTGATAGATTTACCGAAAAGTTGGTAGAGTTGGTAAAACTGGCCCACTAGCCAGTAAACCTGGTACAGATGTCGCTAAAAGCTGGCATTTGAAAAAAAAAGTTGGTACACACAATAACATTCAACCTATAGATGTTATATAGATAGATAAATAATGTAAAGTATTTAATGAATAAATTTAATTATTTCTTATTATAATTTGAAGGGTGGATTATTTAAGCCTCATAAATAAAAATGAATGGCTAAAGCTGTTGCTAAGCACAAAACTCGAAAACGGCTGGACCAATTTGAGTAGGTAATTTTTTTTAATCACTATACTTACATATTTATATAAATTATAGATACACTACGCAAGTTAGTTTTTTATGAAATTTTTTTACTATATGTCATCAGTTGATCATCATCATCTGTCCCTGTTTTCCAATTACAGAGTAGGTATAATGCCATACTTTGGCGCACAACGCCGAAGTGTGCTAATGCCTAAATGGAAAATGAATTAGTTTTCAAGTGCACCAGCAGAGGGAACTAGGTTCAGTGTTGAAAGAAAAAAATATAACTCACTAATATGTATATAATAATACAAATCGTCGATAATTTAAATTATACAATAAACTAGCGACTCACCCTCGCTTCTCTCGGGTTCGTCCCTAGCTTGCTGCCTAATACAAATTTTCATCTCCATTTTCACCCCCTTAAGGGATTATTTTCGGGATAAAAACTATCCTATGTCTTTCCCAGTGACTCAAATTATCTTCTTACCATATGTCATCTAAATCGGTTGTTTTATAAACTACGCATGTAAATATAAAATTTAATAGACAATATTTTAGGAAAACCCATAAGAACAGCTAGAAAATCGAAAAGTTCAGTACTGGTTATTTTGTATGGGAATCACTACTTCGGACTACTTTCAATAGTGGTGGACCTACCACCTACAACACGTACGTACGTCAAGCTTAACTTAGAAAATAATAATATATATACAAAACTTTATTATTGGTCAAATTCGAATAACAGCATATCATCATAGTATTAAGTATATATCGACGGGTGAAAATAGCCTTTCACCCGATTTTTTTCAAAAAATAAATCATTAAATTAACTCTCCTGTAAAGTTAACAAAATGTCGCTTAAACCAAATAGCCTTTCACCCGTCGATATAAAATATACGATTTTTCTTCAATTTTGCGAAAGTATCACCTTCTTCTGCTTTTCAACCGACTTCAAAAAGGAGGAGGTTCTCAATTCGCCTGTATGTCTTTTTTTTTTTATGTTTGTTACCTCAGAACTCCGTCATTTATTAACCGATTTGGACAATTTTTGTTTTGTTTGAAAGGGTATACTTCCAGATTGGTCCCATTTAAATTTCAAAAAAAAAATACCTAAGGGTGGAAAAACAACTAATGATGAATTTAACCTACTTCTAATTGTCATATTGACTTGAAAGTTTGCAAGTATTTCTATTTCCGTTGATAGTACAGTGGTTCGGTGTTGTTGACCTGATCTGATGGCAAGGCCAGAAGGTGAATAGGTGGAACTCTTCAACGGCTAATAGTAGATACTTTGAGTTTGGGCTTATTTTGTTTGATTTGACAAGCCTAACACGTTAGAATCCTTACTTTGCTACTATTGTCTACACTAAAAAGGGAAAAATAAAAACTTTTTAACAAAAAAATAAAAACCGACTTCAAACAAAAGCACTAAAAAGTGTAAAATAACTGATAGGTAGTTTTCATTTACTATACATACCTAATCAAATATTTTCGAAGTCGGTGTGCTTTGCTTTGTATGGGCTGGCACCGATTTCGAAAATATTTGATTAGGTATGTATTTAATAGGTAGGCTTTAATTACTTAGCCAAAGCACACCGACTTCGAAAATGTTTGATTAGGTATGTATAGTAAATGAAAACTACCTATCAGTTATTTTACACTTTTTAGTGCTTTTGTTTGAAGTCGGTTTTTATTTTTTTGTTAAAAAGTTTTTTAAGCGGTACACTTGGAGAAGCTAGAGTTTCGTCTTGTTCTAGTCACAGTTTTGTTGCTAGAATACATTTTTACTAATGTAAACACTTCGGCACTTTCCATGCACTTTTACAGAGGTTGCGTTTTTTAAATTATCAATAAGGCCGTCATTTCGTTCGATACTTGCAGTTCTCAAAGTTTTCATACCACGTAGGTACTACATCCACTAATAATTCACCTTCCGAATCTGACTTATCTATCTATACATATAATAAAATTCTAACTAAGTCGAATTTGTAAATTAAATATTTTTTGGAAAATCTTATTGAAATAGACATTATTATTGATACAGAGGCCAAATCTATAGTTTTCAGAATTTTTGTCTGTCTGTCTGTTACCGCATCACGGAAAAACCACTGGAGGGATTTTGATGAAAGTTGGTATAGTGATAGCTGGTTATCCGGGTCAACATATAGGATACTTTTTACCGCGAGAAATATCTCATTTCTGAGAAAAAATACAAAAACTACAATGTAAGAGTATACTAATATTTAAAACCTAAGAATTTGGTTTTTGGTCATCTGAACGCGAGCAGAGCCGCGGGCAATGCTAGTGTATAAAAAAAATAGGTAGGTATTACGATTGTACCTTAGGAGATAGACATATGATATTGCGGACTTTTCTGTAAGCCTTATTAATTTCAAGTACCTAAATACATATATTGATTTGAGTAGAAGAATCTCTTAAGGTTTAGCCAGGGTTAGCCATATTTTCTAAGGACGATGCTATAGAACCAATTATTTTATTTTCCTATGGAAATTAAAAAAAATCCTGTAGTTAAAGGTATCCTAAATATTTAACCGAATAATAATACCTAAGTTATTAGTTATCACTACACAAAATTTAGACAAAATCGGTTCAATACTTTTTACCCAAACAGACAATTTAATAACTATTGCTTTCGGGTCTATATTCTGTACACAATACCGAATACGTAACAGTTATTGTTTTTAAAAATATTTTATGTACAGATTTCACTAAGTAACTATTTTATTATAAGTAGGTCTTGTATAGATAGGTCATATTATTAATAAGGACATATTATTCAGTCGGAGACATATTATGTTTTATACTATGAGTAGCTGCGTGTCTTGCTACGCGTATACGTGTATACGTGCCTCCGATTGCATAATGCTATGTTCCTTCGTCTTGTTCTTATCTTTTTTTGCCCAGTCAGTTTTTTTGTTTTTAAATGTGTAAATTATTTTTTATTTGTTTAGTAACTATTGACGAGCTTTAGTGAAATCAATAAAAAAAATCAATAAGAAATTCATACGCGAGCGAAGCCGCTGTCAGTAACTAGCATAGTATATGACTAGAGCTACCATAGAACTTATAAAAACATTTTTTTGTTTTCGTCTTTTCAAATTGTTTTTACTTGAAAAACTTTATAAACAACTTTACAACCTTGAAAAAATTACACGTGGCGCCAGAAAACGGTCGCTTATATAAGCAATGCACGTTTTAGGATTCGTCGTAGTAACTTTAAACAAAATATACATATATGTATTTTACTAACGTTACATATTTATAACACTATAATTAGTGTACCATATGTACTATTTCTACTATTGTACCTATATGTACTTTTCAACCGACTTCAAAAAGGAGGAGGTTCTCAATTCGACTGTATGTTTTTTTTTATGTTTGTTACCTCAGAACTCCGTCATTTATTAACCGATTTGGACAATTTTTGTGTTGTTTGAAAGTGTATACTTCCAGATTGGTCCCATTTAAATTTCAAAAAAAAATACTACCCCTAAGGGTGGAAAAATAGCTAATGATGAATTTAACCTACTTCTAATTGTCATATTGACTTGAAACTTTGCAAGTGTTTCTATTTCCGTTGAAAGTACAGTGGTTCGGTATTGTTGACCTGATCTGATGGTAAGGCCAGAAGGTGGATAGGTGGATCTCTTCAACGGCTAATAGTAGATACTTTGAGTTTGGGCTTATTTAGTTTGATTTGACAAGCCTAACACGTTAGAATCCTTACTTTGCTACTACTGTCTATACTAAAAAGGGAAAAATAAAAACTTTTTAACAAAAAAATAAAAACCGACTTCAAACAAAAGCACTAAAAAGTGTAAAATAACTGATTGGTAGTTTTCATTTACTATACATACCTAATCAAATATATTCGAAGTCGGTGTGCTTTGGCTAAGTAATTAAAGCCTACCTATTAAATACATACCTAATCAAATATTTTCGAAATCGGTGCCAGCCCATACAAAGCAAAGCACACCGACTTCGAATATATTTGATTAGGTATGTATAGTAAATGAAAACTACCAATCAGTTATTTTTTACTTTTTAGTGCTTTTGTTTGAAGCCGGTTTTTATTTTTTTGTTGAAAAGTTTTTATATTTTTAGTTATAGTTTTAATTATTCTTTAGTTTAAAGCATACGTGATCCATTATCTTCAATGAATTCTGAAAATTACCTATAAGTTATACCATAAGATGTGGGAGCTGATTCCTCCAGCAATCCTTTGTTTGGACCGATAGTATCATTTTTTCAATATAATATCATGATTAGGAGACTATATAAGTACCTAGTCTTTTAAAGAAGAAATGTAGCGATCTGAGATATAGTATTTGCTATTTCCTTTTTTCAGGCGTTATTTTTAACTAGTTGTTTATCCACGATTTTTAGACAAATACTTTAGTTTCCATCTACTTATATTAATTCTACTATCATATACATACAGCTTTATACTATCGTCTGTCATAGATATACAGTCAGCATACGCAAGAGTCACTCGCCGCTCGCCTGTACAACTTACAAGTGACTTACCTATTATTATACATCTATACATATAATAAAATTCTAACTAAGCCGAATCTGTACATTAAATATTTTTTGGAAAATCTTATTGAAATAGACATTATTATCGATACAGAGGCCGAATCTATAGTTTTTAGAATCTTTGTCTGCCTGTCTGTCTGTTACCGCATCACGGAAAAACTACTGAAGGAATTTTAATGAAATTTGGTATGGTGATAGCTGGTTATCCGGGTCAACATATAGAATACTTTTAACCGCGGGAAAATATCTCATTTCTGAGAAAAAAAATACAAAAACTGCAATGTAAGAGCTTATTAATATGTAAAAGTTTTAAACCTGAATTTTAAGAATGTAGTTTTTGGTCAATTCATATATAAAGTCTTATTTCGGGACGAGAGGAGACAGATTTTTTGTGCTAAAATTATAGCATCGATTTATTTATAAAACAGCAGGATTAATACTTACTCATCATCTACCTATACCATAATAAAACTGAAAACGTCGCATGTCTGTACGTAGAAAAAAAAGCTAAATACCGAGTCAGGGGGATATAAGAAGAGAAATAGAATAAATCCACATTTTTTTCAAATTTTTTGTTTCTCTGTCTGTTTGTCTGTTTGTACGAGCTAATCTCCGAAACTATTAGAACGACTTAAATTAAATTTTGCATGGTGGTACCTTATATACCCCAGTCAATATATTAGATACTTTTCCCGGAAAATTAAAGAGTTCCCGTGGGATAGTTAAAAAATTATAGTAACTTATACAGCTTAGTACACAAAAACTATTGATTGGATTTTAAGGAAACTTTACAGTAATAATAACAAAAAGGCTCCTTTTAATCCCGGAAAAATGTACGGTTCCCGTGGGATAGATTTGTTTTTGTTTCTTTGTAATGTGTAGGTGTGTGTGTACACAATATAGGCCACAAAACAATAGTTATTAAAAAAAATGTCTGTTTGTTTGTTTGCCTGTATGTCTGTCTGTTTGTTTGTACGCGCTAATCTCCGAAACTATGGAACCGATTTAAATGGAATTTTGCACGGTGGTACCTTATATCCCCGGTCAAAGTGTAATGTACTTTTCATCAAAAACCCACTGGAGGGACCAGTGGTTTTTCTGTGATGCGGTAACAGACAGAGACAAACAAAAATTCTAAAAACTTTAGATTCGGGCTCTGTATCGATAATAATGTCTATTTCGATAAGATTTTCCATAAAATATTTAATATACAGATTCGGCTTAGTTACAATTTTATTATATGTATAGATCTAAATAATAAAGCGCTCAAAAGTCACCAATTTATATCAATTTCTTTACATACGACATTTTTTAAATATTTTCCCCTTTCCCGGGGATATTCAATAAAATATTCACCCATGTACAACACCAATTTATTGATTGCAAAAATAAATTTCATAGTAAGTTCATGAGAAAAAAAATTTTTTTGCAGCCAAATTTTAGTTGAAAGTTAAAACTTGAAAGTTGTAGTAAAACTGACTCGTGATGGGCGGTGACGTGCCGCCGTCATGAGGGTTCCATTTGGCCTTTCCATTACGAAACCCTAAAAACAACTTTTTAATTAGTTGCTAAGTATGTTTTCATCATAATAATATCATTTTATCATCATAATATTTCATTTAGATAGGTTGATTAATAGACTGAATACCTAATAATCTATTCAATTTTCGCAAAAGAAAAATTACGGTCAAAATGCTAGTCATAGTTTATACGCATGATATAAGATTTTAAGACTCAGTGACAATAATCATAATCATATTATATTAAGCGTGAATTCAAATTTCAAACATTTTAAATAATAGTGTTAATAAATGATGGTACCAACTAAATAATGTGATAATGGTAAAATGAATACAAAAGATGCAAGATATAGATAGCATTTTCACTCTACTGGGTGCCACGTTCTTGGCCACACGGCGTGATACATAATATTATAGTGTAACTATAATATAGGTACCTACTTGTTTCACTTTATCTTGCCACTCACGTGTTTCAAACCGTGAATCGTAGTTATGTGCATATTTACACGATTTTATCGATAAAATTCTCTATTTATTTTATTATCTATTTCAAAATCGTCAGAGTAGTATTTTTAAAGACTACCTATTTGCTTGAGAATTTCTCTATCTCTAGTATATTTTTAATAACTTCGCAACCACCTAACTCTCTTTTCCGATTTTTTGTAGGAGAATCCAGAACGGCGGCAGACTGGAATAAAATATAGCTATATTTCTAATTAACAATAAATGTACTACAAAAATAGTCTCATTGTAATACTTCCAATTTGATTAAATTACAAAACAATAAAAACTCGAATATGCTAAATTTGAAGTTTTACTTAAACATAAAAACAAGCCGATACTTGATGTAGTTGGAGATATAGATAGGTATATGTTTACACTATACGTCTATGTATGTGGTAAGGACCGTAAATTTTGCTTTTATTATATCCAAAATATCCTTCAAACACACTTGCTTACACGTTGGTGACATAACAATATTTTATTGTATATGCCTAAATTACTAGCAACAATCGTATAAATTTATCTTAAGAAGAAATTATTGAATTAATCTTTAGAAGAATATCATTTTAAAAATTTTAGAATTTTTAGAAGATAGCACACTTGCGAATTAAGAGTAATGTGATTGCCGCCTCACTGTTTCAATGTTGGTTAAAGTTAATATGCTTGTACATTAAAATGATTTAACAGAATAATAACTAAACCTGTTTAGTTTTTTCGGAGATTTCTTTCAAAATTTTTGTGTCCCATGCTGGTGGATTTTTGACAATGAGCATAATTTCGACCATATTTTTTTATTTTGTTAATTATATCCTAATTATAATTTATAAATCCCAACTTTATTATATTACTAATATTGCCCGCGGCTCCGCCCGCGTTCAGATAACCAAAAATCAAATTCTTAGATTTTACATATTAGTATGCTCTTACATTGCAGTTTTTGTGTATTTTCTCAGAAATGAGATATTTTCCCGCTGTAAAAAGGATCCTATATGTGGACCCGGATAACCAGCTATTACCATACCAAATTTCATCAAAATCCCTCTAGTGGTTTTTCCGTGATGCGGTAACAGACAGACAGATAAACAAAAATTCTAAAAACTATAAAATTCGGCCTCTTTATCGATAATAATGTCTATTTCAATAAGATTTTCCAAAAAATATTTAATGTACAGATTCGGCTTAGTCAGAATTTTATTATATGTATAGATATTATCAATAATTATATTAACAATCCAACTTACATAAAATTATTAAATTAAGTAGAAATAAAAGATAAAAACTTAAAAAAAAAAACATAAAAAAATACTAAACGGAGGTTTTCATTTAGAGTAGATACCTAATCAGATATTTTCGAATTCGGTGCCAGCAGATGCAAAATAAATCTAATATATTTGGACACGTAAAATGCATCACAAATTGATGTATAATATTTTAACTATAATTAGAGTTCTAATATAATACTACTAATTATATTCACCTATTAGATATTCATATCTTAAAATATTGTCGGCTGGCACCGACTTCGAAAATATCTGATTAGGTATCTATTCTAAATAAAAACCCCCGTTTAGTTATTTGTTACATTTTAGCGACTGGAAGTCGGTTTTGTATTTATAAGATTGACAATATGATTTCAAACAATTTATATAAATTACACTCGTTTACAAAATAAAAAAAAAAACTTATGTCCTTCCAGTGAATTTTATATTATTTTATTTTATTCAGTTACAGTAGCTAAACGCGAACATACATGATTGTTAATTTTATCACGTTAAAAACTAAATTTATCATCACATTTTATTTTCTGGCTACCATCAAGTTGGTGTTAAATTCATTGCTAAATTTTGATGCAGTGATGTATATAATTTAATAAATATTTGTTTTTAAAATGGAAAAAGGTTGTGTAAAGTAAATTCTGACCATTTCGTTACATTTGTGGTGAACTCATTTTATCTAAAAAGAAATATCCCTTAACAGAATCACTCAAAGAAGCATATTTTCATTATTTTATAATATCGGTCTCTTATCAAGACAAAAAATAGGCTCTTCACGTATTTGTGAAAGATGTTGAAGAACACTAAACTCCAGGGCTGCAGGTGGAAACAGATCTTTGAATTTTAATATGCCAATGATATGGATGGACCAATCCAACCACGAAAATGATTATTATTTCTTTCTTACTAACATATTTGGTTTTAATCACAAAAACAAAGATCTTTTTTAATATATATGCAAATGTTCCTTTGGTTATTAAACCCATAGTTCAGATAAGTAGCAAGTTCCCGAACCTCCAGGTTGTTCCAGCAAAACATCTAAGACTAACACGGAATCCGAAGAAATTCAAACTCAAAGTTCAGGTGCAATGTTTCATGTTGATGAATAACTGCCTAATCTTTCTGAGACGAATCTAAAAGAAGGTGTTTTTATCGGACCGCAAATCAAAAAAAATACTGAGGAATGATATATTTGAAAACAGCTTTTCAGACACAGAAAGTTCTGCTTAGAATTCAATAAAAATTTTTAGGCAACAAAATAATGATAATTACAGACAGTTAATTGCCAATTTATTAAATAATTTTGAACAAATGGGTGTCAGTCAACATGTCTCTGAAAGTTCACTTCCTTCACTCGCACCTCGATTTCTTCCCTGAAAGCCTTGGACACGTCAGTGACGAAATTTATTTTTTTTGAGCAAAATTTAAATTATCAAGGATACTGGGACCAGACTATGTTAAGTGACTATTGCTGGTCTATTATAAGAGATATAGATACAAATAAATACAAGAAAAAACCTAAGGCAATACAATTTTATTTTTTTCAAATATTTTTGTATGTAGTTTTTTTGTAAATTAAAATTAATAAATATTTTGGAAACGTGACGTGTTGGATTCTCTAATAATTATTTTTTAACTCAGTGCACCTTAATTGTTAAGACAAAATACTTTTCATTTCCAGGACAAAAACCATGTAAACTAGTGTTATTAGTGTTTGTCCCAATAATTTTTAAAATTTAGAACTGTTCTAAGTTTAACTACGTTACTATCGACACTATCGATGAATTGCTGCTACATCTTCAGCATCACTACACCTAATGTCACAAAGTAAAGTGCCTACTGCCTATCGTCATTCGTCGTCGGACGTCGCGAAATGTAAGTCGCAATCACATCGTGAGAATTTTTTGTATCGTAAACAAATATTGGCTGAAGCTCTGCAGTCTTCGATATTTAAAAGCAGAATTCTTACACACTGGTAAATAACTGTCGTGATAAGATAGACGTATTAATTTTAACCAGGACTTATTTTTTTTTTAAACATTTATAAAATGAGCTATTAACAGGTATGTAAACAAAGTTTCTATTTCGTGTCTATAATGTCATATTAATTAAAATTTTGTAACTGATTTTGAGTATGGCTTGCTAAATTTTATTTATTTTGTTTAATTTTTATTTAAACATTGAAGTAAATGTTAAAAAAATATAATACATATAAAGAGAAATAATCATAATTAATAATAAATATAATATAACGAATAATAAATATAAAATATTATAATTTGTGATGTGTTAAATGTTTTATATTACTACTGCTTTTTATATTACTACTACTAATACCGATAAATACTTCATTTTTAAATAGATTTAAATTTTATTGTCATGGATTTAGTAGTATTTTAGTCTAAAATTGGTGGTAGAAAGGGTTTAAACATTAAATTTTAAAGTTGTTGCTCCAAAGGCTAATAAAATTTTTGTTTGGCAATAAATCCACCTTTGCTAACTAATTTTATTGTATGTTAAAATCTGTATTTTACATAAGTGCAATAAAGAATAGTATATAAATTACTTATCAAAGCAATGCAAATGTTGTAAAATGTATTACTTAAGATTTGCAAATATTTATATGAAGCTAAATTTGTATGCTACTGCGAAGTTTTATTGATATAGTTAAATGCGCTGGTTTAAATAAACTTGAATGATTTTAAGAAGCAGTAAACTGATATTTTACTCATGAGAGATTTTAGTATACATATGCAACACAATTACCTAGTAAAAATATTTTGTTTTTGGCAAAACTGATCTTTCTGTCTGATCAAAATACAACAAATATGTATATAAAAATAAATGGTCAAAGGAGTTCAATCTTCTTGTTACTCATTATATTTTACAATAAGAATTAAAAATACATAGATATGTTCTAAGTAAGGCCTTTAAAAGTTAAAGAAATCCATCAGAAGACATACAAAAAGTTTACATTTATTTTTGCTGTACTATTTGTTATAAAATTGCATGCTTTATTGGTGTGTTAAATTTTAATAGAATTATAATAAGTGCTTTTGTCGATTTTATACTAAATATGATTGTTTTTCAGTATTACTACCTTTTATAATGGATACTCTTGATGACTCTGAGAAAAATGCCAAAGTATCAGATTCGGCTTACTCAAATAGTTGTAGCAACAGTCAGTCCAGAAGAAGGTAAGTTTAAAGAGAATACTAAATTTAAAATATTTTGTGCTATTGGTATAGCATAATTCATAATTATTTATCAGTCAAAAATATACTGATCTGAATTAAAAAGTAGTGAAATTATACACATAACAGGGAATCAGCATATTTTTTTTAAATTTTTTATTCAGTGGCTAACATCGTTTTATAATTTGAAAAATATATCCAGCTCCAAAAAACTAAAATTTAGTAAGTATATTTTTTTAAATATAGGTACCGATACGGATACTTTAAATTCCCGCCATTTAGCGCGCTTGGCGTGACGTCACAGTATGATATACATAGAAAAATGTTGACTCAATTTGTAGCGAGAAAATCGCTAATCACTCTGTTATGATAACACTTTGACATCATATTTGGTCTGACCAATGGCGTGCGTGTCAACTACTTTGAATTTCCCAGCTATATTTGCACTTTTTAATAATTATTTTCTGAATCTAAAGGAAATTATATTGAAAAAATATTGTTAAAGCTTTCATTCAGTAATAAAGATTGCAAAAATAAAAGAACCCAACACAATTCATTGAGGCCATTTCAATGAGCCTTAACACAATATCTCTACAGTGTTTTTGTAAAGAGTTGAGTATCTTGTAAATTCCAGGTGACACTGCAATATCAGACCTAGTTTACAATATCATTGAAGTAGCAGTAGAATATCAAGTTTCGAATCAATTAGATTTGTGGAGGGAGGAGGAAAAGGGGTGATAGCTTACAAACTGCTGCACGGAATGTCATGATTTATAACTAAGAAAACTCTTTACACTTTCTCACTTTAAATAAAAAACTAAATTAAAATTGGTTCATCATCCATTTGGCCGCTACGGTGCCACAGACAGGATATACAGATACACACGATAAACTATAACTCCCCTTGTTTCGCGTCGGGGTTTAATAAATGTAATTGTCACAAAACTCAGTACTGTCTACAAAAAATGTGTTTGCAATATGAAACTTTAAAATGCAGGCATTACAAATATTCCAGTTATCTTTTACATGTTCTTTATTATTTTATAATATATTTATACTACTCTCATGGAATACATCGAGTCAAATTCAAGCACGTATAATTTTTTTATTATTTTATGAAAGACTTTAAATTATTTTTTTGTCTCAGTCATAGCTCCAAGTCTACGCATTCCGGAAGTCATTCTAGCGGAAGCAGTGGTTATGGTGGTATACCCTCAACGTCTGGCTCCAGGTTTGTAAACTATGATAAGTTTATTATAATAAAACCTAAAATTAAATAATTTCGATACAATTTTTCACTTTTCTTAAAAGTTAAATGATTATTACACATCACTTCTTGTATAGGAAGTCAGCCATATGTAAGTGTGACGTGCAAAACAAGTGATAACGCAGCTGTTACTGTTAAATGTTAATAGAAAAATCGTTCAGTGCTTTTACAAACATTTATTATGTCTCTCATAGTCATTATATGGCTATATGTATGTACTACTTAGAATAAAAAAACTAAATCTATATTTACACCTACTTGAAAAAAAATATATTAAAAGTTGGCGGGTGACTATGTCAGCTTCTATAGAATACGTTCAAAACAGTTTCAATGGGGACCCCTAAAATGGTTAAATATCTCTAAAAAGTCCAACTTTACAAAATTAATAGGCGACACTGTATGGAATCTTTTTTAGAATTGCGTGATCGCCCTGACCATATCTATACTAATATTATAAATAGGCAGAGTTTGTTTGTTTGTTTGTTTGTTTGTTTGTTTGTTTGTTTGTTTGTTTGTTTGTTTGTTTGTTTGTTTGTTTGTTTGTTTGTTTGTTTGTTTGTTTGTTTGTTTGTTTGTTTATTTGTTTGTTTGATCGCGCTAATCTAAGGAACTACTAATCCGATTTGACAAATTCTTTTTTCTTTAGATAACCCGTTTATTGAGGAAGGCTATAGGCTATGTACACACATTCCATATCAATCGAAAAACGTACCTAGGGACGAACCCGAGCCCGAGCGAAGCGAGGTTGAGTCACTAGTGTAATATATTTAGATTTCATATGCTATGAATGGGTGTGTTTCTGAAATAATTTGGCCAGCAGTTAACATTACAATGAATGAAACAATTTAGATTTCAATCACAATCTGTTACTGAAAGTCCTAAATACGGGATGCCAAACAAATAGTAAAGGAAACGTGATTATTTTGACAAACATATATATATATATATAGGACAAGTGATAGTCCTTAGGTACGTTTTAAATACATAGATAAAGATAGTTATTGTGTTTCTTAGGAGATAGATACATGCTCTTGTGGAATTATTTTTGGGCCTCTTCAAAACAATATATAATGTAGACATAGGTGAGTGACTTGCGTTCGAAGTAAATTTTGCATTTTCTTAAAAAATTGAGAGATTTTACCGCACTAAACTATAAAATATGTTCATTTTTAATGCTGCTGCTAATAATTTTTATGTAATAACACATTGAACATTTTGTATGAAGGAAAACTTGACCGAACCAGTCATTGTGTTTTCCGTGAGAATGAGAGATTTTCCTGTAGTAAAAGGTATCCCAAATGTTATTAATTGTTCTTAAAAAATATTTCATGTACAGATTTCGTTTTGTCACTATTTTATTATGTATTAGGATAAAAATGCTACTTTTCTAACAAGAAATTTACCTATAGAGAAGATGAGTCAAGCAATTTTTATACACTAATTAGTATATCTACTGTGCATCTTGAATGTGTACATTCCAATTTTATTATAGCAACAACATAAACCAGGATGCACAAGAGAGGATTAAAGATAAAGAAACTAAGAAGAAGAAGAAAGTGAAAACAGAAGTGGCGTCGAGTGAAGTGAAAAAAGAAACTCAATGGCCACCTGCGCCTGTTTTTGAAACACCGAAAGAAAATAACAATGATGGTGGGTTTTATTGCTTTTTATTTTCACTACTATCCTTTGCAAACTAATGTATCTTATAAATATTTGTTCATGTTTTTATGTTTACTGTAATGCATGGTAATATAGACTTTTCATTCCAAACATGAATAGTATTTGTACAAATAGGTTGTTTCATCATTAATAAAATACGTACATAAATGGCTGTATTAATCATTGTAGTCCATCAAAAGAACTATGTAATTTATTATTATTTATAAATTAAATTAAATTTTTAAGAGTTACATTCTCAAAGCGGGTTCTGTTCATATTAAAGTATTCAAGGGGCAGAAATAAACTCATTGTTATTATTACAGAAGTCCAAGGATCTGCTTTTTCAGTAATATTTAATTCCACTTTATGGGGTTTATGACAGAGTTCCAAATCTATATTAAATGGTAAGGCAACATAAACGAATATTAAATATGAGGCATTAAAATTTAATTCGGTAGGTATGTAAAAAGATAATTTGGTTTCAATGGTGTCAGTGTATTTTTTTCTGATATTTAGAAATATTCTAGGAGTTTACACTTTCATGTTCATCTTCCGTCTGTTATTTTGTTCTACAGTTGATCTCACACCGCCTGCTTCGTCAATGCAAGTGGAAAAAGGACCAGAAGATATGGACATCTCCACTTCAGACGAGAGTAGCGGAAAGGACGAAGTAATCATCTCAATGTTAATCATATAATTAATGATAAAATGTTGCTTAATTACTGGGTAGAAAATAATTATTTTTTATTTTTTGTAAAGAATCTAATCACATCAAATATTCTTTATAAATACATCATTACTATGAAGGACGAAAAAAAACTAAAATAGAAAAATATTGCACAATATACAGTCAATAATGTGAGCGATCTTTTCCAGGAGTCTTTCGCGTAAAGGCTTATTTACTTAATAAACAATTACTACTATGAACAATTTCGAATTTGGATATTAGAAATTTTTGTTTATAGTATATTTTTTTGTTGTAGCCAAGTTCCTGTAATATTCTGATCCACACGCCAGTAAACGTGATCAACACACGTCATTCAGCACAAAGTGAGGTGAGTCCCGTAAACCTATATCTTTTCTGATGTAGTTTGGCTGAAGGGTATATGTTAGTGTGATTTGGTTCAATTCCTTCAGATGGACCACAGCATCACCTATCAAAGAGAATTTACAATTAGTTTTTTTGGCACTAGATTACACGTCGCGTAAATATGAACTAACATCCGGACTAAGGACTATTAGTTCTTAGAGTGTGCGTACATAGATCTTAATGTAAAACAATGGTTGCATCACGAGCAATGCATGCATCAACCATTATAATAAAGATTGCTAATGTATCAAGACACGCGATAGCGTGTCCAGCCAAGTTCAAGCCAAAGGAACTGGCGACGCAGCACCGTGTATATATATTACACGAACCATTTGGAGCCACTTTTCACCTCGTAATAACTCAAAATCTATTTAACATAAAGTCATGAAATTCGGTTCATTTATTAAATCCCCTTAGAAAAACTAGAGTCCCCAATTTCATAAGTACAGTTCAAACGGTTATTGAGATATTAACGTCTTAAAATTGATATTGATAACTGACATATAGTAGTAAAACCTAACCCACTTCCAGATAACCTAGAAAGTCAAAATTTGGTGTCCAAATGGGTAATCGTGTGTATACAAAGGAAAAAAACCGAAAATAGTAAATTTTTAAATTTTATGAAAAATAATGATTAATTTTTATTAACACCTTGCGCCTTCCAAGACATAATAGCAATAGATTAACACCCAGTGCCCTTTGAAATATAATAGCAATAGCAACTATAGCAATAGTAAGAACTTTTTCTTTCTCAGGAGAAAAGATTCCATGTTGATTAAATAACACTTTCCTATTCCGCCTTATCTATTAACGAATACTTGCAAAATTATGAAAAAAGATTAAATTTACATGTCAATTTGAAATTTTGAATAATAATAATTTCATTACAAAATGTCATGATTTCCTACCAAAAACATAAATGTGAAAATGGGTGCCAAATTTAATATTAAGAATATGCATGGTTGTCAACCTCACCGACAAAAGAATTGAGATCTAAATGGGTGCCAAGTTCTGTAGATAATCCTAATTTTTTTTCATAAGAACATACAACATTCTAAAACAAATTTAAAACACAATTTCTCGTTTTTATGCTATAAAATTCTTTGCTATTTAAAAATAAAATTTCTTAAATTTGAACAGTTGAATTATTTACATAGAGTAGATAACTTAGGATAAATTGATTATTGAGGTTCAAGATTTAACTTGGCTAGTTTTTACCAATAAAGCAAGTTTTCAGAAGAGTGAGACATGTTGACCTTACAATGTTAAAACAGTAACTTGCGTGTAGCATAAAGATATACGTGATTAGCCGAATATAACATAACTTGTATGTAAAAAAAAACTAGTAATCAGATAAAATAACTTTACCAACCACCAACTAATTTTGTGTTTTGTTTTCTCTCTTGAACTTTCCTACATCATATGTACAAAGTATTCATAACTTATAGTCTATGACCACAAGAGACAATACCTCTTTCTATTGGTGAAAAGTGAAAACAATTTGTTATCCGCACCTACAGTAGATTCTGACATTAGAATGAACAAACACAAAGTGATATGTGTGTACTACTTGAACACTCGTTTATTACTGCCCTCGTATGGTGCGCGCGGGCTCCATATAAATTGCAAACTTTTAAGACTTAAAAAATATAAATTAAATAAATCGCCTCCAATTGTCGAATAATTACTTAATAAGTGATTTTGAAGACTGTTGGACCTTGTTTTAGTAAAGAACAATATTCAAGTATGGTATACAATACCATATGTAGAGCTAAAATTAATTATTTTATTAAAATTTTATTTTGTGATATGAATAGTATTATTGTCTTCTTAGGACGGATTCACGTGTGTAATATCAATGCAAGACGGTGTGGTGATGTACACAGCCTCTTCAATCACGACTGCCCTAGGCTTTCCTAAGGACATGTGGATTGGAAGATCCTTTATAGATTTTGTTCATCCTAAGGTAAGTGAAAGCATTTTAATTGTATATATTCTTGAATCAACGTATTTTTATTGGAACTAATTATATATTCGATGAATATATAATTAGTCTAATCTAGATTCTCTTTTATTTAAGATGCAATGTTAGTTCGGGTTAAATTTTGAAATTGAATTTTAAAGATGTTATTCTCAACCGATTGAGCTGAAATTTTAGTTTAGTTTGGATGACAATGCATGGTTAGCTAAGTGACGTTATTCTAAATGTAATATGGCGTACTTAGTTTTTTTTGAACCCCCATGATATGGATATCAAATAAAAGGGTTTGCTGACAAGAATACGAATAAATAAAAACAAAAAAAAATATTATAGTAAAAACACATATTTTTACTATTATTAAGCTTTTATTTAAATGCTATAAAAAAAAGAAAATAAACAATAAATTTATGATTTCATCAAATATTAATATTTTATTGTCTTCTTTTTAGAGCATTTAAATAAAACTTCGTTTTAAAAATGTTTTTTACTCTTAATTCATTTTTGGCTTTCTGATAAACTTTTGTTTGCTCTTTTTCATGAAGTTATTCTCGAACATAATACTTAGTCAGAAGCTTTTTCTATGTTCAATTGTTTGGTAAAATAAGCGGCTGCCAATATCGCTCAGAACTTTTTGCGAGCTTACCACTCTATCACTTTGGTACAAATTGAAGGAACCTTAGTTTCTCCCGTGACCATGATTGCTGTAAAGCATTCGAAACGTCGGGAACCAAAAATCTAAATAAATCCGCGAAATAATCCGAAAAGATAGTTTTATTTAAATCTAACGACTCACTCTCGCTTCGCTCAAGTTCGTTCTTAGGTACGTTTTGATGCCTTGTTTTTTTTTTAACGTTGGGAAATGCATTTACGCACGAAGTGTGGGACTCACCGGCGAAGCCAGTACTACCCACTAAAACCCAACAAAACCTTCCCCCGGCTTAATGGGGCGTCGCAGGATCGCTTACTCATTCAACTACGACGCCCCGACGGCAGGTCTGCCGAAGCAGACCACAACAACTATGGGGTTGCTCCACGGTCCACTCTGCTATCAGAGAAGTACCAGGAGCAACCCGCATGGTACACCGCCCTCCGAAGAAGGCCGCCTTCCACCGCCCACCGAAGCGGGCCACCTCCCTGTGCGTTTCTTGGCTTCGCGAGTACACTACTGAGCCCCCCCACCACGACAAGGTGAACGCACGTTGGGGGGGACGTTTTGATGCCTAGTATGGAATAGTTTTTTTCGTGAATTTTCTGAAGTTTTAATAATTTCTAAATTCTGCTATTCGGGGCGAAGACATATTCAACAAAACAAAAATCATAAAAATCAGTCCAGCAGTTCTCGAGTTACAAGTGTTGTAGTAAACCCGACTTTGTTTTATATATATATATATATATATATATATATATATATATATATATATATATATATATACGATGTCATGTATGTAGATGTCAAATATTGGCGTTAATCCCTCCAGGACCGGGGACACGCTGACGTGTCAGTTAACAATAGATTTTCTTAGAAATTTAATTATTTTTTTAGAAATTTACCTGGAGGTGTTAATCTAAGAAAGTATAGTATTATGTAGTATTAAAAATAAGCTACACGAAGAATAGTCTGAAGATAATATACATAATATAATGTCCACAAGTTCCCTTACAAGACTTGACTAGATTTCTCTGTCGTAGCGTCTTTATCTACCACTAAAAACATTTCAGGATCGCACCACTTTCGCATCACAGATAACAAGCGGATTGGCAGAACCGAAAAACGTAAATGGTACGCAAACGAAAGATATTTTTAATACAAATCCATTGTGCCAATTCACTGTATTTTTTTGCTTGACTGGCGTTGCATGTACTTTTTGACACAATTTTTTATAACTTAAATTCTCACCCCATCAAAATGCAGGTTCATTGTTCAGTATAATTTATAATCACTTTGCATCTAAAAAAATTTACAGGAACTTCTGATATTTATATTGGTGATCGATGAGCCTCGTCATGTTCTAAGTAGTGTATGTCAGGTAAAGTTTTACATATTTCTTATTAGTTGTTCTACGTGAAAGATGTTTAAAAAAAATACGTTTTCATCATTATTGAAGTTTTATTAAATTGATGTCAATAATATTATCTATTGCAATGTTTAAAAAATGAGATCTTTTGGTAGATAGTGGTTTTTGGTTGTTTTGTGTCTCCGTGTTATTGCTATATTATAATATATCTAAATAAGGGTGTAAGAATACAATACTTGTTCATATGAAATGGTGTATGTAATATTGCGATTACAGCACCATATGGCAAAATGAATTGCGAAAAAAAAATACATACAGACACTCCTTTTTGGAAGTCGGTTCATAGTAATATGAAATTTTTAACCGACTTGACAGTTGACGTGATAATTTCTTGACAAAAGTTTGCTTTATCTATATGCCTCCTAATGTTCACAGGTAAATAACCGAATATGGTAGCATCAAACCGATTAATTATATAATTAGGAAATTTATAGGCGTTTTAAAAACCCTTATTTGTGACTTTAAATTCCAATAATTTGCAGAACTCTCTTTTATAAGAGTGCAATCGTACTTAATAATATTATTAAAAATGAAATATAACCTTTTTATATATCACATATAGAGATTAAAACTTTGAAATATATGGATAATTTTTTTATATAATCTATGGTTATAGGCAATTATCGCTTGTGAATGCGCAAGGCAAGCCGCCAATCTTTCACAGTATTTCTTTGCCGTACTTTGCTTTTTAAGACAATCTAAGTGGTTTGTCGTAAAAGAGTGTTGTATGCTATTAGTATGATTTAAAAAAGACAGTATTTTTCTAAAATGTTTTGATTTTGTTTTGATGTTGCGTACTTGTGTAATTGGTACATGGATATCTTTTTTATTATTTCCATTAATGAAAAATAGAAATTAACCTTTTTTCCTACAATACATTTTTGTATAGATTTTTGAATTTAGACTTCATTTGGCGCGTTAGAGAAAAAAAAGATTAGAGTAATTTTTTTACGATGTGATAGATTTAGTATGAAGTTAGTCGTTAAATCTCCCTTTAGTATAGTGTGAAGTGATGTCTAGATTCAAGATATTTATTTCGGGTTTTTCTATTATCACGACACCTGTTTTATATCGATAAAAATACAAAATAAACATTTTTTTATTCAGTTTCGCCTGTCCTAGTGTCTGTCTGTAATCAAATTTTGCAAGTTAAGTTTGATCCACTTCCCAGGGTCCAATTGAGTTGAGATTTGGTGTGTACACGGTTGGTTCTCGTGACAATGCACGATTACCTAAATCCCGCCATTTTTAATCTAATATGGCGGACGTTACAAAATGGCGATTTATCATTGCCATGAGACCTTTAAAATATGGGCATCAAATAAAATGGCTATCAAGCCCTAGCCCTACCAAAAGGTCGTGTTTCGCTCATCAGAGCGAAACACAAATAGCAAAGTGACGTCATTATAAATTCAATGTGGCGGCAGCCGCAAGATGGAGATTTATAATTTCCACATTAACCCCTATGATATGGGTATCGAGTCAAAGGACTTAATAAGCGAAATACGATGAGTAAAGTGACGTTATTGTAAATCCAATATATAGGACGTCGCAAAATGGCGATTTGTCATTACAAATTGTCCCGGTGTCCGTCTGTTGTCTATAATCAAATCTTGCAAATTAAATTTGACTAAATGTCAAATATGGAGGCCTCCCAAAGATGGTGGACTATGCTTTTTATGCACCTCCTTGATGGATATCAAATAACAGGGTTTGGTGAGAAAAATACGAAAAAAATAAAAAATGACATTTTTAAAAACAAACTTATTTAAATGTAAAATTATTAAGTAATAATTTATAAATAATGTAAAAAAATAATATACATCTCGGTTAACCTTATTAAAAAAATCGGTCAGAGCAACGGACATCCGGTAGGAACAAGGTTCCTTTCGAACCTCATTGAAGAAAAGCCTGCACAGAGTGCACACGAATTTCTTACAACGTACACTCCTCAACACTTATAACTGCTTGGTACTTTTGTCACGAGTACTAGGGAACCGTGAATCTCATGGACGGCTCATTATATATTTACGGCCCCGTTAAAGAGTGCTACTACGTTATGCTCATCTGCTACTTGTGATGACGTCACATGGGATGTAAATAATAAGCATAACCTTTTTTGTTACGTAACGAATTCTATCTGTCAACTCCTTTTTTTTAACGTTGGGAATTGCATTTAGGCACGAAGTGAAGGACTCGCCGGCAAAGCCAGTACTATCCACTAAAACTCAACGGAACCTTCCCCGTCTTATTGGGGCGTCGCAGGATTGCTTACGCATTCAACCACGGTACCCTAACGGCAGGTCTGCCGAAGCACACCACAATAGCTATGGGGTTGCTCCACAGTCCACTCTCCTATCAGAGAAGTAGCAGAAGCAACACCCATAGCACACCGCCCACCGAGGTGGGCTACCTTTTAGTGCGTTTCTTGGCTTCGCGCCAGGCTGTATTGCCGGGTACTATTGAACTCCCTCACCGCGACAAGGTGAACGCACGTTGGGGGGTACCCGTCAACTCCTACCGCAAGCCGCGTTAAGGAACTTCGTTCCAAAAAATGTTTTGAGGAAATGAAGGAGTCAAAAGTTATTAAGATTTAATGTTACAAAATTTGCGTATTTTTTCCATACTACTTAAATTAGACATTACTAATGGTAAAGATATTTTTATAGAATAGTAAACATAATTTTTCGTGTACAATTCATATTTTTGTAAAAATTAAGCTTTTCTCGTTTCAACAATATTGTAAGTAAAATAATCTTACATTTTAACAAAACTGACAATTTCTTCTTTAAATATTGTTTTCTTGATATAATAGATTGTCACTTTATAGTTGGATTGCACTTAATAGTTGCAGCCGCTGGTATTTTTAAAAATAGCAGGTGTAATATAACGTTCTACAACGTTTTTAACTACTTTTTCACAAAACAACCAAAGGAACAACTTTTTTATCGGATGTAACAGATAAAACAATGTAAGAAACTGAACAACTGAACGTCAATCTGTCAATTCTGTATATATTTTTAAATGAACATTTTTTAACCCAAATGTTTCACTTTTCCGTAAAAATTTTCAAACGGTTTCTTTTATACAATTCTTTTCCTGATAATTACGAGCACAACGAAAGAAAATTAGCCAAATAGGCGCAGCCGTCCTGAAGGGATACGCATACATACATTCGGCAATTGATTTTTATTCATATGGAAAATATATGATGTTAAATATTAGCGAAAGTATAACATATTACGTCATATATTTAAAAGAGGAATTATAATGAAAATTAGTGTACCTAAATATTTTAATCAACTTGCCACTTAAGATGAGACCGAACAGAAATTTAGACATTAGGTTTTTACGTGGACGCGTGCTAAATTGCCAGTTAGCACTAGGCGTCTTGCTTCAGCTATTTAGAGAATACGCAAGTACGTGTTTTAAACCGATTGTATGACCAGTTCTTTACATTAATGTGTGTATTGCCCGTTGACTTTATAAATAATGAATGTCATTATTTATGAGTAAATCGTTAATATTGTGACGTGATATAATCACGTGACAGTACCAAATTACGGGTAAATTAGATTGTGAAGGTTAGTACAAATTAATTTCTCATGAAATTTAATATTAGAACTATATAGCTCATTTATACGTCTAGAAATGGTTATTATTATTATTTTTAGAATAATGTTGCATTTTATAACGTGTACCCTTTTTATATTTAACAGCGCCTGCTTTAGGTAACCACGTTTGCTCGATGGTATGTCGCATTAGACGATATAGAGGTGTTACTTCAGGATATCGCGTAAAAGATAGAGCGGTTGCCTTTATGCCTTTCACGCTCAAATTTTATTTTAAGAATATTAATGATGAAGAGGGGCACGAAATCATCTACTTGGTGATACAGGCTACCCCGTTCTTTTCTGCCTTTAAAAGTAAGTATCCACATTTTAAACTTTTATTGTAGGTACATTTATATAACATTTATACTGTAGGTATCATAAACGTGACTCGTTGCAGAACTTTATGTACTCTTTGGTTATTTCAATATTCTTATAGCCATTTTAACCTTTCACGAACAAAGTTTTTACAAGCTAACTTAAAAAATGGCAGCGTTTTAGTTACATTTATTACTGACGTTATGTATTTATTTGAAGTAGATAACTTATATAAATATAATGATTTTAATAATTACTTATATAAACATAAAAATTTAATGGTATGTATGTATATTTGTTTTATGCTGTTTGTATGAATCTATATATGTATATATATATTTTTTGTATGTATGTATGCATACGAGTACACCATTTTGAATACATTCCTCTATCCTAAGGTGGATAGAGGAATCAGTTTACTACTAGAACTACTGTGCATCTCTTTTTTTATGTATATTTCTCTGCTTTATGTATTCTTGTGTGGTGTGCAATAAAGTGTTCATTATTATTACGTTAGCGGTTAGACGATTCAGTGAGGGCGTGGGCGTGCTAGCTAATAATAGAATCCAATGAGCAACCTTAATTTTTTTATATAAAGTCTTTTATATTTTATTCCAAAGGATACAATGTATCTTTTTAAATTACATCTCAATTCGCTCAATACTTTACGCATACTTAGAAAAGTTTTATGTCATTGCCCTTATTATAAGGAAACATTTTATTTTTCTGTAAAGTCTAATATAAATGTATGTATGTTTATACTCGTGAACGTATTGAAAATATCAAAATATGAATTCAATTCAATTCTCTTGTTCATGGTTTCGAAGTGTGCCACTTGTGCGCGGATTACCTCGCCAATGTCAGGTACTTCAAAACATAAAAGTGTCTAACATATGTGATAGTTAAATTGATAACTAGTACTTTTATATAGTCTCTTACCAGAGATGCTCACTGCTTACTGCACAATGGTACATGCATATATTGCTATTTGGTGCACACCTATTATAACATACACGCCTTCTATGATATCGCTATATACTCGCATAACTTCTTTTTAATATACACTGTATGACCTTTCTTAAATTCTTTATATTTTTTTCTAAATTTGGCAATGTTTTTAAAGTCTGACAGTTATTAAGTTTTTTTGGCAACGTGGCCCATTTAGAACTTTCGTGGCGGCAAGGCCAGAAACAATGATTTAGAACTTTCGCGTCGAAAAGGGCAGTCACATGTTTATAAACTTTTCGACTTAACTTTTCTGTACCAAGTTTTCAACTTTGAATCACGTTCACAGTTAGAACATTCTAGAAATAGTCCATTGAAGTTACATTTGGGGTTGCATGTGTTAGAGGACGCAATTTTATTTTTTAGATATCAAGGAGGGGTTAGTGTAAAGTTAAATCAAAGTTTGTGGGGATGCAACCCTTGTCCAACGACCGCCATCTTGGGAAAAGGGGTACAAATGGTTTTTATGTTTTATCTGACAAACTATAGGTCTCACAAAAAAATATTAAACCCTTTTTGATTGCAAATAAAATTCTCTACAACTTTAGTCAAGTAACTTTTATTTTTTAGATATCAAGGAGTTAGTCCTCGATATCTAAAAAATAAAATTGCGTCCTCTGACAAATGCATGCTAACGCCAAAAAAATGTAACATTTCAATGGGCTAAAATATTAATTGTAAAAAGAAGTTACTATTCCACTGTTTTAATACATATATAAAATAATTTAGGAAGCCTGAAAAGTGAAGTATATAATAAGACTTACAGACACGTGGAGGGTGTCACGTTTGCACACTGCCGTTTTAAACGTCGACACGATGCTGCTCACTCATTTTGCTTGATAAGTTGTTGTTATAGATAGAGATATTAACCGATAGGAATCTGTAGGTCACGTTTTCATGTTTAAGCTCATTGTTTTGACGTGGTTATAAGTAATAATCACTAGTTCGGCAACTTTAAGCAAAATGATTTTATTTATATCCTCTTAGACGACATTTAGCATAAAAATAGTTAAATATGTTTAATTAATGAAATTTTATTTTCATATCTTGTGTTCAGGGTTTGGTTGATTTTGATTAAGCTATAAGATCACTTTACTTTCTAGCTCCAAATGAAGTAATACCACAAGCAGAACCATTTGTTATAAGACATTCAGCAAGCGGTATTTTGGAATATATAGATTCTGAATCGGTTCCGTTCCTTGGATACTTGCCCCAAGATATTGTTGATAAGGACGCTTTGCAGTTATATCATCCTTCAGACCTGCTTTATTTATGCCAAGTGTATGAAACTATTGTTAAGGAAGGCGTAGTACCGAGATCAAAACCTTATAGGTTGGTATTTTATTTAATATATATACTTAGGGTTCCGTACCTCAAAAGGTAAAAAGTAACCCTTATAATATAAGATCACTCTCTTGTCCATCTGTCCGTCTTTCTGTTCGTGTGTCGCCAACGATTTGAAAATTTGGCAAAAAGCAGGGTCTTACAGCACAAATAAAGGAAAAAAAAAACAAAAAATAAAAAAAAAAGTTGAAAATTAAAATTAAACAGATTTCCTACAAATACGGAACCCTCGGTGGGCGAGTCTGACTCGCACTTGTCCGTAATATTTATTAATTTTTTCAGTCATAGATTAATTTTGCCGTACATGCACAATGAGTACAGTTTTTTGTTAACAATGAAAATATACCTAACTTACCCATAAAATATAATGAGCTGCATGAAAACTTCGCGCACTACCAATCTTTCGATAAAGCTCTAAATTGAATTTTGTTACAAAAGAGATATATGTACATTCAAAATTATTATAAATTCTTCTATAATTACATAATTATAGATTATAAATTCAAAGATATAATAGATTTCATACATAAGAATTTAAACCTTAGGATTTTCGTTGTTTTTCTTTTTCGTTAGATCTTTACTTTCCTAAGATATACGAAATCGTAAAAATATATAATTAATGCTTTCCACACAGATATTGTATACTGACGATAAATATTTTTAATTTTTTTAATTATTATAAAGCTGATTTTACATTTACATCCCCAATCTTGACTATACATAGGTATGTACTATGTAGGTACTAGACTTGTGTTGCTACTAGCTCATTTCTCGTGCGCTTAAGCACGTATACTCAGACGTAATAAAATGCTCTTATTGAATATAGGCAGTACTTATTGTTTAGGGTCTTTCTTCTAATAAATATATCAGTTCAAATACAATTAAGTCAGGTAAAAAATGCATAGTCATAATTTTTTACTGCTGAATACCATATATTATGCACATTAATATCACTTTGTTAACATTAAAATATAACTATATATTCTTATAAAATTTGTAGGATGTTGGCTCAAAATGGACATTATCTTAAATTAGAAACAGAATGGTCATCATTTATTAATCCGTGGTCAAAGAAACTGGTATTTGTCATTGCCAAACATTATATCATCGAGGTAAACTATATTTTATTATGATTAAAATAATATGTTTTTGCTAATAAGGTTTATGAATTATTCATTTTATTTATTTTTCAAGATTTTTAATATTTTTTAAATAATTTTAGGGCCCCGCGAATCCCGATGTGTTCCAGTCACCGGGATCTGAAATCGATTTAAATATGACAGAAGAAGAGAAAAGTAAAGCTGAAGAATTAAGACAAAATATAATTAAAGTTATGAATGAGGTGAGATCATATTTTATATTAAGTAAGAATTTTTTTTCAAAATCTTTTATGTTATTTTTGTACCTAGTGCCACGTGTTGGCATTATATTATGTATGTAATCTCATAACATTATAACTGGTAAAATTATAGGGTGTCTGGTCTTAATATTAATCAATATGGGGCAATTATTTTTTAATTTGTGCCATTTTTTCTTTGAGTGGATTTTGAAACATTAGCAAGTTTTATGTACAAAGATAATTATTTATAAATAAATATAAATTAAACAGGACATACAAAAGAGTTCCATTCCTTAAAATTAAAAAAAATAACATAAAAATTGTACATGTATGTATGTAGTACAAATCTCCTTAAAGTAGGATGAGCTTGCCTTAAAATATTACGTATGAAATTTCATATTAACAATTTGTATTCTGAACTCACATGTCATGCACAATTCAGATTAAACATCCTTACTTTTCATAAATTAGTAAAAACTCGCATACGTAATTACTGTTTATTTATTATTCAGTCAATTATATGCATCAGGAGCTTGTGAAATCTGTTGCCAAATACATGCTTTCAACATATTACACAACGAAAATGCACTTAAATAATGTTGACTACGGAGAAAATTATAAAGATATATATATATATATATATATATATATATATATATATATATATATATGTCGGAGACGAGTTATAATCACAACTAATCGGAACGCGAGCACCATCGTCTTGGGCTCGACAGAGTCTACGTCGTGACACTTTACCTGGCTCGACTGAGTGACGCTTGGTGGGTCGCACAGTGAACACTAGTAGAAACTGTCTTGCGTTCTGTATTGTCTATACGTGGTAATAGTGAAGTGGTATATGGCTGTGTAGTGAAGTGCTGTGTAACTATGTACAAAGTGATTATTGTTCATTTGAAATACAACTTTGATTGCAACGACTTTTATTTGAACCAACACTTCCCGTATAACGCCCACTGTATAAGTCATGATAAAATAATGGAAAATAATAGAGAAAATGAATGCTGCTTCGATATATAAATAATAATAATTCTAATAAATATTATGAGTTTATCAACAACTAGCGACTCACCCTCGCTTCGCTCGGATTCGTCCCTAGCTTGGTTCCCTATATAAACTCATCCCAATTTTCACCCCCCTTAAGCAAAAAGTATCCTATATCCTTCCCAGGATCTCAAACTATCTTCCTACCAAATTTCATCTAAATCGGTTCAGTAGATCCAGAGATTACCCCCTACAACGTCACAAACTCACAAAAGCACAAACTCACAAACTTTATAATATTAGTATAGATGAACTGATAACATTTTAATTACCAGAAATTTATGCCATATGAATGCATTCAAATTTTCATTTGTTAACAGGCTTTAACTAAGCCTGCGGAAGCTGCCAAGCAACAGATGAGTAAACGGTGTCAGGAACTTGCTTCTTTTATGGAGACTCTGATGCAGGAGGCCCCGAAAGAAGATGAATATCGCCTTGATATACAAGAAGCGGATCACAGTTGTTTTGTAAGAAATTATTATATTTTTTTAACTGATACGCTTACGCTTTTAAATAGCCTTGATTTGTAAGCTCAAAAAATAGCCTTGTATATATAATAGTAAGTTATCTGTAGGTACTTAATTTTTTTTCGTAACGTCTTCTAAAAAAGAACTTTTGGTCATATAAAAAAACTAACTACATATTAACGATCAATCGCTTTCATGTCTTCTCCATTCTACGTGACATTAGCGAAGTAATCTGTGCTCAGCTGGCACGCTTTGAAGCCATTAGCCAGAAAATCTAATCTATAGGTATATATATATATTACAACACTAACTCTAGAACTGCTAGACTGATTTTTATGATCTTTGTTTTGTTAGATATGTCTTCACCCTAAATAGCAGAATAACTATTAAAACATCGGAAAGATTCACGAAAAAAAATTGAAAAAAAGAAATCTACTCCATACTAAGCGTCAAAACGTACCGAGGACGACGAATAATTTTAAGAGAAATAATTGCCATCCAATATTTCTTGTTATTTATTTATTGTCAAACATTATTTGAATGAATTATACATATATTTATTTCCAAGTTTTATCGGATAGCATATATAAATGATATGTTCATATTATAACGTTCATTCTTTTTGTATATTTACAGGAACGTGATTCTGTAATGCTCGGAGGTATCTCTCCGCACCACGACTGCAACGAAAGCAAGTCTAGTACAGAAACACCGATAAGCTACAATCAGCTAAATTACAATGACAATTTACAAAGGTATATTTATTTGTTATAAATTTCATCTATTTATTTAAGATTTACCTTAAATTCCTGTAAGAACACGTTAGTTTGGATATTAGATTTTAGGTTTAGAATGAATTAAATGATTACTATAGTAATATTATTCTTGGCAGGTATTTTGATAGTCACGAGCCTTTCGAAGAATATAACATACCTTTAATTGATATAAAACTACAAATACAAAATCCTGAACCACTGTTTAGGTAAGTACTTAATATTATATACTGTAAGAATAAGGATTTGGTTACATAAGCATTTGAATTTACTCAATATCATTAATATAAATTAAATATCCTCTAAGTTCTAAAAACTCTTGAAACTTTTTTTTATGTTTCTTTCAATGTTATAAACGAACGTTTGTTAGGTATCTTGGTATGTCTGCATGTACGTTCAGCGATTTTAAGTGGTTCCAAAGTTGTATGAAATTTAAATAGTGAAAGCAAGATTTTTGACAAAAAATCGCATGTGCAGCAAAAGTATCAATATATGATATAGGTGTTTTTTTTCTAAAGTAGTCTAATAGTAGGTTTCCTTAATATTATAATAGATTATGTCAGAACCTTTTAAAAACCCAAATAAAATATACGTAGTCTTGCCCTAAATATCGTTACAGAGAAAAAAACATTTTTTCTATTGCACGTAACATTTACTATTACAGTGTGTTAGTTTAATACATTAATACAAAACCATTAAAAATATATAAGCTTATTCGAAGTGGTCTCTATTGGCTGCAATACAGTCCTTTAAACGTTGAGGCCAGTTATCAATAGAAGCACGCACTCTTTCCATGGGAAAATTCTTCACTGCCAATCGTATGGATTGTTTTAGAGACTCCAAATTATCATGGCATTTAGAGCAAGCCATTTTCTCTAAAACTGTCCATAAATCATAATCCAGCGGATTAATATCGAGACTAGATAACGGCTAGTCTTCAGCTTTGATGAAGCTCGGAACCTGGGTTTCTAACCAAGATTGCGTGGATCGAGCTTTATGACCCGGCGCCGAGTCTTGCTGAAAGGACCATTCTTGGTTATTGAACATGGTGTTGTCAAGGGGCTTCACTACCTACTCAAGAATGGTATCTTGATACACTTGTGCCGATGTTTTCATACCTTTTTTCATAAAAATATGTCTCAGTCACTTCTTCATAGCTAACGCCCCCCAAAACTATCACTGAAGTCGGATAATGCACACGTTGTACTCTGTTGACTAATTGAAAAGCTTAATTAGATCTTTGAGCATAAATACGGTCATTTTGTTCGTTAAAATATTGCTCAATTTTAAATAAATTCTCATCCGTAAACAATTTATTTCTATGACCTCTCTTAGCGTACCGCTTAAGTAGTTGTTTTGATTTTACCATCCTGTTCGTTTTTAAATTATCAGTTAAGAAATGACCAATGCGTCTCTTATAGGCTGCAAGTCCTAAGTCATCTTTTACAATACGCGACATGGTTCTAGGTGCTATCTTCATCTCCAGAGATAAAATCTTTTGCTTTCGGACAGGAGTTCTTCGAATTCTTTCCCTTCCTGCTTTGATCGCCTTTTTCGTACGAACACTACATGGACGGCCAGATCTTTTTCTGTCACAAACAGAGGAGGTTTCATTGTACCTATCAATAACCTGGTACACAAACATTTGACTAATACCAAGCGTATGGAGAGTTTTAAAAATTGTATTTGGCTCCATACCTATTTTGTGTAATGCAATCACAGCGATCCGGTTCTCTTTATCACCCCATTCCATTTTAATATTACATAATATTTTACAATGTTGAGATGATTAAATAATTGTACACAAATTAAGTGAATGCAAATATATAACAATCATTTAGACATTAAAGTAGGTCTTTTTTGGTGCTGTACGTCCATATAGCCTGAGTCATCTATGATCTTTTGAGCGTCTTGCATATGTCATTTCATGATGACATTTGGCAAGCCAAATTAGGGTCCTTCTAGTAAAAGTAATTCTTCTGTAATTAAATACGTACTTATATACCAGAATATCCCGCTTCTGATATCGATAAATCAACATTCTCAACATCATCATGAGTGGTTATGAATCTCTTGCGCGTTAAAGTTGTATGTGTGTGTTGTTATTGTTGCGAAAAGTATTGAATGCTCAATACAATTTAGTTATATATCATCCAATGATCCACCACGATCGAACAACATTACTAAGCCACGTAACTTCGACGAATGTCAAGATAGTTACAGTCTATCTTACCACTATCTAACCACAACTTCATCTCGGCTCTTAAATTGATTTTGATTTGACGTAACATAACATAATGGTTTTAACCTAAAATAAAGTTTTACATTCATCAGTATTAAAGATTACTTTTTTCTACAAAATGTAATTCATATTTCAGCAATTATCTGCCTGCCTGCCAGCCCATTAGCTGTTGTTCAGGGGACAATGTCGAAGGCACAAATGCGTCAGACTCTAAGGCCGTGGTTCTAGCTAGTTCCAGCCAGAACTCAAATGAAGACGAGCATCAACAAGTGCGATTGACCGAGTCTCTATTGATCAAGTTAGAATTTTTAACTAATCCTAGATTTTACATTTATATTAGTATGTTTTTGTCATGAACGAATTAACCACTGGACCAGGCATATAAGCGGACGTACCTTTACCGGTCTTGTCAGTAACCAAGGAACTTTAGCCGTGGTCGTTTGTTTTTTATGTCAGTCTCAAGCACTTACTTGACAACAAAACATCTCCCAAAAATGACTAAATGTTCTGTTAAATGGTGTCAAAATTATAGCGGCGGAAGCAGCACTATTTCTTTTCACTTGTAAATACATTATTTTATTACATTTATTGTTATTTATCACAAAATTTAATTAAATGTAAAATAAAATGTCATATTATCCAACTATGTTAAATATAGTCGATATTTCTATGTATTGTTCACATCTGACAACCACTATAAAATGGCTGGATTATACCATTCAGAACAAATGACAAAACTGTCGAGTGAGTCCATTTGACATCGACTAGTGCTTGACAATGTCGAAAAACATATCGATATTTGACGAAATAACTGAACGAATTGTGTTATTTGTACAGTACAATAACATAAAATACTTTTATCACAGTATCTTACAATCTGATGACAATAAATATATAAAAATATTTTCTAAATCAAATGAAAATATAAATGCAAAAATTATAATTAGTATGTGTACTTAATTTTTTATTTTATTTTATACCATATATATATATATATATATATATATATATATATATATATATATATATATATATATATATATATATATATATATATATATATATAACTTTGGAATATTATTCCATTGTAATAATAATAAAGATCATTTTATTTCAACACATAAATTACACAAAATCAAACAATAATGTTTTAGCACTAAACTTCTGAGTTGGCGATTTGTAATAAAACACTTTACCATTTGCACTAATTATTTTACTTTCACGATCCAACACTCACTTTTTCACAATTTGCAATCACTTTTTCTTTTTTCTAATTTCACAAATAGTTTATTAAGAACTGAGCAATATGTCACAGTGTCACATTTTTATAAACTACCCGAGACAATCAATTGCCAATTAAAATAGTTCAATAACAGAATCAACAAAATCACTTCATTTAATTAAATTAGCTTAATATTTTTTTAATCTTTACAAAATAATATGTATATGTACCCGATATCCATTTGTTCATTAATATTATTATAGGCCAACAGAAAGTTGCCATTAAAGCCATCGTATTTATATAAATCAAATTAAAGAATAATTATTATTTGACACATTATTATTGCCTCTTTAATTCATTTATTTTAATTTATTATAATAAATACAGATATTTTAAATTAAAAGATGTAAAATATGGTGACTATGCTAACCAATGTCTAAAATGTCATTCATTGGTTCATCGTTATATATGTATTTTATCGATTACGTTCAAGCACTAGAAATATTGTATTGTGTATCAGTGTTTATAATAATGTGATAAAATCTTTGTGTGCATTATGCGTCACTTGGTTGAACTAGTTTTCATACATTTGTATTTTATGTCAGGTCCAGTCTCTAATTCGTTCATGGTTTTTGTGTGTCTTCTTTATATGTTCTCAATTTCTCATATATCACATGATGTTTGTATTTGACATCTTTGTAATTTTTCTAGACTACTTTCTAAATTAGCTCCTAAAATAAGTATTTATTGCATTGTCTAACTCTAAAGGTTTGTGTAAAATTTAAACTTAGAAATAATTTTCTAGTACATAAAGTAGGTTCCACATATACAAGAAAACTGGCACTGACGGACAGATCCGCAAATTATTTCTATAAAAAGTCATCTATAAATCACATTCGAGGAAATTATACTTCATAAGTGTTATAAATACTCCTTATATTATATACATTCTTTGTAATTTAAAAAAATATTCTCATGTATGACATTCATCATATCTATATCTTCGACGAGGAAATAAATAAAAATGAACCCTGAAAAAATAAACCAATTACTTCGCAACGAAGTATCACAGCAACAACAAATAACAGAAATTATGAAATTTTTAGTTGAAACACGAATTATTACATCCACAACATTGAATAGCAACACTGATGGAAATGAATAAAATAGCAATCATTAATAATTTTAGAGGAGACAAATTTGAACCGTCAAGTAACTCGTCAATTGAAAATTTTATCAATTATTTCAAAGCAAAATGTAGAGTAGGGGTGAATGTTACTTAGTTATACAGAAAGACCTTTTTATTATCATGTTTAACACCAGAAACACACCATGAAATTAAAACAGCACTAATACCCTCATTCGAAAATTCTTCCTACTTTCATATTAAAAATAAACTACTAGATATATATAAAACTCGGAAAACAAGATACAAGGTTGTGACAAAATTTTGGTCATATATCAGAGATACTTGTGAACGCATGGAACATTACACCAATAGGTTGAAAGAACTCAGCAAAGATTGCAGTTATGATGACACTATATTAGAACGACAGTTACGAGATCGCTTCGCTACAGGACTAAATTATCAATAATTACAAATTGAACTAAACTTGAACAACCTATAGCATATACATCGAGAAAACTTAAATCAGCAGAATTGAGATATTCAGTAATAGATCGTGAAAGACTTGCCATAAATTTTATTGCACAAAATTTTTTTACTAATATTTAAGACGAAACAAATTTACTTTGGTAACTAATCACAAACCATTCATATACATTCTAACACACCAGCGAAACCTACCAAAAATAGTAAACAACAGACTCGTGAGATGGGCTTTAAAAATAGGCAGCTATGATTATAAAATTTTATATAGAAAGGGCGAGAATGATACAGTCGCTGATTATTTATCACGAATGCCAAATTCTAAAGAGGAACTTACAAGAGCTGATTTAAGACTACTATCTCAACAACATATTAATGAAGAAACCCCGATAAATAATAGCCTTAAACAATTACTTGTACAATTACTTTGCAATACAATAAAAAGGATGGATAAACCTAGTAAAGGAAGCAGAACTTACAGCCTTATTTACGCAAACTTGAAGAACTTGCAATAGAAAACAATTTAGTTATGTGGCCTACCTTAAAATATTTATACAGAGGTCATCCAAGTATTTCGGCAATGAGAGCTTTAGCAGGATTTAATGTATGGTGGCTAACAGTAGAAGAAGATATTGATGTTTACGTTAAAAGATGTCCAGGAAATGAACTCGTACGTTAAATGATATCTCTATATTTTCATGGTCAATTCCAGACAATGTTTAGGAGAGAATACACATTGACTTTGCAGTACCGTTTGAGGGATAGTACTGGCTAGTATTGGCGGATGCTCTATCAAAAAGGATAGAAATTGTTCCAAGGGACAAAATTACTACAGATACACTTTTCAACAAACTAGACGACATATTGAACACCTTTGGACTACCACAAATTATAGTTTCTGATATTGGACCACAATTTACATCATCGCAGTTTCAAAATAATACAAAAGCAGTACAAACACCAATCAGCTAACATGGCTTGAAACTAAAGCACTTGACAGAAAACAACCAAATTCATCAGAAAAATCTAACGAACCTGTGACATCCATAAGAGCCTCGATTCCTAATATTACAACCACAGTAACGATAACGGTACAATCAACACCTAGAACCGGAAGCCTAACAGCAGAAACAATCGAACAAGACAGGCTAACCAATGAATCGAATAAGGATAGGACGTAGTAAGCGTACTATGAAACCGCCACGAAGGTTGATTGAAGAAATGTGCTTAAGGGAAGGATGTTAATAAAACAACTCCGGAGGAATGTGAAAAATACTCTTTATATATACATTTTTTGTAATTAAATAATATTCTCATGTTCGGTTCTCATATAAGACATTGTTTGACATTCATATTTATGCTAATAAAAATGTCTTATGATTTTGTGTATTGAAAAACTAAGTAAATGGAAAAATATTTTTTAGACATAATGCCGAAATGGAAAAGGAAATGGTAAAGATGCACCGTGAAAATAGACAGAGCAAAGGCGAAAGGGACAAAAATTCAAGCGAAACTAGGCAGAAGAAAAAAGAACACTTCGCAAGATGCAACGCGTTACATCAGTCGACTGCCGCAGCTGTGTCTCAGGTTGGTTAATTTCTTTAAGTATTGGTTAAATGATTTGGTCCACTTAAGCCCTTCTCCCATTACGATACGTCCAGGCGACTCTAATATCTTGCGAATCCCGGAGACTAATCGCCGCGGAGTATCGCACATACATTTGTATCGGTGCTCGCACACTACGCTACCGGTATCGTACGCGTCCGCGACAGGTCGCGCGCGACCCGCATTTTGATGATGCATTTTGTTATTTTTCAGTAGCGTAATGTACGAACGTAGAGTTGCCAGCAAGTATTCACCTAGTATGTGACTCGAGTATTGTATCCTACGTTTTTCGTAATGGGAGAGGGGCCTTTTAGATTTTGGTAGACTTAGACAGTTCTTAAGGTAATACGAATTTTCACAGTTGATCGATCATGAGTCATAAGTCATAACGTTCAGAGTTTAATTTTCGTATATTATATTAATGAGTTCTACAGATATTAACGCAATTCAATTTATTTATAACTAGCAGAACCCGCGGCTACGCTCGCGTTAAAAGTAAAAAAAAAAGAATTAAAAAGGTAATTTAACATATTCATCATCATCACCCTGCACATTTCCAATTTCTTGGGATCGACGCAGTACGTCCATTCTGCTTTTAATTTTTGGCAAAAATTGATTTTTACTAACATATTAAAAAACATTAAAATATATTTTTTAAGATTTCGCAATGTGTTTTTTATGATTTCGCTTTGTTATTTGCAAAAAAAGGTTTGCGTTTCATATTGTTTCTTAAAGATATAATGGAAAAAAATAATAATTTTAGTGACCGTAACTCCAAATATCCAGTATCTAAAAAGATATGACGTAACGTATGTTCTGTAAATTTATTTTTGTTTAAAGTATTGAGCAAGGTCTACTACCTCTATCATTTGCACATTTTTCTACTCTATCGTCCCAAAGTAAGAAAGAGAGAGAGAGAGAGGGAGAAAGTACAATAATACTACTAAGTACTAAGTACAATAATACTCGCATACAATTTTATGACTTCAAAATCATGTAACTTGGCTTATAAAGATTTTTAACTAAACTACGTTAGGTAATTATCACTTTCCGTGCATTCCATATTAAGAATGAGTTTCATACAGTCTTTCACCCCATATTTTACCACCTTAGGGGATGTTTTTCGAAAAATCCTGTTTTATCGAATGCCTACATCATATATTAATATGGTAATTTATTAATGGTAAACCTATTAATGTAGAAATTTTCATCAATAAAATTATAAGTAAATAAGACAATAATAATATTAAATTATAACAATATGTATAATTTCCTCAGCCGCACGGTATAAAGAGGGCTTCAAAGCAAAAAGAAGAAGCAGGTGCACCCAAACAAAGATGCAGCTCACCACGACTTCATACTAAACAAAGTTGTAACGGTGTAAACGCTCCTATTACCGCTTCAAATCCAGTCAGTAAGTCTAACAATTGTTGTTTTACTATACTAAATGGAGGTGAAAATATATATAAATATAGAAGAGGAAATATAGATTTTTAACATATCTATTGTTTTTTTTTGGGTACAATAATATTAGTATTCATCCATTAATGAAGTTTTTCGAAATATTTCCATTTCAAAAAAAAAAAAAAAAATTAAATCGTAGGTAAAGTACAAATCGGGGCAATGATTTCACACCTACATATATTCGTTTGGAATTAATATATTAATTTTGTCGTGAGATATTTAAAAAAAAATTATCTTTTATACTATAGATACGCAAATATGATTAAATATTGTTTTTAAATCTAAGGTTATATAGTAATGGTCTTAAACTTTATTTTTATTCTGTATATTTATCTCAGTGCCACCACCATGGCCAGCAAGTCAAGTGACCGATATGAATACATATATAGTGCCGCAGCCAATGTCTTTAATGAGCCCTGTGCATGTACCAGGTGAGTACATAATTATGTGAGCATATTCAATATACATATGTACGAGGATGTATCAGGCTGTCAGTGCAAAAACAACCTAACCCACATTTTTTTTGGTTTTTCGACTTAAGTATTACAGAGTATTCTAAATAAATAAATAAATATAAATATGTTGGGACTTTAACAAAGCACCATCTAGTTCCATGGTAAGCTACGAGACTTATGATATGGATACCTGATAGTTGATACACTATACATATATAATTTAATACATAAGTACATATTATAAATATAAACACCCAAGACTGAGTACAAACATTCGTGCTCATCACACAAATGAATGCCCCCGCGGGACTCGAACCCGCGACCGCTGGCACAGCAAAAATAAAATATTCGCTTAAACCGTTTTAAGTTACTTTGATGCCAATTTTTATACGAAGACTTTCAAACTAAAATTCGCTTTTATTAGTAACACTAAAAATTCTGTCTCTAAAATCCGATTCTAACGTGTTAGGCCTTTCAAATCAAATAAAATAAGCCCAAACTCAAAGTACTATTAGGTGTTGAAGAGTTCCACCTATCCACCTTCTGGCCTTACCATCAGATTCCAAACCGTTGCACTATCAACGGAAATAGAAACTCTTGCAAAGTTTCAAGTCAATATGAAAATTAGAAGTAGGTTAAATTAATTATTAGCTATTTTTCCACCCTTAGAGGTGGTATCTTTTTTGAAATTTAAATGACACCAATCTGGAAGTATACACCTTCAAACAAAACAAAAATTTTCCAAATCGGTTAATAAATGACGGAGCTCTGAGGTAAAAAAAAATCATACAGCTGAATTGAGAACCTCCTCCTTTTTGAGGAAGTCGGTTGAAAACTATAAATAAGTTTTGAAATACATATACATATTATGTATGATAATATTTTGCCATTTTCTCGAAAATAGCTGTTAGTGGGTTTAGGCTACTTTTGCGGTGACGGCCTCATATATACTAGTTCAGTAAAATTGGAACAGAGACGAAATTATGAATTCAATACTAGTTTTTGCCCCCGGCTCCAGTCGTGTGGTTAATACGTGAATAATATAAATTAGCGTGTATGTTTGTGTATTACATTGTAGGAATTTCACTTAAATCTGTTAAGCGACTACGGCGTGAAAATGTAAAAACAGGCGCATTGCATTCCTTCTCATAAATTGTATATTTATAGTATTAGTAAAAATATTAATTATTCTTTATGGATATGGATATAAAAAATCTATGTTTATGTTTTTCTAAATGTACATTCTTCTAGCTGAATTATCTGATGACGTCTTATAGTAACTTATAGGCTTACTGAAAATTCTTTTTTATTTTCAGGAGTAATCCCCGTATATTACACTCCAACAACCGACCAGCCTATATGTTCCATAGAGACCTTAAATAGCACTGCCAACAGTAGTCAGTTCCAAACATTCGCACGTGAGTATCGCTCTTATATAAGGCGATAAGACTTTTAATGTTTAAAAAAGTGTATTCTAAATTATATAAGGACCGCTGAGGTCGCCAAACATAAACTATGTCTCTGTGATATTAACGTGAAATAAAAGACATAATAATACATATAAATTGAAAAGGCAGTGGTAGCCCAGTGGTAACGCGCTCGCTTGGGAAACCGAGTGAAGCGGGTTCAAATCCAGGGTCTAGGGATCTATTTTCATGTGCAAATCATTTCTAACATGATTATTACATAAAACATCGTGAGGAAACCTGCATGTCTCAGAGATCCTAGCAAGTTTTCGAAAGACGTGTGAAGTCCGCCGACCCGCACTTGGCCAGCGTGGTGGACTATGGCCTGATCCCCCTCGTATTGAAGGGGGTCGGTGCCCAGCAGTGGGACGTTAATAAAAGGACTGAATACATATGTATGTGTGTATGTTTGTAATTCACGCTAAAACGGCTGGACGAATTTGGATGAAGTTTAGACACCTAGGATCGCACCCGAGCGAAGCGACGTTAAGTCACTAGTAGTAATTTTAATACATTAATGAAGACAGTGAAGTTTAACAAGGGAATTGTAATATAATTTATTTTAGATCCTGGCAGCACAATGTACAATATAAACCAAGTGTCTAATAGCACCACAAGTGGACCCAATATCACCAATACAGGAATGCCGTACCAGTCCCAAAGTAAAAGTATGTACATTTATTATAACACTACACTCATGCCAATTAAACTAAAAGAAAAGATAAATAAGCCTAGGAAGTAATAATTTTAATTATAATAACTAATTACAATTTAAAAAAAAACCTTTTGATGGACAACCTAATTGCTGAAATTTTCAAGTACATAATATTTTCATAGTTTTAAGATTAAAACTTTTTTTTTAGGATTTATTTCTGTTCTACATAAAGAGTAAACAAATCGTTAAAAAAACGAAACGTACAAAAATATACATATAACGCCATCTATTGAAATTTATTGGAACTAACTAGTCCTTCTTAACGAGCGTAATGATATTATATTCCTATACATTTCCAGTGCCATGTGTGATGTTCGGACAGCCGGTCTACGGAACCCCCGTTATGTATTCATCAATTAATCCACAAATATATACGATGCAACATAACTTCCTCTCCACAAACGAGTCAAATGTGCATCAATTGCTATTACCCGATAGAAATTATGAAGAAGTAAGTCATTATTTTTCATATTTTAGTTTAATATTGTGGGTGGATTACAATAACGAACATACATATAGGCAACTAGTATAGAAAAAGCTCTTGAGTGAATTATACATATTATGATGTATGTATTTCTTGTTATTATATATATATATATATATATATATATATATATATATATATATATATATATATATATATATATATATTTATTATATTAATTTAGTCAGTATATAGCCTGTCAGAGTTGTTCTTAGAACTGATATCCATGATTGCTTAACATTTGTGTATTATCACTGGAGTTTAGTATTTTTATTAATTCTCATATTTACTACTTAATTTAAACATAATGATTATTTTATATCGGGTTTATATGTATAAATTAATGCACCTAATATGTTATGATATAAAGATATATGAGTGCGTTGCGTTCTAGATATACATTAGTCTCGAATAAAATAACGGTGTTACAACAATTGAAAAGATATAATACTTTCTCATTACGTATATATTATATTTACGCGAATTTTTGACATTTCAAATGTAAATATAAATTTTGAATTTTTGACTTTCAATTGTAATAAAAAAATACTGGAATCCGAATTTTTATTATCACAGATTTTTATGTTTTTATAAAGGTGTGCCTGAACAAGCTAAGGAACCACTATATTAGCTCAAAAGTTTATCATTTATTAGATACAATTTTTTGGAAATATTATACGTTTTCTAAATAAATAGGTACCTAGTTTAGTTGTTTGAAAATAATTAAAACAACTGTTGCCAACACATTTACAAATTTCACATGGTTTTACATCCAACATGTAACTCTTAGCTGAATACCCAACAAATACTTCATCTTAATAAGCAACTCATACTAAAGAGCTGACTATATTCAAGGCAATTATGTAAATTACCATACAATTATCATCACATTAGCACAGCTTTCTACAGTCTTTCAATAATGTAGCTAAAATAGTACCCACAAAGATAGCGCGCGAGTAGTTTTGCCAATTGTGACAATATGCCGATATTCGATAATTTCGTATTTGACTCATAGGTGTGGTACGTTTTAATTTTTGGGTTGTCATCATAAATTAAAATTGTACTATAAGTAAATATTTTATTACTTTTTTAAAAATGGAGGTGTCTAAAAATGTTTTACTTTTTTTTCGCTATCATATGAATAAAATTTTATGCTGGTTAGATCTTTTCGGAATAAAAAACCAGTGCCCATATAAAAAGTGGACACATCCTTTTGTCTTAAATTTATTGTCGCGTGTGGCGACGATCTTAAGACGTACATATAACAAAGTTGACAGAGTTCAGCATTTTGTTTGCTTGATTATCATAAAAAAATAATCATTATTGCTCTTCACAATACTATTACTAGAACTTTACTTAAACACTTCTTTTTTATCTTCTTTATCAAATGCTATTGCAATAGCTTAATCTTTTAAAATACAATATAAGCCAATCGTATAATGAAAATACATCGCAGGCGTGTAAAACTTTGCCAATGAGATCTGGCAAACGGCTCACATTAAATACCTGGAAACAGAAGACTATGGAATCTAAGCCGAAAGTACCGGATGCGAAGAAAGCGACAAGTGACATCAGTCCTTCTTCTGTCGACGTCTTCAATAGGGTATGACATTCGATAGAATCTTTTCCATTCATATGTGCTATATATTTGGCATATTAATATTTCAAAGAACATCAAATATTTCTCTTATAATATATATCATATATATAAATTATAGTGGCCAAAAAAAAATTTTTTTTTTCGAGTCTCTTACGAAAATATTTTAATTTATCATTTTTTAAGACAACCTTTAGAGCACAGTTAAAAAAATAAAATAAAAGGTGGCTCGAAATTTTTAATAATTTCCAATGTCGTTGAAAATCTATGTTTTTTTCGTTATATCACTATTTTCTACTATAATGAATGATTAGAATTCAGAAATTTCGTTCAAGATTTTTTTAAGTTTTCAAGTAGAGTACCTACTGAATAATATTCATGTTCAGACGTTTAATAGTGAAAATCGTCTCGACATTTTTTTTGCATCTTAGAGAGATGCCTTATTTCTATTCTTTAGTACGTCAACTTCAAGAAAAAAATAAATAAAAAAGTCGTTAATATTCATGTTCAGAAGTCGCTCGAAAAGGTTTAAGGTACTCAGAAACTAAAAAAAATTCTTAGAAAATAGTGAAGTAAAGAGAAAAAAAAATTAAACAATTTTGAGCGACCTCTTCAATTTTTTTGAACTGCGCTTTAGAGGGCTTTCTAGTTTTTTTGGGCCACCCTAATATAAATGCATATTAGCAAAGCAAGCTTGATAATTTTGTTTAACATATTTGCGCATAACTATCTTTTTACTAGACATATTTGAAAAACGAATAACATCAATAACTACAATACGTACTTTCACATGACTTGAAAATACTTATCTTAACAAGTGTTTTTCGTAGTTATTTTATCGAAAGCTTCATTATATAGGCTATAGTGCAAATTCATACTTTAATCTATAGGTACACATTACATATAATAAAATAGTAACTTAGCGAAATCTGTACGTGAAATATTTTTCAAAAACAGTGACTGTTACGTATTGTGACCCCAAAACAATACTTATAATTTTTTTCTGTGAAATTATATTAGCTTCTGTGAAATTATATTACGTTTATTCTTTAAAATTACTATTTTGTGTATTTTTCCTCGGTTGCCTGGTTCCTTCTTTACAAACATACCTATAGTTTAAGTAATTTTCTTCTTACCGCTTTTTGTCGCACTCATAATTGGACCCAGTTATGCAAAAAACAGACATGTGCGTAAAAGTACCAACAGAGTTATAAGCATTTTATTATAAAAAATAAAATAATTATAAAAAATAAACAATACTTATATAAATATTGTACAATTTTAAAATAACCAGAAAAACAAAACATAACCCAAGTGCAACTATCGATAGAAAAATGCTTATGACTCTGTTGGTACTTTTACGCACATGGCTGTTTTTTCCATAACTTGGTCCTATTTCGTGTATCGCTTTCGCATCTGACTAGTACGGAAATTGATTAATGCGACTTTTGAATGGTCGCTCAGTCTTCAACCATAGTACAGCCGTCCCGGCAAGCGAGATTCGTGCTACAAGTAGCTTTTGGAGCGTTAGACTCCGCATCGTCAATCCATTTGTCCATGACGTACGTCTCGTCTTGACCATTAAAAATTATAATATGTTTATATTATAAATATAATATTTTATAATATTGAGGGATACCTCGCTTCATTAAGCTCAGAGTCATTCTATTAGGCGATCAAGGAAGAACAGAGTCATGTTATTAGGCGACTAAACATAGAAAGAGATTGTAATATAGGTACTATTCTTATCAATACATATAATAAAACAGTAACTTAGTGAAATCTGTACATGAAATATTAAAAAAAAATGACTGTAACGTATTATGTACCGAATGTAGATCTAGATACTAACACATATCATTTAACATTTTTACGTATTGAAAATACGTTATTCCATGCTTTTTTAAGGTTCTAAATGTAATAATTTTACAATCTTGTAACGGACACTGTCATTTCGGATATCCACTCTATCCATACGAAACTTGAGTGTAATATGCTTTCGAATGCACCTAGCTTTCTTTTATTTATAAAATAAAGGTCCATGCAGCTTGTGCTTTATGCGTCAGTAAGATTATGATATTTTTTTTTAATTATATGGTAAAATACCAATGTTAAGATAGATCTTTAAGAAATATAGATCTTTCTTTAGGAAAAAATATACTGAAATTCTTGTTACTATAATGTGCACGTACATAAAGATTTATAGGTTGGAAATTGGAATAGAATTAACAAATCTTTTCCATACTTTGTATTGTATTTTATATGTTCAAATTATGATAATATGTATATCAAAATGCTCAGCAAATGCGGACCCCAAGACCAAAACCTATAATTTGTTTTGTGCGTAGTATTATTTATATTTAATCCTGCTTACAACTGTGAGTATAGGCATCTTTATGTTTAGCTTAATCAACAAACAGGCAAGTACAAAAACTTAATTAGTTTAATAGGTTGTTGCATCAATTTTTTTGGTGTTTCTTTGTATGTGTTTATGTGGCTTATTGTCTTATGGTTTATACGTAAATTACTAACGAAGTAATAATTTTTTGCCAGCAGAAAACGGAATCTGCCTCGAGCCAAGACAGTAAAAAGAGAAAATTGCATAAAAGCAATAGCAACGCCACCGTTGAAAAAACTGATGAAGAATCCAGCTATTCTTCTCTTTATTCATCTTTCTTCAAGACCGAGTCTGGTAGCACAGAAGAAAGTGAATTAAAAAATAAAGATAAATATGAGGGAATGGTAAATAGATAAATACTATCTAACTGTAGTAATATTTTTTTTTGAGTTAAGGAAAGTTTTTTATAATTTATTATGCTTTACTATTAAACTTCAATAATTGTAAAACGTTTTTAGTTTTTAAAAATGGTTATTAAATTATTTGGAGTTTATTTTCGTATATATTAGAATGTGTACACTTGCGTTCTGCTTAATTAACTCTCGATGTATTTTCTTGGACATTAATGACTGTAACCTACTACCGCTTAACTGCTTTGGAGATATTGTATGGCACTAGTGGGTGCGCAAAAACCAATTCAGTCTCTATTCCTCTCCTTATCAAAATACACTGGGATGATACTTCAGTGCAATCGGAGAGATTCCGAGGTTCGGGGGTGAAATACTTCCAACATGCTAACTTCCGGCTACTGAATTTCTTAACAGAAGTATTAACTATGAATTATAACTAGCCTATCCCAGGACTAGGTCTCTGGTAGGTAGGACTAGCACTTGGTCTACATGATAACTACTAGACGAACGAAGAAGTTGTAAAAAATGTTCCTTTATATGGTATACTAGAGACTCACCGTCGCTTCGCTCGGGTTCGTCCCTAGCTTGCTTCCCAATACAAACTTTTATCCCCATTTTCACCCCCCTAAAGGATGATTTCCGGGATAAAAAGTATCTTATGTCCAAGACCAGGGTTTCAAACTATGTTCTTACCATTCACATAAATCGGTTGATTAGATCCAGAGATTACCCTCTACAACGTCACAAACTCAGAAACTTTACCTCTTTATAATATTAGTATAGATATCTTGTTACATATGAAGATAAAATTAATTTTCTTAATTTCCTATAAATGTTGTAGAAAAGGCGGCGAACTGGCGATACACAAACAATGCAAAATGATGCTGCAGTCAAAAATGAATCACACCCTATGAAAGTAGCCAAGAAGGAACAAGTAAGTAATGACATATAAAAACTATGTACGTCTTCTATTTTTAGTAATAATAATTATCAATAATAATTTTCGAGTTTTTCGTTATATTTATTTCTATCAATTCTTTCTTTCAATCAATTTCGTTGTTTCTATCAATCCTTTCATGCAATTGATGCAGGCTGGAAATTCACTTTCGACGTGAAATTACGAAGAGTTTCTACAACTGTACATATATATGGTTTTATTGTACGTACTGTTTTTGTTATTTATGTGTCAGTGTAAGGAAACAAAATGTTGATATAAAAATTAACTATATTAAAGTATTATATTGTTTATATGAATGTAAAAACTAATTGTGAATAGGATGTAGTTAGATCCAGCGAATGATTTTCAGTAGCGTTTTTAAATTTCTTTCTCTTTATATCCATCAAGAAAATGTCTCTCCAATTCGCTCCATTAGCGAGTTTAAAAATTAATATTATAGTAAAAGGCTCGAAATTTAGCCATCCAGGTATTGTTCCTCCAGTTGGGTCTGGACATTGGTGTATTACTCAAGACAAGCAAGCTTATGTACATATTATATAGATTAAAGTAACAAAATGTACCGCACATTGCAGGTTTGCCTAACATCAGAAGTTATTTACAAGTATCAAATTGTAACCAAAACTTTGGAGGAAGTGTTGTCTCGAGATAAGGAAAAATTGCAAAACTTTGAGCAAGTGTGTATTATAATCTTATTATGTTTTTAATATTATTTTAGTATAATTTACTAACAAAGTATAAAAATAGTCATACCATACTGGTAGTATAAATTAAATCCATACTAATATTATAAATGTTAAAGTGTGTATGTTACTTTGTTTGTTTGTTTGTTTGTTTGTTTGTTTGTTTGTTTGTTTGTTTGTTTGTTTGTTTGTTTGTTTGTTTGTTAGTTTGTCTGTCTGTCCTTTTTTCACGTTAAAACAGAGTGACGGATTGGCGTGATGTTTTGCGTGGAGATAGTTGGGAGGGCTGGAGAGTGACATAGATTATGTTTTACCGCGAAAGATTATCTCATACCGACGTGAAAACACGTTATTATGCAACTCAAAAAATATTTATGATTAAAATGATTTGAAACTCGGTATTATGTTCTTCAATACAATTAAATAAATTCATGTTTTAGGATTTTTCTAAATTCATCCTATTAGGGGTTAAAATAGGAGATGAAAGTTTGTATGAAACCAACCCTTTTTTAAATTTTAGCGCAAGCGAAGCCGCGGGTTCTGCTAGTATAATAATAAAATTAAGATTATTTATTAGAATGATGATACAAATTATAATTATCTGTTGATGATCAAAGTCTAGTCTAGTCTATAATTGAATGTTTGTTAATTTATCAAAAAATTACTTACTTTCAGCCCACGCTGGTGAATGAACAGCTCGGTCAACTTTACCTGGACTTACAGTTAGAGGGTGTTGCAGCGAGACTTACTTTAGAAGAAGGAATCACTAGTTCTAGCAGCTCTTGTGATGACTCTTCAGCAAATTCAGCCGAGGTAGCTTAATATTTTATCCTAAACATTACTTTCTTGATTTTAAAAGGACATTTTTACCATAAAAAATAGTCGGTGGAAGACACAATAGTGGGTATACCAATGAAAAACGATTAAAAAATTAAGACGAGACGTCATGCATGCATAATATCAAAGTGGGTTTCAATAAATATTGTAATTGTACATTTAACGTATATAAATTAAGTAATTGATCATACGCCAGTCTGTTCCACCACTACTATATAAAGAAGTGCTAATTTTTTATTGTAAATCACAAAATGTAGGTCAATTAAGTATAATTTAAAATTATTTAAATCAACAGCGTAAATGTGAATACAGCAAATTGACGATGATCTTCGAAGAAGATGCACCTCTACCGCCGCCAGAGGCATAGTGTCTTGTGACGTCACAATCCTGTATCGTACACTGAAGTGTTCGAGCTGTCACGAACTATATCAAATATTTAGTGCTTTCGATGTCGCCAGCGCAAGTGATTTTAGTTATATAAATAATATGTGGACAATGGACATATACTTTATATGTAATACATTTATTGTTTTAATATATGATAATATTAATTGTTAAATATACCAAAAATTACGTTTAAGTAATTTCATTCTACACAAATTCAGTTAAATTTTTGGTTTAGCAGAGCCTAATAATAAAAAATATTTGAACGCTATTTTGTTATTTTGTAGTTGTTTTTTTTATATTCTTTACCGTCAGAGTGTTTGTTTAATGGATTAGTAGGTAATGTTCTGAATATATTATGGGATCTTTTTGGAAAGGTTCTAGTTAGAATTAAATACGTAGTTGTATCTATTTAATTCTTTTATTAAAATATTCACGAGTCTGAATACTCATAAAGCAGGTAGTGAACGTAACAAAATTGTAATGAGGTCATATGTACCTGTAATTATTTATGAGGCGTGGTATAGTGGAAGCCATAATATTAATTATTAAAAGTATTTTTATTAGTTTGTTTAGTTACGAGAAGGGTTAAACTTCGGCAGTCCAAATTGAAATGTACCTTAGTTTTACTTCAATCGAACAATCCCATCCAAAGATAAGCAAAGCTCCTAAATTATCATAGATTTATATTAATGTTTGAAGTTTCCATGTAAAATGTGCAAATAAATATTTTTAGTGAATGTATGAATGAATCAAAAAAAATCATGGAGGCCATGTTTTTATAGTGGCTAGCTCTTCTGGGATAAGCCATTTAAAGTTCTGATCGGGTTCTTTGGATTCTTTATAGTGATAGTACAGTACATTTATTTTTTATAGCGATCGGCAACTTTTGAGTTTCTTTTACTAAGAAAGTTTTTTGAAACGTAATTTATTTTATTACATTACTTGTATTATAACTTCAAGCCAAAGTCTCTATTAAATTAGATTTTTACAGAATGAACTAAGTTATGCCATTGGTCACATTAATGTATTAGGCGAAATCTAGACTAATGAGCCACAGCCGTTTGCAGTGTATTTCCTGCCTTTATGTTCAAATATATTGGGAATAATTACAACATAATATGCAAATTTATATATGGATGCATATAGAAACTCCGAAATAGCCTATGGGTAACTGTGTAGTACTGTACAAGTATATCCATACTAATATTATAATACGAAGGTAACTGTCTGTCTGTCTGTCACCTTTTCACTCTTAATCCGCCGAACCGTTTTAAATGAAATTTGGTATGGAGTTAGCTTAAGACCCTGCGAAGTTTTTATCTTGAAAATTAGACCTTACCCCCCTTTTCACCCTTAAGAGGGTAAAAAGGGGTATGGAGGTTTGTAGGAGAATCAATCGTTTCTCAAGTAAGAGATACATTTTTTTATGTTTTTAAAATACTTGTTCTATACCTATGTATATAATATGTAGTCTATCTATTGGAATAGACTATAATAGTAACCGTAAAAAAGTACCTAGTGACGAACCCGAGCGAAACGAGGGCGACTCGCTAGCATTATGTAGTTTTTGAATTTATATAAATGATGTCCGGTTATGGAGATTATCTCTTTTTTATTGTAGTAAAGTAGTAGGTTTTAGATGCAATGTATGTGCTAAGTGTGTATGATATCGATCTAAAGTAATCGTGGCTTTGCTTAAATCAAGTTTTGTCAAAGGCTTTATATTACTACGCATAAGCGTACATCAGTTCATTTGACATTTATATTATTATTTAGATTTAGAGTTACTTTGAACTAAGTGAAGTAATCTGTATGAGATCCTCTAACGTATTAGTCTATTGTCGTTGCTGACTTATAATGAATTAATATTATAAATTTTAAAAGGAGTAAATGTGTTTAAATGTTTAAATTCAAATTTATTAAATAACTGTGGTCTTTGTGTATATGTGCAGCCAGCATGGCTATCTTTGATTAGCTTTTTTAATTAGAGATATTATATTTTATAATTATATTCAGATATTACTTTATTATCTGTACTCTAATGATTGTAGTTACTTAATAATATGTTTTAGACAATTAAACATTGCTAAACTTCCTTAATTGATTATAAATTAAGTTGCCACTTAGGCATTGCATGTACTCTTTATCAAAAACACGGGTAAATTTATTGATAATATTGGCTTTTGCCGTATTTAAGCCCAAAAAATTTTAACTAATATTTCGTTCATAGAGTTTTATTCAAAGTTACACAGAGAATTGTTTTTACCCCAAACTGTAATACGAAAATAATTTATGTAAGCGTTCTACATATACGTACATACATAATATGTACATAAATATTATGTACGTATATGTATAACGCATGTACATAAGTATGTACTTATGTACATACGTAATAAGTTGTACAAGATCGTATTTAGTATAAATTTTAAATACATTGTCAAAAATTGACAATATATGACGAAATATCTAAACTGTTTAAAATAAGATGTAGAATCATCTATTTTATGATAAAAATATAAAGTACAGGTACTTTTTAACTTAAGCAGAACCCTGAAGTAACTACAAAACACATAATAAAAAAATAAAAAAAATAATTAAAAAATACAAAATAACGAACCAAATGGCTCATAGAAGTTAAAAAGATGTGTTTCTTTGTAATTAGATATATAAGTAACTAAATTTAAAGTAATTATTTAAATGTGTAATTGTTGGATAATGTATTTTAGCTTTAATGATTTACGAATATTAAATAATTTATACATGTCGTATGCCATGGCATCGATTATTCGTAACTTTTTCAATTTACACGAAACGTGTTTTCAACAGTCAACAAATAAATGACTTTATATAAGTTGTAATTTTAATTTCATTCCTTTTATATATATATATATATATATATATATATATATATATATATATATATATATATATATATATACAAAATTAAAGAAGGGTAAAGGTTAAGGCACAAAGTAAGAAGAAAGTAGACAAAGAGGAGTTGACCATACATTTGAATAAAATTATCTTAAAATTAATTAATTATCTTAATATTTATAATTATTATTTATTATTACATGAAAATTTAAGATTTATTAAAATAGCTAAATATACGTAGGTATATTGCTTATAATGTAACTGTCATGACGTCGATGTAATGTATCTAAGATCGGATACCTACCCTATGAAATAATAGAAAAAATAAAAAAGTGAAAAAAGGAATCTCCCTATTATGCCTATGCGAGCTGTGTATATGTATGTATTTATGTGCTAAACGTCTTAACCTATTTTAATGATTTATACCTCTTTTGATTGGTCTTTATTACGCAAGTGTAATAGGCTATATAATATTAAAAATCAAAATGGCGCATTTTAGGAACCTTTAGTGTCTTGAAAAAAGATTTTTCTTCTGAACCTGTCGAGAAGGATATCAAAAAAGGTTTTTGAGAGATGGTCAAAAATAAATACAACTTAAATATTTAAAAGTAATTTGGGATAAGTGATTGTTAAGTACAACTCCAAAGGTCTACTGACTCTAAAAAATCTCTAAAAAGGCTAAAACAAAACAACAAACCAGACTGCGTAAAAAGAGAACTAAAAAGAAGGTAACAACTTAAAAGGAAAATAGTATTATGCGGCCGGAGACATATTATGGACATTGTACATACACGTGACAAGATTCGCATCAAGCAGGGTTGGATTTAGGGGATGGCAGGCGGGGCTACAGCCCCGAGGCTTACACAGGAAAGATGCCCCCCACAAAAGAAATAAAAAAAAAACAAATTCTGACTCTTTCGTTTTTATTTATTTTTTTCAATATTTTTAGCAAGCCTATAATATAAATATGTTTGATTATATTCTTCTTAAATATTAAAAATAATTTATCCATATTCGTTCACCGCAAGCCGTAGTCGGTTTAAAAGAGGTAACAGAGGTGTTATGATTTATAAATTATCATGCTTTTTTTTGTTTTTTCCGTGTGGGTTGATTTATTTTATATATAATTTATAGGACTCTAATATTTTTATCAAATGCTAATGTTTTATAGGTGAATTCACGTTTGTTTAGTTCAAATTTAAATTGGTGAAAATTTGATTTGGGTGCGCGGATTTTGTTCATAAGTTCATTGGTTTTAACTTCTTCGTGTGGATCCTTGATTCTTTTTCCTAAATAAAAGTATCCTAACGTACTGCTTATAACATCGGTTATCTGCCAGTAAAAGTCCCGTCAAAATCAGTCCAGCCGTTTCGGAGATAAGCTGGAACAAACAGATAGACAACAATAAAAAAAGTTTTTTTCTTATTAGTACCATATATTGTATGCATTTCATAAGCATTTAGTAAAAAACTGTTATTTTGACATTACAAACAGACACTTCATTGTTATTTATGTGTATAGATAAAATTACAGCATTTTATCATTTATTTATTGAAATCACCCACAGTCAATCACAATCAAAACATCACTAAAATTTTAGACACATACAAATTTATATGCGATATAATATTTCTTAATTTTATTATAAAATAGCATTGCCCGCGGCTCCGCCCGCACAGATGACTAAAAACCAAATTCTTAAGTTTTACATATTAGCATACTCTTACAATGCAGTTTTTGTATTTTTTTCTCAGAAATGAGGTACTTTCCCCCGGTAAAAAGTCTCCTATATGTTGACCCGGATAACCAGCTATCATGATACTAAATATCATCAAAATCTATCCAGTGGCTTTTCCGTGATACGGTAACAGACAGACAGACAGATAAAAATTCTAAAAAAGATAGTTTCGGCTTCTGTATCGATAATAGAGTCTATTTCAATAAGATTTCCCAAAAAATATTTAATGTACAGATTTGGCTTAGTTACAATTTATTTATATGTATAGATATTCAAATTGATGATATATGTTGCGGACGACGAGTCTACGCGACAACAGATTTTAATCTTTGTCAACTTGTTCTCCTCTTTTTAATTCAATTTTTATGCATTTGGGATTTTTTTATTTTTGTAAATTTTATTTTCTGGAGTGGTAGTGTGTAATGTCCATCTCTCTAGTTTTGGTAAACAAGTACCTACTTATATACAATCTCAAAATTATTTGTATCTTTTCATTTTAAAAAAGTGTTTATGGCGTCAATAAATCAATTTATGGAACCAAAACATATTTTTAAATTATTTATTGATCAACTATCTCAGTATAATATTTTGTTACGAGTAGGTAGATATATTAAAATGATGCATATTCTTTTAATTAAAAAGTATACTTTACCATAGATTATTTATGCATACATTGAGTCTATAATTATATGGTCTTTTTAATGGCTACTTTAAGATTTCTATCCATAATAAAAAAAAGTATTAATATTCAGCGAAATCATCAATGATTTTTCGTCGAAAAAAGCTCGCAAGATTCCATTCGTTAACGCTGTAATTTAATTTCGAACAATTCTTGTATTTGATTATATCTACACATTTTAAAAACTTAAAACACTTGACTAAAAACATCCCTAAATCCGGCCCTGGCAGCAAGGTTAAAACATGTATGTATGTCTCCGACAACTTCGTTAACTCGTTCCCGTCCTTTTAGTCATTTAGTCATTCAGGTGTTTTTTATTTTATAATTTAATTTTTATTGACTTGTTACAGATAAATGCCACATTTATTACTATTAAAAAGATTTGTAAAGTAAAATAACGATTAATGTATGCGTTTTTATATACGTATGGTACAATCATTAAACGACGGATTTCACCTGAATTGAGTGGAAATTGGGATAGTTGGAGAAAGGACGGTAGGTAAAAACAACAGATACAACAAGGTAGTAGTTAGATTTATGGGTTTTATTTACACCTGGGCTAACTATTAACAAATCACGTAATACAAAAATTAAGTCATTGAGTCATAGTTATTGCGTATTTAGTAAAAAAACAATAATTAAAAAAAAATAGAGCCGAAGTTGGCTTAGACTAAAACTCACCTCTAAAATGCATGAATATATTCGGCATGGACAGATTTTACTTCACCAGAAGTTTATTTATTTAGAATTAGAAAGCTTAATTATTTTGATTGCCTGCTTAAGTACTACTTAATTAAAATAAACCTACTAACATAGTTTACAAGTGTAGTGACTTACTTACAACATATTATACTATGGATATTCTGTGATATATATGATTATCATTGTCATTAAAGCTTATTTACACCGTAGATTTTAATATACCTAAATTTACAATAAATTTAATAAATCTCGTAGTCAGATATGTTCGATGACCTATTCATGTAATTAATTAAAATTATAACGAAATGTGGCGCACTCCATGTGAATAAAATAATTTAATTGCTATAGGTTTTGTTTGCTTTTGTTTAGTCCAAATTCTATCTTTTATGACAATACTTCTTAAAAAAGATGTTAACGAAAAGGCAATAGGTATAATAAATAAAAATAAGCATATTTAAAAAGTCATTTTTATTTTACAGGATTATATGAAGGTAAATCAATAATACGATTAATATTAATCGATTCACGTAATTATCAGAAGTTCATTATATAATATAATATATCGCTTAAGTTATTTTCTGTAAGTATCGATTCTCTCGGATAAACTAAAAAAGGGTGTAATGTAAAAATGTTTAAAGAATCTGCCTATTATGAGAACCTGTCATTGAGTGTTTTATGCTATCAAACGCACACTTGCTAGGTGCTCTGTGAATACAATGTAAATAATTACATTCACGCACACAAAGCAAATGTCGGCTAACACTGACACAGCTCTACCTGCGCAAGAGTCGCATTCCGTCACCCACCTTCACGATTGGCCGCCGAGCCTCTAAGGCTTTGAAACAGTATTAAATTTATTTAGAAAGTTGGCAGTGATATTAAGTGTACAAATTTTCGTGTCACAATGATAGTAGTTTAGGGTAAGTTATTATAAAATACTATATACATATAAAATAGAAAAATTACTAAAAGTGAAATCGAATATTGAAGCCTTACCTTATCACGTCCGTGTATCCGTTGACTGTAACTTGTCATTATATTACAATGCCATGTGATCATTTTATTCAACATATTTAAGTAGTTTGAAAAATTCTATATTAGATATTTTGAGTGGGTTTTATATAATATATGTATTTTATTAGAAAACGACGTATATTAATTTTACAAGAGTTATATAAATAGATAATTAAATCTATTTTAACTGAGTGATCTAAGATGTTTTTACTTAACATTTTACCTGGATGACTCATTGGAAACTTTACAAGACAATCTGTTTATAATACCTAAGTATTATTTTGGAAATAAGTATGCATTTATACGTTATATAATGTAAAATATTTTTAATCAAATTATTGAACATTAATTAATATGGGTAAAATGTTTTATGTGCTCTATTTCATTTGTAACGTTAATGCTAATCCGTCATAGATCAATAATTCTGTATAAGCTTTTTCATTCGGGATTTCCGTTAAATGCCTGTAACCTTTTCACCAGATTATAATTCGAAACATGTACAATGTACATATACTAAATGATTTATTTTAATGTTCCATGTCTTCGAGTAAATAAATGTGTAATTAACTAGACGTTAATAGAATAGTCGTTATCAAGACAAGTTTTGAAACGTTGTACCTAAATGACTATGTTGACAAATGTACCTCAAATTATCAAAGTCGTGTGCAAGAAAATAATATTAGATAATACTAAAAATACTTATACATTTACTTAATACGTAGGTATTTTTTTTCAATAAAACATCCTCAAGTAAACACCTGTTTCAACATTAGTGACAAATTGCTCTTAATGAGTAGAAAATAGATAAGAATTGACTCTCATGCTCATGATAACATTATGTTTGCTACTCTGATGTTCAAAAGAAAACACAAAACAGGTATTATACGTTTATTTCACAGACGGTCTACCCGGTAAAAAGTACATACTGAATTGTATAAAATTATACTTTAAATGAAAATAATTGTAAAATGATTTTCAATCTTTCCATATTGTTGACAACGTCGGTGATGTTTATGTGAAACTAGCTAGCTATTTGCAGTTTCATACGCGGTAATTCATTTACTATGTCAGTAATCATATTTTTTTAATATTCATACATATTGTATCTTTCTTGCGGAGACGCTTTCGCGTTGGTTGGTTGTAGTTTCAAGTGACAGTTGGAAAAATATTACTTTATATCTAAACTTTGTCACCTCTGATCTGGTTTTTTACCCTCTATTGGTCCATAATAGGTTTAATCAGTGTTAATACAGAAATACCTACGTTGTTATGCTTCTTCTTTGAATGACTGAATTAAATATTTTAAGGGCCTTCTGTATGGTTTTGGTACAGATTTAGTATTAAATGCTAGCGAAAGATATGCCGTACTTAGTTTTTGCAGTTTGCTTGTATTTCTATAGTCTTTTCTTTATAAATGTTAAAAGCAGTTTTAAAGAATGCTTTTTTTTTGATAAGTATAATAAGCACACTACGAGCCATTCTTGAACATACCAAGGTAAAGTACACGGTAAATCAGATGCATGATCAGGCTTCTTTTTATTACTTTAAAAAAATACATAATTTCCAGATTTGGTTTTATAGTTTAGTTCACTCCGTCAAACTGTTCCTTTAGTTCCATAACAAGCAAGTGAAGCAAATATGAGCAGGAAAATTTAAAAATATACTTTATTATGTGCTGAAAAATTTATAAAATGCCTACTCAGGGGAGATATTTTATATTCATTTCCCGATACGGAAATCTGAAGAATCGTAACGTAATTCAGGGCTAAGAAATACCAGCATGAAAACATGATCCCAAATCTATCCTGAGCATTCTTGGGGCATTCTAAAATTTTGCCATAAAGCAATACTCACATTAAGATTAATTAAGACCAACAGAACAATCGGGAGTTAAATATTTATAAAATATTAAATAGTTAATACAAAAGTCTGAAAAATATTAAGAAGTAGTTATAAAAACCTAATTGGATAAAGTAGTATTTTCGGCGAGAGACCATATTCTAAATCTTTGTTTTTTTCTGTAACTTTGCAGATCAATGTTATTGACAGCTAAATATATTATATATTATATATTATCTCATTCAAGTTAATCATGTATCTTTTATGTTCTTGCAATTTATGTAAATGCCGTTTGCTTAAACTTTTACTTCAAGTAATCGAGAAAGTTGTTAGTGTCAGCCAGTTATTTTGGTAAGGAATAAAGCTACAATATACTTCGATTTTTAAAAACTACAAATTTATGACGATAGCTTTGAAGCGTTGAGGAAAGCTGCAGCGATATAAAGGCGCGCGGAATGCCAATGCTGTATTTATTGTTTTTGTCTCATTTGTATGCAGGAGTGAATTCTCCGCCCGAGCTCGTACAGGCTCTATGAATCTGTGCTAACAAACACATTCAAAACTATATTTTAGTTACATGTGCTGTTAGATGTTGTTTTTATGATTTAAAAACCGTACCTACTAATAATACTCGGAAAGCTACATTTCGACGTACTTGATTGGTATTTTCATTATTATTTCTTTCAGAATTATTTTACTCTGTAGTCTCTTATTGAGAAAATATATAATCTAAAAAAAATTATGTGGTACGATTTCTTATTAATAATTAATTATTTCAAAGGTATTATATATTGCCTAACGTCAACAAGTAAATAACGTGTCGTTTATCAGAAACCGCCGGATATTATTGGGAACATGGCTCTCACCCGGATATTGCACTGTACTGTTTTGAATGCTATTTGCTTACCTGCCCGGATGGTCTCAAAGCTAAATACGCTTCAATAGTTGTTAAAGACAGTACCTTATTTACTACTAGCGTTATTATTTTACAGTAAACAAACTATATTGCCCATCTATGAACTTGAAATACGTTGTCGAATGTTATATGAGAGGTTTTATTTACATATGATGGCCGCACTCTGACTTCGTCCAGGTGCAAAGTGCTTTATACCAAAATGTCGTACTATTGTATCCAAGTTAATAAGTCATGAATTATCTGGCACGCTCCACGCGCCATCGTACGTTCACGTACGTGACAAAATGTTCATTTCACTAAAATTTCATCACAATCGAATAAATAGTTTAGAAATGTAACTGAGAAACATATAGTTTTGAATTGAAGAAGAAGTATCTATATTTTAGACTTGGTATCTTTACCATAAACTGTGCGTACCATATACTGTCGTTCATAATGTGTGTACGTGTCTTTATGATTCAAAATTGGATACGCCAGAGGAATAATCTTTGCTAAGCCGATGTATCAGACAGAGCTTGGATTATATTAATAGACAGAAATCCTTTGAAAGCTTTGGTTCTCTGAGGTATTACTATTTCATTTTGTATTTGATCATTTCAAATGTGTATTTGGATATTGAATTTGCATCGTTTATTTGGTGTGTGTCCATTAGATATCTATACATATAACAAAACTGTAAAGGTCGAATGTCTCTACATAGAAAAAAATGCTAGAAACCGAGTCAGGGGGTGTAAGAATACAAATAGAACAAATCCAGATTATTTCAGTTTTTTTCGTTTTTCTGTCTGTACAGTCTGTTTGTACGGGCTAATCTCTGAAACAGTTGGACTGGTAGAAATTAAATTTTGCATGGTGGTACCTTACATCCCCGGTCAACATTTTAGATAATTTTCATCCCGGAAAATGAAAGAGTTTCCGTGGGATAGTTAAAAAACACCATATATAATAATAAAACAACATATGCCTTAATTTTAAAATTAAGAAGAGTCGCTTCAACTCAACAAGTATAAAACCAGTGCGGTAACCAGAATACTTACTGGTCACTGCAAACTCAATAAACATATGTTTACCCTCGGCCTCAGTCAGACCGCAATGTGCAGACTATGCCATGAGACAGAGGAAACTGCTATGCACATCCTCTGCTCGTGCGGTCCACTCATGCACCGCAGAAGTATCTATCTAGGGCAGCATATTATGCAACCAGAAGAGATACAGATGCTCCCCGCTCAGAAAATCTGGAAGTTCCTGGAGTCAACAGGACTAAGCGGAGAACTTTGAACTCATTATAAAGGGAGCTACAATGGACCAAAACTAGTCGACGTAGCTAGGGCCGACCTCGGCACCACACCCAACATAAATAATAATAATATGCCTTAATTTAGTAAAATTTGGCATGCTGATACCTTATATTGCGGGTCAAACAACAGGTTACTTTTATCCCGGAAAAATGAACGGTTTTTCTAGATTATACTATATACTATAGATGTTTTTCTAGAGGCGAACCCGAGGGAAGCTATGGTGAGCCGCTAGTTCCTGAATAAATTGGACACACCAGTATAGTAGAAGCCAGTATAGTATAGTAGTAGTAGTATAAACAAAATCATAAATTTTTTAATTTAAAATTGAAAAAACATATTACGAGTATATAAAAACATTAGTGCGTAGCGTGTAGTTATATGCTGTTACCTTTATGCCGTACTACTCGTACAAGAGGTACCAGTTGCCTGTCAAGGTGAGTACACATGTCACGTTTAGAATTTTCTAATGATATCATTTAAGTACCTTATAGATTTGAATTCCGTTCAAATTAATCATAACAGTATATTTTTATTTAACATTATTACAAGGAAATTTTTAAATTATATACCGCATCTTCTAGGTTTAATAAAACTCACATTTTATCAGAAAAAAATCGCTTAAGTTTCGATTTAATCTATAATTTTCACCAGACTGCGGCAAAGCTCAAATGTATGTATGTATGTATGTATGTATGTATGTATGTATGTATGTATGTATGTATGTATGTATGTATGTATGTATGTATGTATGTATGTATGTATGTATGTATGTATGTATGTATGTATGTATGTATGTATGTATGTATGTATGTATGTATGTATGTATGTATGTATGTAAGTATGTATGTCTATGTACATGCATGTATGTATGTCCGATTCTATGTTCCCTCGTAATTAATAGACGGCTTAACCTATTTTGATGATTCATACGTCATTCGATTTGTCTTGATAACGCGAGTATCATGAGTTATATAAATATGATTAAGAATCAAAATAGCGCATCCTAGACGTCAATTTGTGCGTATTGAAAAAATTATCGTCCGAATCAATCGTTTTTAAAAGGCGGTTACAAAAATATCTACAACTTACATATATGTTTAAAACTAATTTAGGATAAGAAATTGTTAAATGAAACTAAAAATGTCTAACTGACCAAAACTAAAAAGCTAGTAAATTAGTAGTAAATAAAAAAATATTTACACAAATAGATACATGTACGTGTTTTATAAAAGCTACGTGTAATGTCTCCGACTGCATAATACTATGTTCTTTCGTCTACTTGTTCTTTCCTCTTAAGTTCGCTTTTGACACAGCCGGGTTTTTGTAAATATACCTAATTATTTATTTTGTTTTTACTTACTTACCTACTTATGATCCTTCCGCTACCAATAACGTATTTGTACAAAAGGTATAATGTTTGCTTCGTTGCTTAGCAACTGTTGTAGTAGTGTACAGTCGTTTCATTGTGGTGCTTACCTTGTTTTAATTTATTACCATGATTAAAAGAGTTAAAATCACCAAATCAATGTTCCCTCCTTGAAAGTGATGTGTCTTAAATACAAGTGTACTAGTATTTTTTATAACATTTTTATTAAAAGATGACTATTATAAATATAAATGGTCCGCTGCCATTGCTAATATCGTAGAGTTCCATACTTTTTCAGTTGGTATATTTTATTATGAATAAAATTTGATAATTTATGATTAAAATCTCTGCTCGTTTCTATATAAAAATCCAATTTTACTATAATAAAGTAACTTATAATAAAGTAACTTTCTTAGATTAATGCGAAAATTTGAAATTTTAAATAAATTATTTAATAAATAAATATTAATAAGTATTTAGCAATATGAGGTTGCAATTAGAAATGTTCTCTTCATACAGTAACATAATAAGTTAACTCGTCCGAGCTAGCTATGACTCATTAAATTAATTATTCAGTAAAAGACTTCTCGAGACTGGAATTATTAAAGTAACGTTATTTCTACAAAAGTTCTACAAAATAGGTATGTATGTACTTGTATAATATTTAAATTCATTTAAAAACAGTTTGATGAAGAATTCAAATCTACAAAAATAGCTTTAATTGAAATAAAATTTTATTCTGTATTTAATAAATCATAAATTATTTCATGCTCTATATCTTATGGGGAACTATGTAGATAGTAATCATTTCTGCATTTCCTATTTATTATTTTATAATATTTTTGGTGGCTCTCGCTACTATGTTTAATGTGGGCAGGTTCTTTCTACATGGCCATTTTACGTTAACGTAACCTCTTCTGTACGGACATCGAACTTACCTACTTCGGCTTAGGATTTAAACACCCAGTTTGCAATGATTGATGACAGTGAGTACTTTATCGTAATGAAAAAGGGGACAAACACCTGTGTAGTTGTATAACACAATCTATCTGGCAGTGTTTATTTTCGCCGTTGTGTATGAACCGTTGGCGTGCTACCTGCGGCGATGAGTCATAGACCCATGTGATGGGAATTCAATATTCTTAAGAAATATTTCGGTAAAATTTCTCAAAAGTTACTTTGTATTTCCAGCCATTATAAATACTTTTATAAATCAGACTTTATTGCTTAGTGAAATGTAGCATAGGAGAAACCTTTTCATTTATCCATTTGATGTACACAATTGAATTACCTATAGAAAAATTATAAATGAATATTTTTTTGTGTCTAATTTATTTTTTCCTTATAATAAAATTATTTATTATAAGATTTATAACTTTTATGCAATATTGTTTTCCAAATTTTAATTGAGAAAAAGGATTGTTGTAATATTATTTTAACTTAATTCCTCTAATTTGTTTTAGAATGATACATACCATAACCACATTTTCAATTATTTACAGACAAGAAAATGTCTCGATTCGCTTGTCTTTTGGCTGTAGCTGGCGCTACCTCAGCTCAACTTACATTAGACGGTATCAGATGTGGTCAGCTCACCTGTCGGCTTGATGAATACTGTTCACCAGAGACCAACCGTTGCGCACCATGCGATATCGTCTGCAACAAGACACACCACAATTATGATTCCGGCCTCTGCATCAAGGAGTGTCAAGGTTGGTTTAACTAAAAGGTCGCACTTTAATGGAAACGTGTTTATAAGCGTGAATTCCTAAACTGTATTTGTTCGTGTTACTTTATCGCGATACAATTTAATGTTAAAGAATCAATTTAAAAGTAATGAGCTAGTTTAACTATGCTCTTTTCTTGCAAAAGATAGGGTGTTTAGAATAATATGCCAACTACTATTTATTTTCTATAGTTTAAGTTTGATTGTAACTTTGAAATCATATTTTATGTTAGGTTTTTCTTTTCTTTTAATATTTCAATGTGTCGCTTTACAATTTTGTTAAGTTTTCTGCCCAAGATGAGTATACATATAAAGTTATGATGGTGACTAATATTCATGTACATACAATAATAATGGGCGCCTTCGTAGGAGACAAACACTAAAATGAGCTTAATTGTCCATTGTCATAGAGTTAGTTATTACTCTGCAACATTGGTTACAACCAGTTTCGTGACCGCAAGCCGCCTACAATATGTTTCACCTACTCTGACTAATGTCGTCTCACTCGCACACTGGTTGAAGAATGTAAGTTTCAGGTCAAACATCTCTACTAAGACCATTTTCGAATCATTGTAAATATCACGCCGTAAATGAGTTTCCATATTATATAGTTTCATAATTATTATTTTGTAAACAATTTAACGATGCGAATATTATTTTGATACGGTGAAAATTAATCAACTTACCTACTAGATAAAATAGCTGTGGGAACATTTACCTAATTAAAGTATCGAGATGTTTATTATAGAAAGCAGTTCATTTCAAATTTTGCTTAGTACAGGTACAGTAGGTAAGGTACTCATAAACATTCCACTAACAGTGAAAACTTTTACGTAAACACTGTACTGACTCAATATTAAATACGTAAAAGTATTTCGTATACATTAGAGTACCTAAATATTTTGTTACTAAAATAACGTACCTACTACTACTCGAACAGTTTTGACAGAAATCTATACTATAATAAAACAGTAGAAGTCGAATGTCTGTACATAGCAAAAAATGCTAAAAACCGAGTCAGGGGGATGTAAGAAGACAGATAGAACAAATCCAGATTTTTTTTCAAACTTTTTGTTTTTCTGTCTGTTTGTCTGTTTGTACGGGCTAATCTCCGAATCTATTGGATTTCAATGAAATTTTGCATGGTGGTACCTTATACCCCCGGGCAACATCTTAGATAATGTTTATCCCGGAAAATTAAATAGTTCCCGTGGGACAGTCAAAAAACTATAGTAACTTACACAGCAAACAAAAACTACTGACTGGATTTTGATGAAACTTTACAATAATATAGATCGTACATCAGAATAACAAATAGGTTACTTTTTATCCCGGAAAAATGTACGGTTCCCGTGGGATAGATGTGTTCGTTTATTTGTAACGTATTATGTACACAACATAGACTCAAAAACAATAGTTATTAAAAAAATTGTCTGTTTGTCTGTTTGCCTGTATGTCTGTTTGTCTGATTTTGTATGCGCGTTTCACGCGAAAAGTAATGAACCAATTTCAACGAAATTTGGTGAAGTGTTAATTTATTACTCGAGTCAACGTTTAGGATATCTTTTACTTCAAGAAAATCTTTCTTTCTCACGGGAAGATACAATAACTGGTTTTTTCGAGTCCTCCCTAGAAACCTTCCCATGGCTAAACCTTAAGGCATACATACATTAAAACAATATACTAAAAAATTGCGGATCTTGAAAAGTCCTACAGGAAAGTTCTGAATAGTATATGTACATCTCCTAAGCAATATCTATTCTTAACTATATCTATAATACTAAATTAGTCAAATATAACTAAGACTAACTTAGTCAAATCGATGTGCGCGTTTCACGCAAAAAGTACTGAACCGATTTTAACTAAATTTTGTATAGTGATAACTTAGTACTCGGGTCAACATTTAGGATACCTTTTACGACAGGCAAATTATTCATTTCCACGGGAAAACACAATAACTGGTTCTATCGAATTGTCCTTAGAAATTTATATGGCTAACGCTGGCTCAACTTTAAGAGATAGATCAAAACATTGTACAAGAAAATTGGAAGTCTTAAAAAGGTCGATAGAAAAGTTCTCAATAGTATATGTCTATCTACTAAGGTACACTCGCTATAACTATTTTCATTATATATTACAACTTTATTATACGTTATTTATTCTATCTATAAATATAATTAAACTGTAGAGGTCAAATGTCTGTACATAGAAAAAAAAATGCTAAAAACCGAGTCAGTTATCTTCTTACATCCCGTAAGAAGAAAAATAGAACAAATCCAGTTTTTTTTTTCAATTTTTTTGTTTCTCTGTCTGTTTGTCTGTTATTACGGGCTAATCTCCGAAACTATTGGACCGATTTAAATGAAATTTTGCTTGGTCGTACCTTATATCCCCGGCCAACATGTATGATACTTTTCATTCCGGAAAATTTCCGAAAAGCTTAGTACACAACAACTTATCCACCTAATTTAGTAAAATTTGGCATGTTGATACCTTACATTGCCGGTTAAACAAAAGGTTCCTTTTCATCCCGGAAAAATGAACGGTTTCCGTGGGATAGATCTGTTTTTGTTTGTTTGTAACGTATTATGTACACAATATAGACCCCAAAACAATAGTTATTAAAATTTTTGTCTGTTTGTCTGTTTGCCTGTATGTCTGTTTGTATGTTTGTACGGGCTGATCTCCGAAACTGTTGGACCGATTTAAATGAAATTTTGCATGGTGGTACCTTATATCCCCGGTCAACAATTAGATAATTTTCATCCCAGAGAATTAAGGAGTTTCCGTGGGATAGTTAATAAACTATAGTATCTTATACAGCTTACTACACAACAACTTATGCACCTAATTTAGTAAATTTTAACATTGTGATACCTTATATTGCCGGTCAAACAACAGGTTACTTCTTATCTCAGAAAAATGAACGGTTCCCGTGGGAACTAATAGATTTCTATTAGTGTTTTTCTAGAGGCGAACCCGAGCGAAGCGAGGGTGAGCCGCTAGTTTAATTATAAAACTCGAATCCTATCTCCATGAAGATAAAATAGAAGCGAATTTTAAATGTAGCTTTTAATATTAATTATCCCGATACAGTAGCTCTCATGTTAATTCGTGCTAAAATTTTAATGATTAATTTACTTGTAATAATAATATAATTAGTGCTGAGTTGATGATAGGTATATATGATTAAAACATAGTTTAGAGCTCAACTGAGCCGAATCAGTTATTTCTAAAACTGTGGAAAATGAAATTACAATCTCATTTTTCAATTATTATCACCATAATTATGAAACATGAAGTATTCATATAATATGACAAATGACACAAGAAAAAGGTTCATATCGATAAGAGTTTAAAAGGTGTAAAGATAAAAAATTAACATTTCATTTAAAAACTTAACTTTAATGTAATAATAACTTAATTAACTTTCATGATTTTATCTTTTAAATAGTAACACAGTATTAAAGGTTGCGAAAAACTGAGTCAATCGGAACAAAGTCAACAGGTTATTGGTAGGGGTTGCAACAATACCCATAAAGTTATGGTTCGCTGACTGGAACACGTATGTATGAACACTCGCGTGAATGCACCTCAATATTAAATACGTAGCTGTGTGTGTCGACTAACAGAACGAAACAGGTATCCACCTGCAGTTTAAACAATAAAAAGTAGATAGCGCAATCATATATTGTATTTTACATTTCCTTTGAGAAATATACGAATATTTAAACTTCCCTTGAAACGTTCAAAGTTTACACGCTTTTAATGAAAACTCGTAAACATAATAGCTTAATTTTGTATACTAAATATGGAATGATATTTCGTTTTCAAACTATCTCTGTAAAGTATTGTGCATTGCTGTCTGTCCCTTTAAGGAAAGTTTTATTCATTTTGAGCTGCTTTCATTCGTGCATCAGAGAAATGTATTTCATTGTTTCAAAATGTAGCAGTATTTCACTATCATTCCTCCATTTGTTGTGATTTACAATATTTTATACTTGCTTTGCCCTGCGGTTTCAATTCCCAGCTATGACGCTAAAAAATAGCCTATGTCACTCTTACCCGAATCATTTACCTCCAGTGAATGTCTCGGTCAGTATCGGATATGCTATTCTTCTTCTATCTAGTAAGAATACCATTTTATTTTTAGCTTTTAAAGTGGCTTAGATCACTCTCCTTTATATTTTCCATGCATTAGCAAGAATCCCTTCATCAATATTCAATGTTGCAGTTTTGAATAAAGAAGGTATAAATAGGCTTTGTATCATACCTATTAAATGAAAACAAAATACAGTCTTTTAAATAGAGTTTTGTCAATTTTTACATAAAATTTAATGTTCGTTAGGAAGTTACTGCCGGCTCGGAAGGCAGTTTATATTCATATGAGGTACATCTGAGCGCAACGTAAGAATAGTTATATTCTAAGTTCTAACATCACAAACGTTTTCAATATCACCTATTTGTACAGATTATTAAGTACACTTACAGGTGTATATAATTACTTAGATATACATACATAGATACATTATGTTTTGATATCTGTTTTGTAAGGAGTTCTTTGCTTTATATAAAATAATTATTATAATATTTATATTGTACTAGCGACTCTCTCGGGCGCGTCAAAAACATAACAAATAACTAATGATAATTACCTCTATCTATAATAAAAAGTATGTTATGTAATTACAAAAAACTTTTATACAATAATTAATTTTAAAATAAATATCTATCTAAAGAAAACGCGCAACAAAAATGGTACCTTTAACTTTAAAAGGATTGACTACTACTTCTATGAGTGAAATGAAACCAATGCAATCGAAAACCTTCCATAAAATACACTGAAAAAAAACTGAATTTTTGACTACCTAAGTACGTATTTAGGCACCTCAGGCAAAACTCAAAAGAAAACGTATACCTATGAGACCACTTAATTGCAAAAAAATGCGTACAACATCGTCGTCCGCGTTAAGATATAATTACGTTTCGCGAGCTATTTTAATGTTATGAAATCTTATAAGATATTCATCTAATATAAATTAAATGCTCAAGTTATATAACACATTTATTTAGATAAGGGTAACCACCATGCCACTAATAAGTAAATATACCTTCGCAACTACAGCATTATTTTAGACCCAATTTTAGAACCATAAAATTGTGAGCCCACCTTAAAAGATAGACATACGCTATCGCGGACTTTTTTCAATATATTAGAACATTTCGTGGTTCTGCCTGCAATAGTTTATGCGGCGCACGCCAGTAAAGCTTTCAGTCGGCTTTTTTCCGAAACTTCAACAATCGTCCTCATATATCAGCCAATTTACACAAAACCTTAATAAAATTATATACTTACCTAAAACTTCCTCATGAATCACTATTCATTTCTTATCTATTGCTGAAAACTGTAGTTTTTAAGTTTATCGCGTTCAGCCAGACATACAAACAGACGTGGTGGGAGACTTTGTTTTATAATATGTAGTTTATAGTGATATGATGAAAGCACATCAGGAATTAGTACTATTAACTATGTTTGTGCACCGTGATTTTGAATAATGAGATATTTCAGACAGAGACATTTAATTACGACTAATCACGCAATCATTTTTAACATCTGAATAATTTAGTTTTTTAATAACATTTAGTGATAATGTAATTATTTATTTTCTTTCTAGATATTGTTGTTTGTTTAGTGTCTTGAAATGTGTAAGGGTCGTATTAACATTTTGTACAACTTTCCAGGTTACTTGCTGGACTTAAGATATATGCTAAGATCTGAAGAGAGTCGCCCGCCATCTGATATCAGTGGTAAGTATCTCATTTTTATTCGTAATATTACTATGACTCAACAGTACTGATACTGTCGAATCATAGTAACATTACGAATATAAATGATTGTTATATACGTGATACTGTATGTGTGATATACCTATTTATAAAAAACGCCTTTTACTAATAATATATAATTTTGATTACTGAATAAATTCAATTGAAGCGTATACTATTTGTGAACATGATGAGATTTTCTTTCAACTAGAACAGTTAAATATTATTTTTCTGAACTACTTTAATTTGTGTAATCAAGTTTCATGCAATAGCGATGTGATGAAAAGCATTCATGGATGGAAAATTTTCTATATTATTACTTATCTTCTACGATTTCATTTATATTTTTTCCTAATATATATTTCATACCTAAGCTTTACGCAAGCGAATATTATATGTTTACAGTGTACCTACTTTAAATTGTATAAATTTCAATAGACGACAATTCATTTCATTTCAATTTTAGCATACTTTGTATACTTTAAGGATAATGCTATTTTACTGCAATAAATGTAAATAATCTACTAAAAGTAAAACTTTTGGAATTAAGTACAAGATTTTTTAATAATTTTTATGAGCGTGTTACAATATATGCTTTTACCTTGTTTACTGTGCGTCATGATAAAATAGTTTTAGTATTTTGACAAAGTTATTTAGAAGCTAGAATTTTTGGTAACAATTCTTAACTTGCTTTTGTGTAGAATCTTTTGGCGAATATATTGACAAATTTGAGTACTAGTCTAGTATTATGTACTCTGTGCTAATGCCAATAGCGACCCACTCAAGGGTAAGTCACTATCTCAGATCGCCATCCCTTGACTTGACAGTTAGGAACAGTTTGAATGAGAAAAATAAAAATGTGGTTTTTACATTTTTCCGTGTAATTTTTCCAATTTTATAAACCTTCTTCGGACTTCATACGAATATTCAAAAAAAAAAATTGCCGTATTGGTCCAGCTGTTCTCAAGTTTTGCGCTTAGCAAAACATTTAGTCATTTATATTTTATTTATGTAGATTACGCTTTTGTCATAACAGCAGGATAAAATATATGTATAACACTTTTAATTCAAATATGAAGAATTTATAAAAAGTTTCATCAAAATTACTAAAATACAAAAAGGTGTAAATATTGATGTGTAATCACGCAAAGATTAGAATGAGCTTTTAAATGCATGCATACACGCGGCGCGCGCATACACACAAACATACACACTAATAAAAATACTATTATGTTATTCATGTTCTCAAATCTTCAAAATATGTTACCAGCGTACACATATGCAATATTTTTTCTAAGTAACAGCCACCTGATGCTGAGACGCTCATGTCTGCATCATTTAACGTTGTATTCATATACCTACTGTCTTACCAATTTTGACATAAACTATTTTATATAATAACTTCTACATATTAAGAGGCTGCATCATTTTTTTGTACCAACTGCGATTTTTATCCATACTAAAAATATATACTTATGTTAAGTATATTTATGTACCAGACGCGATATTATTTTGTACGTGGATATATTATGAAACTTGCGAAATTATTTATTCGGTACATTGATAGAACAAATTTTTCTAACTGTATGTTTTTCCGTAAAAAAATATCAAGTAAATTTAAATGTTTTTTATAAAGCGGTCCAGCGACAAGCTCAAACCGCTCTCATAGTGAGCAGTGTGGCTCTTGCTGTTTTGCTGCTCATCGTTATAATACTATGCAGAGCAAGGCTTTCTTGGCGCTACATCAAACAGAAGCTTCAGCCCTCGAAGGTAATACTAATATATTTAAAGGTAACCTTAATGGTCTAGTGATTAGATAGTACGGATGCAAATCCGGAGGACCTGGTTTCGAGTCCCGGGTTGAGTTTACAACTTTACTTATTGAGTTCTTCTGTCGAGAATTTCTTAGTAATATCCCTGAGTTAAAAAGTGAGGAAGTGAGTGCGGTATTACGCCCCCGTGTCTCGAGAGCACATAAAGCCGTGGGTACTGCGTCTGACCTCTCGCTGGTCATGTGGTGGCTTGTGCAGCATAATATCTCGTGCGGCTAATCTCACTGAGACTGGTGGCTGAAATTGGCCAAAAAGTCATTAATACTTAAAGATAGATATGCTAATGTATGAAAAGTTCTATTTTTGATTTTGATCTTTATTCTTTCAGGATTAATTACAGGATGTAAGACTTGGATTTGAAAAAATCTTTTTGCTTTTTATACTCGTAGTCTTTTTATTGAGGAAAGTTTAATTACACACATATAAATAAACAACGCTTGCGAAGCCGCAGGCAAATATAAATACCTAGGATGCAAGAAAATACCGTAATATTGTTTTGTTTATATTACCGTGCTGCGTTAAAATTACCTACTGTAATTATTCATATGACTTAACAGGTGACTCTCCCTTGCTTTGCTTGGGTTCGTTATTAGTAATAAATAAAAACAAATCTGTCCCATGGGAACCGTACATTTTTCCGAGATGAAAGTATAACCTATATATGCTATTACAGGCTATAATCTATCTGTGTGCCAAATTTCATCCAGATCCGTTCATCCGTTCTGGTGTGATTGAGTAACAAACTCTCGCATTTATAATGTTAAAAATAATAATAATGGGATTAATTAAAATGGTCACAAGTTATAATATAGAAAATCAAATAGTAATGTAATTTGGGGGCTTATAATAAAATAATTAATATGAAGTTACAAGCAAAGCTTCATTTTAAGTATTTTTTTTTTATTTAAATAATTATAATTATAAAACACACATACGTATGTATAATCTTTATGTGATATCTTTAGGACCCCATTAAAAATATAACTCATTGAAATTATTAAATTATCATGAAGACCATAAGTCAATTTCTCAATTCGTAGTTATAGCATATAAACAATAATATATTTGTTTAAGGCTAAGAACATAATATACAGCTCCTTAACCAAGCGCCTTGCTTTCAGTAGAACAAAACCGAAACAGGTGTTGTACTTCGATAAGATTACAATGGTGATGTAAAATAAAATAGTTATTGAAATATGTAGTAATTATAGTTATATAATTTAACCTAACCTCCAAACCTCTCGACCAGATCTATAATTCTGTGGAACACTCTTTGACTACCATTCTATGAAAATCATGGGTTCGATCTCAGCTTGGAACTTATATCTTTGTGGTTCTTATGTTTCGTCTATTTATATGACATAACTAAAACAAAATCAATAATAGGCTTAAAAAATGTATACATTTTGTTTTCAGAATCGCGTAAAGCAATATCCGGGGGATCTCACGCACCATAACCCGCACGCTGAATTGCCGAAACCGAAACCCGACTTAAGGCTAGAAATTCGAAACCCAGAGCCGCCAAAACGTCAAAATCAACAACCTCTTAACGTGAGGGACTTGGACAACAGAGGAACACAAACCGAAAAAAGCCAAGGCGCAACGACACCGAAAACTATAAGCACCACCTTAAGTAACAGGCACCCTGCTGAAGACACCACTTTGGATTATACATACGATAATATGGGTATGAACGTGACGCCCCCAGAGCAACCGGCCACTAGTCATAGATTCTGAGGCCCGGTTGTGACGTTTGGCGGAGAAACAGTCACGTTAATAGAGAATACATAAGTTATTATTAAAATTAATTTATCGTTATAAAATGGTCGTATGCGGCAACTCACATTTTGGTATGGAAAATTCTAACAATAATAAAACTTTCGAGGTCTAATATTAGAAACTTGTTTGGTTTTTAGAAGTAAGACAAACAAGTGTTTCACAATTTGTTGTTAGCTGTTGTAGGTTTCTTATGAATTTAAAGGGTACTTCTGAAATATTTTACGCAACTACTTATTACGTAACATTTATTGTAGTTATTATTTTTTTGTATAATACGTCCAATAAGAATTAGATCGCTGCTATCTAAGTGGTAAGATATGTGAAATTATATTCATTTACTATATTATTGAATCACTTAATTGTTAAATGCTCGCTCGCAAAAGCAATTTCACTGGATCAATAGTCAATTACGAAACATCACATAGTTCAATACATCACAAACTAGTATAAATTAGTAAATTACACGGTATTTCACACAACATAAATATCTATCCATTAACTATCTACACCAGACACGTAACTGAAAAAAGTTTATGTTGAAATCGATTTTGGTTTTTAAAAGTTGAAACGGAACATTGTTACAAGAAACTAAAAAAGATCCCTACTACTTGCAGATGTTGCAATATATTTCGAAAGCATTTTTGAATTACTTCAACGCGATACTTTAATTTAGAATATTTGAAGAATTTCCGCATTTTGTGCAGCGATAGCAATAAAGACGATAAGATGAAGAGTTAACCAAAACGATCTGGTCTATTTATACTTCTTCTATATATCTTATATATATTTTTATCTATTCTTCTATACAGTTCTATGTATTTTTACTTCATTAGTTTGTAACAACTGGGAGATCAATACAATTATTATTAATTACAAAGTACCTCAATTCAAAATACATATAACTCTATAAAAGCTTCCTTTGAACCGCTACCATAATAAATTACCGTGAAAAGTTGTTCGTTCACAAAGCAATAATCCCGGAGACTACTCATTAGCGAGAAACATATTCAGTTATTTATAAAGTGTTTGAGTTCGAGTTATTGCCAGAAGTGTTAATAGACCAGAACTCTTGGATGAAATAATAACATATCCGATAAATTAGTGTTATAGGTGAATAAATCAGTTTCTCAGTAACTGTTAATTAAATTATTCTTATGTAACCATGTATTGTTTAAAACTTGTATATTTTGAATTAATGTAGTTCTTTAAATAATAAAATCAGCATAGCTGAAATAGTTTTTTTATTATATTTTAGTGTTTTTTGTTCAATGTCTTTCTCATGTTGCTTTGTTTTGTGTACACATTATTGTAAAATTTCTTTGCAATCAATAATCGATACTAATATTGTAAATGCGAAAGTAACTGTCTGTTTGTTAGGAACATAGGATAGTTTTTATCCCGGAAATAATTCGGTAAAAAGGGGGGTAGAAGTTTGTATGGGGAATCAATCATTTTTCAAGTAAGGGATATAAAACTCATCATATTTATGTATGTAATTTATAGTCTATCTATTCCATATTAAGCGTCAAAACCTACGTTATTAATAAGTTAAAGCAAATCAAGTTAAACATTAGAACAAATAATAAGTTACAAGCAACTACGATACTCGTCTAAGCCAGTTACCAATTATATCCCACTAGCGACTCACCCTTGTTTTGCTCGGGTTCGTTCCAAGGTACGTATTGATGCTTAGTATGGAATAGATAGACTATATGATAGATACACATAAGTACGATGGGTTTTATTTCTCTTACTTCAGAGATGATTAATCCCCATACAACCTTCAACCCCCCTTTTCACGCGCTTAAGGGATGATTTCCATTCATTCCATCATGCCATGATTAAGCGTCCTTCCCAGGATCTCAAACTATCTCTATACCCATTTAAGTCGGTTCAGCGGATTAAACGTGAAAAGGTAACAGACAGATAGTCAGAGTTACTTTCGCATTTATAATATTAGTATAGATATTAATATTATATAGGTACTATGCTTATTTGTTGTGTAAGCAATATTGTAATGTTCTTGTATTGTTTCCTCATATGTCCTTGGTATTTGAACTTTATTTTTTGCGACATCTGTTGTCACTTTTTAACTATACAGAAATTGAAAAATATTTGTAACTGTCATCGGTTTATCCGGACTTGTCTTGTCAAACAAATATTATTTGGCGTACATGTCTCCTATTCCAATTTTACTTCATATATCTGTATAAAGTCCCTTTGATACAATTTCACAGAAATAACTGATATCGTTGCTTTGATGAACTGTAAATAAAATACGTGTACTGACGATATATAGAATACACCATATTATACCAGAGAGCACTGAATATTATTTAACGTGAAAAAAGTATGTTTCATGTTATTCTAAATTGCATTTCGAATGTGCAAATAATTCAAATTTTATTTGAAACTCTCCGTCCCTACTAATACGCAAAGAAGATTTCTCGAAACACTAGCTCGCATTATTCAACGTCAATCAAAATGATATTATATATTGTGTTATATAATATTGTGTATTATATAAGTTGCTTACTTTGATAACTATGTCTTGAAATGCATTTATCTACCGTAAACTACGGTATATGATCAGTGAAACTTAAATTTGTCTGATAAATTTATTTCAAATAGTTTTGGACGCTTTATAGCTACTAGTAATAGATCTACTAGCGACTCACCCTCGTTTCGCTTCGTTCGTCCCTAGTTGGTTCTTTAAAATGACATAACTTTTTTTATTTATGAACTAATTGAAACAAAACAAATACTAAGAAAATATTAAGTGAAGCTTACCACAATATATTAGTGAAAACCGCACCCAAATCGGTTAAGCTATTTCTGAGATTAGCGCGCATAAACGCACAGACAAACAGACAAAAAGTCTAAAAATCTTAGTTTTGAGTTCTATTTTGTAATGAAGACCCTGTTGCACTTTTATTATATGGAGTAGATTTAGTGCAACGCTGAAACTAGCTCTTAGTCGTGAATATGCAGAGTATGAAATAATCGCAAATGATAATGGACTAGTGAAATAATATAAAATATATTAATAAATATCATCTGCATTTAAAAGACAAACACATATTTCTGGGCAGTTTATTACGTATAAACTCGTATGTATAATTTAATAAGAAAACATTTACAATACATGTGACAAACTATAAATATTACGTAACGTTGAAAAATTAAGCTGTCTAGTCGTCAAGAGTTCAGTCAAATAAGACATTTATCTAGAACTTATAGGTACTCTATGGCCATCTATATGCCTGGAATATAAGTTTTTTTAACAATGATAAAAAACAAAGTTATTTCTCTAGAATCTTGAAATTTTCTGACATTCTTGATAATTATTTTAGTTATCATGAGAATTCACATAAATATTTTGTATTAAGATTTTTGTTAATGTTAATTTAGACATAAGTTATTTAAGACCACGGCAATGTAATGCATATTATTACCGTGTTAAAACCGTCCATACGATACATTCCAATTATTTTATAAGTTTAAATATTTTTTAAAATATCTTATTAGTAAAAATTTATAGAGCTTAAAAATAATATTTATTATTAGCACTTGATTAATACAAACGCTTTAATATTATTATTCATACGTTTAAAATATTTTTACTTAACTTTGAAAATATTGATTTTAGATTGAATTTATTTGAATTAAGTTAAAATTTCGTTGGAACCGCATTTATGCGTCTACATTAAATTGAGTAAAATACATACAAGTTATTTATTATTTTATATCCATTTCATTGGTTGATTGAAAATTCTGTGGTCGTGTACCGCTGAAGCTTTTCAATCGAAAATGGTTGAACATGAAATATATTGTAACGTCATACATATTCAATATAACAGTGGATTCTATATCATTATTTTTTATTATTCTTAAGCCCTTGATAATTTCCTTGTATTTAAAAGGAAATATTCTAATGTTTTTTCTAATTAACCCTAATCGTAAGTCGATTGGTGTTTTTAATAAGTGGCTAAAACTCGGTCATTTTGAAAACTTGTATTGGAAGCTCTTCAGAGCACAAATTTTTTAGATATTAAGATAGATAAGTAGGGAATCTTCTTATATATTAAATAATATTCACATTATATAGTACGTTCATATAACAATTGCTGGAGGGCATTATATCCGTAAGTTAATTGTAATTTTAGAAAATATAATTCAAAAGAACATCACGAGAATTTACCTTAAATGAAATATTTGGAGTTTATTATATTCTGAAGTTTACTGTGTCTGGTAACTTAAAATACGCTTTCATTATTAATGTTCGGCGGTTGATTAAATTTTTTAATATTCTGCGGCAACATGATACTTAAATAGGATTAAGGATGTGGTTTCATTCCCCTTACGTTTAATATTAAATAATAATTGGTTTGTAAAATTTAGTAGCATTTGTAGAAACATTATTGTGACATAGTCATATTAGTAATACTTTTATATTAAGTACTGTATATATAAAACAAGCCTTCAGGAAGTCCGTCCACTTTATGTATTTGTAAGATGTAATTAAGATATATTATCTTTAAAAATGTAATTAATACTGCTCATTAAGGTATTATGTATTGTAAGGAATGTAAAGAAGTAATTATCCCTTTATCCAGATAGTTTTTAGTTTTTAAATAATGGCAGGGATTTATATGTACTTATTTAATAAAACACTTACATAAATTTACTACTGTTTTTGATCCAATTCGAAATAAACATTTAGAAAAGAAAAAAAATAAATTATTTTTCTAATTTTTTGTTCGAGGACTGTCATGCGCAGCAGTTTAAGATTTTTACTAAATTTTGAGTTGGGATTGTCGAGTATGAAAAATTGCTAGGCAACTTCTTCTAAAGTGGCGAATAAGATTTTCATTTGCATTTTTTAAGTACTAATTAAGACTTTACTTTTAACCTTAAGGTAACCAGTTATCAAATCGAATTCAAATTAAAAAAATACTCTATTCAAATAGATTCTTATAAATACTTTTGAATTATCAATTTTATATGTTTAAATGCGTTAAATATCTGTATGTAAATCCCTGAGGAATCTATCACTGGCTGGAAAGGCAATTCTGCTGAGAAGACTCTCAACAGTTAATTTTTAAAAAAAAAAATCTTTTTAAAATCAATCTTAAATTACAATATTATAATGCAATAATTGCCCTTATCCTACGTGATTTTCAAATAATAGTAATCCCATTCCATGCATTTACATCTGCAAAATATTTCGCGACGGAATAATATACTTTGCTCAATAATGTTTTTATTTTTTATTTTTGATAAAAGTTATTTAAGTGGTAAGCTCAAGAAAGGGTTTGGAATTTTATTATACATACTAGCAGTACCCGCGGCTTCACCCGCGTCCAAACTTTCGATCGCTAACAAAATTCACATGATTACCCGTGATTAGCTTAAAATTCATTAAAATCGCTCCAGCTGCTTTGGAGTCCACACAACATACATACCAGTGGCGAAGGGTCAATACAAGACGATTCCCACCGTTTTACCTTTTACAGATCCAATAATCCATCATTAATTATAAATATTTATTTTTTAATAATTCAATATGAATAATGCACATAATTAGTAATTAAGAAATCAACTTATTATTACTACGTCAATTTCTTAAAATAATATAATGCCTACAAAAAATCATAAGCATTAAAAAAATCATAATCACGCGCAAAAATATGTATTTGCGCTCCAAATTGCTTAGGCTTTTCTTCATAGAAATGTGATGTTATCGCATTATATTTTAGCTTACCGTGTTCAAACTAAATTGTCTTTCATTCATACTTTTGGATTGAACATTGTCACATGACTATATTCATTTTTCGCATTTTACGTATGCGCACTATAAATTTTTGTTGCTTGAAAAGCTGCATCTCAACGTTTTATTCTGTTTGTAATTGGTCAGAAATTACAAAACGTCAAAATGAATATGGCGGATTGTTATTACTTACGAGTGCATTGCTTATGAGTTTTTTTTGTTTTATAGAGTTTCAACTTGATTTTAGCGTAATATAGACATTTTGTGCTATGCTTGTTTGTGGAATGTAAATATTTCACATATTTGTTAATTTCGGTGAGTTCTATTAGACATTATGGTATTCATTTTCACCGAACAAAAAACCTAAACTTTAGTTTTTTAAGCTTAGTTGCTTAATAAAAATAAAGAATATATCGTCAAGCTACTCATTTGTTTGAAATATTATTTATATATTACATGAAATGAGTTATCTAAATATTTTCATAAAACTTTTTATTAAAAATATATGTGAACGTGCTGAATTAGAAAAATATTTAGTTTTCCATCGTTATTATTTTCTGATTTTATTTAAGTTTGAAGTAAATTTTAATATGTTAAAGTTATTTTAAATACGTTACGTTAATAATAATATAATTTGACGAATCAAGCTAAATAATAAATAGGTTATTTAAATACTTTAAAAAACGGACTTATCTAACCATGTATTGTCATCTAAACTAAACGTGTATGCGAAATTTCTGCTCAATCGGCTGAGGATAACTGCTTTAATATTCAGTTGCAAGAGTTGACCCGAACACACATTGCAAGTTAAAAAAAATCTTGTAAAAAAGTGAAAATATTCTACAAATTATACTTTATATTTAAACTAACTTTACCTAGATAAAAAAGTAGCTTACTCTACTCGTATACTCTCTATACTCTATATTTTTTTCTATAGGTACAAATAATTTTAACAAATTGTCGCTTCGTTGGTTCTTTGCGTGGAACAAATAAAACCGGAACTCTTATAGGATCATTCATATCGATTTATCGGTCTATCATACTCTTGTTTTTTACTGAAGGGTGAAACTAGAAACGCAAATATTTTCCTAGTATTCAGGCGTCCCGACTTCATTGTTCAATATTTTATTTTCTTTGTATTTTATAGTAAAATACAAACAAAATAAAATTTTCAACAAAAAATCCTTAGAAAGGTAGTTATTTAACCCCCTTATATGATGAATTTCAAAAAATGCTAAAATACGTATTTATGAATTTTATTGAAGAGCATTAATATTAATTAATATGAAGTTTCAAGTAATTCTGATCAAAAATTATTTTTGGATTGTATTATAAAGTGTTTTCCCGTGGGAATTAGGTAAACTCCCGCGGTAAAAAGTGGCCTATGTAACTCTCCAGCCCTTCAACTATCTCCACACAAAAAACCTAAAATCACCCCAATCCGTCACTCCGTTTCGACGTGAAAGAGGGACAAACAAACAAATAAACAAACATACCTTCACATTTGTAATATTAGTATGGATTTCTATCTATTAAAAAGTTGTCACTCATCTCCGTATTTCGTAGTGAGAACAAGTTTTTAAAATAAAAATAAATACGCAAAATGTTTCAGGGATAGGTAAAGCACAATCAATGTACCTACTTTCAAAAAAATACCAATTACAAATAACTCAGAAACATTTTTTATTAAACAAAATAAGTATATAATAAATGTAGGTATTTAACTCAATCACATTAGATCTATTATTACATAGTTTATTACACAATCGATAATAATCTGTATCGTCTTCGTTACTTCCAATAGTTTTTCGAATTTTTATAGTAATCGTACTTATTCACAATCTTTCTAAGCTTTTTTCTAATCATCTTATTCTTATGTTTTTCAAGCATATCTGCATATGCGTCAGAAAACGGCATAATATTTATACCACCATCTCTACTTACTATACCAGGTAATCCCGGTACCATACCAGCTTGGCTTTGCGGGAGCATAATATTATAAGGAGATTTAGGTCTGATGTTGAATTCTGGTAACAAAGGAGCAGATGGCAACATAGATATGATTGGTAATAAGGGAAGTGGTGGCGGCATTATTAAGGGTGGCGCAATCGGTAGTACAGGTGGAAGAAGTTGTGGGAGCGACGGCTTTGGTGGCTCTGGCAATGGTGTAGATGTAACTGGGTGTTCATGCCGATTCGGCGCAATATTTATTCTAAATTGACAATATTCTGGAATATTTCTAGGATACCAGTATAGTGGATTGCAAGGATCCTCTAGATTTGAATTGTATTTGTAAGACAATTTATGATTTAAGGGATCCATATAACTTATACCTATTGAACTACTAGAGCATAGCTTTGCGGTTGACCATATGAGTATCGAAATAAACTGAAATAAAAATTTAAATAATAATAAAATTAATACGTATATTTTGTACTGTTGCTTCTTTTATATTAATTTATTATTGTCGATTGTTACTATCGTTTCGGATTTTTTCGTGGATTTATTTTGATTTTTGATTCCCGACGCGACGTTTCTAATGCTTTACTGCAATCATGGTCACGGGAGAGAATCTCATAATACGAAAAGATAGTGTTATTTAAAATGTAGAATATTCGCGTAAATCTAAGAATGTACTCTTATTATGTTACTATCGTGTTAGACTCACCATTTTATAAACATTTGAATATTTACTTTTTACAATTTTCATTAGTCAAGTTGTTGATTGCAATGATTGTATTTGTGATTTTAAAGTGAAATTTCTCTCTATGTAGATTCTTTTCAATGAAAGGACTTTTTTGTACGGACAATAGGGTCTCTTTTATTGTTTTCATAGAACAATGAGCATAGAAAATGGGCAAACTTTTCACTTTATTAAACTCAATGGAATTCAATAGTACTGATGTTATGATGATTTTCTTATTTAGTTTTGGTTTTTTGTTAAAAATTTAAATTTGGAGTAGGTTATTACGAGTTTTAATCAATTTAGATTTAATTGTACGAGGTATATCTATACAAATGTAGAGAGTAGAGTTCACAAAGTGAAAACATATATTTAATTACATAACATTTTGTTGTTTTTATTCAACTGGGACGAAGTCCAAAGGGGGGTTGTTTGTTTATTTGTGTGTATGCTCAATCCTGTGTTCCCTCGTAATTACTAAACGGCTTAACCGATTTTGATGATTTATCCGTCATTCGATATTTCATGATATAACAAGTGTCATAGGGTATATAAATATCATTAAAAATCAAAATGGCAAATCTTAGGTGCCAATTTGTGTGTCTTGAATTTTTTTTTTCTTCCGAGTAAATCGAGTGGGGTATCAAAAACAGACTTTTAATAGGCGATTACAAAAATATGTACAAGTTATATATTTTAAAGTAATTTAGGATAAGAAATTGTTAAATAAAAAAAAATGTTTAACTGACCAACACTAAAGCTGTAGTCCGGATAATGAGTATCCGGATAATAATCATAGTAAGAAATATCAAAATGTTGTAAATTGATTTTTTAGATAATATGACTGCTACTATCTGAAACTTTTTTGTTTGAGCATTTTCAATTTAATATAAAATATCATAAATGAGCTACGATGTTTTTCCTTACAGATGTAGAGTGTAATATTTTTGGGGTTTAACGAATATTATTTATAACAGACGTTCTACAATGTACAAATGAGTAATTAAAATACCATACTATATGTAATCTTTATTAAATTTCAATACTACTAAAATATTTTATTTATTACCTTTAAATTACTTATTATATTATCATTATATGTTGGTATAAAAATAAACTATCAATCCTTTTGTAGGATTTTCGTCATTTATCGTATATACTTAATTTCTTAGTATGCCGAGTCGGCATAGGCTTTACTTAATTTTTTTATCATATTCACACTTTTATATGATACAGGTTGTCTGTACAGGGCCATTATTCCAAAATACGGTGAAACGGCTAGTGACGGTGCGCTGGGTAAATCACGTACGTCACTTCTTAATAATTCAAACAATATTTCAAATGGGGACCATGTCTGTATTTTGTCAAATGGTTCTATGAATTCATTTCTATGAACTGGTGTATTTAAGTGATAAGGTGAATATACAAATTCACTCGGGTTTTGTATTTCTTTAACGATTCTGTATGGCGTTAGCGATTCTAGTTTGGAGCGTATTAACTTTTCAAACATTTGTTTACATTCTTCTGGCAAATGCAACGGGTGAAAGTAAAAAGGATTGCATTCATTCACATCTCTGTACCGTTGCGCAAAGTCAAAATTATCCATGTAGGTAACACCAGCTATAGATGCTTCCAAATAATACAGACTTTCAAATATTGCTGCACAGCCCAACCAAAGAATCCTGTCAAACGAGAAATTTTCTATTCTTAGTCTCTGTTGTTTATCCATCCTTAAATTATTTTATTAGATCACGTGTCGTCATAGGCTCTGTTGAACAAGTGAATAATTATTAGCACAATTACGCACGTTAAATAGCGACTCTCTAAAGCGACGCTACTATTGAATTATAATTTTATCAAGCTACACCGGCAATTTCTAAACAAAATTAATGCAGTTCGCAATTTCATGCCAATATATGTGGGCGTACAATTTATTCTGCGTTAAAATAATTCATCACCCGTACATTTACAAGCAAGTTCGTTAGTTATTTCACGTTTCGCGAGACCGCCACCCGCACTCGCCCCCAAGCTGTTCCCCACCCTCTATAAGCGTTGCTCTATAACTGTTGCTATTTCCCTTGCTCAATTAACAGCCTAGCAGCTTATTGCTCTTGCTGTGAGGTGTTCAGTTAATTAGTTAATAAAAAGAGCATTTAGAGAAAAATAGTTTATTACGTCTTTGTACAAACAAATTCCGACTTATTTATGTTCCAAATTTTCCATCTCCATGTAGATCATGAGTATATATAGACTATAATAACTGTCATTGAACTACTATACTAATTTTTAGACGATTTTGCACAGTTAATTGAACACATTGAGGTATAATTTAATATTTTGAATCTTTAAATTAAAATCCTATTTTATGCAGCGGAAAATTGTTCATGAAAATTTAATAAGAAATTATAATGGCAAGCTAAGCCAAAGGACACTATTGTTTAATAGTTATACAGAATACCTTCTTACCCGACTGCGGCAAAGCTCAAAGGAGGGTTATGTTTTTGAACTGTATGTATGTATGTACGTCGACCCTAGGTTCCCTCGTAATTAACTACTCGAAACGGCTTAACCGATTTTGATAATTCATAGGTACGTCGTTAGATTTTTCTTGATAACGCGAGTGTCATCTTACTAATATTATAAATGTGAAAGTCTAGATGTTTGGATGCTTGCGTGGCTGTTTGTTACTTAATCACGCCAGGGCGGGTGAAATGAACTGGATGAAATGAACTGATAAAAAGCGTACTAAAAAGATGAGAACAAGATGATGAAGAAACATAGTATTATGCACTCGGAAACATACCTATGTATGTACAGGTTTAATACTAGCTGCGAGTCTTACTACAGTATGTCTCCGACTGCTTAATATACTATGTTTCTTAGTCTACTTATTCTCATCTTTTTAGTTCGCCTTTTATTTTAGACTAGCGGCTCACCCTCGCTTCGCTCGGCTTCGTCGCTAGGTACGTTTTAAATAGAGATAAATAGTTATTAGCCAGCACTAGCCATATAATTTTTTTTCGTTAATTTTTCTGATGTTTTAATAATCCCATGTCCGTCTCCTGGGTCTAAGCTACTTCCCCACCAATTTTCAGCCAAATCGGTTCAGCCGTTGTTGAGTTATAAATAGTGTAACTAACACGACTTTCTTTTATATATATAGATGTTTATTTTGTACCTTAATAGTACTATATTATTTGTTCGTCTTTCTGTCATAAACTCAAAGGGTTGTAGCTGAAATTTGTACCCAATTTTAAGATAGCTTTCTTAATATTACAAAAAGTTAATAAAATACAATTAAATGGAGGTCTGACTCGTGGACCGATGCTTCCATAGCCTCACGCATTATAAGAACTTTACTCAAGTTTTTATACGTCATTATGTAAATACGCGTAAGTTTTCCCTACATGTACATTATTTTAACACCTATTATTGAGAACTCTTTTGTCTCATATTTTATTACATACCAGCTCATCTTTCAATAATGTCCCCTGAGTGAAATGTCAGTTTATTTCAACAGCGTATTGTTAACACCTGTTTACAACTTCTTTCTCATGTTTCCTTGAAGAATGTCACTGAACGAAATGTAAAGACCACCTGCCTTGTGATGTAATTGACTTAATGCGAGCTGAAACACAATGACGCACGTTTTTAAAAGAATAAATGAAAATCACATTAGATTAAGATTTTCTTTGTTAACAGAAAATTTTTGTAATGTTACTGTCATACGTCTAATATTTACATTCTATTTATAAGATCATCATCAGAGCCGAATCTGTACATAATTTTTTTATTATCTTGAAATTGTCATTATTATTGATACCTACAGAGGCCGAATCTATAGTTTTTAGAATTTTTGTCTGTCTGTCTGGGAACGCACCACGATAAAACCACAAGACGGATTTTTATAAAATTTAGGTTGGTGATAATTCGTTATCCCGGACAATATAAAAGGTACTTTTTACTGCGAGATAATATCTTGTCTCTGAGAAAAAAAATACAAATACTGGTTCAAATAAAAATACGCATAGCTTACAAAACAGGTCAGATAATTATTTTCACAGGTCAGATAATTGGTATTTTACACATAAAAATAACTAACAAATATTTATTAAGGTGTAATTTAGAAATTCACCACTAGATGTCGCTGTGTTTTCAAAAATACGTAATTTTAATTAAAAAATAATAATGTAGAGATATGACTTTTCTATGATTTTATTAAAATAAGTAGCATTACCTGCGGTCATTCCCGTGTTTTCGAAATGAAAATATTAGTAAATTTTTGCTATTATTTAGTAAACGTTTTTAAATATAAATTACGGTTCTGTTTAGCCAAATACCGTTTTGTTTTTATTTACGTATTATTAACTAAAATAAAATACGAATATTTGCGTAATCACAATGCCGTCATTTTCTTAATAAAAAAACATGCTTGTGTACTTATGAACGCACGTAAGAAGTTATACTTCTTTTGCGTAACAGAACAAAAATAGCAAAAGATTTCATCCCGTATGTCACAATTCTCTATTTGTAAAAGGAATGATAAATTAAATAAAATAATTAAATAAAAATTAAAATAAAATAAAAATCGACTTCCAGGCGCTAAGATGTAAAAAACAACTAAACGGGGATTTTCATTTAGAATAGATACTTAATCAGATATTTTCGAAGAGAGAAGAGAACGGTTGGACCGATTTTCATGATCTTTGAATAGCATAATAACTATTAAAACATTGGAAAAAATCACGAAAAAAATTTACGCAAAAAAAAATCTAATTTATATGGCTAACGTTGGCTAATAACTATTTTTATCTATTTAAAACGTACCTAGGGGCGAACCCTAGCGAAGTGAACCCGAGCCGCTAGTATATTGTTAACATGAGTGAACATTTTTAGTATTAGGTACTATATAATATATTCGAAATTAATAGGCAATTTAATTAGAAATTATAGGTAAACACCTATGAGTATATACATTATTTTGGTTACATTGGTAATTTAGGATGATAGGCATCAAACTAACATAAATATCTTGCTGCTACTATATTACATAAACAATGAAAAACTAAAACCTCAAAAAGAATAGGAACCGACTTCTAGATATTAAAAAGTAAAAAGAACTGGACGGGTTTTTTTTCCTTTATTAAACACCAAATGCCAGCCGATGCAAAGCAAAGCAAATCTATTTCGATATACAGTATAAATATATTATAAACTTATGTTTTATTTAATTTTTGTTTATTATAAATGAAAGAAAACGTACCTTGTCATATGTATTTATTTACCTATTAGATATTCACATCTTAAAGCATTATTGGCTGGCATCGAGTTCAAAGATTTTGTGATTTAATGAGAGCAAACTCCTGACACCATGGTCAGTTCTACTAAAAGGTATCAAATATTATTGAGTTTACATTTCATGTGTTCATGTTCTTGTTTCATTGGTTGATTTTTAACCCGATGAAAACGGAAAAACTAAAAAGTTAATAATTTCTTTTAAACACTTTTAAGTAGGTAATTGATTTTTACCCGACTGCGGCGAGACTTAAAGGAGGGTTATATTTGACTCGTATGTATGTGTGTACATATGTATGTATGTCCGATCGTATGTTCCATCGTAATAAATAAACGACTTAACCGATTTCAACAATTCATAGTCGTTGGGCTCGTCCTGACAACGCGAGTGTAATAAAAATAAAAATGGCAGATTTCAGGTGCCAATTTGTGCAGCAAGCCATTGTGTTGTAGCAAGAGTCGCAGCAAGGATAAAACATATATATTTCCGACTGCGTAGTACTGTTTTCCTTCGTCGACTTGTGCTCTTCTTTTTAGTTCGTTTTTCACATTAGGATTTTTGAAGTTATACTTCTTTTGGCGCGTTGGGAAAAATGATGAGAGTCAATTTTACGACACGACAGAGTTAGACTACAGTATGAAGTTAGTTATTATATCTCCTCTTAGTATAGTGGTATGCGCAAATTCATTTCCCAACATTAAGAAAACAAACCGCCGGCCGCCAACAAAATAGCTCATTACATATTTTTCACAACTCCCTCAATATTGGTATCAAATAAGAGGGCTTTACAAGTAGAACACAGTGTATGGCGTATCATAAAGTTTAGACAGTATAAAAAAAAACGAAAAGCTTGAAAATAATTCTCACTTTTCTTATTGAAAAGAAAGATAATAATGATGTAGGTGATGAACTAAAAGCTAAAAATTATAAATTAAGCAGGTCAATCTAGGGCATTGATCAGACTCAAAAATAAAACCGTGGAGAATTACATATTTACTCAGGTAACGCTACGCGATAATAGGTAAAAATATTTTTGTACCTATTTTTTAATGTTAAATTACATAAAATATACAATAACTATGAGTAGGAACCGTCTCGCGATTACTGGTAACAGAACGTGGTAGTAGTAGCAGCAGCATTACGATGCGATTTCGAATTAATTTTTTAGACGACTGCGGCGAAGCTCCTTTGGGTATAATATGTTTGACCTGTACGTATGTAATATGTATGTTTAAAAGATACTTTTTAATGCATGAAAATAGCTTATATCTGAGAAATCGATACTAACCAAATAGTAAGTAACTAGGGACGAACCCGAGCGGAGTGAGGGTGAGTCGCTAGTTGTTAAATAAAACTCCAAATGTCTAACTGACCAAATCTAAAAAGGAGGAAGTAAATAAAAATACTACACCAAACCCGATTACGTAAAAAGTGAACGAGGAAACAAGTTGATAAAGGAATATAGTACTATGCAGTCTGAGAGTACATACATAAACAATACTTGCAGCAAGTATCTAAAACATGTTTGTCCCCAAATTCTTTAAGACCTCGTTCACCGGCAGTTTTACGAAGTATATTTTTTTATTTTTATAATTCCATTTTTTTAACACTTTATTGTAGAAACTCAATCTATACATCTATGTATATACAGATAAATAAATTATAAGTGTCTGTTTGTAATGTCAAAATAACAGCTTAAGCATATGGAATTATATACGGTGTTTATAAGAACAACACAATTTTTAAAATTTGTCTTTCTGTCTGTCCGTCTGTCTCTGTTCCGGCTAATCTCCAAAACCGCTGAGCCAATTTTGACGGTACTTTCACTGGCAGGTAATTGATGATATAAGGAGTAACTTAGGCTACTTTTATTTCAGTAAAACAATTAGGGTTCCGCTCAAAAAAATTAAAATGTAAGTATGAAGTAAAATGGATGCTATTTAGTGTACCTAATAGTTTTTTTCGCCAAATATCTTTTATTATTAATGTTGATCTTTTTCTTATCCAAGCTAAAACAATTTGAATTTACAGATCTTGTAAATAAATAAAAGATAAGACCTTGTAATACTTGTAGTGTATGACTATATGTTATTGTGATGATTTTCAAGTTAGCAGGTAAAGATAGTTATTTTACGGTTTTTGTTGAGTTTCGAGGGTGCCGATAAATTTTAATGAAAACTGGTAAAAATATAATTGGTGGACGATCACAATTCGGTGAACAATCTGTAAACAATAAGTATTTAAAAATTACGATGACATTTAAAAATAATTTAAACTAGGAATCTATTAAAAATGCTATAACTTGGATGCCCCTTTTGTCGACTTATTTATAGATTTTATACTCAGTATGATGATAGGAGCACATGGTAAAATAATAACGTTCTAACCAATGTCGGTTACGGCCGAACTTTTCTGAGAACCATAGTGCATATAGATTGTCCACAAGTGTGTGCGCACACACAAGTGCACTGTCATTCGTTCTAACTTTCAAACTTCACTAGGACGACAACTCGAAAAGACCGGTGAGAGATAAGGTGTAGGATCGAAAACTTGAAGTGCTCTCTGAAACACACGGGTGACTTCCCAAATCCGGGCTGCTAAATATAGAATTTTGACACAGAAATAGTAACAGTAACTATTTTGGCCCGTTCCGGGGTTTCATATCCAAGATACTAATAAGGTAGACGATAAAATTAATTAGGTATCAATGATTATATTGATTACGGCTGAAATGCAGTAGTCATGATGTCACATTGACAGTACTTGCTAATAAGGTAAGTAAAATATAGTTAAATGTAAAAAGTTTTAGTGATAACATAAATTATTTGACTGACTTATTTACTGGATGAGTTGTTTATATTTTACGAATAATTTATATTGGTTCCAAAACAAGATTTATCAGAATTTTGGTTACTGTTTGCAGACGAGTTACGCAGAAACGATCGAGAGAATTTTATTTTTTGGAAATCTATAATAAATTTCATCTGGTCGCGTCTTATGTTCACGCGTTAAAGTTTAACTCCTGAATTAATGTAAGATATAAGTTAACTTCTTTTCGAATTTCACATAAATCCGTTGAGCTGTTACTGAGTGAAAAAGAAACAGATATACGTAATCACTCATAAACTTTCGCATCTTAGCAATTAGCGTGCTAAAAATATATATATTTATACAGGTAGTGATATTCCAATCTCTTGAAATATAATTTAAGCTCATACTGGAGTAGTGTTAGATATATTCATGAAATAAGAAATTAGGTTAAATGTTTAGCAAGTAGCTAGCAACAAACATTATAAAGCAGCTAGAAAATATAATTTATATAATTAAAAATTATTTACCAGTAGAATTTGTATAGTTACTATTGATAATACAAAAATATGCGAATAAAACAACGACTACAAGCGACCAATGCATGATTTGGTTATGAAACAATTCGATAAATATATAAATGTATTCGCTTTCAAGTTTATATACCATTAAAATAAAATATGGTTTCTCCGAGATATTTATATTAGCTATACAAATTTAAGGAATAAAAAATACTGAGTGTTATTGCTTTGTATAAAATTTAAAAGATTAATGTAGTAAATGTAGGTATGTGTAATTTTCAAATGAACCATTAGCACCATACAAAAGAAGAAAAAAAATGTGCTAAAAATAAAAAATAACTGAACGAGAGTTTTATTTACTATAGATTCCTAATCAAATATTTTTGAAGTCGATGCCAGCTGATTCGAAGCAAAGCAAATCTATTTCGATACGTATAAATACATCACAAATTGATGTATAATATTTTAACTATAATATAATAAGAGTTCATTACATTGTCATATTTACCTATTAGATATTCATATTATTTTAAAGCATTGTCGGCTGGCACCGACTTCGTAAATATCTGATTAAGTATCTGTAGTAAATTAAAACCCCGTTCAGTTTTTTTTCCTTTTTAGTATATTTTTTAAGTCGGTTTTTTTTACTTTTTTATTTCGTAAGTTTTAGTTTTAAGTAAAAACTGAAATAGTTTTATAATCAGTAGTAATTACAAAAACTATTTCAGTTTTAGTTATACGTTTTAGTCCATATCATAAAAACTACTAAATCGATTTTGATGAAATTCTTACTATTCTCTAAGTTTAAATAAACGTAAGTAAATAAAAAAGAATGATGACGATCTAATTATTAGTTTCAGAAAAAAATGTGGACAAATATACATTAATACATAATATATAATACACCTATAAAATTTTGTATATGTGAATATTTTGTAGTTCCAATAATGTTATATAATATGTACATACGTCGCTAATAATATAACATGCTGTATTTATATTTAAGTATGTCTAGATTCATTTCTCTCTTTTTTCTTATTAGAGTTGCAACTTACAGCTTGTGTTTGATAATCAAATTTTCAGGTATACGATTAAGATGATATTAATTATTATTTTATCAAATAAATAGATTTTGTTATATACTTAATACAATAGTTTCGTGTAAAAAATTGTAATACTTTTTATTAATTGATACCTATTACAATATATTCATGGTTAAACCAATCAAAATAAACCACATAGATGACCAAGGTTGATGGATAACCAAAATGTTTTAAAGCAAGGTTTATTACGACCTCTAGTGCCAGGTAATATTTTTTAATCATTTGTTTAAAAAAAAAGTATATATTATATTATATGGTGTAACAATCATTCCTTCTCGATTTCCAAATTCTACTTTAAGATAATGTTTCATGATTTATTAAACAACTAAGAACAAAAACTAAGTACAATTAATGTTTTATTTGAAAAAATAATTTTATTTTAGAACTAACAATTAGGTTGATTCTCCATACAAACTTTCATCCCCTTAAGGCATGATCTCCGGAATAAAAAATCCTATGTCCTTCCCAGGGTCTCAAACTATCTTCTTTACAAATGTCAACTAAATCAGTCCAGTAGTTTTTGAATTTATTCGTTACATACATACAAAGATACAAATCTTTCCTCTTTATAATAGTAGTGTAGACAAAGGTTGGCTTCCTACTAGAGTTTGAGAGTGGAATGAGAAAATGTACAATTGTGTTTACGTACATAATTGTACACTAAAATATCCCTCTAAGTAGATGAATTGTATTACTTCATTTTGACCAGGAGAATAAGTACCCAGTTTAAAGTTTTTTACACGTGTTCTTTATATTTATGATTATTAATATAGTGTAATGTAAGTTACATTACTATTAATACTATTCAGCCTTTAACCTATTGTGAGCTGTTGAATTGAATTCTTATGGCCTAATTTAATTGATTGTAAAGTAAGTAAGTAGTAAAATGCGTTTGTTGCTTTGTCGTTCACAAACACAACAACGTAGTAATAAACAAATTATTTTTTGAAGGATACCTAAGCTCTTTTACTGAAAAATTACGACCGGGTCTTAATTTATTAATAAAACAAAGTATAAGTATATAACAGGGCAATAAACATGAGTATAAACGAAAATATCAATAAAAATCATATTATAAGATTTGTAAGTGTTGTCAACACAAAATACAATCTTATGTATTAAAACTTTTTAACAAAAAAATAAAAACCGACTTCAAACAAAAGCACTAAAAAGTAAAAAATAACTGATTGGTAGTTTTCATTTACTATACATACCAAATCAAATATATTCGAAGTCGGTGTGCTTTGCTTTATATGGCCTGGCACCGATTTCGAAAATATTTGATTGGGTATGTATTTAATAGGTAGGCTTTAATTACTTAGCCAAAGCACACCGACTTCGAATATATTTGATTAGGTATGTATAGTAAATGAAAACTACCAGTCAGTTATTTTTTACTTTTTAGTGCTTTTGTTTGAAGTCGGTTTTTATTTTTTTGTTAAAAAGTTTTTATTTTTCCCTTTTTAGTGTAGACAGTAGTAGCAAAGTAAGAATTCTAACGTATTAGGCTTGTTGAATCAAACAAAACAAGCCCAAACTCAAAGTATCTACTATTAGCCGTTGAAGAGTTCCACCTATCCACCTTCTGGCCTTACCATCAGATCAGGTCAACAATACCGAACCACTGTACTATCAACGGAAATAGAAACACTTGCAAAGTTTCAAGTCAATATGACAATTAGAAGTAGGTTAAATTCATCATTAGCTATTTTTCCACCCTTAGGGGTGGTATTTTTTTTTTTGAAATTTAAATGGGACCAATCTGGAAGTATACCCTTTCGAACAAAACAAAAATTGTCCAAATCGGTTAATAAATGACGGAGTGCTGAGGTAACAAACATAAAAAAAAACATACAGTCGAGTTGAGAACCTCCTCCTTTTTGAAGTCGGTTGAAAATAATGCTACACTGTTACTGTATGTTATTTTCAATATAAAATTTTTATGCCAGTTTTTAAACCTTTATAAAATATACATACTATTCAATATGTTACAAGGAAAAACATGTGCCGCTAACTCGTTACATGCACTTATATTTGTCTCTAGCATGGAAAAAGATATATGTTGCTGTCAATACGGAGATTATTATCTTCATTATTATTTGTAGGACACAGACACTGACACGTGTATTGCAATGAGGGCTTCTATTTCTATTCTCACGTATAGATAACCTACAATATAAAATACAATACCTAATTCATGAATAACTAGAACTCACTTTACATATATTAAAATATTAGTTTTGCTCTCGTCTTCAAATGTCTTATTTGGATCTTATTATAAAGCTTAACTATATTTTAAAATATTTTCAAATACGTTTATACATATAGTATAACTTGTCTGAATTAAACTTAGATTTGCATCATATATATCTAAAAGTACTGGTTAAGTATTTTAGATAAACTATTCTTATAATATAATCATAATAATTGAAATATGAACATAGAAATTGGAATAAAATATTTGGTTCGGAATTTCTTATTGACAATTTTCGTCATCTGGCCCACCAAAAATATATTTTAATAGATTAGTTCAGATGATATATTTAAATAGTTTTAATATATTATAATAATAATTCGTGTTTCAATTTACTTTAACAGTGATATACTAGCGTATATTCTCTGTAGTTAATATGAAACGTTCGTAGCTTTAATAACTTTCTAAGCTCTATTTGCAAAAACGAAACATCTGCTTTTATTACTTTAGTTCATGTTGTTATTACTACTATTTCATATTACTTATTCTCATTTAAATATTATATTCTATTTAGTGGGTTTCCAGAATGTCATGATCTCCTTTAGTCAAATAAGTAAGTAGGCTGTTTGCTGTGTTTGACCTTTTGCGGTGATACATCCGACCAAAGTCATTTTATTAGATGCCTAGATCTTTTAATTAGCTATCGCCGATATAATGCTTTATATCTAGAGAAGAAAACGATAATTTGTAAATAGCGCTAATAGGTATATTATTTTTCGTAATAGAGTAGGTACTTATAGAACGCGTAAAACTAGATGTACAAACTGACAGTCAGTTTGACAAACACGCACTCGAAAATTAAAAAAAAAATTGTCATTGATTTTTATATAGAATAATCGATTGAGAATTAAAGAAACAAATACGTCTTTACGAAAACTATTGATTATTATAACTACTATGTCTTATAATACCTCTATATACGAGTATTTGTATAACAACAATTTAATTATATTATAATAGGAAAAAATATCTGGATATGTTTTTGTTAAATATGTTATATTATTGATTTATTTTATTCGTTCAATAAAGCTATTGAATTTATTTTTTGTAATAAATGCTGGAAATAAAATAGTTGTTTGATAACAAGGACAATCTTTTATAATTTCTTTGGAGGGTAAAATAACTTTACTGTTTCTTTTCTTTATTCTTTTTATGACATTTTTCTTATTTTCGGTCATATTCATATTTTCTTTTATATTAAATATATAAGAAAGTTCTTTAGGAGCTTTAACTACACTACTTTTATAGTTTGTTTCTTTTCTTACGCCATCTAGAAAGTATAAAATATAAAGTTTTTAATTTACATCCAGGTCATCTAGGATTATAAAATACAAAGAATACTTTATTCCTAATTAAAAAGTAAGAGAATGAATTATAGACGACGTTTTAATAGAGCAAGAGAAACAATTGATGAAGATAGCTCAACAAGGACAAAACTTGTAACAACTGAAGCGTACAAAAGTTGCTGTCTATGTCTAGAATATTAAAGTGGCGATCATTTCTGAAGGATGATGAAAAGTTACATTAAATTTTATAATTTAAATGTTGAATTTTAATGAAATATGCTTTCGAGTTTTTTAGGGCTGATATATACTTATGTATCTATTGCTATCGCAGAGCAAGCATCCTTTACGTATATTTTTTGTACAATATTTTTTCTAAATTTTTTACTACTGTTGTTAAAGCAGAAAATAAATAAATATTATTGTAGATAATAGTTAGTAATATAATGAGCCACTCCACTCTCTGTTTCTCTAATTTTCAAATATGCTCGCTATCTTTAACCTATACCCCAAAGCGAAAATCGAATCATTGCCTTCAGGTGCTCAGGTAATTTTAATAAGTCACTCATTTATTATTATTAATTTTATTATAAAAATTATTAATTTATCTAAGTATCACGTCTCGAGACTGAGTCAGGAAAAAGGACACTTAGTGCACCTGGTACTGTCCATATTCCCAATTAATAAAATGTTGTTAATATTTACAATATTTTATATTACTCTCCAGCCCTCCAACTATTTCCACACAAAAAAAATGTGAATCTGTTTCTTTGTTTTGCCGTGAAAGAAGGACCAACAATCAAACACACTTTCACATTTATAATAATAGTAGGTATAATATGGATTTTCAGTCCTCCAAACTATTTTTTTGCACATATAAGCAATGTACAGACGCATCAGAGTTTCATTCTTATTATATGTATAGATATCAGTGTAATATTGCTAGTTTTTGTACTATCTGGATATTTATTTAATGTTTGAATCTAATTTGTCACTCGCAATACCGCTTAAGGGTCGTCGTCACTGCATGGCTCCTACTACAATCCCGGTAGTTGTGACAGCAGTGCTCCATTATCTGAAGAGTTTAACTTTTAGCGGATGGTATTATAAACCCATTTGCAAGAAAAACGTGCAACAAAAACTTTCCTGTACAACTATGGAAATCTTAAACAAAAGAGGTTTTATAAGCATTCAATTAATTAGAAACAATTTTCGACGTATTAAAAAGTACTGGCAAGTAAAATAAAATGTTCCAAATTTGAAAATTTCAAAGTTATTTAAAAATATTCTATTCGATTAGAGCATTTGGTCGCAGTTTGTGTTTAGATATTGTGCTATAAGTAAATAAAAAAGGTTTTTTTGTAATTTTAATGAATTGATGTTGATGTAAAATTGTTTAAATTGGTTATTCGTGATAAATTTTATACCGTAATATGGCAGACAAGACAATTATCGCTGGTAATATAGTGACTCTTCTTCAAGAAGGTTGTACTCAATCTTATGTGTCGGAACGGTTTGGTGTCAGTCGTTCCACTGTTCAGAGGACCTGGACTAGATTTCGAGAAACCGGCTCTTTGAAAAGAAGACCGGGATCAGGAAGAAAACGATGTACTGAGCCCAGGGACGATAGATATGTTGTGAGCCAAGCTTTACGAAATCAGAAGTCTACTTACAACAATATCAAAAACAATCTTGAAGATGTTAGAAATGTGAGTGTTAGCGTATGGACTGTCAGGAGGAGACTTCTAGAAGCTAATATACACAGTCGAAGACCAGCTAGAGGTCCTAAATTACTCCGTGGGCACCGTATTGCAAGGTTAAGATTTTCCCAAAATTGTGCGACGTGGACGAATGTAGAATGGAGCAAGGTTTTATTTTCTGATGAAGCCAGAATCTCTTTATTTGGTGAGGACCGATGTCGTAAAGTACTAAGAAGACCAGGAGAACGTTATGCAGAGGTATGTTTTGAAGAAATTACGCCGTACGGTGGCGGCTCTGTCATGTTTTGGGCTGGCATAACTTCTAAAGATCGTACAGAGTTAGTTCTCGTAGAAAATGGCTCTCTAAATGCACAACGCTACATCACGGAACTCTCAATTCCTCATGCACAACCAGCGTTAGCTGTTACAGGAAGTGCTGCTGTGTTTATGGATGACAATGCTCGAGCACACCGAGCGGGCGACGTAGACATTCACTTAAGTAAAGTCGGGATCCGCCGTTTAGATTGGCCAGCATGAAGTCCTGACCTCAATCAGATTGAGCATCTATGGGACTTTCTAAAACGACGTGTTAGAGCTGTACACTCAGCCCCATAGAACATCCGAGAGTTTAAATTATATATAAAAATTAAAATATATTATATAAAAATTAAAGCTTTATTCTTATTAAAATTCTATTATTATATTTCAATAATTTCACCAATGCGTTGAATAACTTATTGATCTAGTAAGTTTGTTGTCATGTAATGTGTTATGTTTGCGCCTTGCCACTTGTTTAGTTCTTAGATTGTCAGGATGTTGAAAATGTACTTTACTGACTCTAAATACACAGTTTTTTTCTGGTAGTTTTGCACATTCTTTTGATTTTTCGTCACAGACGGGGCATAAAGTATAAGGCATCATAGTAGAGCTTTTTTTAAAAGGTGCTTCTTTCGCTGAGGTATATATATTTTTATCATCTCTAGAATAGACGTCCGAGTAAATTGTTTTACTTTTTTTGTATCCAATATAAAGGGGAAATTCCAAGTTAATATTATCAAGCTTTGATTTACATCCGCCTTCGCAAATCTTAAGAGGTGCAGTAAACATAAGAATTTCCGGAGGCTCTTTAGATTCTAAAACCGATAATATTTAGTGTTTATTTTATGAAAACTAAGATTAAGATGTATACTTCTAATAAGGAACAGAGGTCGATTTGTTAAAATTTTAGATTTTAAGTGCGTTTTGCGCGTGGTACTTCATTTCTCGTCTGTCATTTTTATTAATATATTCAAATATATCAAAATGAAAGACTACAGTATCTTTTAATTTTCTAGAAATAAATATAATACCTACTTATTCGTACAGAAAAATTGTAGATTTCTTAGCACGATGCCTACTATTGATCTTAGTTAACTTTTCATATGTTAATGTAATAAATGCAACCGGTAGCATATTGCCGACTAAAATGTCAGATAAACCACCATACATTAGATCGGACTATGCCTATAATTACAGATAGACAAATATGTTCTCTAACATAATATTTTAATCGTTCTATGCATATTTGTCATCATAAGTGATTTTATAATGTAAGTGTAAAGTGGCCTACAAATAAGTAACTCTTTGTTGTTTAAGATAAAGTGTAATAAGCTATATAATATTATCTATGTATGTATATAAGATATCTTATGTAGATTTACATAAGATTTCTTATGTAGATTTACATAAGAAAGATATCTATTAAATATGCATTCATCGTGTCTTCTATATATCTTCATAGATAAAATAGGTATTTATGAATAAATTTTACAATTATTTCATACTGTACTTACTTTTGTCATTAATGATACTTTGAATGAATTTTTCTCCGTCATTTTCATCGTTGATTTCGGGTACAGTGTATATTTTTTTTATATTACCAGCCAAAATAATTGTTATTCTACAAAATCCTGACAAAAAGAAAAGTAACATATACATTTGTAAACTTAAAACCGTGTTAACTTAAAACAAAACGATAAAAATAACTGCGAGTTGGTAGATTAAATTTTTATTACGTGGAACAATTTAAATGTGTTAAGCGTACATATTGGTTACGATGCATAACGAAAAATTATTTTCATCATTCCAATTTATTTAATGTTGCATAATAAATAAGAACATTATTAAAATAGTTTTATGTAAAACTAACTATTCACCCCAACTTTACGTCCTCAAAATTTATTAATTGAAATCGTCCAATTTATCGGTTCTTTATAAACTTTCATACGTTTGTAATACATATGGCAGAGTAACTCGTTATTATTCATTCAATCGACGATATTATATAATTTCTTATAAAACATAGGTAGAAGGAACCTTAAGAACAGAATTTGTAACTCTGCCCCTATTTTTTTTTCAATGTATATTTTTATTTATTAAAATGTAAATTTAATTAAACAGTTTAATAGCCCTTTTTGAAACGGATGTAAACATGACAGTTTGTGCGTCTTACTCATGCATGTCATATGTTAACCGACTTCTAAAAAGGAGGAGGTTCTCAATTCGTCGGAATCTTTTTTTTAATGTATGTTCACCTATTAGGTACTCGAAGACGCCTGAACCGATTTGAATTTTTTTTCGAAGGGTATCTTTGGGTATATTTGTTTCTTCGCAGGTGGTCCCATTTAAATTTTATCGAAATAAGTCGAGAGGTTTTTAAAAAATTAACAAAAAATTATTTTTTTAAATAATTTGCTTAATCGAATATGTTATTATAAACTTTCTTCTTACAAATTACCTGCTTATTACGTCTACACTAAAACGGAAAAATAAGAACTTAAAAAAAATATCGACTTCCAAGCACTAAAATGTAAAAAAATACTAAACGAGGGGTTTCATTTAGAATAGATACCTAATCAGATATTTTCGAAGTCGGTGCTAGCCGACATTATTTTAAGATATTTTAAGATTTATAAATACCTAATAGGTAAATATGATTAGGTATGAACTCTAATTACTCGTATATTTAAAATATCATACATCAATTTGTAATGTATTTTACTTATCAAAATATATTAGACTGGATTTGCATCGGCTGGCACCGACTTCCGACAAAAATATCTGATTAGGTATCTATTCTAAATGAAAACCCCCGTTTAGTTATTTTTAAATTTTAGTGCCTAGAAGTTGGTTTTTTTTAAGTTATTATTTTAATTTTGTTACAGTTGCAATGTGCAAAAACATAAATGACAATAATATGTGACAACCAAAACATGATGAACGAAAATAATGAAGATATCAATGATTTGACAAACTTATAATGCGACATCTGCAGTACATATTATTAGGTCTTTACACATGAAATTTGCGTTTTGTCGAACTGGCTACTTTGATCTCAAATATCTGAAGGAATTTCAAATTCAAATTTATTTTAAATTTAGGCTATGTTTTTGTTAATTTTTTTCGCAACATTTAACCTCCTGCCTACATCTGTACTACAGCCAGGACATAGGAATTAAAAAAATATACTACCGGTTTTTAAAATCGTAATCCCAAAATATTTGCGTGGTGGCATCTATCGACTATCTGGGTTTCCAAATAGAGATAAATGTCAGTTCCCATGTGATCCTCTTTTTTCAAAATGGCGATGGAAGACAGACATGTGTCGATGCTTGCGCGCAGAGGTAAGTTAATCGATTTAAATCTTATGTAAATCTAAATTTTTATTGGATTTCTTGCGATAGTAAAGTAATTAGAAGTTAAAAATTATGATATGCAGTTGTATTTTCGCGTAATTGTATAAAACATGCAAGACAACGTATTGTATTTTTTTATGTCCTTTGCAGAAGACAAATGTAGTCAATAAAAGTTTTAGTACTTAGACTTCCGATGTACTATATAAAGTACATTGATAGATATTTTATCTTAGGTTTGTTCTAGTTTTAACGGATAATGGAATAGCGGAGGCTTTAAACGATTCTGAGTTTGAATTTTCGGGAGATGATTCAGATGAAGATTCGAAGTTTGTGCCGCCAGAACTTAACCAAACAGCCAATGATCATCAAATCAGTGAGTAAAGCAGTTCAGATGAAGAGGGAAACACATTGGTTCCTGCAGCTGCTTCCCCGGCGTTCTCTAGCAGTTCTGATATCGCATCGACGTCATCACGGCCCCGCTCAAAAGGACGTAGCAGCAGTGTTTCACGTGGACATAGACATGGCCGCGGTCGTGGACGTGGTAGTTTGAGCGAGGATACTCCATGGCCGCAATCGTCGCCTTTGTCAACCCACCAGATTGCAATTAGGAATCGTCAACATAATGATGGCTTTCAAGATACCTGGACCAAGGATACATTAGATTCAGAATATAGGAATAACAATGATAATGTCAGTACTGCAGTATCCACAAATTGATATGTACTGGTCAGAAAAGTGGAAAGTTTCCATAGTTGCAATAGCTATGACAAGGAACAGATTCTTTTTTATCAGACGACGGCTGAAGTGTGTTTATGATGCTGAAGTGACAGGAGAACAGAAGATACAAAAAAATTGGAAAATACAGCCGCTATTTAATCGAATCTTGGAGATGTGTCACGAACAAAACCGGCCCAAGAATATTGACGAAATGATTAATCCGTTTACTGAAAAATGTCCAATGCACCAATACTGTCCTAACAAACCGAACCCTGTTGGGCTGAAGGTTCTTGCTACGCCGCAAGGCGCAATTTGTGACGTGGTGATTTATCAGATTATACTACATTTGCCCATCTAAAAAACTACAGTATTTTGCAAAAAATTTTCCAGCATATAATATCCTATTATCGATATTATACTAAAATTTGAAGAGCGTACTCCAAAAAAAGTGTCTCTGGTAGGCAGGAGGTTAAATGTACTTTGACATCGACCATTCACAATATGAAAAACTTAACATGTCGCGTTATTTACGAATACGAGTCCACCGTGGTACAAGCGCTGCAGAAACAGCTCGAAGAATTAACGATGCATATGGGGAAGCTACTGTAAAAGAAAACACGGTACGTTTTTGGTTAGAAAGTTTTCTTTCTGGAAATTTAGACCTACAGAATTAAAAGTGATCGTGGAAGCGGATCCATCGAAAATCACGTTAGAGTTAGCGACAAGCTTTGGTGTGAGTGATAAAAAAATAATTTACTTGAAACAAATAGAAAAAATTGAAAAAGCTCGAAAAACATTTACTGCATGAATTCAGTGAAGCACACCAACAAACACGCGTCGAGTGCTGCGTTACAGTACTTAATCGTCACATTAACGAAGAGAACTTGAATTGTATCGTTACTTGTGATGAAAAATGGATTCTGTATAATAATCGGGAACGTTCATCACAATTATTGAACCCAGGAGAACCAGGCAAATCCTGCACCAAGCGAAAGTTGACTCAGGAAAAAGTACTGGTTAGTGTCGGGTGGACCAGTGCCGGTGTCATCCACTACAGCTTCCTAAGATCTGGCTAGATGATTTTGACTGATCTACAGACAATACATTGTCACTACTACTCCTTGGCTCTTGCTCCAACAGAGAACAGATACCACTTTTTCCGGAGTTTGGACAATTGTCCAAATTCCGGAAAATATAAAACTCAAGCGTATTATTGTAAATTTAATTTGAGTCAGTTTTAATACAATAACATTGTAATTTTTAAACGTCTATTTGGGTAAAGTGATTTATATTTTTACTGAATTTAATATCTATTGAAGTCTTTTTTTTTAAATTTTATTTACTAATATATTTGTGTTATAAAGAATCGTTTGACCATTTGACCTGATTGGGAATAAATTTTCAAACAGCGTAGTAGCACTATTACTTTAAACAGCCGTTGCAGGATAAATAAAAAGTTCAAATATAGTTAATAATTTCAAGGCAAGATTTAAATTTATAAAAACCATATTTATATTTAATATTAAAAACTATACTAGAGCTTAGCTTTTAAAGAATTTTTAAATTACTCCTTTTGATATTTTTCTGAGGCGTTTGGCTGATAGGCTTCAGGGACTATATTTTATTTATATTTCTTCCGCGTCATTTGCGATACGAAGAGTCGGGGATGGTAATTGATTATTCACAAATCTTGCAAGTCATTAATGTCTTATTAAAAGAAGACAATTGCCCAAATTCCGGAAATTCCTTGCAAAGAAAAAAAATCAATTCCGATGAAGCAGTCAAAATCACCTTCAGAGATTTTAATCATCCTAGCTCCCACAATTTTTTCAGCAAAGAAATCAATGAACTACCTGATAAAAGTGCATAGATAACAATGGTACATACTTTGATTGATTAAATACTTATATAATTCCACAAACTTTTTTTTTCATTTTGCTATTACCATATAAAACACCAGTTTCATATGTAAGGAACTTCTATTAAATTTTGTATAATAATAATATGATACTACGTCTCATATTATTATTTTAATATTATCTTAAAAAAGAATATGTTTGTTTTCAACTCTTTATAGAGTTTAAGTGCTACAGCTTAAACAATAATTTATCTCAGAAATTACAGTAGTAAAGACTATTAATAATATATGTCCGTCTGGCACATACTGATGTAAAACATATGAGTAGATACATCAATTTATAACTGTCATTGTATCCAAACTCTTTCCAATTGGCGAAAGAGTTCTTGACAATTGTTTTGTTGAGCACAAGATAAAAATACATTGTGAAGCCAGTGGCCTAGAATGAAGGAATTTTAATAAATATATCTCCACATGTGACATAACCGAAACATGTTTTTGGACCTAGCCAAACTTCTGGGATTTATCTAAAAGAGAAAAACAAGGTCACAACAATACGTAATGTATATTATTGTCTCGGTGAACATAACCTTTAATTTAGGAAGAATTACGTATCGCCACAAACACTAAAATTGTGGGCTTACGAGCCGTAAAAGACGTAAAGATTAAATATATTTATTTGTAAGACAAGATTTGAGATGTAGGTACCTGCCATTATGATATACTAACACGAAAAAAGGTTAATTATGTTCTTGAATATAAACATTTACAAAAAACATTATTATTAACGTCATAATATTAAAGATTTTTATCTATCTATATATGAAATTTTGAGCCGAATGTGTACATTAAATATTTTTTAGAAAATCTTATCGAAATAATGATTATTATCGATACAGAGGCCGAATCTAATCTTTTTAGAATTTTTGTCTCTCTGTCGATCTGTCTGTTACCACATCACGGAAATACCACTGGAGGGATTTTGATGAAATTTGGTATGGTGATAGCTGATTGTTCGGGTCAATTTATAGGACACATTATACTGCGAGAAAAAATCTTATTTTTGAGAAATAATACAATTTTTTTTCGTTAAATTTACCAAAAATATTTATTTATGTGTTACTAGCGGCTCACCCTCGCTTCGCTCGGGTTCGTCGCTAGGTACGTTTTAAATAGAGATAAATAGTTATTAGCCAGCGCTAGCTATATAATTTTTTTTCGTTAATTTTTCTGTTGTTTTAATACTTATTATCCTATTCCGGACTAAGAGAAATCCAAAAATTCAAATATCATAAAAATTGGTCCAGCCGTTCTTGAGTTTTATGTCACGTCACACGGGAACGCAATCGAACGGGATGAAAAGTATCCCATGTCCGTCTCCTGGGTCTAAGCTACTTCCCCACCAATTTTCAGCCTAATCGGTTCAGCCGTTGTTGAGTTATAAATAGTGTAACTAACACGACTTTCGTTTATATAGATTAAGATATTTGTCAATAGATGTCACCATGTGTTTTTTAAATGATTTTTTTTAGAATTACTAGCTTTATCCGCGGCAAAAACAAATTACTTGTATTTTGTTAATTGAAACAATTTTAACTTATTGAAAATGTAAATTCTGTCGCTGGAAATTGCTATCGCTTAGCAAGTAATGCTAATTTTTGTAAATCTTTTAATATTAAAATCGGGCAAGTGCAAGTGCGACTCACGCATAGAGGGTGTCGAGCTAAATACTGTTGTTTGAGCTAAATATTCCTGTTTTTACTTACGTATTTTGTAAGTTTAACACTAAAATAAAATACGAGAATATTTACGTTTTTAGAATGTCAACCAATGTATAGATTGTTTCATATATATATATATATATATATATATATATATATATATATATATATATATATATATATATATATATATATTTGTGGGTAAATACTGCCTGCAACAATATGGGTATAATATCTTTTGAGATGTTTAAAATCTTAATCTCTCCGGTGGCTACGTTTACTTTTAAAATGCTTTCCGTCAGTGAAATATAACCAACTAGCGGCACATCCTCCCTTCACGAGGAGATAATATTAAGAAAAATTAATATTATGCAATTTAAATAGTTAACTAAATATTACTTAATCGTTAGCTATCCATTTGTTAAATAGTAAAAAAAGTTTATCGTGTAAGGTTTCGCTTTTTTAATGTATCATAAAACAGTCCTTAATTGAATATGCTGGCCACACTCATGACGCGAAAGCACAAATTACTGTCTGTAGACTCTACAGTAATGTCTTAGAATCCCTACAGTAATTAGCGATATTTTTTTTTACTCTTTGCCAATAAATAAACCAACAAATCTTTCCACTTTATAATATAGGTATAGACCTATTGGGTATATTTTTTGTTTTAATTATAAGTATTTAAAAAAAAATACCTTGAATATATTTTGTTTAAATTTTGGTTGCTATTATTATGTTTTTCAAAATTAAAAATAATTACAAATTATCTGCGATCCCTCATGACATGGAATAGAACATCTGGATTGGCTATGATTTCAATATCGGAAAAAAAGATAGTTATTTAAAAAGTGTTAGTGTTAAGGGCGGCATATTATTATTTTGCCCGGGGCGGCTATAAGGCTAGATCGGACCCCACTTATAGAAGCTTCTTTCCCCACTTGCAACTGTTAATGTTAAAGTTAAAATAATCTTGAGCGCAAGACTAATATTTGGACCAAATCTTAAATCTGTCACAAATTGTAAACGTCTCGAGGGGATAAATTAATTTCTAAAAATGTGCATAGAACTGATAATAATAGCCGCCACAAAATTGTGGATAACATATTTTTTTACAATCCCCCACAATATGGGTATCAAGAATATTAATAAAAAGAAATACTAAAAGCTTGAAAATAAAAGAAGTAATTTTTTTAAGTTAAACGGTTTTATTGAAAAGAAAGATAATATTGATTTAGATAATGTACTAAAAATTAAACAATAAAAAGAAATACTAAAAGCTTGAAAATAAAAGAAGTAATTTTTTTAAGTTAAACGGTTTTATTGAAAAGAAAGATAATATTGATTTAGATAATGTACTAAAAATTAAACAGTGCGTGTATTAATGTGTACACGAGCAAGAAGTAAAACTTCTGTAGGTTATCGGTACTCTTTATGAAATTCAATTTATGTTTTAACTTTTAAATAATTAGGTTAGGTGAGATATTAAAAAAACGTGTGTGTATTTATGTACGTACGCACGTACGAAGTTATACTTCTTTGGCATAACAGAACAAAAATAGCTAAAGATTTCATCCCGTATGTTACAACTCTCTGTTTGTAAAAGGAATGGTAAATTTTAATAAATATAATTAAATAATGCATATTAAGCATATTACAATCATATATTTATAGAATATCATTTATGGAAAGAATATAATATTATATATCATTTGTCAGACAATAACAACGGTGACTATGGCAAAAAAACGTTCGCCTCGCCCGATCACACTTTTCGTAACGCTCTCGTCACGCATTCACCAGCTTACTCCCCAAGTCAAGCGTGTGTAAAGAAGTTTTACTTGAAAACTAAAAAATAATTAGGTAGGTCGTAAGTACCAGTCATCACACCACTCTTTTCATCATCTCTCCTCATCAATTATTAAGTTAAGCCACTTTTTTAAGAATAGAAGTCGTAGACTTGACAATTGGCATATATTTCCCATATATAGACAAAACACTTTAATTCTATATCATTTAGTAACATTTTCCATGACTACAGCTACACTATAATTTACTAATGGGGCGGAAATCTATACATACGAGTATAATAATATTGTAACTAAGCCGAATTATTACATTAAATATTTTTTGGAAAATCTTATTGAAACAGACATTATTATCAATACAGAAGCCGAATCTACAGTTTTTAGAATTTTGGTCCGTTTGTCTGTCTGTCTGTCTGTTACCGCATCACGGGAAAACCGAAAAGAAGTAATGAAAAAATACACAACTTTTCTCTGACTTATATGTAATATTTAAGGGATTCCTTAAAAATGTCGCGTAGTAGGAATGTAGGATGAAAGGGTATTCTCCTACTCCCTCCACATACCTCCACAAGGTTTGTGGGGAATCCCCGTCAAACATAATCGGCTTGAAAATTGTTGCAAGTTCAGAAATGTAAAATCGGCAAAAAAAATCGGGAGAATTTGTGTATTCTAGACTCAAAAATCATTACATATCGAAAGAGTTGGTTTTTTGTTTCCTATTTAGGTATTTGTTCTTCTTTCTTCTTGCTTTGGCTTGCTTAAGTGGTGTCTTATAATTTTATTGGGAGACAGTTGAGCTCTTTAAAATATGTTGGTCCGTCTCAAGATTTACAACCGCATTCTTTTAATAAAAACTTAAAAATATTTTTTTGTCGAGGTGTTAAGCATGGTAATTTTTTAAAAGATTTTTCTCTCCTAGAGAGAAAATTAAGACCTCTGTGCAACCGTCCGGCGCCTTCAATTTTTCGCCTTCCTTTTTGCCACTCTGGGCATTTGCTCGAGCTTGATAGTAAAAAAAGTTCTTGCTAACGCAACAAAACATTATATCGTCAGATGATAATATAATATCTATGTAGAATTTGTGTCAAGGTACTATTCGGAAACATTGTATGTTAATATCACGGAATAAAGAGAGAATGTCTTATGTCATATATACTATGCCTTTATTTCTACTCTGGCTAATATCGTTCATGACCACGTCATCACTTTCACACATTTTCTTGCAGAAATCTGCCTATAAATGCAAAATTTCTAAATGTCGAAGCTTGACCGTTATGAAAGATTTTTTTTCTTTTATAAGGAGAAAATGGAACAAGTCAAAAATATAAGACCGTAACTTAGTGAAATCGATGTGCGCGTTTTACGCAATAAGTACTGAACCGATTTTAACTCAATTTGTGCAGTGATCACTTATTTCTCGGGTCAACATTTAGGATACCTTTTACTACAGAAAAACCTTTCATTCCCACGGGAAAACACAATAGCTACTGGTTCTATCGCTTGGAATGGCTTGTGGTGGCTTAACCTTAACAGATACATCAATACAGCGTCCGAGAAAATTGTAGGTCTTGAAAAGGCCTACAGAAAAGTGTGCAATATTATGGCTATCTCCTAAGTTACAATCGCAATAACTATTTATTGGGGAATCAATCATGAATGTATATAAATAGTCATATATTATGTATATAAATAATAAATATATTAATATATACTCGTAGCGAGGGTGAGTCGCTAGTTATATTTAAAAAGATTATATATAATGCATATATACATACGTCGTTCACTCTAAATAAGTCAGCAGTTAAAGAAAAACAATTTTGGAATCCCAAGAAGAAACACGGAAATAATATCTACTAGTGTATACGTATGAGGCCTTGTTTATTCGTTTATTAAGTTTATTTCTTAAAATCCTAATTATTCAAATTTTAATAATAAAAATAAAAAAATGTAAAGATATTTTAACAAATATTTTTTTAAATATTTATAAATAAATTGCAGTTATTGTTATTATTACAGAATATTTTAATTATTATAACAAAAATTATAGAAATAGATTAATGTTCGTTATCGTCGCAATTTCACTGTAAAATAAGTTAAAGATTACATAAAAATACATTACATAAAATTTAATTATGAATTCCTCGAAAATATCAGTACTATAAATAAGTATATTGTTATGTAGGTAAGTGAAGAACATAATTCAAACACTGCTTGAAGGGTATTTCAGCTCTAAGACTTTATCTGCTCATCCCAAAATATTAAAAGCTAAGGATAAATAAATGAGGTGTATTTGGATTGTACAGACATACGTTAACTCGCTCGCTTAGGAAACCGAGTGAAGCAGGTTCAAATCCCGGGTCTCGCACCTCTGATATTTTCATGTACGAATCATTTCTAACATGATTTCTACTTGCCACTTGAAGGAAAACTTCGTGAGGAAACCTGCATGTCTGAAAGAACCTAGCAAGTTTTAGAAAGACATGTGAAGTCCGCCAACCCGCAATTGTCAGGACTATGGCCTGATCCCCCTCGTATTGATGAGAGGCCCGTGCCCAGCAGTGGAATGTTAAAAAGAGCTGAATACATACAGGTACATACTGTAAAAGGATTATAAAAAACTTACTCTATCGAAATATAGAAAGAAATATTTCACCCAAAAATTGTTAAGTATATCTTTTTAGATTGACGTGAGCGGTAATAACTAATGGCAACTTTTCTAAAAGAAAAAGGAATATGCCGAGACAATTATATTCAATTTTATAGTGTAAAATATACTTTTAGACTTTCATAGTTGATTGTGTTTGCGGTCTTAGTATCTAAGAATGATCAAAGCAAATTAATTGCTTTTGGATATACGACGTGATATTATTGACATTATCAATTTGATGTGAAGATGACACGGTCGGCGTAATTTATCACTATTTATTGATGCGATGCATCATTGTGGAGGAGGTCAAAGTCCTTTTGCGGTTATAGCCAACGATATAAATTTAATGATCAGTAGAAATTTATCAACCGTGTTCTATAAGATATACTCGTAGTCTTAATTGAATTAAATTGTAATCATTTATATTTATTTCTTATTTTGATAATAAATATATCCTTACTGTACAAGATAGATAAAATGCTGTAAAAATGTCTACGGAATAATTTACGTGTAATTTAAATCCATGAGAGATGTATCCACTCCGTAAATTATTATGCCAATAGTTTTTTTTACTCTTATAAATAATTATTAAAATTACTATGACGATTAATAATACCAAATTGAAATATATTTAATAATTTTAATGGTTCTTCAATTAAACAGGCTAGAAATTAAAAATGTACGAGACTAAGGTCTTCAATCGATGACACATATTGGCCGTCTATTTCTGTAGAACTAGTGACACTCATCGAAGTCTAGGCTCCCTTGGTCATTGTAACATTTAATTATGTTCAATTTGGCTGATTGCCGGCCCTACCTGCTAGGTAGCCTAACGTTTTGGCCAGCCTCCAAATGATTACATTCACCGAACTGTCAAAGATAAGTTATTTTAGATATTGCGACATTGAAACTTTTCTGTCGTCATGTTGTCACACTGTCGGCTTAGGCACGTTGCCGTGTAAAACTTTGCTGTTTCATATCAGAGAGCCTTTATTATTAATTAATTGATGCTTTCTTCCATTAGATTGTTTGATAAACTTTTGTATATTGTACTTTTGATGGCACAAAATTTATAACACTTATTGATTAAACGGTAATTATATTCATGATAGCTATCGAGCAGATGATAGATCTGTTCGGTGTTGGTTGCCGCATTTAATTGGCAGCAATTTGGTAACGATTATAGGGACACAGTAATAGCCCACTGAAATGATGCAGGGAATACTGCATTTTTGCACTATATTCAATAATTTAATAAGTATAACTTGAATTACTATTTATATTAATTTGTTTGCTAAATTTTCTTCCAAAAAAATATTGACTAAAGCGATTCTGTCAAATAATAGAAAAAATCATTGATGATTTCAATTAGTATATTACAAAAGGCTACTAAATAAATAGGCCGTAAATAGCCATTTATCATTCATTAGGTAAATTTCATTTTGTTTATGAAAATTTAAGGCTAATTTATTATAAAATTTAAGTTAAGTTGACATCGCTTTGCATTTTTTTGTGATAGTTTTTAAATCGCTTTGCATTATGGAATTATATAATTTAACAATATACAGAACTACTTATGAGTATTTTTTTTTTCACTAAAGCTATGTCAGTGAAATCTCGACGCAAGCAATGGTTAAATGAAAACAAATATTAAAACTTAACGTTTATTCGTTGCAGACATAAGATGACATCGACAGAGGAATGCGGATAGCTCTGAATGCAAAAATTGTGTCCGTAGGGCAGCTAAAGTGCGTAGCGCGGGTTGATTCACGACAACGAAATCCTGTAACATTCACATATAGTTCACGATCGGAGATCTGAGCTAAGTCCGCAGAGCAACGTAAAGCGTGTGTTAGAGCGAAGCTATAGGTATACGGAGTTAATTCCAAGTTTGGAATACTTCCTCGAGATAAGAGATTTTGTGTGGGCACGCTGGAATTTGGCACCGACTGAGATGTGATTCAGGAGAGTCGTGTCCTTGCTGTACTTTTTGGTGCTGTAGCTGTAGCCTTTTGAAAGATAGGTTCGGAGGGCACGTTCGCCCCAAGTCTGCGGGACAGGCCTCTCGACGGGTATTCCGTGGTTACGTTTATCCAGGTAGTTTATTAGATCATCATAGTAATTTTTTTGGTAGTCGTAAATATAATTGTACTGAAAGAATTTTGGTCTGAAATAAAAAAAAAACACTTAGATTAATACAAGCGAGAAATCTATTTTAATTATATTTTATATAATGTTTTACTATATTTATACTATAATAGTTAATACAATATTTGCGTTTATTATAATGTTTTTTATACTTATGTATTACATATAACAAATTATTATTACATTAGGATTTGTTTTATATATGTTAATATTATTGAAATATCAATTAAAAGTTAATTTAATTTCAGAACGTATCAAATAAAATCTATACCTGACCCAATGTTTGCAAACTAGTCTTCTGGGCTCAGTACCACGAACAGGGGCTTCTGGCGGTGGTGGTTCCGCTACTTCAGCTGCAGGCTGCTCTGCTGGAGCTCCTTCAGTACCCACCGCCGCTGGTTCAGCGGCCGGCGCCGCTTCCGCAGGCTTATCTTCTTCCACAACGTCATCCCACATCTTGTCAGAAGTACTGTGAGACAAAAAATCTCTGGCAATTATTTACATAATCGCTTAAATCAACGTCGATTCATTCCAAATAAACACTACAATCTTATCACTGTCACGAACCTAACTAGTATCGAGGAACGTGTGAAGAGCTTGGATGATCGCAAACGACTGATGCAGCCGTAATCTGGTGGCGCGGCAGCCACTCAATTTATCTCCCTTTGACCCCACCTTACTGTCGTAAGCTAGTGGGACTGGCTGCCAATGATTTTGTGTCAATACACTGACCATGCACTGCGAAATTTTCATGGCTAATTACTTCGCCAATTTATGTTTTCACTTTGATGTATATGAGCTAAATGTGTAATTTGTAAAATTCTTGTCAATTGACACATAAGCTTTTAAGCATGAACTCAAATTAATATACAACAGTGTAATTGGGGAATTATTTTAAAAGTATATGGAAATTAGCCAACTTTTGTAGCGAGTAGTACATTTATCAATACTCTTTTAATTATAACAATATTATTTCATTGGTCTTAGTGGTAAGCCATAACGCACACATAATATTTTATAATAGTTGCCGTTAATAAAAGCACATATTATAGTTTTACACGTAAAATTGAAACATAATTTTATTACCACCTGCCAGCGTTTTCGCGCGTGTGTGCATTTCTTGTCTTTTTAAACTATGGTCCGCTTTGTCTGGCAGCCACACAGACTAAGGTTACTGATTCTTAATTAATTATTAATAATAATTAATTTAAGTTCCTGTTAAAATCCAGCCAGAAATCCTCGTGGAGCGTGCAATTATATTAAAAATTAAAAATTATAACACTCTCGGTTCTTGATTGTTCACTTTTTTTACTTTTATAATAAATAATGTAAAAATATAAAAAATAATGATTCTACTATGGCAACGATTCTTATTCTAATTATTACTGAAAAATTCAAATTAATACTCAAAATAAATATTATTATTTTTTGTGCTTAATAGCACTAGCAATAATTAATAATTAATAAGATAGTCATTACAGGCTTTTTTGAAATTATGATACTTTTTCAAACTATATTATGTTTTGAGTAAATTTTCTTATCATTGTTTTTTTTTCTTTTCTTTTTTTTTCTTATAAAATGCGGATATAGAACAAGTGTAGTGTGTAGTGATACTCTGGCTTCTTATTAATGATTTCGTGCCAAGATAGGTTTTCAACAAGATGGATATCTGAATATAAATAAATGTACTAGTAAATTTTATGAATTAAGGCGTAAGTACGCATGTAAGTATATCTTAATTCAATCTTACGCAACTGTGCCATAAAAAGGCTAAAACGTCGAAACAGAAATGGGTATTTCTCAATGCCTTAAATTTTCGATTTCTCGAGGTTTATCGTAACTAGCTAATAAAACGGTCTGAAATATTTTTTCTAATGCACCTTAGACTATTATCTAACTTGGACCAATTCCGTTTGTATAATAATAGCATTCTAAATATATAAAAAAATCGTTTGAAACTCGTTCTTCTGATTCATATGACGTGTCCGTTCCCCATTTTTCTGAACAAAATTATAAATAACGCGTTATCTTATTGAAAAATTAATATAAATTATAATCACATCAAAAGAAGATTAGTTACCTTTTAACAAACAATTTTTTTAGTTATATCTACGTTAGTTTACTTATTATAAATAAAGAAATAAAAGATGTCCGGCATAAAATTCAGGTCAGGTCAGGAAATTAAAGGTCAGCGTCGATCAGGAGATACAAGAGTAAGTATTTGATTCATATGTTCTTAATTCAGGTGGGCTTCTGATTAATATGTCTAGTTTACAAATTATATTACAGAGTTTTAAAACTTAAATCTATGCCCCAAAAAATACGTTTGAGTTATAGATTTTTGTGGTTAAATGCAAATACCGATGTAAATATATGTTACGGGTAATCGAAGTTTTTAGGTGAAATTCTGATTTATCTGGGTCTGATTCATGTGGTCAAAAAACCATATGAATCAAAAAGTGGTACATTTTGGTGAAGTTATTTATCATACAATCATCATTAAGATCAGGCCCTAAGCATCACGACACCGCGACTGCGACACAGCGAAAGAAAAATGATATAATATATAGTATAAGATGTCACATAGACGGATGCAGTGCAAATAGCCATAGTTATGCTGATGACAAAGTGCTGCTAAGTCCATCAATTAAAATATGTTTGCAGAGGCTCCTTACTATTTGTGAAAAATATATTAAAAGTCATGGCTTAGTTTACAATAGTAAAAATCAGTTACTACGGTATTTAAATATAAAAATGGAACATGCTATGTACCTGACGTTGCTCTAATATTAAGCTTGATCGTGTTATAAAATTTAAATACCTTGGATATGTAGTAAATGAAATGTTAACAGATGAGAACGACATAGAGAGGGAACGTAGAGCATTGCCGATGCGTTGAAACATTTTGGTAGATTTGCTGCGTGTACAGAGTATTGTCACGTACACGTTTTCAATGTTTCTTCTGTTTTTTTCAAATGTTTAGACTGCCTAGATATTGTTGCGCGTTGTGGATGTTCTACGAGGCACACGATGACGGTTTTGTTGCTGTCATAAGAAAGAGGATCGCATGTCTGAGATAGAGGATAAATGACAGCACAAATTTTATCATGAAAGCTGTAGAAGATTTTGGGCAAAATTTCTCCAGACATAGATTAAAGGATTTTTCATATTATGTTTTAGCTTAAATATTTAATTTTATTTATTGTTCTGAATGTAGGAAACCTTTATATTTATTTTATTTAGTCTATAATTTTATTTTAGTTTGATTTACCTACTTTTCAAATTGTATGGAAAAGTGTTCCGAAGTAAAGATTTATTATTTATTCGTGATTTATTAAAGATATATTATAAAATTAATAAATAATAAAAATAGTTACAATTAATAAAAGAGAGTAATATTATATTATACAGACTTGGTTTACTTTCGTTTTTATTCCTGTTTCTGATTCATCTGTCACGAATTTTGATTCATATGGGCCCTAAAAAATTCAAGTTAAATATCTCAAAAATTATTTGATTAAAATGAGTGCATAATTCAAATATATGTTATTTGGCATGTCTTTAATCATAAGAGTATGTTGAATAGAGCCAAAAGTGAAAATATTTTTTGGCCAGATAAATCAGATGAAGAACGCAATCTCAGAGAAATATCCAAATACATTTTGACTAAGTGTAAACATCAAGTATCAACATCATAGGTGTAAACATCACTTATTTTTTTGTTTTCTTCAATTAATTAGTGGATTTTAAATAGAAAATTGATAACAAATAGTATGGAAAAGCAATTCTTTTTAAAATTTTTAATACTAAGAGTTAAAAGTTGATGGTTGGTCCCAGTGATTAATGTATTACATAGACAACAACAAACAAACAAAAAAGCAAACAAAGAAAGAAAGAACGAAACAAACAAACAAACAAAGTCAAACTATATATCCCTAGAAAGAGAAAGTGTTAAGTCAATCCTACATGCATTCAAGTACATAGTTCATATCAATTTTAAGGATGCGTTCATTTATATAAAGTATTAGTAAGGAAAAAGAAAAATGTAAATTTTTCGTTTTTCCGTGAAAGTTTTCCAATTTTTCTCTTCATAAGAACCTTCTTCGGATTTGAAAAAAAAATTAGCCGATTTGGTCCAGCCATTCTCGAGTTTGGCACTTAGCAACACATTTAACCATTGATTTTTGTTTATATAGGTAGGCACATAAAGATATTAAAGCTGCTATAACTATAATTTATTAGTATAAAACATCTACACTTACTCTATCGGCAGAAACTTAGCTAGATTTTTATATATAACGTTTATACTCATCATTATGCAATAAAATTTAATAGCTATTATTATTTCATACAATTTCATTGTGGCCCTTGTTGTTCTTGTGTAATTTCTATTAATTGCTAGTACTTACATCGGGATGCTTCTGTGTCCTCTATTTACTAACATATTAACGATTAATGAGTCAATGCTCGACGATTGCCAAATGTAAAGAGTTATGACAAGTTATGTAGTAATGATAACGGTCTACGTTTCCTCTACACTAATGGTATGTTGATTCATAACGAATTTATTTTCATTCCTTTATCAGTTTAAATAAACACTGCTTTGATACACAAATACTCTAATAGTACCTAAAGATTAGGGATCTTATTTATCCTAAGAAATTTGTATAATGTTTTTCCTAGAACCTAAATACTTTATACTACAGGAGCTTTCATGGAACACTTTTATTTAAAAGTCATGTCTATTTTTAGAAATGATTGAAATGAAGTTTTAGCTTATATAAAGAAATGAAAATGCAGGTATTTTTAATATGATTCGCTGCGTTCAGATCCTATCTGAATCTAGAAATATCGTGCCTTATTGCAGGTATTTCGAATTCTTTATAATATCTACATATGTATATAAATAGTTTGGCCATAAATATTGTTACAATTAAAAATAAACAAAGTATTACATTTGAATTTGGAATATTTTTATATGATTGTTCATTGTTTTCTCATTTTCGCGCCAATACATTGTAAAATATTTTGTGATATTAAAATGAAGTGGGGTGATAAAGAGAACCGAATCGCTGTGAATGCATTACACAAAGTAGGTATGGAGTCAAATACAATTTTTAAAACTCTCCATACGCTTGGTATTAGTCAAATGTTTGTGTACCGGGCTATTGATAGGTACAATGAAACCTCCTCTGTTTGTGACAGAAAAAGATCTGGCCGTCCACTTAGTGTTCGTACGAAAAAGGCGATCAAAGAAGTGAGGGAAAGAATTCGAAGAAATCTTGTCCAAAAGCAAAAGATTTTATCTCGGGAGATGAAGATAGCACCTAGAACCATGACGCGTAATTTAAAGATGACTTAGGACTTGCAGCCTATAAGAGACGCACTGGTCTTTTCTTAACTGATAATTTAAAAAGAATAGGGTGGCAAAATCAAAACAACTACTTAAGCGGTACACAAAGGGAGGTTACGGAAAAAAATTGGTTATGGATGAGAAAAGTTTTACAATTGAGCAATATTTTAACAAATGAAATGATCGTATTTATGCTCAAAGCTCTAAGGAAACTTCCCAATTAGTTAACAGAGTACAACATGGACATTATCCGACTTCAGTAATGGTTTGGTGGGGTTTTAGCGATGAAGGAGTGACTGAGCCATATTGTGAAATAGGTATCCAACATCGGCATAAGTGTATCAAGATACGATTTTTGAGAAGGTATTTAAGGCCTTAAACAACACCATATTTAATAACCAAGAATGGTACTTTCATGGTACGGTCATAAAGCTCAATCCACGCAATCTTGGTTGGAAACCCACGTTTCGGATTTCATCAGAGCTGAAGACTTGCCGTCATCTAGTCCCGATATTAATCATCCGCTAGATTATGATTTATGGTCAGTTTTAGAGTTTTCTCTAAATGCCATGATAATTTGGAGTCCCTAAAACAATCCATACGATTGGCAGTGAATAATTTTCCCATGGAAAGAGTACCTACGTGCTTCTATTGATAACTGGCCTCAACATTTAAAACTGTATTGTAGCCAATGGAGACCACTTCGAATAAGCTTTATATATTTTAATGGTTTTATATTAATGTATTAAACTAACACACTGTAATAGTAATAAATGTTACGTGCAATAGAAAAAATGCTTTTTTCTTTGTAACAATATTTAGAGCAAGACTATGTGTAAATAAGATTTCTATAAATATATAAAAGTAGGAACAGTGTCGATAATAATAATTACATCATAATATATTGCATTATTTAATTAATAGACTAATTGCTGTATGCATAAAGAGCCAGACATAAATGGGGCTTTGTCTTAAATGTGAGATAATATGAAAACATTTTGGCGTTTTAGTGACAGCTTTAATTTAGCCTAAAGTGAATTTTCTATCTGATCATTCTAGATATTGACAGGCAAATACATCAATTCTGAAGCCTATTATTCAGTTGGTTTGATACCTCAAGGAGCACTAATTAACTCGAGTTTCTATTAACTTGGTATATTGTGCATATATGACACATGTGGAAATTATATTCATAGCTCTAGATCGGCTACTTGATTTCATTGGTAATTTCATGTAAATAAAGGTTATTTTTCTCTATCTATACATATAATAAAATAATAACTAAGCCGAATCTGTACATTAAATATTTTTTGGAAAATCTTATTGAAATAAACATCTTATTGATACAAATGCCTGTCTATCTGTTACCGCATCACACAAAAACCACTGGAGGGATTTTGATGGAATTTGGTATGATGATAGCTGTTTATCCGGGTTAACATATAGGGTACTTTTTACTGCGGTAAAATATCTCATTTCTTGAAAAAATACAAAAAGTGCATTGTAAGAGTATATTATGTAAAACCTATGAATTTGGTTTTTGGTCATCTGAACGTGGGCGGAGCCGCGGGCAATGCTGTCTTTATATATAAAACATAGTCGGTATAGATACATCATTTATATCTCGTGAACGGCTGGACCGATTTTTGTGATCTTTGATTTGTTGGATTTGTCTCCACTTCGAATAGCAGAATAACTATAAAACAATTTACATGGCTAACGCTGGCAATAGCTATTTATATTTATTTGAAACATACCTAGGGGCGCACTCGAGCGAAGCGAAGGTAAGGCGTTAGTATCGTATAAGTAGCTACCAAATTATTGTATTGTCCACTGAATTTACAAATTTTCGAGTTAACACAACAAGTTAATTTGTAATCGATTGTCTAAAGTTTACGGAAGCATTCAAAAATAATGTAATCTTTAAATTTTCATTGCTTCGGTAATTTTGTTGATTCCTTTTTGGAATATTAATGAAGGTTTGCGGAGTATTGACAAACAATTTGGCTTCAATCATCAGACGCTTTGCTTCTAATGCATGCCAATATACAGGGAGAACGATTATGAAAATTGTAAATAATTACTTTATTGAAAATAAATTAATTTGAATATTGAATCAAATAATATATAGACTAGCGCTTGTATTATTATTATCAAATCCACGACTTATAAAACTAATTGAATATATTTTACATTTTCTTATAATAAAATATAGTACGGTATAACTGTATAAAAAGTAAAACAAATTCGTTGTTTATAGTCCACTAGCATTGACCGCGGCTACGCCCGCTTTCAGATGACCAAAAACCAAATTCTTAGGTTTTACATATTAGTATACTCTTACATTGCAGTTTTTGTATTTTTTCTCAGAAATGAGACATTTTAACGCGGTAAAAAGTATTCTATATGTTGACCCGGATAACCAGCTATCACCATACCAAATTTCAACAAAATCCCTCGAGTGGTTTTCCTGTGATGCGGTAACAGACAGACAGACAGACAGACAGACAGACAAAATTCTAAAAACTATAGATTCGGCCTCTGTATCGATAATAATGTTTATTTCAATAAGATGTTTCAAAAATATCTAATGTACAAATTCGGCTTGGTTATAATATTATTATATGTATAGATTAAAATCAAATTCATTTATTGGTATCGGATATAATTCAAGGGTAAGTTGCAATTTACGTCACGAAAACATGATCCTCATTAGGTATGTACATACACAATCCCAACTATATTTTATCCATACATTTTATCAATCAAAATCGGTATATTAACATTTGCATTTAAAATTTAATGTTAAACTTTAATATTGGACTTTGTGTATACTAAGTAGCTGACTCGTTCGTTCAGTGATTTTATTAAATTTGAATAAGTCTACTAACCTAAAGTAGCCCACAGACATACGTTCGTGCCTTTTTGAGCATTTTTATGTTATGTTGTTAGTTTTATTTTATTCGAGATGGATTCGTGCCTGTACAATTTTAAAATCAAAAGATTTTGCGTTCGTTCAGTGATTAGCATGTACGTAGATGGTGAAGTCCTCGAACCTTGAAGATAAGAGTGTCGTGTAGGGCTAAATTATAGTAACTTTGACCCGACACTGTTCTTTCTATGACAAAATATTCAATACCGAAGTTTAGTAGTTAGCGGTGCATTGCCTGCCTTGGAGAGCACGTAAAGCTGTCGGTCCTGCGCCTAATCTCTCACCGGCTACTGAAATTCTCACTAATCGTCCCACCAAATAATACACAAGTATGTGTACTCTTCAGCACTATAATATCACTTATGCAGTTGCCTAATCTCATTGAGAATGAACGTCGTAACCAAAATCGATTAGGCGGGCATTATTATAGATATATGTTAACAATTATATAATTATATATATTTGGTTACATATTCTCCCAGCTCCTCTAAGTGGCTTCTCCATTATACTAATGTAGTCTCTTTGTCTCTATGACGTAAATCATGTCATTCTATGTGAAAAAAGGAAAACCTCATAAACTCACGCTTTAGAAATAGAAAAGATTTGCAAGAATTTATGTATATACTGTTATATACTAAAACAACCTTAAAAACAATTTAGCATATAAATTTTTTTAAACGTTATTTTCCAAGCTAAAATGGAGGAACAGATCGTAATAACTTTCCGCTTTATGCAGTATCCGCCTCTTTAGGAGGCAGATAGTAGTTTCCAACGTCGTGCTTAAATATTAGCTCTGCAAGAGAATCGAAGAAGCAAACTCCGTAAGTAAGCAGTGAGAATCAAAACGTCGAATTCCTATGCCAATGCCATGCCGATTGCCATAACGAATGCCATGTCGATTATCGGGTTAAAAATTTAAATTTTTTATAATTTACTCTTAAAATTATGCGTGAATTTAATATTATATTGAATATTTTCTATTCACCCTATATAAGAAGAAGAAGTTTATATTATAAAAGCTGTTCGTCCCAATTCATCGAAGATCGACCTTGCCATTCTAATGAGTGGTCTATTTTCATCTACAATGATAGTAATTAAATAACGCGGATATTGGCGATATTTAACAACAAATTAAATCTTCTATGTGCAAATATCCTAAGGAATAATAAAATACAAAGAAAAACATTAAGTAGAGAAATAAGAATTATTCTTTATAAATGTTTATGCGATACTGAATGTTGTGGTAGGTACTGCTGCTTTGTCTTTACCTATTTATATATAGAAGACATGTATGTAAGTTGTCTTTTTTGACCGACTTCAAATAGAAGATGCAGTGAATTGATTTGTATGTATTTTGTGTGCCGCCATCTCCGCTAGTTAAGAATTGACCTTCATAATTCTTTTTTAAAGAATTAGTAATATTTAAATAATGATCTCCTGTAAGATTCAAGAAGAAAATTAACACCGTGAAATAATAACTTCGAGGTATTATTATAACAGAGATTTTTATAATAGTTTTTTTTAATAAAGAAAACGAAAGCAAATTCTTTAAAAGAAATATCATAAAGTCATATACATATATATACATATATAATATATATTCAAATTCAAAATATTTTATTCAGCATTAAATTATTATAATTTTTACTGAACGTCATGAGTCTACTACCATTTCGGAAAGAAGAAGCCTCAGACCTGAGAAGAACTGGCGAAAGAAACTCAACGGGACTAATATTAACTCGTTATCTTTTTTTAAAGTAAAATTATAATTTACAATATTTCTATTAAGTTGAAGTAGCCTGGAGGCGATTATTTCATTCCCAAGGTGTGCCATCTTCTATAAAATCATTTAAAGTATAATAGCCTTTAGCACACAAACGTTCCTTAACAATTTTTTTAATTTGGCGATAGAAGCCTTTTGAACATTTTCTGGGATCCTGTTGTACAAGCGTATACATTGTCCATAAAAACAATTACTGACTCTGTGTAGACCAGTCACAGGCATTACAAGTTTATGTTTGCTCCTAGTATAAATGTTATTATGCATGTCACACTTCTTGGGAAATTCGTGTATATTTTTACGGACATACATAACATTTTCATACACGTACTGAGAAGCAACAGTCAATATTTTTATTTCTTTAAACTTATCTCTTATTAACACTCTAGGACCTAAGCTATAAATTGCACGAATAGCTCTTTTCTGCAAGACAAAAATCGTATTAATAGCAGCTGCATTTCTCCATAGTAAGATACCATAGGACATACCTAATACTATGAAAATAACTAAAATATACTATGCAGGTTGCGATAGGTAATATTGTAAAATTAATTTGACTTTGTTCCAGAAGAATACAAGACGTCGAACTTCAGACTAGCCAGTATGAAAAATTTATCACTTACCTATGTCTGGGATACAATCTCAAATAACTTTTTCAAATCCTACCATTCAAATCTTAGACGGATTGGGGATGTTTTTGGATGTCGATGAAGTTTCTATTAATAAAGAATGACGTTTAAAGGAAATTGATTACGAATCTATATACATATAATAAAATTGTAACTAAGCCGAATCTGTACATTAAATATTTTGTGGAAAATATTTCTATTCTTATATTTCTATTCTTATTAATTTCTCGAAATAAACATTATTATCGATACAGATGCCGAATCTATAGTTTTTAGATTTTCTGTCTGTCTGTCTGTGTCTGTCTGTCCGCCCGCCCGTCCACCCGTCCGTCCGTCCGTCCTGAAATTTGGTATGGTGTTAGCTGGTTATCCGGGTCAATATATAGGATACTTTTTACCGCGGCAAAATGTCTCATTTCTGAGAAAAAATACAAAAACTGCAATGTAAGAGTATACCAATATGTAAAACCTAATAATTTAGTTATTGGTCATCTGAACGCGGGCGGAGCTGCGAGCAATGCTAGTCTAATAAATATTTTTCGCAAATGAACTCCCCTGACAATTCCATTTTTTTACCATTCACTATTTTACTGAAAGAAGGGTCCATATAATTTGGTGCCATCGAGCTGAACTGATGATAGGGTCAAAAGGTGGTTAGTGAAACTCTTTTATGACTATTACTGAACCCTTTGAATTTAAGCTCCTTACATTTGTTCTGACGAGTTTTATAAAGCGAATTCGGGAATAAGGATTTAATGACGAAGTCAAGAGGTGGATAGTGGCTACTAGTGCACTCTTCAATCTACACTTAGTAAATGCTTTATAGTTTTTTAGAAATATATTTTTTGTGTGTATGTTTGTATATTTATTTTGTATGTACATATAAATAACATGTAAGCAAAACTCGGATTTGGTTTTTTCTTGCTCAGGTGCTTTCCTAGATATCTTAGTTTTCCTTTTTCCTAGATACCTAGTTAATACAGTCTATTTATGTACAATTTTCATCAAAAACCATCCAGCCGCTTCAGACTGAAGGTGTAATAAGCATACACACAAATATGTATATAAAATCTTTAGGATTATAATAGTAGTCTGCTTCAGCGTTTCAATGTTTCAATTGCATTTGTTAATTAATCATATAAAGGTATCCTCACGGTATAGAGTGAAACTGGTAAATAATATCCAAATTTCAAATTATTTTTAAATGCAGTATAGGCATTGAAGTTTCATGGTCTTATCTCCAAATTGATGACGACACAAACCTACCTAAGAATCTACACCTATATTATTTTCAGAATGTAAAATGCATATAAACTTGACCACAGCGCCACCTATTAGAATATTTTCTCACTACATAAACATAATTATCTATGTATGTTTTGAACACGAGTTATTTTGGTCTCAAAAATGAAATATATTATAGCGTGGCTACAGCGCCACCTATTGTATATTACAACGGATATAAGTCAAGCTGTTAGGAACCACTATCTTGACCATGAATATACTTAATATAAAATAAGCACTATATTCTGTGAATAATCATACAACCTCAACGACGATCGATTGATATAGTTATTTAACATGGTATATGAAATACCATAAAAATTGTGATTGTTCTGTTGGTAGGAAGTAATTTATATAAACAATGGAATACCTTGATAAAATGGTTAAAATTCTGCGTATAGTATATCAACGCAAATATTTGTGACACATATTCCATAAATCCTGGCAATTTATGTTATCTATACATATAATAAAATTCTGTATATTTTTTCGAAAATCTTATTGAAATAGTCATTATTGTCGATACAGAAGCCGAATCTATAGTTTTTAGAATTTTTGTCTGTCTGTCTAGTAAAAACTATTGGGCAGATTTTGATAAAATTTGGTATGATGATAGCCAGTAAATACTTTTTACTGCGGGAAAAGATCTCATCTCTGAGAAATCTATACTAAACGTTAAGACGTAACTAGGGACGAACCTGAGCGGAGCGACGGTGAATCGCTTGTTAACAATAATATAATATTTTTATTCGTCATACGGTGTAAAATGTAAATAATATTGCTCAAAGTTAATAAAGTCATAATGAAACTATAGTACTAAAATATTCAGTAAGTAGTTTAAAGTGTAAATATTAGAATAGGCGGAAGAATTGTAGCGGGATTGTTGATCTTTAATGACTTTTCTTTTCTTTATGGAACTATGTCTTTGTCATATTATTTTATAGGTAAATGAGATAATTAGGAATCCACTCTAAAAACCTTTTCTGTTAAATTATGTACATAGTCTATTTTATGTCTGAGTTAGTGAGGCCTTCACGAGTACACCGCTTTTTGACCGACTGCTAAATTGAGTTTTTTAAAAAAAGTCTTTCCGAAACAATCGAGTGAGCTATCAAAATAATGGTTTTAGGAGGTGATCACAAAAATATATGCAACTTATATGTTTAAAAGTAATTTAGGATAAAAAATTGCTAAATATCACTTCAAATGTCTAATTGGCAAAAACTAAAAAGCTGTAAATATAAAAATATATTATAAAAATAAAAAAAAATACCCATGTGCATAAAAACTAATTAAAAAGATGAAAACAAGATGACGAAGGAATATAGTATAGGAATAGCGGCAAGGATGAAGAGTGTATGTCTCCGACTGCATAATACTATATTCCTTCGTCAACTTGTTTTCATTTTTTTAGTAAGCTTTTATGCAGTCGGGTTTTTATAATATTTATTGTTCTTTTAGTAATCTGCCAGGTTGACAATTTATCATACAATGCATACTTAATATTGTAATATTTGTAAGGTACGAAGAAAACTGACTGCAACTGATTTCACATTATCAATAGTTTGTTTGTGACGTGTCAATCCATATCCATACTAATATTATAAATGTGAAAGTGTGTTTGTTTGTTGGTCTTTCTTTCATGCCGAAACGGCTTGGCGGGTTGGCGTGGTTTTTTGTGTGGAGATAGTTGGAGGGCTGGAGAGTGACATAGGCTACTCTTTACCGCGGGAAATTATCTCTTTTCCACGGGAAAACACGTTATAATACAAACCAAAAAAATATTTATGATCAGAATTACTTGAAGTTTGGTACAAATGCTCTTCAATATAATTAATTAAATACGTGTTTTAGCATTTTCGGAAATTCATCCCATGAGGGGGTAAAATAGCGGATGAAAGTTTGTATGAAATCTACCATTTCAGAGTTTTTTTCGGTAATTTTATCGCGAGCGAAACCGCGGGTTCTGCTAGTTATATTTATAAACTAAAAATAAAATAAACAATTAAAAGCCAAAAAATTAAGATATGAATTGAATAGCATAATATACTAATTTAATATAGTGTTGTACTAGTGTTGAAACTGGCATAATTACATATTTTAACAGTAATTCGTACCTATCATGCTACACACGCTAAATAAAGTTAACTATTTGATCAATTATGTCATTACCACCATATGGGATTAAGTACAGTCACATACGTGCACTTAGGTATATTTCATTTCATTTATTTTAGTTCAATTTAGTTACTCCTAATACTGTTATCACGTGGTTAAAATTATTCAATATTTATTTATAATAATTTATTAATATTTTTATACAGTTGAAGTAGCTATAAGTAATAAAATAGTAATAATACAATAAGAAAAAGTCGTTTGGAGATTATTTCTAAAGAAATTCACAATAAAATGAGTTTTAGTCAATGTTTATTAAATAAAGACTTAAATAATCCAGGGTAATACTAAGCTTTTTACTCTATGCAATATTATAAAAGTTATCGACTAGAACGTGTTACATTGAGAAATGCAGAAATACACAGTTTAGCAAATAATATTTCTATGTCCAAATTAGCTCTATATTTAAAGAGAGGGACCATAAAGATACTTTTCAGCTTAGAAGGTGACCTGTTTCTTTTCCCGTTCGGAGCGGATGCTAATCTTGGAGGAAGCCATGGTCGTGTCAGCAGACTCTGTGTCGGCCACTAGTGCTCTGAGTCGAGCAGCGCGCTTCTCTCTCGCTGCGGATCTTTCGCTTAGTTCTGTCATTTCATCTTCTAAGTCCGACAGACGGGCTCTAGTTGCCTTTGCCCTCTGAATAGCTGCACTTTCATCGTCAAAATCTTTTAAGGCAGTCCACTTTGTCATTGCGCTATCTTCATTTATTCTACGAGCGATGCGTTTTTCTGTGCGTTCCTCATTCTCTTTTAAAGCTCTTCGTGCGTTGCTGACTTCACTCTGACCAAGTCCGACACTTTCAAGAATCTTATCAGAAATTTTCATTCGGTTCTCAATACTGGCAACGCTGTTTTCGAAATCGATATCTTCAGTGAATCGTGAAGTCTTTTTACCTGCACGTAGGCGTTTGAGAGATTCTGCGATCTGAAATTTTTGAGAAATATCTAAAATTAGTTTAAAACGTTAACGATATTTAATATGTTAAAGATTACTGAAGTAATCTTAATATGTACTTTTAGTACATTCATAATGTTTTGTACGTCACAAAGAACCATATTTTTGTAGTATTTAATCAGTATTAAAGTATTTAATCACTATTAATGACAAGGCCAGTGCCTTGTCATTAATAGTAAGAGAATCGAATTTTGTAAGAATATTACATGTACAATTTTTAAAAAACTGGATAAAATGTATATTATCTTATTGGCTATTGTTAGGTACCTTGGGACACACTCAAGTGAAGCGAGGGTAAGTCGCTAATCTTTTATATTTTGACAAATAAAAACACTTAATTTTTTATAGGTACCTAACAAATGCCAAGCAAAGCAAAATGTCAAAGTTCATTATATATAGATTAATCTATACATACAGATAAACAAGATTGAAGTGTCTGTTTGTACTTATAAGAAAAACACATCTTTTTAAAATTTTGTCTGTCTGTCTGTTTGTTCTGGCTAATCTCCGAAACGGCTGGACCGATTAACGAGACTTTAGACACTGGCAGATAGCTGATATTATATGGAGTAACTTAAGTTACTTTTATTTTAGAAAAAAGAATTAGGGTTTCGTTCAAAAACAATCAAACGTACCTAGGGACGCAACCGAGCGAAGCGAGGGTAATTTGCTAGTATCTACTAAATTAAGAAAAAAAATACTGATTGTATTTACTATGTAAGTCTTTAATATGAGCACTATATGCCATACATTAATATTGCTTTTTCAATTGCATCTCCATGCAATGCCATATTGTTATATTTTAATTTTAAAACTTTGAAACATACTTTTCAACTTTTATCGTTTGATTCCGACATTTCAACATGGGTATAGTTACGAGGATGAAAAGGATTTTAGCTGATAGCAAATTGTTTCGTAAAGTCCCCGTGCTTTATGAAACTCACAACAATAAACAATTTTAAAAGCGAAATAGATATAAACGTAGCGCAGATTATTAAATCGTCGCATCTACGAATAATACGTTGAATAGAACATTGTTACTCAGTATTTAATGTACGATAAAGATATATCATCATAGTATATTTTACCATGTTGCCAGACAGGGATAATATTTCATATATGTACTCGTAGTTTTCTCTTTGACCTCCACTAGCGTAATTCTCTTGACAGCATTCGAAATGCAAGTATCGTTTCCCTAATGCCATTTATTTTTATTTGAATGAGATGATAAGCTTGTTATTAACGTTCTTAAAAACAGTTCATCTCAGGATATAACACTTTGTATTTTGTCACAGGATGTATTCTATGAAAAAATACATTCTTATATTATCTATATTAAGGTACTTACCCACATACTAATTTATAGAATTAAAAAAAATGCACGCTTTAATCAATAGGAACTTTAAGCGTATTTATAGTAAAAATGTAAAATATTTTAGTTAGCTATCATATACGCAATTATTCTTATTAGTAAAATATTTATTTGTAGATAACTGTTCCTTTGTGCACGTTTCATCGTTTGTATTGAGTCTACGAGAATACTTATATAATTTATACCTTATTATTGACTATTGTGAAATGTTTCTATCAATTATCTCAATTTATGTATAATTTGTGTATTGTAATGTCTATTATGAAAGTAAGAGAGTTAGTTGCTTTGCTTCTAGTACTTCCTTGTAATAAATCTAGTTTATTTGGAAGTTTTATTAATATTGTATCAATTCTGTAACTCATTATTGTTATTTGACTTAATAGTCGTTCATTAAGTAAAAATATACGACGTGTGTTTAAAATAAATGAGAAAATAATTACTCATTCCTCAAACTATAACACTTCCAGAGCTGGAATGAAGCTGCAAATAACGGACAAGAAAACATTACATCGATGACGCTTTTAATGGATTTTTAATGAAGTGCATTAAAATGTTTGCTGTTCTCAGTTCGCGTAAAAATTTTTATTTGCTTTTATACTAGGTGTAAATTACTTGTAGTTAGTATTGAATATTCGCTATATACATATTTATAAGCGAAATTTATTACTAACTTTGATATAGTAATTATAATACGAATCTATAGAAGCTATAAAATAAATGAATATGCTCAAAACATTCTTTTATAAGCATCTAAAATAAAAATATTTTTAATATGGAAATACGTCTGTTTTACTTTATGCTACGTATTAATAAAATATAAGCTTTCGTAAGAAACCTGTATTAGTAGTGCTTTGCATATTTTATTTGTTTTATTGTTAAACGATAATCACAATGTGATAGAAAACTACTTATCGACACCTATTAATTATGTATCGTAATTCTATCAAGGCCAAACTTAAGGCATTTATCAAGACCATTATAGTTTTTTTTTATTACTTTCAGGGTTTATCATCTAACATTGTTCAAAGTCTAACAACAATCTGCTGTCCCAGGCAAATTTGATTTATTTTTAAGGTATCAGGTCAAAGCTTTTAGCAGTCCTTTTCATCGACTTATGGCTTCTCAGTCAGACCTTAATTACCATAAACCAAAATATTTGATATTAAGTATCTACTTAAAGTAAATGAAAACTACCAATCATTTATTAGTTATTTTTTTAATTTTTAGTTTCTTTTTTATGTCGGTTTTTATTTTTTATTATTATAGAGATCGCTCTCTCAAATTCTATAACAAAATTCTATTGCTTTCTAGGACAGAACCAAACGTCTATATTTGGTTGATCCTCGTACTAGGAAATTATTTAGGTACTTAAGTCTTTTTTTAAATTATTATTTTTATCCTCAGGAGGGTATGAGGAAGCTAACGCGACGGGTGCGGCGCTGGTGGTGACGGCGAGCGCCCCCGGGGCGGGTATGTTAATATCGTCGAAATAAATCGGATAAGCTCAATCTCGAGGGTTTTACATAAAGTTAATAAGAAATTCCTTTTATCATCGGCTAAATCTATCCGGAAACTATCTATGAAGGCTAATGTAACGAGTCAAAACTTACAATTTTACGCGAAGGATTTGGTGAAATCTATTTACCCCGTCTGGACTCCATCTTCGGATCGGCTTTTATTACTCTTATAGTAATATCATAGATCACAGAATACTATACTAGTACAGATGCCTCATCCCATACAAAGAAATTGGATACCGCTAATTCGAGCTATTCTTCGGGCTATTTTAATTTGCTTGAATAAATAATTAATCTAGTTGATTCGCAAATAGTTAAACTGTTATCGTGATAAACAATTCATAAAAAGTAACAGCGCTATCTGTGTATATATACTACACACCCATCATCTGATTGCTGATATTTTAATAATCTCACTGATTATTACTAATTACGCAAATTTTATTTACAGGCGCATTATTTCCTTTCACTTCACTTAAAATATTTTTTAAAACAATAATGCACCTTTTTGGGATTTTTTTTTACCTTTTGTTAATTTAACATAACTTTAATAACAAAGCGATACATGTAACGTCATCTATAGACATTTATTTGAACAAATTTTCTTTGTTTATGATGAGACCCAATGGTAATATTGTAATGAAATGAAATAAACTTTATTCAATTAGACTTATTATAAGTAGGTACTTTTGAATCGTCAATTTAATGAAAGCGTCAGTGTAGTCAGTCCGTGAAGAAGCTACCACCAGCTCGGAAAGCTGTTCTGCTGAGAAGAACCGGCGAGAGACTCAACAGTTGCTCTTTTAAATGTAGAGGTTACATTTATTTTATTAACATAACAATATAGATAGCCTGCATATGAGTCAACATCACTCAATCCCACACATTTTCATCAACAAGATCATTAGATTATCATTAGATTATGTAGGAATACTTAATAAAAGTCAATTCCAACAACAGAACGAACTGTTATATTATCATACAGACATATGTATATACATGAATAAATAATAACACAAGTGAAGACAACGACGTCATGTCTTATAAAAAATAAGTAAAAATTGAAAACTGTTTTTCGTATGGTTTGTGTTACGATGCAGTATATATTTTTTGTTTAATTAATTATTTTTATTATTTTATATTAATTAATTTTTTGTTACTTCGATTTCTCATAGCTATTTATTTTATTATTTCATTTAGTTATGTAATATAAAAAGCTTTAAAAGTATAGAATGAAATCCATACTTTTAATATTATAAATGTGAAAGTGTGTTTGTTTGCTTATTTGTTTGCCTTTCTTTCAAGTCGAAACGGAGTGACGGATTAATGTGATTTTTTGTGTGGAGATAGTCGGAGGGCTGGAGAGTGACATAAGCTACGTTTTATTGCGGGAGATAATCGCATTCCCACGGGACAACACATTATAATACAACCCAAAAACTATTTATCATCAGAATTACTTGAAACTTGGTATTAGTGCTCTTCAATACAATGAAATAAATACGTGTTTTAGCATTTTTCGAAATTCATCCCATAAGAGGGTAAAATAGGGTACGAAAGTTTGTATGAAACCTACTTTTTAGTTTTTCTGTAGTTTAAGCGCGGGCGAAGACGCGGGTTCTGCTAGTAATAAATAAATATCTCGTTTATTAAAAAAAATAATACAACGTTTATTTACATTATCCTTATGAGTCTATTACAAACGCTAAATAAATAAATGTCATATTTGTCCCAATAAATGTCCATTTGTCGTGTTTGCGAATGGACAATTTCCCTTACGTTTATAAAAGCTATGTCAGTATGAATGTAAATTGGAAAAATCACGCATAAGCTTACCAACCACGTATACATTTTATCATTCATTTATCATAATGATTTCACTAGAAAACTTTTCAAAAGGGAACTTTGTGACTTGTTATCGTCAGAATGCTTTGAGCTCTCATTACCGTCCGTACGGTACGCTGTCACTGTAAATTATATTTTATAGTTTACTAGCGACTCACCCTCGCTCCGCTCGGGTTCGTCCCTAGTTACGTTTTAACGTGTAGTAGGTATATATTTCTCACAGATGAGATGTTTTTCCGCAGTAAAAAGTCTCCTATATGATGGCCCGGATAACCAGGTTTTATCAAACCAAATTTCATCAAAATCTGTCCAGTGGTTTTCCCGTGATGCGGTCACAGACAGACAGAAAAATTCTAAAAACTATAAATTCCACCTCTGTAATAATGTCTATTTCAATAAGATTTTCCAAAAAATATTTAATGATCACAGATTCGGCTAAAAATTCGGATTAAAATTTTATTATATATATAGATAAATCTTCTTCTTTTAAAAATACCATATTAACCGTTTGTTAGTGTATATTAATAGATTTTCATGAAATATTATTTTGTTTAAAATATTTTTGTTCAATATATTTTTACACGCTATATAAGCAAATTGCTTCAAAATCTATACCTACTATTATAAAATATGAGGAATTTTACACAAAAAGTCTAAAAATTTTGTTTACTGCTTTATGATAATATGGTCCACCGATGATCATCTACAAAACGTTCAGAGTGTAGAGCGACTCGAAAGCTCTTTATAATATCTACGAGTACGTTTGAAAAAGATAAACTTTTGATATTAAAGGTCGTATACTTTTTCCATAATGTATTCATTTCATATGTATAATACGTTTCTGTATATAGAATACTATGCTATATTATGTAAATATTATAGCCATATTAGGTATATGAGTGTATGAATATAATTGAATATAATATTAGATATCATGAGTTGTTTGATTAACTTCCGAGCACAGATAGTACCAACTTGTACACCGCTTCACAGATGTCTGTATTTTAGACATGTAATGGGATTCACGAGGCGGGGAAGATCCATACTAATAGATTCTCTCCTCAGTATGTCCTTTAATTAAAACCTTTAACTCGTTTGTACTTCATCTTAAGTGTCATTGTAGAATTAGGATTTACTACCTATTATTTAAACATGCTAAGTTACGGTTTAACTAACACACGGTAAATTTTCGACCGATTTCGAAATTTCGATCTTTAGTATAAAGTCTCGTTACTCGCATTTTTAAATCCATACTCATTTATAATTTTTCTTTATATACATACAATTGTCATGATTTTTTTGAATTGATATAGTATTTTACTTACTAACTTTCATGACAGTACTTCTGTGCTCGCTGTAAGAGCGTTTTAAAGGTATAATTTTTTTTGTCGTCTGACCTTCTCGATCTTAAGGTTTTTCTATATAAAATGTCATCTAGACTTTCCTAAGAAAGTAAAATAAATCTAAATTTACTTGAATGTTTAACACTTTAAAATAAAAATATCTGTTCTCAGATCATATCAGTCTCTTCCGTGAAATGATCGCCGTAAAACATTCGAACGTCGGGACCCAAAAATCAAAATAAATCCGCCAAAAAATCAGAAAAGATACTTTTATTTAAGAGTACTCTCATTCATGTGATGACTCATGCACTCAGAAACTTTTGTATTTATAACATTAGTTAGGAACAAATTATACCCATTGATACCTATTATTAATTTTGTTGGTAACTGCCGTAATTCCAAACTAAGTGAACTTACTTAGCCGTGATATAGCGAGCTAAATTAATCTAATGAATTGCTATTACAGATAATAGAAATCTGTTAAGTTTAAGACTATAGACAAGAATAAATCTTTCCAGATAATCAAGCCCTCTTGACTAATGAATCGTACTGTCTACGTTCAAAGTGGAAAAAAAAACAAGATCGCATTTGCAATAGAATGAATTTAGGCCCAGGTCGAACACTAACAGCTATTATGATGTTTTGCTGAGAGGCTTTTAGTACAATTTGGTATCGTATCGGTAGTACATATGACTTTTCTTCAGCAATTTCTTATCGTTATTCTACTAGACAGTTAAAAGTAGTGTATACGAGAACTCTATATATAAATGCCACTTTCCGGGCATCAATTATAGAATTTCATACACACTTTCATCTCTCATTTTACCCCCTTATGGAATGAATTTCGAAAAATGCTAAAACATGAATATATAGATCATAATAAAACATGGATTTATTTAATTGTATTGAAGAGCATTAATACAAAGTTTTAAGTAATTCTGATCATAAATAATTGTTTGCCAATATATACTTTATCATCCCCTTTACCCTTTTAAGGAATGAATTTCGAAAAAATCCTTTCTTAGCGGAAGCCTACATTGTATATGAAATATGTTCTCCAAATTTCACGTTTCTACGACCAACGGCTTAGGCTTTGTGTTGATCGATCAAACAGTCAGGACAAAGCGTTATATATCATTGTAATATATATATATATATATATATATATATATATATATATATATATATATATATATATATATATATATATACACACATATATATGATATAAGTGAGATAGTTTTCAAACCGCCTTTGCTTAACCGAACGCACTTTCCATCGCTTGCGGCAGTAAAACTTTTCTTCCTGGCGTCATTAACTGAATTCATTTCATAAAGATATTATATTTATTGTATATCGCTTATTATTCTTTGTATTAACGTTATACCCCTAGGATTTGAACCAATTTCTATGTTGATGATCCTCTGGCAGAGTCGTAAAATCCAATGTAAATGCGAATATATTCGTATATTGTCAGTAAATCTTGGTGAAAGTGTTATATCGATTTAGTTATTAGTAAAAACATTTTATAAATTTGCCCAGTTTGATTTGTTTAAAAATTGGCGCTAAAAGAGTGGAGCTTGGACATTTATTTTAAAACAACTGTACACTTCTTAGGTAATGGGTACATTTATGTTGTAAATATATCAGATTTATTTAAAACGTATGTTTTTATGGGTATATATAAATAATACAATTCACCTCATGTAAGAAAGGAGTTCGTCATTCCATATCGAAACAAGGAAAACATGCTTTAATTACATTTACCAATGACTTTCTATTTATGGAGTATCTCATGTCGCCATTTATGACGAATACACTTAGTAATCGAGTTCATTAAATATAGAAATGACACGGCATCTAAAATAGGAATAAAGATCTATATGATGCCAAACTTTGTTATATTGTCCACATTTGACACCTACACGGTAATGAATAGTAATTGTATTTTCAAACTGAAACAAGTCATCACATATTCGGACGTATAAACTTATACGAGGGCGCTTAAAATGACAGTCAATTAAGATGTTAAATTTTATTCGTGGGTTTGCAAATAAAATTAAACGTTTCGCACGATAGCTATTATGGCTTATAAAGGCTTATTAATGTGTCAATTCTATTTAAAACAGTATTTAAAATAAAATCAAATGTACGTATATAATACAGATTGCGTTTTATATCCAATACAATTTATTAAGGTACTTGAATGAAATGCAATAAGATGGAAATAAGGAAAATCCAATTTTAATATAGGTACATAAAATAGAAAAGAGTGACCTGGATAACATAAAGCGCGCGGAAAATGAATAGTTTTGTATTCATAATTATAGAAAAGTCATATCTGTAGCTCACGTATTTCCTGAGAGTTTTTATTGATAATTTTATTAATGATATAAGCATCTATACAGTATTTTTAGATGATTTTCTGTCCATCTGTTTATTCATTGGTAAGGGAACAACATTAGTATGCGTGTCACAGGCTAAAAATATACATGTCGTTTTTATTCCTGAAATGTTTCGCCTTTAGGTGAAAAGATATTGATTTTAATATTACGTGTATTTATCGACGTGATAATTACTTAATCCCTCCACGATCGCGGACACGCCGGCGTTACAGTTAATAATAGAAGATTTCTTAGAAATTTAATTAATTTCTTTGAAATATACCTGGAGGTGCTAATCGTCATTATTTAGCACACCTTTCATTCTTAACAAGAAAGTCCGGGAGAGAAAAAAAAATGAATATATATTCATTTTCATGCGGAAACTATTACATTGATCTCGCTGTGGATTGACATGATCATTACTTAGTCGTCAAGTCTTTATTTATGTTATGTTCGTGTGTATATATTTATTTTTGTATGAGAATGAACTAGTTCCTCTGGAGAGTAGCTATATTTATATGAAAATTCATTTCTTATAGGGAAATGACTGCATGGATTCTGATATGAATTAGTGTTGTTATTACTTAGTAACCATGTCAATATTTAATGTACTTTTTATTTCTAAAGGCCCTGGTAAACTGCATGAAATTTAATTTAGAGTGATACGACTGTTTTTTTTGAGGCAAAATTTAAAAAAATGCGGGATTTTCTCGCGAGATAGTGGATTGTAATATTTAATTATGATTATTAAAAATTCCTGATTAATACTAATTATTAACAATTTTCTGAGATGATGAATGTAAAGTTCTTCCTATAATATACAATAGTCTTACGTAGTCAAAATTTCAACTGGAGCGTAGATATTGGAAAACAAAATATATATAACTAGTAACTACTACTATCTATTTTTAAAGGTTTGAGCAAAAATTTATTATAAAACACTATTTAGAGCAACAAAAAATTAGTATTTTAATGAAATAATAGACGTATTAGTTCTTATTTCCTCTCAATTTATTAATTGCTAGCGAACCATCATAGCTTTGCGACGGTGAAACGTGACTCTGATACACACAACACGTAAATTACTGTTCTACCTGTTGAATACCTTATAGACCAAAAGATTTAAATTATCCGATACGACTCCCGCGTCGTATCGTATGTTGTTCAATGTTCATACTATATCAGAACTTAGGTTTGAATAAAATCATTTTTAATAAAGACTGTTATAGTACCTACTATTATTTTTATACACCTACATATGTTATGAACTCTATGTATTCATTGTATACAGGTAGATTAAAATGGCCCGTTATGGTATATCCAAACTAGCTAATACTTTACAAATATAATGTATGAGTACTTTAAAATTATATGTTATCCGTTATACTTTACCGAATCTTTACCACCAAAATAATAATTTTACTCTGACCTACTTAAAATTATAAATGCAAAAGTCTAGCAGCGAGGAAAGAGAGGATTGATAAAATTATTATATAACGATTTTAACCGAACGAAATGTTTACCATTACTTATTTTTACTATATTTTTAGTATATTCGAATATACGAATTTCAAGTAATAAGTTTTTGTAAATTTAATTCATTAAAACTAAATACAGATTAATCTTAAGAAATATTAATTTTACGTAGCTAATTGGGCACATTTAGTTCCAAAGATAACATTCTTTAATAATAAAGAGCTTTATATTTTTATTTTAGTTGTATTTAAACGAAGAAAATATTTAGCATGATTTTTGACAAACCAGCAAAATGAAATTGCCTGAAGACTGTACTGTTGTAAGGAAAGGTGTAAAGTATGCACATGGTGATTAAAATAATATCTTCTATGGACATGCCTGCGCAAAATATCAAAGTGTAACCGTTACATACTAAAATTATAATTTCCTTTCAGCTTTTAACAACACAGCGCAGTAAAGTGTCAACTACACGTTAACAGTCAAAAACGTTACGGCGCTTTGAAAAGTGTCAAAGCAAGGGATATTACAAAGAGGAAAATAACAGCCTACCACAGGAAATCCCCCAAACAAACCTCTACTAAAGAAAATATAATCATATTCTTAAAACCTGAAATATACAGTTTTTTGAAATTGTTTTAAAATCTAAATAAATTTCATGGCGTATATTTTCATTTTATTCATTATAAAGTTGAAATATTTAAAAACTTATTTAATTTTAAGCGATTAAGTAAATCCAAAGACAATTAAAAATAATTTGAGCTTTCTAAAATTTGAATCATAATAAAAAAGAATAGCTTATTATATATTTTTACATTATAAAAATGTGAAGAGGATATTGAAAGGTGTGAATAATGCTAACGGTAAACAGAGCTTTCTTTAGAACTTATTATTTCTCTAAGAATAAAAATATGATATACTCATTTAATGGAACTTTTACTGAAACTTTAATAATATAGTATCATGAGGAAAATAGTATTTTAAGTTTTAAATGAAAAAACAGATATTATAAAAAACTGCCATTTTTAAATAGCTATTTTAAACTTCTGGAATTTAAAATGTTATCTGTCTGTAATCATGTGCACACGTCTTGAGGCATATTCATTTTTAGAATTGTGAAATTATAAGCTGTATTTCTGATAAATGCAAAAATGTGATTTATGCAAACTAATTACTCTTATCGATAAGTTTCTATTAAGTCGAGTTAAAAAAATTGCGTTAGTATACTGTAATATTTAAAAAAAAACAGGGGAAAGGCAGTGGTAGCCCAGTGGTAACGCGCTTGCTTGGGAAACCGAGCGAAGCGGGTTCAAATCTCAAGTCCCTCACCTCTGAAATTTTCATGTGCGAATCATTTCTAACATGATTACCACTTGCCTTATGGTGAAGGAAAAACATCGTGAGGAAATCTGCATGTCTGAGAGAACCTAGCAAGTTTTCGAAAGACATGTGAAGTCCGCCAACCCGCACTTGGTCAGCGTGGTGGATTATGGCCTGATCCCCCTCGTATTGAAGGGAGGCCCGTGCCCAGCAGTGGGACGTTAAAAAGGGCTGAATACAATATTTAATATCAAGTAATATAATGTTTGCTATTTTTTTAAATTAATAAACGCGGAATTTCATTTTAGCAGCGTCATGCTATTTTTGTTTTGGAACAGTAGAAGATGTCAACAAAATAATAAATGAAATTTTAATTTTCGTGCAATAATATTTATGTTTTTTATAAATGTGCAATAATTTTACTTATTATGACGAAAATTAGTAAAAATTCTTACATCTTCACTCAAATCATCGTCTTCAAAAGCAGAGGACAGGGGCTTGCCTCTAGAAGCGTGCGCGCCTCTCGAGTCAAAGAACTCGTCTCCTGGAGTTTCAATGTCATCAAGAGCGCTTCGTATACGATTTCCCACGTCAGACCTGATCTTGTCCTTTTCAGGTTCTCTGGCTACAGGTGCTTTGCCATCAAGTCGATCTAAAACAGGGCGATAGTAGCTCTCTCCTTTGTTGTAATTGCAATCATAGACGCGAGTGCGCCTTCCTCTTCCTACACGACTCATCTTGTTATGGTTTCTGTGGATTGCAAAAGAATACTATGAAAATAGACCATATTATAATATATACAATATACACATGTTTTGAACAATGTTGAGTAGTAATAAAGGTAGTTAAAAAACGATACATAAGAGTATATTATGTAAATACCTATTTAAATTAAATTATATTATCGCTATCCCGAAATTTTTGAGCATCTCCATTACAATAATATTACAAAATAATTATTTTCCTTGACTGATAATTAGCGCGAGATTCCCAAATGGATATTAGGGTTTACGATTTAAATTTGCTCTTGCGTCAAAGGCTCTCAGATTAATAACGTGAGTGCGTCTGTGCGGGTGTTTTAGGTTTTCAAATGAGTCTCGTCCCATTTAGTAACATAGCTTAATTTTTACTTTCTCGCTATTATTAAGTTTTGTTAATAAATGCTGACGCTGAAAAAGATGAAAAATGTTAAAAAAAGTGAGGCGATGCAATCTAATTCAGAATATACATAAATATAATTTTGCCTAAATATTTGCTTTAAACATATTAAGCTACATATTGTTCGTATATTCCGGTCATATTGTATGTGGCATGAAACACCTTCAAATTTTAGAATTACGATATCTTAGGAATGGTGATTGTTAGGAAAAAAGGTATTACAAACATTTTTGTAGACAATTTTATGATCTAAAACTTTATTTCTACTCGTGTGCCCAAGGTCTGTCCGAAATTCAGCTCTGTCGGAGTTTTTGTTATTTGAAATGTCTATTTTGACTGAACTAATAAGAAGATATTAGACTCCAAAGACACTTATTTGACTGCATTTCACAGTTATAATATAATGTCATTAAATTACCTATTACAGTTATTTTATAATGATTTATAAAATTTGGTAGTTAGTAATTAAAAGTAACGTTTGAAATAACTATGAACCATAATAGTTTATTTATAAAAAAATTAGTAAATGTAATTAACGAATTCTATTTTCTTTACGTCATATGCAACCGCACGTTTTCTATCCACCTGTTATCATTTTATTCCTATTGCAGTCTGCTCCTATTTTGATAGCTTGGCATTTCAATTTCGCCATGATAAAATTGCGGTGGTTTTAAATTTCAGTTTGTTTAACGAAATATTTGCAACGGTGGTATTGCTAGCTTGTTAAACCTGTCAATTATTTTTGCCTTTTCTTAAAGTTCTGTGCCTTTTATTTATGATGTAAATATTTATACTTTTAATAGTATTTTTTAATGCTTTGACAACTATCTTTGTACTCATACGATATTTTATTATTTGGATTTAGATTTCTTCAAACAAAACATTCGATACGTGGTTGTTATAAGATGAAAATGTTTAACTTCAATTTTAAAATAACAATACTTAATTATAGTAAATGAATTTATTTCTTCTGATTACAAAATAATTGATTTAACTACATGAGACATATCACTCATAACGTTTGGTTTTGCTTTGCTAACTTACGATAAAACTTTTTGAAATATTAACACGCGTCTTTATTCTCCGGAGACACGCCGATGAGAAATACTGCATCATCTCATCATTGCAGCTTATGACATAGTTTTAACATTATAAAGTTTAACTTATGTGCTGTTTATTTAGATTACGGTAGTAGCCTTCGATTCTAAAGAAATCTCACATGTTTGTAACTGGTGTCGTAAAAGTATATGTTGGCAACAATACATGATTCTAGTAAGAATGGATGGAATAGAAGCTTTTAGCATCACGTAATATCCTGTTTCTATCGCGTTCGGTAATATATCATGTGCTAATAATATATTACACATTAAAAAATACGTTCGGTTTTTTCTAAACTCTAAATACGTCGTAATACGCTGTAAACAATTTGACGTAATTTAATACAAGTATATAATGTAAAACTGATTTCTTGGCATACATTTGATTAGGTCAATATGAATGAGAAATATTTAGTTTAAATGAGAATTTTATAAGCATTGAAAACACCATTTACGTTTCTATATCTACTCTAACCTCTTTTTTATTATTGAACACAGTAAACCAATATGTGCATCGGCCAATATGTGCATCGACCAATATCTTCTGATGGATGATTCCTCTAAAATACCAACGTGAGCGCCGGAGAGTGGAACAAATTCCAAAATAGATATCGCAAACATTTGATATGGGGATATTTTTAGTAACGAAACCCGGTTTTTGTTCGGACAGGAGTGTATTGTTATATACACACATGAGTGCTATGTCGTAAGACTGAAATAAATATCTGTTTGAAATCTAAACGCGAGTTACAATATTTAATCGGTAAAAAAGCAAAATATTTAAAACATATCATTAACTTATTCAAAAGCTTAACACTTCATAAAAGGGAAATTTAAAATCGCACTGCAGAAGGGATGTGCGTTTAATAATTCGCAAATCGGCGTATATTAATAAAGGATAATTTTTCCCAATAATTGCACTGACCTGGTGCGTGTAAAAGCGTCGAGAAGGCAGATGGGACTGGCCAGTCGAGAGAAGACTGTGGCGGCGCGAGAGCAGCGTGGGTGAGACTATGTTTAAACGTGAGCCATACAGAAATATATTGACTTTTGTTTCAACTGATTTCCTAGTCAGAAAGCAATAACTGCTTCTGTCTCAACAAACTGTTGTGTATTTTAATTATAAGCTTTTAACTGTACTTATACGAGTATATCATAAAATAACTACAATATTAAATTATTTACTATTAATATTATTTACTGAATGCATTTCAAGGAAAATAAAATCAGTTTTTATGTATTTATGAAAAAATTAAAAACAAAGAACGTTACAATGTAATATTATTTTACTATACATAAATTGCCTTTAGAATATGATTATGATTAGATCTCCTACAAAATCTATACATATAATAAAACTGTAGAGGTCGAATGTCTGTACACAGAAAAAATGCTAAAAACCGAGTCAGGGGGATGTAAAAAGAGAAATAGAAAAAATCCAGATTTTTTTCAAATTAAAAAAAACTGGATTTGTTCTTCTTCTTATTTTTTGTGCCAGTTTTTGGCCTTTGACAGTAGATTTTTAATGTGTCAAGTGGACATTCGGTGATTCGCATTATATCAATTAGGAATATAAAAATATAAATGTAAAATGAGTAGGTGTATAGAAAAAGCAATAAATATATTATTGTTAATTGCCAAATATTTATTTTCTGGAAAATCCTTCTGATCGGTTTCCTTCTACTTCTCTTCTTAAATCCCCCATTAATATACAAACATATTATAAATATAAACACCTATGCTCGGAGTACAAATATTCGTGCTCATCACTCACATCACAGTCCCCAGCGGGAATCAAACCCGTGACCGCTGACACAGCAAGCGACGTCACAACAAACTTAGCCAAGCGCGTGTCAATAATACCCTATTTTTTGACGGGTAAAATACACATAATGAACTGTACAATGTATTGTATGATCTATTTAGATTAACTAAATATATACATATTATGGTATTTGAAACTGCAATAGTTATCGGAAGGTAATTAACTAACCAATACGGTAACTAAAGTTGGTCAGAATTTACCATGTTCGCGAAGCATATTTTGTTATAATTTTATCCATACGGTCTCGTATTAACATGTTCACTGCGGTTCACCCACAATCGGCCCGACGCGGTTCCAAATCAATGTGCGCACAGGAAAAATAGGTCTCTCTTGCTTGTGCGGAACCTTTTTCCTGGGAATTTCTACGAGTATGACAGGGACAAATATAGTTTTCGATTTGCGACTAACAATGTAGAAATATAGCAATTTTTAAAAACGCGGCAGGCCTTTCTCGACCTCCGCCGCATAGAACATAAAAAAAGTTATCTCAGTGCTGGGGCGGGCCTGTTTTGGTGCATGACCGCTCGCGGCCTGTTGCCGCATTGTGCAGATGCGTACGCGTCGAGCCGCCAGTAGTGTTGTGCTTGCTACGGGAGGAGGACACGTGTTCGCTCGTCGGTTTCGTGCAAACTTCGTTACAATGGCGCATCGGAAAAACAAAAAATAATACTAGAAAATGATAGTGATACCGGATAAGAATACGTTGGTTCAAATTTTGAACTTCCCAAAACGAAATAAATACAGAAAAATAGTTAAAAAACAAGAAGAAATTGTGCAAGGTGCTACGAAAAGCTAAGACTGATATTGACTTCCTCAGAAGCAAAAAAGAAAGTAAAAACAATTGAAACAGTCTGTTTTAAGTGTAATCAGTCTCTTTGCACAACATGTTACAAAGATAGGCATAACTAAATAAATTTTAGTTAAGATTTTTTTTTGATATTTAATTTTGGTATATCTTAATAATAATTATTATTTTTGGTTTTTGTGTAAGTAACACATTAATAAGGCTTGGCTTGTGTTTATAAAAAAAATCTTTCACTATCCCATCACTACAAAAGTTACACTTTAGTGCGGTATCGGGTCTTATCGACCTGACATTTTCGATTAGTAATTTTTCATTTTCTGTTTGGAGTATCCAGGGGCGGGGCCGATGTATAGACAAGTGATTCATGAGGATTTTAAAAGTATAAACATTTGTAATGTACAATACACTTTGACTAAGATAATAGAGGTAAGATACCACCCGGAGGTGTCGGGTCGAAAGTGCCTACCACGCACAATAAGAAAGTCAAGTGGGTGCATTTTTGGACTGCCACCGCAACAGCTGAATGTCACTGTTTTTGTTTACGCAGTGAACGTGTGAAATGAATAATATTTTCAGTGAATAATAATTTGAATGCCAAGGATACTACAAGTCCACGTAGCATTAAACAAAAGTTTAAATTGTTAGTAAACGTTCACAATTATGTTATATTATGTATGTAAATATAAAATTGTGTGTGCAGATATGTACGCACGTAAGAAGTTATAGATACTTCTTTGGCATGACAGAATAAAAATAGCTAAGGATTCCTTCCCGTATGTCACAATTCTCTGTTTGTAAAAGGAATGCAGCTAACTTCATGTCGCTTTTTGGCTGTCGGTGTACGCGTGCGTCGTAAAATTTTTACTCTCATATTTTTTCCAAACGTGCTAACAAAAGTACAATTTACATATATAAAAGCTAAATACCAATGAGAAACTTAGTGATTATTCTTGAAATCTCAGAAGGTAAACTCCTTATATATACTAAAAAAGAATTTTTCAAAACACAACCAACAACTGGAGACGGACATAGGCTACTTTTGATCCCCGCCTCACTTACCAAGCGAGCAAAGTCCGATACTAATATTACAATTGAGAAAGTATGTTTGTCTGTTTATTTGTTTGTTTGTCCTTCTTTCACGTCGAAACAGAGTCGAGTTTCACGTCAGATTGGCATGATTTTTTGTGTGAAGATGGTTGGAGAGCGGAAGAGCGACATAAGCTACTTTTGACCGCGGGAGATTATATCATTCCCATGGGAAAACACGTTATAATACAACCCAAAAACTTATTTATGATCAGAATTACTTGAAACTTAATAGTAATGGTATTCAATACAACTAAATAAATACGTTCTTTAGCATTTTTAGAAATTCATCCCAGAAGGGGGTGAAATAGGGGATGAAAGTTTGTATGAAACCTACATTTTTAGAGATTTTTTATAGTTTCGGCGCGAGCGAAGCCGCAGGTTCTGCTAGTATTCTATAAAACTTTACTTTTTATCGTGGAACTGAATGTAGCGTTAGATGTTTTACTTGAAAATATCATCAATTCATATTTATTCAATTTCAATCATTTAAATGTTCAGGTGCATAGAAAGTGCAAATCTATCATAAATAAAAATAAATCACTGAAATGTATGTACGCGCATAACTTTCGATCGACTGCACCAATGCGGATATTCTTTTTTTTTATGTTTATTATTGTCAGGAACTTTGTATAGAAGAAAATTAAAAGAAAAAAATACTAAAATAAGATTTATTTTAAAATCTCATGATACGAAAGGTGAGTGAGTGCAATAGTGTTTATCCCGGAAATCATCCTTTAAGGGGGATGGAAGGAGAATGGGGATGAAAGTATGTATGGGGAAGTAAGCTAGGGACGAACCCAAGCAAAGCGAGGGTGAGTTGCTAGTAATCATTAAATCACTTAAATTTGTATTGTGCTTTTACTCATTCTTCTTTAAATTTGATCAAGACCTTAGAAGATATCGCAGATTTAAAATAACTCGCTAAACGTAGGTAATACTTTCGTAACGACAACGAAGACAGCCGGGACTGTGGCAGACGGGGTCGAAGAGTTTCGTGAATTAAAGTGAGAATTGTTTCGTGAATTAAAAACCTAGATTAGAATGGAAAAGAAATAAGTAGCAGATAATGGACATTTATCTATAAAAATCATCATTTACAAAACTTGTACAGAACATGTCTATAGTAGATATGCCATATTTTTAAAGTTATAGATACTAAACTTTATAACTTCAAATTATAATTTAATTTAGTCGACGTTGGAGCAAAAAGCATCTCGGACAAGCGCGATTCACTGCCATTTATAATTGATTAAGCACTTATATACTTTCTGTAGTTTTATTAGAGTTAGAGAAAAATGTTAAATGGCAAATTTGTAGTACGTTTAAAATCCTATAACGTATAGACTAGTGATCGCCACATGGTTGGAAATCAACCATAATTCCTTATGTTTAATCAATATTGAGGTTCTATTCTCAATTTAACAATAAACAAATTAGTATATATGCGTGTATGTGTCAAATACATTACCATATAAATACATTAAATCAATAAAAAAATCTTTCATCAGAATTAATGTATTTATTATGCATCATTTAAAAAAAATAGCATTCTGCACTCCTTCTCTATACAAACTACAACTGTGCGAAATTTCATACTCCTCCGTCCGCGCAATTTTCGTAAAGTGGGGTACAAAGTTTTTGCTTCACGTATTAATCTATACATATAATAAAATTGTAACTAAGCCGAGTCTGTACATTAAATATTTGTTGGAAAATCTTATTGAAATAAACATTATTATCGATACAGAGGCCAAATCTATAGTTTTTAGATTTTTTTTCTGTCTGTCCGTAACCGCATCACAGAAAAAACCACTGAAGGGATTCTGATGAAATTTGGTATGGTGATAGCTGGTTATCCGGGTCATATATAGGATACTTTTTACCGCAGGAAAATATCTCATTTCCGAGAAAAAATACAAAAACTGCATTGTAAGAGTATACTATTTGGTTTTTGGTCATCTGAACGTCGGCCGAGCCGCGGGCAATGCTAGTATATAAAGTAATTTTCAATGATACAACGACATTTCTTAATCCAACGACAAATCGTTCCTATAAATAAGTATATCAAAATATTTTAATGTCATGTTTGAAATACAACCTACATATAAAAGTAAACTAGTTAAAGGGCATATGATTATTTCTGGGCAATTCAAATGGAGGTAATCAGTCGAGTTTTCGGAAATAACTTATTTAACTCTAAAATGTTCGATGTTTCAGGAAATGAGCAGAGCACAAAGCTATGTATTAATGTTTTTGAAATGTACTAAGAATACGATTGAATTGGTGACATTTTGTATTATAAATATTTTTTGGGTTGTATTATAGCGTCATGAACGAATAAGTCACTGGACCAGACATATAAGCGGACGTACCTTTATCTGTCTTATTAGTAGCCAGGAAATTTCAGCCTTTGTCGTTTGTTTTTTGCGTCAGTCTCAAGCATTTACTTGTCAACAAACAATCTGCCAAAAATGACTAAATGTTCTGTTAAATGGTGTAAAAACTATAGCGGCGGAAGCAGCACTGTTTCTTTTCACTTGTAAATACATTATTTTATTACATTTATTGTTATTTATCACACAATTTAATAAAATTGTAAAATAAAATGTCATATTATCCAACTATGTTAAATATAGTCGATATTTCTATGTATTGTTGACATCTGACAACCATCATAAAATCCCTGGATTATACCATTCAGAACAAATGACTAAACTGTCAAGTGAGTCCATTTGACATCGACTAGTGCTTGACAATGTCGAAAAATATATCGATATTTGACGAAATAACTGAACGAATTGTGTTATTTGTACAGTACAATAACATAAAATACTTTTATCACAGTATCCTACAATCTGATGACAATAAATTTATAAAAATATTTTCTAAGTCACATAAAAATATAAATGCAAAAATTATAATTAGTATGTGTACTTAATTTTTTATTTTATACCACATTTATATACTTTGGAATATTATTCCATTGTAATAATAATAAAGATCATTTTATTTCAACACATAAATTACACAAAATCAAACAATAATGTTTTAGCACTAAACTTCTGGGTTGGCGATTTGTAATAAAACACTTTACTTTCACGATCTATTTTACTTTCACGATCCAACACTCACTTTAAGTTGCAATCACTTTTTCTTTTTCCTAATTTCACAAATGTTTATTAAGAACTGAGCAATATTAGGACAGTGTCACATTTTTATAAGGTACCCGAGACAATCAATTGCCAATTAAAATAATTCAATAACAGAATCAACAAAATCACTTTATTTAATTAAATTAGCTTAATATTTTTTTAATCTTTAAAAAATAATTTTTATTATATATTAATGGAATATACACCCGATATTCATTTGTTCATTAACATTATTATAGACCAACAGAATGCTGCCATCAATGCCATCGTATTTATATAAATCAAATTAAAAAATAATTATTATTTGACACATTATTATTGCCTCTTTAATTCATTTATTTTAATTTATTATAATAAATACAGATATTTTAAATTAAAAGATGTAAAATATGATGACTATGCTAACCAATGTCTAAAATGTCATTAATTGGTTCATCGATATATGTATTTTATCGATTACGTTCAAGCACTAGAAATATTGTATTGTGTACCTGTGTGTATAATAATGTAATAAAATCTTTGTGTGCGTTATGCGTCTTTTGGTTGAACGAGTTTTCATACATTTGTATTTTATGTCTCGTCCAGTGGTTTATTCGTTCATGTATAGCGTGTTTTCCCATGGGAATGAGCTAATCTCTCGCGGTAAAAAGTAGCGCCACTCTGCAGCCCTCCAACTAATTCCATACAAAAAATCACGCTAATCCATAGCTCCGTTTCGACGTGAAAGAGGGAAAGACAAACTAACAAAGAAACACACTTTCACATTTATAATATTAGTATGGATGTCATACGTGTGTCACAAAGTCATATCTTATATATTTAGCAGTGGAATATTTTATACTCTACACTCGATTTCATTTTACCGAGATACATGTCTACGCTTTCTATTGATACATTTTTGCATACAGATCTGTGATATATCAAAGTACGTAGTTTTATGAACTTTCCGATAACTAAAATCTCTTTATAAATGTGTGATACTACGATCCAAGAGCGACTGACATGGCATGCGTAAACTCATTAATTTATAAACTTTCTTTAATTTTTCTAATTAATTAATTTTCTCTAACTCGTGTAAAATTCATCTATGAATACTTTTTCAGAGCTCTTAACCGATGGATAACAATCTATGGCTATAAATGTCATTATATTTTCCAAAACAATTCATTTTCTATGAAATTGAAATCTTTCTGTCAAAGTTGGGCAAAAGTTTAACAGCTATGTAATCGACGATATAAGTTTCGATAGAAATTGCAACTCATGCACGCCTTCCATTGCCAGATCTATCGCCAGATATTGGCTTAAGATATACATGAACTCCATGTCAAATTAAACAGTAATATGAAAAAAATGTATATAATAATTAAAATATAATGGTTTTTGTATCCATACTTACATACTTTATATTATAAATGTGAAAGTGAGTTTGTCTGTATGTATGTTTGTTTGTTTTTTGTCTGTCCTTCTTTCACGTCGAAACAGAGTGATGGATTGGCGTGATTTTTTGTGTGGAGATCGTTGGAGGGCTGGGGGTGACATAGGCTACTTTTTACCGCGCTGGATTATATTATTATCACGGGAAAACAAAACACCGTTATAATACAACCCACAACAACTCATCATACCTGTATCGTTAAATTATACCGAGGGATGAACCAGAGCGAAGCGAGGGTGAATCGCTAGTAATTATATAATTTGGCGAATTCAATGTCTGCACTTTAACATTTATGCAAGTAAGACGCCGCAGACAGAAATTCGTATGAGTGCGTAATTTTATTGTAACTATATCTTAATATAGCGATACTAACAAAAGTATCTCGTCATATCTTATTCTTAGTGATGAATTAGTTAATGCGCCTCTCCAGTAATCCGCTTACCACATTATTATCAGTACATCTAATATAATGGGAACGAGTAAATAGATCTAACTACTGTATTGTATATAAATAATAATAGCATATATTCGATATAGTTATTCTCCTTGAGTATAAAAATTATTTATATTTTGACCACAGCGCTACCTGTAGGATTTACATATTTTTAGTGTCCGAGCGAAGTGAGCTAATACCTATACTAGCGACTTACACTCGTACCGCTCTGGTCCGACCCCAGGTGTGTATTCCTATGACCCTAGCTGTAACGTGTGTAATTTTTATTTTAAATCTGTCCAGATGTTTCCGCGTGAAGGAGTAACAGGAATACACACATACAAGCTTTCATATTTATAATAATAGTCGAATTGTATGTATCAGTCATACAATACGACCATATATATAATAACTTGTTTACAACACAAGCTATCGGATTCTATGAAATCCATTTCAAGCAACTCACATGCTACCTTCAGCATAATCAATCAATATGGCATACATTGAAGACTTTTATTATATAAAATTAGAATTTTTCATATTGAATTAAATTAAATTTTGTAAAAGTTTATTATAAACATGGAGAAGACAAACTTTTTCTCTTTCGCATAGTCTATTTATGTATAATTGTTCCATTTCTAAAATTCGTAATGTGAATGTTACATGTTACTTAAAAAAATGTTCTAGGATGTTATGTTAGTAATGTTATACCCGTTTTTAGATTTAGAAATGCCTTGTTAATCGCAAGCCACTCGAGAGTAGCAGACATGAATGGCAAAGTTTTGCACTTTAGGAAATTAACTCAAATCATGACTATTTCTATCTATATAAATAAAAATGAATGTTGGTTAGCACATAACTCAAAAATGGCTGGACCAATTCGGCTAAATTTTTTTTCGTGTGTTGCTTAAAGTCCACGGAAGGTTTTAATAAAGAGAAAAAATGAAAAATTAAGGAAAAAAAATTATATGGCTAACGCTGGCTAATAACTATTTATATCTATTTAAAACATACGTTAATATTTATACGATTCTAACATCACTCAATTGTCATCAATTTTTTGCCATCCCGGGACCTCTCCACTAACACGTAAACTTTATGTTATGGTATTAAAGTTAAAATTGACTTTTAAGTATTATTACGAATGTTTTTAATTTAAATTTTTCTCTCCATAAGAACTATCCTCGTACTTCAAGGAATATTCTAAAAAAAGAATTAGCGAAATCGGTTTAGCTGCTTTCGAGATTTGATCTTACCAACACATTCAGCGATTCATTTTTATATTATAGAAGATTATATGTTTTCCTATCTTTCCTTATAATAACAACGGTTACCATGGCACATGGAAATGTATTTTATCTCATTCTCTCACCGGCTTAATCCTATATGTTTATGTGTTTGTCTCTTTTTAGTGTGTTTCGTTTCATCGAGTTTCAAATCACAACGGTTCTAAAGAAGTTTCACTTCAATAATCAAATAAAACATAAGACAGACAAGATAAAGGTTATGATTCTTTTTGATAACGTGTGCTGGATATGGAGTAACAATATATACACGGGAAAAGCAACAAGTAACAAGTTAGCATTAAGTAATGGAAAGGCAGCCAAATTTTGCATATTATATTATTTCAATGAGGAATGTCGCTCTTCCCATCCTTCTATACGTAACTCTTTTAACTACATACGTAACGTGACATGCTATTTTGATATCCTTTGTAACGACAAAAATTACGAGCATGCAAAGATAAGGCAAAAGGTCTATATATGTAATATACTTGTATAAGTAACTGCGCACAGTGATTTTCGATTAGCTCATCATCGAGTGGGTGTGAATTGGGTAAGTACATTGACGACATCTACATCCGATTTATCGACTTTTAGATCAATGTCTTTATTTATCTTTCAATTATTATTTTAAGACAATATAGAGCTATAATACTAGTGTATAAGCTGTGGTTGATGTGTTTGATTGCAGCAGTCAAAACTGCAGCTTTGAATATAAAAATAGTCGCAGCTTACCTACATATATAATAAAAAAATTGTAACTGATCGCTGTCTATACATGGAAGATATTTGAGAATAGAACATATATGTACACTTTATGTAAATAATATATATTAGGGTCAAGCGAACAAAAACATTCTTTTTTTTCTTAACTTGGGGGTAGAATTTGTAGTTGATAAAATAATTACTTTTTTGTATTACAGTGAAAGTGAAGTAAATATACATAGGTATAATGTACATATATGTATAGTCTATCTATTCCATACTAACCATTAAAACGTAGCTAGGGACGAACCTAAGCGAAGCGAGGGTGAGTCGCTAATATACAGTATACATATAAGGGTTACACCCCACAGGTCGCGCAACTTACTCATTGTTTCAGGAAAATCTACTTACACCATCTCCCCTTTATAATATGCTTTTCAAGTACAGACACATTATTAAGTTTCTAGTAAAAGGGCAGTACTGTAACAAATTTAGTATACCTATAGACGTCAAGCTAACCTTAAAAGGTAATGCATTTAGCAATAAGAACTTTGTAACATAGCATAATTTTTTACTGTAATAATGTAATTACCACTGGTGAATCTTAATAAATAAATAAATAAAAATAAATAAGCTTTATTTGCGAATCCTTTGTTTTTTCTTAATTTTCTTAACTAAGCGACCACCCGCTCTGGTTTTCTTCTATTTTTTGCGTATTAATGATTTCTATAAAATTTTTGCTATTGAAAGGGAATTAGTCGTGTTTTGTATTTAACAGTAAAACATTGTTCAAGTTTCAATTCAAATGATATATTTTTTAATGAATAATAACAAATTCCAATAGAATTATATATTTATACTCGTTCACATTAAAAATGAGATATTATAACGTTGATATTTTTACTTGTATACTTATCGAAAATTTACGATATTTCATACTTTTTTGAAGACACTTTTGAGACGCTGAGTGTGTATCTTGAGTTTTTGTATATCAATGGTTTTATTCTTAGATGTGACTTAATGTAACTCACGCCATCACTTTTTGGATAAATATTCGTTAGGAACGGTGTATCTATGGTTTTATACATATATCAATGTTCTAAAGTCTTATTTTAAATCTAGCAAGCACTACACTATAATATTTTATGAAAATATTCGGTTTAAATGATAACATATAGTAATTGATATTTTATAATTATTTCTACAGCTGATAAGATTACAACCACTACATTGGATAAAACAAAGTCACTTCCCGCTGTCTGTCTGTGTCAATGTATGCTTAGATCTTCAAAACTACGCAACGGATTTTCAGGCAGTTTTTTTTTAATAGATAGAGTGATTCAAGAGAAAGGTTTTAGTATATAATTTGTTAAGTTTTCGTATACATTGGCTAAAATATAATGGTTTTACATATTATTATACTCTTACATTGCAGTTTTTGTATTTTTTCTCAGAAATAAGACATTTTCCCGCGGTAAAAAGTACCCTATATGTTGACTCGAATAACCAGCTATCACCATACCAAATTTTATCAAAATCTCTCCAGTGTTTTTTCTGTGATGCGGTAACAGACAGACAGACAGACAGAAAGACAGACAAAAATTCTAAATACTATAGATTCGGCCTCTGTATCGATAATAATGTCTATTTCAATAAGATTTTCCAAAAAATATTTAATGTACAAATTCGGCGTAATTACAAATTTATTATATGTATAGATTATTGCAACTATGAATGTAGAAGGAGGAATTTGTGGTTAATACAATAGGTAGGTATATTAATTGACAGTTTCAGTGTCGAAACATCATTACCGAAATTTATGCATGAATAATATATTGTTTGCTCTTCTGTATAGTTAATGTTTCTGATGTTAGATTAAAGTCAGTAGCTTGAAGTGTTAGAATCGTAATGTATAATTTAATTGATTGCGTATTATATTGTATATACAGTATACTAATCTAATATATTTAAACTAGCAATTCTTGTATATTTATACCGGCGATCTCGGAAACGGCTCTAACGACGGTTTTTTCGGGGAACGGAGTTTTCGGGGGTAAAAAAATTATCTAGATTAGTCTTATGTCTGGAAAAACGCATGTTTTCGAGTTTTCATGCGGTTTTCTTTCTCACGCAAAATATGGTCGTTAATTTGGCACGCTCGGGTATAAACATCTTGGTCAAGCGGCCAAGGCGCAAGATCTAAAAAGAAGGAAGAAGTAAAAACTTTGTATCCTGGTCGGATACAATTAAAATAAATATTTGCAAGAAAAAACAATAAAAAAATATCACTTCCATCTTTCATATCATTTATTGGTTGCCACTATACAATTGCTAGCACTGTTGATTTTAAAAGTGGATTGGCAAGATTGAATTTACAGACTGTAGTAGCAATAAGTACACTTATTAAGAGTTAGTTTTCAACACAAAACTAACTGCTAAGAAATAGCCAAATGTGTACGAGTTAACAAGCTAATATCAGATTCGCCTGGAGACGTAAACTAATACGTACAAGAAAGGACACATTAATTACAAACTTGAACTCTATCCGAGCATAACATAGTTAAGCTTTAAACTAAGATCAACTGTAGTCAATTCTATTCAGGCCCGTAATATATTTGAGATTGTTTTATTTGGAATTTTCATGCTTCCAACAGGTAAAAGGTTTTTTATACCTACTTATAGTAAGTAGGTCAGGAAGTATCACCTAGCCTGGATGAGTTTATGCATAAAACACATTGACTCTTCCATTACTGCTTAAAAGAAGGACAAACAAATACAATTTATATAATATTGCTTCTTATTAGGGTTCCGTACCTCAAAAGGTAAAAAAGGAACCCTTGTAAGATCACTCTCTTATCCATCTGTCTGTCTGTCTGTCCGTGTGTCATCAAGTGGGTGGACCTAGCAAGTTGAAATTTATACCAGATACTGAGGTCTATAGTCCCTACTAGGTAAATAAAAATCAAGGTCCTGAGTCAACACGATAAAATGATATGGGCAAATTTAGATTTTTGCGAAAACTTGTATTTACCAAAGTTTACCTTACTTTCCAACTTTGTTATTTTTCGGAATTTTTCCTTGCTTGTTGAAAGACCTTGCTTTTGACCAAATTGACAATTTTAGGTCAACCAGAAGTACCCTTTTGGGTCGAAAACCTATATGGTAGTTCCCGTTGACCTAGAATCACGAAATTTGGCAAAAAGCAAGGTTTAGTACATCTCAAATTAAGGAAAAAGTCCAAAAAATAAAAAAAAAGTTGAAAATTAAAATTAAACAGATTTCCTACTTTGTCCGGAACCCTGTGTGTGGGTGAGTCCGACTCGCACTTGTCCGTAATTTTTTACCTAACATATAAAAATAGAAAAAGGATAGTTACTGTTTCTATTAAATGCCTTCAACAAGCATAGAATTAAACAAATGAAAATACCAGGTATTTATTCGTAAGAGCGATTACGTATAATCATATCACGATAACCTAAGTGATTTGAAACTTTCATCATAAAATCTCAGAACTGCTTAACAATGTAATATTATACCCTATGTACATATACATACATATATATACCCTGGTTTGCTTGTTTATTTATTTTTCACATTAATTTATAAAACTATAATGATAAATAGGTATGTACAAATTATGCTAATCTACCGAGTAGAAATTTGAAATTATAATATTGCTCAGAACTGAATGGTAAATTAAGAAATAAACGCACAAGGTTTAATTATTGTACAACGAAGAACAATAAAATCACAATATAACATTTTACTTAGTAAGAACGTAAGTAAAAGAGTAATTTAAAAAAAATCTAAATAAAAATACAACACAATTTTTATAACCCTCTTCAATTTCTAAATCTATGCAAGTAGACCTGTATTTATAATTTTTAGGAAGGTAAATTATTGTTAATTCTCCCCAAAAAAAATGGCATATGCGTTGGTCTCATTAATTTATACTTAGACCTACAGCATACATACAACTTTTAATCGAACAACTGTTTAGTTGTATATCAAAAGTATACGGAAATGTATGGAGGTTCGCATATCTTCAAATTATCTAGTTGACGATCACTCGTCATCGAACGTGAACTAGATAGTTTCTCGACAAAATAATCAAAAAACCACATCAACCGCTTTTTGACTAATCAGTAGAAGAATTATCGGCCTATAACTCAATGTGTATTGCAATGTATTGAAGCACGCATACGCTCGACTAAACAATTGATCCGCGACAGTCGTGCTGCCACGTTTGCCTCAGTTTGCACTTGGTGTGCCAGCGGTTGCGGGTTCGAGTCCCGCTGGGGGCATTTATTTGTGTGATGAGGACGAATGTATGTACTCCAGTCATGGGTGTTTATATTTATAATATGTATGTATTTAAATTTATGTATGTACGTATATCAACTACCTGGTATCCATAACACAATCCTCGTAGCTCACCATGGAATTCCCAACATATTTATTATTTATTATTATAATAATTTTAATGCTTTAGGCATTACGCCTTTTTCGCGAGACTGAGGGGTTATAGTTCCATCGGAATCCGGTTTGGGAACAAAATATTGAAAATCTGAAGTTTTGTGATTTTAAAATGTTAGCAGGTATATAAGGAATAGAAATTCGTAAAATGCCCAGTTACCCCTGAGAAATGGGGGAACGCAAAGCGTTGAAAAATAGTTTTTTTTCAATTTCCGTCTTTCTATGACGTTACCTCAGATATGTACATAATAAACAATATGTATAATATATAACTTAATTGTATTCTAAGTAGAAATACTTATTTGAATTTTAAAACACTTTTAGCGCTTAATTCAAAGTCGCTTTCGTGTCTTGCTTCCGGCTTATTCAAAGCTACATTAAATGCGCAAATTTGGACACCGCAGCTATTATAATATTAAATGAACCCGTTTACGATTTACGTGTTTTAGGCAGTCTTGAGATATTAAAAGTTGAAGCCAAACTTAAATTTGTGAAAGAGTTACTTTATTCTTTATGACCCGTTGATAATAAACTATACCTACATTGTTTCACGATTTACAATAATTTGTATGGGAAAATAAAAATAACATTTTAGTTATTTGATCGACGTGTGTGAAGTATAATATTAAGACGGCCACGACTCCTTTTATTATTTGCTAAGATTATCCCATGCCACGTCATCATAGGTACCAGGCGGTTATAAGTGTTAAGTAATATATGTATGTAGTAAGTACTTCGTATGCAGTCTTATGACGGCCCCTACAACTAGCGACTCATCCTCGCTTCGCTCGGGTTCGTCCCTAAGTACGTTTTAACGATTAGTATGAAATACAAATCTTTGGTATCTCGGCTTATTTGGCTATACATATAATAAAACTGTAACTAAGCCGAATCTGTACATTAAATATTTTTTGGAAATTCTTACCGCGGAAAAATATCTGATTTCTGAGAAAAAATACAAAAACTGCAATGTAAGAGTATACTAATATGTAAAACCTAAGAATTTGGATTTTGGTCATCTGAACGCGGGCGTAGCCGCGAGCTATGCTAGTTATACTATAATATACATGTTTATACATGCAAACCTTCCTCTTGAATCAGTCTATGTATTACTGAGAACTGCATTAAAAACCTTTGAGTAGTTTAAAAGATCTAAGCGAATAGACAGCGGTAGCGACTTCATTTTATACTATGTAATGATGGACATTCTTTGAGGTACCCTAGTACTCGTAACATCTATTATTGTTACCAGATATTATGAGCTAAGGGCAGCTCATAATGTTAAGTCATCATAAGTACCAGACGATTATAAGTGAAGATAAAATGGCTACGCTTAAGGAAATCCAATATTTTCTTTAGAAGCGGAAGAATATCGCAATTTTTTAAACTGGCATCGCCGACGGAAGTTGCAGCAAATTAAACTATTCACCCTATTCAATTTACCGATTCAAATTGGTCGAATCCACTATGTTGAAAGTCTATGTACTATTACACCGCGCGATTTGTCACCTCTTACCAAATTGATTTGATGGATTGAATGTAAAATTGAGAATTAAATTGAATAACCAGTAGGTAATTTATAGGTATATTAAATAGGTAGATATATAAAAAAGAAATAAAATTATCATTTTGTTTTATACGGTATAATAAAAAATGCAACGCGTAACGTCTTCCTGAGACTTCACCATATTTAAAGTAACTCTTAACTACCTAAAAAGCTTTAATAATTTACAAGCCATTTTATATTTATAACAATTAATAATGTATTCTGTGAATACATGTACAATATAATAGATGTAGTAAGTATCTAGTAGTTTGCTATTTCAATTACCTAATCCGTGATGCTTACACGTCCGGGGCACTAGTAACGTGGGAGAATTAAATGTATGAGATATTTAATGAGAGAAATTATTGAAGTAAAGGGAATTTATATGAGAGTTTTGTTATCATGCGAAAACTTTTACTTTATTTAGAGTATTTCGAGCATAGTAAGAATCGCCACATTATAGGCAAAAATTAAAGCTAGTTTTCTAATATATTGAATAGTTTTACGTACTTTATTCTATTACTAAATTGATTTGAAGTTACCACCATTTTTTTTAATTGTAGTTTAAATTTTAAATAACTTATATTAAATAAGCTGAGAGTGTGTTATTTTTATTATTCGCAATTACGTATGACGTGTGATCAGAAAATAGGTAACCCCTGGGAGGACTGAGCCCACCTCAAAAGTTTAGTTGTTGTAACAGTAAATTATTCGGCTGGCTCAGGTCCCCGAGGGATCAAGAATAACACAAGAACGTTGAGTTAGACGAAAAATCGACCCTGTGCCAATGAAAGCTTTGTTGATTTACGTTTAAAGATACAAAAAAGGTTCGTATAATAGGGGTTGGTTTAATTAAACGACGCTGCTAAATTTTCTCAACTTAAGAACTAACATTTTAAAATAGAACTGAGTTGATTTCAACTACCTGGAAAGAAGCGATAAAAAAATTGTGTTAACATACATAATATAATAAAATATGTATACATGTCTTGCAACAATTAATTTTTTGCTTGATTTCTGAAATAGATTTTTGACCGATCACGGTAAAATCGACTTATTTAATTATAGTTAACAGTTATCTTAATTAAGAACTAGAAGTTTCGTCCGAACAAAATTTTGCATTTTCCCATGAAAATGAAAGATGTTACCGTACTAAACCACTATTAAATATGTTTATTGTTAACCCTTCTGTTGATAATTTCGTGTAATAAATCATTGAAATTTTTGTATGAAGTGCAACTGGGCCGAACCAGTTATTGTGTTTTCCCGTGGTAATGAGAGATTTTCCTGTAGTAAAAAGTATGCTAAATGCTGAGCCGGGTAATGAAATATGTATCTCTACACTTTAGTTAAAATTAAATTATCAGACAAATGAACAGACATACAGAAAAACAAACAAAAATTTCAACAACTATGGTTTTGGGGTCGGTATTCTGTACATATTTTTTGTTTTTTTTTCCAAAATTTTTATTGCACTATTATATGTTCCCCATTGCGAAATCCTATCAACAGTACGGAAGTTGTACTTACTGCGTTGACCTCAAGTGATTGGAAAATGGGCAGGGAGATGATGACGATGTTTCCTATGATTAGTGATTGATTGCGTATGAAATAGAATTAGACGGCCACAAAGTGTGATTAGCTATAAATACAATGAGGTTCACTATAATTTAGTTTTTTTTAGTAGGTATTATTAAGAATTTATAAATAACTGACTATTTCGATCTAAATTCTTTATTTAAAAATGATTTAATCTGTCAATCTCACTGTCGGTAGAAGAATTTTACGGATTGAATAATTTCATTTATTTGGTTTTTATTTAGAGATCTAAAATGGGATGCATGTTAAGAAGTGATCCAATGACATTTTGTGATATGTATCTCCAACCGGAAACTGCATTTGAAATAGTGGATCATTTAGGCGAAATGGGATGTACACAATTCGTAGATGTAAGTTATTTTCATGTATATTTTTCATATCGTTAATTTATATATCTATAGCTATTTATAGCTTTTTCATCGTTAAATTTTTGTAATAAAACAAACTGTTTTGATGGTGTCATATTAAATATCTCGTTATTCAATGAGTACTCTTAACATACTAAGACGATTAACAGATAAACTTTAATCCTCATTTTGTTGGACCTCTTTGTTCATTTATAGCTTGATAGTCGAGACTTCACAGATATATTATGATGTATGAGTAGGTATTTATAGAACTTTCGAACTTCTTATCGATATTCTCATAAAGCTCTGATCTTTTAGAAATTATTTCTTTTTCTGTTATAAAAAGTAAGCCGAATCAAGTTAAGATCATATATCCACTAGACCATTATTTTTTACATTCCAATAGACAAAACACTTTAAAATTTATATCAATTAGTAAAGATACTGTTGGTTAATACACAAAGAGCATTATAAAATTTTTAATTTAAACACACTAATGTTATTTTTACAATATCATCCATTCCCTTAATGCATCCAACATATAAATCGTTCACTAACAGAGTAAACGCGCGTAAAATACGCCTAAATTTACTTTTCGCTCGTTCGTCGAGGGTTTTGTTGTAACTACGAGTACTTTTTTATTTTTATGTCTGGCTGATTTATCAAGTACCTATATTTCACTTTCCACCTGTATTGAGTTTGCATTTAAGTTCGGTCGTTTGAAAAGACTAGACAAAGCAATTTCGTTGTTTCCATTGTAGTGGTGCATACTTAATTTAACACACAATATCAAAAATTGAAACAAACTACAATAATATATTTTTATTTTATAAAGTTGAAAGTTCTTTCTTCTTACATTTCATTAATAAATAGTGTAGCTAAGTATATATCAAAGCTTCAACTGCAAAAGGTTAAGAAGCAATTATTTTATAAACGCTAAAATAATTATGCACAAAGCTATAAGCTTTTCTAATTTAAACTGAATAAAAGCTTTGAAAAGGTAGTGGTAGCTTAGTGCTATAGCATGCTCGCTGGGGTAACCAAGTGATGCGGATTTAAACCTGGGTTTCACACCTCTGAAATTTTCATGCGTGAATTATTTCAAGCAACATTACCCATTATATTACGGTGAAAAAAAAAAAACATCGTGAGGAAACATGTTTAAGAGAACCTTAGTAATTTTCATAAGACTGTTATGTCCGTCAACGCCCACTTGTCTATAGTGGTGTACTATAGCCTCCGTCGCGTTGAAGCCATTGACATATTTTTATAAAATTTAATATGTGTATTGAATTTTTAGATGACCCCTGACCTTAAACCATTTCAAAGAAATTACGTTACCGAATTGTGTCGTTGCGCAGAGATGGAACGTAAACTCCTGTATATGGAAGGAGAAATGCTGAAAGATGGCATAAATATAATACAATATAACAGCATAGCACCGAAAGCATTACAGTTACATGAAGTAACAGCCCTAGAAGTAAGTAAATATTTCAATTGTACATAAATTCTCAAGTATATGTTTCAATATGCAATAAACTGTTGAAACTTTCATATTCAATATTATTAAATTTATTCTAGTCGCTTAAATAAAAAACTTTTTTCTATTTATAGAATGTACTTGAAAAATGGGAATCTGATGTAATGAACATGTCAGAAAATCAGACTCAGCTCCTGAAGAATTATTTGGAGTTAACAGAAATGAACTATGTTATAAATCACATTGGCCCAATGCTAGGACAATCTGAATTAACCGAGGAATCTCTATTTGCAAAGTATGATAGTCGTTGCTTTATATGTATGTTTATATATATATATATAATATATATATATATATATATATATATATATATATATATATATATATATATATATATATATGCACATAGTTTGTTATGTACGGTGATTGTGTTGAGTTTTCAATTAATTATATTTGTTGCTCGAAGTAATTCTACGATAGGCTATCATGTGATAAACCAATATCCACCAAATTTTAATATGTCTAGAAACCACTGTTGGATAACCCCTAAAATGTATTAAAGCAAAATAATTTACGTCGTACACTACGTTGATTGCTAAATGTCAAACGCCGTGATTGCTGCAAATGAGAGATGAGGTGACAAATATGTGAAGTTAGATTGTGTATTCTAATAACATTCTCTACCTATAACATTCTCTACCTATTTACGCGTTGAAGCAATTATTGAAAATAAAACTTGAGTGTTTTTAGCTTGTTTGGTGTTCTGTAATCAAAAACAGCGATATTTAGTGTTATTTAATAGGAGGTATTACGGAATATATAATATACTAGCAATACCCACGGCTTCGCCCGGGTGCAAACTTCTGATCGCTAACAAAATTCACAGGATCACCCGCTGTTCTAATGTGAAGATTAGCCGAAAATTTCATTAAAATCGCTCCAGCTGTTTTGGAGTCCATAGGAAACATACATTCATACATCGATTTTTATTTTATTTAATCAACAATTTATATTTATATATTGCTCGGAAAATGAACTCTCTCATGAAAATTTTGTGACACACCAACTGCAGCGCCACCTACCGCATCCATTTGTAAATTCAAACCTTGCAAGGACCCACTCGAACCTACACAAAAAAAATCATTAAAATTGTCCATGCCGTTTAGGAGGAGTAGGTTAACAATATATATATATATATATATATATATATATATATATATATATATAAATTCTTCTGTACGTGTATATAAAATGGTATTAAGGAATCAAAAATTTAAAATGTTATGTGTTACTCGTTCGGCACATTATATTTATGTTATTTATATTTATTTAGAATAAATATTTAAAACAGTTAAAAACTGTTAATAAAATACACATGTATAAACATACAGTACTCTCTTTCACGTAAATCGAATTCGCATTACACTATTTAATTAGTTGATATTTTCCACTTTCATTGAAGAGGGGCCGCTGCTGGTGATACAGGATTCTTAGGTCGTTTATTTGTAATAACTGGAGTGGTGAAACGGAGTAGGAGTTTTCCTTTTGAAATGATGCTGTGGAGAGTTTCTCGTGGAAATATTTATTACAGACGAGCAACACAAGACGCTATACTCCAGGATCCACAGACGGTAACTTTTCACGTAAATAATATAATAATTCTACCAAAACGACAAGCCTCTAACACTTTGCATTAAGTAACACGTTAATGTTAGAATGATTTAATGTACTATTTTTTTTTCAAAAAAGAAAAATTATTACTATTGCTTGTAGTATTTTAAGAGTAAAGGATGTATAGTGTTTAATAATTTATCCATTTAAATATTTATTAAATAATGATTTTGATTACATTTATCGCTAAATCTCTTATAATATTCTTACTTAAATATTATTACAATGTCTAGACATTGTTATTGTTCTGTAGATATTGCATAGGTATAATTGTTCTCATGTTATGAGTTGACTCATTTGCTTTTAATTAGATAATAATATAGCGAAGCTAATAGATTTAACATTGGACGTAGAGCACCACATCACGGTAATGTCGTTTAACATTACCGCGACCGTATATTAATAGGGAAATAGTATTAGCATGAGAAAACGTTGTTACTGTCAGGACTGCGCTTCATAAAGTAATTATAAGATGCTCCAGGTAAACTTCATTAACTTTATTATGCAGTAAATACATATTTTTCTACGTAAATAATCTATAATATTATGTGACTGTAGAAATTTTTGAACGATTAAATAAGTTTTTTGAATATATATACATAATAATTAAAATAGGGTCAGGATATCCGCAAGGTGGCGTTTTTAGCAATATGTCACGGAGAACAGCTGAGTGAACGTCTGGAAAAAGTGTGCAATGGCTTTCACGTTAGCGTGTATCCTTGCCCCCAAACTTTTGATGAGAGGATGGATATGATGCTCCAGCTTGATTTACGAATTAGCGACTTAGAAAAGGTAATCAATAATATTTATAATGGTATATGGGCCAGCATATATTTTACAAATGAATTCATTTTCGTTATGACGTTCAGATCTTATGTTATGTCAGATTCTGCAATATAACAAAACCTAAAATTCTATTATAGCTGTCTCACTATAAAATAGGAGTATTTTTGTTTCACTTGAGGCATGAAAGTTTGTATGGGAAAGCAAGCTAGGGACGAACCCGAGCGAAGCGAGGGTGAACCGCTAGTATTAATAAAAATGACTTTAATTACGTATTTTTTGTATATTACGTATTCTATAGACAAGCGCAAAATCATCTCGTTATTCTGAAAGATCCTATTTTCAAGAGCACAACATCTATACATATGTATAATAAAATTGTAACTAAGCCGAATCTGTACATTAAATATTTTTTGGAAAATCTTATTGAAATAGACATTATTATCGTTACAGAGCCGGATTTATAGTTTTTAGAATTTTTATCTGTCTGTCTGTTTGTCTGTCTGTTATCGCATCACACAAAAACTACTGGAAGGATTTTGATGAAATTTGGTATGGTCATAGCTCGTTATCCGGGTTAACATATAGGACACTTCTTACCGCGGGAAATAATCTTATTTCTGAGAAAAAATACAAAAGCTGGTTAAAATAAAACCACGATGATGCTATATATATTTTAGCAAGGTAACTTGCTAAATAAGGCAAAAGCTATTAAAAATAGCTTATCTTGAAAAAATATATAGTAATAGCGCTATTTTATTTGGTGTTTGGTTATCAGAACGCGGGCGGAGCCGCGGGAAATGCTAGTACATTATAAATCTGTACATTAACTTATAAGGCGAGCTTCAGTTTATGTAATTAGTTATTCACTAAAAGTGGTCCTAAAATCTTTTCTATGTTCGCTCGTTAAGCAATATATATATATATATATATATATATATATATATATATATATATATATATATATATATATATATATATATATATATATATATACATATATATATAACAATTTTTTTTAGGTTGACCTAGATTACACGTACCTTATAAAGACGGTTCAGACTCGTGGTATTTTAAGTTATTTTTATATAAGTAATTTCATTCTTCATTATAGAGTTTACTTAAAGTACGAGAAAAAGAGTATCTAAACTTGAATATTATTAATGTAGCACTTATAAGATTTCAATTCAATTTTCTTGTTAATGGCTTTAAAGAGTGCCAGTTGAGCTCAGATTACTTCGCCAATGTCACGTAGAATGGACGATAAAATAAAATTATTAAAACTATAGTAATAAAAACTTAAAATAATAAAAATAAAACCGACTTTGCGTGTGCTTTGATTTGTATCAGTTGGCACCGACTTCGAAAATATTTGTTTAGGTATGTACATATAGTAAATGAAAACTATCAATCAGTTATTTTTCTACTTTTTAGTAATTTTTTTTTGAAGTAGGTATAAATTTATTTTTTTAAAAGTTTTTATTTATACCTTTTTAGTGTAGAAATAGTAGCAAAATAAGAAGAAAGTATTTTAATAAAATATTTGATTGAGCCGTTTAAGTTAGTTTGATGCCAATTTTTATATGAAGACTGACAAACTAGAATTCGCTTTTATAAGTAACACTAAAAATTCTGGCTCTAAAATCCGATTCTAACTTATTGGGATTGTCAAATCAAATAAAATAAACCCAAATTTAAAGTATCAACTATTAGCCTTTGAAGAGTTCCACCTATCCACCTTCTGGCTTAACCATCAGATCAGGTCAACGATACCGAACCACTGCACTATCAACGAAAATAGAAACACTTGCAAAGTTTCAAGTCAATATTACAATTAGAAGTAGCTTAAATTCATTATTTCCACCTTTAAGGGTGGTATTTCTTTTTGAAATTTAAATGAGACCATTCTGAAAGTATACACTTTCAAACAAAATTATAATTGTCCAAATGAAATAAAAAAAAACATTAATTCGGTTGAAAATGGAATTCCTAAATCCTTTATAAATCTTGGACCTACAAAAACGAAAAGACAGCACAATTGATAAATCCATAAAAAGCTTAATTAGTTACAGTTAGCTTTAAAGTCACTATTTAATGTGTTCTGGCGCTGAATTAACTAGACACTAAAACACTCTCATAGGTTTATTTAAAAAAAAAACATTAATTTTGTTTTAAAGTTTTTTATTATGCATAATATTAGTAATAATAAGAAAACGTTGGGATACGTTTAAGCAGGTAAGGTAGTATTTATTACACAATTTTAAAAATAATAAGACTGGTAAAACTTTAATATATTATAATATAGTTTATTATAGAGTTGCTCGCGTGTATATATTTATGTACATTGCTCCGCTCTATACATACGGGTTACATGACTCTTTATTCAGGCTTTAATATCCAAGAAGGATTTTTAAAAATACGGATTGGTAGTTGCAGTGCAAAGCGAGTTCGAAACAAAAAAAAAACAGCTTTATATGTATGTGCATATATCTATACTAATATTAAATGCGAAAGTAACTCTGTCTGTCACCTATTCACGCTTAATCCGCTGAATCGATTTAGATGAAATTTGTTATGGAGATAGTTTGAGACCCTGGGAAGGACATCATATAGTTTTTGTGTCGGAAAACATCTCTTAAGGGTATGAAAACCGGGGTAGAAATTTAAGTATCATCATCATATCATTTCTCAAGTAAGAGATTTTTTTATTTTTTAAAATACTTACGTACTTTTCTATACCTATGTATACGTACATTGTACATAAATATATGTATGTATAATCTGTTCTATATTAATCGTTAAAATGAATGTATGCTAGCATATTATAAATAAATATTTTATATCCCTACATACAACACTTTAATTTACGCCGGCTTTGTATAATTTATTAAGTAATGTTACAGGTTATGAGAAAAATGAAATATTATAGATGCAAAGCTCTGCGTACAGTTAGCAAGCAATGGGAAACGTGGATGGTTCAAATTAAAAAGTCAAAAGCAATCTACCATATAATGAATATGTTTACCTTAGATATAACAAAAAAATGCCTCATTGGACAATGTTGGGTTCCAAACCTTGATTTTCCCAGAGTAGAAGATATGTTAGCTCGTGTGTCGGTAATTTCAGCATAAATTAGGCTTATTAATATATTAAACTAATTTTACCTTCCGAGTTTATCCACGTGTAGGCAGTGACAATCCCAAGATTTCATTCCAATCTGTTGTCGTAATAGCGTGTAGCGTTGTAGTGTAGCGTAAGTTCAAAAACAGAAAAAATATATATTTATAAAATATTAGTGAGATTAAAAGCTCTTGAATCTTTCATTATATATTATATAATATTATTTTGTATGCCTGCATTTTTTACATGTTTTATGTACATGTGTGTTTACATACTATAACATCGATGGCGTGATTTTGTATTTTTTGTCAATATAAAATACCTCATATTGCGAAATATTCTATGTGAGCTTTCGTTAATATAGATTTCTTTTTAGGAAAATGCTAAATCAAATGTTGAATCTTTCGTATTGAAGTCCGACGACGCGGACGAGCCACCCACTTTTCATCGCACTAACAAGTTTACAAAAGGCTTTCAAGCGCTTATTAACGCTTACGGCGACTCAACCTACAGAGAGCTAAATCCAGGTGGCTAGGCTCTTACATAATTTTACAAATATAGAGCACTTTTACAAATATCAAATATTACAATTATTTGTTTAGTTTTTTAAATTAAAGTAATAGAATGTTTCCTTTGAATAAAACTTAATAACTTCACTATTTAAGGTACCTACTCTTCTTCCATGACCCATCTATTTGGTCCAACCTGTATACAAGAATTGCTCATTTAATTTTATAAGATGAAATGCTGAATTTATTTTTAATTTGAGACTACTCGTGACTTTGTTGACCAATAAAAAAGATTCTTAAATAGAATTGTTGGTGCGGAAAATAACATTTATCTAGCCAAAACTTAAAATGTTTTGTGGCCTTCGGCAAATTGATGAAACCCTTTTTTCGCATTCAATTTAATTTCAAACTTTTAAAAGATATCGGTGATTTTGATTTTATTTTAATTATTTTAATTAATAAAAATAAATGTTTAATTTAAATTAAACTAAAACAACCGCAACAAAGTCAACGAGCTCACTAGTACATTTGGTTATTCTGTAGGTATCTTCTGCTCGAATATAATAAATTCCTATTATAATAAAATGTATGCTAATAATGTATTTTGAAAGAAAATATTCTACTTACGAAAAGTGACTTAAATTTTGTTATTCCAGGTCTATATACGATAATAACTTTTCCATTTTTATTTGCCTTGATGTTCGGTGACGTATGCCACGGTGTTATATTATTAGCATTTGCGGGTTGGATGGTATCAGTGGAAAAGGATAACATGGATAAAACGTCGAAAAATGAAATCTGGAATATTTTCTTTGGTGGTAATGATAAAATTAATATATTCTCCGTCGTTCAAATAATGTTTTGATATACATATTTGTGTAAATGACTTATTTTATTCCATTTTAGACGTTTATATGTTATATTTATATTATTTACTATAATACTGCTTGTATACTGCTGTATACTGCTTGTATATTTTTGTACATTTATTTATATGTATCCCTATATCATTTGAATGATTTTGATAACATTTTAACTAATTATTATATTAATATTACATTTTTGATACCGAACCCATATACTTTGAGATTTTCCATTTTATTCATCCGACTAGGATAACTTCAGTCCGCTGCTGTGTGTATGCTTGTGAATATTTCTAGAAATAGTACAATCAACGTACGTTCGGCTTGCGGGTTATCTATATATAGATAGCCAAAGACAAAATAGTTCAGTACCTTTCTTTCCTTTGTTTGTCAACCGAATTTCTTTTTTTTGTTCAGTTACTATTGACGAGCTTTAGGTTATAAATAAATAAAAAAAAACATAGATAATGAATTTCGACTACTGGGCGAACAAGATAATTGTTTATATTTTAGTCTTGAGAGCGAAAAGAAGAACACAATTATATGTAGCAACATACGTGTCTCTTAACATATAATATATCACCAACATCAGTTTGGCTAGCTAATATACATATATAAATCATTGAAATGTTTGTCTGTTTGTAACGGTTTCGGTTCGAAAATAATGTAGTCCACAATCAGTTATCTTACTTGACAGAATAGATTCCAGTGACTTATTTTTTATGAATACTTAATATTAACAGATATATTTTTTGCGGTTGTTATTCAAATAACCAAAAAAATAAGTAATTTGTTTGGTTAGTATGGTTGCTTTATTGAAATTATATTATATATTGTGTAGAATAATATTTTTATTATAATATTCTAAGAAGAACCTTGAGATGGAGCAATACTTTTATTATGTTACATAATTTGTTCTAGGTCGTTATGTAATCCTTATGATGGGACTATTTACGCTTTATACGGGGTTCTTATACAATGTGTTCTTCTCAAAGTCCATTGTGCTCGTACAACCATATTGGAAGAATACGTTTGAGCAACAGGAAGTAGAAGGTTCTCAATATATAACATTAAATCCAGTTTTTGAGACTAATCCCCCTTATATATTTGGCGTGGATCCAATTTGGGCGGTAATAAAAATTATTTTATTGTTACTGCTTGTTACAAAATTGTTTGATTACACATTTTTTTATTAAACGTAAATTAATATTGTTAGCTACTTTGCTACATTGTATAATTTTTATTGAAAATAATTTCTGTTGTATGAAATAATTAGTTAAAATTATATATCAAATGTTGTATTTCACAGCTAGCTAAAAACAAAATTATGTACCTAAATTCTTTGAAGATGAAGATGTCAATAATTATTGGGATTGTTCACATGATGTTTGGTCTATTTTTAAGTCTCTTTAATCACACGTAATATTCTTAATTATTTACAATTTACAGTATTCAATTTGTAGATAGTTATCATGTACTTATCTTAGTGCTATAGTGACAATAGTTTTGAGTAAAATAGTTGTGATTTGTGGATGTGCAGATTATTTATTTGACGTATACCTATCTCCGGAACCTTACAAAATGAAAGGTTTTTTTAAGTTTGATATATAACTATAGAGACATAGATACAATGTGCATGCCATATTAATATAGCGGTACCATAATAACATTGCAAATATTAGTACAAAAGGAAATAATAAACATAATTTTCACTATGTCCTTCTATTCCATTGTTCAATAGAATTCAAATATTAATAGAATACATTACTAGATTACAAATAAATAATTGTTAGTAAATAAATACCAGACATATTTTATTATAATAATGAAAAAAAACATAAATAATAATAATATTATGCTATCTCTTTCAAGAGGAGAGAGAGAGAGAGAGAGAGAGAGAGAGAGAGAGAGAGAGAGAGAGAGAGAGAGAGAGAGAAGAGGATGTTTAGAAATACATACAAAAGAATATATTATTTTTTTAACAATTCATATTTTCTTCTCACAAGTTGTAAATTAACGACTAATACCTACAATATATAAAGCCTTATTCTTGGAATAAAGTAAACGATCTGTATGACCAAATCGAGTATAGTAGTATAAACAGAAAATCATGCTACTAGTTTTGACTTTTTTTGGCGGACTCAGTATATATAATTCTTTAAGTCTGAGGATGCAAAATACTCGGTGAAAGTTAGACATGAAGTCTGCCAATAATTTATTTACGCTGAATTTTACACCCACATATCTTTCTTGTTTGTTTTTTTATGAAGTACTCACGGGTACTTGCTACCCTTACTGTTCACCCGCCGGCACTCGACATTGAAAAAAAAACATGACACAACGCGGACGTCCAAAACACGGCTGTGGCCATTGAGCGCGTGTTACAAGCGTGAAGCCGTGCTTACAAAGGACAGGAGAATGAACTGGAAAACACTTTTATTAAGAAACTAGCGACTCACCCGCGCTCCGCTCGGGTTCGTCCCTATGTACGTTGTGACTGTTAGTATGGAATAGATATACCTACTATATATTAATTATAAATGAAAATAGGTGTAATGATTTGCTGTGGGTTGTATAATAGTGTGTTTTCCCGTGGAATTGAGATGATTTCCCGCAATAAGAAGTAGCTTATGTAATTCTCCAAACTTATGTCATTCGCCAAACAAACGCACTTTTACATTTATAATATTAATAAAGGATATTCTTGATAAAAGTGTTTTCTAGCGTGGCTTCTGAAAAGAGAACGTCTAAGGTTATTAAATATATGTATATTTAATTTTATTAGACAGTTGTAACGCGCTCGCTTGGGATACCGAGTGAAGCGAATTCAAATCTCGGGTCTCGCACCTCTGATATTTTCATGTGCGAATCATATCCAACATAATTACCACTTGTCTTAACGGTAAAGGAAAACATCGTGAGGAAACCTACATGTCTGAGAGAACCTAGCAAGTTTTCGAATGGCATGTGTAGTCCGCCAACGCTCAGTTGGTCAGCGTGGTGGTGGACTATGGCCTGCTTCCTCTCGTACTGAAGGGACGCCCGTGCACAGCAGTGGGATGTTAAATAGGGCTGAATACATATTTTATTCGGGAAAATTAGTACTAGACAAATTAGAAGGAAAGGAGTTCAAGGATTTGATTTCCATTCGTGACAAATGCCTAAATGATCGAGCCATTAAAATTAAATTACATGAAAATATTAGCTAAGGTTCTTTTATTTATCTATAAGTTTAGGGATTCTCGGATAACACCGCGCTAGTACAACCTTTTATTAATAATAAGTTGATAATTTCAAATTAATAATTTAGCTTAAGAAACGACATACTAATATTGATACTCCTTTAGTATTCTACATCATTTGTTAAATCTGTCGTGCTCCGTTGACTGTTAAGCGCGAAGTAATATCTAACTCTATTTCATATGTCTTTTGTACGTTGAGTCTGAATGCACCTTGACATTTACTATGCACTTGACACGATCTTACTACGGACTCCTTTGTGATCAAACGGCCTGTATCAGTATGGCATTAATGACAAATTATTCTCATAGTCACCATTGTAATTATAACCACCAGTAACTTTTGTTTTCAGAAAATTTTACTTCTCAGGTTTTATATTTATAAAATGTAAACATTTTAAATATGTTATAAACATTAAACACACCCTTGCTGTGATTTAAATAAAAAGATTTATTGCATTGCATAAAAATTGTATCAACTTTGAGGGCTTTTATACAATAAATGTTTTTCATTGCAGATATTTTAAAAATTATCACGCGATATATTTGCAATTTATACCTCAAGTACTATTTCTGGCATGCCTTTTTATGTGGCTGGTCGTACTTATATACATGAAATGGTTCATGTTCAGTGGAAAATATGGTAGGTACTTTTTAAGTATTTCTAAAACTTAATATTATACTTAAGTGTTAGGGGCTATTGGCTTAAGTGGACATTACATTAGCTCTTATTACGGCCATATACGTTTTGCTTAACTTCAAAAAAGATAAATCCAATATGCATAGTACAGAGTTAAATGACAAAATGATTACCTCAACAATATCTATAAAATGAATGTAAAGATAAATTGTAATTTTATGTATAAACAAACGATTTATTTGAAGGAGTCAGCTTATAATCGAAATATAATAAAAACCGGCACAAGTTTAGTATATGGGACGCGGCTCCTGGCGGAGTGGGTGGTATTTTTGGATAGGGGAGGTGACAGAGTCAAAATATATAAAAAATATTTTGAGGAAACGTAGGAGTAAAAAGTTATTGGGACTTAAAGTTACGTTAAGTTTTATTTTGCGACATCGTGGTTAGTATAAGACTTAGGTTATTTATTTATTTATTATTCGTCATATCTTGGTTAGGTTATGTTAGAACAGTTACCACAACGCACGAGCCGAGCGAGCGAGGCGAGCATGCCGACGAGTGCCATTTATTACCATTATTACGAGTATATGAGTAGAAAACTAGAAAATTCAAATTTCACGCAAAGTATAATTAAAAACACGACAAAACATAATCTACAGATCATTTTGACAATTGAAAGTGACATTTTGATATTTCCAAGTGTCTAAATGGCAGTAAAGTCTAAATAATGTATGGAAATGTTGTAACTTTAAGTCTCAATAACATTTGACTCTTTTGTTTCTCAAAATAATTTTTATATATTTGGACTCTCTATCACCTCCACTATCCAAAAACACCACCTACTCCTCCAGAGGCCGCGTCCCATATACTAAACTGCAGCTTTTTTGAGTTTGAATTTACCTAATTTTCATGTAACATGTTGAAACGTGAACTTTAATAAGAATTTTTATTAGGAATAGAAATGGATTCGTTGTAATTTACAAGATTATATAATAAAAATAAGCAATCACGTTATTTAAAAATATTAATAATTTCTTAAAACGGATTTAGGTAGATTCGTTTGAACCTGCAACTGATTTGTATGTAGCTAATTTAATATATTGTATAATTCCAATGATATTATTAAATATACATATAGGTATATAATTCAAGTTTACTTGTATAAAGTCACTTTATAAAGCATAACAAAATTACGGGCTTTGATCTTTGACGTCCCTTTGGCGGAAATGTGTCTAGATAACCGAGTTTTTCTCATTTTCCTGCAGAAACATTTTCCAGGAGAATATTAATCTTCAAATTATATCTATAGTTGGTATTGACATCTTGTATACTAAGACAAAACATTCATAATTTATAATTTGAAGGGTAATAGTATTATACATATTATTTAATAATTTCCCCAGTCGAAGTAACGCGAGGTGCGGGTTGTTCGCCGTTGATTTTGATTTTATTCATCGATATGGTATTGCTGTCTACTACTAAGCCTGTAGAAGAAGACTGTGACGCTTATATGTTTAGCGGCCAAGAGAGGTTACAGCGTATGCTAGTTTTCATTGCAGTCATTTGTGTCCCAATACTTTTATTCGGGTCTCCAGTATATTTACACAGATCGTATAAGAAAAAAAAAGAAGAGGCATTGGTAAGAGTTTATATAACCAAAAACTTATTAAAACCCTTCTGTAGATATAATTTTTTCCATACACTTCAGTATCATAAAAACAGATGAAGAGAATTTCTAAATGAATTTATGATAACTTCCTTTTTCCATACTAATACGGATATCATTTGGATTTCGTTTAAGGCATTTTAAAATAATTAAATAAGGAATATGCTCATTAGTAGTTTCCACACAATTGACGTGATGAATGACGATAACGAAATGTATAGAAAACTTTATCTGCTGTTGTATGGGAACCCTTGTAGCCTATATTACTTTAAGCAAGTAAAAATCTGTTAATATTAATTGTAATTGAAATTTGAAGTGGCAAAAAGGCAAAAAAAAGATATTTTTTATTAATCATTCTTACATAGAAATATTTGTATAGATCATATTTATTTTAGAAAAAAGTAAGCCAATTTCGAAGATATCAGCGAAAAGATTCTGAAAATAGAAGAGCTGAAGAGAAGATGTTGGCAGAAGTCGCGAAATACAACACAACATTTGGTGAATTGATGATACATCAAGCTGTTCACACTATAGAGTTTGTTCTGAGTACCATATCACATACTGCTTCGTATCTTCGTTTGTGGGCATTGTCATTAGCACATGAACGTGAGTATTACACTTGTTTTTTCATTTTATTATAAGTACTTAAACAAGGAAATTATGCAATTTAAATATAGCATTTAAAGCTGTCTGTCCTGCACCTGATCTCTCCGGTCGTATATAATTACAGAGTACATTTACGTTTGCTCGCATTAACTTATCTATACACAAATAGTATTAAAAAAATTCGATGTCTGAGTCTGTTTATCTGCATACTTCTTTTAAACCATGTAAAGGAATTTGATACGTTTTTTACTTATAAAAAGAAACTATAAACAAAAAAGGTTTATGAACATATAATTAGTAAAAATTTTGTGCAAAATGACAGCCTAGACGGTGTTTTGTACATAGTTATTATTACATGGCAAACGCTGACTACGCCTTTAGATATACACCAAAACAATTAGAAAATTGTGGGTCTTAAAAAGGCAAAAAAGGTACACTCGCATTAACTATTTTTATGTATACTTTAAAACGTATCTAGGGAGGCACCAAGCGAGGTGAGAGTAAGGTGCTACTCGTAGCATACTTTAATATATAATTATATGGCACAAGAGATATTATCTCCTGCGCAGTCGGCAAGGGCTCAGTGAAGGCTAGCCGCTGTTGCCGATTTTGGTCAGGAAGTCATAATAATAATTATTAATACAATTATTAAATTAATATAAATATGCATATTTTTAAAATATGCACATTTATTTAAACAAATTTCTTTAGATTATTCCAAAGCATGGTCGGTAGTAGCCGATAACAAACTCAATTTACATTCCATACCGATATTTATGTGCTCCAATAAAACTACTTGAACAAAATATTACCTCTCTGAGTACACGTTCTAATTTTACATTTCGATAAGTGACCTGTAAATATCGAAACAATTCTTGAATACATCTAATTGAGAAATTAATGTTATTGAATACATAAAAATGAGAGATTAATCACACTTTATTACTCTTTTGCTTTAAATGTGCAGGGACAGAGCAATTATATATTATAGTTTATAGTTTTTTTTTTTCAAATAAATGGAATCTTCAATGTCAAAAGCAAATTAAATTTCCCGCCATACTGGCGAGATTTTATCTCGACAGTTATTTATGTGAAACTATTGAGGTGTGTTCCCTATTTAATAATCATATCATAATTTGCTTTACATATAACAAAGAGATCGCGTAAATTACATATGAATAGAGTACCTCCTCGTATGCGAAGTAGAAATAAGCAGTAGGCACTAAAACTAATCAACCATTTAAAATACTTTTGTCTTATATTGATTATAGAACTATCTGAAATGTTATGGGTGATGGTATTTGCGAAACTTGGCCTACGAGAAACATCTATGATGGGAGGACCAAAGATATTTCTTATATTCGCTGTTTGGGCTGTATTCAGTCTTTCAATATTAGTGGTTATGGAGGGATTGTCAGCGTTCTTACACACCTTACGATTGCACTGGTAAATATATAGTTCTTTTTTTCCTTTTTAATTTGCGCACAGTGGCACTTACAGACCTACCAACGGTAGGTTGGTAGGTTTAATTTCAGGTCTCTACTTATCTCCAAGTTTAGACCTGAGGTTAAAACCTACCGTTTCATCCTCTTTCTATCTATATTGAGGCACTGAGTCGACACGTTAAGTGGTGATGTCACACTATCTCTTAAATTAGTTAATTAATTAATGGTAAACATTTACAATATAGTCAATAATAATATTCGTTACAGTAGACTGTTGTTATAGATATTACCTATTTGATCTAGTGATGAGCTTAACCTTATATGTATAATGTATGTAAATAAAGGTAAATGAAATCTGACCTGAATGCCAAAATTATTTTAATAAGAAATTAAGCTTTTAAATAAATAAATTCTTTTGAACAAAAATTATATATTGTACAAATTGGTATATCCAAGTAGTTCTCCTAATCGTTTACTTTAACTTAGAATATACATACGTACATACTAATATATGTATCATATATTAATCCAAATTCAAGGCTATCTACTGATTAGTACTAGTACCTGGGCTAACGAGCTTCGTTCGGTTTTTTTGACCTTAAGTACAATTTTTTTTAACTAAAAACTTGAATAAATATTAAAAAAAAACAAAAGTAAAAACTTCGTATGCGACCGAGATTCGAACCTGGACCATCTTGGAACTTGCACCCTAGCCACTTGACCACGATACTTATGCCCGAGCGTGCAAATTACCGACCATATTTTGTGAGGAATAATGCAAAAGAAAACTGCATGAAAACTCGAAAACACGCGTTTTCCCAGACATAAAACTAATCTAGATCGATTTATCACACCCGAAACCCCCCTCTATACTAAATTTCATGAAGAGTTTATTACTTAGTTTGAAAATGTCCTAGTTACAATATTATGATATGTTAGCTTAGTTAATTTGTACAACGTTTAGTTCATGCACGCTGTTGATGTATGTTTGCAAATGTTCGGCTATAAGTACTAAGTTGTATTATATAAAAACATAAGTTTTTCTACCTATGGCTCATGTTTGTATTTTTTAAATTAATATCTATAGATTAGTTGTAGTCAGAATTTGCTATAGCGTTAAATATACAAAACTGAAATGAAACTAAGGTATGTTTTTAGTATGAAAAAAGTCTATTGTAATACATTTAGGTATTTGCGAAAGATAGTTTGTGTGTTCAGTTGTAAAAAAATGCAAAAAGGGCTGATTTAACTAACTCTTATTAAAATGATTACAAATATTACAAACATACATAATCAAATATATAACTTTGATTCCAATATGAATTTATTATAAGAATTAAGCTACATGTCCGGATGCCCCCCGGTTTTGAAGCCTGGGCCTGTTACAATCTTTGTTTTTTTTTGTTATGAAATTTTCAGGAACTTCCCTATATCGAACTGTCGCCTAATCCTTACTCCCAAATTAGATGCGCAAATACTACCCCCGTTGATTATTTTGCACTATAATATCTCTTGTACCTACGTCTCTGTCTCAGTGAGATTGGCCGCCGTGATCTAAATAGTTCATGTCATAATTATTAATACATGAATATATTATAATTTATAAAAATTTCAGGGTGGAATTTATGAGTAAATTCTACATCGGTGCGGGATACCCATTCAAACCTTTTAGTTTCCAAACAATCCTTTCTGGACAGAGTAAAGATGACAAATCGGAGGCAATGTGCAAGAAGAAAGCAACTACATACTAAAACATAATAATTATAGTTATCTATGAAGCCATTATTTTATTATTTTATTACTACATTGTTATCGTGACTTAGATTTCTTTTATTGCGAGGCCTTAATATATTTATAAGGCATTTAATTTTTTTATTATTTGAAGAGTTACCGCAGTTAACGCAGTTTCGTTCTATGATTTCGTGATTATTTACTGACGATTTAATATTACAATGTGTAGCAGGTGCAATGTTTATTATTGACACAAATTAGAGATTTGTATTACGGTGACAGTACTGAATAGTATGTACACATGCACATTATCTACATACTGAATAAAACTTTCTTCCAACATAATAGCTTAAGCATAAAGAGTAAGGAAAAATTTAATTTTGTCAATACATTAATAAGCATGTTTATTATATAAGATATTAGTCCAATCGGAATCCGGGTTAGCAACAAAATATTGAAAACTTGAAGTTTTATGATTTTATAATGTTAGCCAGGTATTTTCAACGCTTTGCGTCCCCCCATTATTTGGAGGTAGCTGGGCATCTGGGGCATTTTACGAATTTCTATTTCTTATATACCTGCTAACATTATTAACATTTCAAAATCATAAAACTTTAGGTTTTCAATATATTTTTTTCTCTTAAAAATAAACGGATTCCGATTGGGCTATATGCCCGTTGTTATAATATTTCTTTTTCTTCAAATTCTCAGTTTTTTGATTCGCTGATTACGATTAATAAAGTACTCTTAAATAAATAACATTGTTTTTTTGAAACTCAGTAACTTATCTAGTAATAAATTAGGGATGCCAAGTTATTTAGTTTTTTTTTATTATGTATCAGAAAACTTTTAAAACAACAAATGCTTTAGAAGAATCCAAATTTGAAATGAAAAATGTATAAATGAACTTAATTTCAATGACTAACCCAATAATAATCAAAAGCTATCGTTTTCTTAGTATAACTGTCGGTCATAGATGTTACACCAGTGTAGACACTTTTTATATACATATAGATCCTATTCGTAGTGTAACCATCGGTCATATACATATGCTCAGTGGTTACACCAGTGTAACAAAACAGTGCAACCACGGGTCCGAAGTCGACGAACTCTGTCTCTATAGATCTATAAATTATTATTATTATTATTATACGAGTATGTATATTCAATAGTTCTTAGTAATGTTATATCATTACTAAGAACTATTGTATAGTATTGTATAGTATAGTATATTATACTACACTAGCATTGCCCGCGGCTCCGCCCGCGTTAATATGATTAATACCAAATTCTTAGGTTATATCTCGTATTAGTATATTAGTTGACCCGGATAACCAGCTATTACCATACCAAATTTCTTCAAAATCCCTCCAGTGATTTTTCTGTGATGCGGTCGCAGACAGATACACAAAAATTCTTAAAACTATAGGTGCGGCCTCTATTAGCGATAATAATGTGTATTTCAATAAAGTTTTCCAAAAAATATTTAAAGCACAGATATTGCTTTATTAAATTTTAATGTATCTAATATCTATAGATGTAACTAATTTATAAAGCCAAAAAGATTGTTTTTTGATAATTTAAACACGGGCGGGGCCGCGGGTAATTTAGTAGTAATTCTAATAAAATCATAGAAAAGTCGAATTTATTAAATTTTTTGGAATTAAAACTACGTATTTTAAAGACATATGGCGACATCTATTGACAAATATCTAAATAATATTACAAAAATTAATTTTATTAAAATAATTTTTTTAATTAATAAAATAGTGCTATTGATATACTTTTTCAAGATTAGCTATTTTTAATAATTTTTGACATATTTAGTAAGTTAACTAGCTAAAATCTATATAGTATCATCGTTTTTGATTCTAACCAGTTTTTGTATTTTTTCTCAGAAATGAGATATTTTTCTGCTGTAAAAAGTATCCTATATGTTGACCGGGATAATCAGCTATGACCATACCAAATTTCATCAAAATCCGTTCAGTAGTTTTTCTGTGATGCGGTAACAGACAGACAGACAGACAGACAGACAGACAGACAGACAGACAGACAGACAGACAGACAGACAGCCTCTGTATCGATAATAATGTCTATTTCAAAAAGATTTTCTAAAAAATATTTAATGTACAGATTTGACTTAGAATTTTATTATATGTATAGATTAAAACATCACTACTTTTTAACATTAAAGTATTTTCGCTAACAAACCTTAGTAGCCTGGGGGTGTCTATTGGTAGTATCGTTAACGATTTTTTAATAAAATTCTTTGCTGACGATGTTTTATTATTATATTCTTACTTTGAGCTTGTGAATACATTATATACTAATTCAATGAATGAAAAATGTGTTATTTCTTTTATTTTTACCCAATAGTACTAGCATTAAAGTAGTAACAGCGGTTATTATGGTGTGTGGCATTAAGTACTCGGGATTTACGGATTCTATTAGAGCCCTGTACTGTGCTTTTGAATCGTGTATATATGTACTTATGTTTGTTTGTTTATAAATTACAAGCACCCCCCTGTAAAATATGTGGGGTGAAATATTTAGGATTTGGATTTTGGAATTTGAAATGTCTATATATAGTAATAAACTACTGGTAAAAAATTTATATTTAATTTTATTTTGTAGTTTTTAGTTTAGTAATATTTTTTTTAAATAATGGACAAGTGCGAGTCGGACTCGCCCACCGAGGGTTCAGTACAAATTTGTAGGAAATCTGTTTAACTTTAATTTTCAACTTTTTTTATTTTTTGGATTTTTCTTTTATTTGTGCTACAGCACAAATAAAGCTGTACACATAAAAAAAGCAAGGTCTTACAAGACCTTGCTTTTTTATGTGTACACCTCTGGCTTTCGAACACTGTTCATTTACGCTTTCTTGTTCAATTTAACTGTACAGGCCAAAGTAAGTACAGTTAATGGTCATGTTCATGAAAAGTTTATTCTCTATTTTATGAACAATTGTTACGGATGTGACTATTAATCCAGTCACTCTACGACTAATATATATTTTCAGATATTTTTTTTATATATTATATATATTATATAATTCAGCTACTTTATTGTTTTTTTTTTAATTTTAAATTCAGATCATCTTGATAAAAGATTACTTATTTGTAAGTTTTATTCTTCGATTATGTGACAGGCCCGACTTAGGGCCTGTCACATAACGTAGGTTGAGAACCTAAGGAGAAGGCTAAGGCGGTAGCTACGCTACGCTTTCTCGTTAGGTCTTCTTTTTATTTCAAACCAGAACTTCAAATATCATAATTGCTTTATGTTATTTAAGATTTGGTGAGATTCGACTCGAAAATTATAGGTGTCGGACTGTGTCAAAGAATTGAAAGTGTCAAATGATTTTTTTGACAGCGCGCTCCAATTTTTGAAAGAAGATGAGATAATAAGGATAAGATATATATATTTATATATATATATATATATATATATATATATATATATATATATATATATATATATATATATATATATATATATATATATATATATATATATTGCGTCTCCTTCGATAGTTCTAAATTAGAGACGGCGGTCCTAGATTTGTAAATACCCATACTGTTTCTTTTATCTGCATTGTTAAGAGAAACTATATATTTTTTTTAGTAATAAATATTAATAATTTTATTAATAATCAATAGCTGGACTAATAAAAATAATATTAGTCGTACAGTTATTGTATCAATAGGTTTAGCCAATTGTTACAGTTTATCTTACAATATTAAACGAGCAATTCTTTTATAAATATTAATTTGTTTCGTGTATCTCGGAAACCGCTCTAACGATTTGTATTTTAGCCAAGATTTTGCTAAAGTTTTTCTGTATAGGTAGTCTAGTCGTGTCTGAAAAAATACAATTTTAATATCTTTTCCGAAGGTATCTCTTCGCCCAGGTCCTAGTAGTAAAATGTAAAATATTATGTCTAAAAGTCATATTTTATCATACAAAAACGATTTTGAACATTTGTAAAATAATGAACCACTTAATTTTAAAAAAGAACAGAATTTACTTTTCTCTGAAATGTTTCTACAAAAATAAATAGTTTACAACAGATGTCCGAACGCTCGTAGGCCTTTGTTGAAAAATCTAGGAAGCGTAAAGCTTGCATCATATTTTGTTGGTACACAGGTACGCAAAAAGCCGACCCATATGATTGGCGTCCCTTTGTTGTTTGATACACTATAGTTTTCTTTGATCAGAAAAATTGAAACATACTCTATTACACTTTAACAACGTTTCAATTTTATACTCATTAAAATTTTGATAATAACATATTGCAATTGTTAAATAAAACACTTGTAACACGTAAAAAAAAGTTTACAAAAGCACCACAAAACAAAAGTTTAATGACTTTTTTTAAAGGCTGTTTAGGCGTTCATTTTCTTCGCTGGATCTTGAAATAGCTGGCGTGACTGTTACGTTGCGAGTACTGAATATCTTTTCACTTGGTAAGTATATTCCGAATCGATCCTATAAATTAAATTATATTCTAATTACCTATACATTCAATAAAATAGTAACAACGCTAAGAAAAATTATGTACATGAAATATTTTTTTAAAACAATAAAACTCATTGTGTATAGAATATAGACACCAAATCAATTCTTATTAAAAAATTATCTGTTTGTATGTACATAGATATATATTTATCTGTTTATGTAAATCTATTTAGTGACAGCTTATTATTCGGGTCGACATTTAGGATGTCTTTAACTACAGGAAAATATTTCGTTCCAATAGGAAAAGAAAATAACTGGTTCTGTCCTTAGAAAATATGACTAACACTGTCTTTAACACATTCGAAATAACTATTTCTATATATTTATAACGTAAGTTAGTCACTAGTTTAAAATAACATGTGGACGTTTGAAAAATATATAATATAAAGAAATGTAAAGAATAAAACAATATAAATTTTCGGATGTTTGTTAGAATGAGTAAGCCATTCATTGGATAGATTTGGCAGTGACTAACACTCAAATAGATCTTGTTATGGGAATAGGACACTTATTTCTAGTAACGCGTATACCTATATGTTTAAAGCTTTTAGAAAGGTGATGCTGTCCAAGAATGTGGAATTAAAAAACTTTTTATTATAGACAAGCTTTACCTTACTATAGACCTTTGTACTACAAACAAGCAGGGCTTGGAAATTCATTCAATTTTTAAACCAGTTCTGGTCATTAACCCCAAACCGAAAGGCTTCCAGTTTAAGGTTTCGGTTTCGTTCTTTAACCGGTTAAATCCGGGAAAACGGTTTTTGACGAATTTAGGTTCCATGAACGAAATTAACCGGTTAAAATGAGTTTTTGTGTGTTTACATTAGGCGCGTCTTTGCTAATTAATGGTAAATGGCTTAGCAGAAGGATGCATGCACGTTTCTTACTTATAATGAATTAACCGGTTCATTTCAGTAACAAAACCGAAACCCAACCTTTATCTAAGAATAATCGTTAACCATTATTTGGGTTTACTAAAACGTTCGTTTTCATTAAGCGGTTGAAGAGCGGGCAATGAATTAATCATTATCGATATAAACCGTTTTTTTAAACCTGTCCCGAGTCCTGCAAACAAGTCATGCCAGAGATAGGTATATTTTTTTACAGATATATGATATTATTACGACAACTACGAAGGCAGTGGTAGCCCAGTGGTAACGCGCTCGCTTGGGAAACCGAGTGAAGCGAGTTCAAATCCCGGGTCTCGCACCTCTGATATTTTCATGTGCGAATCATTTCTAATATGATTACCACTTGTCTTAACGGTGAAGGAAAATATCGTGAGGAAACCTGCATGTTTTAGAGAACTTAGCAAATTTTCGAAAAACATGTGAAGTTCGCCAACCCCGCACTTGGCCAGCGTGGTGGACTATGGCCTGATCCCCCTCGTATTGAAGGGAGGCCCGTGCCCAGCAGTGAGACGTTAAAAAGGGCTGAATACAATACAATGATATTATGATGAGGACGAAACATACTGTAGCCACACTACGATATCGCCATTATTTTATTGTTTACAATAATTTTGGAATTTTTAATTATAATCTCAAACTGGGTAACCACTGTACTTCCCATATTTACCTGGTTTGAGGTTTAAACTCGTCATTTCTGGCAAGTCAGTTAATTTATTAATATTATTATTAAATTACTTCATAAAGTTATGTATAAGTAAGTACCTTTGGATATCTATTATATTTAAATTGCGGGTGACATATGCACGGGCGAGGCAGTGGTATTTTATAACTCGCGTGGGAAGAAATTTCACTCCTTGGAGTTGAAGGCGTCTCATAACCTATATACATACATACATATGTACAACATATATAAATACACAATTGCTAATAATAATTAATTAAGTATTTGAAATAATATTGATTGAATAAAACACCTTTATAATTATTTAACCGCCGCAATGTTCTCTTCATTTTTTTTCTCATTCTCTTCTCCCATGCAATTTCCGCAACTATAAAATAATAGTCAAGCACAATTAGCTAAAGCACATTATTTAGTATAAACTTACTTTACTTTCAGACTTCTTGTGTAAGTTAGGTTATATTATTAAGTAAAACTTTATAATTTCAAACTATATTCTTGACGGTTTGTGGATCTTTTTATATTTTGACATGCAAGTTACGTCATGTAGTAAAACTTTGCACTTTGTTTTTTAACTGCCACAGTTTAATTAAGTATCCATTTTATGCAACGAATGAGTAGTGAACGTTTATCTTTACTTTCAGCCAAACATAATTAAAGTATTCGGTTAGAACACCCTTAAATCTGATAATTTATAAGTAATAATTTCATATCAATATAAAAAATGATATTGTGATGATGATGAAATCCTTCTGTCCGATTTCAGCCACGGCGGTCAATCTTGCTGAGATTAGTCAGATGCGCAGGAGATATTATAGTGCTGAAGTGTTCACGCTGACACCCGTGCACTCTTTATTCTTATCCGAAGCACGAGAGTAAAACACCGCCAACTTTCCAAAACGGGGCTATTACTGGAACTCTCGTCAAAAAGACTCAATATGTATACTTAGTCAGACCCAGGACTCGAACCTGAGGCAGTAAAAGAAATATGTGTGCTAAAACATTAATACTGAAAATAAAATGTTGAAATACCAAAACAATATAAACTGAACACGTATAATTTTAAATGACATAAATAATGCATGACGGCACGTATAATGCATAGGTCACAGTGAATCACCAGTCTTATTATATTAATTATGACGAAATCATCGTAAATATTTAATTACCTGATTGAGAACAGTGATTAGTTAAAACTTATTTCATCGTATTATCTTATATAATGTTTGTCCTCCTCCGATTGTGATGAAACTCTGGCGCGTTATTCTGTATACGCCTGCGAAAGTTGCTGGCCTAATAGAATGATTTTTCTTTAGGCGTTTGTTTTTTGTGCGTTCCTAAACCATATAAGCTGAGGGACGCACCCGAGCGAAGCGAGACTTAGTCGCTAATATATATTAATAATTAAATGCTATTTAAGCAATCACTTATTATTAGTTTCTTACGGTAAATTACCAGGAAAATTAAAAAAAAATGATATTTTTATAAATTCAAAGGTCCCAAACAAGAAACTTAATATTTTAGCCAGATAACATTTTGGGCTAGTTAGTTTGAAATAATTATAATATTATGTAATTACGAATTCGCTCCTTTTCCATTATTTTAAACTCGAACAATCCGTAAGCCTCTTTAAATAGATCTACAATATCTTTCTTAACATCAGTTACAGGAATGTCCATGGCTCGTTCGACAGCTTTCCTTAATTCGATATAGGCTGTGTCATAGTTCAGGTCACTATCATCATATCGAAGAAATATTGCCTTATCGACAGTGTTAGATACCAAACTAAATAGAGTTTCGGACACAGTTGGCACTGGAGTTGGTACAGGTTCTGCAATTACAATTAAATGCAGTATATTTAAAAAGTGGCAACATAACCGCAATTGCATTTATATTACCTACTACTAGTTTTTGCCCGCGGCTTCGCTTACGTGATAAGCGGGGCGGGGCTTCAAAGGTAGCGCATGACCGATCCCAGGATACAGTCTATGTCCATACCAATCTTTAACGAAATCTGTTCAGCGGTTTAAGCGTAAAATCATAGGTACGTTTTATATATTTAAATATGCTGAGTTGTTGTGGGTTGTATTATAACGTGTTTTCCCGTGGGAATGAAATAATCTCCGGCGGTAAAAAGTACTCGCTCACTTTGTTTTGACGTGAAAGAAGGAGAAATAAACAAATACACTTACACATCTATAATATTAGTATGGATGAATGGAATATTAATTATATTATGTTATGTATGGTGTTCAAATATTATAGTAATCTGCGTATATTAACTATGGTTATTCTATTATATTTGCGTTCATTAATTACATGCATTTATTAATTTTTGGCACCGTACTGTGACTGAGTGACAAAAGAAAAAAAATTAATTAATAAAGGAGAGGGAACCAAAAATGTTTTTTATTCTGTAATAAAAGTTAAATATAGCATCATTCCCGTTCTTATTTATAAGTAACAAGTATAAATTCTTATTTGGTTATTACAGTTACAGTTAGCCCAACTCATACCACAGCTGGGCAAAAACCTCTCCTCTTTGTTTCCATGTTTTGCGGTCTTGCGCATGTACACACTAAATGTTTTGCCAAAAAATAATTATAAATAATTCACAATAGTAATAAAAATATACCTGGTGTAGACAATGTAGTTTCTGAAGTCCTAATGGACAAAAATGATGATGACTCCGTATTAATTGTTGAAGCAGACGGAGAAGGATATCTCGGAGGTTCAGTTTGGTAGTGAATATTTATAAGCGCTCTTAAATCATCTTTTAACTCTGTATCCGTGTATAAAGGTATATTGGAGTAGCCCTGAAAATTATTTGTGGCCTAGAATATATTTGAAAAAGTTTCAATTTCAATTGTTTATTCTTCTAAAACAAAGTATAAAAATATTTAAAACACTGAATATAAAACATTCACTTGACATACTACATACTTTAGCACTCATTGAATATTTCTGGTACATATCAATTTTAATTACGCTTACTTGCAGACAAAAATATGCATTGATGATGTGCAATGCAATTAGTAACGGCAGAAGCTCCGTTTGGTATCTGATTCCATTTAAATTAAAGTTAAATCTCCAATTTTTCCGCACCTCCTTAAGGTGTGAACCTATCGGTTAGTTATATCTTTTTCATATAAGAGCACTTCATTATTAAAGTGTCGAAAACTTTTCATTCAACCACCAATTGATTTAGCCTTTATAGCATTTTTTTACCTGTTCTTTTGGACTCCGGGACAAATAAAGTCTTTCGTTTATTTCTTGTTCGATTTCTTCAGTCGCTCTGGTAAAATATTCTGCTGCGTCTTTAAAAATACCCTTTCTCTTATTTTTCTCCACCATTTGGCTAATAAATATTTCAAGCATTGCTGTTACCTAATTATAATATTTTTCAGTATAATTATATTAATTATATATAATATATACATGAGGAGGATTTAAGAAATTCCAGCTTTAAGAAGACTATCTATTAGGCTTATTATTATGATTTGCATCTCTTCGGATTTCTCTGGTTCGAATTAGCCCGTTTATTTGGAAGGCTTACGTGGCGACACATGTTCAAAAAAATATAATAATAAGTATAATGCAGGAGATATTATAGTGCACAAGTATGTGTGCAAAACGCGGTATACTATATCCACTAGAATACAGATCAGTATATACATTATACATAGTATAATAAATTCCAGTTACAGCAAAAGAAATAATTAAAGAAAAGAAAAGAAGCTTGCAAATTTTAAAATTTAAAAAAATACACTATATGATTGATTGACTTTGTAAAATTTGATAATATTGTTAGAAGTTTGGAAAGTATATTCTTAAATGGACAAGATCGATAAAGCGTGGCATTTACTTTTAGCAAGCCATCTAATTATAATCAGATCATAACATCTCTTGAAACCTTATGGTTCGAAAACCATTTTACATTAAAATTTGCAAAATTTTGACTTTTAAACTTCTTTTTTCTTTTTATGTCAGCGGACATAAATATAAAATGCTAACATGGTTATTTTTTATCTTTAAGAAGATTGGTTTAAATAGATTACAGTGGTAATGTTTCGAATATGGCGTTAATATTAAATGTAATAATATTTTAATTGTAAAAAACAAGCACATATGTATATATAATTTCATTTAATTACTAATAATTACTAACTACTATTAATTAAAATTTGTTTTTTTTTACCAGAGAAAATTCATGTCAAATATAGCACCAAGGATTAGGCCTCTAATAACAGTAAATAAGAAATAGACAACGCTACAAGGCTGTCTTTTTCAATAGGACTAGGAGCAATATTTACAAGAATAGTTAAACTCTTACATACGGATAAAGTTCAACGTAAATAAAAGCCGGTAATAGATATTATAAAAGTGACTATTGTAGACGATTACACATATTTCGTGTAGTTTATCGATCAATTAAAATACCACATTTATGATAGATAAACCGATTAGTGCAATGACACTGATTGAACGTGGAATCAATAAAGCACGCCATTCGAAATCCATGATTGAAGATAAAACTCTATGAAGAAGTAAAATAAAATAAAATAAAGAATTAACTATAAAATAATGCCCAGCGGAATTACAAGAGACAAACTTATTCACGAAACCTTCAAACAAGATTAAGTAAGGTGTTTGCAGATGGCTCCTACGTAAAACTAAGCGGGGAGTGCGGTGTTCTTTTTCTAATAAAATGAAAATAATTTCAAAGCAATTTATGGAATAAAATATTTAATCACTAAGTCGGAGTAAAATTACCTCCTTAACATAGCATTATTGAATTGAGTGCCTACAAACTACAATGTCTTGTTCAAAACCGATTTCGTTTAAAAGTACTTTAAATTTCCGTTCGAATTTTTTTTAAATTTTGTATTTACTTGTAGATATTAAAAAAATATTGACAGATACTTTCATGTTATTTATACGAAGATATTCAAAAATCTTAAAATATATGAACCTCAGGGTGCCGCAATAAATAATTTTCCTGTTCTATTTGTAAAGTTTTTCCAAGTCTGTTAATACATTCTTCTTGACAACAAGTTACGGCATCTTTATCTCGGGACAACAAGCCTTCAGCTGGTAATCTGTCTGGAGGAACGCCTTTCATTAACTTTTTTAAAGACATCTTCAATTGGTTGTTAAATAATTGCGTTTGTAGCACAATTTAAGATAGATATTAAAATATAATATAATTCTTTTCTTCCCTTCTAGAAATATAATCCTTTTATCAAATTAATTAAATTTTTATTGCTTTGGCTCATCCGTCATAAAAGTTATTATCATTTTGTTTTTAATATAATATTATGTTGACACAAATATTTAGAATTGTTTTTTTTTGTAACAATATATTTTGCTACAAGGAGTTTTCATATTTTAACATACAATCAAACAAAAAAACTCTTATGAAACATTATTCTAAATTACAGTAAGTTTCGGGCAACAAAAGTTGTTTGCTGACTCAGTAAGCAAATTGGTTTTATATCACAAATCCCCGTACCATTATTTGTAGCTCAAATCCTGTATGATATATTTTTAACAATAAGCTACCCAGAGCTTTTATACCCCATGATGTTTGTTTAAAGGGAATATTCATGCGTCTACGATAAAAAAATGGGCGTATTTGTGATTGGCTAAATATTTGCAATTAAGAAGATTAATCTAGTTCTACTTTAATTTGCATTTGCCGTCCTTCGAATGAATGTTGAGCTTAAATTTATATATTTTGATTCAACATATTTAATAAGATATTATTGTGAATGTATTAAATTAACTTAAGCAAGTTAAGGTTTCCGTGAAGCATAAGCGGCTCGCTTGCAGTTTCAACTACAAACAAGGTTTCTTCCAGCTTAGATATCGATTACTTTATTAAAGACTAGCGACTCACCCTTGCTCCGCTTGATTTAGTCCCTAGTTACGTTTTAATGTTTCATATAGATTTCTCAGAGATATTTCCCGGCAGTAAAAATATCCTTTATGTTGACCAGGATAACCAGCTATCATTATACCACATCAAAATCTGTCCAGTGGTTTCCTCCAGATAGACAGACAGTAATAAAAATCCTAAAAACTATAGATTCGGATTCCTTATCGACAATAAAAAATAATAATGTACAGATTCGAATTAGAATTTTATCAAATGTTAAGCTAAATAATTCGTATCAAATGTTAAGCTAAATAATTCGATACAATAATATAGCAAGCTAATATATATAGCTAAGCAATGATAGCAATATAGAAACAGACATTATTACGTATATTCTTTATTTTTTAACATTGATATTAGCAATAATACAAATCGCTTAGCATAGTTTTGGTCAGATTGGGATAATTTTGTATGAATCATTAATTCAAGCCCACGTGAGAAACGCATCTACGATCTCTGTCATTGATTATTAACCCTTCTATCTGTGCTTTTGCTTACTAGAGATAGAAGTCTGACGTAATTTATGTGGAGACTGTGTCAAAAGTTTGCTTTTAGCAAGGAAAATCACAGACTGGTTATGGGGAACTGCTCATAGGAGATCATCATACAATTACACTAGTTATTTTCTAATTATATTAATTATATTGACAGCAAAATACTGATACTGGCATTCCATAGATTACCTATGTAGTAAATAAAAAAAAGTATTTTTTCAAATATTCTTTCAAACAATGGTCACTTTTTCCTCTATCACTATCCCTTCAATTTACTTCATATTGATCAAATTTAAATTTAGCGAAACTGGTCTGGCTAATATCATGGCTCACACAATAAGTTTTACAAGTCAGATTGTGTTTTATTAGTTCTGGATTGAATGAACGGTGAACTGTGGTCTGTGACTGCCCGTACACGTCCAACGACAAAATACGTTGTCCTCGAAAATTCGAAATTCTTTTTGGAAGATCACACGGACGGCATAAATTATATCTTATGAACTACCCCGAAGTGTGTTAACGATTGTGTACGGTGTTTGTCTACAATACCAGCTAGTGGCATACAAGTAGTGCTGGGCAATACCTAGCCCTTTAATCGCAAAAATAAGACCCTAAATTATCATCCAGGCATCTCGATTTATATTGCCACAGCACAACTAGTATATGTATATTAGATATCTAGAAATTATCGATTATATCTACTTAGCTATTTTATTGATCCAGAGTGACGTTTACCGATCCCTCGGCAGGTTCGTTGGCCACAATATCGTATTTATTTTTTGCGATAAAAGTTATAAAAAGATAGAATTAAAATGTCAGCATTAAATTACCTTGATATTCTACAGAATACCAATGTTTAATACATTGCCGGTAACATAACATATATCTATGGTATTTCCTTTAAATAAATTTAAAAATCAATTTTAAGTATTATTATTCTTAAAAATTTTTTACGTTTCATTGTATTGAACTAAAAAAGTTAATAAAGACTATAATTACTAACTGTAACCAATAACAACCGTAGTGCATTTTGAAAGCTGCAATTCATATCTGCCAAAACTTTCCATAGTAATAACAACTTTACAAGTTACACCGCCCGAGTTTTAGGCTGTTTAAATTATGAGAGAGCGGAAATACCTCTTCAACTTTAATTTAAATTGTATGAATTTTATTTCTTTCTACAATAGAAATAATTATTATTTTCGTCATCAATTAATTGGAAAATAATAAATCTAATTAATCTAATATATATTTATATATATATATATATATATATATATATATATATATATATATATATATATATATATATATATATATATATATATTAAAAAAATATATTATTAGATTTAGAAAAAATTTGACGAAGTCAAACCAAAATTTATAGTGTGATTAAAATTTATTTTAAAATATATACGAAAATAACATTAAACTTTAATTAATAATATAAAAAATGTTTTCAAAGACAAAATTCACATTTTTTTCAATTCACATTCACAATAATTTGTATATAAAAAATTGATTTCGATTAAATACGCAATGAACGTAGCAATCTTGCAGTGGGATCTTAGTCTAATGTAAAAAAATGCTAAAAACCAAGTCAGGGGGCTGTAAGAAGACAAATAGAACAAATTTAGATTTTTTTTAATTTTTTGTTTCTCTGTCTGTTTGTCTGTTTATACGGGCTAATCTCCGAATCTGTTGGATCGATTTAGATGAAATTTTGCATGGTGGTACCTTATATCCCCGGACAACATCTTAGATACTTTTCATCCCGGAAAATTAAAGAGTTCCCGTGAGATAGTTAAAAAACTATAGTAACTTATACAACTTAGTACACAACAACTTATGTAGCGAATTTAGTAAAATTTGGCATGCTGATGCCTCCTTATATTGCCGATCAAACAACAGGTTACTTTTCATCCCAGAAAAATAACGGTTCCGTGGGATAGATCTGTTTGTGCTTTTCTAGAGGTGAACCCGAGCGAAGCGAGGGTGAGCCGCTAGTTTCTAATAAAACTCTAAAGCAAGATGATTTTCTATCCTTGACGTTGCATAAAGAATTTAAAAAAATTAAACGAAACGTACATCCGCCCGCGTGGGTTATGTTGAATCACGTTTGGCACGTTTAGAACAAAATATGAGAGTAAAATTTTTACAATGCACGCGCACACCGACAGCCAAAAAGTGACATGATGAAGTTAGCTGCATTTCTTTTTAAAAACAGAGAGTTGTGACATACGAGATGAAATCTTTAGCTATTTTTGTTCTGTTACGCCAAAGAAGTATAACTTCTTACGTGCGTACATAAGTACACACACACACACGTGTTTTTTAATACAGTAAAACATATTAACAAGCACGATACCAGGAGTCACCAAAAATTTGATCCAGGCTATTTTGAAATAAATTTTGTTTAAATAGATTTTTTTTATAGTACAACTATCTCTTTCTCTCTTTTTCTGTGACAACTCAGTATATCATTCGAAAGTAAAAGACTTGTAGAAAATGCCATCATACGTTTGGCAGGCGTTTTTCGAATCCACATTACTTGACATCCAGGTATAAACATGTAAATTGAAGTAGTTAATTGTCATATCGGATCATATTTTCCGGAACCTACCAAGTATCAAAGCGTAGATAATTTTAATACAAATTTAATGATAAAGGATTGTTATACTAAAATCTTTAAATATAAAAAACTCACTTCATTACAAGAACCTTCTGGTCTGGAGATGTCCAGACTAGAAGTTTTTTAATAAAGAATGGATTGAAGTCAATTTTTGGTGACATCCCCCTTGAGTCGTGTTTGTTAATATGTTTTATCATTTAAAAAATATATTTCGTCTGGAGTGGAGAGTGAGGGGTCCACCACATAGATCGCAATCTTAGACTATCACTTTTGCTGATACATATATTGAGATTCAAGAAAGTATTTATGTGATATGGTAATACCGGCAATTTTCACATAGAAAGGTCGTGTTATGTTTTCAATGAACAAAAGGCATGAATAAATCAAAAAGTAGTTCCTAGAACGTGTGCATAATAAATTAAAACTTGCGTTCTGCGTATTTTGTAATCATAGGCATACTCGTAGGTATAAATAAATCTAAGCAGAAATGAAACTGCAGCTTCATTTTCACAAGATGAAGGTAGTTTTATAAAAATAATACCTACAACCGGGAAACGCGTTCTAAATTAGAATGGAACGGTGTAGATTCGTTGCAGTACACAGAAATGTAGGATGTCCTGTTTTTTTACTTGTAATTTTGCTCTTATTGTTTCTCTAGAGCTTGCGTACTGGGTGGATACGATCACGATTATATGAGTGTGAAATCAGTATGAATAACATTATGCATACTTTACTAACTAGTATAACTAGCGGTGTCGATCCAATTACTCGAATATTGCTCTGTTGTCGAACAGTCCCCTACTTAGTTACAATTTATTATTCACCCCTTGCGCAGCGGAAAGGTGGTACGAATACTTAGCAAAGAGTTGGGATTATGACTGCGGAAATTGAAAAAGAATATTAGCATAAGTTATCTAAGTATTATTTAAAATGTCTATACATACAAACAAATAACCTATACTAAAAATATAAAGCTGACGAGATGGTTTTTTTGTTAATTTGAAACCTATAATACCATACCATAGATATGTACGAGTATGTGACTAAAATCAGACGTGAAAAATCCTTCTTTCAATTTATAACGTAACTATTAAGGAAGGTTGGGGTATCAAACTTCACGCTATGATTTTTTGCAAAGATTATATAATGATAGTTTTTATAAATATATACATTAAAGTATATTGAGATTGTTTTTCACAACAAACTACTATGCAGATAAAACGTATTTATTTGCGCTTTCTGTATTTAAGCTTTGCACTTGACGGAATGCTTTGCCTCACTAAAACAAATAGAAAAAGTTCACGTTCAAAATGTTATGTGCATTTAAGTATGTACAAGTTTGTTTTACTAGAGTTTATAGAGGTATTATTACTAGAGCTCTGAAATTATAATTTACGATTAATAAATAGCTAATAACATCTAATATCGGTCATTCATTACGTTTTTTATTTAAATTTAAGGTGCGTACCTAGAGTTGAACTGTTATACAATCTACATAGAAATTTTTATTTCATTCGAGAACCTTCGCGGGCGTACGCAGAGTAACCACAAGAGTTTCATCACAATTGGAACAATGGTTTAGGAACACATAGAGGACAAACATAGAACATTCAAAGAAAATTGTAACATCTCTAATTCATACCAACTGTAACAAATTATTATAAATTATTTTTAGTAAGTAATATTGTACGAACGTAAAATGTTAGGAAAGTAGACAAAATTAACTTACTTATTGCTTGTCTTAACTCTATACAAAGATCGATTTTATTTAACTGTTATTAGTTATTGAAGCTTGAATATTTCTAAAGTATTCAAAAAAGATACTCTTATATAGAAATATACTATTATATAATGAGCGCTAACTTAGAATATATTGGAATAAGAATAAGATCAGCTTTGTTATTACGCTATATTATAGTAAAACGGTACGCAGTTAGAGGATGCCCAAAAAGCCTGTCTACCTGTTATTAATATTATTTATTTTGTGAAGATTTATTATCTACATTCTTAGATAAGATTATATTCAGTTAAATAAAAAAATCTTTAAGTCGTATTTAATATGGTTATATAATGATTTTTATTTTCCTCGTTACATTATCCTTTTTGGAAATTCAACAACAATTTTGCATTTAGATTTCTCACTTGCCTAGTTGCAGTCTTCTCGAACTTTGATTAAAACTGAGATGAAACATCAAATGATGTAAAAATAGTTGAGCTTTATTTTGATGTATATTTAACAGTATGAGGAACATTCTAAAATTAAAATTAAGAAAATTATTAAAAGTGTCGTCAACGCATCATATATTTCTATTAAAAGTTATAATTACGAAACATTAAATTTATTAATAATTTGAAATCGTATTTGAAATGTTAATTAATAAATATGCAGACTAAATTTAATATCCAATATACTCTATTCAGCGCGCCAGCTCAACTTCCTTTATTAAGCTTCGACAGAACCGTTTGAACGTTTTGATGTAATCTTCAAAGGGAGGTACGTAAAATGTAGTATGATATTACACAAATGCATCTGTGTACCTTAGTAAAAGACCAATCATCCAATTTTTGTTCACAAACTAATAAAGCTTGAACTTAAAATAGGGGAATAATAAAATGAAGGATGCCCCTAAAATTATGCTGCCGCTAATTAAATGAAATGCTCAAAGGTGCTGTTTTAATTAAATCCAACACCGGTGTAGGATCTGTTTGATGTCCACCTTTAAGACGGGCTTCTGGGTGATTAATATCGAATTAATACTGTGTGCCATAAATCTCACTCGATACATTGCTATTATAAATGCGTAAGTTTACATGCGTATGTTTGTTACTCATTCACGCTCTTATTTAGTAGGTTCGCAGAATAACTTTATAGGCTATGAGTTAGTAATAAAATCTGCCTAAAGGTGCCGCTTCCAGTATAATATTATAAATACAAAGCATCTAGGGACGCACCTGAACGGGTAAGAATATAAACATGAAATATATTTTACATTTTCAATTAAGAAAATTATTAATGCTATTTTTATAATTTGATAGATATAGCTACTAGTTTATAGCTATTAATATTCATAGTATAAGTATTACCTATTACTAAAAACTTAAACCATAGTTAATTTGATTCATAAGAGTAAAGAAAACATAGAATAGAATGGGTGGGCCATTTTCATTTCAAATTTTCTGCCTTTTACTTCTGCGCAACGCGTGTCAGGCGATTTTAACGGAAATTAGTCTTTACTCGACTAGGACCGACTTGTCTAACGAAAGCTTAACTATTAAAGAAATTCGTATTGAGGGGTGGTTCAGTTTTTTTATGTTTTTAACCTTTTTTATTTCAAAACGTGTACCGTTTTAAAATAATTTCAAGTTAATATTTCGGGATATCAGACTTCAATTAACTTGGTTATTGATCATGCAGCTACCAAATATAGTAGTTGCACGTAGTTTACATGTACCAATTTATTATATAGGCATTATAAATTCGTTATGTCAGTTATTGGATATTGTTCTGTTCGGATGCGAACGAAACGACTGAGCTATATTAATATGATACTACGAAAACTTGAATTAATATCGCCGTTGCCTTTATCACGGTAGGTTTACTTAGTGTTTCCATTGCACGTTTATTTTGGGATTTGATGTTGATAAAGTGAATACAGAACTCAGGTATAAACTACATGATGTATCATGTAAACAAATATGGGGCTACTCATCACCTGCTTGTTTTAATCTATGCAAATAAATAAAATGATATGTATGAGATTATTTAGATATTACTTCGTTGTACTGTGTTAGGTATTTATATTTATGCACATATTTATTAATTTATGTTATAAGTTATAGTAAAATACTCGTATGTATATATGGGTAATTAGGTAAAATTGAAGGGTTTTCTTGGTTAATGATTCTGACTGAACCAAATGTAAAGAAATATGCATTATCATATCAATTTAAGACTGATATTTGTTTAATGTTCCCATTAAATTTAAATATGTATATTATTGTATAGCTGGCATGACATTAATCTTAATATTAATGTATATCAAAACGAAAAATAAACTGAGATGTACGAGAATATTCTATCTCTCGATTACCTGCTCCCCGATAACCGGCTTAGAAGACTAGTCCTCAAGGAAATGGGTTAAAAGTCTTGGCTTCATCTTAGCCTATTTATTTGACAAAATAAATAATACATTTTAGTTAAGGTTACGGCCTTATCAATTCTTTAATTTAAATATTCACAAAATTTGACCTGAATACTAGCAAAAAGGCAAAATATATTAAATTTTTGTATATTTTCACCTACTGAATTTTTGCTCAAAAGCAAACGGAAATTTTATTTTCAAAATACGAGTACATATATTCCATATTAGTGATAAGTATAGTCTATTACTAAAAATATTGTTTTTATAAAAGAAAGAAGACACTAACGATGTTGCTTTCGGGAGAATGATAATAAATTCATCTTATGTTTTTGTTAACAATTATTAATTTTCATTTGTTTTTCTGTATTATCCAGAATACGCGCACTTTACTCATAGTGTATTTTACACCATACTCAAAGCGTTTACATATAAAAAACTATTCTCAAGTATAATTTTTATAAACTTATATTCATATAAGTTATTTTCCCGTGGGAACGAGATGATCTCCTGTGATAAAAAGTAGCGTATGTTACTCTCCAGCCCTGACTGACTTCACTGATCCGTCACTCCGTATCGACGTGAAAGAAGGACAAGCAAACAAACAAGCAAGCAAACAAACAAACAAACAAACAAACAAACAAACAAACAAACAAACAAACAAACAAACAAACAAACAAACAAACAAACAAACAAACAAACAAACAAACAAACAAAAACAAACAAACAAACAAACAAACAAACAAACAAACAAACAAACAAACAAACAAACAAACAAACAAACAAACAAACAAACAAACAAACAAACAAACAAACAAACAAACAAACAAACAAACAAACACACTTTCACATTTATAATATTAGTATTAATTTGGAAGACATATTTAGTTGATAATTATTTTTTTTTATATACTTTCACATATTAGTATGGAGTATGGATATGAGTATAGACATTTATCATTATGGTATAAAAGATTGATTTCTACAAAATGTACTTACATTCGTATAAAAATCCCTGAGCCAAACAATGAGCTTTTCGAAAATTCACAGCTTCTTATTAAATGCGCCATCTATCATTTATTCACGCAATAATTTCAAACGAAATCGCCCGAAATAGAGCAATCTAGTTTTGACCAACACTTTAACAATGTGAATAGTTCTACATTATAGTATGCAATTATACTAAAAATATATTTTAGTTCAATAAAATAATAATAATACGATAACTTTACAGGTTCTCTAAAGCAACATATTAATTAAAGAATTAATGGACAAATATCTACATTACCTAGTTTATATATTTAGAAGGTACCGATTTATGAAAATAACTATTTGAGGCTAGCGACTCACCCTCGGTCCGCTTGATCGGTTTAGTATAAATTTCTCAGAGACGAAATTTATTTTCCCGCAGTAAAAAGTGTCCTATATGTTAACCCGGATAACCACTAACCAGCTTTCATCATACCAAATTTCATCAAAATCTTTCTACTGCTTTTCTCGTGATGCGGTCACAGACAGACAGACCGACATACAGATAGACAAAAAATCTAAAAACTCTAGATTCGGCCTCTGTATTGATATTAATGACTTTTTCAATAAGATTTTCTAAAAAATATTTAATGTCCAGATTCGACTCAGTTAGAATTTTATTATATGTATTGACGAATTATAAGTAAAAACATTCATAGGAAAGTGTTGTACCTATGAATTTTTTTACCTGTGGACACCATTGATATCTTAAAAAATAAAAACCGTAATGCTACGAACGAACGTATCCGTAAAGTATTTTTGTCGTGTGTCAACACTGACTTGTTAGATTAAGCATTTGCTTTATTTTCTTTTCTGCTAAACTTATTACCATTACAACTAACTTTTTATTAATACAAGTTATGTGACCTACGTAGAATGGTCTATTTTATCTAACTACCCCACAAGTATTAAAAAAAACTTAATATAAATCATAAATTGCAATACACAAGCTAAACAGAAAATAGTTACGAACATAAAAACGAGTATGTGCCACACACATAGTGCACTAACTGCGTAAGTATCCACAAGTCAAACAATATTGGAGTGGACGAGAAACGGTGAAATTGAACCAGAATCATTTATAAATGGGGGGATAAACGAAGGGGGACGTAATAGGAGGGGAAAGGTGCGCCGCTGCATTTTGCATGAGCCCTGTTGGTGGCTCGATCTGCTTTTACATACCGTCTCGCTTTCACGCCATGATATAAGCGTGATGTTTAATGTTATTTAGCCATATAATCAGACTATTACTATAAATGTGAAAGTTTCTTTTTGTATGTATGTGTGTGTGTATGTGTTGGTGAGTGCGTGTGCGTGTGTATGTTTATTATTTTGCTTATGTTGCTTCACAATGAAACAACGCTCGGATTTACAAGTATTTTAATTTCTATCTATTTATTTTGAAACACATTGACCTAGAGTAACAAATACATCTAAGACTACTGTAAGACACATAAGTATGTAACCAAGCGAAGCGATTCTAGATGTTGACCCGGACAACCAGCTATCATCATACCAAACATCAAAATCTGTCCAGTGGTTGTCTCGTGATGCGGTCACTGACAGACGGACAGACAAAAATTCTAAAAACTATAGAATGGGCCTCTGGATCGATAATAATGACTATTTCAATAAGATTTTCCAAAAAATATTTAATGTACAGATTCGACTCAATTTCATTATATGTATAGATAACAAATGTCATGTATTCCGTTAAGCGCTACGATACCTACGCATATCGGGTGATCTTAGTGTTTGTGGAACCTTTAGCAAGAATCTAAAACTTTGACCTGCGTGTGAAATACTAGTATACTGTATAATTCTAAATTATTTTATCATCTTATTTACTAAATATACAATAAATAGTAATGCTATTGGTAATTAATAAATATGGTATTTGTAATTTAAGGATTTTTTTAATTCAGGGTTTATGAGCATCGCCTTCTATTAAAAACTGACATGTTGTTAAACATCGTGCTATAATAATAAAGTGTGTATAAAACGTGAATAAAAACGTGAAAAAATAAAAACTTAAAAACGTGGTATAAGTATAAAAATAGAGTAGAAGGTAAAAGAAAATGTTTTTAATTCTAATAATTACAATGATAATAGTAAAGTAAAATCGTAAGTAAGATTGAGTCGGTAACGAATTAAGTTGAATTATTTACATAGATTCAGGTAGCGCAGTAGGGGAGGTGAGGGAACAGTCGCCGACCCGGTCTGCATTTTGCATTAGATTTAAATTGTTTACGTCGTTAAGAAAGAAACTTTTCTCAAACAGGCCGAGACGATAGCAACTTACGCGATTATGGTGTATTTAATTTAGCTTTTTAACAAATAAACTTGGGACTAAATAAGGTTTTTAATTCTTCTTTATAATAACACATACCTACAAATCGTTATTTCTTATTTTATTTTGAAAATTTAAAATATTCTTACAGCTTGAGTTATGACTTTCATATAAAAATGATTTACGCATTTAGCATTTATTTAACTAAGCAAAATAAAGTATCTAATCAACTTAACTACATTATATAATAAAAACTTTAAAAAATAAAATAAAAACCGACTTCCAGGCACTAAAATGTAAAAAATAACTAAGCGGAGGGTTTCATTTAGAATAGATATTTTCGAAGCCGGTGCCGGACGATGCAAAGCAAACCCAATATAATTCGATATTCATATCTTAAAATATTATATTAGATATTCATATCTTAAAATATTATATCTTCGAAAATATCTGATTAGGTATCTATTAGAAACAAAATAGAAACAAAAAAAATCCAAATCGGTTCAGGCGTCTTCAAGTAATCGGTGAACATACATAAAAAAAAGATTCCGATGAATTAAGAACCTCCTCCTTTTTGGAAATTGGTTAAAAATCAAGTAAACTTTTTATAATTTACTCTCATAACATTATAAAATGTCTACAATAATTATTATGTTATGTTATGGAAACACATTGTTCACTGAGTCTATACAAAGCAGTGTATTCATTATTGTATTTATGTCATGATGTAAATATTATAATGATAGTTCTTAACTAGGTAGTACAGTTTGTTAGTGGGTATCATTGCACCATGAAGATTTTTCCAATGTTAGCGCTATTTTTACTATGTAATAGTGGCGAGGTTAGCTGTTACAGTTTCTTTGATTTTATGTCAGTAAAAGCTAATGAATTTGTTAGTAAGATTAAAAACGCCTTCGAGGATTTAAGAAACAAAGTCAAAATATTTATTTTTCCTGAGCTTGAAGAAGATAAATTTTTAGAGCGAAGGAGCTACGATTTTAATGGAAAATCTAATAAAGTGTTTTGCGATTTTGTAGAACAAGAAGCCGCTAGTATTGATTCAGATTCCTCGGAATATATAAATCTAAGGTCTGAACCTACAGCGCTAATGTCTATTCCCCAGTTAGCCGCATATCATGGTAAAAGGTTTGAATCACATATAGTTTTAACAAAAGATGGTTATCTACTCACAATATATCGCATAAGACGACCATTTATAGTAAATGCGGATGAAAGAAATGATGTATTAAATGACACCATTTTGCTACATCATGGATTACTCGGTAGTTCAGGTGATTGGATCTTACTTGGACCAGAGAAATCACTTCCATATATACTGTCAAAAGCAGGATATGACGTGTGGTTAGCTAACGCTAGAGGAAACTATTACTCGAGAGGACACATTTCGAAGAGAATGGACTCTTTGGAGTATTGGCAATTTTCATTTCAAGAAATTGGACAATATGATATACCAGCCGTTGTAGATTATATTATTGCACTTAAAAATAGCACTGACAAAATAACTTTTATTGGGCATTCGATGGGGGCCACAGCTTTCCTGGTCATGTTGTCTTCTTTACCAAACTATAATAACAACTTCAGAATGGCAGTGTTTTTAGCACCACTTGTATATATGACTAACACAAAAGGCCCTTTTAAAATAATAACAACAATGGCAAAACATCCACCAAAACATTTGTTAAGACTGCTAGGTGAAGGGGAGTTTGTTCCTGGAAGAAAAATACCGAACTGGATAGCAAATAAATATTGTAAAGGGCTAGATATATATTGTCAAAACCCCTTGCTATTCCTTAGTAGTAGTATACCAGAAGAAAACTTATGGGACAAGAGTTTGATGGCTAGGGTGCTCTACCATATACCAGCTGGTGGATCAACAAATACAGTTTTACATTTTGCTCAAATGGCTAAAAGTGGAAAATTTCATAAGTATGATAATGAAAACGATGAGTTTTCTTTACGTCATGTTACAGTGCCAATTGTAATGTTTAGTTCAAGTGGCGATTTACTTGCTACTGTTCCTGATGTATTACGACTATATTTCAGTATAACGAATCCAATCGATAATTATGTTATTCGTGAAAAACAGTTTACTCACATAGATTTTTTGGTAAACTCTGACGTCAATACTTTAGTTTATGAAAAAGTAATTGCTTTCTTAAAAGGTACGGTTGAATGTAACATATCAAATTTTATAGAAAATAATTAAATAAATGTAACAAATTAAATAAGTATATTTTTTTATTTTTTTTTAAATTATCCTTTCAATAAAATATCCTGTTACATATTGCTAATGCACCAGTTCTTCATTTTTAAATTCATTTAATTTTATACATTGTAAAAGGAACAAATATAATCGTTGTCAGTTTATGTATAAAAATATAATAATTATGATTTAAAAAAAGAAATAAATCCACCAAACCTTGTCTAACATAACCTTATTAGGTTATGTTAGACAAGACAACTGAAAGGTTTTATTTCCATTTCCTGACTCCATCTTCAGATTATTACTGTTGCTAATCTGGAGTTTACATTTTTGCAAAGCTTATATCGATATGCCTAATTGAAATATGCTACAATCGCCTTTTAAATTGTAATGGCATACATAGGCACTTACTTGCGATTTCCCTTCACATGACTATCATATTTTTTAAATTGTGTTTTGTTTTATTTTATTTATTTAAATCCACTAGTGATAATTATATCAATACAATATTGTTTAGCAAAGATAAATATATACATTAATTCTAAATGCATTATCTTTTAAGGCAGATAAAGCATGCAATTATTAGAATTATCAAATGAAATACATTAAATAAAAATTAAACACTTTTGTTTTATTTTTATGATTAAATTAATTTATGTTTATTTACAATACTATCAGTATTCAAATAAAATAAAACAAAGCAAACGTCTATTAAAGCGTAATCCTCTATACTAACGAATCAATATATCTTTTATGTACTTGAAGTCAGTTGATTATTAAACGTTTCAGCAAACACAGTGTTTATGTTCTAGGGACGTAACTTCACTTAAAGACAGTATGTATGTAAGAAACGTCCTCATTTTTATTGGTGATCTCGTCAAATGAGAAAACTTTTAGGTGCTTCTATAGCATCTCAAGTTATTTCAGAACTTAATCCTTAGAGTTGAGGCTACTTAAGATAAAAATTAGCTATATGTTTGGCTACACAAATGTGACAAGTGCGAGACGAAATTTTGAAAAAGATTAATTACATATATGAAACTAGCTGAACCCGCGGCTTCGCTCGCGTTAAAACTAACATAAAAACTGTAAAAAATTGGTTTCATACAAACTTTCACCCCCTATTTTACCCCCTTATAGGATGACTTTTGAAAAATGCTAAAACACGCATTTATTTATTTGTATTAAAGAGCATTAATACCAAGTTTCAAGTAATTCTGATCAGAAACATATTTTAGATTGTACCTATTATAACGCATTTTCCTAACCTAATCAGAATTCACCGAAAATTTACCATTAAACCATGGCTAAAGCAAAACAATCTGTTCGTATGTACATATGACTCGGGCATTTTACTCTAAGACTATTCGAGTTGCATTAATATACGGGGTATTTTCCATCACTGCGTTCGGCTGCAAAATTTCTAATATTATGAAATACAAACTTATTTACGAAGTCAATAAAATAAATATTATACAGGGATAAATATTTTATTTTGCTTTTGACAGAACAACGTACGTTAAAACAAAACCAAACATTTGATACAATGGAGCCCTTGATATGCGAGTCAGACTCGCAATTGTCCGTTTTTTTTTTGATAATTATGTCCAAAAATCTAGTTGAAATTTAAAACTTAACCTAACTATTGACTTAATGAATTATACTCTATAATTTACTGACCAATTATCAAATCGACGAAACATAAAAATATGAATGACGGTCACTTTTTGCGGAAAATCTAGCAACCGTGATTAAGAAAATGATTTCAAAATAACTCCATCGCATAGATGTTTAGCACACTGGTAAACTAAAACTCTTCGCTTCTTATTATTAGGCAATATTTATTTAAAATAAAAAAATAGATTTTCATGATTCTTGAAAAAGATGTACAATTTTTTTTATTGATATTCATCATACATTTGATATTACACAAGAATTTAATCTAGTAGTTTTTATTTAATGCGATTTGAAGCACTCAATCAAACCAACAGACAAACAGACAGACAATAATTCTAAAAACGATAGAAATTTCCTTAAAAACTTATTGTCAGTCGAACGAACAAATTTTTTTTTGCAAATAAAAGACACGAAAAACTTACATTCTTACTACATGCATAGATAATAAAAAATATTAAGACAAAATTAAAGTATCTTGAATTTTTTCATTTAAACAAACCAGGTAGATATTAACCGACGCGTTAGTAAAGTGAAAACAAAACGAAATTAATTTGCAAATTAGATTCGCAGATCTTCTTAGTGAGAATTAAAGAAAAATTCAAAAAGTTTTAATTTAGTTGTCCATTATGATGCAAATATTATACGTCAATTATTGTTCAGAATTACATACTATTATAAAAAAATATTACAAAAAAGTCTAATATTTTTTTAATTACGTAATATTTAAAAAGGATTTAAGTGTTTTACTGCCATATCATGGTAGCTAATTTATAAGGTCCAATTAGTAAATCAGTATCAATTCTAACAATTTACATCAATTTTATATATTTTTTACGGTAAGATATAAATAAGGGTATATTGTTAATATACGCCCAACAGTCTAAATCTCTAAAAGTTAAATAATTCTAGTGGAAATCTTTTATCGGTGAATTAAATTTGGTCCTATTTTATATTTAATGTATGTAACAGAACATTTTTTTCTCATTTTTTATAATTAATATTGTTAGAATGAAATACCTACTAAAATATTTATTCGAAGAATAATTGAATAATAATTATTCCAAGGTTTTGTATTAAAACCTTTTAATTGTATTTTTTTAATAATACCCAATCTTTTTTCTCTTTGTTATTTTCTATACGAACGCGTACAATATTTATTACAAATCTTTTTTAACCTTGTATTTATTGTATATTATTAATTTTAATAAAAAATCGTTCGTAGCTTTAGTATTCATAGCTTCCTTTCTTCTACCCAGAAGACGCAGTATCTCCAAACTTATAGAATACTGAATTAAAATTTGTTCAGACAGAGTTTCTCAGTTATTATTATACAAATGTATATTCGAAAAAAAATTGAAAAAAGCGTACATATATATATAATACAATGTAAATATGGAATAACATCTTCAGATTGCAACTGCATTGAGCTCAGTCACATGTAATTCAATGTCATGAACCTTGAACAGAATTTATCCATGTAACATCAATTTTCTACTGAAATACTTTAATCACTATCAAAAGATCTTCTAAATAATTATATTCAAATGCATAAGTCAAATTTGATCTCTTTAGAATGCTTACGAATGCATTAAAATTTGCTACTATTAATAATTACCATTACTACTCATGAATGCTTTATAACTGCTATGTCTTTTTGCATCTCTTAATACTCATGTGTAAACAAAATAAAAATTGTTATTTTTGACAGTTTTATTCGTTGTTATTGTTATTTAAATTATATTGCAGGTAGTTCCTAGCACCATTTTAATTAACGTGGACCAAAATTTATATTTTACACTGAAATTTTCATTACATTGAACTAAAAGCTGCCCAAAAATAAACCCGATTAAATAATCTATACTATGAAGTAAATAATACGATATACGGAGAATTATTTAGCTGTACTAAAATGTGACGTAATCTTTGAATTTTGGGTACGTACTACGAGTATAGGTATACTTACTTAACTTAATATTTAAATGATATTGCTTTTTTGAACTTAAGTTATGATCGTAACGGATATGTTTTTATAAAGTTATAAGGGTAACACAATATTAAAAATACTTTAATATATCTTACACAACAACTCATGACTGAATTTCAGTACGTGGATGAATACTCTGTGCTTTTTTATTGTAATCACTCTTATAATGGTGGAAAATAATAGTTATGAGCAAAGAAATAAAGGTTTAAGAGTCCATGACGTATTTGTCTAGTTACGAAAGTGTTTCTGTCAGTAGTATGTAACACACAAATAATTTTCTTAAGCTTCGGGTTCCTTTGAGCATTTTTAAGGAGAAAAACCAAATAACACTTTTGGAGCGACCCAGAATTCAAAACCAGGACCTTATGATTTGGAGAGACATTTAGCCACTTGACCAACAATGAACAGTTAACAAAGTTCTTAGATAAAATAATATTTACACCAAATAATATAATGTTTTCCTTTACCCATATTCACTTTACAATAATATTTATCATAGGCGTCGTCTATAATATATTATAATTAGCGTACATAACTACACTACGAGTAGTACTTAGTTTCATTTCACATTTACAACAAATCGGCTGTAACTATGAATTACCAGACAATCTTTATTATTTTAACTTTTTATCAATTAATAACTAGAGCAGAAAAAAATGATGATATATGTATAAAAAGTGAAGTGCAAAAAGTGTATTCAGAATTTTCAAATTCTATCGTGCAATTGTGGGATGATGTACAGTCATTTTTTAGTCGGACACTTACTAAATTTGAAAAAAGAAGGCAACATTTAAAAAAAGCTTTTTACAGATTTATCGATGAAGTGTTTTCTAGTAAAAAATTCAATTGTAGTGAAATTAAAAAGTCATCAACTGGTAATAATAGGTTTCATTCTAATATTTCTAATGTCTTTATTCACGGCTATTAAAATAATACAAGCCTACGACATTTAATCATTATGTACACGAACTATGGATGAAACTGTGATGGCTTAGATTGGATAGAAGATTGAGATTGGTTTTTCCCAGACTATAAAACGTGCACCTGCACCTATATACATATTTGCTTCGGACGCCCGATATGATGTGTGGGAATCAAACTAGAGAGAAAATAAATATTCAAGCTTCCATATGACATTCTTTCCACAATTTTTCTGAGCAGAAATGCATTTTTGGAAGAAAATAAATTAATATGTATTCTTATGGATACTCAATTTATCTCTAAGACCTACTGACTTTCAAATAATACAATTGATCACAATAATACTATAATTTTTAATTTCAGGAACATAGTATTATATACATATATCTGGTATTTAGTAGTATTTTATAAAAAGAAATGTAAGCGCTAATTTGTAATAAATTAATATTTTGTGAATATTTATTACATTTTATATTAAAAAGGTAGTGGTTGCACAGTAGCAACACGCTCGCTTGGGAAACCAAGAGTGATTCCATGTCTTGCACCTTTGACATTTTCATATACGAATAATTTCCAACATGATTGCCACTTGTGAATGAAAACATCGTGAGGAAACCTGCATGTCTGAGAGAAACTAGCTAGTTTTATAGAGAAATCTGAAGTCCGCCAACACATAGCCAGCGTGGTAGAGCCTGATTTTCCTTGCATTGAAGAAAGGACCATGCCCAGCAGTGATACGTTAAAAAAGGTTGAAAACATTATTACATTTGTTCAATTGTCGATGCAAATCTATTATAAACTGCTTCAGTATGTTGATGTTACGCTTTATTTAATAAATGCTTACATAACAACACTACCAAGCTGAAATATAATAATTTAAACCTTATAATGTTCTCGGCATAAATTCTATTCCTCTGCGCACTATTTGGTGACACAATAAAGTTGGTCGAAAAATATTTGTTTTGACGACATATTAATTATAGTGTGCTAAAGTGACATTATCATTTACTACCGAATAGCATTTTTTTATATATATAAACGTACAGTGTACACAGATTGAAAAATAAGTGGTTAAAAAGCCGAGATATAATGCATACGCGTGAGATTGTTATAAGATAATTATTATCGAAAGACATCCGTCAACCCGTGTTTTGATAGCCTGATGGACTACTTGTATGATCGTAATCTCCCTTACATTTAGGAGAAGCTCATGCACGATAGCGAGACGTGAAAAAGACTGAATTATTATTATTTTGTACCTCTGCTTATAAAGAAAAATCGTAATGCTAAGGCGCAACAACAGGGTGGTTGTTCAAGAGTTTCAAGAGGTGTACCAATTACAGAGAGCTCGTTAGGAGATTTTTGCATTACGAAGTAGATTAGGAATTTTCACACTTTTGAGTATCTAGTACGCTCCAGTCTAGATGTTTAATGAAGATGAGATAGACCCGGAAGTTGTTTCCCTAAAGTTATTGTACTCGATGTTCTCACGCAACAGCTCACCAGAAGCTGTGAGCTGCTGCTGTGTTATTATTATAAACAGCACCTGGGCGACCGAACTTCACTCGGAGTTTTTGGCCAACAGTACAATTTTGTGGCTTAAAAACAAAAAAAAAACAAAAAAACTTGAAAAAATACAAAAAAAATTGGTATCCGACCGGGATTTTACTACAAATATTTTAATATGATACTTACGATACTTCTTCTTCTCCCTGCCCATCTCCCAATCACTTGGGGTCGGCGCAGTACATCTTCTGCACTTCTGATAGGATTTGGCAAAAGTTTTACAATCGGCCGCCTGCCTGACGTCAACCCTCCTTGAGAATTAGGATACTTACGTTACGATACATTATGCAAAAATACATTATTTACAATTATCGATTTTGTTTCACGTTTTGTATAGAATGTTCAAACGTTGCAAGCTGTCTGCTGATGTCCGAATCCTAATCTATACATATAATAAAATTGTAACTAAGTCGAATCTGTACATTAAATATTTTTTGGAAAATCTAATTGAACTAGACATTATTATCGTTACAGAGTCCGAATCTATAGTTTTTAGAATTTTTGTCTGTCTGTCTGTCTGTCTGTCTGTCTGTCTGTCTGTATGTCTGTTACCGCATCACGAGAAAACCACTGGACCGATTTTGATGAAATTTGGTATGGTGATAGCTGGTTATCCGGGTCAATATATAGGATAAATTTTACCTCGGGATAGTGTCTCATTTCTGAGAAAAAATACAAAAACTGCAATGTAAGAGTCAAAACGCGGGCGGAGCCGCGGGCAATGCCAGTATTACATAAATTATTTAATGATTTTATGTTCTTAATAATATATTAAGTACAGAAAATTATACATATATACTTAATAGTGTGATGGGTAGTTTGTATTTTTTATGCAATGACGCTGGATTTCTTATTACATTATGATAGGTTAGGCTGAAGAACAAAATAAGTTTCTTTCAAGTTGTTTTTGTGGAATGTGTTAAAATTGTCTCATTAAAAGTAGCAATGCGCGTACCTACTTGACTCCTACCTTAGGCTTTTTAGTTCAGATATAAAGAAAAGTAGTACATATAAATCATTTTAAACACTACACACATACGCACATATATTCATAAACAATATTCATAAACAATAACTTCACGTTCATGCAATTTTGTCCTTTTCTAAACATACAATGATTATTTATCGCCACCTAAATCTTTTCATGCCGACGCTTTCCGGCAATATCGAGGCAATCGCACCGCAGGATCTATCACCAAAGTTTGCCTTATCAAGACCGGAATTAATATCTAAGGACTAATACTGTGAACTTAATAGGATATGTCAACCGCACAGATGCCTCAATGCACAACATTGTTTAGTAGCTAGGCTGACTCAAATCCCTTCCGGAATTATCAATAACTTGACCGTATGGCCATCTATTGGCTTCACATAATATACATATGCTTATCATCTTTAACATAGGTACTATGTATATGTATGGTTCTGATTCTAATTAATGTATGAATATTAAATAACTAAGTACTACAGCGTCACATATCCAGCATGGCTTTAACAAAACGTAGAAATCTTGAAAATTTAACGTTAATTGGTTACTGAGAATTACTCGATCAATAACCGCATGACCTGACACATCAATGACAATATATCTATGAAATATTTTTGATAAACTTTGTTTTAACATCTTGGCGATATTTAAAATGTAATATTAACCTTTACAATGTAGTTCAAGTGTGTTTAGAACACGTTTGTGCATACATGTTTTGTGCGTCAGACACGTTGTTGATTTCCCACGAGACCAATTCACCTCCCACCGTCAATGTGAACGAACAAAACGCTTCGGCCAGTCATTTTAAGGGCTTTGAAAATATTATTTAAAATATCCATGTTCATGAACGTGGCCTAAAACGTATTAGAATAATAATAAAATAAAATCATAAGATTTGCTTCTGAACTAAAACCCAAATAAAAGTTATAGGTACAGTAAAATATGATTGGACTTAATTAGATTAGATTAATAAAATAAAAGAAATAAATACAGGCAATAGTTTTTAAGTTATCATCCATTAAAATCAAATAAACATATTTCCCATTACCTATAATAATACATAAAACTGCACGTTTTGTTTATTTTGTTTATATGAACAGTGAGCACACTGATATCTGGAACTATCAGTCCGATATGAAAAATTATACTAACATCATTCTGCGATTCTTTGGAACGGAACAAAAATAATTTATATATATAAACTGCGTGCAACATCATCTGCCGATAAAGGCTAGTTATTTTACACAAAAAATAATAAATGAAAATCAAAAACCGAACTAGACAAAGAGCAAGGACTCCTGGGTTGTCAACACAAATCTTAATAATTATAGAATTAAAAAACTTAAAAATACGTTTTTGATGAATTAAAATTAATGGGACTCATCAAAACTAATCATTTGAGGCCAAAATATATAATATTCTATCGAATTATATTCTATTAGTAATTATTATGTAAGAATTTCTAAATTTAGATTTGACCTAAAAATTTCCTTATTTTTTCAATAGTCCACCTTAGCCAAGTTACATACTCATATATAAATGATTTAAGGTCAATTTGAATCGAATTTGAGAAGTACACGGTTACATGTTTCGTACGGACATGCAGTTGATTTCCCACGGGCAAGATTGGAACGCGCTGTTAACGCGACATCACTGCAAAACGTTTTCCACCTTAAAACGCGAGAAAACTTACAACTAGACGATAGAATGAGATTTATCTTATTTTGACAAAGAAAAATTAAATACACAAAATACACCTATTCATTTTAAATTAATGTGTATATTAATGTAAATATACATAAATATATTTATTTTCAGAACACATTATATATTTATAAATATTATATTAGATCTACGAATAAATAGTAAGTTCGTAGTATTAGATTTTTAATTCTCAAACTACATGAGTGAATCAATAAAAAATAAATTTTAAATAATTTAGAATAGATACCAGTATAAAACCTCATTTAGAATATTGACGAGTGTGGGAAAGAGAAAAACACATTAAAAGGAACGGTCAATACGAGAATAGTTTCAAAATTTCTATGTGGTACTCGGTTTTATTTATTTATATTCATGTTATGTAAAGAAATGGGGTATGAGTTGGTCGAGTAATTAGTATAGAATTGAAGTTAACCACTAGAACCTTTATGACACGCAACACCCGTTAAACACCGAGCCCGCGTGGTATTTTTTCCGATACAACCAAAACATAAAAATGTCATTTATAATTAAAATTATACAGCATTAATTTAAAACGTGTAAGCTATTTTGGGTTTTTAAATAATATGAGCATTTATGCTGAATTATAAATAAGTTGATAATATATCAGTGTTAGCTGAAAATATATTAGTTGTTGTATTACAATGATTTCTGACAATACCACGTATATATTTACATTAAATTTGAAACACTATGAAAAACCATGTAAGCGCAAAAAACCATTTCTTGATTTATTTATATTAGTAGTTCGTTTACAATCAAATTCAAAACATTATAGCATTCGCGGCTCGTTCGTTTTATTTGCGCACCTTGTCGCGCAATTTTCAAATCAGACATCCGAGTTATAGTGTACGCCACTGTAATTAAAATGCGAATAGATTTATTTATTTATTTATTTATTTATTTATGTTTAGTGGTCCACAAAACAAATGATAATCAAATATATATAAAATAAGAATAGCTTGCAAAATTAATGCACAAGATTGCATTTTTCTAGATGCAGACACAGCATGCATATACAACAAAACTTAATATTACAAAAAACAAGATTTAAACTACGGTAACAATGAGGAACGGCTTTTATCTACTAACAATAACGAAAAATCTTAAAAAGAAAAATATATGAATTACAGCTATTAAACTAAACAATTTGCTTTAATTTTTACGTAAATAGGCTATAGAGGTATCATTAAAAATATCTAATTTAAAACGAATAGTATCATACGCTGAACACATGCGGAATAAGGGCGAGTGGCTTATTACATTAGTTCTCGCGTTGGGAAGACAAAATGTCTTACGATTTTGTAGACGACTACTAGGACGTGGTATACAAAAGTTCAGTCGTTGTAAGAGATCAGGTGAGTCAATATACCCATGAATTAGCTTGTACAAAAAAATTATATCAAGTATTTTCCTACGTGTAGATAGAGAAATAACTTTATAATGATTTAGTCTTTGTATATAAGAATTTAATTCATGACATTTGTTGTCTGTGTAGGATACGTGATATAAAAATCTTTTTTGGACACATTCTAATCTATTTACGTGAATTTGATAGGATGGGCTCCATGCTGTACTACAGCATTCCAATAAATTTCGAACTAATGTATTAAATATAAGAATAAATGTGGGAGAGTTTCCCTTAACTTAAAGTAACTTCTAGATTTCTTATAAGAGAGAAAAAATTGTCTTATTTTTTATATACGCTCGTGTTGCATTGTAATTAACGTTTCTCTGAATATAAATTTAAGTTTATATTAATAACTAGCGACTCACCCTCGCTTCGCTTGGGTTCGTCCCTAGCTTGATTCTGTTAAATAAGTATAACAAAATGCTACTATTTAATACTGCTAGCGCCATTTGATATCCTTTGTAGTAAACACGAAACTTATATTTTATAATGAATGATTTTGTTAAACAACTCGATGATGACTATATATATTGTAATTTGAAATAAAACAGTTCAGTTGATTGCAAACTATCATAGCGTTTTTCCCCATACAAACTTTCATCCCCATTTTCACCCCCTTAAGGGATGTTTTCTGGGATAATAAAAATTTTTTTACATAAAAATAAAAACCGACTTCAAAGAAAAGCACTAAAAAGTAAAAAAAACTGATTGGTAGTTTTCATTTACTATACATACCAAATCAAATATTTTCGAAGTCGGTGTGCTTTGCTTTGTATCGGCTGGTATTTATACCTGAGACAGTTTTCAGTGAATCTCTGACGAAATTTGGCAACTGATCACCTTCGACCATTTAAAATGGTACTGATTATTTGAGGACCCAACCGTTATTCTCTAGTTGATGTTGATAAATTGTTGGAATTGTATATATATATATATATATATATATATATATATATATATATATATATATATATATATATATATATATATATATATATATATGGGTTCGCCTCTAGAAAAACACTAATAGAGATCTAATAGTTCCCACGGGAACCGTTTTTTTCCGGATGAAATGTAACCTGCTGTTTGATCGGCAATATAAGGTATCAGAATGTTAAATTTTACAAAATTAGGTGCATAAGTTGTATACGTTATTGTAGTTTTTTAACTATCCCACGGGAACTATTTAATTTTCCGAGATAAAATGTATCTAAGATGTTGCCCGGGGATATAAGGTACAACCATGCCAAATTTTATTTAATTCGGTCCAATAGATTCGAATAGTAGCCCGTACAAACAGACAAACAGACAGAGAAACAAAAAATTTGAAAAAAAAACTGGATTTGTTCTATTTGTCTTCTTACATCCCCCTGACTCAGTTTTTAGCATTTTTTACTGCTAGGTATATTAAATAGCAAAGTATTTTTTTTTAAATAATGGGAGTTCTGGCTTAAACACTAAATTGTTGTAAGTTAAATGTTTATTTATATATTATTTTATAGAATTTTTATAGCGTTACAGACATGTAAAAACTAAAAATTATCTCAAGATTCAATATAACAAAAATTCGGCCCCCTAGTAATAGATGATAAAAGAAAAATCGGTCCATTTGGAACTCTACAGCTATTCGCCAATAAGAACGTAATTTTCCCCTTTTCAATCTAAAGAAATAGTTACCCTCTTAAAGACTCCCATAACTTACAAGGTGACTTACATCAGGTGTACCGTATTATAGAAAAGTGCGGGAGCATAGTGAAACATTTATTTAGTTTTCATTTTGTTGCGATGTTTGCGTATTATGGAAAAGTTTCGCAAAGTACGAGTAGGTAGATCTCCAAACTTCTGAAGAAGTATCCAACACTTTTCCACTTAGTGTAAAACTATCGATAAGTTGTTTTGAAAAGCATTCTTATAAATATTTTTGAAAGATGAAACTAAAATGCAATATAATTAGACGAAGACTAAGATATACAATAGTATTCACGTTATGTAAGATGCTGAATATTCGTTCAAATACATATTATGACGACACGTTTGGCTCAGCTTGTAGTGACTTTACTTGCTGTGCCAGCATTCATGGGTTCGAGTTCAGCTGGAGGCATTCATTTGTGTGTTGGGCACGAATGTTTGACATCCAGTCATGGGCGTTTTTATAATATGTATGTATTTTAAGTTATATATGTGTAGTGTATCAACTATCTGGTATCCCCATAACACCAGCGTCGTAGTAAACCTTGGAGGTAGATGGTGCTGTGTGTTAATGTCCCAACAAAAAAAAAACATAATATATTAAAATCAATGACGGGATTGAATTTTATATTTTGGTTTAATTATTGCTTTTAACAGAATTAAAAAGTAGGCAAAGTTGCTCATCAATTGATTTTTATTCATTACTAGCATTGCCCGCGGCTCCGCCCGCGTTCAGATGACCAAAAACCAAATTCTTAGGTTTTAAATATTAGTATACTCTTCCATTGCAGTTTTTGTATTCTTTGTCAGAAGTAAGACATTTTCCCCCGGCAAAAGTATTCTATATGTTGACCCGGATAACCAGCTATCACTATTCCAAATTTCATCAAAATCCCTCCAGTTGTTTTTCTGATCGGAATATTTCATTCACAAAGAGTCGAAATAGTAAACGTAGACAACAACATTTCGTATTAAAGCGTAATTATGAGTATAATTACGCTTTAATACGAAACACCCTTACGTCAAAATAGGACACATTAACTATTCTTAAAGATAGTTGTTAAGATATTTATTAATCCGTAACAAGGACAGCTAATGAAATCTTGCCGTGCATAGGAAAGGGATGTAACACATTCTAGAAACAAATGTACAATTTCAAAAATTACTTATTTTACTAGAATTTTGTTTTATACATAGGAATGACATTTATAAAATAGTTAAAAGTTAAATAAAATGATGTAACAGCGTCAGTGGACTTAGTGGGCATATGCAGTGCTCAGTGCCTAAAAGGCCTTTGTCTTACGTACAAGTAGGTACATGAATGAGTGACTTAGAAAATATCAATAAAGTATCAGTATTGCAAAACCACTAGATATTAATTGCCGAACCCCGAACCAATGCCCATGCCGAAAAAACATGGACTTCCTGCGAATAAGTGCGTTCCTGCGAATAAAAATCTGTATTGAGGTATATATTTGGCTCAAAGAATGAAATCACTCATTGAGCGAGAAAATAAAGAATCATGTTGTGGTTTCTTGAAAATAACCGTATCGTAGTTACCAACCACAACGTGTTTTGAATAGTTTTTTACTCTCATCAACAAGCAATATAATATGCTAACTATATTTTTTATAAATATTAATTATTAAAGTGTAATTAGCAAAAAATATAACATGATTTCTTAACGTCTACATTATGAAGATATAAAGGTCAAAGTGAACATTGTCACGGAATTTTGCTGGTAAAAAATAAAAGATGTTTCTGGGCGATCCGCTTCCGCAGACACTAAGCTACCTTTCTATTGTGTCCCCAGCTTCCCCTCGAAGGGCTCCTAAAGCCCTACATTACCGCATCAAATAATAACACGTTGTAAAAAGGCCGATAGGGTCGATACGGATAAGAGTTATTGATAAATAACAGTGAAACATTACTTTAGTTCCTTATTGCATGCATAATGTAAAGGATACACTAAAAAAATGTACATATTCTTCACTTTCTAAACTCGGATATTTTAACTTTTTATTTAAAAGTGTATAAAACAAATAATGCCCAATATATGCCACATAATATCTTGTATATAAAAATCAATTGCCGTTCGTTAGTCTCGCTAATACGGCTGGACCGATTTGAATAATACAATTTTTGTTTTCTTGGAAGTGTATCAGGTGTGGTTTAAGTATAAAAAAATAGGGAACTGTTTATTTTGTACCTATGCATACAATTATATATATGGTTTGCCCTGAGTGACTGACTGATCGATCAACGCAGAGCCTCAGCCACTGGTCGTAGAAACATAAAATTTGAAGGACATATTTTTTATACAATGTTGGCATCCGCTAGGAAAGGATTTTTCGAATTTTATCCCTTAAAAAGGTAAGAGTAGTAAGTAAAAGGTAATATTTATGATCGGAATTTCTGGAAACTTGGTATTAATGCTCAATTAAATAAATATATGTTTTAGCATTTTTCGAAATTCAATCCCATAAGGGGGTAAAAGGGGGATGAAAGTATGTATGAAACACTCTAATTAATGCGTGGAAAGTAGTATTTACCTTTAAAATGATAAATAAAACAATACATATTGTTATAAATTAGGTATTTAATTTCATAATTAAATGTATTTATTTAGTAAATGTCTTTTTCATGTATAGACCCCTCTCGGTTAAAAGCCTCCTCCAAAGTAGTCCTGCATAGAGCTCTCCGTTGGAGATTATGCTTGTATGATTGCAAAGGGTTTCTTTTCAAATTTTGTTTCCAATATATAATTTGTTTCTGATATGCCTATAAAGTTTATAATTTTATCTTTGTGTTCTTTTGATTTGTTGTAGGAAATGCTGCTTTTAATTCTAGAAGTTTTTCAGGTGAAGATATGTATACCTTTGTTCATTGTATTTTTTTTTTTCTTTGGACGGTTACGGTTGAACTCCCCCACAGTGACCGGCCGTACTGAGGGATAAAGATGAGGAGGTTCCTACTGTGTTTAATATACTGTATATTACTGTGTTGTTTTTAGTTGTTCCTGGTTATCATTTGTGTGGTTGAAAGTTAATTTTAGTTGTTGTAATATAGTCTTTAATATTAGCAGGTTTGGTTTTCTTTGTATGTTATTTATTTTAGGCGTTTCTGGAGGTACAGGCAGACTTCTTTTATTTGAGTATTGGCAAGAAGCGTTCTTATTATTATTCACAACAATTAGTTTGTCATATTTGTTTAAGAGCTCTATTGGGTAGTCCTCTTTAATGTAATATTGAGTGCCACATAAACAATTGCCATTTTTCAGAATTTTTAGTTTCAGGCCTATTGTGCTAAATGATATTATGATTGGTCTAACCTTCACACCTTTTTTCCCTATTCTTCTAACGGCTTTAATATTATTGCCGTCGTACTGAACGTTGAAATTTGTATTTATTATTTGTATTTTTTTTTTCCTCTAGTTCATGATAGGATTTTTTACCTTTTTCTACTCCGAACATAACCAAGTTCTTGCGCCTAACATGTCTTTCTAAATTATTTATTAAGGTACTTTGTTCCTGGATTTTTTCTCAAGAACTTCAATTTTTATTTTTAAGTGTTTAAATTTCTCATTTAAGTATATTATTGTTGATTGTATTTTTAATGTCTTCTTTCATTTCTAACATTTCTGTTTTCTGCTGTCTTATTTTTTGTTGCATGTTTATTAACAACTTTTTTATGTCCTCCATTTTAAGTGTAAAGTTGGAGGTAGAAAAGCTGATTGAAAAAGAGCACCTATTATACCTAGTTGAATTACAATTTTATACCGAGTATTAAATTTTGAGGTTATAAACTTATGTTTTAATATTTTACGCTTTCACTTCACAAATTTATTTTGTTAAGGCAATTTGTGATGAATCCAGACAATTGTTATTCGTCAATAGGGTATTTCACTACAATGAAATCATAGATCAAACTGTTGTTAGTCTAACAGTACATATTCTTTGAACTAATTTAGCCATTGCATTCATTAATTTAAAACTTAGATTATTTAAAATAATCTAAGATTTAAAATACCTATAAATGAATTTTTTAAAGAAATTATTATTAAAAATAATTAAAATTTCATGTCTAACCACGTGTTTGAAAATATTTGTTGAATCTAGAATGACGTCAGTTGAAGTTTTGTACTACATGTCATACCTACAGGTGACAACAAGCAGGTGACGTCATAATATCACGTGATCTACATCATGAATGGTGTCTTTAACGTTTTTGTGGCCTTTTTCTTCATAACTTTTATGGTGATTTCCATACAAAATGGAAGGCTTACGCAAGCCAAAGTCCCTGTTTTCACTCGCCTGCTCGCGAATTATATACTGCTCCTGCGGGGAGGGGGGGAGGGGGGGGGGGTCGTGACTGGATGCTGGATGGAATGTCCTAATTTATCATAAAATTAATGTTTCCTTCATTACTCATTGTCTTTCAGCACTATCAGATACTTATGAGTTCATGGTGTGGTCACTGGAATGCGATCTGATTGCTTATTGTTTTTATTATATTTAAAGTTAATATTTTTATGAAGTGCTGCATTCCGGGTGGCTTGACTCGTGTGTGTGTGTGTGTGTGTGTGTGTTTGTTTGTTTGAAACTCATTAACACTGATAGACTGTTTGGTATTTTATGTCACAGAATTATATATTGTAGTGTATAGAATAATAAAAACTTTTTAACAAAAAAATAAAAACCGACTTCAAACAAAAGCACTAAACAGTAAAAAAGAACTGATTGGTAGTTGTCATTTACTATACATACCTAATCAAATATTTTCGAAGTCGGTGTGCTTTGCTTTGTATGGGCTGGCACCGATTTCGAAAATATTTGATTAGGTATGTATTTAATAGATAGGCTTTAGTTACTTAGCCAAAGCACACCGACTTCGACAATATTTGATTAGGTATGTATAGTAAATGAAAACTACCAATCAGATATTTTTACTTTTTAGTGCTTTTGTTTGAAGTCGGTTTTTTAATTTTTTTGTTAAAAAGTTTTTATTTTTCCCTTTTTAGTGTAGACAGTAGTAGCAAAGTAAGAATTCTAAAGTGTTAGGCTTGTCAAATCAAACAAAATAAGCCCAAATTCAAAGTATCTACTACTAGTCGTTGAAGAGTTCCACCTATCCACCTTCTGGCCTTACCATCAGATCAGATCAACAATACCGAACCACTGTACTATCAACGGAAATAGAAACACTTGCAAAGTTTCAAGTCAATATGACAATTAGAAGTAGGTTAGATTCATCATTAGCTCTTTTTCCACCCTTAGGGGTGGTATTTTTTTTGAAATTTAAATGGGACCAATCTGGAAGTATACCCTTTCAAACAAAACAAAAATTGTCCAAATCGGTTAATAAATGACGAAGTTCTGAGGTAACAAACATAAAAAAAAATACAGTCGAATAGAGAACCTTTTTGAAGTCGGTTGAAAACTAAACATTGTACTTGATTGTCAAACTTAAACTATTGTCATTTTGGACGTAACGTGTATTCTGATAATAAAACACGACAGTAGTATATGCTTCATATTTGTCATCATAATTAAGTTTATATACTTTGTTTGTAAGCCAATTTTTCCAATAAACAATTAAAATAATAAATAAAGACGGTATAAGTAGCGCAACTAATGTATCACAGCTGCGTTCCCTGCATTTATTGCGAAACATACCATTAAATATTGCAATTTCTCTGCGTGGGGTGACACCAAATGATTGAGTTACGAAGGCCTAGCATATAGTAACCGTTAAATTAATTGCATTTTTGATAAGATACTTATATAATATTTATTGCTTTTAACATTTTTTTTCAAATGCATTCTAGAGCATAATTTAAGCTATACGTTAAATATTCTTTTATTTTTCCTTCAAATATAGGTAATTTTTAATTTATTTCGAAAAAGATACCTATAGATTTTTTTATCAACCATTATAAAATGTCGCAAATCTTGCCCCCTAAAAGCAATATGTTTGCATTAGAAATAAAATAACATTGTGGATTAAAGTATTGGCCTACGGTATTATTTTTTCTTGAATAACATTTATTACAACTGCTATTTTACAATACAGCGTTAGAAAAAAAAATGATACGAATTTGACCATTTTGTCACTGTAATAGAACTTATTTTGGTATAAGCCATTTAAATATTTTGATCTGGCCCCATACTGTACGCGTATATTGTATCTGCCACCCTCAAAATAATCATGGAATCAAGGGGGTGCACGTGTATTCGTGTTTTAAGTATTATTACACAAAATCATTATAATGTTAGGAGTTCAAGTGTGTACTATTTTCGTGGCTTTGTTGTTTCTATTTGTTAAAGCATTTTGTCTATATTTTCAATAGTATCTTCTATTTACCTTTTAGTATTTTCTATTTAAATGGCGTAACGAAGTAAGTCAAGTGGCAATCTTAGGCAAATAAGAGAAATATTGAATCATAACTCAATTTCTTTCCGTACCTCCGAGTCAATAAGGATTCATTGAGTGGATTTGCCTTTCACAGCCTTTTTATCGTTATCGTAAAAATGCATTAATTTTATGTTTTTGTTTTTTTTAATTAAATAAGATAATTGTAATATTGGAATTGAAATCTACATATATTACAGAATGATTTTATGAAATACTTTGGTGATACAAAAAAACACTTTTTTGTAAGAATTAAGTTCAAACCAAAGTCCGGTATAAGAAACCCGTTTGTACTCTATATTCATTTCACTTTCACTTTCACATCACTTATCACTTATTTAACATAATCACTTCATATTACAAGAATTCACATCATTACACCTTTAACTATCAACCTTACTTCAATTCTCTCCGAAAATTAACTGATATCTTTTTACAAAATACAACTTTTTATACCTTACAATTTTTCCACTTTCACATATTTAAATCAAATGGTATGTTTTGACTTTATTTTAAGAATCATAATTCATACAAAATATAGTTTTTGGTGCGGCCATCTCTACAAGCTTGGCAGGAATTAATAAGTATTTCTTTTCTCTCACTCTAAATAATAGTGATAACTACATTTATTCTACGAGCCATATTAGTAGTAATTACTATTAAATATAATTGCTAACAGTTTGAAGAAACTGATTGTACTCGTTATATTTTACTAAAAACTATATAAGAACGATGTCGTCGTATCGTCATTACGAATAAAAATCATTCCTCATTCATGATAATATCGTACACCTTTTTAGTGAAATATTTGTATAGTCATTGAAGACACAAAATGGGGCTTCTGCTACAAAAGGTCAAGGAGAGTCCTAATTTGGCAGTGTTATAGTTTGATTTCCTTATTAATATTTCTAATTTGCAACCTTAAGCGAACGCCGCTCGCGCCACCAATTTATATTTAAGAATTACCTTACCTTAAACTTAATATTAACGTTGAAAACAGCTCAAGTAAATAAACACAAGTTTATTTTTAATTAATTCAGACTCTAAGATTGTAAAAAGAGTCAAATTAGCTCCTAAGTAACGAACAAAGATACAATACCTACATCACGGTAATGTAATGCATACATTATTGCAACTCGGCCCTATCCTTGAAATAATTACCTACAGCCGCGCGGTACGTAACCACGCTACAGGGCTGTCCGCCCACAGTATTTTAATTTCATCTACCTACTTGAGTTTCTTTCTAATTTTGTGATTTCAAATATTATATTTTTTATTTAAAAACTATTATTAGTAGATTTAATTAAATAATCTCAAATTTATAAGGGTGGTATGTGACCCTTATAAATTAGAGATTTAAAAATATTTGCGCCTCGACTGAGACGTACGAAAAGCTTTATTGTTAAATTTAATAGTATAAAGAATCCGCATTCGGATAAAAAGTTTAATTAAAAATACTTTAATTTTTATTTTTAATTTAATTAATTAATTTTTATTTTTAAAACATACGATGTCTCGATACTTTTTTGTATGACATTAGCGAGGTTACGGGAGGAATAAAATGTTTATTTTTGTATCATAAAAGTTACATAACATAAACACCTTATATAATTTTCGAATGCAATTATACGTCTAATCTGGCAGCCCCGCACGGTTGTCTACCGAGTGTATACCGAACGCGACGCGCGTAGGTATAACTTGATTTCCGACCGTTTGTATGAAGATGGAATACTGTATGTAATACTACCGTGCCTACATTATACACACAGATTATTCGAAATTCATCCTTTGAGAGGACAAAAATACTTTCAAGACGCAGTTACCTTAAAAATTGCTATCAATGCGTCGTGACGCTGAATTAACGAAACATCACATCCATAGACTTATTTTTAAATAAAAACACGAATTTAGTTTTAAGGTATTTTTGTTATGCATAATAATAATAAAACCTTACGATACCTATTTATACCCAACAATTAATTTAAGTAGCGTAAGATGTTTTGATAAAAATAATAAAAGTATCGTTAAAGTTGAATATATTAAAATATAGTTTTATTACAAACAACAGTTGCTCACGGCTACGTCTATGTATTTTATTTAAGTTCCACGCTCCGCTTCTTACATATGGGTGAAATATACCGTTCTCCAATATTCAAGAAGGATTGTTCAAAATACGGACGGTAGTTCCAGGGCAAAGCGAGTTCAAATAACCCAAAAAAAATCCAGCTTTATATACTATGTTAGTAATATTTTTATAGCCGAAACCATTTTTAAACCGCCATTAAAAGGCTAACAGAAAAATCTGCTATAGCCTAAGTCTTTACCTAAGGTACCTACCTACACTCGCAACAACTATTTATATACATTTAAAACGTACCTAAGTAGTAAGGACGCATCCGCGCGAAGCAAGTCGCTCGTTAGTAATATTTTGTTGGCCGAAACAATTATTACGAAATGAAAATATTTGTAAATTTTAATTGTTTAGTAAATAATGGTAATGTCTGTAAATCTTTAAATGTAAAATTCAAGCAAATGCGAGTCCAACTCACGCATCAAGGGTTCCGTATAGCCAAATACTACGTTGATTTTACTGACGTATTTTGTTAGGTTAACACTAAATAAATACGAATATTTACGTTTCCACAATGTTGACACATTTTATCAACTGTAAAAATAAGTTCATCTTTCATATCTATGTAGCTATATATTAGTAAATGAATAATTAAATTAGTTGAGTAGTTAAAGATAAAAATATAAATAAACCAATCGTTTCTTTTTATAATATCAAAAGTATAAACATTGTTGTTAAAACGAAACACTTTTCGATCGAGTGCAACATTAATAAATTAAATATGAGATTAACTTTCTCCGTTAGCTCTTCCTTTGTAACATTGCCAATCACCACCATTATTTCCCAATCTTGCGATTCGCAATGAAATTGGTATATACTAATATGTAAAACCTAATAATTTGGTTTTTGATCATCTGAACGCAGGCGGAGCCGAGGGCAATGCTAGTAACCTATAAACTGTGTTATGGCACTGTAACTTAAATATAAGTATTGCTGTAACAGTACTTTAATATTCCGAACAGATGTAATAAGGGAGCAGATAAAAATTTTACAAAACAAAGTGTTATTAGTATAGGATTATATGATATGTGGTATTTATCATTAAGCAGCTATTATGATAGAGTAGGTATTAAAAATAGTCGATAATATAATATTTATCTTAGAAACAGCTGCACGTAAAAATCTCTCTTAAAATAACTTGTTCCGGTTGTTCTGTTGGAATTTATTCTAAGGAATAGCAATCACCAGGAAACGATGTAGAAACGCGCCTAATGTATCACGAAAAGAATTTAAACTGGAGTCTGGGCTATACATTATGATAATTTTTATTAAATAGACATTGTCATGTGACATTGAAGTGTTTTTTAATGTATAACCAAGTGCAAATTATTGCATTTAGTTACCATATTAATATATGAACTAAATAAATAACATGAAATGAACGAATGACGGAAAAAAGACAATGTAATTTATGAAAGTTTTGTTATGTAAGATCATATTTAATAAGATAGTTGCGAATAGAATTTATAGAAATAATTGATCCCTCCACGGCCGCGGGCACGCCGGGCGGCATGTCAGTTAACCATAGATTTCTTAGTATTTTATTTAAGTAATTTCTTAGAAATTTACCTGGAGGTGTAAATTTTCACTTTAGTAAGCACGTTTAAACAAAACATGCTAGCATGTGCAATGTACGATATCAGCATTCTGTCTTAACTAAATTGTGGTCATTGCTTATTTAAACGATCAGCATAAAAAATTATTACGTGTGAACCTGTTGTATATAATAGGCAAATTTGTGCATTATAAACTGTTATTGTATGAAAAAGATTAAATATCATTTTTTTTAATTAAGTGTAAAGTAAAGGCATATGTGCAACTATTAATAAATTAAATAAATATGTACATATGTTGGGGCATTAACACACAGCGCCATCTAGTTCCATGGTAAGCTACGAGGCTTGTGTTATGGATACCAGGTAGTTAATACACTAAACATATATTATTTTAAATATTATAAATATACACAACCATGACTGGAGTGCAAACATTCGTGTAAATCACACTACAAACTGAGCCAAACGTATCGTAAAATTATATTATATTCTTGTAATGTACGTAAGTCTTGTTCGCTACTGATGTTGTTGTTGTCACTACTTATAATTCAAGGGTGTAGCGCTCTAAAGGTAAAAGAAATACTTTTAAAATCATTTCTGACTCTGATAGTTTATCGATTATATAGAAATCTTAATTCTTTATAACATTAGATAGCCAGCATGTATAAGGAAGTTAAGTAGAACCTTAATTTTTTTACCGATAGAGTGTTTTTGTCTATCTTATGCACCCAGTATGATATCTATATGTATCCGTTATATTTTGACCCCTAGCGATAACGCATTTTCTTAGAAAACCAATTGACTTTCTTAGAAAACCAGTTGAGGGTTCAATTCCTGGGTCTCGCACCTCTGATATTTTCATGTGCGAATCATTTTCAACACGATTACCACTTGCCTTACGGTGAAAGATTGCATTTTAATGAATCGTGTCTGAGAATCTAGCTAGTTTTCGAAAGATTTGTGATGTTCGCTTACCCGCACTCGACCAGCCTGGGGATCTGACTATAGTCACCATGACTATAGTCAGATCTCCCTCAAATTGAACGGAGGCCCATGCCCACTAGTGGGACGTTAAAACAGGCTGAATACATATATTATTTTATAATTTTTCCAATTAGGCCGACAAACAGATATCTAGATTAATATATGTGGGTAATCCTATCAAAATAAATACCGACTTCAAAAAGGAGGCGGTATTTAATTCAAGTGTATGTATTTTTTGCTGTATTATGTACGTTCGCCCGAATGGGTTATTACTCATTAAAATGGATAGTTTTGTAAAAACATTCCACTCTGGAGGCTAACATAATAACTTTTAAAGTCATTTTAAACCTATTTACCTTTATTAAAGGAAATTTAAAAATAAGTTATTCATCGGATATAATAGGTATAATAGAACTCTAAAAGTAAAGGTATAGCACTTATACTTATAATTTGTGTATAAGTTTATATACATATGTATATATTAGGGTGAGTCTTACAATAGTAGAGCAATTCTATCTTCATAGACCTCAGCTCATCGTTAGAGATTAATGCTAAATTGTAGATCAATTCAATAGTTCTGAAGTGAATCTATACTCAATTCAGAATTAGTGAGAATAAGGCATAACTAACTTCCGTATCCACAAATAGTTATTTCTCGTTCATCTGAATTAAATACAACGAGTAGACTTATTTACAAACTATTAACAGACATCCATCGAGTTTTTAATTTGGCTTTGCTGTATATTATTGGAAAATGTTGATATACAGAATATTTTAATATTGCAACCAATTTTCGGCTTCAGCGAATTTTCAAGTAATTACATTTAGGAGACACGGTGATGAACGCGGAACCGTATACGTAGGTAAATAACAGTTTTAATAAATTTCAACAAACATTTTAACGATGTATCTATTTTTTTTTAAGTTGGGTTTTTGAAGCAAAGTTTAAAAATATAAGAAAAAATCCTTTAACTGCTTTATGTTTAAGCTGCTTACAAATTCCAGTTATATTTCTCAGAATCACGCCCATGAGAAGCCAAACAAAAAGTAACAATAGGATTTTCAAAAAAAATGTTATTTATTGATGATAGGGCGAATACAACAATACATAAAATTATAAAAAAATAGAAATAAATAACTATATTTCATGATTTTACAGGGGTGTTCCCAAATTGGCACAATGGCCACATACATACTGTAAACGACGAAATGTGTTTTCCTATGCAAATTGTTTTTTTTTTGTTTTTGCCACCTCGACGATCTCCGACATGGCACAATAAAAATCACACTAATTTCAGCAAATTTTAAGTGTCGTAGTCAATGCCATCTGAATCTAAACCTTCAGTCATGGTCGACAAAGAGATCAAATCAGAGGCATCCTAAAGAGTTTCTGCTCTTTCTTCATCTTTCATTCGGTTTGATAATAGATCATCAGCAAATTAACTAGTCCATGTGACTTTCATATCCATTCTTTTGTGAATGTACATCCCAATTGGTGTATAGGTGTTCCCAGGAATAGGCACCAAACCCCAGTCCTGAGAAAAATTGGTAAAGGGATACACATATACGGCAATTTCTTAATACTAGACAACAGGATATTATTCTTACTAAGAATATTATGAGTATCAATTTATAACAATATTATTTACATTTGAGTTGAATTGATAATTTCCTTTTTAGGTTACCGTACCCTTTGCCAACGAAACCCTATTACAAAGCCTCCACCGTCCGTCCGTATATCCCATAGCTGTATCTCATGAACTGTAATAGGTAGAGAGTTGAAATTTTCACAAGTATGTAATACTACCGTTATAACAACAAATAATAAAAATAAAAATACAAGAAACATTTTTTTAAGGTTCGTAAATCGATCATCGAGGTTAATATACTACATACATGGAGTAGAAGTCATATTAATAAAAAGTAAATGTATTGTGAATTCTCTGTGTGTGAATTCGACTCGCACTTGACCTATTTTTAAAGTCCTTTAGTAAAATACATACATTTTTTTTATAATTCCATGTAATTTTAATTTATATATAACATGAATATCTATGTAATACTAGTTTAATACTAGTTTAATATATGTATATTATCTACATTTCACCAAAATCAGTTCAGAAGTTAAAGCATAAAAAGATATCAAACAGACAGAGACACAGAATAAATTACTTTCACATTTTTAATATTAGTATTTGTTTGAATTAACTTTTGTTATAAAAATCCTGGAATATAGTTTATGTAAGGATATAAATAATAAATATTCCTTTATAGACTGCAGAACTCGTTTTTGTTTTATTTTATTTAGTGTTCTTTTAGTTTAAATGTTACCTGTGTCTTTATAAAGTAATATTTACTTCATTTTTGCTAAATATTTTATACATTTCCCAGAATATAATACTTCCTAAAGACAAATGTTCTGATAAACCCATAACATTATAAATCTCAAAGTGTGTTTGTTTGTCTCAAAGTGTGTTGTTATTTGTGTGAGGCGACCGTTGAGACAAAGATGTACCGTCTTCAACTTAGTTGCGATGTGTCAAAGAGAACCTAATCCGACAATGAGGAGAACAACAAAAAGAACAGAAAAACAAAAGGACCTGACACGGGCAAAAGAGGTACGACTTGACTAGAACCGTTGGGGCTAGAGACAATTTACCAGAAACGACAGTTAAGTGCCTGCATCAGACTGCGCATCTGCCCGTTTAATCGCTTAATTGAGAAAGGCATCATATATTTCGTAGACGGTAATAAACTGATTAAAAACTTGACGAGCTTCATTTAAATTAACGGAGTTTTAAAGACAAAGTACGAGACCCTGTTTAGGCATAATATGTAATATGCGCAGAGTACCTGCTAGGCATTAGCTATCTAGTCTAAATATTAGTGGGCGTAACACTAAACTTCATTCATTGAATTATTAGACGTAGCTTTCCTGCGGCAAAATACCACCTGTTATAGACTGTTTCGATGGGCATGATTGAAGTTATCCAATAATAGCTGAAGTTTCACTGCATTTCCATGCCGATGTTTGGGAGCATGAAATGAATAAAACCGTTTTAAGTGCCCTAGTCCTATTTCTCTCTCTTGTTTCTGTATTTATGTTCGTTTAACATGTTTGAGCTTAAAATATTACTATCTGATTATTTTTTTATATCATTCAATTACAATTAAATTCTTAGGACAGTAAAAGTGGTTACGAATCACTGGAACTCATCTAAACGACTGACGAAATCGCTCAATTTCAGAAACAAAATTATTGCATAGAGTTAAATTAGTAAAATGGATAATACATAATGTATACGTTTTGTTGGCTTTGCTTGCAAATATTTAAAAAATTTCCTATAATGTTAATTTATTTAGGAATACTAAGCTTATTGTACTTGAAAAATAACATAAGTTAAATTTATCTTTTCATTTGTTAATTGTTCCAATATTTATTCTTAAAATATAAATACTATACTTATTCTTAAATACAATACTTATTCTTAAAATTCCTAAAAAAAATACTTTATAATATTATCACAGTTTAAGATTATTTGTCTCAAATGTTTTTTGATATGTATATGTAAATTATATTGATTTTAATATTGATCTTCAAAACCTTTAATAAGTAAACATTTTTTTTTTTGGTACAAAATAGCCCTAGCATGTATATTTGTGTAAACAACTTTCTTTAACTTTAAGTAGAACGTTCGTACGGAAAAATTTTAATATATTAGGAAAGTTTCACGGCGAGACGAGACATTGCTAAGCTCGGTGGAACTTTAAAATTTGTTGCTCAATAACTTACTTTATTTTTAATAGCATGAGGTATTTTAAATACACAATGAGCTTAAAGGTTTACTGATGTTATCATTATTATTAGTATTTTTCTTAAAACTCAAACTAATGAATCTCCGACTATTCCTAAATAAGTGTTCAAAAATATTTTATAGCCTCTAGCCTCTAGGAGTCCAGTGAACAAAATCTTCAAGAAAAGAAAAATAGTGTTGAGTTAGGTTTAGGCGTTTGTACAAGTACGTCCGTGTGAATTGTTAAAATTTTAGTTTTTACTAGTTTTTATCTATTTTTAGCTGCAACAAAGAAAGGAATTAAAGTGATTTTATACGTCGAGATAGTTATTCGAACGTATTAGGCTGCTTTTGTTCCGCCGTTTAGAAAGTTTCAAAAGTTGAAATTATTTGAATCGGAAATACTTATAAAATTAAACAAAAATTTCCGACAATTAGTAATCCGAAATGTCACATCACTCGTAATGAAATATTGACGGTTCATTGCAAATCAAGTGAACTTCAAATCAAATGGACTGAAAGTATTTTAAAACTACAACGAGTTTATACATTACTAGCATTACCTCTTATTTATACTGGCGTATTGAGGCTTCCGTACCGCCAAATATTGTGCTATTTTTACTAACTTATTTAGACGCTAAAATTAAATATTTATCTCTTCTTAGCGGATGCCTACATTGGATAAGGAATATGTCCTCCAAATTTCACGTTTCTACGACCAACGGCTTAGGCTGTGCGTTGATGGATCAGATATATAGATGTGGCAGCAGAACTGACAAATTGATTGCCACACTATAATATTGAGATTGAAAGTCTATCTCAAAGACATACCAATCGAATTTCATTTCGGTTTCTGTATCCATAAGAATGATATTTCAAGAAAATTATCAAAAAAAATTATTAAATTTAATATAAAAAAGTATTTTATTATTATATGTATTTGCTTCTCCATACAAACTTTCACCCCCATTCTCCCCCCATAAGGGATGATTTCCGGAATAAAAACTATTTCACTCACTCACTTTTCATATCATGAGATTTAAAAAAAAACCACTTATATTAGTAAAAAAAAGATAATTCTCTTCTATACAAAACTTGTCCACAATAACAAACACAAAAAAAAGACTTATCGAATTTGGTGCAGTCGATCAGAAGTTATGCGCGTACTTACATTTCGGTGATTCATTTTTATTTATATAGATAGTATATATCTATACAAATAAATGTATAGATAAATCCGTTAACCATACAAATGCAATTTACCTCGTATTTTTTTGTTGAAAATAGTACGTGTGATATTTTAATTAGGTAGAACAGTGTGTTCCTAGTATAGCTGAATCTAAATAGTCAGAACTGCCAATGGATATTTACATCGCTGGAGGCTTTACTGAATGTGCTGACATCCGGAGGCTGAACTCACGTGCCTGTAATTAAACCTGTTCAGTTACCCTTCATGTTGAAAAGCAATAATAAGGTGAATTAAAGTCTGCAGGTTGATATACCCAGTCAGTAGTGATACTAGTCCATGCGATTATTAAAACTTGGTATATTATTGAACAAACTTTTATAAATAATAATTTCAATAACAACAAAGTTGCTATGGTATATATGTATGTATATTGTACATGTTTTGTGTTTTCAAAAAAGTAACTAGTACTTTAGTAGCTAGCATTTGTGGATGAATGGAAAAGACTTAGATTCGATCGCGTTTATATACAATTTTAACTGGACTGAAATAGTGAAGTTTCAGACAACTTACCTTCGAATTGCCGACAATACGATGTCAAGACTCATACTACACAAGGTCTCGCAAGACGGCATCTATGAACGTGGTACTTCTCAACAATGGAGCTTCTACCTAATAAAATTTGAAGCCATTCATTAGAAGAGCATTTTGCAAAATCGGGTACTGTGAAAGCTTTGAATATGTCTAGCAATTGCTTTTGACTAAGATGATGATGATGAAGATGAAATATTTTGTTAAGATAAGGATATAACTATTCCCATAATCAGTGGTTGTATTATAAATGATTGTTAAAAAGAAACAAAAGTAGTATTGAAAGAAAAAAACGAAACCCTAATTGGATACATCCGTCTGTGTGTCCATCTATCACTATAAAACTCATGATATAAAAATCATCTCATGATAAAACATATGAGAAATATAGATAAATATTTTTGTATATTTATCTTATAATACATACATAATTGGACATTTGCTCCTTTCTGTTTTTCTTATAATTATCTCATGAATTACTGAGGTTTATAAAAAAAATTCGGAATTGATATTTCGCTAATTTTTTGAATTCCCTTAAAATATTTGAAAACATTACCATATTTGTCTACCAATAAAATTTTGAACATTAATATATTTAATAAATATTAAAGCAAATAATTCAATAAGTAGTTTGCTAGCTGTAATATTGTCAGACTCTATCATATTCGAGGAGGCTGACTGGCTAGTCTTGCATTAGAGAGCACTTATGATGTTTTATTTGAAAGGTATTTCTGTCCTAACTGTGACCAACTTTTTACACGATTTTTCTACCAAAATTAAAAAAAAAATGTTATGAAAGAATGCATTTTAGAATTGCATTTATAAATGAAAACTTTTGTACCTACTTTATTATACAAAAGTTTTATTTTAATTCAATTTGCATTATTATTATTTCATTTAATATTTCTTTATCCCGTCATCTAGATTTCACAGTCATATAGAAATCAATACGAAATTTCACGTTGTAATTTACCACTTTCCATGCTTAACCACAACAATACGATAGTTATAAGTAGGTACTTCTGGTACGTGCATGGCACAAAAATAAAGGTATTAAATATTTTAAGTACATTTTTTACAATTTTACTCATGTAGATTTTATAAATAACCTATGTATCTTTAGCTTTTTGGTCGGAAAAGATATTTAAAATAACAGATTGGATCGCCTGATATCCTATTATTGAGTTTTTACAAATAATAATTGAATCTTACTAGTATATAAATGCGAAATTTTGTATGGATGGATGTTTGTTATTCAATCACGCCAGAACGGCTACATACACGGATCTGGATGAAATTTGGCACTGATATAGATTATAATCTGGAATAGTACATAGGCTTTATCCCGGAAAAATGTATACTTAATTTGTAATTATTTATTACTAGAGGCGAACCCGAGCAAAGCGAGGGTGAGCCGCTAGTTGGCCATAATTTAAACTAAAACGTGTCTTATTCATCTGTGGTCAAAATATTAAACCATAAGCTATTTCAAATAATCCGAAACTACACAAACAGAACTTCTCTACATATTCGTTACTTACTGGTCTGAGTAAATTTTTGTTTATAACTCAATAGTAAGCTAAGTTTGTAACACACGGTCCACGTACATGCAATTAACTTTGAACTTTACAGACACATTCAATTAAGTTGTTAACTACGCTCGCAGCCTGAATGATATCCTGTTTGCACTTAACGTCCGGTGCATCAAAGACATCCTAGTTATCGAAATACGAATTTGCTACTCCACGTTAAGTGAAATTTCCAGTTCAATTATTACGGCGGTACTGCTTTTAAACTTACCGCCAGCTTTATTGATGTTGTTGTCTACACAAATATTAATACAGATCCTAGACTAGTAGCCATAAGTACGAGTTCATGTTAGATATTTGGGAATGTTAAAGACAATTCCAATATTCTTCGTTTACCTGGTCAGTTATATTATTGAAAAGGCATAGAATACTATTATATCATTAATTAATTGAGAAACTAGCGATTTACCTATGCTTCATTCAAGTTCAGTCTCTAGTTTATCTATGTATTAATTTTCATCGTAATTCATCACGCCGTTTCAACGTGAAGGAGTAATAAACATACACAAACATACAGACATTTGGCATTTATAATAGTAGTCCAATATTCTTCTTTTACGTTATCAGTTATATTATTGAAAAGATATTGATTACTATTGTATTATTATTAGAAAATAATTTTGATTAGTCATCACAGATAGATACAGATCTATATCATAAGAAGATGGACGTTAGAAAAGTAATAAAAATTATGAAAGTAATCAAAACGAAAATTGTTTTCTCCTCTTCGATTGTACGAGTATTCCTGCTTATGTGTAGCACTGTGTGACTGTACGAGCATTTACACGGCTACCTTTGTTAGCTTAATAAATATTAAACTTACTACAATATAGGCGTAAAGTTGTGTTATTATATTATATTTATGTTTGTGATATTTAAGAGAGGGACATGCTTGAAATATGATCAATTTAATATGGCTAATCGATACTTTCTTAGATTTACGCCAATATTTGACGTTTAAAAAAACTATCTTTTCGGATTTTTTCGCGGACCCGATACGTCAGGAACCAAAAATCTAAATAAAACCGCGGAAAAACCGGAACTGACTAACCGCATTTTAATGGGGCTGGCTTCGTTATGATTTTATCGTTGATATCAATCAACTGATTTTTTTAATTACACCCGAATAGAACAACGCGCAGTACTATGTTTAAATTATATAACGAGAAGACTAATTTAATTAATAGCGCATCTAAACATAGCTCAAGACTAGGAACTTGAGAGTGTTTATTTAAACTGGCCTAGATTTCAGAAAATATATTTTCTTATTTGAAACATTTTCCTTTAAAAATGTAAGGTATGAAATAAATATTTTTTTAATTTTTTATAAATGATACAAGGTACATCTATTAACATTTTATTATTATATTCGGGATTACCTTAGAGTATGCGTGATCATAATATAATATTAAATATTGATAAATTAAGGACCTTCTATTTTTTTCTAGTTAATAGAGTTTTTTTTCAAAACTCCAGCCCTAGAAATATTTTTAACTCCTCTAAATCTCGATAATTCGTCGAATTTCACACAAATATGAAATTGCATAATTATTGTAGAGGCGCTACAAAATCAGTGTATACTAGTATTCTAAACTATAAAGAGAAGATATTTGTATTTTTTTGTAATGAATAAACTAGAAAACCGCTGAAACGATTTAGATGAAATTTAGTTTGAAGATAGTTTGACCCTGGAAAGGGCATAGGATAGTTTTATCCCGGAAATCGTCCCTTAAGGAGGTGAATAGAAGGACGAAAATTTGTTTGGGGAATCAATCTTTTCTCAAGTAAGGGTTATAAAACTTATACCTATGTATATGTAATATGTATAATATATAGTCTACCTATTCCATACTAACCGTTAAACGTACTTAGGGAAAAAGTGTCGCTAGTTTGTTTTATATAACTGGGTCCATTTGGAGTATTATTTAGTTGTATCTAGAACATTAAGGGCATAATATGCCGCCCTTTCGAAGCGTGCAGGCTCTTTAAAGAATAATATGCAGAACCTATTTTTTATTTAGTTTTTTTTTGTATTTTGTAAAATTGTTCTTTCTAAAATCATAAAATCTAAAACATCATTTCTTTAATATAGAAATTAGCAAAGGTAAATCGAATTAAACACCTTCAAACAAATTCAGTGAAAATACAGAAAAAATTCATGCTTTACTCAAAATTAATTTTAATAAAATTTTGTAATTAAAATGATGTCTGCTATACTCAATTCTTACAGCTCTGTAATGGTACAGCCAGGAGGCTTTCAATCTTGCAACAGAAACTCAGGAAAAGTTTAAGCCTCATCTCTATACATACAATAGGAATATTTTAGTTTCTTTAAAATTCTTTGAATCCATATCCATAATAAATAATATCGTGTATTTTATCGTAGAGCATTTCAAATAATTTACAAAAATAATCACATTTCATTTCAATAAAGTTGAATTAATCTAATTAAACAAATTGAGAATCTTTTAGTAAAATACAATTCATTTCAACAAAGGTTTAATTAAATACATATAAATATTTAAAAATCTACTGAGGGAAAATAACAAAATCCAAAAATAAATAATATCATACGATAATGATGATAATAAATGCTCACACACTTTAACGAAAATGAACAAAATGAAGGCTTGCAATTCACGTCTCTTGCATTCGTTTACGCCGCGGTGTAGAGTACACACCAATGCTCATATATAATGAGTCAGTCTTTTTGTTTCCAATAAATTGTGATTGTTGACTAGTTTACACACGTTTACAAAAGCCAGCGTTATTTTATTTTCATCATTAATTATTTTATATAAGTACTATCAGTACCCGCGGCTACGTTCCCGTGGATAAAAAAATGCTCAGTTTTAATTTCCATTGAATTTATATTATGTTGTCATATGGAATTTGTAATATATATACATTTATATAATAACTCTAGATTCACTTAGTCTAATCAGTCTAGACTCACTTAACTTCGTTTTGTATACCACGTTGGTGGTTGTTCTGCCTGGTGATAAAATGTCCATGTGAGAAGCAATCCTCTCTTAAATCTGTGCCTGTAAGTCTTAAACGATTAGTCCCGTGATTTATTAATAATGGTCATTGCAAAGCGAACTTTAAGGGGGAATTGTAATCGATTAAATTCAAAGGGGTAGTCAGAGGTTAGGGAGTGGTACACGAGGTTTGAATACTGATTCCCTCCGAGCACATCTAGCAAACTCAGTGGTCACTATAATAATGTTTTTATGGAATGTTACTCGCAGACTCATAAAATATCTCATTTCTGAGAAAAAATACAAAAACTGGTTAGAATAAAAGCACGCTGAAATAATAAACATTTTAGCAAAATACGTCAAAAATAATTTTAATAAATAGCATCTCTTGAAATAACCATATCAATAGTGATATTTTATACATAAAAATAACACAACAAATATAATTACTGTAATTTAGAAAATCATAACTAGATGTCCCCATGTGTTTTTAAAATACTTAATTTTAATTGAAAATAAAAATTAATGTACAGATATGATTGTTCTATAAATTTATTAGAATTAGTAGCATTACCCGCAGTCCCGCCAGTGCCCAATTAACCAAAAAAAAAAAAACTATTTGGCTTAAGAATTAGTAACATTAATAATAATAATCTTATACATATAATAAAATTCTAACTGAGCTTAATCTTCGAAAATATTAGATTAGGTATCTATTCTAAATGAAAACCTCCGTTTAGTTATTTTTTACATTTTAGTGCCTGGAAGTCGGTTTTTATTTATTTTTTTAGATTTTTATTTTTCCATTTTTATTAGTGTAGACGTAATAAGCATGTAATTTGTAAGAAGAAAGTTTTTTAGTAACATATTCAACTAAACAATTCATTTAAAAAATATATTTATTGTTGATTTTTTAAAAAACCATTCGAGAGATTTCGATAAAATTTATATGGGACTACCTAGGAAGTATAATAAATACCCTTTGAAAAAAAATCCAAATCGGTTCAGGCGTCTTCGAGTAATCTGTGAACATACATTAAAAAAAAAAGAAAAAAAAAAGATTCCGACGAATTGATAACCTCCTCCTTTTTGGAAGTCGGTTAATTGGGGACGTTCATGATACATTTCAGTTCATGATACAATTGTATAGTTGGAAATAAGATTGAACGGAAGGTATCAACTTTCATTAAGGCTTTATTTATGTGCTTCCAGCGGTTTTGAAGTCTTTTTGCAACACCACCCCAATTAGAAGTAATGCAGTATATAATAATCAAAAGATACACTGCAAAATAAACATTTTGTATGATGTTTGTTCTTAGAATTTTAAAAATGTATATTATTTGCGGACTCCGCCTGCAATTAGTTTAATATGTGCCTAGAAATTTTGATTTTTGTCTAAGATTATAGCGTGGTGCTTTAACAACACCTACAAAAAGTTATCGTTTGTGTATAGCAAGTGTGAGTTTTGAGAGATATTGGAAAATTTGGTTGAGAGGCTGAAGTACTCGAATGGGTTCGTAGGCTCGGTAGGGTCAAGGACAAGGGAAGATGTCAATGTAGTAACACTTGAGGTTTGTATAAAGGTTGTCGGTTGATATTTATGTGTTGTTTTAGCAGTTTAGGTTTAGTTAATTATATTATTTGCAAGTTTCTCGCCAACGCAATGTTTGCAAAATATAATTATGATATTCCATGACTCATTTGGTGAAGGAGACAATGTAAGTACTGGTGTTGGGGAGACTTAGTTTTAGTTAAATTGGTTACTCGCTTTAGTGCCTAAAACGCTCTGGATATTTACTTATCTTCGTAATGCATCTCTATTTCTAATACACCTTAACAAACCAAAACGAATCCAGGGTTTACCGATTTTCTTTATTTTATGGAACTCTTTTAGTTGACGAATGTTCATGCTTTTACCGTTAATCGTTGGGTCAAAATTGTATATTAATGGTTATATATTTCGGACATATATTTCAAGACTTCTCAGTAATCATTTTTAAGTAAAATAAAAATATTATCTACAAAAAAAAGCATTTACCTCAATATGTTATAAAATGTGAACTATAGTTCTAGTATTACACAACCACGGAAAATAGTTAATATAGAAAAAAACAAATAATGTTCTGGGAAAACTTACATGTTAAGTCCAATTTGAAGTATCTGATAAATAATTAAAAAGCATTTCAATTATGAAATTGTAATCTCAATGCCATTAGCGCGAAAGCAATCACGAAGACATTAAGTACCACACATTAGTATTGGTGCCGACCTGTATGCAGATGCGAATCTAATCCCGGGCTCAATTAGATTCTATCGGCTTAGTTACATTCGTGCATCTGATTGAATACAGAAGTGGACTTGAATCTTTATATGTTTTATATCAAAATTTTAATTAATTTTGTCTGTTAATTATTTTCGTATTTTTTTTTTAATATTGACTTAATAAATGTTGATTTTTTTACTAAAAACGATATCAAATTTATATAATTCAATCAAAAAACAATATAAGCTCATTAAATATTAGGGTCAATAACTTTCTATCGTGGTTTACATTAAATAAAGCAATATGTATTCAGTTCTACAACAACAATAAACAAGTGACACAATAAGGACAAATATATAATTTATTCTTTATAATTGTTAAACCATTGGCAACCTTGAAAAAATAGCACCTCTTTAATTTTCATGCATAAATCTCAGCACCCAACATGATTATCACTTGCCCTTCTATTGTCAGTTTAATTTTCAATAATATAAATAAAACTCATTCATAACTAACAACTATCTTCTCCGGGCCGTTCAAAGCAAATTTTATATCGTAAATTTATATACAAAATTTCTTTGAACACGCTCTTTTCCGGAATTACCAATTTGGATGAATCTTTTTGTATTCTTAGTTATAAACTAGTTATTGAGATTATATATTACAGACGAACGAAAACCAAATTCTTAGATTTTACATATTAATATATTATGTATATACCAGTTTCATTACGCTCTGCAAGATTGAGAAAAATGGTGGTGATTGGCACGGCACAAATATCCTATAATCTCATATTTAATTTCATAATACTGGATTTTCCCTTTCAACAACAACATTATAGTATGTCTATACATCTACACTAATATTATAAAGAGAAAAGATTTATTCTTTTGTAAGCGATAAAGTAACGATAATCTCAAACTACTGAACTAATTTTAATAATTCTTTTACTAATTGAAAACTTTAGGTATATCAAAAACCAAACTCTTATATTTTATTTATTTATATATAATACCAGATTCAATATGCACCACAAGATTAAATAAATAATTGGCGGTTAGTGGCAATGTCAAAAATATATTTTTTTAATCTGATATTTAATTTAGTCATTTTGCAATTTTCGGATTAAACGCAAGATTTTTAGTATGTCTATACTTCTTTCTATACTAATTTTATATAGAGGAAATGTTTATTTTTGTTTCGTTACTGTCCAAAACGATTTTTAATTTAAAGATGTTTGTAAATTTTTGTTCTCATTTTAAAATATAGAAATCGGGCCAGCGATAGTTTCAGGAGTACATATGGTAAATATTTCTAAGCAAATCTTTCATCATTTCACATATCTCGGCTAATATGGGCTATATTTATTAGCCGAGCGATATAACTCTAAAATCATAAACATTGCAGTGTTTAAAAAACAAAAGTTCCTTCGCAACCTTTCAAGAAATGGTGTCAAAAAATCTTAATATTTGAGCTAAAAGAATTTCTGAAGTTCTTTTAACGATATTATTATTAATATAATAAATAGATACAAATATTTTCAGTCACCCACTTTGTAAGTTTAGCAACCGCAAACTTTATTTATTGACTACACTGTAATTTGTGAAAATTGCACGGCGGCAACATGCACTAACCAGCTGACAGTGAACATCGTTCACTTCACACTTAAACGAGGAGTAATTAGATGTTGCCGATTTTGACCACGAGAATGAAGAATTCATTAAGGCTCTACAGTCTTCTTTATATTCCACCGAAGAGGCTAACGAAGATGAAGAGCAAACATCATATATAGGTAATTATATTTTCGCCGCCTCTAAAACGCTCGTTAATTTGATAAAATTTTAAATTAAAATTATTTAAAACAAATAAATTGTTTTGATTTTTCTAAAAATAAATTTTGAATATTTTTTTTTAAATATTTCCCTGTCCTTTTCTTTCATTTTATTATGGCATCTGAACATAACATAATTAATTATAATAACTTAAAAATCCAGGATCAAACTAAAGCGCTAAATATTTTTTATTTGTACGAAATATAATTAAATAAAATAAAAAAAGTTCGTTACTATTGCAGGTAAGGAAATGAACTGTTATTTGTTAAGTACATAAACATTCAGGATATTTTTTTTAATTTATTTGTTAAATTTTTACCATTAACTATGCGTACCTTGAAATTTTCGACCTTACGCCCGGTGGTCCAACATTGAACATCCTATAGCTCAAAGAGTATGGACATTAGAAAAAAAAGTTTTAAACAAAAGTTGTAGAGAATAAATGGATCTTTAAAATTGGATAGATGCATTTTATTGATTAAATCATTTATTTTAGGTGTTATCGGCCGAGATAGAAAACCGGTTCATTAAATATCCATAAATCGTAAACGGTAAATTTTACAAAAAAAAATCAGGAAATAAAATACGCGGAATTTTATTTTGTACCAAATTAGTTTCAATAACTTTTGCCCTAAAGTACATAGTTTCCGAGATATCGGCCAAAAACGTTTTTCAAGATTACGCCTGAAGCTCCACCCGAATCTGTCAGCATTTTGTGATTTTATACTCAGTAAGTGATCCTTAACGTTATAAAATAAAAAAATGGATCGGAAATTTAGTGCAAAGTTGACCACAAAAGCGTCTATTTTTACTGTAGTATAAAATATAATATATATTATATATAATAAGGGAAAATAAAACAGTATTTGGCTAAACAGAACCGTTGATGTGCGAGTGGGAACGGCACTTGCATGATTTTTGAAGTGAAACTTCTTTAGAATCGTTGTGATTTGAAACTCGATGAAACTGAAATGCGACACGAAAACAAGACAAACATTTTAAATAAAACTATCACTTCGATTAATTTTTGGTTCCCGACGTTCCGAATGCTTTACAGCAATCATGGTCACTGGAGAGACTAAAGTTATAGACGTCTAAAACACATACTTGTTACAGACAGTGCCTACCCACTATTTTACAAAAATAATTTCAAAAATTTAAAAATGGCAATAAAGTACCTTACAATATTTGTTGATTTTTATTTCTAAACATTTAAAAAAAAATAATAAGTATTGTAATTAAATATAGCAATATTATTTATTAAATTATAGCTGTTATTTTTATAAATATTACAAATAAAAAAAGTGACATTTTAAAAATTTACATTTTTTTAAATATGTAATTTTTTTATATTTATATATTTACACATATTAGCATTATTTACTAAATAGTAGCAAATTTACAAATATTTTTATTTGAAAAACACGGGTTGAGCCGCGGACAATGCCAATCTATACATATAATAAAATTCTAACTGAGTCAAATCTGTACATTAAATATTTTTTGGAAAATCTTATTGAAATAGACATTATTATCGATACAGAGGTGAAATCTATAGTTTTTAGAATTTTTGTCTGTCTGTCTGTCTGTCTGTCTGTTACCGCATCACAGAAAAACTAATGGACGGATTTTAATGAAATTTGGTATAGTCATAGCTGATTATCCGGGTCAACATATAGGATACTTTTTACCCCAGAAAAATATCTCATTTCTGAGAAAAAATACAAAAACTGGTTAGAATAAAAAAACGATGATACTATATACATTTTAGCTAGTTAACGTACAAAATATGACAAAAACTATTAAAAATAGCTAATCTTGTAAAAGTATATCAATAGCACTATTTTATTCATTAAAAAAGTTATTTTAATGAATATTTATTTTTGTATTATTTAGATATTTGTCAATAGATGTCGCCATATGTCTTTAAAATACGTAGATTTTAATTCCAAAAAATTGAATGTACAAATTAGACCTTTCTATGGTTTTATTAGAATTACTACTAAATTACCCGCGGCTCTGCCTGTGCTCAAATTATCAAAAAACAATCTTTTTGGCTTTATAAATTAGTTACATCTATAGATACATTAAAATTTAACTAAGCCGTATCTGTGCTTTAAATATTTTTTGGAAAACTTTATTGAAATACACATTATTATTGCTAACAGAGGCCGAACCTATAGTTTTAAGAATTTTTATCTATACTATACTAACTATATATTCGGCGTCCCTATCGATAATAATGACTATTTCAATAAGATTATCAATAAGATTTTCCATAAAATATTTGATGTACAGATTCCTCAGGGAATCTATTATATGTATTTAATTTTACGTTTATTTTATATCATTTGAAGGTACAGTGAGTTAATGTATACATGAGTAAATATTTAAAGAAGATTTTGTGATGTCAGTTAAGCTTTTCACGTAATTCTAAACAATGTAAATAAACCAATAAATAAACTTAGGTACATATCAGAACAACTACACTATGCTCTCCGAATCCATTCCAATAACACATTTCTGGAAGGTTTAAGTCCGTTTTCACTTTAATAAATTCTCTATTAGAATTAGATATTATTATGACAGATATAGAATTAACTATTAGAACGTTAAATAATTATGGTGAGAATTTTCCTAACGTTCTACATAAAATACACGTTATCAGTAAATGTAAAGCGCCGTTCCAGGTATTTTACTATAAGCCCCTTACTTATATACTATAGGTATCATAAGCTCCTTCAATATCGGTATATTGGAAATTGATCGCAGTATCAGTACAACAGAATATGTTCCCGATATATACGAAATAATTGCATACACGAGATTTCGCCTATAAATTATATAATTATGTAATATATTATTAGAAAAGTCCTATTTCCATAACTCTCCATGAATCACATGAATAAAAGTTACATCCATGTGTTGTTTCTCAGACCCCATACGTACATGAATATAATGAATGGATTATTTGTATTCATCATTATCATCAACATTCATCTTATTAACAAACTATAGTTTTTATCTATTTAAGTCAAAGAATAAAATTAAACTCATTTTAATACTTTAGGTATATTACAAAGAAACAAAAATGTCATATTTTTACAAAGTAAAACGAAGTATCTTCTTTAACTGAAGATCCGCTAAGAAATTGTTATTTAAAATTAGTGTCAAAAATCTTTAAATATTTGTAACGTTAACATTATCAGGAACATATTATACATAAAACATAAGTTGAAAATTTAAAAACATTTTAATCTATATCTAAAATAAAATGCTTTGTCCTGACTGACTGACTGATCGATCAACGCACAGCCTAAGCCGCTGGTCGTATAAACGTGAAATTTGGAGGACGTATTTATACAACGTACCTTATATAATGTAGGCATTTTTTTTTGTTGACGCTGGGGAAACCCATCATGGGGACCCTGCCCGCCGTTATAACGGACAAGGTACTGTGAGACTCCTACTCACTAAAACCCACAGCAGAACCCGTCGCTGCAGTGCAATGGGGCGTTACAGGATCGCTTGCGCATTCACTACAACACCCCTGCGGATAATGTAGGCATCCGCTAAGAAAGAATTTTTCGAAATTCGCCCAATAAGTGGTTAAAATAGGGGATTAAAGTTTGCATGAAATTGTCATTCTTAATGTGAAATACATGCAACGTGGTATTTAGCGTTAAAATAAAAAATAAGAAAAATATTTATAATTTTTTTTTGGTAATAAAGTTTGTATGGGAAAAAAATATTTATGATCAGAATTAAAACTATATCGCTTCTATTTAAAATGTTATGAAAATAAAATATTACGTGTATATCATATTCAACTAGCGACTCACCCTTGCTTCGCTCTGGTTCGCCTCTAGGAAAATTAAAACAAACCTATCCAACGGGAACCGTAAATTTTTCCAGAATAAAAAGTTGCCTGTGTGTTATTCCAGACTATAATCTATCTCTGTGCCAGATATCCAGATTCGTTCAGCCGTTCTGGCGTGAAAGAGTAACAAGCATCCATACTCACAAACTCACATTTATAATATTAATATGGATGTGCGTAGAGTACAGCATTGGTAATATTGTTTCAGAATCTGTAAACAAAATAATAAACGAAATATACTTATCACAATTCTCGTTCAGATAGATTTTAAAATAAAGTCATCAATTAACGTTGGAAATGGTAATGGTAATATTTTAAAATATAAATAGTAGGAAAATCTTATTTACAATTTTCAACACTTTGTTCAACGTAATATTACGTTACTATTTTATTGGTGCACGTTCAAAGAACTTAGTAGCAGCTTTGTTTTGTTTTACTAAGATATTGTTTTTAAAATGAACAGAGTATTCAAAATGTTTTCTTATTCTTTACTTCATTATAAAAGTATGGTATAAAGATCTTTTTATACTATTCCTATTAAATAGTACTATTAAAATCAAGTCCTAATTAGAGAATTTACTTGCGTAAAACATAAAAAGATAATTTTATGAGATGTTTTATATCTTCTACAATACAAATGAAATCAAAGAGTTCGAACTTAACTGTTGTGTACTGCCGTCGGCCGACAGGGACTGCTTACTACGAAGGTCACGGTCTGGTCGGGGTGAATGTACGTAATGATCTTACAGATATTTGTATATCATACAAGGGTACTAAGTACAATATCTCCATTCTCCATGAAAAAGACTGTTTTTTAGTTTTTCGGTAAAGGATTTTATTATTGTGTCAACAATATTTCTATAAATTATGTAAACAGCCTACAATCACGCGTAAAGAATGATCTACATGATACATCTTACTTCAGAAATGGCCGAAATAGCTATTTTACAAGAGATCATATGTGAGATTATCTCACGAGTGAGTGTTAACACAGTATTTGGTTCCGTCACTCAGAAAACAGTATTCGGATTATGTCACAATGCCACATCTGACGGCAAGAGGAAAATTAAGTGATACGCATTGACCATCCATAATTATAAATGTGAAAGTGTGTTTGTTTGTTTGTCCTTCTTTCATGTGGAAATAGAGTGACGGATTGGCGTAGTTTTCTGTGTGGAGATAGTTGGAGGGTTGAAGAGTGACATAGGCTACTTTTTACCACGGGAGATTATCTCATTCCTAATCCACAGAAATACACGTTATAATACAACCAAAAAAATATTTATGATCAGAATTACTTGAAACTTGGTATAAATGCTCTTCAATACAATTAAATAAATATGTGTATTAGCATTTTTCGTAATTAATCCCATAATGGGGTATAATATGGAATGAAAGTATGTATGAAACTTATCTTTTTATAGTTTTAGCGCGAGCGAAGCCGCAGCTTCTGCTAGTTACTTTGTATTTTTCAAAATTTGAAAATTATAATTATCAACCTCGATAATAATGTATGGCAAATCGTCGTTATAAAATAAAATTTTTGTTTTGTAATATGTGCTTACCTATTTAAAATATTATTGAACAAAAGAATAAGCATAATAATATGTACTTATGAGTAATTTTGATCGCTTTTGAATATTTTTTTAATCGCTTTTGTAGAATAATAATAGGTTATTTTTATATAATTAATATTTTTCAATTTATAATTTTACCTTCTTCGTTTATATATTATCAAGATGATGCAAAATACCAGTGACTTTTACTATTAAAATGATTAAATTAACTATGAAATTAACACAAACGTTATAAAATACTATATTATGTGACGGTTGTGAAACTTGTAACAACATCTAACTAAACCATAAGTTTTTTGATAAGTCAGTATTTAAACGATAGGGGGTTGGGGGTGTTACAGGTTGCTGGGGTTTGAGGGCAGGTCAGAGAGTGATGTTACACTACATATATCGATTTAATTATATCGACACATATTTATACGATTTCAGCAACTTAAAATATTGTTTTATACGTTTTTTTTAACATTATAAAATTTATTTTTGCTATATTCATTGTCATTGTGAAATTTTTATTGAGCTATAGCCTCAACTGTATTCAAAATATACTGTTTGTACTGCTAATTTTTTGATATTATTAATATACTATATATATATATATATATATATATATATATATATATACATTTTCAATATTTTAATATTGAATTATTTCTGATGATTATGAAATAACTTCTTAATTTACTTCATTACTTCAGTTAACATAATATTAATTCAATTTAATTAAAATCAAACTTAAATTACGTATTATTATTTTGTTTACTTTTTTTCTATTCTATTTATTTCTATTTTGCATATTGTTTATTGTCTATTGATTATATATTTATTTATTGATAATTTTTATTGTTCCGTTGTACGGAAGAACACTATTTCTTGAGATACGGGTTTTTCCGTACAATATAACAATAAAAATTATCAATAAATAAATAATCTATAGAAATATTATTATGTATGAGTAATTTTGATCGCTTTTGAATAATTCTTTATTCGCCTTTGTAAAATATTAATGGGTTATTTTTATATAATTAATATTTTTGAATTTATAATTTTACCTTCTTCATTTATATATTATCAAGATGATGCAAAATACCTGTGACTTTACTATTAAAATGATTAAATTAGATTTGAAATTTGCCAGCATTAAAGAAACGTTATAAAATACTATATTATGTGACGGTTGCGAAACTTGTAACAACATCTAATTAAACCACAAGTATTTTGATAAATCATTATTTAAACGGTAGGAAGTTGGTTGGTTTTTCTAGTTTAGGGTGCCAGCGTTGCCACTGAGTGTTAAGATATGTGCTTTGTCCAAATAAAGACGATTATTATTACTAATTTATATATATATATATATATATATATATATATATATATATATATATATATATATATATATATACTCGTGTGTCATTTTTTTCTATAAACCGCCTATTTTCGCCCAACTAAGCTAAAAGATTAAGAGATTGTGTCGAAATCAATTTTACCTTGGATATAGAAAACTTGTTATTATTTTACATAACTTAATTGAACTCCATGTCAAAAATAGTATTTTTTTGCAATGTAACTGTTGTTGTATGTTTTTGAAGGTAAAGATTTAAAAAATATTATCGATATCGATAGCCAAAATGATAAGCAACACTAAGAAGCAACAGGGTGTTGGACGCCTGCGCGCACCCACCCCACCTCCTTTAAATTGCCCCGCAGGACCGTTTGGGTCTCAAATCTACGCCTGCCTCCGACCGAAGAGGAGGTCCTCCTGAATAGAAGGTATCTCGCGGAAAGTAGCAATGTGTTTGCTACCCGGGCTGTAAACCGTGTTTTAAGACTGGATGCTGTGTTTTTGGTGAAAATGTTTAGTAACTATGAACTGAGTGGGTGCCTGTTTCTGTGAGCAGTGGTGAAAACCAAAGGTAGGTTTTATTTAAGTGTTTAATATTTTCATAAGTCACCACGTGAGATACTTGGATGCTTTTTTAAAATAAAATATCACTTTTTATAAAATTGTAAAGCTATTGTAAGTTATAATAATAATTATTATTTTTTACTTTTTAATATATTTCTATTAATTATGATATTTTTCTAGTACAATTATTTCATGCGACTATACCTGGTTTAATTATTATTTGTAATAAATTTTTTTATATATTTATATATATTATTTTGCTTTTACGCGTTTTTGTTTAAATTATTTAATTGAAAATTTTGTCAAGTAAAAATCTTAAAATTAAAAAAAAAACAAGCCGAGTGTATCAGAACGTGGTGGCTGATTTTTATACATGATCAGTAATAAATTATTCCCTCGCTATATTAAAGTGAAATACGAGAAAAATTTATAACTGATCTAATAAATATAGGTCTCCCGAGGGATTAAGAAAACATCACAAGTTCGAGAAAGTATCTACATTATAGTGGTAAGAAAAATAAGTAACAAGTCTATGTAGTATATGCTACGTACCGCCCTACACCAGTAGCAAAATAGTAGGTATTGTATTCAGCCCTTTTTAACATCCCACTGCTGGGCATCGGCCTCCCTTTGCTACAAGGGGGATCTGACCACCTCGTTAGCTAAGACTTCACATGTCTTTCAAAAACTTACAGATAATCTCACGATGTTTTCTTTCACCGTAAGACAAGTGGTAATCATGTTGGAAAAGATTCGAATATGAAAATATCAGAAGTGTAAGTAAGACCTGGGATTTGAACCTGCTTCACTCGGTTTCGCAAGCGAGCGCGTTAGCACTGAGCTACAACTGTCTTTTAACTTAATAGTAGGTATATCTTAGTTTTTAATTACCATATATCACGTCACAATTAATAAAGATTTTTAATTTATTATAAATTATGACCGTATTTGAATTCGAACTTGTAACCGATGATTTTTAAATTTTAAGCACTCAGCTACTACGGCACCAAAGTATCGGAAAAACTATAAACCTAAAGAGAATTGCCAGCCACTTTACACTTTTACAAATTGGCCGTCGGAAACTGTAGTTATGGAGGTTCTTAGAACTTTAGCTGTAAATTCACTTATTTGTTTTTATAATAACAAATAACATCGGAATCGTTAGTAAAATCAACAACATATTTCAAACGAAAACTTAGAAAAATTACAGTAATAGGTACTACACAACCTAGATTTACGCGAATATTTTAAATAAAACTATCTTTTCGGATTTTGTCGCGGATTTATTTGCATTTTTGTTTCCCGACGTTTCGAATGCTTTACAGCATTCATGGTCACGGAAGAGACAGGTGTTACATGTCTCAAAGGTATAGTTGTTACAGACAGCCTACCCACAATTAACAAAATGAAAATTTAATTAATTAAAAAATGAAAATTTTTAATTACCTTACAATATTTTTTAACTTTAAACATTTTTATAATTTAAAAAAAAACAGATAGACAGACCGACAGACCGACAGACAGACAGACAGACAGACAGACAGACCGACAGACCGACAGACAGACAGACAGACAGACAGACAGACAGACAAAAATTCTAAATGTCTCATTTATGAGAAAAAATACAAAAACTGCAATGTAAGAGTATACTAATATGTAAAACCTAAGAATTTGGTTTTTGGTCATCTGAACGCGGGCAGAGCCGCGGGCAATGCTAGTTAATACATATATTTAAAAGATTAAACTTTACATTTATATCACTACAATTTCCATAGCGAAATATATTGTCCTCAACACGTTTTCATTTAATTATAACGAATTAATTGAAGAGAGCAGCTTACCGAAACCATCAATTAGTGTGTAATCACACGTCACAGGAAACAATCAGACCATAGGTTATACGTTGTAATGGCTGCTACTGCATTGTTTTGCTACAAAGTTTATTTTACAATCTTATTCCATTACAATATACAATATTATGTACTTTCTACAATAAATATACAAAGATAATGGTAAGCTAAAAACTTATGTAAATATTTTATTCTAAGCAAGTGACAACGCTTATTGTCAATTCAATACAATGGCTAATACCATAAGAGATAGAAATTATATAATTTTATCTTACCTAAGCTCACAGGCTCTTCAAGATACCACATATAAATGTGAGGTCTTAGTCAAGTTGTCTTTTTGAAATCGATTTTGTTGAAAACTGAAAAACATAATTATGGAAACAATATTACCTGATGGGCATATGGCCTTACCGTAGCGGATTCACAGGAGGGGTGTAGGAGAGGGGTAGGGGGAGATGGATGGGGATGGGGAGAGGGGGAGGGGGAGGGAGGGGAGAGGGGGAGGGGTGCAGGGAGGGCAGAGGGGGGGAGAGGGGGGGGGGGAGAGGGGGAGGGGGGGGGGAGAAGAGGATGTGGGGAGGGGAGAGGGGGAGAGGGGGGGACTAAGGGGCTAATGTTCCCCCAAAATCATCGGAGTCCACGCAGGAGAAATTTCAAATTAAACTTGATAATCTTGATAATGTTATTAAAGTATTATACTGTTAACAAAGTCCTATTAACTTTTTAAAGTGGACTGAAAAAAAATAATTTAATACTCTTAATTCTGAACTCAGTGATCTACGCCTTAGAAGGCAGCTGCTATTAATACGATTTTTGCCTTGCATAAAAGAGCACTTCAAGCAATTTATAGTTTAGGTCCTAAAGTATCTTTAAAAGATAAGACTAAAGGAGAAAAAGAACAAGAATACATATTGACTGTTGCTTCTGTATGTTTGTTAAAATATACTTACACGAATTTTGAAAGAAGTGTGGCATGCTTATTGCATAAGATTAATTCTAGGAGCAAACACAAACTTGAAATGCCTGTTTACACTGAGTCAGTAATTCTTTTTATGGACAATATATACGATTTTACTACAGGATCCCATAAAACGTTCAAAAAGCTTCTATTACCAAATTCAAAAAACTTGAGAAGGATGGTCACATTATCACTATCAAATCAGCTTCTCACGGGATACTGAGTCACATTTTTCATCGCCGTTGCCCCAATCCTTAAGACATATAGTTTTTAATCTGGGTGGGCTAACAATAATGGCCTACGCTGCCAAATAGTGGACACTCACGTAGGAATTATTTCACAAATGTAAGGTCAGAGTGCTATAGAAAGGGCTATTTACTTGAGGGATAGTATTTTAAACGGGCATTTTCACTAAAAAACAAAAGTGATCAACATAACTCAAAGAGTTAGCACGCAGAAGTGATAGTGGGTTGGTCATGTCTGCTACAGATCTGACAACCATTGGAGCAGACAAGTTTTAGCTACGATACCACGTTTCGGTATGTGCAGAGTGGGACGCCGCGCGAAAATATGATCAGACGACATTGACAGGAATACAGGCTCTGACTTGAGCCCAGGATAGTGAAAACCAGCGCAACCTGAGAGAAGAGTACATTTAGCAGTGGAAGGACACGGGCTGCTTATTGATCGGCTTTTATCCTAGTATGAATATAAAAATTCAGTCCACAAACATCCAATAAAACTTTTGTTGCGAGCACGACGCATTTTTCTAGAGTTGTCATCCGCCAATGGTCTTAGAACTTATTGGAGTAGAAAACTCGTATACGTGTATAAATTGCCATTGTTCAATGTCACCATGACTAAGCCATGTTGTACAATGTCAACATGACTAAGCCATTTTTAAGTCATTTCTGATTTTCATGTGTCTAATTCTAATTAAAATATAGCAGTACGCTTTATTCGACATGCAATATTTTCTGTAAAAAAAATCATAATTTTGTGTATTATACACAAATCTAGTACGACGGTTTATTTAAGGATGTATGTACATTTGACAAACAATTATTTTATAAGCATATCGCGTGCAAACATTGATAAAACGATCTAGAATAAATAATACATTCTCCGTAGTTTCGCGTGTACTAAGACTTTTATAAATATTGCTTAAATCCCATATGAAATAATGGCGTGTACGTTTTGCGTGATGCATCATTTACTTTCAATTTACAGCATGATAAAAAAACGTTTAGTGTTATTATATATATATTAATACAAAAAGAGACTTTATATATAACTTGTACTGAACTTAAAAGTAATGAATCCTATAGATTAGTCCTCGTTCGTAATTAAGTTTCTGCACTACTCTTGGTACCTAAGTATAAAAATGAGCCTATCTAACATTTTTCTGTCTAATGATATACCCGGACTTATATATAAATTTACTTCAAATTATATACATATTTATCCAGTATTGGTATTTAACAAATACTCTTACTGACTTTTAAGGCAACTGTACTAATCTATACTTAATATTATAAAGAGGCAGTTTGTTTGGTCAAACGCGCTAACCTCAGGACCTATTAATCCGATTTGAAAAATTATTTTTGCTTTAGATAGCGGTTTATTGAGGAAGGCTATAGGCTGTATTTCATCCCGGAAAAATAACCGGTTCCCGTGGGATAGATTTGTTTTTGTCTAGGGACGAACCCGAAGCCAAGCGAGGATGAGTCACTAGTGGTTCATTAAAATGCGTAATTTCAGGACTAAGATCTACTGAAAGATACTTACTATACGGGATACTATACGAGACATTTTATTTGACTTATTAAAGAGACATTTTATTTGACTTATTAAACAAACCTGGAGATGATTATTTATCTATTTTCAATTATCAAAGATATCTGTCTGTCAATAAGATATTTATTTTATCATTAGCGACTCACCCTAGGTTCGCTCGGGTTTGTCCCTAGCTTGACTCCCAATACAAAGTTTCATCCCCATTTTCACCCCCTTATAGGATGATTTCCGGGATAAAAAAATTCTATGTCTTTTCTAGGGTCTCAAACTATCTTCTTACCAAATTTCATCTAAATCGGTTCTGTAGATCCAGAGATTACCCCCTACAACGTCTCAAGCTCACAAACTTTACTTATCTCTTTATAATATTAGTATAGATGACTTTTTCAGATACTAATTTAAAAAAATCAATTTGCATGCATTTAACTGTAGTTAAATGTACATAGGTCTAGCAAATATTTGAAGAAAATAAACCGAAATAAAACGACTATTTAGTATTCATTAATAAAGAACAAGGTGTGTCAACTGAGATAACGAACGTATAACCCCTAGCTCTATTTAGTTATTTAGCTTATATTAAGAAAATAATAAGTTTTCATTTTGTTCGTAACGAAAAATATGTACTGTCTTTCCTATAATTTTATTTAAAATTCGATGGCTTCCATAAATATAGGTACCTACTCGAGCTATTGTAGAGCCCACGTATAGAGTGTGAAGTCTTTACATCTTAAAATTGAATATTACAATAAATAACTTGTTTTTAATAAAATATGTTACCTGTACTAATATTATAAAGAGGCAGAGTTTGTTTGTTTCGTTTATTTGTTTTGTTTGTTTTTTGTTTATTTGCTCATTCGTTCGTTCGTACGTTCATTTGTTTGTTTGTTTGATTGAACGCGCTAATCTCAGAAATTACTAATCCTATTTGCAAAATCATTTTTGCATTAGGTTATCCGTTTGTTGAGGAAGGCTATAGGCTATATATCATCACGCTACTATTCAAGAGAACGGAGCAGTAATCATAAATGTCAACAAATCTGGCAGATTTCCATACATAATTATAAATATATATAATAATATTATTATATTAAGACTAATATAATAACGAGGTAAAGTTTGTAAATTGTGAGTTTGTAACTTTGTAAGGGGTAATCTTTGGATCTACTGAACCGATTTAGATGAAATTTAGTAAGAAGATAGTTTGAGACCCTTAGAAGGACATATAATAATTTTTATCCCGGAAATCATCGTTTAAGGGAGTGAAAATGGGGATGAAAATTTGTATTGGGAAGCAAACTAGGGACGAACCCGAGCGAAGCAAGGGTGAGTCGCTGGTATTTAATATAATTAGTACACTAATTTTAAAAACTTAATAATGAACACTGTGGCCAATTTGTAAAATTAATAATGTTGGTTATATGTATTCAATAGACTTGCTTATTCAAAAATATTAAATTAAAAAATAAATAACATAAAATAAAAAAATAAAAATATTTGATAAAAAGAAAAAATACATTAAATAAAAGTATAAAAAATATACGAGTATATTATAAAGCATTTCAAAAAGGTTGAATTTTTTGCTTTTACAGTATTGCAATACCTCCTCTGTTCTTACGTTTAGAGGTATTGTTGTGGAAATTGACTTTGGGATGGCCGAGCGGTTGCTGTAACGTTGTCATATGAACCAAGTCATGTGAAAAATTATTGCCCTAATCTGTTTCGGGCCCATCAATTTGGAATAGTATTCATACATCAAAAATATTTTAGACTAGATAGCTCTTATTGTGCTTAAGTGTGCTAAACTTGGTTACCTTTTTTAAAAACACTCTTAATGAAAAAAAAAAACACATTCCTTAAATTAATATTTGATCCCAAGTGCACTATTATAATATACTATACTAGCGACTTACTCTCGCTTAGCTCCGGTGCTTCCTGTATGTTCCATATGTTTTAAATATAAATAGTGTTTACTAGTATACCTTAGGAGATAGACATATACGTACTTGATATTGAAGATTTTTCTGTAGGCCGTTTTAAGACCTATAGAAAAATCTGCAATATCAAGCCATGTAAATTTCTAAGGACAACTCTATTGAACCAGTTATTGTGGTTTCCCGTGGGAATGAAAATTTTTTATGTAGTAAAAGGTATATCGTAAATGTTAACCCAAGTAATAAGATATAACTGCACAAAATTTTGTTAAAAAGGGGTTCAGCACTTTTTGCGTGAAACTCGCACATCCAAACGGACAACCAACAAAATTTAAAACCTATTGTTTTGGGCCCATACTCTGTACACAATACGTTACAGTCTATACAGTGTTATAAAAAAAAATATAATACATATATATATCTATCTTCTTCTTCTATATATATATATATATAAAAATGGATTCCTATTTCCCTTGATCACGCCATCACGCGTGAACGGCTGGACCGATTTAAATGAAATTTGGTAAGAAAATAGTTTGAGACCCTGGGAAGGACATAGGATACTTTTTTATCACGGAAATTATCCCTTAAGGTGGTGAAAATCGGGATGAACGTTTGTATGGGGAAGCAAGCTAGGGACGACCTGACGGTGAGTCGCTAGTAGTCTTGTAAAAAAATATTTCATGTAAAGATTTCGTTGAGTTACTGTTTTATAATATGTACAGATAAATAAAATATTTCTTATGTTCGTTTTGTTCAGCGCTTCCCTCGGTATTTTTTCACCAATAAAAAGCCTATGTTTTTGAACTATCTGCAAAAATTGACTTGAACGTTTTGGTCCGTTGTTGTGTTAAAGTAGGACAGATTGACAAATATTTCTATAAAACTTTGCTGATATTTATTCTGAAGGAAAGCAATAAAGTATCTCAAACGTAATAAACAAACCTCAACATTTAAGTAAGTTAACAGTACGAATCAAAATAAAAAAAGTCTTAGCGACTTGAGTTCTACGCTAGTTTGAAAGAAAAAGAAAGATTGAAAACGATATAATTTACAATATTTATATTCTTACAGCTATTCGCTCTGTGAACCGCAGAAAAAATGAAATTGAATTGAACCAAAACAATTTAAAAGTTTTATGCGTAATAGCATTTTTTCTCGAAAGATTGAAGATTCCTTCCTCGACCTAATTGTGTTTATATATGTTGTACACACAATTAAATATTAACAAAAATATTGGATTAGAAAATTCAGTTATGTGGTTTAGAAACAAATAAATGACTTTTACGGGTTTTTCTTTTACATAAAAGCGGCGATATGATTTACCGTCGGAGCTTCGAATGGCCGTGTCCCGCCGCGAATCTTGATCGACGTAGCATTTCAATTTATTTTATGAGTCGACACCTTTTGTGCGCTTATACTGAACAAAACAGCGCGTATTGTCAAAAATCAATAACACCTGTTCATAATTTTTCTCAATAATAGAATTAATTAAAAAAAAAAAAATTAAAAAACAAAAATTTTGCAAGTTCTTTCAGAACTTTCTATTTTACAGAATATTGGAAACTAGCGAGTCAACTTCGCTTCCCTCAGGTTCGTCCCTAGGTACGTTTTGACGCTTAGTATGAGATAGTTTATTTTTTCAACCTTTTTTGCCTGAATTTTTTGGATGTTTTAATACTTATTCTGCTATTCGGGGTGAAGACAAATCCAATAAAACAAAAATCATAAAAATCGGTCCAGCCGTTCTTGAGTTATAAGTGTGTTAACAAACCCGACTTTGTTTTATATACTTAAATAGATAATTAAAATAATAAAATGCTTTCTGCTATCATACTTAGTAAAATCTGGTTTTATACTAATTTTTATTTCAAACTGAATGCTATTAAGATAGTCTGCTATCGAATAGCGAGCGAAAGAAGAATGATGATAGTCCAATGTTCGCAGCTGCCATTGCATCGAGGAGCCACTTAAGTGATGGATACTCGTTGTTTCGTTTATTTGAGTGCATCTACCTATTATACAAACATTATTTATTGCAAATTACTTAATTTATATATAATTATAAATCTATTGTATCATGATAATTACAAAAAAGATATTAAATGAAAAAAGATATTAAATGAATTACAAAAAAGATATTATATAAAATGAAACTAGGGACGAACCCGAGCGAAGCAAGGGTGAGTCGCTGGTATTTAATATAATTAGTACACTAATTTTAAAAACTTAATAATGAACACTGTGGCCAATTTGTAAAATTAATAATGTTGGTTATATGTATTCAATAGACTTGCTTATTCAAAAATATTAAATTAAAAAATAAATAACATAAAATAAAAAAATAAAAATATTTGATAAAAAGAAAAAATACATTAAATAAAAGTATAAAAAATATACGAGTATATTATAAAGCATTTCAAAAAGGTTGAATTTTTTGCTTTTACAGTATTGCAATACCTCCTCTGTTCTTACGTTTAGAGGTATTGTTGTGGAAATTGACTTTGGGATGGCCGAGCGGTTGCTGTAACGTTGTCATATGAACCAAGTCATGTGAAAAATTATTGCCCTAATCTGTTTCGGGCCCATCAATTTGGAATAGTATTCATACATCAAAAATATTTTAGACTAGATAGCTCTTATTGTGCTTAAGTGTGCTAAACTTGGTTACCTTTTTTAAAAACACTCTTAATGAAAAAAAAAACACATTCCTTAAATTAATATTTGATCCCAAGTGCACTATTATAATATACTAGCGACTTACTCTCGCTTAGCTCCGGTGCTTCCTGTATGTTCCATATGTTTTAAATATAAATAGTGTTTACTAGTATACCTTAGGAGATAGACATATACGTACTTGATATTGAAGATTTTTCTGTAGGCCGTTTTAAGACCTATAGAAAAATCTGCAATATCAAGCCATGTAAATTTCTAAGGACAACTCTATTGAACCAGTTATTGTGGTTTCCCGTGGGAATGAAAATTTTTTATGTAGTAAAAGGTATATCGTAAATGTTAACCCAAGTAATAAGATATAACTGCACAAAATTTTGTTAAAAAGGGGTTCAGCACTTTTTGCGTGAAACTCGCACATCCAAACGGACAACCAACAAAATTTAAAACCTATTGTTTTGGGCCCATACTCTGTACACAATACGTTACAGTCTATACAGTGTTATAATAAAAAAAAATATAATACATATATATATCTATCTTCTTCTTCTATATATATATAAAAATGAATCCCTATTTCCCTTGATCACGCCATCACGCGTGAACGGTTGGACCGATTTAAATGAAATTTGGTAAGAAAATAGTTTGAGACCCTGGGAAGCACATAGGATACTTTTTTATCCCGGAAATTATCCCTTAAGGTGGTGAAAATCGGGAAGAACGTTTGTATGGGGAAGCAAGCTAGGGACGACCTGACGGTGAGTCGCTAGTAATCTTGTAAAAAAATATTTCATGTAAAGATTTCGTTGAGTTACTGTTTTATAATATGTACAGATAAATAAAATATTTCTTATGTTCCTTTTGTTCAGCGCTTCCCTCGGTATTTTTTCCACCAATAAAAAGCCTATGTTTTTGAACTATCTGCAAAAATTGACTTGAACGTTTTGGTCCGTTGTTGTGTTAAAATAGGACAGATTGACAAATATTTCTATAAAACTTCGCTGATATTTATTCTGAAGGAAAGCAATAAAGTATCTCAAACGTAATAAACAAACCTCAACATTTAAGTAAGTTAACAGTACGAATCAAAATAAAAAAAGTCTTAGCGACTTGAGTTCTACGCTAGTTTGAAAGAAAAAGAAAGATTGAAAACGATATAATTTACAATATTTATATTCTTACAGCTATTCGCTCTGTGAACCGCAGAAAAGATGAAATTGAATTGAACCAAAACAATTTAAAAGTTTTATGCGTAATAGCATTTTTTCTCGAAAGATTGAAGATTCCTTCCTCGACTTAATTGTGTTTATATATGTTGTACACACAATTAAATATTAACAAAAATATTAGATTAGAAAATTCAGTTATGTGGTTTAGAAACAAATAAATGACTTTTACGGGTTTTTCTTTTACATAAAAGCGGCGATATGATTTACCGTCGGAGCTTCGAATGGCCGTGTCCCGCCGCGAATCTTGATCGGCGTAGCATTTCAATTTATTTTATGAGTCGACACCTTTTGTGCGCTTATACTGAACAAAACAGCGCGTATTGTCAAAAATCAATAACACCTGTTCATAATTTTTCTCAATAATAGAATTAATTTAAAAAAAAAATAATTAAAAAACAAAAATTTTGCAAGTTCTTTCAGAACTTTCTATTTTACAGAATATTGGAAACTAGCGAGTCAACTTCGCTTCCCTCAGGTTCGTCCCTAGGTACGTTTTGACGCTTAGTATGAGATAGTTTATTTTTTCAAGCTTTTTTGCCTGAATTTTTTGGATGTTTTAATACTTATTCTGCTATTCGGGGTGAAGACAAATCCAATAAAACAAAAATCATAAAAATCGGTCCAGCCGTTCTTGAGTTATAAGTGTGTTAACAAACCCGACTTTGTTTTATATACTTAAATAGATAATTAAAATAATAAAATGCTTTCTGCTATCATACTTAGTAAAATCTGGTTTTATACTAATTTTTATTTCAAACTGAATGCTATTAAGATAGTCTGCTATCGAATAGCGAGCGAAAGAAGAATGATGATAGTCCAATGTTCGCAGCTGCCATTGCATCGAGGAGCCACTTAAGTGATGGATACTCGTTGTTTCGTTTATTTGAGTGCATCTACCTATTATACAAACATTATTTATTGCAAATTACTTAATTTATATATAATTATAAATCTATTGTATCATGATAATTACAAAAAAGATATTATATAAACGTAATTCGTAGACTTAGGTTATTCTTAAAATACCTATATTTTTTTAAGCGATTACATTACTAATCCCCAACCCTAATAGATGGCTATTTATAAGGATTTGTTTTAAGGATTGATTTATTTTTCTTTAATAACGATGTAAAAGAAAAAATAGGAATTAATGTATAACTATAATAATAAATTAGAATCTTACATGAAATAATATTAAAAAGAATAACTAAGCACATAAAAAAGTCGTAAAAAGGAGTCATGCTGGAAAGGCGAACCAAAAAGGTAAATGGGATATAAAGGAATATCAATAATGACCACGTAACGCGACCAACGTACGTCATGGTTATAGTACGATATTGCTCCCGTCTTATGTGGCCATGCTGTATTTCCGGGTAACTTATCCGAGTACGTGAGAATATCTTTGTAAATAATTAACTTTGTTTTCGTATTACGTTACTGCGATATTTTATTTATATGTTAATATAATATAAATATAATATAATAAAGTGAGAAAATAAAATTAGTAGATTTAGGTCTACTTGAGTTTTTTTTAATCTGATTCAAATTTCTTAAATATATTCAGTCAACATTAAATAGTACTATTTGATGTTCGGTAAATCAATGAAATTGGTAAACTTAATTTTATTAGAAAAACTTAGTTTAACTACTAATATAGTAATATATTATGATCTGTGGTTTAACTTTATCGGGTGGATCTTTTAACAAAACTTTACTTATAAATGTATAAGAGTATTATAGCTTGTTATTGTACTTTAAAATAAAGCCAAGTCTCATTTTAATCGATTAAAAAAACGGATAAACTTCAATTTAATTATTTGTTATCATACGAAGCTGAGTTAATATAAAACTTTTATCTGTACGAGAAACAAATGAAAAATTATCCAAACCTCCAAAAGGCAATAGCTAATTTTAAATGACCATATTAAAAGTATTTGGTTATATTATAAATAATAATTTGTATAAATATATATGTATGTAGTAAACTTATTGGAAACGAATAGCTTATTACATTTTTATAATTATCTATATTACTAAGATAAAAACTTTTATGATTGTGAGCATTAGGAGCAATATTGTTAACGTCGACTTAAAATGAAGATTAAAGGGGAATAGTGAAATAAAAGACTGAGGATTTTTCTCGTGAAACAATGCTACGCTCGTACTGTTGCTACGGCGTAACGTGATGCCTAAATTTATGTTAAAGCAGCGTTTACACTAAGTACTCTGCCTTTTTTTCGCTAAATGAATGGCAGGTAATGAAACATTATTATTTAAGCTAATATTGTTTTTAAATAGAATATTTCATTCAATGAAGTATGTACTCGTAAAAAAATAATTAAACTTATGTTAATTACAAATGAGATATTGTTAATTTATTAACATTCTTTACATTTTTTTATTAACTTTTTTTGTTTACCATCAATTTATTAAAAACATACGAACATTTTTTTTAAATAAAGTATAAAAGATTTTGTTAAAGTAATATATTGTGTAAGTATATTATATAATTATACTACGCAGCAGGTGAATCTTTCAGAAAGCCTGTAATATAATCAGTTGAATGATTAAATTTCAACTTGGAATTTTCGTAATCAGTACTAATTATTAGCCTTTTCTTCTAATTAGTACTGGGATCTACCGTTGATAAATAGAAAACATATAATTGTAGGGGTTGTCAGTAATGACAAAATATAGAAGAAATTCATTATTTGCTTAATATCTTATTTCAATCATATTATTTTTAAAGGAAAAAATATTTTTTGCAACGTTGTGATCACTTGAGTGAGTGTAATATATATATATATATATATATATATATATATATATATATATATATATATATATAATATTATGATTGCTAAACAGATATGAGTAAAATTTAAAATGAGAATAGCTTATACCCCGGATTAACTAATATACCAGATATCTATTTTATTAATCGACTTAACATGCAAGGGAAGCCGGAGAAAACTAATGATTACATCAACATTTTAACATATAGATTACATCAAAATTTTACATTAATATCCAATCGTCAAACTTTCTTCTAATATGTATATTTTCAAATGAAACATTTACTCTATTCATATCTTAAGACCGAGATTTAACTCTATTTATAAAGTTCAGTCGCTGAGTGTACAGTTATTTAAATATAAAGAGTCCTTTGAAACGGACCCAACTGATAGCATTTAATGTTCTCCAAGAGTTGTTTTAGGTCCTACTTTACATAACGATCTTCGTATAAAGTCCAAATTTAAGGTTATTACGCTTAAATATGTGTGTAAGCAATGTTTGAGACTGCTTTTAAGGGCCGTTGTAAAAAAATTGTTATAACGTTTTGGGGTGACATTAAAGGGTGTTGGAAAATTGCTAGCGGACAGCAACAAAGGTTCTTTATACGCACAAAGGACTCAATGGACGAAGTGACCGCATTTTAAAAATAAAAACAGTCTTATTCTATCTTTTATAATTAAAAATATCAAAAAGTCTATCTTTGATAATTAAAAATACCTATGTATTAAGTACATCTAAAGTATACAAAATTATGTAAACAGCATCATTATAAAACAATGTGACACCATGCGTGAAGCAACAATAAATATTAATACAGTTTTCAAAGCACTCTTACGCTTTTTAATTTAATTGTAGGCCACTAAACTAAACCCAATATCGATATCAATATTATATCATATATATGAATGTTATTATAACATTTTTAATCAAGTTAAGCAGAGCATCCATCATAGCTAATAATTTAAACAGAATTGTACAGATACCTTTGAATTTTTATTAGCTATTATATTTTATAATAGGTTTTTGCACAACATTTGTAAAGATTATCCGTAGAAATAAACAATTGGTGCGATATGGCGGGCGTGTAGGGGTCAGATAACGCGGCGCGTGCGGGCGAATATGTTAGTGACGTACTCACTTTTAACCCGCGTACGTACACTCTTTGATGCACAATCGATGAAACACATCAAAGGATTAATTATATTTTTGCTACTGTTAGTGACAAATATTATTTGCGCTTTTACAAGTTTTATTTCGCTTCTTTAATCCGGTGGAACACGTGCTCTACCGAGAGAACTTAATTGAAGGATTATGTCATTTTACGCGTATTTAATGGCTAATGGATACGTAGGCCGACAGATTATGAAAAACAAAAGAGAAAATGAAAATACAGGAACTGTAGCTTATAATATTAATCACGCTTACAAAAATTTAATATACGTACCTACGTACGTAACGTAATCTCTATAATATAAAAATGAAGATGAGCAGCTGAACCGATGTCGCTAATTCTTTTTTTAGAAAATTGCTTTAAGTACGAGGATGGTTCTTACGGAGAGAAATATTTTAGATATGACCTGAAAAGAACTAAAAACAACACTTTTCTATACTCCCATACAAAAGATTCGTAATAATACTTAAAAGTCAATTTGAACTTTAATACCATACCATAAAGTTAAGTGTTAGTGGAGAGGTTCCGGGAAGGCAAAACAATTGAGTGACGTTAGTATCGTATAAATATTAATATCAATATTTGTCAATATTTATACGATGGTAACATTTTCATTACTCAAAAACAAATCTATACAGATAAATTAAATTGAGTGTCTGTTTCAAATTTCAAAATAACGGCTTTTTACAAAGTATACACGATACCTAAACAACATTTTTTACAATTTTTGTCTGTCTGTCTGTTTGTTCCGGTTAATCTCTGAAATGGCTAAGCCGATTTTGATGGGTCTTTTACTGGCAGATGGCTGATGTAATAAGGAGTAACTTAGGCTACTTTTATTTTAGAAAAAAATAGGGTCTCCACGAAAAAATTTAAAATCAATGAAATATTTAATAATATCCGATTCAAATAGGGAAGTTGTATACATACCCTAGGGACGAAGCCAAGCGAAGCGAGGGTGACTCGCTACTACGTAAATAAAATTTAGTTACATGATTAACTAAATTTTATTTACATATCTATATTTTAATGAATATCATCTATATTCACGTGTGACGGGAAGGTAATGAAATTCATAACGGTCATAAAGAGTACCTGCTTGTTGGGTTTGAATTATTTTTGGCAAACCACGTAAAACAGAATTAAGGTACAAACAACGTTTCTAGTAAAAGTAAAATGTTCGGACTGATAGATAATATGGTAATGAATGGTGAAAATTCCGAATGTAATTTACTGAGTAAGAAAAAATATAAATTTCCATTATAAGTGCAATAATTTTATCGCCTGAAAGTGGCCAAAACGCTTCAAATAATGACTGTGCATTTTTGGGGTAAGATAAAAGTAGTGCATCATCAAACGTGAGGTATTGCGAAGTCAATTTTAAATGTAAATCTTCTGCCAGGAACCTTGCTTTCACCGACATTTATTATTCAGTTTCATTGCTCCCGTAATCGGTGCATCAGTAAAAAGATCGAACAATATTCTCTGACCGGACAAATGTTTGTGCTGTTTGTAAACCGTACTCTCGATTTTTAAAACGTTTTTCGATTTAATTAATCTTGTTATTGTACCTTTTAAATTTTTAAAATAAAACACTATAGTAATTAAACAGTATCGATATACATACGTCGCTGTTTTCGTGTTATACCTTCCAATAAGGTTTATTAAGTAATAAGTAAATACTCGTATAATAAAACTGTAGAGATCGAATGTGTGTAAATAGAAACAAAAGCCTAAAAAGCGAGTCGGAGGGATGTAAGAAGAGAAATAGAACTAATCCAGTTTATTTTTCATTTTTTTTTGTTTCTCTGTCTGTTTGTCTGTTTTTTTGTACGGGCTAATCTTCGAAACTATTGAACTGATTTAAATGAAATTTTGCACGGTGATACCTTATATTCCCGGTCAATATTTTAGGTACTTTTCATCCCGGAAAATTATAAAGTTCCCGTAGGATATTTAAAAAACTATAGTAAGTTATAAAATACAATCAGTAATTTTTGTGTACTAAGCTGTATACAGCTTAGTACACAAAAATTACTGATTGTATTTTAATGAAACTTTACATTAATATAGTTCATACATCAGAATGACAAATAGGCTACTTTATATCCCGGAAAAATGTACGGTTCCCGTGAGATACTTTTGTATTTGTTTGTCTAGACTAGAGGCGAACCCGAGCGAAGTGAGGGTGAGCCGCTAGTGTTTAATAAAATCGTTATTAAAATAATATTCCTTTTATATTATACGTAGTGAAGAAAATTTAATTCAAATAAGAAATCTAAAAAAAAACACAAGGATCAAAAATATCTAATTTTGTTACAGAAAATATTATGTCAGGGTCGATATTTTCATAATATTCAAAATAAACTGAATCTAAAAGGGGAGAAATTGTTTGATAACAAACGCGGCATTGAGATAATACGGTTTAAATTGAAAACATTGAGGAAAAAATATGCAGACGCACGCGCCGCACCCGTCTTATCGTAACCTCATTGGCAATCTCCGACAGCAAGCGAACACCGATTTTATTTTGCACAATCCCCGCACATCTCTTCCTGTTAGGAATGTCTGTCTATTTAATATCTTACAAAATCATTTTATTTCTTTAGAGCAAGTACTTAATAAAATTTGCCTTTATATCGTTTTCTGTTTCGTTTATAACGTAACACAACCTATGAACAAAGCTAAACTCTGTGTTTAGTGGGTCAATATAAACAGTATAATATAATCATTAAAAACTATAACGGTCGGATTTCGTCAAATAAAAATAATTATACTTTCTTTAGATGTCGTGAAACAAATTCAGTGTCGTTATATAAAATACTAGTTGCGTTTTAACGTAAGCTCAGAAATGAGATATTTTCCCGCACAAAAAAGTATCCTATCCGTTGATCCGGATAACCAGCTATCATCATACCAAATTGTATCAAAATCTGTCCAGTGGTTTTTTCGTGGTGCTCTCACAGACAGACAAACAGACAAAAATTCTAAAAATTGTAGATTCGGCCTTTGTATCGATGATAATGTCTATTTCAATAAGTTTTTCTAAGAAATACCTATTTAATGTACAGAATCGGCTTAGTTAGAATTTTATTATAGATTATGTGATGTGAATTCTAACGTGCACCTCCAATTTTTATATTACCCTTCAGGCCAGTGCACTGGTAGAATAAACTAGGTGCATCGATTTGGGCATGCGGTCCAGACAAAGGAACCCGACCGTGGCATTATGATAATGCATCTCGAAATATCGCGCCTGAACCGAAACGGTAGTAATGCAAATGATATTACTTTTATATAGCATAAGATGCTCGTGCTGCGGTATAATAGGAAAGCGTGTAGAAAATACAAATAAATATAAAATTTAATAGATTTTACTTCAAAACTAATCATAACTGTATTTAAATTTATTTAATACTTGCCGTTCATTCCATGATTCGCACGAAAATATGTAAGTGGTTTATTTAGTAAGGCTGGGTTTAATTTCGGCATCCAACATGCTCTTAGAATGGAGTTTCTTCTTATTACTCGGCGGGAAGAATCATTAAAGGAAAAGGAAAATGTTTAATTTAAACTATATACCTACAGATTACTGTACTAGGTATATGCTATAAATATATTATAATTTTTATTTTAAAGTTACGAATATTTTCCTAAGGCGGCTTAAGAAAGCTTTGTCGTAAATCTGAATAATCTGCTAGTATTAGCTTAAATATGAACTTTTAACACAAAGTATTCTTATTATATCAGTAGATTTGTATCAGTAGAATTTTTAACATAAAATACAAAAACAGAATATTGAACTGAAATTGTATTAGGTATAACATTCTGACATTCAAAGAGAATTTCACGACTGCTTTGATCTCTGTACCCATGAGACATCGCGTTCGCTTTTATAAACGGCCAGGTAGTGACTACACTTCAATATTCGATGTACATACTTGTATTATACTTCAAATATACTTCAACAGAACAGTGCGTAAGTAAGAGATATTATGTACTTATCGGTTAAATTTATCGTTCATTCATTCATCAATTTATTTATCTCCGTTTTTTTATGTATGTATAAAGGTACATTATTTAATAAATATTTTTAAAATTCAAAATACAAAAATAATATAAGAATCTGGATGAAATTTGGCACAGAGATAGATTATAGTCTGGAATAGCTTATAGGTTATTTTTATCTCAGAAAATGTACGGTTCTCATGGGATTGATTTGTTTTTGTTTTTCACACAGTTTTTCTATTCCATACTAACCGTTAAAACTTACCTAGGGACGAACCCGAGTGATGCGAGGGTGAGTCGCTAGTTATTCTATATATTAGGTAAATATTATGTGTACGAGCTCTTTACCTAATTTAACTCATTTGCATCGTTTAGCTCCCAAGTATCGTACCAAGCAGAATGTTTTGTACAACATCAAACCTAGCTATATAACACAATTATAGGATTAAACTAATTACTTACGATATTAATACCTCATTACTGGCTTAATGAGGTGTTAAATTAACAAAGAATACAAGATTTAGTTATTCTTTTTTTAGATCAACCTTATAATCATAATTTTAGAACGAAAATGCCATCAAAGTAAAACTATTATCTCCTGGGAGTCCTTTACCATTATAGAAAGTATCACTTTTCACGAAATAGTCTAACTGCGTGTCAAGTTTTAAGGATTTTCATGATTAAAAATATATATAACGTCCTTACAAACGTATAAGTAATCCATACTTAATATTATAAATGTGAAAGTATGTTTGGTTGTTTGTCCTTCTTTCACGTCGAAACGGGTTGACGGATTAGCATGATTTTTTGTACTGAGATAGTTGGAGGGCTGTAGAGTGGCATAGGATACTTTTTACCCCGGGAGGTTATCTCATTCCCAGAGGAAAACACGCTATAATACAATTCAACAAAATATTTATGATCAGAATTACTTGAAACTTGGTATTAACACTCTTCAATAAAATTAAATAAATACGTGTTTTAGCACATTTCAAAATTAATTCTATACGGGGGTAAAATAGGGGATGAAAGTTCGTATGAAACCTACCTTTTTAGAGGTTTTGTTGTAGTTTTAGCGCGAGTGAAGCCGCGGATTCTTTTAGTAATATATAAGTATCAGCATTCATTATATAACAATTAGGTACAATTTACTCATCCGGTACTACGAGTAGGTACTTTAATTAATGAATAACTGATGTTAACGTCTGATATTAACGTTTTTTCTTTATATCTACACAAGCATCTTACAATAACTTCGTTCGGGTGCGTCCCTAAGTTTTGTATTTATAATCTAAACTAATATTATAACGAGATAAAGTTGTGAGTTTGTGAGGTTATAGGGGTAATCTCTGAAGCTACGGAATCGATTTAGATGAAATTTGGTAAGAAGATAGTTTGAGACCATGGAAAGGCTATAGGATACTTTTTTTCCGGAAATCATCCTTTAAGTGGGTGAAAATGGGCATGAAAGTTTGTATTGCGAAGCAAGCTAGGGACGAATCCAAGCGAAGTGAGAGTGAGTTACTAGTATTATATAATAGTTAATAGAATGAAAAAAATAACCGTAAAGTCAGTGCTACAGCACATTACATTAGCAGAAAATGTTAGTCTAACGTCACTTACAAAATGAAACTAATATTGCGGCAATATATTAGTGGATTGATAGCGATGCGCAAAACTTTATTACAAATTGAAGGAACGTCATATAGTGGAGCAGTTCGTGCCGACATTGTATCGAGCCCAATAAGGAGTATCACAAACCGTTGCACATCGCCCCGCATTTCATCGCGAGTCGGATCGATTCGTTGGATATTGCTACAGCTGCAGTATGGCCGAATGTTCCTAACATTAAAAATCGCTCGTTGAAAGGTCTATTCATGCAATTCATACCAAAGAGCCTGAATACGTACCGATCCGCTAAAGAATAGAAAGCTGAACATAGTTCTGTTGGCCGCACTGTTCTTTCTATATGAGCAAAGATGATGATGATTGATATAATAAGGGTTTTTTTCATATTCATTACAAATTAATTAATTTCGTTTATTATATCTATTAAAATATATCATTAATTACGGTCTTTGTAAATATATTTCAGAGCAAAATAATTTGCAATATTGACCACATTTACTACATATAAATTTTTACTTCGAAAATATAAAGCCACAAGATAAAATCATAATTTAAAAATGTTGTTAAAAGTTTTTGATCCTTCATACACTAAAAACCTACCTTTACCTACCTGTAACTGTGCGCCTTTTGAAGTCGGAAAAAATAAAGATAAAATTTATATAAGTAATCTTTTCTTAACTGCTTTCTTCTGAATAAGGTAGCAACACAAGATACTTTTTGTCATATCCACGAATATTATAAACTTCTTTATAATGTACATACATAAATTCGAATTAAAACGGAACAGGACTCAGGAATAAATAATGTAAGCTCATTTTAGAGGACTTAAGTCCTTCGTCCTACTTTATACGCCCATGTTTTTATTCTAAAAAAACTCTGGTAATTATGAATAAGCAGGTTGTGCATGGAAAATATCATTATTCAGTCTTTTTAATTTTAAATATAAACAAATGTGAAAACGGAGGCCCTTAGCGTAAAAAGATGTTATTAAAAAGAAAAATAATATTAACATAACGAACTGTTTTACCATTTTATCTAATATTTTTGTACCTAATGGATAATAATATAGAATATAATATGTAAAGTAGTATATCAACGTAATGTTTAAATCTATTATGTCTATAATTATCTTTTTCTAACAATTTCCTACAATGGACTCAATATTCCTCAACTAATATATATATATATAAAGCGTGGAGTCTCGTGACTAAATATACAGTCATTTATTACATTAATAGCTAACATTATTTTCGATAAATACTCATAATAATTATTGTACTTGGTCTATGGAAAGTAATCACGCGATGGAAAATACTGAAACGATCCGCAGATAAACAATGGAGCACGCTAAGCTATTGAATATTTAAACGGCTTCACAAAAATAATATTATTGAAAAAAATTTTTTTAAACATTATATAATAATTTAATTGCCATGTAAAATTAATACTAAGAAGTGGACAAAAATACTTAGACAAGAGGTCATTCTACAACGGTTAAAGGAATTTTCTAAGGGATGTCATTTAGCCTCGATCAACAATACTACTAGATATCGGGTCAGTGTAAAAAATCCGTCTCAGTAAATATAAGCTCACTTGCAAAGTGAACGTACATTTCGATTAGTTCTATTGAAACACTGCAAGCGTAAACACGTTCGCAATGCCGCAATATGTATTTAAAAGTTGCAAATATAATACACGAAGAAGAAATTTTTCAGGTGGAGTATCTCATTTTCGGTAAATACGTGTAGATTAAGTCAATATTTTAATATTTAACCTACGATATAATATAAAAATGAAATATTGAACAATTATAATCCGCTAAGTACGTTGGCCCAGATCGGTCAATACGCCTGTATTGTGTGTCAAATTCTAAGAAGCAAACAGAAACAAAACATAACTGACAAAGCCACAACGGGAAAAAGTGCTTTAAGTTTTTTGATATTAGGTTGATTTTACAATAAAGATTATAAAACTTACGAAATCGTCGTAAGTGTATGATGATAATTTGAAGATTTGTGACTTTATTACAAGGTGCTATGGTGTTGATTAGGTTGAAAATAAAACTATTATAAGACTGTCTTGTTTCGTTACTATACAATTGTAGTTGTACAAGTACATATTCGCGCGGATAGAAATTAGCTTTGATTTTATAAGTGACACGGTATCTATTAGTATTGTTGATCGAAGTCATTTAGGAATGACAGATTATAATCTTAGGGGGTTGTGGCATTGTATGACATAACGATTACATTTGTCTTTTCAATATAATTAAAAAAATCAATAATACAATTATTGTAGAATTTCTTGTTTAAGCCACAAGGTTTTAAATTAATTGTTCACTTATGCAATCGACTGTCACCGACAATGCAAAAGTGTTTTATGCTTAAAAACAATCATTTTAAAATAATGATTCAGGCCATACAATATGTGTCAATTAGCCTATCGCCTTCTACTGCTGAACGAAGGCCTCCCCCAATGGGCGCCACCCATACTGGACCTGGGAAGCCCATATCGATCCGCTACCCGCCACCTTTCTTCTGTCTTCTGTCTATCATACTTCAGGGCGTTCTACACTACGATTTCCTAAACGCGGTCCCCACTCTAGCACGTATCGCCTCCATCGACCATCAGTATGTCTGGAGACATGACTGGCCGACCGACCGGCACTTTCACTTCAGCGAGCTAATTCTGAGCATGATTTTGATTACTTTAGTTCTTTGGCGAATGACTTGGTTTCGAATTCTGTCTGCTAGAGAAACCTTAAGAATCCATTGCTCGTTGAGCGACCTTGAATTTGTGGACCAGCCCTACGAAGTGTCCACGTTTTGGCTCCGTACGTCTTTACGAGTAGGAAGCACTATTAAGTACCCTGGTATTAAGAGATTGTGGGATCGATGACTCTAGGTTAACCCCCAAAAACTGCCCAGCCCAAGCGTATTCTTCGCTTTTTCTACTTCTTAAAGTTGTGCCGGCTGGGTTGTATAGTTTGGCTAAAACATATGTTTTCCTGCACACCTTTAAGAATATCGCTATTCACGACTAGTCTTGGGGACACATGACAATTCGACATGATTTTGTTCTTGTCGAGATTTATCCCGAGATTCGCCTGTCTTAAAGAATCTCTTAGGCTATTTAGCATATCTTCTTAATCATGAAGAGTCTCTGGCATGACAATTATGTCTTTGAATTATTTATTTAAGTGTGTGTATATGGTCTACAGTACTGAAGCCTTTTCGAAACCTAGCCTGCTCAATGAGTTGGAAGTCATTGAATTTTTGGGCGAGATGGTTCGTGTGAACAAAAAATAGAGGTCGGCAGTTCTTTAAAAGGGTATTATCCTCCTTCTCAAAGAACAATACTACCACACCTCAACACCATGCCTCCGGTGTAATACCTTTGTAAAGAACGGAACTAAAGGGCTTAGCGAGCTCTGACAGAATAGGTGGTCCTCCAACTATGAGAAACTATAAATCTCACACCTCTTGTTGTCACCTGACCAAACCTAGAACAGCACAGAGCACCACATATCTCGAAACCAGATATTGTCGCAGAAGTCTAAAAATTTTATGAGGATCTTTATCTTCACAAAAATTTTCACCTTAATCCCACCACGCCTGCGCTTACCGACATCGACGTGGGCAAGATTAGTTAATAAATCATGGACAACTAGGAAACAACAAAGCTCCGGATAAGGACGGAATTACAATAAGTGTAAACAAATTAAATTAACATGGTACATAATTTAATAGAATGCTCTTGAGATAGAGAAACACCAGCACAAAGCACAATCATACCAGTATCCTTCCCTGTTCCAATGAGGTAGTACTTCACAGCGCGCATCGTCTTTATCAAAGACAAATATGCTAATTCAAGCATATTGTAGAACTTTCAAAATATATTCATGTCATAGGAATATTATAAAATTAGACACGATTGTATCTAGGAAGTAAATTTTCATGTTTTTGTGCATTTATGTAGGTATCGATTAGATATGACGAATAGTGGACCGACTGATTAACATCATCTATACTTATTATAAAAATAAGTCCCCCGGCCGCGTCTTTCTGTCCTCCTGTCTGTCCTCCTGTCTGTCTGAACGCGATAAACTCGAAAACTACTGAACGGATTTTTATACGGTTTTCAACAATAGAAAGAGTAATTCTTGAGGAAGGTTTAGGTATATAATTTATTATGCTTTTATGTAAATTAGCTGAAATACGGCGACAAATGTTGAAGAGGTCGCAAAAAATCTCGCCAAATGGGAACTTTCCACGCGAACGCCGCGTAAACTAGCAAAGATACAGTTAAGTAATGTACTAGAGAATTCAAAATCTATAAAAATGCTACAAAAAAGTCCGCGATAGCATATCTCTATCTCTTACGGTTGACTTACAATAACCACTTTTATGTTAACATTTTTAATTAAAAACATTACGTTATTTTCAAAGTTATTTTCTTTAGTTCGGTATTAATCCTTATCCAAATGAATATTTTAGTTAGCTTAGTCATTTAATGCAGATTAAAATTGCTCTTTACACTAAATCAATCAGATGAATAGTTTTTGAGATATCGTTGTTAGAAGTAATTAGTAGCGAAACATTTTTAATGCTTGGCGAGCATTGAGATGCCTACGGCGAGTCCATCCCCTCTGCCCCGCATCGCTCGACCGCCTGCTCAAGCTATATAAACCGGGCGATGTAGCGCGCGATCCTAGGATACTTTTTTACCGCGGGAAATATCTTATTTCTGAGGAAAAATACAAAAACTGCAATGTAAGAGTATACTAATATGTAACACCTAAGAATTTAGTTTTTGGTCATCTGAACGCGGGCGGAGCCGCGGGCAATGCTAGTGTTCAATATAATATTTTTAGCAAATAATAACACTGTTAATAGTGTTTAACACAAACATATAATCAACGTTATAAACAAAATGATTTTAGTTTTTCCAAATAGAAGAGTTAAGACATTAATAATAACCAGTAAATAATATACTCTAGTAAGAATCATAGTATTTTCGACAATTTCAAATTATTACCGGACATTCAGCGGAAATGATATACTGAATCAACAACAGTTCTACCAAGACTATGTCTCGCAGCGTAATTTCCGGTAGAATACAGATGAAGAAACTTCTATATTTTTAAGAAATATTTTATTAGGTTACCAGAAAATAATAAGGACAAAATGATGAAACATCATATTATAATATATATTTACACACTAAAGTGTATTCATAAAATTATCATAATTATATAAAGTATAATTGCATAAGACATTATTAAAAAATATGTGAGAACAAAATATGTTTTATAATAATTGTTAAGCCAAAAACTCTTTGCCGTTCAATTCTTCCAGAAAACAAGCACAAAGCTACGTAAGCTACTTCATTTTATATTTATTAGGTTAGAAAATTAAGCGAATCCTGACCGAACAGCTTTCCAGCTAGATTAGATCTAACACGGCTAGCGGGAGATATTGAACTGCGATTGGTACAATTTGCTTTATTTTTACCGCCCTATTTAACCTCATGATGACATTTAATAGAAATACCTATAAATGACTAAAAATGTATATATTTACATTTATAAACTTAAATGATTTGGGGTTAGGCAAAGTTAAGTTATAAAAAATTTTGCGAATGCAATAAATCATGTGTAGTAAACATCTAAACATTAATTACGCCGTATTATAATCACATTCGTTTCAAAGTGTCGTGATGTGGTCATTTGCATTAATCACCACGTTATGGCCGATACAAGCGGGGATATTTGCGCGAGAATGTCATTTACGGATATATATCTAGTTATCAATACACGATATATTTTGGGGTTCATCGATGTTCGCTATTATATCGGTTATATTAATATTTTACACAGACATTGATTTATACTTACCATATGAGTTGGCGTCTAATAACACCTTTAACAATTTAATAATGATAAAAATATTGGTTTATTGAATTAAAAGAATGATATAGACACAAAATAGTATATCAATAGGTTCTACAGCTTGTAAACTATTTATAATGTATAGAAAGGTAATTTGTTATTCATAAAGAGACATAACAAAATTATTTGGAAATATGAGCTGCATATCAGACTTTTAAATTAGCCTGAAGCACAATTGTAGTCGAAACTCATAATCAATTTAGCATTATTACACTCCCATTACAAAAAACAAAAACCAATAGATTTTGGTAGCCTTTAACCTATATCATGCAACGTGGAAATCTATTTATATTGTAAATTCTCATTTAAATTAGCCTACGGGATGTGACCTAAAATCTCCTCTTAACTTTAATCTAGCTGTCAATTTCGTGTGAAGTGTGAAACCAATCCGACCATGGTTTTCATAGATAGGTATTATATATCATATCCAATCATTTCTCATTTGGGTGAATGACGTTTTGACATGACATGATGGTTGTGGAATAGCGAAAATGGGAGTCAATGTCTGAATTACACGCGATCCAAATTCTGCCTCGCATTTCACGTGACACTATTTGTCCGGTGACAAGAGCTTCAACATAACTATTTTTACATTCGAAAATGGAATCTTTTTGACTGAACATTTAATATTCATTTTAATTTTGATCGACAATTACATTTGATTTTAAAATAAAATTGTTTTTTCTGTCTCGTTGAGGATAAAAGAATTTGGTTTTTATGCACTATGTACTCATATGTACCGTTGTATATGTATCGTTCGCAGATAGCTTTTGTATTTATAATATTATTATAACTTTCATCCTATATATACTCTTTAATTTATCTTCAAACTATTAATGTTATTATCTTGCAATATATATTTTATAGCCCTAGCCCTTTGTACAGATTGTAAAAGCTTAATTTTTCTTAAAAGACCTAATAAACGGTTGAGAGAATTTAAAAATTGGTGGTTAAGAGGTCTACACAAGACAGTTTGAATAATTATATTAGTATTATTTAATTAAAAGTTCTTTACATATAACAGAAAAGTATATCCTAATATATGTAGGGGCAGAATTTTACGTATATTCGCTATGTATTGTTTTAAAATTATATAAACAAAAGCTTAGGCAGAGCTGGCAAAGAACTCTGTTCTAAATGGCACTTTTTCGACTTGCTAAACAATAACTTTAAGCTTTGCTTAAACACATAATCTGTAATTTATAGAAACAACATTTTATAGAATTCTGAGATAATGTAGCTATCTATCAGTGAAAGACTTTTTAGGTTCCGATCAATAGTTTCGGAGATTGCCTTCTACATACAAAATCACAATGAAAAATATAATTTATGATCTTAGTAATTTAAATTATAAAGTACCACGCCTAAAATTCTTTATATTATAGTAAGTACTGTAAAAAACAAATGAGCAGTTGAAAGTTAGCCTCTAAAATATTTTGCTAACAGAATTAAGGACCCTTTACATACAAAGAAAGGTTTGTTTTAGTTTTTAAGGGGTGCATATGCAACAGAAAATTTTAGGCGATTTATTTTTACACAATAAGATTGAATTTAAGTACGAGTAAGTACCTCAACATCGTATAAAATGAAATATTTTATAACAGTTTCAATAGAATCTTTGGTGTCGTCAATTTCACAGGCTCGTTTATTTTATTTCGTCGAATATTAAATAAATATAATGATGACGATGATGATGATCTATCCGTATTAGTTTTAGAAATGTGAAAGTTTGTGAGTATGGATGTATGGATGTTTGTTACTCTTTCACACTAGAACGGCTGAACGGATCTGGATGAAATTTGACACAGAGATAGATTATAGTCTAAAATAATACATAGGCTACTTTTTACCCCGGAAAAATGAACGGTTATAGGTTTGGTTATAGGTATGTTTTTATTTTTCTAGAGGTGAACCTGAGTGAAGCGAGAGTAAGCCGCTAGTTATATATAATTATATAATTCAAATTCATATTGATAAACCACATATAATAATGTAATAATAGCGCCTCAACTTCGGCTATAGTTTAATAACTTTACTGTACGTGACAAGTTTCAAGGAAATATGTAACATTTGAACGCCATTCATAATAGCGTTAGCAATAAATTATTCATGGAAAGCGTTCCTTATGCAAGACGTAATTTTTTCTTAAAATTTAAAAGAAAATTTTTAGCACTGAATCTATAACAACAGGCACTCAATTTATACTTTAATGCTAAATATTATATTTTTAGGCGTAATTTACATCTTGGTTGGGGCTTAGATAAGATATCCTACATATGTAGGTATATGGGCATAGAAGCATAATTTATCATTCCCATATATTTTTAGATTCATGTTGTTCAACGTTAGTACAATTACATCTTATCTAAGACCCCTTAATATGTGAAACCATAGAACGGAACAGCTAATGTTTCTGACTAGTATCTTTTTGACATAATCCTCACTACAAATGATTGCTAATCTTTTCATGGTACGCAACCCTATTCATAGCCATAGACGGACAAATTGCCGTTTCTATATCAACCAATCCTAGAAACGTTCAATTGTCTATATGAAATTCTCGTAAAGGGTGAAGTGGGCAAATTCCTATTAGTTATATTGTTATTCTAAAACGTGTTGCCTTTATAGTATCAGAGCTTTAACAATAAAATGCCGTAATTGATAAGTATAATAAATTTGTGAAATCGATAGTAATCTTATGAAATGTAATAATAATAATAACAATCTTTATTTTAATTTGTATTTTATTAGAACTTTACTGATCTTCTCTTTTTGATATCTGAATATATAAAATTAAATTAAAAATTTAAAAAACCCCCAACTCAATTAAAATTTCATTGAAGCCCTTTCAATAAGTCTAAACATGATATCTCTGCAGTATTTTAGTAAAGAGTTGAATATCTTGTAAATTCCAGGTAACGATGCAGCAGGCTAATGTTACCATATCGTTGCAATGTCATTGAGGCAACGGGATACCAAGTTTCGAATGGATTAGAGCTGTGGAAGTTACTTATATCCTTTTACCGTCTAGAAAAGAGCTGATAGCCATCAAATAGCTGAACGATTTTTTTCAATTAATAGCTAAGAACACTTTCGATTAAATCACCTTTCAAACAAAAAAACTAAATTAAAATCGGTTCATCCGTTTGGGCGCTACGATGCCAAAGACAGACAAACCGATACACACGTTAAACTTATAACACTCCTCTTTTGCGTCGAGGGTTAAGAAATATAAATACCGTGTTTTTTTTTCAAACATAACTCACATACATAAACCACCTCATCGCTCATCTTAAATAAAAATTGATACCTTATTGTGCATAACAAAGCTATTGATAAAATTATATTATAATTTTACCTTAAAAATTGCTAAGCCCTTTAATTTGCACGAAGAATTTCAATAACGAATAGAGTGAGTATATCTATACGCTATAAATATAGGGGTGGTTGGGGAACAGTACGCTGGATGGCATTTTGAATGAATAATTGCGGCCCAGATTTGACATGAGGTATTTTTATTGCCTTCCACTGTGAACAGTATCCAAATAATATTCGTTATTGAACTTATGGTAAATTGTTATGATTAGGATCATGATCCCTTTTGTTTTTGTTTTTTTTTTATAATGTTGAATACATTCTTATTATCTATTACTGAAAAAAAAATCAAAGTTAAACTAATTCTGCTTTACCTCGGTATATCTGCAGTTAAGTTATATTAGCTATCAGAAAAGTTTCACTTAAAAGGCTCTTACACTTAGCCATGAAGTAACAATATCAAGCAGTGCCTAAGGTCATTAAGACCGTCTAATTATTGCTCTACTTGAAGCATGTAGTAGAGCTAAGAAATGAAAAGTGATTAAGATTTTTCCCTTCGGTCTAAATATAAATAAAAATACATAGAAATATGAAGAATCTAAGAAATATGTTTTAGTATAGTGATTGTAAAAAGATACGAAGTAAGGTCGACCTTTACCCATCTGTTCACGGAGTGAAAGTATTTTGTATTAAGCATAATATAATATTTAAAAAAAAATATTGCAGATGGATGGATTGCTTGAAATGGTTTTTATCCTACACTATTAGATTAATCTATATGGCGATATATAATACGTAATAAATTAAATAAAAATCAGAATATCGAAAATAAATATCCAAAATAAGCGTACAAATAAATTCCTATGTGTATGACACGCTACAACACCCAGAAAATTACGGAGTCCTATAGAACGTAGGAAATTGAACATATTTCAATTCCATTACTTTGAAAGATCGGAAGTATGATTAAAATGACAAAGGTTCGACAGGGACACCCATCCTAATCGGTCATATTCAAACGAATATCAACTCTATTAGGACTGATTTTAATATCAGTTTACGTTCTATTATCAAATAAGTAAGTTTACAACTTAATAATGTTTGTACCGCCTGTGCCTAAGATATCTATATTATATACACTTCCTAATGTCTTTAAGTGGCTACTTTACCGTCAAGGTGTTTTATTGAAAAGCTTTTATTAAATCAACTAAGATTTAATAAAAGCTAAGGTCAATAACTGTCAAGTTTCCATTACAATTAAATTTACTTATTGCAAAGATCTATATAAAATCTATAATAATAGATAAATAAGAGCATATAAAATTTAATACATAGATATATTTATTTAAGTACTTACATTTGAGTAACTGCACTTTAGCCTGCCTTTTAATACTATCTCTCTAACTCATTTAGGTTGACTGGAAGAGATCTCTTCTAGAGATAAGACCACCTTTGCTAACTAGTTTTATTGTTTGTTACTCTCTGTATTTTACATATAAGTGCAATAAAGAATAGTATACATATATATATATATATATATATAAAGACGAATACCTGATATTCTATTATTGTATTTTGAAGCCTGTCCATATATTGCTGTGTAAAGATTTAAAGGTCTATATTGACGTTTAAAGGCTATCTGAATTCATGCAATTGTTGTATATAAACTAATGGCGGGCAAAGCCATGGGAAACGTTAGTGTACTTATGTTAATCCATTCTTAATGAGATAAGAGCCTAAATATATTTTGGTATCTAGTGAAAAAGGTAGCTACTAGGAGTAATTAAAGCTTTGTAGTAATTTTAGGTTTGAGTTTAAGCATAGTCTAACTTTCGAGAATGGTTTAAGTAAATATATTAAGTACTAGCAATCTTTACTGGCTACTTGGCTTCCTGGCTTCTTTTTTAATTTTATCCTTCCTAAAACTTGATCCTTTGGAATAAGATATGGATGAAAATAATAATAATATATCTGTGCCAAATTTCATCCAGATCCGTTCAGCCGTTCTGGCGTGATTGAGTAACAAACATCTAAACATCCATCTAAACTTTCAAATTCATAATATTAGTAAGATTTCGTGTATCTCGAAAACGGCTCTAACGATTTGGATGAAATTTTGTATTTAAATAAGGTTTTGTTTTTTAAGTTATAAATATATTTTGAAGAAACGTAATTTTTATATCTTTTCCGAAAAACGCCAAGTGAAGCTGAATTCAATTCAATTCTTTATTATTTGGCTTTTAGGCGTACCAGTTGGACACAGATTTCTTTGCCAATGTCGTGTAGAATGAAGAAGACACGGTATAGTTAAGGTATTAATCGGTTAAAAAAGAGATATTCACACTGAAGTCTTTTTACATATAAAATATGAGCAATTAAATATATGATCTGGACCTACACCAACCACGATATCACAATAAAATATATACACATAAAGCAGATGTTAGTATAAATTAATTAAATATTTTACATTTTGATATTACTACATTTGATATATTTGCACAAAAATGTACATAAGGGACTCTACACCAAAATTAACAAACAATTAGCATTAATGGGACGGGGGATTTTAGAAGGGAGAACGTCTTACAGAGGATGAAGTAGTTTAGGACAGCTGAAAAGAATGTGGGATAAATTACCTTCGTCAAGGCCACATTCACTCAGGGAGTGGTCCCTGACTCTGATCTTCGCCAGGTAAACAGTAGTACATGCATGTCCCAGACGAATACTTAAAGATTTTGATGAGTTCCATTAAATACTCCATTCTTTATCTAATGGAAATTTTGCAACAGGCTACAAATCCTGAGCAGAATTGGAAAAATATTCTAAAGATACGCACTGTGTAGCAACTTTAGCACACGAATCTGCAGTTTCATTGCCCGCAATGCCTGAGTGGCCTGGTATCCACACTAAGCCTTTACGATGACATGAATACAAAGGCGAAGCTGAACTGCCCGTACCTCCTAAAACAGTTGTCAACGAATGACAATTAACGAGAAGAACATTTAGTTACCGTGAGTGAGAGATGGACAAAACATTTTCCAGTAAGAAAATGGGATAACTAGAAAAAATTCAAAAACTACGTTGATTTTATCAAAAGGATTAATATCAATTTAAATTTAAGTAAAAAATAGGCACAAAATATTGCTCCATATAAACTTTGCCATCCCTTTTCACTCTTTGCAATTTTATATCAAAGGAAAGGAAATCAGTACAATGTGAAATCTTCTATTTTAGAAACAGTTCAATTTTAGGATTTTATAAACAATAAGAAACACAAACATAACTATAATGAATATCACTTATCATTATATTTTATACGCTTAAAAATATAAACTAAGTGTATGGCGGTAAAGCCAAGTTTTATGATCAAACTTTCTGTTTGTATGAACAATCAGCGAATATTGTGGAAGTTTGGAATATTGCAGCTCTGGGCGTTCCACTAATGCTGACAGGTTTATTGGTAAATATCCTGTCGATTGCAAACTTTCTCAAACTTATTTAGCTATTGTATCGTATAGTTAAATTATTGTATCTAATTTTAGAATATTATTTGTTATATTTTAAAAATAAGCAAAAACATTCTATTCTATTCTATTCTTTTGTTTAGTGGCTTCCAGGAGTGCCAATTGGGCACAAAATACTTCGCCAATGTCGCGTAGAATGGAGAAAACACGTTATATTAAGAATGACTGGTAAAAGAGAGAAAAAAAAAACATCACTAGATCTGATTACGTGTTGAAACGGAGCAATTCGTTGTAAAATCAGGATCTACAACAGACAACACAATATATATAAAAACACTAAGAAAAAAATAAATACTGGATGTTAGTACTAATAATAATCTAATTATAACTACATTTTAATTTTATTAATTTTAATATATGTACACAGAAATCTACATAGTGGACTAAACACAAACATTAACAAACAATTAACATTAATGGGGCGAGGGACTTTAGAAGGAAGAATGTCATAGAGAGGGTGGAGGAGTTTGGGACAGCTGAAAAGAATATGGGAAGGGGAGCCTTCGTCAAGGCCACATTCACACAAGGAGTGGTCCCTGACTCTAATCTTAGCCAAGTGTACAGGAGTACTTGCATGCCCAAGACGTAGACGACAAATTGTAGATACAACCCACCGTTCCGCCAGTTTGTAGCAAAAGAACCAGGGGCGTCTTGGAATCTCTGGCTGAATAGCAGCATAGTGCTTACCTTTAAAAGATTTTGAGGAGTTCCAGTCATCTTTCCACGATTTATCCAAGTACTTTTTAGCAAGATATAACAAATCCTGCGCCGAATTTGAGAAATGCTCTAATGAGCCACACTGTATGGCAGATTTGGCACAAGAATCTGCTGTTTCGTTACCAGGAATTCCGGAGTGACCCGGAACCCAAACTAGTGAGATCGCTAAGCCCTTTTGATCACATGAGTACAGAGCTTCACGAATCCTTAAAGTTATGGAACATCTTAATCTACTATGAAAGGGGTTCTCCTTAATAGCCATTAAGCAGCTTAATGCGTCCGTAAAAATAACAGTCTGTTTATAGTTATGGGAGCGGGTAAACAGGATTGCTTCTAATAAAGCAACAGCCTCGCCTGTAAACACCGATGATTCGGGAGGACACTTAAATAGCAATATAACTTTGAATTTTGGAATCCAACAAGCTGCACCAACACAGCCATCCTGAGATAGTTTTGCCGCATCGGTAAAGATCAGGAGATGATTCGACCAGTTTTGATGAACCATTGCTTGGAATTTTGTGTTGGTGTCAGGTGCTCCCTTAGTCAGACCAAGATCTGTGATTATAGAAGGAGCCATGGCTAGAGCATCATAGGGAGTACAAAAGATAGGATTAGAGGGGAAACAAGACATGGGATGTGGAATTTTAGTGAATTTAAGGAAACTGTCCAGTAAAAAGGATAATGGTTTATTTGAAGGGCTTAGTTCAGCCAACTGCCGCAGCTTCGGCCACAAGGGATGGGAAGATAAGTGTAATGACTTGCAAACATAGCGGTCGGACAGATACTGCCGACGGATAGGTAAAGGAGGATCGACACATTCAACCTGAAGGGCGTTGGTAGGAGAAGACCTCATTGCACCTAAAATTAATCTTAGGCACTTATACTGTATTTTATTTAGCTTCTCTGAAGCTACTTTATTAAAGGGGTCTAGAACAAATAGGCCGTAGTCTATATGACTACGTATGACAGAATTGTACAGTAGTTTTTGAGTATATGGGTGTGCACCCCACCACACTCCCGACACCGCTCGAAGAGCATTGATGCCTTTTTCACATTTTCTGCTGATATACTCCGCGTGGGCAATTCCATTCAGTCGTTTATCGATTATTATGCCTAAAAATTTTATGTACTCAGCTAGACTAATACGTTGATCCTCATAGCATAACTCAAAATTTGGAACAGATCGTTTTTTTGTAAACGCCACAGCTTGACATTTTGACACCGATAATGACAAGCCATGTTCATTGAGCCACTGGCCTAAATAGTGCAAAGCAGAGTTTAACCGCAAACTAATGTCCTCCATCGATTTTGAACTAAAATAGATAACAATATCATCAGCATATTGAAGGATGTTACAAAAACTATTAACAGACAATTCGAGGTCATGTGTGTAAATGCTGTACAGCAAAGGACTGAGGACCGAGCCTTGAGGTAAACCCTTCCAGACAAGTCTGGGCGGCAGTGTAAGTAATCGATGTCTTACAGATACAGTTCTACCGGTCAGCAGATTACATATAAAATGTACCAACCTCGGCGGTATACTCAGCTGTTGCATTTTCTGCCTGAGCAACGGAAGAAGGACATTGTCATATGCAGAGGCGATATCTAGAAAGACACCAACCAAGTACTCTCCCTTTGCATAGGCAAGTCGAATGTCTGTCGTTAGGATGCTGAGACTATCTATAGTACTTAGACCCTTTCTAAAGCCAAACTGAGAGGGCGCTAAGATGTTTCTGCTTTCCACTATCCATTCCAGTCGATTTTTTAAAATGCGTTCAGTAATTTTCGATAAGGTAGATGACAATGCGATAGGTCTGTAAGAATTCGGATCAGAAGGGTTTTTACCAGGTTTAAGGATTGGGATTATTATCTGAGATTTCCAGGCTTCCGGGATAATGCCTGACATAAATATTGCATTGATAAGTTTAAGAAAATACAATTTAGATTTTTCATTTAATTTACCAATAAAAGAATATGGTATACCATCTTCACCTGGACTGGTGTCCTTTAAACCGGTTAAGGAATTCTCGAGCTCATCCAGAGAGAAAGGGGAATCCATATGATCCAATGATAAGGGTTGTGCAGATGAAGGAAATAGATCATGATGGGGAACAAATGGAGGAGCTAGCTTGTCTGCAAAGTCATTGAGCCATTCAGAAGGATTGTTGGAGCCTTGATGAGGGATAGCATCAACAGCTCGGCGAAACTTTTTAACTTGTCTCCAAACATAAGAAGACGGGGATCGGGGTTCAAGGGACTCGCAGAATTTGATCCAACCAAGTTTTTTCTTTTTATAAATCACTCTCCGAAATTTGGCATCACTGCGTTGATAATCAAGAAAGTTCTCCATTGTCATACAGGCTGCGTATGCTAATTCGGCAAAAGTACGCCGGTTTACAAAATCACTGCATTCCTGATCCCACCAGGGATTGAAAGGCAACTGATTTTGTGTGGAGTGTTTTTTGGGGATAAAAAGATCAGCGCTTGAAATAATAGCTGAAAGGAATCGATCATAATAAACAATTACATTCTCATCACTAATAGACTCAGGAAGAGAGTCCAACATGTTATCAACAGAGTAAGCATACTCTAAGCAAAAACATACATTGTCTTCCACGTGACGTTTACATTGATTTCCAATATGAAAGCATAAAAAAACATTTAATCACAGCTTAACATTTTTTAAAATCAGCCATATTATACTGTCTAATTTACGAAAGAGCGAACTTAATGCAAATTAGTATTCAAATAATTAAAATACAATTATATCTATTAATTGTGAACAAGAATGGCAAATTGTTTGATTTATGGCATAGTCCGCATGTTTCCTGAACTCGATTGTATTGCAGCGGTGTCAACGCTCCACGACTCCCCAGTACAACGCCCACTTATTTCATTTCATTTAGTCGCAACAAAAGCCAGCTTAGTTCATCTCCCCCAATACTAATTACCGATTCCCGACTTTTCCGTTAATTTGAAAAACCAATGAATCGCGTGAATGTTACGTTTAACATGGTTTTTGTAAAATCTTTTAACAAATTACACTTTTTTAATGGAAAGGAAAAAAAAATTTCCTATTGGAAAGGAATTATTAACACCAAGTTTTTTTTATTTTCGTGAACGATCTTTAATAATTATTCCATAAGTTTTATTTTTAATTTTTAATAGCAAACAGCATTATCATAGCGTGTGGCATAAATAGACTGGTAACTAAGAATACTATGTGATAAATGTTGCAGGTTAAAACCTCCTACTATGTGAACGTTTTTATTGAACGTAAAGGTCCCCATTCCAAGAAGATTTGGTTTGATTAAAACAAAACGTAGCATTCAGTTTTAATTAAAAATTTTAAAGTGCCGATATGGCTATTTTCCAAAAAAAATCGGCTATTTTTTAAAATTATTTGTCGTTAAAGAATTTTTATCTATAAGTAAATAAGTGTTGAGAATAACTAATAGTCTTATACGAGTAGAATTATATATTTATATATATATACACACAATACACATATCTATAAGTATAAATATGGCATAACCCAATTTACTGTGTAATCAATGGGATGGATGGCAAAGTAATAATAATAATATTATATACCGACAGATAAATTTAAAAACTAATATGGCAGTTTTAAATTAATTTATCAAATTCTTACGGAATAACGTATAAGCATTTTACAAAGAAACACATGAGTGGGGATCTTCTCTTGGGGCAGTAATACAATAGGTATTTACTCTGCCCGCTGATAGAATTAGCTCCTAATATATTATTTACTTTAATTCCCTGGGTAAAAGCTCAGAAGCCCCGTTGTCAGTTGAGACAGTTACTCTCTTCCTCTCTGAACTCAACAAACCATCCACTAAAGCGAACAATCGTTCATTTGTATATTGTTTTGAAAGTAAATGTCAAAAAAATGCGAAAGTACGTTTAGTCTATGTTACTGTTATAAAGAGAAAAAAAATGTTTTTTTCTGTATGTTTGCTAGTAATGGATAATCTAAAAAACCGATTTAGACGAAATTTGGTATGACGATAGTTTGAGACGCTGGAAAGGACATAGGATAGTTTGTATGGGAACGAATTCTTTCTTAAGTAAGGCATATAAAATTCATCATACCTATGTAAGAGTATATATGTATATAGTATATCTATTCCCTACTAATCGTTAAAGTGTACCTAGGGATGAAGTGGGTGTGAGTTACTCTACTTATTTAGTTAAGTTACTAATTTTTTTGCTTCGATATATAACTTGGCGAATTTATATTTTTCGTAATGAAATAAGCAGAGAAAGAAAGAAAGAATGAACATATGTATGAATACTTTATTCTCTTCTTTTCACTACTACCGAGATAAATACCAAATTTTAAATAGTAGTACATAATCCCTCGCCTTATAGCTCTTATATATAGAGCAAGAAAAATGTCTGCAAATATTTTTGCCCCAAGTCAGTGCCATTGTGACTTTCGTCGAAGCATCTTATTCCATTTAAATATGTGCTCAACAACTAAGCCACAACGGCTTTTTTTTTATAAAATATAAGACATCAAAATCTATTTGCTGTTTGGTTATTAATACAAGTCCACTTTGAATTCGCCTATTTCATTCTCACCGGCTGACCCGATGAGAATGCGCTCAAGACGGATAGGGAGGTAGGTATAAATAGAAATAGCAATGGTTCACGGTAGCTCCGTCAATAAACATTTACAGTAAGGAAGACGTATCATTGTTGTATATTTTAATTATTATTAGACATGGCCTCAAGCCCGACCTTTGGGCTCACTTAATGAAAACCCTCTGTTCTAAAACACTAAAGGAAACCTTGACGCTTCTCTCATTTTATTATCTTTTAAACAGAAAAAATGAATTATGCATTTTTATGTAAGCTTTTGACTCACAACTTTGCTGGCATTATTTCTTTTTAATTGTCAATTATATTTCTTGCAACTAGATCCAAGTTCTTTATAAACTAATTAAAAACATATAGTAAAATACATGCTTTAGTAATAATAATGAACATAGAATTTTATAAGTATTATATATATATATATATATATATATATATATATATATATATATATATATATATATATATATATATATCATACTATACGAAATTCGAAAAGGAAACATGGTATTTAATGCATGCTTATGGAGATAAGTTAGTAGATACTTGTGACACAGTAACTGAGTAGTAATTTGCAACCACTTCAGCCTCATCGCTTTCACGTAATTACAAAATTAAACGTGATGTGATTATTCTTGATGCTATAGATAGAACGCTTGAGTAACAGAGATAATTTGTTATAATTTTTAGCTATATTATTCGTAAATGTTGTGCTATCAAATATTTTTTACGTTAAATATCCAAACAGTACCTAAATAATAGAGAAATATTTTGGTACATACTCTATTTTTTTTTGTTTTAATTAGTTTTTATTCAAAACCACATGATGTGATTATTCTTGATGCTATTAATAAAACTTCGTAATTTATATAAGAAACTTCATCTAAATCAGTTCAGCGGATTTTTAGTTTATCCATTATAAACAAAAAAAAATCTCTTTATAATAGTAGAACTACAGATAGTATACATACGGCCTACGTGTCTATTTTGGATTCCTTTTTCTTATTAAGATTTGAGTACTAAACTGTTCTAGTATTTGGCGCTTATATCCTAACCATCTAAATACCACAGTCTTGTCAGAGACAAACATCGTAGGTGTAGGAGCTTTGTTACGACGTTAAATTGTTACCAACTACGTTACACGAGCTTGAAACCTAATTTGTATATTGATGTAATTACGCTGTTTAACTACAGTTCAAGACTATAGATAAATGATAGTGAAGAATAAATTCTTACAGCTTAATCGTCTTTATAATTGACGGTTAATGGTTGGCCTATATACGAGTAAATCATTTGTCAGCACTGTGCTTTTTAACGGAGAAAATTTTAACTCTTACGATAATTGAAGTAACATTCTGAAATAACAATGTTTTTTTAACATGTAGAAGAAATCATTATTACTACATACTGTGGGTATGAATTACACTGACAACACTTAACTTTTTAATGGTAATATGTAATCTATACATATCGTATAGTAAAATTCTAACTGAGTCGAATTTGTACAGTAAATATTTTTTGGAAAATCTTATTGCAATAGTCATTATTATCGATACAGAGGCCGAATGTATAGTTTTAAGAATTGTTGTCTGTCTGAGAAAACCACTGGACAGATTTAGATGACATTTGGTACGATGATAACTGGTTATCCGGGTCAACATATAGGATACTTTTTACTGGGGAAAACATCGCATCCCTGAGAAATGGATACTAAACGTTAAAATAAAAATACCGTTCATAAAAATAGAATTTAAAATGTTATTCTAATGACATCACACTTAAGGAAGTGATTTTTCTTGAAATTTTATATTTGAGTGAGTTAATTAGCTATTCGTTTAAGAATTATGTAAATCAATTCAAAATCGGCGAGGTTAATACGCAACATGCCACCTCTTTGAACTCGGTCAAAAAGTTATGGAATATAATGTATTATACTGATATATTGCTTGTCTTTAATAAAATAACTTAATTTCATTTTAAACTCATTCTTTACTTCAAAGTTGAATTAAATTTATTACTAAAACCATTATCATTATATATATTATCACAATTATTTGTTTGCATACACAAATAATTTTGTGATTGTTAACATTCAAGTATCGCTCTAAAGCAGTGTTTGTACATAGTCAATACAAGAGAAGTGTCAACACTCTGATTGGATGTTTACGAAGAGTACGTTACTAATCCACATATTCTTTGAGCTTTAGTGAGCTTTAGTTTAGCTATTCGGATCACGAAGGGAAGGAGTACCCCATCGTGTTACAAGAACACCCCTAGTGACACGAGATGTGTTACAGATATAAGCGTTGTTGCGTAAACAAATTAATTATTATAATTAAATAAAAATGATACTAATTAAGCCTCTCTCTTACGGCTTCCCTTACTATGCATGTACGAGGCATGTAATGAGTACAAAGATGTGACCTGGTATAAGAAACATAATATGTATATCCGAAGTATTTTTGTTGATTTGTTATTGGAAGTAACTAAAACTTAACCTTTAAGTGGGCGCATGGGGTCATAGAAAAATTGAGGCAAAATTTGTAACAAATACAGTGCATCCACATTCTTCAACGCCCGCGCCTTTGTTGCTGTGCTCTAGCACCGTGACCCCATTCGACTAATTACGTAAATATAATAATGTAATATTTTAATCCATTCTACCATAAATAGTATTTATTTTGATTATTTTTATGAATATAATGTATATAAATATATATAAAAATGGAGCTACCGGTAAGGCACAAAATATAAAACATTACACATACTATAATGCTACTAAAGCAGGAATAAACTGCAATGACCAGCCGTTTGTGCTAATAATTATTATGCTGGGAGAAAAACCAAAAGATAGCCTTTAGCTATATTTTTATCTATTGAACGTGTACTGCTTGTACATATTAGTGGTGCATAAGACAAATACAGACGAAGTTGTTTGTCATAATATATGATGCATGTTTTCAAAAACAACGGTACCAATAGAGTTGGTTCTAGAACTTTAATAAACGGTCGTAGTGGTTAACGAGAAGTCCCTAAGTCAAATAAAGTATAGACGATATATGCAAAAAATTAAAGACAAGATGCACTAAGTGCTCAAAATTTATATATATCCGACAGTGCAGCAATTATTGCAATAAAACATAAAAGATGAGTTATCTAATCTATTGGAATATTTTCTATCCTATCATTGACCTCAGTAATATATACTTTTTATTAAAGGTTTATTTTGTATTTGTTTTTTGTCATGTTTTAAGAAAAAAGAGATTTTTATTGATTTATATTAGGTTATACTAAAATATTTTATTCAAATATCTATTTCATTTGATTTTAATCAATGACAAAACTTTCAAATTTTCTATTTTATTTGAGGTCATCAGAGACCCCATACGCCTAATTAAGGGTTATCATAATCTTCGCTGAGAATTAAAGCACAAAGAACGGATAGCTTGGTACGATAAAGCGAAAGAAGTTCTAAAAATATTGATTTTCACCTACTAAAAATATTAATGATGCTAAGTTAAATCTGTTCCAAATAAATAAATCCATCATAATTCAAATACATCAAAGAGTTAATTTGAAAACAAAAATCATTTGTATTTAAAAAAAACATAGACGAAATTGAATTCTGATTTTTATTAGCATGTCTATTGTCTGACAATTCCATTGCTCTCAAACTCAATGAAAATTCATATCCTGACACTTCCATTGCCTCTACATTCTCTTTATTAAATTATAAGCATTTAGAATAGCAATTCGAAATTGAAAATGGAGTGAAGTGGATTTAAATAATGAGTCCTTATACTTCTATGATTTTCATGTGTGAATCTTTGCTAATACCATCATGAGAAAACTCGCGTATCTGAGAGAAGCTAATTAGCTTTCGAAAGAGACATAACCAGCACGCATTTGGCAAACTTGGTAGATGACCTATTTCCCGTAACATGTAAGGGGGCCTACCATACCCAGCAAATGGGCTGAACTATCATCATTATTAATATAACTATTCAGAAATATGTGGGACTGAATTCTTTTTTCATAAAACATGGAAACCACGCACCAAACGTGCTACGTACAATGCATTCATCGAGAAATGTTTTAACTGTGAAAGCCTATTGCCTAATTTGCATTCAGGGGATTTCCCATGGACCGCTTTTTTAGTTTGTAAATTGCATCTGTTTGTTCAGCGTTACTTTTTGCTCCCTAAACTGTTCATGCAATATTGGTTTTATTTTAAAGTTAATGTATCGTTGCCGTGTAATTTGGAAACAACTATTCGAACAGAATTTATTTAAATTATCACAATAGACCTATCATAGTCTAGCGCCCAATAGAATGGATATTGTACGGAAATGTAAACATGATATCCTTATCAGTATGGTCTATAGAGATATTTGTTCTACCGTCAAAGTAGAGGTGAGTTTCAATATCGTTGCGCTAACGACGCTGCCAAATATAAATATATAAAAGTACCGCCGCCCTCATTTCGCTCACCATAGACTCCGGGTTTCCTCTACCAACCTTTGCGAAGTACTATTTTTTTACAAGAATCATTTGATAAACCGAGATAAAAGAATATGCCTATAATTTGTAAAGTAAATTCTAGCGTTCCATCCTAAAAGTAAATTATTAGAATCGGATTCATAGTTTCAGATTTTATTTCCATTTAGCAAAATCGCAAGGTTTAACCCCTGCAAAAAGGCAGTGTTAAAAATGCCATAAATAAACTGAAACGAAATTTTCACTTTCTGTGATGACTTTAAGCTGTTCATTATCTTAAAAATCAGTAGCTATGTGATGTGTCAGGACTAGGGTAACCTACACATTAATCATCCAAGCCCGCGTTATCTCAGCCTCGTCCGCTCGTCAATCCACATTTTCTGTTTATTATGGTACTATTAAGATCATTATACCGTCCAAGTTTTATAACGAACAGGTAACTTTACCTTAAATGTGATTAAGCGAAATTTGATAAGGGTAATATGTAAATAAACCTTATTTTATTTATTCGGGAATAAATTAAATATGAGTAATGTATTTAAACATAAATATGGAAATGTTTTTTTATATATAAGTAGTTACTAGTAAAGCACCATTGCTTCGCTCGAGTTCGTCTCGTTTAACAATATCCTACCTTATACCCATGTATGTATATACTCGTATGCATACGTTTATCACTCTCAACCTCCATAGAAAAAACCATATCAATCATGATTTCCTGAGTATGAGTTTAATATAACGTTTTTCCGTGAGAAGGAAATATTTTCCCATAAGAAAATTAACTCATGCCACTCCCATGCCCACCAACTAGGTGAATAGAAAAAATCATAATCCATCACTTCGTTTTAACCTGAAAAAGGACAAACTTTCAAATATATAGTACTGAAATAAGTATTATGATGAGAAGTATTACATATTTATGTTGATACTAGCGGCTCACCCTCGCTTCGCTCGGGTTCGTCGCTAGGTACGTTTTAAATAGACTTAAATAGTTATTAGCCAGCGTTAACCATATAATATTTTTTTTGTTAATAATATTGACAAATATTGACATTAATATTTATAAGATACTAACGTCTTTTGCCTTCCCGGAATCTCTCCACTAACACTTGAACTTTATGGTATGGTATTAAAGTTCAAATTGACTTTTAAGTATTATTACGAATCTTTTGTATGGAAGTATAGAAAAGTGTTGTTTTTAGACTTTTTCAGGCAATTTTTTTAATTTTTCTCTCCGTAAGAACCATCCTCGTACTTCAAGGAATATTCTAAAAAAAGAATTAGCAAAATCAGTTCAGCTGCTCTCGAGATTTGCGCGTACCAACACATTCAGCGATTCATTTTTATATTATAGATTTGTATTCATATTATAGGTATTGCTTAAAACATATTAACAAAATGTTCAATAGGTTCTACCGCATCTGTGTGTTACTGCTTATACATTGCTTTACTACACGGTACAAGGTTTTGTATACTTTAATTAATAGGTTGATTATGCATATATATATATATATATATATATATATATATATATATATATATATATATATATATATATATATATATATATATATATTGTTTTTTTTTTATAATTACATATTATATTGAATATGTAACCCGCCTAATATTCCGGGTTTATTACAGGAATACGTACCTATATCAAAAAATGAAAAAGAACAATATACATACATGTATCTAAAAATAATTTCATTAAAAAGTTGATACTTTATTACTCCCTGCCTTAAATTTTGGGACTATTCAAAACAAGTTATATTTATGGAACTACAAATTTCGTATGAACCAACCGAAAATCATAACAATAATAAATAATTTAACACATACGAGCGCCATCTTCCAATTTCCATTGTCATTGGATAAGCGATAATGACCTATTAAATTAGTATATTAAGGAGCAATTATGGAGTATAATTGAGCATTATTTTGGAATGGTTAATGAATATGTAAATTAATGAAGTTATTTATATTAAAAACCAGTAACTCACGCTCGCTTTGCTCGGGTTCGTCTCTAGGTACATTTTAACGGTTAGTCTAGAATAGATAGAATCTATAATATATTATAGTATAAGTATATATCTCAATCCCACGGGAAAATAAGTTAAAATACAACCAACAACAGCCATCATACCTATGTATACATACTCGTATATACATATTATAAAATTCTAACTGAGTTGAATCTGTACATTAAATATTTTTTGGAAAACCTTAATGAAATAGCCATATTATCGATACAGAGGCCGAATCTACAGTTTTTAGAATTTTTTTCTGTCTATCTGTCTGTTACCGCATCACGGAAAAACCACTGAAGGGATTTTGATGAAATTTGGTATGATTATTACTAGTTATCCGGGTCAACATATAAGATATTTTTAACTGCGGGAAAATATCTCATCTCTAAAAAACCTATACTAAATGTTAAAACGTAAATAGGGACGAACCCGAGCGGAGCGAGAGTGAGTCGCTAGTCTATACATATAATAAAACTCGTAACTGAACCGAACATGTGTACATGAAATACTTTTTGGAAAATCTTATTAAAATAGACATTATTATCGATGCCGAGGTCGAATCTATAATTTTTAGAATTTTTGTATGTCTGTCTATCTGTTACCTATTCTGTTACCACATCACGAGAAAACCACTGGATAGATTTTGATGAAATTTTCTACTTTTTACTGCTAGAAAATATTTCATCTCTGAGAAATCTATACTAAATGCTAAAACGTAACTAGGGACGAACCCGAGCTCAGCGAGGATGAGTCGCTAGTCTATTAATAAAAACGTTCTTAAAAATTACTACTATCTAGACGCGTACCCGAGGCGAATGTTAAAAGTAATTAATTCCATTTTATGCTACCATAAATTATTATAGTTTTGTATACCTTCTTGGGGCTCTTTCACGATGACTGTACGGCGAGCTCGAATTAAATATACATGTAATCTGTTAACTTCATACTCCAAAGCCAACAATGTTTGCAAGATTCATTACCCGCCTGCTGGGCCTGTACTGTTGAAAACGATAAGAATTAAGAAGGATTGTTGTTTCATTATTTCGGCTCACGCTTTGTTTGAGTTTCCTTGTATTCGTATATAATTAGCAAATCCCTCTTTGTAAATAATAAATAGTGTTTCAGTAACGAATCACTAGATATATTTCATAGTCGACCCCCAAATGTTACGGCTTTAGAACTGTTTAGTTGTTTACTCTATCAGTGATGTAAGTACGAGTAAAGTAATTAAGATTACATTTTTTTCAATCTCTGAAACTGCCAGCAATATTTGAGATATTATTCTTACATTTATTTACGCTTATAAGTTGCTTATAGGTTATAGACCTATGGCTAGCTGATTTGCGATACGATTTTTAGATACGGAGCTATTACAAGTAGATGAACTACTCTCGCGATCAAAAGCCGGCTCTAAGCTAAATCAATATTATTGTCAAATAAGTTAAATATCTATTATAGTGTCGCCTTAGTTATACTTTTACTTAATTACTATAGAAGTAATATATACTACAATATATTATGAACATACCTAATTGCTCTAACGAGAACGAAGTATAAAAATATTTTTTTGTTTCACCTATATAAAAACTACTCGGGCTATTTTTCACTGCTGCAATAAAGGTATATTTTGATACTAGTAGAGTTTCTATATTTGATTATAATAACTTTGTTAGCATTGATTGTTAAACCACATTCAAAAGTTTTTGTGGCCCAAATGCAACTATAAATACATTGGATGGTTTCATGTTTTTAGTTCGTTGTAAAAAACAATAAAGGATATCCAACTCTATTTCGACTTTCAACAAATCCAATAACATGGACGCTGGGTGGGCAGCTTTGATTAAAAACAAACTTCGATTTTCTTACCCTTCTCCGGTAGCACCTGAGTGAATGCAAAGCTTTGCCATTAAAATTTGTAGCAAGGGTGCTTGTGACATAAATAAACTATATCTATATAAATAAAATTGAAACGCTGTTTTTTGGTAAGCATCTCACTTGAGAAGTACTGGACCGATTTGGCTAATTTTTATCTTAAAATTTTCTTAGTAGAATATTTCTTATCCAAAAAAATTGCCTGTAAATTGAGGAAAGTTGAAAGTGCTTTATTCTACATTTAATATATGAACTCAAAGATCACGAACAAAATTGAAATTTGAGCGGGACAATCTCTATTAGGTTATATAGTACAAAAAAGTCACATAAATGGAGTTTGCCACACCAAAGATATATAATTCAAAGACTGACAAAGATAAACAAAACATTGAACCACCTAATGGTTACTATTAACCACTGGATGTGGCAATAAAAATATTTTACCTGCCTTTTTCCCTATCTGCAGAGAGTCGGGCGGCAGTCACGCGATGGCGTATTGCTGTAGTGACCATTAGTACTAATTTCGCCGCCCGCTCCAGGTTTACGACTTAGTTTACTATATTCTATATAGGAGTATGCTGCTCATTTTGTTACGACTCTTATGACTATGCCCATAGAAGCTATTTTATATAAATACCCCTTAACGGTATCTGCTATGTTTAGAAACGTTGCTGTAATTTCAAATGCCGTGATGATAACCGAAATGTTGTGTTATTGCATAACTTTATATTAAGATACGGATAATTATATATATTACTAGCGGACCCGACAGACGTTGTCCTGTCTACACGTCTTTAATTTGAAAATTTCAAACTTTTTGGACAAAATTGTGAATCTAAACCATTCCAGATCCCCTTGAACACACACAAAAAATTTCATCAAAATCGGTCCAGTCGTTTGAGAGAAGTTCAGTGACATACACACTCACAGAAGAATTATATATATTATATAGTTAATTCAAATTTATTAATATATTTAAAAAAATATTGTGTTTTATACAGACCATCACAAATGTTTCTGGTCTAAAAAAAGTTACGTAAGTTAAAAACTATAATGAAATTTTCTTGGAAATGTAAAAGTAGTCATGTTAAAATTAAACTCAATAACCGCCGCACAGTCCCTCGATAAATCAATATAGTGACATAAATATAATACTTCTATACCATAACATATTTCCTGTACAGTGCAGTGGTTTATTGTATTCTTAAGAAATTCACGTATAGGAAGCTCTATGGGTTTGTTGTTCACAGCTTTAAGATTTTTCTTAGGAAGAAAATAAATCTATTTTATGTTAAGACCTTCATAGAGAGATGGTTTCCGTCAGTATGTAACGTCGTGAAATCTGACAGGTGACGGGAATCTGACTACAATGGGTACGCCACCCTTATCGCTAAAAGGAAAATAAATGAGGCCACTTTTTCCTACTTTACGACCAAGTCACTCTGTTTTCATGTTCGGTTGCATTGTTAAACGCATAACACACTTCTAAGTTATTTATAGTGTATGCTGTAATTTATGCTACATAAGAATTAGTCGTTATAATATATATCATACATATACATATACTAAGTTTCTTTACTTCGTTATTCAAATGGAACGTTCATAAGTTAGTACATTTACTTCTCTTTACACTCTTTTGTATTTCACATATGGGTTGTAAATTTTATAGTTTTAATGTAGAGGTTTTATTCGCCTAAAAAATATTATAGAATACCTACTTTATAAGCTGTATCGTCGGAATTTCAATATATGGTGTATTTTTTTTAGATGAAGAGATTCCCATAGAATATTATTATATTTTGTTGGGTGTGGTGCCGAGGTCGGCTCTAACTACGTCGATTCCCAGCTACTTAAAGATGCTAATTTTTTCAGTGGCAACATCAAATACTACAAGTTTTATTGTTTTATTTTCTCTAAGTAAAGAAACATGCGTTCTTCAGAATAATTCAATAGGATGGTGGCACTATAAGTAACAATATCTCCTTTGTAGGTTTTATTTCGAAGAAGATAAAAATATGCAATGGACTACCCACTGCATTTTTTTATCTTTGTCAAAATAAAATAAAAAACATTAAACTTATTTCATTCAGCTCAAGGTAGAAGAAGAAATCTCTAAGGGATAAATTGTATTTCGAATTTCGCTTAAAGCCAGCTTCCTCTGGGTATCTTAATGAAGGAAAACTATAAAACAATTATCTTCATCAAATGGGTCATGAATAAAGAGTGTGAATTTCGTTCATCAATAATTAACGTAAGAGAATTTTCAAGACTTTTACTATAATTAAATTGTCGAGATCAAAAATTTTCATATATCAAAATATAACAATTTTAAAATAAAAATATATTAAATATTATTTGAAATATAAAAAATTAAAAGTTTCACAAGTAATCACTTTTACCGGCCATAAAGTTAAGGTAATACTTAATGATTGTGATAAGTGATTAATTAGTGATTAGTATCTAGATGTACATGACCGGGAAATGTCGCATTTACTAGCTAGAGGGTGCATAGGGAGGTAAGACAAGATGACGTTCTACAACGCTTTTAGAAATGAAAAAGAATATACTCCCGTATATATGTTTGTATATCATTTTGAATCTATTATATTATCGATTGTAGACATCATTCTAAGGAAAAATAATTAAAATAAAGTACGCCAATAGATACTATATTTATTTATTTATTTATAACGTAGGAAAATACGTTAATAAAAAGCTCTCGTCTACTATAAAAACTTCCTTTGTTCTAACTTTTAAGTAATTAAGAAATCAATATTTAATTAAAGTCTTCCTTAAGCTAGTGACGTTTCCTTTCATTGAAACACTTATAATACCGAGTCTTGTAGTCAAAGATAATTAAATTCTTATCGGTAGTTTTAAATAACTCTTATTATTTTTAAGCTACTTATACCACTTGATGTGTTTGATTTTTATTTAATAGCAAAAATGTATTACCAATCGTATTATTTTAAAAGTGGTTGTTAGGTTTTTATCTATATATAATATATTATAAAGAGAAAAGATTTGATTTTTCGTTTGTTTGTAACGAATAGGCCCTGAAACTACTCAACTGATTTAGATTAAATTTGGTTAGAAGATAGTTTAAGACCCTGGAAAGGACATAGGATAGTTTCTATCCCGGAAATCACCCTCTTAAGAGGGTGAGAATGAAACTTTGTATGTTGAATCAATCTAGGGACGAAACCCGAGCGAAGCGAGGGTGAGTCGCAGTCAATAATAAAAACAACGTATCTGGCAGTACATAGATTTCATTTCGATGCGGGTGAATGTTTGTAGTGGTCCTATATTCCGAGATTGGTTTAAATGAAAACCACGGAGGTTCTTTACCAAACATATCATAATCTTTTGTGTAGATAAAGAGCGCAAATTGAACTTTTCTTTGTTTTGCTGTATAAGGAAAAAAATATATCTAGTGCTATTACGCCAAAATACGAGTATCTTTTCTGATTCTTCTTCCTTAATACATACATATGTATTTTAAATAATACCTATATTTTAAATAATAACAACGTAATATTATTAGCCAAGGCTAGCGTGTATAACCGCCGATACAGGCGTCGAAAATGTTGACCTGGATCAATCTTCATAAAATTACAGAGCTTTCTAGTGTAAAGAAATTACTTATAGTAATCTGGAGTTTCCTTTGTGCTTTGGAAAGTCGTCGTGAAGCGCGTGAAGTTGTCAGCATCGCACCTGGTCACTCACCGAACTGCATTCCTATGTATATCGAATATCAAATGAAACGAACAATATTTTTTTGCCCGACTGCGGCAGAAGGAGGTTTATGTTTTTCGAGTGTATGTATGTATTAGTATTTATATTTATTTGGCACGCTCTGTAGTCTAAACGGCTTGATGGATTTTAGCTTGAGATATGTCGTTAGATTCGTTTTAATTGTGAGAGTGACACAGGATATATCAAAATTATAAAAATTAAAATGGCCGATTTTAGGCCCCATATTATATTGTCAAATTTTTTCCCTCGAATCCTATCGGGTATCAAAATAAAGTATTTTATAAATGGCTTACATACATTTACAACTTGTAAGTTTAAATGTAATTTGGAATACGAAATGCTAAAAAATAACAAATAAAAATAATATTCACAAAAATAAATAAACCGAAAAAGATTAAAACAAGTTGTCGAAGGAACTTAGCTAGACTTTAACTTATTATGCAGTCGGAGACATACACACACGCAGCTATTATAAAATTTAAACATAATGTATATGTATTTCTCCGACTGCATAATAATATGTTCCTTCGTCAACTTATATTAATCTTTTTAGTTCGCTTTTTACGCAGTCAGGTTTTTTTTTATTTTTGTAAATATTTTTTAGCATCCGATTTTAAAATCGTCTGCGCAGACGATGCCTCTCAGTCAGATTGGTCACCGAAAACGTTCTGATGGAATTATTTTATCAAAAATTTTAATGATATGGTAACATAAGAATTTGATAATAAAACATTATAGAATACATAAACAAAGAAATTCATTTTAGTTATACATTAATAAATAAATTTATTAAATAAAAATATCTATAAATTATATTCAAATAAGAAACGGAAAAGTTCACATTTTATCCGAAGCAATGTCAACGGAAATTTTCTTTATGTATTTATCTTAGCAAGCATACAAAGTAAAAAGGGGAACGTAATACGCATCTCACATGTACAAAGTGATGTTATTTTATTAGTATAAACAGTCATCTTTTTATATGAGCTTGGCTGAGAGTTTTTTTACAATAATTTTTATCTCCTCCTAAAACTAAATTTCACTTTCAATCCAAAACAATAATAGGTAACTTGTTTATATTCTTATCGTTCAATGCTATCCGCATGGTTCTTTCAAACAAGAAATAACTATAAAAAAATATTTCAATAAATCTAAATACGCAATGCTACAAATAAACTATATCAAAATATCGATCTACATTAAATGTACGGTGAAGAAAGCTAACGGCACGAGAAGAATTGCTTTTCACGGATCGGCTAACTTCCCACGGCGTCTTTGGGCGGGCGGCAGGGAGATCCGCAGAAATGAATTGTTTCTGGCTTACCGGGAGCTAACATTACGTTATTGCGAACCGTTGTGGCTTTTAAACTGTGTTTATAGAATTTCATCCTGGATCCATTCGAAACAATCGCCGTCCATGCGTAATCAATAAGCGTTTTGTGTCAAACGCTTTGTTTACCATACTGTGGCCAAACAATATTGGCCAAATACATTGTTTTCTTTTCAATTTTTACTAAAATTACGTCTGAGCTATTTTAATATTGTATTATTGCTTACATTTAAATTTATAATTAACTAACATTGGCGGCGGCTCCGCCCGCGTTCAGATGACCAACAACCTAATTCTTGGATTTTACATATTAGTATACTCTTACAATGCAGTTTTTGTGTTTCGTATTTTTTCTCAGAAATGACATATTTTCCCGCGGTAAAAAGTAGCCTATATATTGACCCGGATAACCAGCTATCATCATACCAAATTTCATCAAAATCTGTCTAGTGGTTTTCTCGTGATGCGGTAACAGACAGACAGACAGATAGACAAAAATTCTAAAAACTCTAGATTCGGACTCTGTATCGATAAAAATGTCTATTTAAATTAAAGATTTCCCAAAAAATATTTAATGTACAGATTTGACTTAGAATTTATTATATGTAAAGATAATAATGACAACAAAATTGAAATTTTATAAAAAAATTAAGTTACACATTTGTGTTATTTAGTAATTAAAAATGCTACGCATAGTATAGATACAACAGTGAGTAAATTTCCATAAATATAAATATTCGCATACGGAACCTATTATGAAACAAGCATTAAGTAATTACATTTCAATTTCGGTTTCGCTACAGCAGGAGACACAATAATTTCGTTCGTAATACGAAGATCTTATTAAAAAATGGAAGAAAATTCATAAAGCTATTACTTCAAAACGCTCGACGCAGCGCTACTGTACAGGATACTGAGCTCAAAATTAATATCTAAATCTGGTATGAAATTCGTAATTATTTAATCTTACCTCAAAGTTTTAATCGAAGTAAATACTTGTAAGGTACAAAGAGAAAAAATCTGTTATCAATATGTAAACAAAATATAATTTCATTCTTGATACAATAAACAATAACAGTGCAATGTAAATAATTTTACAAAAAGCGTACTTTATTTGCCATAAAGAAGATTATTGAAAGTCATCACACCACTCGAAAGATTATCCCTTCTAGTATTACATAAATATTTCACAATAATTTAGTTAAGTGCTCAGAGAAGTGAGTACGAGGTACGTTAAGTACGATTTATTAGCTATTTCTTATTATTCGTATTTTTCTAAAGCACATAAAAATGTTATTTAGTATAGTAGGTACTTTAATATGTTTAGTTTTGATGATTTTAACGTGATAATATATTATGTATCTTACTAGTATTATGAATGTGAAAGTTTAAATGTGAGTTTGGACGTTTGTTACTCAATCATGCCAGAATAGCTGAACGGATTTGGATGAAAGGCACAGAGATAGATTATAGTCTGGAATAACACATAGTCACTTTTTGTTCTGAAAAAATTTACGGTTCCCGTGGGATAGATTTGTTTTTGTTTTCCTAGAAGCAAATCCGAGCGAAGCGACGGTGAGCCGCTTGTGTATTATAAATATGAAAGTGTGTGTGCTTGTCCTTCTTACACGTACAAACTGAGTGACGGATTGGCGTAATTTTTGTATGAAGTAGTTGGAGAGTGGATAGGCTACTATTCTTCTCCCGCGAGAGATTATCTCATTCCTACCGGCAAATACGTTATAATACAACCCACGACAACTTATCATATCTATATAATTTATATAGTCTATATTCCATACTAACAGATAAAACGTTCCTAGGGAGGAATTCGAACGAAGCGAGGGTGAGTCGCTGGTATCTTAATAATATGCGCTTGAAAGTTAGTGCAAACGACGATATTTTATATTTTCAGAATTCAAGAAATGATCTTTGATGGTATAGGTCAAACAGTTTGACGTTCAAACACAACATGACTTATTTATAAGTAGAGTTCGCCGAGTGGTCGAACTTCGACCATGATTATTATTGATTTTTTTATTTATGGAACTAAAGCTCGTCAATAGCTATTAAACTAAAACAAAAAATAAACAGATCGGTTCACAAACAAAATGTTTATTTTAATTAATTTAATGTATTTTATATAAAAATATTAGCATTCTACACTATATCTCCATTTAACTTTAACTGTGTCAAATTTCACATTCCTCCGTCCGCGTAATTTTCTTAAAAAGGGATACAAAGTTGTTGCTTCACGTATTAATACATAACTCTCAATTTGATTACAGACTTTAACAATATATAAAAGAGTATATATGCGTGTGTGTGTCAAATACTTGGTAGTGTGTGTAATGTTTTTTTATTGATTTAATATATTTTTTATGCATAATTTTACAAAAATATTAGCATTCTGCACTCATTCTCTATATAAACTATAAGCGTGGGAAACATACTCCTCTGCTTGCGCAATTTTCGTAAAGAGGGGTACAAAGTTTTTGCTTCACGTACTAATATATAGATAATTATTTACAGTACAGTATTTAAATTAATATTTAAATAAAATCTTAAAATACATTTTCATTAGAACCCATTTCCATTAAGAGTAATTAATCAATCAAGTCATAAGGAAAAAGTTCTCAAAACTTGTGTATTGCTCTTATTTTTGTCCATAAATAACACTACAATTTTAAAAACATGGAGCGCAGAACCAATTATATTGTAACGTTATAGTAAAGCAAAAATTGATTTATTTTTCGAGGTATTGCTCGTATTGCCTGGGGCGGTATTGTTTTATAAAGTCCTTAGTACGTAAGTTGTTCTTTCATACATATGTTATTAGTCCGCCTTGGGCCGATAAGTAGCCATTAATTTACCTCGTTAGTAAAGTTTTTCTCCTTAAAGTATGTTATGGCTATGGATTTGAATGTTTTCAGTTTTCTAACCTAGTTTACTCTAGCATTTCATTTCTACGTGACTTTACACATTACCTTTTGGCTACACGAATCGTACCAGATGCAGACGTAATATGACTCTATAAAGAGCGTAGCATGTTTCTATTTGACTCTATAAGTCGTATAAGCTATTTTTCGCTTCAACGCTAAAGCTAGTTTTATGTACTTCTTGGCTTATAAATTAAAAAAAAATATATATTTTACAATGATAATAATACATGAAATTATTATTATTTAAAATATTGACTTTTATTAGGAATTGATGCTAAGGTAATACTCGTATTTAATCAATATCGTATATATAGGAGGAACATATTATGTAGTAGGAATGAAAAAGAAACAAATATCTCTGACACTAGCAATTTGCACAGAAGATATTACCTATAGCGCTAAATGTTAAGCCGAGTACAAAATAACCTCAGGAAATGCCATTGAAATCCACCCAGCCGTTTTCACTTGACGCGAACAGACACAGAAATTCAAACAACGTTTAAGGGTCACATTTTTAGTGCATGTTTCGATATGTATTGTTGTAATATCTTTATATTTTATATTTCACCTTTGTAGTGGCTACGGAAGTGTGAGCGCAATTAAAATAACACCAAGTGTACCTCCAGCATTATAGGTAGGTACTACCTACGAGTATAGTACGGAGTTTTTGGGGTTATTTCCTGATCAAATTGTGTTTGTATAGAGTATATAGATATTTTGAACAAATCTGGGTAAAATTACATTATTACTAGACATTTCAAACAACATTCATGTTATAAGTTTTACCAGAGGGCTGTGAAAAACTAGTTAGGAACCCGCTTTGTTACAAGCAGTTATTATACTCATGGAATAAAATGGATATTTCCTAAATAAGTTTCTACTCTAAAAATGAGAAGTAATTCTCATCAATAGATAAAATACACTTTTATCTAATATCTTAAATAAACTAGAAATAAGTAGGTACCTCATTTAAGTAATGGAAACGTATTCGTTTAGTCTTTAACATTCACTTTTAAACGTAGAACCATTTTGTGATTGGATTTTGTTATTTCAATTTTATTCATCTCGGTTCTTAGATAAAATTAATATACTCGTAGTACTCTGACAGGCAATTACTGGCTGTATTCTTTTGTTTGAAATAATGTTTTAAAATATCTTTAATTTAATTTCTATCGGAAACATACATTCAAGTAAATTTTATTTTACAATTATTTCTGTGAGAAAATACGTACGCAAATTGTTTTATTTTCATTTGGATATAGTAAAGTTCGAAAAAGATTTACATGAAAAATATATCAAGTTTCGAACCAAATTTGGTTGTACTGAAATCGGGTACAAATGGTTGTTACCCGCGTTTTATTTCCTCATTTTATACCCACCTGCAGAGTTTATTTAAGCTCACAGTGGAAAAATGTTTAATTATATATCCCCATTCTCTCCGTCCTTTCTCATTTCATTCCTGGTTTACTACTGAAATAATACTGTCTAATAGAAGAGGGACCGTAAGGGCCCGTAAGTTGAAACAACATGTTGTTTTTTGTAAGTTACGTATTAAAGGTATTTCTAATATTTTAATATAATTTCGTTGTAATTTATTTTTCAAATTTATTTATTATGGGCATGACTGATAACACACTAGTAATTGAACACTTTATCATTGCTATTTAAAGTATATTAATATAACAACATATCAAAGTTGTTATATATAAAAGTGCTATTGTAACGAAACGTTAATAAATTATTTTTATTAAAAGCGCTTAAATTTATCATTCACCTATATTTTTTTACATTACATTCTTATGCCAACATTTTGTCACAAAGGTCTTTTCAACCTTTTCAGGAAAGTTTCAATGGAGAACTCATTCGATTTCTCGTATATGTAACTACATCATTTGCCCAGGTTTTATACAGGCTTTTATTTCCGCAGCCAGGAGCTCATTTTATATTACATGATGCCACATAAAATGTTGATACAGTCAAGAAGGGATATAAAACTTTTATGTAACCATTTTTACTTAATTTACTAAATAAGCGGGGAAGAATTATTTTTTATTTGTACTTCAAAGTACCGTTACATAAGTCCAACGCTATAAAAACTCAAGTATTCTTTTAATATTTTTTAAGTATATTATAATGGAGCGAAACAAGTAGCATCAGCAGTAATCAGTTCGAAATTTATTTAGCATTCATCTTATAAAACTATATTATAAGTATTTCTATTAAAAACCATATAATTATTGTATGATAAGTTTAAAAATAAACAGAAAAGTTCCTATATTTGAATACTTGGCTGTTTGTTGTTCAATCACATCGTAAGTCTACTTAACAGATTGATATATTTTGAGCTCTTGAATACATACTGAGGATAAATTTAATCAGTCAAAAAGTAACTGCATTTGCAGCAGTGCTTTTAGGGTATTAACTTAAAATTTGTGATCACATTATTGTATTAGATTTTTGGTACTATTTTATGTGGTTAATATAATATTGATTGTTAAAATAAATGCTATCAGCTATAAATTGTAAAATACGAAATTCTTAATTGATTATTGCTCAGTTTGAACATTTAATACCAAACATATTAATAAATACTCAACAAAAATATAAATTAAATCACACAGCCGAGTGATCGCTAAGCACTTAACACAATCCTTTAATAGTCCAACGATAAACTCCAAAAGATATCAGAACAAGAGCGTCTAACTTTAATTAATTAAAACCAGTTTTGTATCCTTTCATTCCAATTTACATTGGATAAAAATTACCCTTATATCTATAAAACGTATAGGTAAAAATGGTTTTCTTTTTTATATTGGTACTAAAGTTATATAGCCAAAGATATCATTTCATTGCTATATGTAATGATCACTCAATATAATAAATATGTTGGGACATTAACACACAGCACTATCTAGTTCCATGGTAAGCTACGAGGCTTGTGTTATGGATATTTGATACAGTATACATATATAACAACTTTAAATACATACATGATGTTCTCCTATCCGATTCCGGCTACGGCGGCCAATCTCATTGAGACTAGCCAACTGCGCAGGAGATATTATAGTGCACAAGTGTACGCGCAGACACAAGTGCACTCTCTATTCCTATTACTCTCATACTCCGGTGGGACGACCACTCGACAGTTAAGCCGCAGGACCGACGGCTTTACGTGCACTCCGAGGCACGGGGGTGAAACACCGCCAACTTCCCAACTCCGGGCTGTTATTGAGACTTACTATACAGAAAGACTCAATAACTAAATTTGGCCCGACCCGGGACTCGAACCCAGGACCTCCGGGTGTGCGGCCGTACATGCTAGCCACTACACCACCTAGGCAGTTAAATACATACATACATATTATAAATATAAACACCCATGACTGGAGTACAAACATTCATGCTTATCACACAAATGAATGCCCCTAACGGGGTTTGAACTCGCGACCGCTGGCACAGCAAGTAGGGTCACTATAAACTAATCCAAATATAATATAACTCTTAAATTACAAATTGTAAAAAACTATTATTAGCCCAGTTCTAGTTAAATATATCATTGCAATGTCATTAAAGTAACGGGATACAAAGTTCGAATCGATTAGATCTATGGAAGTTTTACATTCTTTTACTGACCAGAAAAGGCTGATAGCCTACAAACGGCTGAACGGATTTTCTTGATTTATAGCTAAGAACACTCTCTATCAAGTCACCTTTCAAACAAAAAAAACTTTATTACCTTTCTAATAACTTTATTACCAATATAATCTTAATTATCTATCTAACACAGATTACTCTCAAATTTCCCAAATAAATTGAATTTTATATTAATTTATAGAAATACTCGTAGTGTTGAATTTATTAAGAATTAACGTAACTGTTAGATAGCACTTCAAAATTAATAATAATCAAGTCTTAACTAAGCACTCGCTGAAATCAGAAACAGTAATCTTAAATTTAATTTTCCCAGTTTTTATCAAACTGTTCGTGGTTTTATATTCTGAAGCATTTTTAAGTCATGTATATTTCATCGCTTCACAAAATTAAAATTCAGCGACAAATTTGGTGTAATAACTCACAAAAGTTTAACGTAACCTCACGCCTCTCCAAACTTCTACATGCAATTGATTTGTACGCTTTAATGGGATTTTACATGAACAGAAACACCTTTTCTCTTTTTTGGGATCTTAAAATAAAAAACCAATTATTATTATTATTACGTTTACTAGCTTGTAGTTTACTGAAGCATGATTCATGATAGTTAAGTACCTATCTTAAAATCTATACATATAATAAAATTGTAACTTAGTCAAATCTGTACATTAAATATTTTTTTGGAAAATCTTATTTTAATAGACATTATTATCGATATAGAGGCCGTATAGTTTTAGAATTTTTGTCTGTCTGTTACCGCATCATAGAAAAACCACTGGACGGATTTTGATGAAATTTGGTATGGTCGTAGCTGGTTATCCGGGTCAACATATACATAAGATACTTTTTACCGTGGAAAAATATCTCATTTCTGAGAAAAAATACAAAAACTGCATTGTAAGAGTATACTAATATGTAAAACCTAAGATAACTAACCTTGTGTGAGTAACCTTGTTGTGACGTATAAAATTGATGCAATTTTCATCACTAGTTGACGTCAAAAAACTAAAAACAGTATTTTAACTCAAGCAATATGAAACTGTTATCATAATTATCATAAAATAGTAGGTATAGTTACTACGTTTAACTGCGTTCCTAAGAAACATTTTGCATCAGGGTAATATCTACCGAACCGAATGACTTAATACAAAGTAAATAAGGTAGCTCTACGACCGATAAACTATCTCTAGATAAAAATTACGTCAATCCATTATTCTACTTCTGCTTGAAATACGGACAATCCAACATGCTTTATAATATTTGTAGGGACTCAATGAATCTAATAAACATGTAAAGCTTAAAAACTAATCAGTTTTAACATCTTAATTGACTCAATACCTGCCTTAAGGGGCTTTAACCGAACAAATAATTGTACCACTTTCCATACTTTACTTAAGCAGAAGAGTCTCCAGAACAAATCTACGAAACTTATTTCTGCAACTTTGCGTTGTCTGGGATTACATTAAAGAAGAGAAACTGAATCATCTTATTAAATGAAAATATAGTATTTTACCTCGACAATTATGCCTTTCTTTTCCGAAATTATAATAATAATAATATCTTTATTGACGTAAATACAAAAGGGTTACAAGAAATTTTTTTAAAACTATATAATTAGAACAATCTTTGTTTAAGTATACTAACGTCTGAACTAGGCCGAGCCTGTATCTCAGACGCTAGCCTCTTCCTATTACACGATTTATTTATGGATAATAAATTACACTAAAATATGCATATTTATACATATAATAAAATAGTAATGAAGCCGAATCTGTACATTAAATATTTTTTGTAAAATCTTATTGAAATAGACATTATTATCGATACAGAAGCCGATTCTATAGTTTTTAGAATTTTTGTCTGTCTGTCTGTTACCGCATCACAGAAAAACCACTGGAAGGATTTTGATGAAATTTGGTATGGTGATAACTGGTTATCCGGGTCAACATATAGGACTTACTTTTTACCGCGGGGAAATGTCTCATTTCTGAGAAAAATACAAAAACTGCAATGTAAGAGTATACTAATATGTGAAACCTAAGAATTTGATTTTTGGTCATCTGAACGCGGGTGGAGCCGCGGGCAATGCTAATATATAATAATAATATAATAAAAACCCTCTATACAGTTAACACCTATTATGTTACAGCGTTTAGTATAGATTTCTTACAGATGAGATATTTCCGCGCAGTAAAAAGTATCCTACACGTTGACCTAGATAACCAGCTATCATCATACTAAATTTCATCAAAATCTGTCCAGTGGTTTACTCGTGATGCGTTCCCAGACAGACAGACTAACAGACAAAAATTCTAAAAACTATACATTCGGCCTCTGTATCGATAATAATGACTATTTCAATATTGTCCAAAAAATATTCAAGATTATTTTATAAGACTATCTTTTAAGAGATGAATACACATTTTATAACAAAAATGACTAGCTGCGGCTTCACAAGCTTAATTTTTCCATGAGGAAAAATATACTATGGGTTAATAAAAGATGTATAATTTATATGTGCCAAGTTTCATACAATTTTATTCTGTACAATGAACATTGAACGTGGACGAAAATTATTACGTGTATGGAAGAAATAAACATATATTTATGCTCAAACCTTTTGTATCTAGAATATTTTGACGACACGTTTGGCTCAGTTTTTAGTGACCCTACTTGCTGTACCGATGGTCGCGGGTTCGAGTCCCACTGGGGGGCGGGGGGGGGGGGGGGGGGTGACTCATTTGTACTCCAGTCATGGGTGTTTATAATATATATATATATATATGTATTTAAAGTTATATATGTATATTGTATCAAGCTTCGTAGCTTTCCATGGAACTAGATGGTGGTAAAGTCATGATTGAGGACGGTGAAAGGATATGCAGAAATTTTATTTTTCTTTTACTAATATAATAATATCCTGGCCGATTTCCGTCCGAGAAAGAGAGAGAGAGAGAGGATGTCACAGTTTACGTTTGTATACATATACACAAATACATTTTCTATTTCGTCTGCTCTCAAAATCTAATGGGACGATAATCCGACACTACTGGTGAAAAATCAGGTTCAAGACGGACAGCTTCTTATACTCTCCAAGGAACGCAATTATGATATCGCCGGTCGGTTTCATACTTGGATCGATACGAGACTAAAACCTAACACCCCAGAAGCTGCAGCCGTACATTCTAACCACTAGACTAACAAAACGGACTAACACAAAGTGACTGAAAACAAAGTGTTAAGGGTAACAGATATAAATATATATGTATGTAGATGTTTTGTTGTTTTCAGCATTCACAAGCTAAATTACCACAAAATATTTCAACTAACTCGCGATACAGACAGACGTAGCGCTGTAAGAATAGTGTTAAGCTCAGTAGACGTATAGAGGATCATAAATTGCAGTACGCTTTGCACTGCTGCTGAATGTATTGTAAGCATGCCGTACATTTTCACTTCCACTGTGAACTAAAATCGTTCGCGATATTTGTTACCTGTGAAAAGTACAACTATCTGGTAGCAACGGAGAGATATGTGACATTTTTGAAATAATCGTGATTTGCCTAATTACACTCCTCAACTCCTTTTACATAACAAAATCATAGAAACATGAAATAAGTCTTACTTCGTATACTTAATTGAGGTCTACCCATAACAATTTGTGTCAGAGTATTATTTATTTTATAAAATTCCAATATTTCAGCGATATAAGCAAAACTGAAAATATATTTGTGACTACATTGTGCTCTCACAAATAAAATCAAAAGAGACATAAGCAAAGTACACCACATACCATTTTCACAGAGCACTATATTTCCTTTCTTCGCGAAGTAAGTAACCCGTTTCCAATAATCCTATGATCCTTATTTACTAGCACGAAACTCGTGGTCCTGACTTTTGAGCTCACTTCTGTCAAAACTCTTTCAATCTTTCTTGTTCTTGTATTTTCCATTTTCTTTTAAGACATAATAGTAAGAGTGTCACCAAATAAATATAAAGGTTAATATGCTTTCGGATTCGGTTATTTTTTTTACTTTAACTAATTCAAATGTTAAAAATAAAATGTTTGTATAATATATAGTTAGGTTCATTAGCATGATGTAATATTAAAATGGTAGCAAAATTTAATTGAAATATTATGAATTCTGTTAGTAATAGAGTAATATCTATTTGCACGTGATCGCACACTAATACCTCATAAATATTTAATACGGTTTCGGAGATTCACTTTGATGAAATATTTAAACTTGCCCTATGGGTATAAAACCCGAGACAGAGAATGTCTGAAACAAAGATGTGCCGACGGCTAACAAAATCCTTGTCTCCACATTTATGAATGCTATGTATACATATAAATTGTATTACTAGCGTCTCACCCTCGCTTCGCTCGGGTTCGTTCGTCCCTAGGTTGTTCTTTAAACTGACATCACTTTTTTATTTATGAATCGATTGAAATATATTAAATTTCCGATCGCAAACAAAATTCACAGGATCACCTGCTAGACTAATCTGAAGATTGTCTGAAAGTTTCATCAAAATCGCTCCAGCTGTTTTGGAGTCCATATGAAACATACATATATACATCGATTTTTATTTTATTTAATAAACAATTTAAATTTATTTATGCTCGGAAAATGGAGTCTTTTATGAAAATTTAGTGACACACTGACTGCAGCGCAACCTACCGGATCCTTTTGTGAATTCAAACCTTGCAGGGGCACACTCGAACTATCTTCCCTGCCATTTAGGAGATGATCAATGGCACAACAACTGCACCTACCACCTACTGGGTTCAATTGTATTTTCAAACCATCCAGGAGAACATTGAAATATACACACAAAATTTCATCCAAATCGGTCTAGCCCTTTAGGAGGAGTAGTTTAACAAACACCCGTACAGAAGAATTATATAAATTAAGATGTATAATATTGTATATATTGAAAAATTGAGAACTTACATTTTGAGCTTTTATTACGTAGTTTCAAATAAACTCCTTAAAACAATAGAAAATCAATCATAAAGCAAGCAGATAAAATAATAATAGATTGTTATTTGATTCACAAATCGAGAAATGTTTATCTTTTGCTTTGGGCAAGCTTTCAAGAAGCTCAATCTAATTGTCTAAGTAAATTGAGTTGGAAAGAACCATCGATAAATCCGACACGGCTTCTGACTATCAAACAAATAATTTAAAGAGAATAAATATAAGAAAAATATACTTACTCCATAATGCTCATGGTGCTAATACGCTTATTATGTAACTATCCACCTATTTACAAGTTTAAGTATAACTTTTAGTAATGTGAGTCAATGAAAATATTTTAAAGTAAATACCATCGGGACTAATTGATAATCTGGAATAAAACATGGCTATTTCGCTCAGCATTAACGTGTGGAATGATAAATATTCGTATTAGTCAAAGCATTTCAGAAACGCATAGTTAATTTCAGAGCATACCTCCTATATAATATATACAAGCTCACAAACGTTATTTCATTATATTATTAGAGTTAATAAATGTTTCAGAAAAAGTGATTAGAAAATAAAATATGTATTTTAATAATTATTTTCTCTAAACGGCGGCTGCCCTTGCGTGGTACATACATACATTCTAACTAATAATATAAATAGGGAAGTGCGTTTGTTACTTTGTTTGTTTTTTTGCATGTTTTGTTTGTCCTTCTTTCGTCGTCATCGAAACAGACTATCGGATTAGCGTGATTTTCGTGTGGATATAGTTAAAGGACTGGAGAATGACATAGGCTACTTATAACCGCGGGATATTAGCTCATACCCACGGGAAAACACGATATAATACAACCCACAACAACTCATCAAACTTATGTTTATATATAATATATGGTATGCTATTACATACTAATCGTTAACACGTACCTAAAGACGAACCTCGGCAAAGCGAGGACGAGTCGCCAGTACATATATACATATGAGCATACATACACACATACGTACATACATTCTGGGTGGAGCGATAAAAAAAAGTTTCTTAGCTTGGAGTTAGAATTTGTAGCTTATACAATAACTTTTCTTTATTTAAAAAAAAAATTTATAAGCTACAAATTCTGCCCTACTGCTAAGGGATAAAAACATTTTTTTTTTCGCTCCATCCTAATTCATACGTGCATGCATATGTATATTAATAAAAATGTTAACATAAAATAAAAAAATATCTGTCTTCATACTTAATTTCACTTGAATCCAATGAATCGTTACAGTATATAAAGTAATCAAAATATATACCTACCGAGTCACTCAAACGTGATGCTACTAAATCCTATAATAAGATTACAATATGAAATTCTAAAATACTTTATCACATTATTATTATTTTCATTTTATTCGTACTGTGACTAGTGCCTTCTTATTACACCAGTACTCCTCGATTAATTAAGAATTGGCAGGTCACCAATTTTTTCTAATGAGCGACTACGTGTACTCTAATCTAACAAGGGTGTAATTTGGAGCAAACTTTCTGAGTTCATTTGTCAGTAAAAAAATGTATAATAAAGAAGTAGTGTTGCATAGCTCTAATTATACATAATATGGAGATACGTATTTACATTGTTACATTCGCTTCCAAGCGTATGACATAACATTTAAACGGTAAAAAAGAAACTGTTCAAAAAAGGACTTCAAATTTTAAATAAAATTAACTTGACACGTTTTATCTTCCCCATAAAACACCACTTTCCAGATCGATCTTACTCATTACTCTTGAATGCAACGGCGTACCGTCCAGCGGCGGCTCTTCTTTCTAAATCTCGTTGAAGCTGGAGCGTAGCTATCAACGTAGTAATTGGCCTCTAGCTATCATCAAACACTTAACGTAATTATCTCTACCTTCTAAGTGTAATGAATTTGGGATATTTATATAAGAAATACAATTTGATAGAAATTCAAAGGGACAGTTATGTAACTAACTGCAATACGGAATGCAGCGATCTATAAAACATTGGTGCATTGCCTTAAATCGTAAAATGGAAATATAAGTGAATGACATTCCATCTTTGACAAAAAAATTATATGGCACGATTTGATAATAATTAATATGCTCTATCGAATCAAATCAACTTGCACGATTAAAAGCCACAAAAGAAAGAATTGGATTGATTTATTATTAACTAGTGACTTACCCTCGCTTCGCTCGAGTGCGTCCATGGGTACGTTTTAAATTGATAAAAAATAATATTGCGGACTTTTCTAGGCCTACGCCTTTTTAACACCTACAATTTTCTAGTATTATTTTGATGTTATCTCTTAAAGTTTAGCCAGCATAAGCCATGTTTTCTAAGAACGACTCGTCAGAACAAGTTATTGTGTTTTCCCGTTGAATTGTAAGGTTTTCTTATTGTAAATGGTATCCTAAATGTTTACCCAAGTAATTATTTATCACTCTACATAATTTAGTTAAAATCAGTTCAGTAGTTTTCGTGTGAAATGGCAAATAGATAAATAAAAAATTGATATGTGTAATCTTCACATGCGGTTGAAGTAAAACTTTTTTGGCAAATATCGCAATTAAATTAAAACAAATCAATAATTAAATAAGGCACATTAGGCATATCAAAATTATATATTTATAGAAATTCATATACGAAAAAAATATTTTGTTATATATTTATCATATAATAACAACGGTTACCATGGCAACAATTAGTCATAATAGCTTTTATTTAATTTATGCACATTCATCCCACGGTAATAAATATTCATTTTGATAAGTAAAAATTTTAGTATGTTTATCAAGTTTAAAAGTTATTTTACATTTTATTTAGCATATATTACGTAACATATTATTCAGTATTATTTTTCACTTCCTGTGTATTATATTCTATCTCATTTTCTTGCCGGCTTAATCCCCTATATTTACGAATATGTGTTTGTCTCTTTCTCGTGTCGCATTTCCGTTTCATCGAGTTTCAAATGACAATGATTCTAAAGAAGTTTCACTTCAACAAACATACAGACAAAATTTTTAATAACTATTGTTTTGTGTTACACAACGAATTGTGTGTATTACAGTCATTGTTTATAAAAAATATTTTATGTGCAGATTTCGCTTAGTTACTATTTTATTATATGTATAAATTAATCGCTCTTGGTGAATATATTATCTAGCACTTATAAGAATATTAGTTTTGCCCTCGGCTTCGCTCGCATAGTAAACAGGACGAGGATGAAGGGTAGCCTGTGTATGTATGTCTGTTGCCATCATGCAATCATCGTTCCCGTTTTTTATGATTTTTTATTTGGTTTTAGCATAAAACGAGATAGAAGAACAGATATACATAAATACTCTTACATTCATAATATCACATTCATATATCAAATACCCATAAAATTCTAAGTGTATCACAATAGCGTAATAAAAATGTTGTTTAAGGTATCTCGGCTCTTCAATAAGTTACATACACGAGACGAGTCGTTAATCAAGGTTTTGTAAAATTAACCATTATGAATTAAATATATGTTTTTGTATAAATTATAACCATAACATTTGTATATTGTATTTTTTACTATTCGACAAATACCTTGTCGATAATTTCAAAAAAAATATGAAGCAAGTACGAACCTGACTCGTGGGCCAAGATTTCAATACAATAAAACTTGAGTTAAGCAAAGAAAAGAAAACAAACCGTTACGATACAAGTAAAATAAATATTTTATTTTATCAGAAAATCTACATACAATATCCATTTTGTCAAAAGCAAAAACAATTTTATATTATTAGTATTTATCAAAGAAACTACTCGTACGAAGAATAATGTTAATTTTGCGACCGAGCGCATAACACAAAATATGCCATATTTCAAAAACTGCTCAATATATCTTCAGCAAAACAATATTCATTAAAAGTATTTTGAAAGTTCTGTTACAGCCAATTAATTCAGAAATTTTCACCCTACTTTAAAAGTTAAAGTGAGGAAAAACATAATTTTTATGACTGCGCCTAGCCATATAAGCAATTAATGACTAAAATAAAAAAGTCGTTTCGGAACATCTATCTCACTTTTAAAAACCCATACAAAGAGACACGTTTATGCACACTCATTTTTTTACCTTTACACACCTCTGCAACATGTCTGTAGTGCACAATCATTTAATGTATCTATCGAAGCAGCATTAATTTTCTCTAATATTTTCCATTATTTTATCATGACTTATACAGTGGGCGTTATATGGGAAGTGTTGGTTCAAATAAAAGTCGATGCAATCCAAGTTGTATTTCAAATGAACAATAGTCACTTTGTACATAGTTACACAGCACTTCACTACACAGCCATATACCACTTCACTATTACCACGTATAGACAATACAGAACGCAAGACAGTTTCTACTAGTGTTCACTGTGCGACCGACCAAGCGTCACTCAGCCGAGCCCGGTCGAGTGTCACAACGTAGACTCTGTCGAGCCCAAAAAGGTGGCGCTCGCGTTCCGATTAGTTGTGATTATGACTCGTCTCCGACATATCTTAATTCGACTTTATCTTCGTAGTAACTACAAAACTGCTGTAAGTTTATATGAAACGCTTAAAATCATTTTTTTTTAATAAAAAGCAGTCATGAGGACTGCCGACAGAAGTGAAAACTTAAAACTATAAACAAACATTTGTTATTTTTGGATATTCAAGTTAATTGCTTGATCTTAAATTAAAATCTGTAAATAAACATTTATCTGGTTTTGACAGCTATCGGAACTCTTGAGTGTTAGCGTTAACACGTCACGTGATCATGTCGAAGATGACTTACATGAATTTACTCCCCATCCAAACCTTCCTACAGAAGTTTTCACTTCAAAAAAATCAAATTTTCACTGTGCTTAATCTCAAAGTAGTGTTGTGATATACAGTTGGACAGATTTTTGTAGTAGGTACCCGTTAAAGCTTAAATATTTTACTCAATATTAATTTTACTAAACAAGTGTATTGGAATACCATACAAAAGGAAACATTTCGTATGGTATTCCAACACATTTGTTGAGAACGAAAGCAAAAGCAACATGAGTTGTCGTCGTTACCGGAACTCCATTTTTCCTGTGCAGCTTTCAACAAATAGTCTAGTGGTATGGAAAATATAACTTTGTCATTTGACTATATTAAATTGAGCTCACAAGCCAAGTGTAGCTTTCCAAACAAAGAAACAAGAAGGTGTATCTATAATCGATGTTCACTTAAACGACAGATGCTACAAACGGGTACCATCAATCTATCTCCCTGCCCACCTTCCGATTCATACCCCCCGGAGGGTCGAATTGTTATTCACGTTCCATTACCTCAATTTTTTAGAGTCGAGGTGCCTGAAAAGAAACCCTTTCACTTATTGTCTCATTTCTGAATAGGTGAAGGGCCATCGTAAAATTAAATTGTGTAAATTATTCATTTTCCTACTTTCTTTTATCGAGTATTCTTTGGGGGCGTCGTTAAATCGTCCTTCACAATATGTGTTTATTGAATCTAAATAGTCTTAAAATCTTCTCTAACTTACATTAAATAATAAAGGAAGTCTTAAGATCTTCCTTTATTATTTAATAACGTTGTACAAAAAAATTCAAAATCTTATATTAAAAAGATGGACTCTGGCTACTACGAGATGAGAATCACTCGAGGTTCGATTAAAGTCAGCGCATGTACAGGAGTCGAGCAAACATCGAGCGCCGATGGCCCGATCACGAGCGAAGCTCAGTCACGTACTACCGAGCTATAATTCAATAAGACGCGATCCAAACACCAAGTGGAATCGTTCAATTCACTTTTGCAATATGTCATAAATTTTATTTAAAAGCATAATTTTATGAACTCCACATTCGGACTTTCACTGCTATTTCAATTTATCTCTACTCGCATTTAATGTCTTTTTATGATGTAGCCTTATATTATGTTTAGGCTGAGAAAAAGAGATTGATTCAGCCCTTATTATCGTCCCACTGCTGGGCACTGGCCTCCCTTAAATACGAGGGAGATCAGGCCAAGTGCAGGTTAGCACTCTAAAGGTCTTTCGAAAACATGCTAGGTTCTCTCAGACATGCAGATTTCCTCACAATGTTTTCACCGTAAAGCAAGTGATAATCATGTTAAAAATGATTCGCACATGAAAATATCAGAGGTGTGAGACCCGGGATTCGAACCGTCATTAATCAGTTTTCCAAGCGAGCACGTTACCACTGGGATACCACTGTCTACTAAAAGTATATTATATGCTCTTAAAATTCAGTTTAAAGCATTTTTTTTCTTTTGAAAAAATATAGATCTGGGATTAAATCTCAATTTACATTAGTTTAGGTCCATTGCTGTTCAAGTCAAGTACTAATTTTTCTAATATCAATATCAGTAGTAGCTAATGTACTTAAAAGAATAATAATAATAAAATAAAGCACTATATACTAACAATCTTCTATTTTAATTTAATATAAAGTGCGCATTTAAAATAACTTAATTGATTTTAATGAAGATTTATCTACTTAGTCACTTGACATGTATAAATAATCAACGCTAAAAGGTAAATAGGTGTACCTAATACAAAAAACATACTTAAATAAATGGGAAGTTTATTCAAAAACCTTGCTAATAGAAGATCAACAATTGAACAAAGCAAGAGTGCGAATTTCACACTTACAAACAATGGTTTTCAGGCGAGAAACACAACAAAGGTTCATTATGAGTTTAGCTCATTAAGTAAATTAATGAATTCGACGAAAAGGCTTAGGCATGCGCCTCTCAGATATTTCGCATCATATTGATGACAGCACCGTTTTGATGAAATTCACGTCTTCATTGTTGATAAAATAACAGATTTTTACAGCCACAATATACTACAATAGTAATAAAATGTATGGTATGTAGTAAAATGAATCGATGAACAGTTCATTTGACAAAATATGTAGATAAGTATTTAAAATATTAATCAACATAGATACTTAAATAAAGAAGTACCTGGGACAGTTTTAGGTCAAAAGTACAATTTTCTTTTTAAATTGGCTTAAAAAACCTTAAATAAATACAATAAAAAAAACCAAACGTTTAAATATATTAGACAAAAACATTACTCTTCCTTTTTCAGTTCTGTTTGATAATAAACAAGGCTCCTCGTATAGCAACATAAAGTACACGTATAGTCATACTCATTACGTTAATAAATATCCAGTTTCTATGAAAATAAACAGCACTTGAATCGTAACTCCTAATTTAAACCTAACTACGAACAAAATGTATGGGTTTAATTTCAGACAGAGTTGTATAACTAAAGTTGGCGCAAAGTCAGTACTGAACATGTGAAAAGTTCATGGATTACTGATGTTTTCAGCTCATATGCAGATACATTCCTCGCTTTGCAAAAGTCACAAGCTAAACTAAGGGTAAAAACTTAGTTTGTATCATCTTTGGCTTTTATCAAAACATGCTCTAAGAGGTGACGACATTATGAAAGAAACATACATATATACTTGAAATAATTCTCATGTTTTATTTTTTGGATTCCAAATGGACTAGAAAAACGGAAATGGATGTAACTTCTGGAACTCGAGTGATTCTGTAGAAGTTTGTCTGTCACTCTCCGAATAACGTGGGGTCGTAAATTCGCAGTTAACCATTTATTGTTTAATGTTTATATTATGACATAAAAATATTTACCCATATCATTTTTATATAGCTACTAGCAGTACCCGCGGCTTCGCCAGCGTCAAACTTCCGATCGCAAACAAAATTCACAGGATCACCCACTGGGCTAGTCTGAAGATTATCTGAAAGTTTCATCAAAATCGCTCCAGCTGTTTTGAAGTCCATAGGAAACATACATACACACATCGATTTTTATTTTATTTAAGAAACAATTTAAATTTATTTATGCTCGGAAAATGGAGTCTTTTATGAAAATTAAGTGACACACCGACTGCAGTGCCACCTACTGGGTCCATTTGTGTTTTCAAACCTTGCAGGGAACCACTCGAACATATACAAAAAATATAATTAAAATCTTCCCTACCGTTTAGTATATGATCAGTGGCACAAAGACTGCAGTTCCACCTACCGGGTTCAGTTGTATTTTCAAACCATCCAGGAGCCCATTGAAATATACACGCAAAATTTTATCCAATTCGGTCTAACCCTTTAGGATTAGTAGGTTAACAAACACACGAACAAAAGAATTATATATATATATATATATATATATATATATATATATATATATATATATATATATATATATATATATATATATTAATATATATAAATAAAAAACAATACGTATACAATTATGTGACCTTATTTACCTAAGGGCGTTTTTGTAATAATTTATTATTATTTATTATTTATCATTTTTGTAATCATTTTTGTAATAATATAAAAAACGGTTTCACTTCATAATACTCGTTAAAAATAAACTATAACAAAGAAAATCCACAAATGTGAACAGAAAATCTATTGAGAAGAGTTTGTATTTATTTCTTTCATACATTATATTTCAGTAGTCATTGCAACTATAGTCTATAACTAGCTCTATAGCATTTTTAAATGTTATTTAAAATTGCTTAATCACATTATAGAAGCGCGCTCACCTTTCGTGATGTAATAAAATACTGGAGTGTGCAAACGAAGTTACTTAGCACTCAGTTTTACATACTCAATATACGTTATTTAAAAAAAAATACAAATTATGTCATTGAACGCAATGGACCACTGGATAAATTCACTTGAACAGCTTTTAAATATATTGAGTTGTATTATATTTTAAGAAAAGGTATTTATTTTTAAAGGCAACTACAGCGTTAAACATTAAATTGTATGTACGGACATGTGATAATAATTAAATAATTAGATTTGGAAGTTTTATAAAACGATTTATAGATATTTCACTGAAAACTTCTTACAATTAATCATTTTACATAAATCTATAAACGAAATTTAAATAAAAGGATAAAATAAAATAATAGACTGTAGGAGTGTAAAGTGAGAATCATTCAGTGCGGATGGAGTTTCAAGCTGCATTTGATGTTAATTGCAGAACAGTTAAGTATCTCTTGTTTGTTTTCTGGAAACACTCGCAGGAAAGTTTTATCCAATGCTATGAACTCTTTCAATTACGGAAAGATACGTGAAGCCGTATCATTATTTTTCTCAAATCCTGATAGTTTTATTAATTATTTTTTATGCTACGATATTGTTTTAAATAAAATATTAAAGATATGTTAGTATTTACTTTCTTATGTATATTGTATGAGCGTTTATTAACTACTACCCATATATAAAAATGTACCTAAAGTAAGTAAATTATTATTGTGTTCGTAATTATAATAATTTATTGACATTGTGTTCTATTCGTTGAGGCTAAGGAATAATATATAGATACTGTCATAGATCCAAACATAAAACCAAACAATAATATTTAAAATATTATACAAATGACAATTTGTATGCTGAGTGATAAGTAAATAAATGGTAATAAATAAAAATAGCTTAAAATTAACTTATACAGATACAAAATTTTCCTTATACTTTACAGAAAGTAAGTATCGTATGGCAAAACGGATGATAGTAAGTTTATCAGCAAATTATGCTACTATGTTTGACTTTGACATTTGGCGGACTCCGTCAAAATAATTATTTAGTCTGTGTCTATGAGATAATATACCAACTAAAATACACATATATATACACGTTGTAAATATTAAATATAGTAATAGAAATATGGAAAAGCTCGATAAGCTTATTAAGTAAGAGCGCAACGGAAACGTAAAGTCCAAAATAATAAAGTTTTTCATCCACTCCAGAACTCGAGAACTGCATTAAAACGCTGACACACCTGCAAGAATGTTAGATAAGTTAAAAACCATGTACCACTCACATCCCATGTGGACGGCACGCGGGGAAAAATGGGGAACTCTAGGAAAATAAGAAAAACCTTCTGTTACTGGAATACATTTAGTACATGCTCAGCGAACATGCTATCTCTATCGTACCTTCCAAGTTTTAAAATCCTGTTTCCATCACACGTACAACCGCCTCTAGGCTTGAGTATTCGCGCTACATTGCCCTTCAATGTGTTAAATAAAACTCAAAGAGGACGTTTTAAGCGCAATGTCAATCTTTCCTGTTCATTCGTATGGACATAATGCCAAAGTTGTGAATTTAAAGATAAACACGTGATTTTGTGTAATGGAAAATCGTGAAACGATAAACAGGCATTACGTTTTTGTGATAAAACAATTTAAACTTTAATTTGTTTTTTTAAGCTTCACGCGTTTAATTCCCAAAAGACATGATGATGTAATTTATAGAACTAGGTAGTTATACAAAATTACAGTTATACACACAAGTTATATAACAATTTTGCTATACGATACTATACGAAAGTTTATTTTTTAAATGTTAATTTGTTATGTACAATTTATTATTTTATTAAACGTCAATAGAACTAAAGTCTTGTAGAAATCATCAATCATTTAGTTTTATGAATAACAAGAAGCATATTTATTATTTACCTTAGCTGCACAGCTGCACAAGATTGTCGGTTGCGGCATTACGCAATTTTCTATATCCGATCGAATCTAATCGCTTTCGCGGAGCATCAAGACACGTTGAGACGATGCCATTCCGAAGGCGTACCATAAAATTAGGTTACCTTTCTCTGGCTGAGTCCATTCTAAAATTCCGAAATCTCGATTCAATTTCCAGGATCATTCTTGAGAATTCGACATACAATTGGCATTTCGCTATTTGAGAGACTTAAATATCGAGGAGGTATACGGCAGCGACGCATTTAAAAATCTTAAGGTTTTGCAAAAAATATTAATAGAAACTATTGTTCTCATGTATTTGAAATTATCTTTTTCCATTATAAAAAAGATTTTTTATGAAAAAAGTTTAAAAATAAAAAAAAATATTCAGTAGTGAATTATTTCTTTGTTTTAACTACTTCTAATCAATAATCAAGTTTAACTTTTAAATTTCACTCTTAAACACATTCAAAATTAAGAATAAGTTGTATTTATATTCTTCCAATTAAAAAAAATATTTTTAGGAAAATATTTTGCATATTTACTCCATTAATTGTAACTGTGATGAGTTCACTTACGTATTTGAGATTGCTTTTAAAACCACATCAGAGGAAAGTTGTCACAATGGACCTTAATTACACACACGAGCCGGTCCTTTTTCGACGCAGCCTTGACAAAGACCATCAAAAAGTTTGAACCGCTAACAGGAAATATGCCTAACCGAAACTGAATTTTGAGCATCGCTCATCGTTTTCTGGCAATATTTAAAACAGTAATTGCAAAACTTTGAAAATATAACTCAGTACACATTAAAGTTTTAGGCCTTATTTAAATTTAATCGAACATTTATTGTCTCCAAAATTTCTACTCAAATTGAATTTCTAAATACTATGTCAAATTCTATTATTCTTAGTTTATGAATATTGTAATTTAAATTAGGACAAAATATATTAAATTATTTTTAAATATTGTACATATATGTATTCTTTAAGGTTTAATATCCGAAGAATCTGACTTAGAGCATTTGTTATATTTGGAACTACGGAACCACCACCAAACTATTTATTATAATTCCTTTAACAGCATTTCTGTATCTGTATCTGTGAAAACTACCATTTCTACTAGTTTTTACTGGTATAAAAAGTATTATTTTTCACTTTCTTACAAGTACGAAAATTTTATCAGAATCTATTCGTATACTTAGACTAGTGACTCACCCTCGCTCCGCTTGGGTTCGTTCCTTGGAACGTTTTAACGGTTAGAATAGATATCTCAGAGATTAGATATTTTCAGGCAGTAAAAAGTATCCTATATGTTGACACAAATAATCAGCTAACCTAACATTATATTATATCATACATCAAAATCTGTCCAGTTTTTTTCTCGTGATGCTTTCCCAGACAGAAGACAAAAATTCTAAAAACAATAGATTCGGCCTCTATATAGATAATAATGGCTATTTCAATAAAAATTAAAAAAAAAATTTAATGTACAGATTCGACTTAGTTAGAATTTTATTATATGTATCGATTATCCTCTCAGAAATAAACAACAAAACTTCCAAAATGACTGTTTCTGGTGTAAATATATGGATTTTTACCAATTTCCTCTTAAAAAACCTGGATAAAATATCGATTTCGCATAAATATTCCTTTGTTCTTACGAATTAAAAATATGAATAAATACATAATTGGCTACGATGTAGTAGGTAGGTACATTACAGATTCATTAAACTTTTACAATACTTATTGTTTTAATATTCACTTTTATGTTTGAAAGCTACGGAATGAAGGTTTTAGGAAATGAAGTCAGTAAACGTATAAGTTTGAACAGTATAATTCTCGTAAAAGTTGGATTTTTTACACTATGCTTTTTATGTCGTTAAACGCTTTACACTCCTCGCTAAATTAAAAATTCTTTATTTTTACGACGACCCTATTCAAATTCTAACTTGAATATGCAATATATTAAAAAGTTATAACGAATTTCAATAATAACTGTAGGTAGTGTAAATAAAATACATAGTACATTAACTTGTAAAAAAAATCTCTGAGCAATTATAGTTTTTTTTAAATAAATAATATTGTGATAATTAATTTAACCAAATACATTTCTAACAATTATCTAAAATAAACGTGAAACTGCGAGTGTGCTTGGACAAAAACTACTAAGAGCAAACGTTGGTGACATAGAGGCTTCACAAACGTCTCCATTTGCATTTTATTGCTAAAGTTCCTGGCCGCAGAGCGTCTATTTTTATGGTTAAGTTATTCAAATGCATGGTAAGACCATAAATCGAGAAAGGGGTATCCTGGCAGGGCAGGCATTGAAAAAGTTAGAATATCAAATATTATGGCTACGAATCAAGTTATTTGTAGAGTTAATTTCTAAATTCGATTTAATTCGAAAAATTAACTTTATTTATTAGAACATTGTGTGAATAATAAATAAATTGAATTAACTGGTATTCTTTATAGGGATTTGAGTCACGACTTCATTATAAAGTAATTTATAAACAAATTTACCTATATCAAAATTAACTAAAACACATTATTTCATAATGTCTAAATAGCATCATTATCGACATTTCTTAAAAAAGTTAATTTTATATCAATGTATATATGATTAATATAAGTATCAAAAGTAATCATGAAAATATCTATTTAGCAATTGGAGCCCGAATTTGAATCTGAAAATTTCATCGTATCTATTTCAGGAAGCGGTTTTTTATCCAGACCGGATATTAACCTTTTGAGTTTAGCAATATATAAACCTGGATGTAAGCCCTTGGGACAAGCCAAAGTGCAGTTCAAAATTGTATGGCAACGAAAAGCTTTAAAGTCATCTCGTAATTCATGTAATCTCTGCTCAGTATCTTCGTCGCGGGAATCAATCACCCACCTATAAGCATGAAGCAAGGTCGCTGGACCCATAAACCTGCGCCCGTTCCACCAGTAACTGGGGCAAGCCGTCGCACAACAGGAACAAAGAACGCATTCATATAAGCCTACTAATTTTGAATGGTCGTTAATACTTTGTGCATATTGATGTTTACCCATAGGTCCTGAAGCTTGTCGGATAAGATACGGCCGAATGCTGTTGTAAACATCAAAAAAATGAGTCATATCCACCACGAGATCTCTGATGACATACATGTGAGGGATTGGATGAATTGTTATTACCCGGTCTGGTGGAATCGCTGTGATGCAAGCGAGACAATTCTTCCCTTGCACATTGACAGCACAAGAGCCACAGATACCCTCCCGGCAAGATCGCCGAAACACAAGAGTCGGGTCCATATCTTTAATCTTAATAAGAGCATCTAAAACCATCCGGCCACACTTGTTGATGTCAAGATCATAACTCACTAATTTAGGTTTCTCATCACTTAAAACTCCTCCAAATCTGTATATTTTGAATACTCTTCTAGAATCAATGGATTTCTTTGGCTGAGCATCGGTTACTTTTTTTGCCGCATATGATCTCTTTAAGAGGCTACTAGATAATTGATTACTGTATGTGTTTATTAAAAAGAGCTTCATTGGTATTTTGAATAATATACAAAAGCTTATATTGCTCGTACATACAGATATATGCCAAATGCTAATGCTTGACGTATCCAATGCATATAACCTATCATATTTTGACATAGTACATTTTTAATAGAATAGGTTTTATATATGTACATATTTAATTAAAATAAAGCCGTTTAGTTGTTATTCACACCATAAACACTTTCCTAAGCAATATAAAATGTAATAAAAATTAAGAAGCTAGAAATTAGATCTATAAGAAGAAATGAAAGAACGCTTATATATTCGATTCAAATATTTGCACGAACTCTATTTGTAGCTTCCACTACTAAGGAATTTAAAGTTATATTCTTTACTAAGCAGTTAAAGTTAAGTTTTCTTTAACGATTAATTGATATTATTTACATTAACTTAGTCGTGACTTTTATCTCACTGTTTTAATGCTAGTAGCTAGTAATTTTATAGAAATTGATCCAAAATAGCTTAAATTTCTATTAAATTCTGTAATGAATAATAATAGTATAGAGTTTACTAGTAACCTTTTTTTAATATTGGGAAATGCCTTTACGCATACCACCTGCATACATACAGGAAGTACTCACTGTCAAAACCAGTACTATCCACTAAAACATATATGGGACAAGCCAAAGTGCAGTTTGCAAGAAGTATCTGGAACAACCCGCATGGCATCACCCACCGAGGTAGGCCGACTCCCATTACGTTTCTTGGCTGGATTGCCGGACGCGAACGACAAGAATACAACACCACCCCCTTAGCTTGCCCCCCCCCCTCCCCGCCTCCCTCCCTACCTTCCCATCACAACACGGTGAACGCACATTAGGGGGAGGAATATCCTAGTAGCCTAACTTAAGTAACAAATAAAAATAATTGTGTTTGTGTAAAATTTATTAACAGGCTTTAGAGTGGCGCCATAACCTATAGTTAGCAACGGAAGTGTCCAACTTTGTTAACCACCAAGTTAGACTGGCAAACTAAGCATTCCGAGAGGTTATAACTGTCAAAGTTATTATTGCCCGCCTGGGTTCCCATTATAGTAGTAGTACACATCTCCTGATATATTACACTGAGGTAAAGCACGCCCAATGACTCATAAGATAGTCTACATAGATATAATCAAACAAACAAAAATCAAACAAAGCTTTATATAATACTTTTAAAGTAGCTTAAGTCCAAATAAAAGGTAATATCAACTTGGATAGAAACTAGAGAGGCTTTCAGATGTCCCTTGAGAATTTGTAAAGTATATTCAGTTTTACAGGATTTTAGAGTGGAATGTTCCCTCTTAATGTATACATACATGACCTCGTCGAGCTTCAATCGACTAAGACAAAGTAAAAATTCACAAAGTTATAGGCATATTTGGAGCTCTACACGATTTTAGTTTCTTACTTTCAATAACATTCATTTAAATTTATAAATCTATCATATAATAACAAAATATTTTATTAAAAACAAAGACTGAAACAGAATGTACACTCAAAGAGAATAGCTGTTGAAATTTTTGTTTATTTGTCTGTTTATCCATTAGTTTTTCAGACAAAAAGTGCTGAGCGATTTTCACCTAAAATTTGTGTAGTGATTAGTTATATCCTTACTAGGCTCAACATTTAGGACACCGAAACAGCTAAAGAATACATTAGGTTTTTTTTTGGTAGTTGAACGCGAGCAAAGTCGCGAGCACTGCTAATCAATTATAATTAATAATTTATAAATTGATCAACTACAAATTTTAGGTAGCTCAATCTGGGTTAAAATGTTAAATTAATTATACTCTTCGTGAAAACTTATGAAAACGTTACTAATCACACTACGACCAGTTCTATCAAAAGAACAGGAACAAAGATCCATTTTGAATAAGGTTTATTCTTTACGGAAGAATAAAACAATAACGGACATCTAGCTTTATAGCTCCGCGACATAAAATCCAAGAGGAACAACGAAAGGTGCTACACAATAAGGTTCATCGCGACGCGGTCCCTTTTTCAGAGACACTTTTCTATTATCCCGGTGATACATTCACGAACCTTATAGTGTCTTGTCACAATATACAAAAACGGTTTACAGATAAAATGCATGGAAATATGCAATGACTATAGAGAAGAGAAAATGTTTTTACGCTGAGAAAATATTTTTTGAAAGCGTATAATGTAATTAAATATTGTATATTCTTCTATTTTGTTTAGATGTCATGAGAATACATAATATATGTATTAATATTTTCATTATCTTACAGGTATATTTAGCTTATTTTTTTATACTGAAACGTTGAGGCACTTTATTCTATTCTCTGCTTTCAGCCCATATAATAAATAACACTGCGTAATAAAAGTTTCCAAAGAATCGCTTTACTAAATCGTATAACAAATTTGCTTTACTAATAAATATTCACCTCACGTAAGAATCAAACCTGATTCTACGACATAATAAACGACTAAAAACAAACCGTCTAACGATAAAGAAGTAAAGAATATTATCACAATATATGAAAACTGTACGAAGTATGCAATTTTGAAGTAATTCTTTTGTTTCAGGCAAGATGTGGCCTTTAGCGCCACTGGTGATTCGGCTGGCAGCCGTGTCACTGGTGGCGCTAGTCCTGGCCGACCCCGGCTCGGACACCGCCTCGTCTGTCATGGCGAATATGCCTCGGAAATCTACTGTCGTACCAATACGACCGACTGCACCCATGACTAAGAAGCAGGAACGTCGGCTTCGCAACCGACGACGAACTACCACTACCACCACTACTACCGAAACTTACGATGACGAAGAGGATCACACTACGCCTATCACCACCACTACCATTGATCCGAGGACATTCGATCATAGTAAGTATTAATAGTTTTTGACCAATTTTACACAGCTTAATTAAATTTTCTATCGAAATGCATGGTGGAATGGGTTTATGTGAAATAAATAACGATAATTACGAAATAAAAATATTATCAATTTTATTGTTTAAGAAACTGTAACTTATTATGAAAATTCTTATATCTATAGATGCTCAAGTCCTACTGATACCGTACAAACTGATCGTCTAAGCGCTCGGCACAATGCAGTCAAATATAATATATCAACCGACACAAGGAAAGAGAGATACGAAACTACAGATCGATATTAATCTGTGTTTAAGTTAACAAAGGGTTATTGTGATAGTACTGTACAACTTCGTAATCTCATGGAACACTTCTAACATCAACACAATCTGGCTTTTTCAAAATGACAACTGTTGATCAAATAAAAAACATACAAATCTGGGGGCACGGTAGTGCGCCCGCCAAGATGAGCCAAGCGAAGCGCAAGAGCACTATCTACTTTTTCTCGAAGGGCTTCGTCGATTTTTTGAGCCCTCATAACTTGGATTTAGCTTATATCAGATAAATAAAATTCTTGGAACATGATGTCGATAGTGGACTTATTTAACATATAAAGTTTCAATTGCATACCTCTTATACTTTAGATTTTTTTATTTTGCCGATTTCGGCACTGACTCGCTCACTGATGATCATCAAAATTCTTAGGGTATTCCTAATAATAACCTGAAGTTCTAGTACATAAACAACAAAAAAATTCTAAAACTTGGAACGTTTAACCCCTTAAACTAGGGAATGAAAGTTTGTATGACACTTCCGCAAATTTTAATGCTAGAGGTCTGAACATTGATTTAGGGGCTCCTTGTTAATAATAATAAAAAAAAACACTTCAAAAAAAGAAAAAAAATTACAAAAAATTTTTTTATCATAAGCATCTTACAAAAAGAGATAGAATCCCACCAAAAACATTTTCATGTAAAAAGTTGCCAAGACAAGACCATAATTGGCTCGCACTGTTAAAAAGTTATCAGATCTCAGGTAGAGCCTAGCTTCTGACTCTACATGCCCTAACTTCACAAACTGTACACCTTAGTCAAAATATCTGACTTGGCCATTTCGCTACCATCAAATGGGCGTAAGGTGAAAAATTTATTCACTGTTTATTACTTTTCTGTTATACAATAGTTCTTGTAGTAACGCTACGTATATAGGATACTTTTTACTGCGGGAAAATATCTCATCTCTGAGAAAAAAATATAAAAACTGGGTAGAATAAAACCACGCTAAACTATAAGCATTTTAGCAAGGTAACTTACAAAATACTCTAAAAAATAATTATAAATTGCTTCTCTTGAAAAATATCATGTCTATATCGATATTTTAAACATAAAAATAACTCGACAAATATTTGAAATGTCAAATATTCGCGTAAATCTAAGAAAGTATTAACTCGACAAATATTTAATATGGTGTTATTTAGAAAATCATTAGGTACTAGATGTCTCCATGTATTTATAAAATACGTAATTTTAATTCCAAAAAAAATTTATGCAAAGTTATGACTTCTATAATTTTATTAGAATTACTAGCATTACCCACGGTCCCGAAAGTGTCCAAACAACCAAAAAAAACTGTTTAGCTTAAGAATTAGAAACATATTAATATATTATATTAATATGATCCTGGTATTGCTACTATTGTCAATTTAACTAGGGTTGTTACATTTCACTGTATGTGTTTAGTGAAATGATGATATACCATATTATAAAGTTGTCCCGTAATATTGTAAGAAAAACAGGCGATTTACTAAATCCAGATAATATTTTATCAGAGAAAAATAATTTATCAGATCTTACAATTTCCATGCGACGACAACGACGACGTTCCTTAGTCATAACATATATTAATACTAGCGTCCCTGGCTTGCTTCCCCATACAAACTTTTATCCCCATTTTCACCCCCTTAAGGGATGATTTCCGGGGTAAAGAGTATCCTTCCCAGGGCGTCAAACTATTTTCATCTAAATCGGTTCAGTAGATCCAGAGATTACCCCCTACAAAGTCACAAACTCACAAACTTTACCTCTTTATAAAATTAGTATGATGTAAAATCTAAGAATTTGGTTTTCGGTCGTTTGAACAGTGGCGGAAACGTGGGCAACATTAGTAAATAATTAACTTATTAATAAAGAAGAAATATATTTTTTTAATTTTACATGAGAAAGAGAACAGTGAATTGGTCTACTTAAGTATAATATTTAAAATCTTTCTAATATACATATAACTGCTATTTAAAAATATTTAAATTAAATATTTATAAATATTTAAATTGTAAGTGAACATGGGAATGTTCTCAATAATTTTGTGAAAATGTCACTATCCATTTCCATATGTTTTAAGCACATAGCTTTCAAGGGGCATCTTAAGGAATTCCTCTAAACGTGAAAGCATCCAAATTGTTGTTCCCTACAACATAAGAAAGCAATTTGAGAATGTTACTGCTCGGTCATCGACGGAATGCGCTGAGTTAAGACATACCGTATGTATGCTTTTCTGGTATTTCAAATTAGGGACCAATACGTTCATTTAAAACATGAACATAGAATAAGTCCTTAACAATGGTGCAAGTATAAGAAAAGAAAACCTTTATCAATATTATTCTTTCTTTTTAATTGACAACACCCTAATAAAGAAGAAATCTTTTTTTTAAATTCAGAAATACCATAAAATAGTCGAGGTCAAGTTAAATCTGTAAAGAATTCCCCCTTGCGGAGGTGGGAAACGGGTCGTCATTTCACGCCTCTTGAGCGCGTATCGAACCAATATTAGGTTTATTAGATAGATGGGCTGACATAAGAATCGATTTTTTTTATTTTTCTTTCACTTTAATCTATGTCAGTATTTTCAAAATAGTATTGGGATTCAATAAAATTAAAAACTTTGGTAAAAACTAAACTTGCGCTTCATTGTAGATAAATAATAATAAACCAAAATTAATATACCAATATTAGTGTGCACCTATTTCTGTTTATAAATAGCTAATTTATTATAATAATGTAGGGTCGGCGAGGTTCACATAACTGGAAGGCCTTGAGGAAAATTTCAAAAAGGTGCGCTGCCCTAACGATTTTGAATGCAGCGGTTTTATACAAAGGCAAATAATGTGGGCTTTTTGTAAATTATATTATTGTATTGTCTATTCAAAACAATCAAACCGTATTGCTTATACGTTACAACAATATTTTTTTTCTATTAAGTAAGAAATATAAATAATTGAGATATTCTTAATGCGTACATTCCTTTATCACTATATATATATCTAAGCAATAAGTTCCTGTTAAGAACAAAATCGTGAAGCATAATGATGATGTTCTCCTGACCGATTCCGGCCACGGCGGCCAATCTCATTGAGACTAGCCAACTGCGCAGGAGATATTATAGTGCACAAGTGTACGCGCAGACACAAGTTCACTCTCTATTCCTATCACTCTCATACTCTGGTGGGACGACCACTCGAAACGACCAGTGAGAGCTAAGGCAGAAGAAGAAGGTGAAACACCGCCAACTTCCCAACTCCGGGCTGCTACTGAAGCTTACTATACATAAAGACTCAATAACTAAGCTTGGCAGTTAAACCATATATATAATACTAGCGACCAGCCTACGGAAACCGTACATTTTTCCAGGATAAAAAGTAATCTATGTGCTATTCCAGACTATCTCTAATCTATCTTTGTGCCAAATTTCATCTAGATCCGTTCAGCCGTTCTGGTGTGGTTGAGTAACAAACATCCATCCATCCAAACTTTCGCATTTATAATATTTAGTGGACAGATGTGTATATCTGTAACTGCTAATTAATTGAAATGCGTACCATACAGTTGGGAAGAAAAAAGGAAAATTGTATGAAAACGCTTAAATTGAAAATAATTTTTATGACCACTCAAATCAGTCACTGTACGTGACATGTATGCTTGATAACGGCTCTTGAAATATCACACCCGACAGAAATATCAAAAGAGTTTAAAAACATTTTTATGTATCATGTAATGTTATTTTGAAATCGATAATCCACACTGATATTATAAAACTAGCATTGCCCGCAGCTCCGCCCGCGTTCAGATGACCAAAAACCAAATTCTTAGGTTTTACATATTAGTATACTCTTACATTGCAGTTTTTGTATTTTTTCTCAGAAATGAGACATTTTCCCGCGGTAAAAAGTGTCCTATATGTTGACCCGAATAACCAGCTATCACCACACCAAATTTCATCAAAATCCCTCCAGTGGTTTTTCTGTGATGCGGTAACAGACAGACAGACAAAAATTCTAAAAACTATAGATTACGCCTCTGTATCGATAATAATGTCTATTTCAATAAGATTTTCCGAAAAATAGTTAATGTACAGATTCGGCTTGGTTACAATTTTATTATATGTATAGATATGTAAAGGTGTGTTTGCTTATTTGTTTTTTCTTCGTCATATTTTGTAAGGATATATCTGGAGGGCTAGAGAGTGCAAATGCACCAATTTTTTTTTAAATATGTTGGGACATTAACACACAGCACCATCTAGTTCCATGGTAAGCTACGAGGCTTGTGTTATGGATACTAGATAGTTGATACACTACACATATATAACTTTAAATACATACATATTATAAATATAAACACCCATGACTGGAATACAAACATTCGTGCTCATCACACAATTGAATGCCTCCAGCGGGACTCGAACCCCTACAAACTGAGCCAAATGTGTCGTCGTACATATATACACAATGACAAAACCGATCGAAGCGTTAGTGCGTCATTTGTATTTAATATTTATAAATCTAGTTACCACAAAGCTTTTCCATAGCATTAACAATATTTTAGACTAACATATAAAAATAATAGATATATTTTCTTTTGTTTTACATGTAAATAGCAACAACAAATAAAAACATTTATTATTTCCAATTCATTAATATAATAAACGAATTATTTATATTTAAATAAAAATATGGTATCAATTACTATTAAATCATTGATGATACAATTATATATCTTGTTAATAAATTACTAAGTATTTACTTATAAATAGGCAAAGCCAAAACCGTTCTTTTTCTCCTCTGCTTGGAAACCGTTGGTTTTTAGTAGCTATATAATTCTATTCATATGTATATGTTTTCAATAATGATTATGTTCTTAATTTTAACCACTGGGCGAGCACTACATAGATAGCTTAGTACAGCTAAAGTATTTTTAGGAATACAAAATACACACGAGACAATATGTGCACGAAAACTAAGAAAATCTATTTGTTCTAATATTTGAAACCTAACACTAATTACACATTACGGCAAAAATAGTCTGGCAAGCTGCCATTCACGCAAAGATACTAAAGACTTATTTAATACTAGCGACTCACCCTCGCTTCGCTCCTATTCGCCCTTAACTTGCTTCCCAATAAAAACTTTCATCCCCGTTTTCACCCCCTTAAGGGTTGATTTCCTGGATAAAAAGTATCCTATGTCCTTTCCAGGGTTTCAAACTATCTGCTTACAAAATTTCATCTAAATCGGTTCTGCAGATCCAGAGATTACCCCCTACAACCTTGCAAACTCATAAACTCACAAATTATCTCTTTATAATGTTAGTATAGATTTAATATTTTATAGCCAAACTTTTTAATGATATTTACCAGCCCGTTTATTTACAATGCCTAACCAAATGATTCATATATTAAAAAGTTCTATAGGTACATTACGGGAATCTAAGGTGTAAGTAGCATAAAAAAGATAGTGAGTATTGCCTACTTTTTGAAATTAATAAAATTGCAAATACTCTTAGTTTCGCACTTATTAAACATCATCATCAAAGTGCATGTATATCTCAAAATATTCAAAACACATATTTTGAATAGTTTTGTAATATACCAAATTGATTTAAAACAAAACGCAAGTAATTAAATGAAAGTTTGTTTGTATGTCTGTGACATTTTTTAGAGAGGGTTTGTAATAAAATTTTGTACGATTATATCTGGTTATCTGGGTCAACATATAGGATACTTTTCACTGCGAGAAAATATCTCTTTTCTGAGAAATCTATACTAAACGTTAAAACGTAAGTAGGGACGAAACCGAGAGGAGCGAGGGTGAGTAGCTAGTTTTATATAAAAAGGAGTAAATTTCTGAAAATACAGCACGCTAGCAATAAGGTTTTTCGAGATATCTGAAGGTTGGCCACTCACATATCAATAATGAGGTCTGTAGTACAAGAGTACCAGAATCGTAAGAAATAACAAGACCTTTCTTTCACCCTCTTGTACGACATACTTCTTACAAGTTTCTCTAAACTTATACTTTATTTCGAATAGTCGCTAATATTCTTTAATATTATATTTGTTTTTTTATTATTAATTTTCGGTACTTTAGCTTTATTTAAAAAAAAATATGGAGATTTTAACTCCCATCTCCTCCAAGAAGAAGAAAAATTAAGAAAAATGGCCCTTCTTCTGTAAAAAAGCAAACATTCATTTTTTTATTTGTATTTCCAAAAGAAGTAACAATACAGCGAAATATAATAATCACACATTAATAACACTAGTTGCGTCTCTACTTACAAGAAGCATGCACTAAAGTAAAATTGAGTGATTTACAATCATTATACGTTAGACAGAGACACAAATTAAGATTTAATACATAAAGTTATAAAATTAAAATAAACAGTGATAATCTCGTTTATTTTACACTAAATATACAAATACGAAGTACAAGCCGCTCAACAAGAGCTGAAATTAAATTTACGCTTCATAAAGAAAAAACTAGTTACAAGAGGAAATTGGTGGAGACAGTGACAAATTGTACCCGCCAAAGCAAGGCATTTGAGCTCGCTCTTACACACCTTAAATCGTATGTTTTATTTCAACACGGATGTTAAACGTTTGTTCTAGAACAATTGCTTCTGAATATCGTGTCATATTAAATAAAATCACCCAACTGTGTTCAAAATATGCACACACAAACACACATACGACATGATTTCCTAAAAAAGTGCCGTAAAGAGTCCTTAATTAAAAAGACTAAAGTTTGGATCGTATTGTTGTTTTTTATATAACTGAATTTAACTTATTCGCTTCCCTATGCCATATGGTTGAACAGATGCCAAGTAAACCCGCCAACTCACTTTAACAAACCGTAACGAAGCAAGTTTTCGAACCATTCAAAAAGATATTTAGAATTTTCATGGCAACAAATGTAATATGTACATATTACATTTGTTGTAGAATTATGATGTGGCTACCTTCACTGTATCCAAAATAAAGAAACAAAGCGTAAAAACGCATGTACGTTAAGTAACAAGTTTTATGTACGAAAAAAATAATTACACAAAACAAATTTCAATAACTACGAAACTTCTTTAATAATCCACCAACTAATTAATCATAGAACAATTCACAGCCAATACACATTCGCGACAATAGTTTCTCATTATATTTATACTGATATAATTACAATCGCGTAGTACATAGACCAAATTGTTTTAATTTCATAAAACAAAATAAGTGTCCTTAATATTACTAAGGTAATTAATATCATAAAAATAGTTTAAAGCCATTTTTAATTAATGAAGCTATAATAAATGATGTCTTACAACTTTAAACGGCTCCTTTATGTGCATTCCATAAAATCTCCGAGGAGCAAATTCAAAGAGCGTCAATAAAAATATAAAATATAAAGATCTTTTAGTAAAAAATAATAATTTTTACTTACCAAGTTTCATTTCGAATTGGAAGTTATTTTTAGAATACCATAAATATTTGACATAAAATGTTACAAAAAGTACGAGATTATTCTTTTCTATAATCAAGTATGTTATAAAAAAAGAATAACATATATGAGTCTTAATAAAAACCTTCAATGATATTGGTCTGAAATGTACTTGTATATTTATTCTTGTCAAATAAAAATTAGAAGTAATATGATATAAGCATATTTTCTTAAAAACATCTGTAGCATTTATTAGAGCGAAACTAAATTTTATGAAGCGGAATAATTTACAGCGGGCACGGGACTGTAAGCATTACTTCGTTATTAATACAATTCAGTTATTTAGATTCAATTATAACTCCAATAAAGTTTATGTGATACTGCCTTCAGTTTTATACGAAAATAAGCTTATATATTAACGACATTTTACTTGTTTTTGCGACTGTATAATTATTTATCTAACACTAGTAGCGTGCATAGTTCAAACAAACCTTACATACGTACCTATTATAATACTGATGCTAATGAAAGAAATTTCAGAGTTGGTCCAATAGCAGCAGTTTCGTATATTATTTCTTAAGTCCAAACTCACAAATATAACCTCTATACAGTATTAGTGTGATATTTATTTACAATTACTAAGTAATTTTATTTAAAATAACCAGAATTCTCTTTAGGCGAAGGTGAAATTCCGCCCTATTACTAACCGCCCTTATTGAAATACTGCTTGAATTATTAATATACCACAAGGCATTTGAATCTGTCACATATTAAGCCTGAAAATAGTGTACCGAGTGTTCCAGTGGTTTTATCAAACTAGAGTAATCGTACTTTAAAACTATTTATTAATTCGGCTTGAATATGGTAGAAAATTAGTACAACTACATACTATATGGTGAGTCATTGGCGCTTGCTTGGGAAAACGAGTGAAGCAGGTTCAAATCCCAGGTCTCGCAACTCTGATATTTTCATGTGCGAATCATTTCCAACATTATGACTACATGTCTTACTACATGTCTTACTACGGAATAGACGAATAAAATATTAATTTGTTGGTTATTCATTACCTAAGATATGAGCAAATGGTTTAAGGTGACCTCTGTGAAGCAAATTAAATTCTAAAGAGAATATCAAAAACAGTTCTTTCCTGCAAAGGACTTATTATATATTATAATGTAATATATTAACAGCCCACCTGATTCAAAGTATACTTTACCTACATCACACGTGCCTCATCTATTGTACCATAATGATTCTATATAACTACTTCAGAAACCTTCGCGAGTATTCGCATCACATCTCATCAAAGTTTCATCGCCATCTGATGAGGCAGCGCAGACGTTACATATAAACTAACTGGCACATATTTATTAATCTATACATATAATAAAATTGTAACTAAGCCGAATCTGTACATTAAATATTTTTTGGAAAATCTTATTGAAATAAATATTATTATCGATACAGAAGCCGACTCTATAGTTTTTAGAATTTTTGTCTGCCTGTCTGTCCGTCTGTCGGTCTGTCTGTCTGTCGGTCTGTATGTCTGTCTGTTCGTTACCGCATCACAGAAAAACCACTGCAGGAATTTTGATGAAATTTGGTATGGTGATAGCTGGTTATTCGGGTCAACATATAGGATACTTTTTACCGCGGGAAAATGTCTCATTTCTGAGAAAAAATACATAAACTGCATAAGAGTATACTAATACGTAAAACCTAAGAATTTGGTTTTTGGTAATCTGAACGCGGGCGGAGCCGCGGGCAATGCTAGTTTTATATATGTAGACAGATTTGTTTTGAAGTAAATATAATATTTTTCAATTCAAAATTTTATAATAAACTGGCAATACCCGCGACTTCGCCCTCGTCTAAATTACAAAAAGACCTCTTTGTTTTTATGTTATTACTGATAATAATTTGATGGATTTTCAAATGTGAGTATAACTTCGATTTGTGCCTAGAGGGATCCATACTGACGAATATTGTGTTGTTATTACTAATAGGTATATTTTACACCTGAAATATCTTTTAACGTTTTCGCAACACGTACATTATTATTAGCAAAAATAAGATCGTATTTTATATTATTCTTTCTTAAAAATATTATGGAAAACAAATTTAATATTAGCGATCGTAACTCAAATAATTATCCAATATCTTAAAAGATAAACGTATGTTCTGTAAATGAATTTACGTATAAAATAGCAAGCTCGACTACATCTATTTTTTGCACATTTTTCCTTCGTTCCAAAGTTAGAAAAAGGAAGTACAATGATATAACTCACATACAATGTGACTTTAGAATCATGTCACTCGATTAAATTTGGACTTCTTAGCTAACATCTACGTTATTTTTAAAGATCCAATGTTATGTATACCTGAAAGATAGTCTCCCTCCTACCCCTTCTTTTTTAAGTTACTTGTGTAAATTGCCATTCTTGTTCTGTTATAGCTTTCTGCAAGTAGCCACACTCGCGTGGACTACAAAATTTGTAATATTATGTGTACATTTATATAATTATTCTAGATTCACTTAAATTAGTCTAATCAGTCTAAACTCACTTTAGTGTATACCACATTGGTGGTTGTCTGTTTGGTGTTAAAATGTCCGTATGAAAAGCAATCCTCTCTTAAGCCTATGCTTTGCCAGCCAATTTTTTCACTTTTTCGTGAAATTTTTCAAACATTTCCTTTCATATAAATCTTATCCTGACAATTACAAACACAACGAAAAAAGAATTAGTCAAATAAGTCCAGCTGTTCCGAAATGATACGCTTACATACATTTGGCAATTGGTTTTTCTTTATATAGATTATAGAATATATATTATTCTCATAAACATTGATGAAAAGCAAAAAAGAAGCTTTCCAAGGCGTACGTACTCGTACCTAACAAATATAATTGTCAGAAGTTCATAATTTCGCTGATTGTACAACATTCGCAATAAGAATGCTGGGTGTAGCGGTGAAATCACCCGCCGAAAAATGTTTTAAATCATTTGATAAAATTACATCCCCCTTAAAAGTTTCTGCCTCACAATCAAGAAAATTTACAAAGCCATTTCCTTGAGCTCGATATCGTTTATTGTAAAGTCGTAACTTGAATTATTTATGATGTATAATATAATTTGTAAATTATATTCTATTATACATATATTATATTAGTGACTTACCTTAACATGAGTCGCGTGCTTTCCTAGATGTCTATGCGTTACTTCAGTTCATAATTTATCATCGTTATTTAATCGAAATCTGTACACCCGTTAAAGCACTAAGTAAACACAAAGATACAAACTAGCTCTAGCATGACTAGACCTTGGTCACATTTGGATATTTTTACGTAACAATGTGAGATAGGCGATGGTAGCCAAGTGTTAACGCGTTCGCTTGGAAAACTGAGTGAAGTAGGTTCAAATCCCGGTTTTGCACCTCAGGTATTCTCATGAGGGAATCATTTCCAACATGATTACCACTTCTCTTACGGTGAAGGAAAACATCGTGAGGAAACCTGCAGGTCTGAGAGAACCTAGCAAGTTTTCGAAAGACATGTGAAGTCCGCCAACCCGCACTTGGCCAGCGTGGTGGACAATGGCCTGATCCCCTTTGTATTGAAGGAAGGCTCGTACACAGCAGTGGTCGTTAAAAAGGGCTGCATAAATGCATTCAATGTGGGATACATAAGCGTGAAATATGTCTACAGCACCAGCTGAAGTTAATACTTCAGGCTGATGCTTATTTAGAATATTACAGATTAATTATAGTAAAATTGTATGGCGTGCCGAAAAAAGAAACCAGATATTCTATCAAAATTAAGCTTAAATTCTATTAAGCCAGTTCAATATTACGATATTTTCTTTATTACATCATAAACATACTAAGCATATCATATACATGTACATACTTGTAACGTTTTTTTATTCATTGGCAATTTAATCCCTTGAAGTTGAATAATATTGTCATTGTACATATAGAGAACACAATATTACAAATGCGTTCGAAACAGTACAAGATGCTACTACTGCAATGGGATAATAATATTTTATTGATAGAAATTTCTTTTAAAGAATATTTCTTATCATCATTCCATTTTCTATAGACATAATATCATTTTACAGTACATCTATACAAATAAATAAAATTAAAGTCTGTTTGAAAGGTCAAAATACCAGCTTTTTACTAAATGCTTATGAAAGTATATACGGTAGATACTTATAAGAAGAAAACATTTTTTGTCTGTTTGTCTGTCTATTTATTTATACCGGCTAATTTCCGAAACGGGTGGACTGATTTTGATGAGACTTTCATTGCCAGATAGCTGATGTTATAAGGAGTACAATTTTGGCTACTTTTATTTTACAAAAAATATTAATACTCATGAAATTATGAACAAAATCCGTGTACGCATAATAATCATATACGTAAAAAAATATGCTTCCGTCTACTTATTCAATCCACAATTTATCCTCTCCGAGCCTCTGGAGTATATTAAACACCTACAAGTATGGGTAGAATTCAATTTATTCGTAAACTCATAAAGGATATTAGCCCGTCGGCAATAGATGTTACCATAAACAATTACAGTTAGGTTTAATCCTCATCGTGAAGGCAAACAATGCGGAGGAACCGTAAACAAAACAATTACAATTCTAGCGATGGTAATTACGGATCCCTTCAAAAGTTTCAACCTTCTGTTTTGAAGTTATGTCTAATAATAAATCACTAAAAGTGTTGCTTCTTTAAGAATATTACAATAGTGGTTCCAATTAGAAATCATTTTGAATTATAATAATCCATACTTCCATACTAATATTATAAATGTGAAAGTGTGTTTGTTTGTTTGTCCTTCTTTCACGTCAAAACGGAGTAACAGATTAGCGTGATTTTTTGTGTGAAGATAGTAGGAAGACTGGAGAATGTCATAGGCTACTTTTTACCACGGGAGATTATCTAATTCTCACGGGAAAACACGTAATAACACAATCCAAAAAAAATATTTATCATCATTACTAGAAACTTGGTATTAATGCTCTTCAATTAACATAAATAAATACGTGTTTTAGCATTTTTCGAAATTCGTCCTACAAGGAGGTAAAATAGTGGATGAAAGTTTGTATGAAACTACGTTTTTAGAGATTTTTTTGTGGATTTTTTGTTGAAGCCTCGGGTTCTGCTATTAATTTATAATTCAATCTTTCAAGATATGGAACTTCTTCAATTCATTACATTTAATAAGTTTATTATAGAATTAATAAAAATAATGTGCATTATCTTTTACATATACCCGATGAAAGTGAATAAAGTGAAATATGATGAAATGAAGAAAGTCGTAGGAAAAGTTTTATACTATGTAAAAAAGTGATTTTTAATATAATTTGTAAATTTAATAAATAAAACAAGGACGTGTTAACTAATAGTTTTTATACAAATACAATTGCACAACAGTATTTCGGTGTTGTAATGAAACTTCCTCACGTCTGTCAGAGTGGCAAGTCTCCGTGCTACATCATTAATTTCTACCTAATGTCTGAAACGATCGAGGCTACGTTATGGGCCACATTTTGTGTTTAACGTGGCTGTAGTCCTTAAATATCATTATTCATTTTCTTAAAATACACAAAATAATTTAAGTATAAGAAATTCATAAAAAAACTTTGAGATTTTCAGATAGAAACTTTAAGCCAAGCTTTTCTAATAACCAGTTATTTAAAGTAGAAATACTTAAATTTATTTGCGCAATTAATTACCCAATGAATATTCACTTAGATATTATAAAATATATTACATAGATAATAAGCATTCAATAATAGAACGTACAACTAAAATGTGTTACAGCATAAATCAATTATTTACTTTTCACTGGCGCAAAATTTAATTCCTCGTAAGTACATCTTGAAAATCAGTATGGCTGGCGTATAATAGTGGCCTGTTTATATTACACATTAAACGCTAAGCCACACGAAATATTTCCGAGTTTACTACACTCTGTTAGCCGTCTAAATCTGTAACTCTCGTATGGAATCCGAGAAATAAACGATATATATTCTCCACGCAACTGACTTTATAATAAATACTTGATATAAATTACTTCTATATTTGACGACACGTTTGCCTCAGTTTGTAGTGCTGTGCCAGTGGTCGTGGGTTCGAGCCCCGCTGGAGGAATTCGTTTTTGTGTGATGAGCACGAATGTTTATTCTCCAGTCATGGGCGTTTAAATTTTTAATATGTATGTATTTAAAGTTATATATGTGTAGTGTGTCTGTTATGCATAATACAAGCCTCGTAGTTAACCATGGAACTTGATGCTGTAGTGTGTTAATGTCCCAAGATATTTATTACTAGCATTGCTCGCAGCTCCGCCCGCGTTCAGATGATCAAAAACCAAATTCTTAAGTTTTACATATTAGTATACTCTTACATTGCAGTTTTTGCACTTTTTCTTAGAAATGAGATATTTTCCCGCGGTAAAAAGTATTCTATGTGTTGACCCGGGTAACCAGCTATCACCATACCAAATTTCATCAAAATCCCTCCAGCGGTTTTTCTGTGATGCGGTGACAGACAGACAGACAAAAATTCAAAAAACTATAGATTCTGCCTCTGTATCGATAATAATATTTATTTCAATAAGATTTTCCAAAAAATATTTAATGTACAGCTTCGGCTTAGTTACAATTTTATTATATGTATAAATAGATGTATGTACATATTAGCAACTTACACTCACTTCGTTCGGGTGCGTCCTTCATTGTTTAAAAGTAGCCTATGTGCAATTCCAGGTCTAGATAGTCTATTAGTGAACCTGCTAAATTTCATCAAATCCGTCCAACCATTTCAGGGTGAAGATGTAAGTAAATTACACCCACACATACGAAGTACTTTCACAATTAAAACAGTAGTCTGATTCAATTACGGTTAATATCTTTATTTTAGCAATACTTTCTAATAGATAACTAATATCAAATAAAGCAGCATAACACTTACACTACGCATTAATATACGCATATTCTAGGGTCCTTTCTTATCTTTCCTGTAAATAAAAAGCAAACAAAAGAGGGTGTATAAGCTTAGATAACAAACTGCTCTGGATTAATCTGCATTGCAAACTAAGCTTCGCTTTGAAATAAAATTTTCACTTATCATTTATTCTCCTAAATAATTAATATAAACACAAACAATTTTTTTTTAATTTATTATTGCTATATTTAAATGATATTTAAAAAATTTATTATAGTTAATATTTTGCACTATAACATAATAGCATATATCAATTAATGTAACATCATGTTATAATATGCTATGTGAATTTTGTTACTTGAATTAAGTAATAATTTATCTAAATCAAATAAAACTATCTTTTCGGATTTTTTCGCGAATTTATTTCAGGTCACGGGAGAGACTGACTTTCTCTCCAGTGACCATGATTGCTTTAAAGTATTCGAAACGTCGAGAACCAAAAATCAAAATAAATTCGCGAAAAACTCCGAAAAGATAGTTTTATTTAAAATGCCAAATATTCGCGTAAATCTAAGAAAGTATTATCTAATTCAATTAGAACAAAACTTTAAAGTTATTTAAATTACTCGTTTTTCACTGAACTGGTCTATCTTTCATTTATTTATACCTCAAAACTGCACAAAACCAACCAAGCGATAGTCAAATGCTCGAACAATAGCATTTAATTTAATCAAAATAGTATACAAACTTCAACTTTAACGAGAAATATTTACAGAAACCTCCGCAAGCATTGCTTTCCAAGACAGTATACCTTTTTGATAAAATAAACAACTCTCCTCCTATAAACGTACTTATATTGTATGCGCAGTAAGAGACTATGTTTCAGTTGCTAATGAAATAAAAGTAATGCCTCATATATCTCATATCATACACATTTTCGATTCACATGAGATGACAATGTGTAAAAAAACATGGCTCAAGATATTTAGAACTACAAGAAAAAGATATTCTATTTTTACGAGAAAGTTATATTAAATGTACGATCTTTTAAACATTTTATTTGGCATCGTAGCACGTACGAGACACGGCGATCGTTGTAGCTACTGCGGTTCCGATGCGGTACCAACGGAAAATTTATGTACCACTGGGCGTGCAAGGCTAGCCTCTACCCGGAACCTTTAAGTAATATACCGTAGCGTTTTATTCCTGTTGCTCGCACTCCACTGCCGACAGATTTCCATACTTCCCAAACATCGCCTTACTCACGCTCCTTTCTAAAGCAAATAACTGCGCATATTCACAGTATATGAAGTATTGCTAGTATACATTGAACCTTTAGGGGACCAGCCCCTTTTAAATATTAAGTTTACTAAGAATTTTAAATTAGGATATTAGACGCGGCGTCTCTGACGAATTAAATATTAATATTGCTATCTGACAGAACTTGGTAGAGGCTAAAACAATGAATTTTTAATAGTTAGTCTCTTTAGCGACGAGCAATTAATGTAATGAGGTAGGAAGTTTTAGCATGCCCCAGGGAGTTCTACCGATTGAAGTTACACCCCCCTAGATTTTATCACAATTTTTTTTTTATTTTGTAGTCATAATAATTATTTTTGATAAGCATCTACAAGTCAACTTACTTTAAAATTCTACTTAACTAGAGAACTCTACAAAGAAAAGTCCCATTAGGTGCGATAAAGATAAAAAGTCAAGATATAAATCAAAAGAAGGTTTGTTATTCATACGTATGAGTACAGCAGCCGCGTTCTTCTTGTTTGTTTGAGCTTATTTTCAACATAATATGACAAGTACATGTGTCATAATTATGAAATTTTTAATAGACCTCAGTGTTATTGTTACGCTAAGAAATAAGCTTTTACGTATATTTCTATACGAAAATATTTCGCTATACACTTACACATAACACAGTTGGATTTGAGTCATTGGATATCTAAAAATCCTTTCTTAGAGCTGGTCATATTCTTCCTAGAATAAGCTGTAAAAATATCAACGTTTCCATAGTTTAGTTTGAGCACTAATGAATCAATAATATGTAACTGTAAATGTTATGTTGATACTTCAAAAACTATTGAATTTGAAACTCTGGTACAGTTTCGACGGACATTTTGACACATGTCATAATAATATGTATATATGTATGTGTACATAGTGCAACATAAAAGTTTACATAAAAAATAAATTCAGACATTTTTAATAACTAGCAATTTCTATTTATTTAATGTAATTTAATCTAAAATGAAAATGTAGCAAAATTACAATGTAACAATTAAAATCACCTTGACAGCGGTCTCGTAGCTCATTTGTCTCCGTAATAAATTGTTTTTCTCCGGTTTCACCCGTTCTGCGTAATTTGTTCATGTGATATATCACTTGTCGCTAGGATGAGGATTAGACGCGCATTGCTCTGGCTATACTCGTATCTGTGTGTCTGATAAAGACAAGCCTCTTGTTACAAGTATGATCCTCTCTGACAAAAATAAGTAATTACTGTTAATATATACTTTATATAGTTACTTTATATATTTTTACCAAAATATACAAAAGAGAACATTTTCGTTATACCTAATATTCAAAATCTTTTGAGCGATGGCAAACGCGATTGAGACTTTTACATGTAACTAACAACGATCTATAAAATATCACTGTAACATATTAAAGTATACATACAAGAATGTCGAAATACGATCTTGCTAAAGGAAGAGGTAACGAAAAGTAAACATATGTATGATAAAATAACGCCGTCCGCGAAACCGAATTAGAATTTTTCCCTTTGTGCTTCACCGACATTGTGTTTTGTATATTCTTTTATTAAAAGTAAGAAAATAAATAAAAATTGGGCCTTTTGGACTGCCAGACAAATATTATATAAGAAATGAAAGTCTCTTCTCAAACAGAAAATTTCATGTACAAATCCAGTAACCACAAATAAAGAATGGTACCTAACTACCTACGGTTTTCTAACTTAACTAATAATTCTATACGTTATCTCCCAACACAGTTTTCATCAACCTATGTTGATAAATATTATTATTTTTTAGAGATATAATAATAGAAAGACAAACAAATAAAAAGCTAAGATCAAATCGTAAGGTACATATGTACATAGCTCAAAGCCAAGTGCTAATAGATCGAAATCAAGGATCTTAATTATGTACTCGTATACACGTAATTTATTTTTATTTGGATGTTATAATTGCAAGATTTTTTTTATCAAACTAGAGCTGCTAGTTTTTCTTTTTAATTCAATTAGTATAACAATTCAATAATTCCCTCAAACATTCACTTAATATTTATTAAATCATAAAAAGAAAAATCGATTAATTAATTCACGATGTACAAGGACCATTTTATAATATTAACAAAAATTATCCACCATTACTACAAAATATGGTATACATAATTACTTTCTTTCATAAAAGAAATTAATAATTAACAAACACAAATTACAACGGAATATTTTCACAGAACATCTAATTAAAATGAGGTAGGTACTTAATTAGATAATTTTGTCATAAAAAGACCGTCAAAATAAGGAAAACATATAATTAAAGATTTATTTCTAGTACGATTTTTATGTTATATTCATTTTATTAAGTAATAACTAGTCGCTCACCCTCGCTAGAAAAACAAAAAAATCTATCCCACGGGAACCGTACATTTTTCCGGGATAAAAAGTAGCATATGTGCTGTTCCAGACTGTAATCTATTTCTCTGCCCAAATTTCATCCAGATCCTTTTAGTCATTCTGGCCTGATTGAGTAACAAACATCCAACCATCTAAACTTTCACATTCATAACAATTAAGAAGATAATTTTTGGCAACTTATGTAACACTAGGAGAGTGCATTTTTACCCGACTGCGCGACGCAAAGGAGGGTAATATTTTTATCAGCCTACTGTGGGTTTGTACCTTTGTGGCACTATTTAGACCAAACCCATAAAAGTATTTTTTTAAATATGGGACTTCGTAACGACCTCAAAGTGATTTATAGTTTAAGCTAACTAACACAACGTTTTTAAAACATTTATTTCGTTGGTCCTTCATTTTAATAATATAAATATAGATAGGTACATATTATATCTTATACACTAAAAATGTTATTATTTATTGGTATAAGAAAGTTGTATTTTAGCCATTACAATGCGAATTCTTCTGAAGTCTACATTTTAAAATACTAGCAGTGTATTGAATTTAATTATTAATAAAAAAAATATTCGCAGCGGAGGTGGGCAGCTGTGAAGTGCCATTGGGGATGGAAAATGGGATGATATCCAACGAGTCCCTCGCTTCCAGTTCGAGCTACGACCAGAGTGTGTCCCCACTTAGTTCAAGGTACATGTTTGAAATAGCTTTATTACCAATGTATTAGATATACTACTATCAAAGTTATAGCATACAAACGACGAAATTTTTATTTCACATCAATATTTTTTATTAATTTACATTTAAATAAAATCTAATCTTAAATTTTGATTAAGTATTAATTTTGTTCAATACAAATCAGAAACTAATATTACAAATTTAAAAGGTTATAACCTAGCAACTAAAGAACTTTTGATATGGCATAGTTGTTACAATAATTGTGAATCCGACGACCACAAAACGTTCATACTTAGCTCAAACAATTAACAGAGGGTTTCATATTCGGGATCTAAGCCCGCATAAGCTCGACACCAGACAATAGAACGAAAACTCCGCGCTCGTTAGAGAATTTCAGTTACAGAAAATTAAATTTTCATATGAATTCGGAGAGGCTATGATCCTACATAAGCCTTTCGGGCCTGGCGTCTTTAAAGATAACAAGATATAAGTAGGGCTGAATATGCCAAAGTCTTATCACCCAAATTACTTTACATAGGGTCAAAAGACATTCAGCGAACGCTGTTTTAATTCAACATTCAAGCTCTTTGTTCATCTTATACCTTTGATGAGATTGTAGTAGATATTCAAATTAAAACAGCCGCGGTCGACAAACTTAAAGCCGTTCCTATTTACAAACATTTATATCTCATTAAATTTATTCTCATATTTATAGGTATATAGACATAAATATATTTGATGTCCAAAACGTTAATCATATTTGTTCGAATATTTTTCGCTAACTTTCCCGTTTTTATTATGCTGTGTATTGTGTTAAACTTCGTATAATAAATCTTAAAACAAATAAGTATTAATTAAATGTAATAGGATAAGGACAGAGATCCGTGGTGGGGCTTGGTGCGCCAACGGACTCATATCGCCCCGCAGTCGTCAATACCTGGAAATAGACCTTCACGATGAATATCTCATCACAGCTACCGAATCTCAAGGCAGATTCGCTAATTCAGTCGGAGTAGAGTTTGTAGAGAGTTACTCCGTCGAGTACTGGCGAAATACACTTAGTCGCTGGGTCAAATATAAGGACTTTAACGGCAGCCGAGTAAGTTTTCTTAACGTTTATACAAACGTTATTTCATAAGGTATGAGAAAATTTCAGAAATATTACTGAAATTAAAATATTTAAATATATAAATTTTGTAATAAATACTTATAAGTAGATACATTGTACATGATTAGATTATGTTTTTTTTGGTGAATGATACGTAAAAAGGACTAGAATCATAAAAAATGTTTGCTTGACTTTCAACGAAGCCAATTTTCTGGATCAAAGACGGAAAAAAAGAAAAGGAAAAATGTTCACATAAAATTATGTCATTATAAGAGCTTTATCGCTTATACAAGTGTTTTTTAGTCAATTGTGAAGTGTTGAATAACTAAACTGCGGATGAATAACTGATTCGAGATAAATTGACAGATAAATCTATCAATTTATCTCGAATTAGTTATTTAATACCGATTAGAACTACAAGACTTTGAACTTTCTCTAACAAGTCAGCTAACATTTCGAGATATATGCAAAATAATCATATCGATCCACTAAACCATAGAGGTTCAATGGATCTATGTAATTAATTGTCTCTGTAAAAAAAAGAAAGAATAACAAACTGACAAACCACCAATATACTTTTACATTTATAATAAATATTAAAGTACTGGTTTTTGAGACCGAAAAACGTTAGTTTTTTTCCGTCACTATTTCAACCTAAAAAACTTATTACAAAGTGAACCATTTTGCGGGCAACACACTTGAAAAATTCTATTGATGTCGTAGAATAAACAAAAATTATACTATATATTTTAAAGTTTTACCATTACTTTCATTAATTATATCCTTCTTAAACAATCAATTTAATATATTAATACATATAATTTTTGCAGCTAATTCCAGGAAATGTCAATACTTATACGGCTCATAAGACTATTTTGGAAGCTCCATTCGTAGCATCGAAAGTCAGATTTTATCCATATGCCGCCCATCCCCGGACCGCCTGCATGAGAGTAGAAATCTACGGCTGCCGCTGGAAACGTAGGTACAACAAGCGTAAGATAATAATATGCTGGCGATGTCCCGGGACTTATAGACTGCGAAATATGCCCTGCGACAGAATTCACGTCAAATGCTATGCTATTTTATTTTGTAACTTAAATTTAAGCTGAGCGATTTATTCCGCCATGTGGCGGTGTACCTATTCATAGATGAAATATTTTCACAGAGGCTATTGTTGCATACTCTGCACCTCAAGGAGGAGATATGCAAGCGATGACTGGAGGAGCTCGTTTTGAAGATCTTTCATATGATGGTATTATGCGTAAAGGAAAAATGTACGACGGACTCGGGCAAATAACCGACTCTTTCACTGGTCCTAACGATTTTGAATTGCCCGATCCCTTAGATACCCGAGGTATGATGAAGATACTTCTAAATAATACCATCACGTGCTATGATTATCCTATTTTTTAAATTACGTGTTTTATTTTAGGGACACGGTGGGTTGGATGGAACAAATCGATGCTATTAGAGGACGAAATCGATATAACATTCAATTTTAGTGACACCCGTCTATTTCATCACGTTGACATACATACTAATAATATGTTTACAAAAGATGTACAGGTAAACTGTAATTTAATATTAATTGCTTTTTTTATTTTACAATGTTAATAATTCAAACAGTAACATAATATATATCATAACAGCTTTTTAAAGAAGCGGAAGTTTATTTTTCCTTGGAAGGAGAACGATGGCAAGAGGATTTTCTTTCTAATGAGCCCAAACAGGACAAAGTGTCAGAACATGCTCGTACCATTCACATCGATCTGGAGAACCGCACCGCGAAACATATAAAGCTCAAGCTAAAATTTCAACATGAATGGATATTGATAAGCGAAGTCACTTTTAAATCAGGTAAGATTTTCGGCATGATTTACTGTTGCGTAAATATAGTATATTCAAAAAAGAAGACTAAATATAAAGATTGTTTACTTAATATGTATAAAACCTAAGTAAGCCAATTATACTTATTACTTATACCTTATAAAATAATAATTACCTTGTAAATAAATAATTCGCACTGAATTAAAGTACCTCGAATAAATTATTCAACGTAAATCTGAAATAATTTGTCTATAATTTGTTGGCAACTCGTTTTACATAAACCCAATAAACACTTAATTCGCCTGAAAAAACAGCCCCGTGATCCACAAACGAGTCGAAACAGTTTATCAAATCAAACGGTTTTACAAACAAATTTGTGAAAAACCTTGAGAATTTAAGTAAAATGAAATGTTTCTTCTATTTTATTTATATTGTATTTGTACTTATGAATATACTTCGAAGTAGTAGAAAATTCGGAGTTTTAAGACTATCCAATATCAATTGTAGTCACTCAACAGAAACTGATCTCATCACCAGTGGCTGGGAAGTGGGATGCTTGATACTTTATTTTATTTTCTAACGACTGCCTTAAGATATTATATATGTACATATCATGAGACACGAGATAAATACTATCCTAAAAGACGTTGTTAACACATGTTGCTTAAAACTATTGCTTAAATTAATTTAACTACAATGAAATTTATGGAATTTAAAACAATTTAGGTTATCGTATAGTATATAAATTATAAAAACTGTTGAAGATGATTTAAAATCATAGCAAAAAATGTTTTTTTGTATTACCTCGTCCTTGGGGTGGAGGAAACCTAGACTCGGTTGTTGTTTAATAAGACTTTATTTTTACAAGCTTTTATTTACGTTGCAATGTTTGTATGTACGTTAGTTCGGGTCAAATCTTACAACTGAATTTTAAAGCAGTCATCCTCAACCAATAGACCTGTTTTGCATACACGTTTAGTTTAGACGACAATGCGTGGTTAGATAAGTGACGTCATTCTAAAACCAACAATGCGGACTCTCAACGATGGCGGACTATGTTTTTTTATACACCCCCATGATATGGATATCAAATGAAAGCGTTTGCTGAGAAGACTACGAATAAATACTAAAAAAATAAGCTTTAAGTTTAATCAAACCCATTTATTACATTACACAATTTATATGATATAAAAGCTTGTTTTTAAAAATTATTTTTAATATTAATTTATTGATTTATCTGTTTGCTATCAATTACCTCTTAAAACCTTCTTCAAACTTTTATTTATGGCTTTTTAAATTAAGGCTTTAACTTTCGACCTGATTCTAGAATGTAGTACCTAATCACCTTTAATGAACGATATTAAGGTCAAAATAAATTCTTAATTACAAGTACCTTCAGAAGACACGAGACTATTCGTAAGTCATTACTCGACTAATATTCGTAGATTAAAAGATTAAACACCTTTTAACCTTGGTTGATAAAACGTTTTATATCAAAATCTAAATATCTTACCTATACAAATTATTGCAGATCAATTTCTTATAAACAGAATATTTTAGGAGAACTAACGATATTGTATTTTCTTGAAATACTCGTATTCTATTTGAAAATTGTTAATTTCGATTTATTTTCTTCATTTAGTATATATTACTTGTCTGTCGGTCCGTCTGTCTGTCTATCTGTCCATCTGTCCGTCAAGAGCCTTTTTCTCAGGAACGCGTGGAGTTATCAAGTTGGAATTAATATTATATACCAGATCTTTAATCCCTTGGAGCTGTAAAAAAATTAAACTTCTAAGTCAACGCATTTAAAAGATTGCTGCAAAAACTGCTCTTTATGCTGCATATTTTGACACTCGCAGGAGAATCAAAACCTATAGGGCACTGCCCATGGACTTAGAATCATTAAGTTTGTAGTTACATCAATGTATTCAGCCTTTTTTTTGACATCCCACTGTTGAGCACGGGCCTCCCTTCAATACGAGGGGGATCAGGCCATAGTCCACCACGCTGAACAAGTGTGGGTTGGCGGACTTCACATCAATCAGTTACATCAATATCGAATTTAAACTCATTTTGACGCTTCATGCTACAAAATCCTCGATGTGCGAGTCAGACTAGCACTTGTCCGATTTTTATTTGTATACATATTACCAGACTTACCTCGACCAGATGTAGACGGGTTCACTTGGATGGTTATTAACTATAGTTACCCCTTACATGGCACATTTGTCAAAATCCAGGTTTTGTTAATGTTCCGACGCGGTCAAATGAGGTTTGTGACAAGTCTAACCTCTCCGTCTAAGTCTAATCCGTCTATGCTTGCTTTTTATAAACCTAAGATTCTACTATAGATCCCATAAACGAGCTATGTTCTAAGCACAAATGTAAATGAATAAGTTGAATTATCGTTACCCACATAATATTATATCGTGATATAAGAAATATGAATTAAAAAAGGCGGGTATACTTCAACATGGATTAGGGTCACGTTTTATACGGATAATTGAGGCGTAAACCACTGCTAACGATAGTGTTAAATATACAAGAAACGTTAGGTATACATAAATAGCATTTATACTCATGGCCTGCTTAGCTTTTATAAAAATTGCCACATACACTTTATTAAAACTTGTTTTATAATAATATCAATTCTTATTAGTAGTTCTTTACCTAGACGTTTTGTGCTATTTTTGTTATCTACATTGTCTCAATTATAATGTCACAACTACTATCGTTTCTATAAAAAACCACACAAAAGTTGCCATTAATATATTAAAACGAATAAAATAATTAAATTTCTTACATTTTTCGATTCATATTATTTTTTTGGAATGTTTTCTCTCCACATTGACCTATAATACGCATACAAATAGAAATTAGAAGAGTATTAAGTGACTCTTGGCAGGCAGTATGAGAGAAACTGGCACTTTGCCATTCCCACCTCTGTTTAGGCTTAGTCCTAGTTATATTAGTTTGACACACTAACTAACGAGTTTAGCTTACTTAGCAACTCAGCCACGTATGGCCTGCTCGTAATTTATATCAGTTAACGTACTCGTGTTTGTCCTTTTAATTAATATAGTACTTAGTTTTATTTTTCTCTGTTATCCAAACATTATTTTTCATTCGATTAAAGGAATATACAATATAAGAAAAAGGTCTATTAAATATATCGAAATTATTCATTTGTCCAATAATATACGTTGTAATTTACAACTTTTTCATGGCCAGCAGTTTCTGTTACGTAAAATAGTAAATATCAGTAATGCTTGTAGTCACAATTTTCATTAATGCCACACTAATATGTATGTAGCCAGCTTACAAAGAGCGCTTTACTACTTCTAAGTAATGAGACGAGCTGTAAAAAGTTTCATGGAATCTGGTACCATAATCCACATAATCTGCCGTCTTCCCACCAACTGTCTGCACAAAACCCGCCCGCACCCAACTTAGCTCCATCTCCTTTGTGAAACAACAATTAGCTCTGCGCTCGACACCTATTCATTTCGCCGCTTTGTCCTAACTTAAGACAGGACTGTTTTCCTTCATTTAATAGGCTGAATTATAAGACTTACCAGCAATCATTAAATATTTTTAACTCCGTAAAGCATAAGTAAGAATCAAAAAGTAGTAACTCCTTTATTATTAAAACACTGAATTTGAAATAGCTCTAAAAATAACTATTTCACTCTTAGGGGTACTTTTGTTTTTATTTATGACTAAATATATCCAGTAGTTTTCTCGTAGCATCTCGTCACGATGCGGTCCGACAGACAGACAAAAATTCTAAAAACTAGATTCGGCCTCCGTAACGATAATAATCACTATTTCAATAACATTTTCCAAAAAATATTTAATGTACAGATTCGACTTAGAATTTTATCATGTATATACTTCTAGCTTCTATCTTGTATATATTTATCAGACTATAACGAAGATATAATTAAAAACAATAGACCTATTCTACAAAAAAAAAGCAAAATACAATCGAAACTTAAATAGTTAAAAAATCATAAAATGCAAAAAAGTGCTACTCGAACTAAGTTTTTTTTTTAATTTTTCTAATAACAAATTTATAAATAGCTAGTGAACCTTCGCTTCACTCGGCTGCGTCCCTAGGCACGTTTAAAATAGATATGAATAATTATTGCGAGTGTACCTTAGGAGAAAGACTTACCCTATTGCAGATTTGTCTATAGGCCTTATTAAGACCTACAATTTTTTAGTGCATAGTTTTGATGTATCTCTTAGTGTTTAGGCAGCATTAGAAATGTCTAATAATAACTCGATAAATCCAGTTATTATGTTTTCCCTTGGGAATGAAAGATTTTGCTGTAGAAAAGGTATCCTGTTAAATCCTGGTATATTTTGACCCGAGTAATTTATTACTACACAAAATTTAGTTAAATTACACAAAAGTTAGTAAAATAACACAAAATTTAGTTAAAAGTTATTAATACACAAAATTTAGTTAAAATCAGTTCAGTACTTTTTGTTTGAAACGCGCACTTCGATTTCGCGAAGTTATTGTTTCATTATATGTATAGATAATTTTTAAAGGTATTTAACTGTATTCATCAAATATTATCCTAAGATTATAGACTATAACGAAAATATTTTTACAGTGCCAACAGTTCTCAACACATCCACTGAGTTTTTAGAAGAGTATTATCGTACTGACTCCGCACCTTCTTCACGGAAGAAAAGAAATTCCTCACTTCGGGTATCAGTTGGACTAGCCTGTGGTGCACTGGTAGGGGGAGGAGCATTTATAGCAGCAGCTGCTGTTATACTAACTAAACGAACCAGAAGACGCATTCCAAACATGCTTAAAAAGCCATTCTGCCCCTCGCTTAGGAGCTCAAATGCGAGAAACAATCGAAGAGCGCCACGCCTAGCTCTAGCTTTGGCAAATTGTCCTCCGATACATATGCTACGGTATATATGTATATAAGTTCTACAAATTTATGTTAATAAAGTTTATGTAATACATCCATATCGAATATAAGCTCCTCATTTAATTCGTTTATTTTTTACTATTTTCGCTTTCATTATATCAGTGTTGTTGTTTGCGCAGACCTGCAGTGGTTGATGAAGATTATCGTGAGCCGTACAACATTTGGAGAGAGACTCTAGGTCGTCGCGATAAACGAGATATACATGATCAAAATGAATATAATGGTAAGTTCCATCTATGATTATGGCCATTCAAGTTTATTAATAAAAAAACCTTATTTGTATTATAAAAAAAAGGCAAATTTTTTATAAAAATGTTATTATCGTTACGTTAATGGGCATTATTTTTAATCAATAACTAAATAATTATGTAAAAGAAAGCTTTATTAAGAAACCAAAGGACAAATATCGATAAAAATATTTGCTATTTTTTTCTGAACTAGTAACTTTTATTTTTTTTTTCTTTTTACTCCTGGAAAAGGGAAAGATCCCACGGAATAAGTTTAAATTAAAAAAATTCAAACAGATACACAATAGGTAAAGAATTGATTAAATATAATTTGATATAGGCTTATAGCACGTATTTTAGTTTATAAAAAAACCTCCCATGGGATAACAGAAATTGTGTATTTTTATCGTACTCATAATCTACTTTTTTACAGTAGCGCGCAGAAAATGGAATTTAAGCTCTAACTTTAGATCTAATGGACGAAAATAAAACTTGCTTATAATAATGGTAAAATATGTACGCTATGAAAGCATCATTCAAAGTGGTTATAAGAATATGTTATAATATAATCAAATATAAAAATATAATAATTTTAACAAAAACCTATAGAACACTTATGTTATTACTGACTCGGTTGACCACCCTACCCCAGTGTTTATTTCACTCCGTGTTTATCTAAAAAACCCATGGTCCCGTTAATCAAATATCTTGTGGGCACGTTACATATGAAACAAACATAACAGATCAAAGGAATTTGATTAATGTTTCACGAACTGAACTTGCAAAAGCAATTTAAAAACATTATTATATTACATTGAACATTATTTGTTCAAACACTAATATATCTTTATGCTTAGAATCTTTTCAGCAGGCAGATCTTCTGTGTTATGTAATACATAAATTGTGGAGAGAAATAATATCTTTTTAACATATTTACTGTTATTAAATTAAACGTAACTTCGCTTATTAGTGCCCAAGTATGTTTATTTAAATAAAAATTTCTTAACGTATATCATAACAGATTTGTTTCTATCAAAAAATACTGACCCCATAGAGTAGCGGTACAATGTATAATTATTTGCTTACAAATATAGCACGCATAAACAAAGATAATATACAATACGTACCTGACCCTAACTGTGAATGAGGCTACTTTTACAAATGAATAAACTACTGTAGGCTATGTACGTACCTAAGGATTTTTTATTGCAGAGGGTGCGCCCCCATTTACATATATCCAGTGCAACATGGGAAGAATGGCTGTAATTCTATCGAGTACTAATTATTTTAAAGTTCTTATGCTAGTATTATGAAATATTAAAGTTTATTATTTTTGGAAATATTTAAAACTGATTTATAATATTTACTAGCGACTCATCCTCGCTTCCCTCGGGTTCGTCCCTAGGTACGTTTTAAATTAAAATTTATATAGTATGTTATCCTTAAGAGATAGACATAGGCCATCGCAAACTATTCTGTAGACCTATATAAGATACACAATTCCACTGTACATTATTTTTTTATATCTCAAAGGGTTTAGGCAGCGTTTTCGTTGAAAGCTCCCAGACGGTTTAGTTTTTACGACACCTCCAACAAATATCATTATATATATTTTAGCCAATGTATAGAAAAACTTAAGAAATTATATACTAAAATTTTCCGCTTGAATCACTCTATCTATTAAAAAGCCACATCAAAATCCGTTGCGTAGTTTTAAAAATCTAAGAATACATATGGACAGACAGATAGCGAGAAGCAACTTTGTTTTATATTAATTAACACGTAACGACAAAAAAGGTTTAAAACCTCAAACAACTCAACATATCAGGTATTAAAAATCAGAGGATAAAAATTTCCATAATTTTGTCGATGACCGAACAATTAAAATATAAAATTTCAATTAAAATACCTTCGTTTTTCGATCCGCGCATCGTCTTTGTAGTAAGTACTCCTTGACGGTTCTAGTTAGCTCGCCCACAACACTCCACGCGACTCTTCACTGCACTCGTTAGACTTTCAAGTGCTCTTGACACTGGTTTGTTACATTCCCTTGCAACCTGTACTTTAATTTCGTGATTTGTATCTTTTTTTAGAATTCCGTTGCCAGAAAGTAGGGTCAGGCCCTATTACTAAGTCTACGTCTACTGAGCTTATATCCACTTAGCCGTATATTCTACTTCTAAAGGGTTGTGTCTTTAAAAAAAAGAGCTGGTGAAGTTAATCACACTAGGTATATTTTAAATTTATAGATTTAATTCCTAACAAATAAGAAAAAAAGCAAATAAAAACTTTTTAACAAAAAAATAAAAACCGACTTCAAACAAAAGCACTAAAAAGTAAAAAATAACTGATTGGTAGTTTTCATTTACTATACATACCTAATCAAATATTTTCGAAGTCGGTGTGCTTTGCTTAGTATGGGCTGGTACCGATTTCGAAAATATTTGATTAGGTATGTATTTAATAGGTAGGCTTTAATTACTTAGCCAAAGCACACCGACTTCGAAAATATTTGATTAGGTATGTATAGTAAATGAAAACTACCAATCAGTTATTTTTTAATTTTTAGTGCTTTTGTTTGAAGTCGGTTTTATTTTTTTGTTAAAAAGTTTTTATTTTTCCCTTTTTAGTGTAGACAGTAGTAGCAAAATAAGGATTCTAACGTGTTAGGCTTGTCAACTCAAACAAAATAAGCCCAAACTCCAAGTATCTACTATTAGCCGTTGAAGACTTCTACCTATCCACTCTCTGGCCTTGCCGTCAGATCAGGTCAACAACACCGAACCACTGTACTATCAACGGAAATAGAAATACTTGCAAAGTTTCAAGTCAATATGACAATTAGAAGTAGGTTAAATTCATCATTAGTTGTTTTTCCACCCTTAGAGGTGGTATTTTTTTTTGAAATTTAAATGGGACCAATCTGGAAGTATACCCTTTCAAACAATACAAAAATTGTCCAAATCGGTTAATAAATGACGGAGTTCTGAGGTAACAAACATAAAAAAAAAACATACAGTCGAATTGAGAACCTCCTCCTTTTTGAAGTCGGTTGAAAATATGGAAATAATATGTGGCAAACGTAAGAAATATGTTTTGGAATTTCATTATTCCTCTTTTTTAAAAACTATACTCTTTTTTAAATATATATATATATATATATATATATATATATATATATATATATATATATATATATATATATATATATATATATATAGCCAGCATCATAAAATAAGTAAGGATCAAGACGATGACATAATTTAGCTTAGAACCATCCAAGGATGGATCGAAACATGAATAACGTCCAATAATTCGAAGCAGCCAAAAATATCAGAACACTAGAATTTTCAATCATTGGAGAATGTCACTATAAAAATACAACAAAAAAATTCAATTTAAAATCTTCAATAAACTTGTTCAAATGAATTAATCATAAATCGTGTATTTATTATACTTTACTGCAAAACTTTGAGCAACAACCATTCTTAAAATGTTCTAATAAAATCTTCCAATTTGTCGTTATTTAATCAGTTTTGAGGAGTCCTATTTTATTAAAACTGTTGAACAGTGTGTTTATAAGTTTTTTCGAAATTTAGCTAGTTAGGTTTGGTAAGTTAAGTTAAAATTTATACATATAATAAAATTGTAACTAAGCCGAATCTGTACATCAGATATTTTTTGGAAAATCTTATTGAAATAAACATTATTATCGATACAGATGACGAATCTATAGATTTTAGAATTATTGTCTGTCTGTCTGTCTGTCTGTTACCGCATCACAGAAAAACCACTGGAGGGATTTTGATGAAATTTGGTATGGTGATAGCTGGTTATCCGGGTCAACATATAGGATACTTTTTACCGCGGCAAAATATCTCATTTTTGAGAAAAAATACAAAAACTGCAATGTAAGAGTATACTAATATGTAAAACCTAAGAATTTGGTTTCTGGTCATCTGAACGCGGGTGGAGCCGCGAGCAATGCTAGTAAAAGAAATAATTTTTTTGTTGATAGTCTTAATAGATTTGTCAATTGAGGTAAATGTATACGTTTAAAACCTAATTCTTTTATTTCAATTATTTGGATTATATTTGAAGTTTAATTGTTAAAATTAATAACTTAGTTAAAAGTTTAGATAGTAACTACCACAAAAATGTGTACGATGTACTTGTTGATAAAATATTCTCGTTATTTAATACTAATTAATTAATTAATTATACATATATTATAACATACGTAATTACGCCAAATGACCATATGAAGTCTATTTCCTAAATAAAATCTTTTTAAATTGGCCTTTTATCTATTTTCGCCTCGTCATAACAGCAGCACCTGTCTCGTTTTGTTACATGAATGCAACAAAATCTTGGTTATATTGGATACGGTACAAAGATATTACAGGTTGCGCTCGTTACTGTGCCCGGACATCCGCTCTGAAAGATATCCATTGTTCAGACTCTTTATTGAAAAATGATGCGCCTTTAGCAAAGAGTAATAATAGGGTGCCGTATTAGTTTCATTTTACAACATGGTGAGATAATAGATTATTTCATGTAGTTCTATAATGTTACTTAAACACTTTAACAGAGCTTGAATTCTTTTGTTAACCAATGAATAGAAGGGTAATGCAGGAGTGGAGTAAAAATACGTGGTAACTCTATATGCTGTCTCTCATACCTAATGATATAGAGAAAAGTATATAATATACACCACACATACACACACAACAGTAAAAAAAGACAGTGTACAAAAAAAGAAATTTTCGATGCCGTAGAAACTATTTATAATATTCTTACACACTCTCCATTCCGTGACAATATGATAACATTTTTGCGTTTTCAATTTAGTCTTCATGTAAATGGCGAGCGACTAAATATGAATACGATATACAATTTTTAAAGAAGGAAAATACTTAATTTTAAATTTTTAAATATTTTTGAAAATAGACTTCGAAAATAAGCTGAGGTGCACATACACCCAGGTGATAAGCATACTCAAAATCTAAAATATTAAAACTATGTATATTTTTAAATATGACTAGCACATTTCAAAGTTATCCTTAAAAAATGTAATCACAAATTTTCTTTTCAACAGAAATTTGCGAGGACCCGGAGTTCCCGAGGCCCTACATGATGAAACGGCCTGACCCTCATGAGAGCTTCTATGCCGCAACGGACATCATTCATCATGTAAGTTTTAAATTAAATTTATTAAGTTTTTACGCTCTTTTACGTTGTTTTTCGTAGTTTTACTGTACGACTTTTTGCCATGAAGAATTGTGAATACAATAATAATAATGTCTTCTATTTTCTTTTTTCTTATACATTATGTGTCCTTATAGGATCAGTATAAGACATTAACAATAAAGGAGTTCAGTTAAAATAGAAAAACTATTAAATCAAAAGTCCAAAATATATAACATTCATACCTTTTTTTTCTTCAATATTTCTTAAAATTTGAAATGATGTTGCCCTTGCAGTACCATTTATTAGAAAAAAAAAATAGTTATAATATTTCAGTCATTGATTTACTCCTGTAATATGTAAAACTTTCATTTTCGTCGAGTCTCCACCTAGTTTCTCCTTTTTAAGTCAGTTTAGTACATATTAATATTATCATGTACATAAATACCGATAACAAGCGTTAATTTCGCGCTGTGATAAGCATAATAGTCTAAATCTCACCTAATTAAGTTTCGAATTAAGAGAACAAATAATCATTCTTGTTATGTACATACAAATATTGTATAAATATAATATTTGTATGTACATAGCAATAAATATTATATATATATATATATATATATACAAGGTGGCGCAAAATTAATCATCCAATCTTGATTGTTGAGTAATGGAAATCTTTATTTGGACCTTTACAATTTTTTCTGTTAAGTGGTAAAGATGATATCCGTCAAGTGGCTGCCGCCAGTGTTGATACACATTTATGCCCGTTTTATCGCATTTTCGATGACTTTCCATAAAATTTGTAATGTATGTATGTAAGTTGATAACTGTTCGCATTCCTGTCGAATATTCTCCTTAAGGGCTGGGATCGTCTAAGGCTTGTTGGTATATTAAGCCCGCGACTTCAAGTAGCCCCAAAGAAAGAAGTCTGGGATGGTTAAATCGGGCAATCTGGCCCTGTCCAATCACCAAAACGGAAGATTACGCGACCTATGAAACGCTTCCTTCACACACACACACTATCCATTGTGGCTCGTGATGTGTGTGCGGTTGCCCCATCTTGTTGAAACCACATGTTCAGCAAGCCCCGCTCATCCAATTCCGGCAGTAAGAAATCGTTTATCATGGCCCTGTAGCGTTCGCCAGTGGCAGTGACCGTATTGCCGATGGTGTCCTCAAAAAAATACGTTCCAATCACTCGCGTGAACACCGCACCACACTATGGCTTTGAGTGGATGTAGCTCTTTGTGCATCACAGTCGAATTTTCAGTGTCCCAGAAATGAAGATTTTGCTTATTGACGTAACCGCTTAAGTGAAAATGGGCCTCGTCGCTCATGATGATTTTCGACAAAAAATCGTCCTCTTCGTTGTTGAGATTGAGGATAGCTAGACAGTAGTCACACGTTACTGACGGTCGGCAGGCATTAACTGAGGCACTGTTTGCAATTAGTACGGGAACATGTGTAAGTCTTACACTAAAATTCACTGTAGGGTCCATCTGGTAATGCCCAATTGCGTGGCCCGTTGTCTGGTTGGTGTTTCTTCGTTCTCAGCGACATTGGCAGCCACAGTCGTAATATTCTCGGCCCAACGACCAATTCGGTGGCAGACACGCCCTGTAAGGTCTTGCGTGGTTTCACTCTGTTCGAGTCGAGCAGCTTAGCGCCGAAATGTTTGCCCAATTGGCGCGACAAGATTAGGAAATCGACGTCGAAACTCACGTTACGCGAAAACCACCGACCGATTGTTATTGGTCAAAAATATCGAAACAATTATTCTACGCTCTTGCGGAGTATAGCACTCCATTACTTGTCTGTTGTTTGTATTCTGCAGCTGTCTAGTTTACAAATGTCAAATATGATTAACGTACGACGCCATTTGCAAAAATTATATCGTCTTCCGATAGGGTGATTAATTTTGCGTCACCTTGTATATATATATATATATATATATATATATATATATATATATATATATATACTAGCAGAACCCGCGGCATCGCTCGCGCTAAAACTACTATAAAATCTCTAAAAAGGTAGTTTCATACAAACTTTCATCCCTTATTTTACAACCTTATAGGATGAATTTCGAAAAATGCTAAAACACGTATTTATTTAATTTTATTGATAAAATTTTTAAAAACCTCTTACGCAAATTAATTGTCATTTAACGATTACACTGGCACGCGTGAAGTACTTAATCGAGTAATCATACGCCAAAAAGCCTTACATCATTTTGGAAATCAGCTTACCATCGGTCCATTAGTGTAAGAGTACTCTTACACTAATGGACCGATATTAACCAAACATAGCTAAGAACCACCGCAATGAAACTGGCTTTCTAATGAAAAAAAACGCATCTAAATAGGTCCATCCGTTTGAGAGCTACGATGCCACAGGATAGACACACACAAACACAGACACACATCGACGTCAAACTTATAACACCGCTCTTTTAGCGTCGGGGGTTAAAAGGAATTAATACCAAGATTCAAGTAATTCTGATAATACATATTTTTTCGATTGTATTATAACGTGTTTTCCCGTGGCAATAAGATAATCTCACGCGGTAAAAAGTATCCTACGTCTTTCTCCAGCCCTCCAACTATCTCCATAGAAAAAAAACGTCGATCCGTCACTCCATTCCGACGTGAAAAGAGGACGAACGAACAAACGAACAAACGAACAAACGAACGAACGAACAAACAAACACACTTTCACATTTATAATATTAGTATAGATTTACGAGGGCATTACTTCCATTAAAGATTTAATGACATGGTAATAGAGTCTCCTAGATTTCATAAAAACATTGATACGGAGAAAAAGCTCATTCTATAGGTATTCTCTCTCAACATAGGATTTATAATATATAATAATCTACAATATGAGCAACTTGTAAACCAGAACTTATGAGCTAGGTTCTCGTTTATAGGTTAAACGATGTTAAAGTGTTTGGAAGCGTTAGCAAACCGCAACATATTACGGTGATTGAATGAGCCGCTTACATTATACAATCATAAATACTTAAAACTCATATAAATAATATGATTTCAGAAGTTTCAAAGCAAACAATTTTAGCATCTTAAACTTTCTTACTAGGATTGGATAACTTTTACTTAGATAACATATTATTTTTATCTAAAACCTAAATATAGTGTATTGATCGTACTTATTTAAAATTTCATAAAAGTTTAAGTTAGAGTAGCACGTAAAGTATTATTGTATTTAAATATAGTGAGGTGCTTTGATTTCCCGCAGGAGTCGCCCACGCGCCCACTGCGCTCCAAACATGCCAATTGATCGTTAATTTATAATGAGCGCCATTGTTCGCCGCATTACACGTAATTGGATTTTTTTATCATGAATTTTATTAGCATATTCTATTACTATCTACCTACTTCGGTAATAAAAATTTGAGCACTATGTCAATAGCGCAACAGTATATTTCAAGCTTTCCTATATAAATGACAAATAATATAACGATATAAGATCTCTCTTTTTACCTAGCCTTTTCTTATTTCATTTGGGGTCATCCCTTTTCGTTATTTTTTGCTAGATGTCTAGTTGGGCTTTCTTCGGGTCATTGTTGATAACAACCAGGTGAATTTTCAATCCGCTATTCAGGACTTGTCTGGTCACATGATTTTCAGGCCGACTCATTACATGGTTATATCAACACAACGTATTTTAGAAAGGTTTTCTTTAATTGGGCGAATCTTAATGATACTATATATAGGACAAATGTTTTTAATTTCGATAGCTAAAAAGGTAAAATTATCTAAAATATTGTCAATATGGTTCATCTGGTAATATCAGAACGACTATGCTTTAACGATATGTAAACGTAATGATGTATGCTAGTTTCCGAACTCTAATTAATCATCTCAACTGTTACTGTTAATCCACTAAACTAGAGACAAACCGTTTCATGCTTTCATTTCCAAATCGCGATCATTAAATACCGAAGTCCAAATTGAATTGTCTGAAAACATATTTCGGACGATACAGAACGCTTAATCGAACTAGCTAAACAAATTAGGAAAACCACAACACTATCCCAAAAAAGTACAACAACGTTGTGCGTTACGAAGCAACATAGGACAAGCGCGCTTGGAAATTGATAAAATATATGAATATACATATATTAAACTACACAATAAACATTATAATGATCATATGAAATTTATATTTGAACTTATTTTGTAAAAGTGATCGTATCACGGACTATGGATCAGATAACAAGTGTGCTTTACGTTAACACGTCAATATTCAAAGGGTTTTAGCGGACAAACACATTGTTTGGTCAAGTACATCCAACCCTCTCGAAAGCTCACGTTTTAAACTTACATTTTCAAATGCTAAAATCAATGTCGTTTTAATACTAGACTTCATTATGCAATTTAAGGCATTATTTGTGCGCATTTACGTAATATAATAAAAACAATTTGACATAACATATTTAGACCAATGCTATTAGAACTATGAAAACAATTTGTTTGTTGTTCTACACTTCGTAAACTATTGAATTTGTGTGAAAAAGATTTTTTCATCCTGTCTTAACAGCGATTTAAACCCCTAAAGGTGTATTTCTAAAACTACAGTCTGGTGGCGTCATTAAATTTAAAGTACAGCTACAACAAAAAAATAATCAGAATACATAATAACGGTCCAGTGCTTGATTTGAATATGATAGGTATTGTCGGATGAAAATAGAAATCATAGTCTATTTTCTATAAGTGAGGAGCAGTCAGTACATCCCTATTTACGTATATGCACACGTCATATTGTACACGTCGTACGTATGCACGTCAGTTGCTTACTAATTGTGTAGACCCTGTCAAATAATTAGGTTTATCGTCGAATGGAGGACGCTATAATCCAAATATATCCAATGGCCCTGATACTTGTAAGGATTCTGATTTAATTCGATTAAGGGTTTCAATAAAAAGATAGCTCTGACAATGTTACATGAAACTCAAGGAAAAAATAATCCATTTACAAAATCTTTTTAATTCGAAACAAAAGTTACAAGCACAAAAATCGCACAAGCGATTAGAATTAAATAAAAAAAATACATTAAAAGATTATATAAACCAAAAGTGAGTGAGAAATAAATAAAATAAATGTAACCTGATTTTTAATTCGACACTGTAATTAACATAATGTTTAACAATCTAACCAAGCTCAAAGAGATGCACGATACAAAGCTTGTGGTTAGGTTTACCATTTGAATATCGAACATACCTTTTCTATATGAAATTTATTTAGTGTTTTTATTTATTTCTTCTGGCTAATCGACCGCTATTATAAATTCAAAAATTATGTATACGTGTATTCCTGAAAAGGCTCGATGGATTTAGATATAATTTATCGATAATATCGTTATTTCAGATGTTGGAATCATCTTTACAGTTATTTATACTTTTAATAAGTTTTATAATTGAACTAGCGACTCACCCTCGCTCCGCTCGGGTTCGTCCCTAATGTGGGCCACCCTTATCACTTAGGGGTATGGAAAATAGATAGTAGCCGATTCTCAGACCTACTGAATACGCATATAAAATTTGGTAAAAATCGGTAAAGCCGTTTCGGAGGAGTACGGTAACAAACATTGTGACATGGAAATTTTATATATAAGACTAGCGGACCCGACAGACGTTGTCCTGTCTACACGTCTTTAATTTGAAAATTTCAAACTTTTTGGACAAAATTGTGAATCTAAACCATTCCCAGATCCCCTTGAACACACACAAAAAATTTCATCAAAATCGGTCCAGTCGTTTGAGAGAAGTTCAGTGACATACACACTCACAGAAGAATTATATATATAAAGATATATTATTCATTTAATTTTAGTGTTATTACTATAAGGATATATATTACAATTTTTTTAAACTTTATTAATTAGGAATCTTATATGTATAGTGTAGCTATTATTATATTTATAAACATAAAGAATACTAAAAATATTAATTTTGACGAGACGTTTGGCTCAGTTTGTAGTGCCATTCATTTCTGTGATGAACACGAATGTTTGTACTCTTGTCATGGGTGTTTATATTTATAATATGTACTAGCGACTCGCCCTCGTTCGTTCGGGTTTGTCCGTACTTACGGTTTAACGTTTAGTATCAATTTCTCAGAGATGAGATATTTTCCCGCAGTAAAATGTTGACCCGGACATACATACTCGTGTATAACTTTAAATACATCTATACATATAATAAAATTGTAACTAAGCCGAATCTGTACATTAAATATTTTTTGGAAAATCTTATTGAAATAGACATTATTTACAGAGGACGAATCTATAGTTTTTTAGAATTTTTGTCTGTCTGTCTGTTACCGCATCACGGAAAACCACTGGAGGGATTTTGATCAAATTTGGTATGATGATAGCTGGTTATCCGGGTCAACATATAGGATACTTTTTACCGCGAGAAAATATCTCATTTCTGAGAAAGAATGCAAAAACTGCATGGTAAGAGTATACTAATATATAAACCTAAGAATTTGGTTTTTGGTCATCTGAACGCGGGCGGAGCCGAGGGCAATGCTAGTTTATACTAAATCTATACATTCAATACAAAATATTTCAATAGGTACATTTAAAGTACAATAAATTGTGTTTTTACATGCTACAAAGCTTATATAAGTGCTTTGAGCACTGGAGGTATAAAGTATATTCTTGAAAAATATCCATTGTACTACTTTATCTTTGTTGTTGTACACTACATATGTACATGCTATTTGGGACTTAACTTATACACAAACCAACCCACACGATGCATCGCAAACTAGTGATTATATTTTATATGTACAATATTTCTTTTTTTTATGTCACTATTTGGTTCAGATTGCTTGTTTGTTTTTCTTTTATTTAGAATCTGAACATATTGGTTCTTTCCGTAGAGATATATGGACCAAAAATTGATATAAGCTACCTTTAACATAAAGTTGTTTTCTCGGAATCTACCCCATCAACCTACACACAGGTGGGAATTACTTTTTCAAGGGTGTTTATGTATACTCTTAGCTCTACTCGATCAGTTGATGTAAACGAATGAGACTACATATAGCTTCAAAATAATTAAGTTAGCTATTTTCGGGTGTGAGTCGTTAGACGATGGTAGTCAAAAGTCTAAACACTGGTGGTAAATGTTATATAAATTTAAATATACCTAACTTTTCCAAAAAAAATCTTAATGAGAAATTTTGAACTTCGTTTAATTGTTATCATATATAAGACAAAACACAAATCGAAATAGTCTTTCAAACTACATAGTATGTGTAGGTTACGGGAGTATACATGGAATAGACGATGCGTAGAGAATGTACTGCATAACATAACGATAATGTTTAGCACTCCATCCTCTCTGCCTACCCCACAAGGGATATGGTGTGAAGATCTGTGTGTTATTCACTTTGATATAGTTGTATTGCCTTAATCTAGCCAGCAATATCCAGCGTAACTACTAACTAGTAGGTGGAAACAATTATGTCACAGACAATCGAAACCCATGCAGTTACAAACTAATTATTTTACAACTGCTACTACATAATATATAGGGAGCACATTGTCGTCGATCAAATATTCTCTTATAAAAGCCATTTCGTTGTAAATTGAAATTTATCAGTACTTAAATTGTAAATCGTCTGTCTCTATTATTATAAAAAGGTTAAATTTGATAGTTTACCTATAAGAAGCAAAGTCCGTAATTAGTTTTATTCTGTCTATCTAATCTTATTCCGAAAATTATTTCACGTTTATGTGATACCATGAACTATACCTATATGCCTCCTATTTATATGAACAGAAAGCACTTTATGTATACTACATTACTTATTGCGAAAAGTTGCAGAAAGATAGGCAAGGTGTCGTTAGCGCCTAAATAAAGCGTCAGATGGTCACTAATGTACTATAAAGAAATGTACACTAAGTCATTTATAAATCTAAATATATAAAAACCCAAAATTGCAATCTATATAAATAAAAATGAATCACCAAAATGTATGTAGACGCATTACTTCCGATCGACTGCACCGAATTGGATAATTCTTTTTTTGTGTTTGTTATTGTCAGGAAAAGTTTTGTATGGAAGAAAATTAAAAGAATATTTTTTTACTAATATAAGTTTTTTTTTTATATCTCATAATATGAAAAGTGAGTGAGTGAAATTGCTTTTATCCCGGAAATCATCTCTTAAGGCGGTGAGAATGTGGATGAAAGTTTGCATGGGGAAGCAAGCTAGGGACGAAAGCAAAGCAAGCTATGAGTCGCTAGTAAGAAATAATTTTAAAACTTGAGTGAATAGTAATAATTCATAGAGGAACTTAGAAGCATATTTCCACTTTAATTAATTACTATATAGATTTATAATTTATGACCTATTTAGTAAGTTATCTTACTAAAATGTTCATAGTTTCAATGTGGTTTTATTCTAATCAGCTTTTAGCCTTTTATTTTTCCTCAGTAAAAAGTATCCTATATGTTGACCCAAATAATCAGTTGTCACCAAAATTTCATCAAAATCCGTCCAGTAACTTTCCTGTGATGCGGTCACGAGAGATAGACAGACAAATGTTCTAAAAACTATAACTTCGGGCTCAGTATCGATAATAATGTTAACAAAAAATTTAATGTACAAGTTCGGCTCTGTCGTAATTTTATTATATGAATTTATATTTATACAAATATTTAGATAAATATATTTATATAGATATAGTTGAGTCTTAGTAAATATGCTCGCTATATTTTTACCCGACCGCGGCGAAGCCCAAAGGAGGGCTATTTGTTTGAACTGTCAGTTTGACATTTTTAAACATATAGCTAATTATATACATTTTTGTAATGGCCTCTTTAAATCCTGTATTTTGATACTTAATAAACCTGTATATTGATACTAGACTCAATCAATTTGGACCAAAAAAAATTTTGACCCTCAGATCCTCTATTATGAGTTTTAATGATATCAAAATACTCGCATTATCAAGACAAATGTAACAAAGTATGAATAATTAAAATCGGTTATGCCGTTTAGTAATTACGAGGGAACATAGGATCGGACATACATACACACGTATGTATATACGTACATATGTACACACGTACATACTTGCATACATACACTGATAAACACATTACCTTCCTTAACGTCGCGCAGTCGTATCTAGAGATAGGTACAATACATTAAACATTTATTTCTGTAAATTACATAACTATATTTTATATTAAATATCACTTTAAATATTTTCTAATGATAATAATTCATGAAATCAATAATCTTTGTCTTTATAATAATAACAATCCGTCTATTAAATCTAATGACTTACTTTGTACAGCTCGCAATCACGCCGTCAAAGACAATGGGTGGGAGAGCGAGGCATAATTTCTCGTTATTAAGGTTGCCATCGTTCATTATTAAATTAATTTGTTATATGATATAACTTCAATTATTATATATAAATAAGAAGCAAATATTTAGTCATTACCAGTGACTCGCACTGGCTTCGCCAATGTTTAGAATGGCACGTTACCACTGGGCTACCCCTGCCTCCAATACTACTATACTAACAATTAACAGACTTCTAATTGTATCTGGCGTATTCAGACTAATAAAACTCTCTTATCTGATGCGACTAGTACCCTACCATTAGTCGTGTCTAATGTCAAAACCTTTGCGGATACGCATATGCTAAAGCAATGTTGCAATAAAATAAACAGTATTATTATGTACAATGCAAACAGACAAAGAAACATTTTTAAATATTTCACCTCGCGGTTTATTTCTAAGAAATTAATAATTAACGGAGCCACCTGTGACTCGGCAGTCGTTGACAGGTTAAAGAGATACATTATGTTTCTGGGTGCCTACCATTCTACACACTTTTATAAAGAACAATCTAATAAAGAAATAGCTTAAACCTAACTGAAATTGAAACAACATAGGTCTATTGTTGTTAGCATGATAAATAATATCTTCCACATAATAGAAATATTTTCTAGCAAATATTGTTCTTCTATTCAATTGCTTTACAATAGTTGTAGAAATTTTATTTGACTTCTATTGAAGTGTAATCGAGTTTGAGATGGACCTCAGGAAGCTTGTGGATGGTAGCCCTAGACGCAATGAAGTCACAATTTCGCACTAGTTACTTTCGCCTCAGTAGAGTTGGAGAGGAAATGCCCTGGTTGTATAAGATAGCACCTATCTATACTGTGCTTTGCTCTATTATGATCAATAGAAAATAAATGCCGCATAGTTCTTGCTTAAACTTTATTAAAATGTTTTTATTTTAATTAATTTAATAACGATTATGATGAATTTTAAGAATATCACAACCTTAATATTTTCACGTATGTTATACCTCGTATAACTTTTGCACTAATGATTAAATTATTAACTAAAACGAAATTTAATAACCTCACTCCTTCCATAACTTTGCACAGAAGAATCGACTAATTAAGCTACTCAAATACGGTTTGTTTAACATAATTTGACTGAAATGTCATGTCTTACGGTTGCGTGTTGTTCAATCAAACATGCGTTTCCGCGATTATCAACAGGATATACATTTTCGAAGTCGGTGCCAGCCTACAATATTTTACAATATGAATATCTAATAGGTAAATATGTATTTTACGTATCGAAATATATTAGATTTGCTTTGCATCGGCTGGCACCGACTTCGAAAATATCTGATTAGGTATCTATTCGAAATGAAAACCTCCGTTTAGTTATTTTTTACATTTTAGTGCCTGGAAGTCGGTTTTTGTTTTTTTTTTTAGTTTTTATTTATTTTAAAAGAAAATTTACATATTTTTATATACGGCTCCGCCCGCGTTCATATGACCAAAACCAAATTATTAGTTTTTATATATTAGTATACTCGTATTAGTATATTAGTTGTCCCGGTAATCCAGATATTACCATACTAAATTTCTTCAAAATCCCTCCAGTAATTTTTCTGTAATGCGGTCACAGACAGACAAACAAAAATTCTTAAAACTATAGGTTCGGCCTCTGTTAGCGATAATAATGTGTATTTCAATAAAATTTTCCAAAAAATATTTAAAACACATAATGCTTCATTAAATTTTAATGTATCAATAGATGTAACTAATTTATAAAGCCAAAAAGATTGTTTTTTGATAATTTAAACACGGGCGGGGCCGCGGGTAATTTAGTAGTAATTCTAATAAAATCATAGAAAGGTCGAATTTGTACATTCAATTTTTTAGAATTAAAATTAAAGTCTGATTTTTAATTCGACGGAATTCTGACATTTCAGAAGTGTTGTCAGCTTGGAAACATTGTCACTAAAAACGGAAAGCATTTTAGCAAAATAAAAAATAAACCTTTCTTGAAGTTAAGGTTTCAATTAGAAAAACTAAGACTTAAAAAAATTATTGATAACTCTAAAATGGTAATTATTTTTTTTATTATCATATTATTGAAGTTACAATAACAATTAAGAAAATTATTTTTCTATTACAGAAATCCCTGTCCAATAATACATAGGTTGTAAGCCTTTTTTAGGAAAACCCTTTGTTTGTAAAATCTTTGCAATTGGAAAAAGAATTGGAAAGTCCCAAAAAGACAGGTCCGCAACGATCGTTCACGATTTTTTATTATTATTTTAGGCAAGAATACATAAACCATATTTTTAAAGAAGAGAATAAAATTTGCCCTCTTAATGATCTGATGGATAGTGTGTGATTCTTTTATAATCTGAGTAGATAGTGATGACGACAATGATGATATAAGTAATAATGATTACATGATAGGTCTGTTTTTTTCATTTAACCATTAAACATTTACATTATAGTGTGCATTGAATGCACAAAACAAAGACTATTTACAATGTCATACATGTAGTTTACTTTATCTTATGCAGTTTCATATTTTTTGTTATTTTATGTTAAAAAAATACAAAGCAGAAAAGGTTTATGATATCTGAATTGTCAAAGAATGATAGCTGTCATATTTCCGTGGAATTAAAAAAATCAGACTTTACGTATTTTAAAGACACATGGCATCTATTGACAAATATCTAAATAATACAAAAATAAATATTCATTAAAATAATTTTTTAATGAATAAAATAGTGCTATTAATATACTTTTTCAAGATTAACTATTTTAATAGTTTTTGACATATTTAGTAAGTTAACTTGCTAAAATCTATATAGTATCATCGTATTTTTATTCTAACCAGTTTTTGTATTTTTTCTCAGAAATTAGATATTTTTCTGCTGTAAAAAGTATCCTATATGTTGACCCGGATAATCAGCTATGAACATATCAAATTTCATCAAAATCCGTCCAGTAGTTTTTCTATGATGCGGTAACAGACAGACAGACAGACAGACAGACAAAAATTCTAAAAACTATAGATTCGGCCTCAGTATCGATAATAATGTCTATTTCAATAAGATTTTCTAAAAAATATTTAATGTACAGATTTGACTTAGTTAGAATTTTATTATATGTATAGATTGAAATAGCTCGGGGCGATCATCTGATTCCCAACTAGTATTATATTTTTGAGCATATATTTTTAAGCCTTTAAAAGCTTAAAATATAGTTAAGTTTTTTTTATCTAAAGCATTAAAAGGTTTTCAATTGTTGAGATCCTATTATACTGTTATGATCTATGAGTTCTGGGATCGGAAATTAAAGTATGTCTTTGCCACTATAGTGTACGGTCGTACTGATGTTTTGCTGCTTTTGGCGGTCACGAACACACGCAGTACTTTTATAGTTTTACCTTAACTCAGTCTCTGAGCACTATTTTCCACTTCTAGTTACTCTTGCACTATGACTTATCCCACTTTTCCTCACTTTTTCATTTTTTCATTATTCTTCTTAATCTTCTCTTAGCTCCGAAATTCAACTCAAGAGACTGTTTTTATATGCATTGATTAAAATCATTCTAGTATTCAATATTAAGAATATATGTATATTCTAGTAATCAATATTCATTTCAAGAAAATGTTTTGTTCCTATCTCTCCGATAATAATTTACAATTAACTGTTCGGTGTTAGAATATCGTATAGAGATATGGAGTTCGTTATTTTTAATTGTCACAGATTGACAACTACATATTATTATATTAAGATGTGTTAAGTACGCTTAAGAAATGCCATTTATATTTATTATTTTTTGTGTAAAGATGTTACACACTCTCCAATATGCGACAATACTAACATTATCCACGAAATGATAACTGACTCGTTATAACTGAGTGATATAAAAAAATGATCAGCATATAATTGTAATCGTATATTTTCTTTCTGTTCTTTTAATAAATAAAGAAATATGTTAGGACATTAACACACAACACCATCTAGTTCCATGGTAAGCTTGTGTTATGGATACCAGATAGATGATACGCTACACAAATATAACTTTAAATACATACATATTACAAATATAAACACCCATGACTGGAGTACAAACATTCCTGTTCATCATACAAGTGATTGCTCGAGCGGGACTCAAACTCGCAACCGATAGCACGACAAGCAATACACTACAAACTTAATATATTTAGCATAACATGAGTACTTTGATTATAAAGAAGCTAAGCATAGGTAAAATAATAGTTTATAATTGAGCAATTTAACTAAGCAAGTCTTATCACAGCAATGTGTACATGAGTTAGGTCCACCTTAAAGTAGTTTGAAACTTGCAACCTGCAGCGAGGGATATACACTAAACTACATCAAAAACTCCCTATTTGACACATTTTGAATTATCTTATGTTTATTAACTAAACTATAGTATCTAATTCTCGAAACCGTTAGATACATACATATGTATGTATATATACATATATGTATCTTTAAGTAAATGCCCCGTTGAATACATTTTTATTTATTATAGGCCTTTTACGTACGTAAAATAAATCTCATAAATAAAATATATGTAATTAATGCATGCAGGCGGTTTCAGGGGCGATAAATCGATCTAGATTAGTCTTATGTCTGGGAAAACGCGTGTTTTCGAGTTTTTATGCGGTTTTCTTGCGCACGCAAAATATGGTCGCTAATTTCGTATGATTGGGCATAAGCATCGTGGTTAAGCGGCCAAGGATGATTATCATAGGTGTCCGGGTTCGAAGCCCAGTCGTATTCAAAGTTTTTACTTATACTTATTTTTTTGTATTTATTCAAGTTTTTAGTTTTTAAAAAAACAAGAAAATTTTACTTTAGGAAAAAAAACTCCGAGCGAAGCTCGGTAGCCTAGGTACTTTTTATTTATATTCAGTCTTTAAAATTCAAAGTATCGCTTACCACTTCCATAAATAGTGCTGCATGTTTTCAGACATGACAAAAACATAAAAAAGCTGTACACACGATATAGCATCTAAAACGAGATTTATGACGTAACAAAAAATCTGGTTTGACAGGAAAAACAGTAACGGAACTGGGAACATTTTTCAATTTAAACGAAGCCAGAGATACGATAATCGAAACATATTACTTTATTTCTCCACCTTCCAATACAAAGCAGAAACAAAATAGCCGTCATATCTTAATCAAATATTAAAAATTAATAGAATGGAATTTATAGGGTTCATTCTCAGGTTTTTGTCATGATACTTTTATAAATAGAAAATTTTGATTAAAAATAATTATGAATGTAACATTTTTCTTTATTTATATTCGACTAGCAGAACCCGCGGCTTCGCTCGCGCTAAAACTACAAAAACTCTAAAAAGTAGGTTTTATACAAACTTTCATCCCCTATTTTACCCTCTTATGGGATAAATCCCGAAAAATGCTAAAACACGTATTTATTTAATTGTATTGAAGAGCATTAATACCAATTTTCAAGTAATTGTGATCATAAATAATTTTTGGGTTGTATTATAACGTGTTTTCTTGTGGGAATAAGATAATCCCCCGCGGTAAAAAGTAGCCTATGTCACTCTTCAGCTCTCCAACTATCTCCACACAAAAAATCACGTCAATGCGTCTCTCCGTTTCAATGTGAAAGAAGGACAGACAAACAAACAAACAAACAAACAAACAAACAAACAAACAAACAAACAAACAAACAAACAAACAAACAAACAAACAAACAAACAAACAAACAAACAAACAAACAAACAAACAAACAAACAAACAAACAAACAAACAAACAAACAAACAAACAAACACTTTCACATTTATAATATTAGTATGGACATAGGTAGGATGAGTTTTTGTGGATTGTATTATATCGAGTTTTCCCGTGGGAATGAGATATTCTCTCGGGGTAAAAAGTAGCCTATATCACTTTCCAACTATCTACACACAAATGACGTGACGTGACGTGAGAGAAGGACAAACAAACAATCAAACAAACAAATACACTTTCATATGGTTTATGTATGTACTTATTGTAGGATCATATACGACAGTATTATTTATTACGATTCTAGAAAATAGTATAAAAATTTCTACGTTCATATAAAAAAAACTTATATAATATTCAATTAGACTTTAGAACGCAACCCATACGTAAGTATGATCGACTAACGCCCGCGGTAAATAATAAAATATTCTGACGATACACGGACGGACTGTAGACATTATAAAATGTTTATTAAGCTGTAAAATGTTCTAACTCCAAAGAGCTTTGACCTTTTCTTTCATTAAAATTTAATGAGTTGTGCTTAAAACTTTTAATATACAGTTTTAATATACTACTATTTTTATAATTGTTAGTTTTAATTTACTATTTGAATTGTTTATTGTTTAAATTGAAGGGTTTTGCCATTTGACACTGCTTTATAGCTATAGCAGTTATAATATCAGAAATATTTATTAATGCACTCCTAGAAACAAAAGGTTTTTTACCCTAACGACTAAGATCATTGTACATTTTTCTTACTTAGGAATAAAAAAAACTTAAAATATAAATTACTTTGTTACGTAACAGATGTATGGTAGATACGTATGTTCTAAATACAATTTTAAAAAATGCCGTATGATACTTGTACGTATAGCAATTCTCTTTATTACTTGAGTTCACTCGTGAAAAATTGTGAGGTCACACTCAATACAGAAAAAATCCAGGTACGGTGGCATATCAAATAAAAGTTGGCAACATGCCCGTTTTTAAAATGTGTGTGCCGCATTTTTCCTTTCTTTTTACATCAGTTTAAAAATACCAGACAGAATATATGTAAAATTTGCATATACCCATTGTACGAAATAAGAACAATAGAGGGAAGATGAATATCTTAGTGATATCTAATATCATCTCGATATCAACATGCACTTTCATACATCGTAATAGCCTACACTAGTTTCGAATAAGTTTGTAAGATATAGTACAGTTTTATTATCGTGAAAGTAGATCTTCAATTTGGGTTACAGTTATTGAAATTAGGTAAAATGAAACTTTGATTACAGATTGATATATAACGTTATTTCTCAGTTTCTCAGCCAAGTGCAAGAATGTGATAGGAAGATAATAGACTCCTATGAGTATCCTAAAGAATAAATTTCTAGTCGAGATGCTTATCAGCAGGTGTAGTGAATTTGTATATAAAAATATTTTAAGAATAAAATAAATATACCGGGAAAGAATGACCTACCTAATAATTCATTTTACTTTTGTTAGTATATGTTAAATTATTTTACCAAAGACGTTATATTATGGTTAGTAGTGGAAACCAAATAGGCAGTAACACAATTTTTTTCTGACCACTGTCTTTTAAATATACAGGCTATGGAAATATGTGATCTAAGTAGAAATTTATCTAAAATCCGACCCCGGACTTGAACCTACAGTCTCCTAATCAGTAACTAACTACTAAATTAGAGAGACAATAAAAAATATTTCATCTAGATTTTTCCAACATCTACACTAAAAATAGGATACTTCATAAATATTCTAATAGCACTATCACACGGAGTTTTTACTGAGACTAGTAATATATATTAAATTCAACCATTTTACGAGGTAACTATTTTAAAAAAGTGTTCCATTCACTTCGGCGGCAGTGATAAATTTATTCGAGTGACTTTCAACTTACAAAAACGAGAAATGGCTACGGTAAAGGAGTTCGTAGCTCTATGACTTCGGGCACCAGGTGTCGAGCCCACCCTCCATTTCTCATAGTGAATCCACGATGCGGCTCGTATTTTATAATGACACTGGTAGTTTGCACAAACGACGTATGCTCGCTGCCCACTCAAGGATTACCTTTAGGGTTGTGCCTTTGTTAAACCTTGACGCCGTCACTTTATGAAATATTTAGATTTTTTCTTTGAATTTATTACATATTTAAATCTATATTTACATAAATAGTTTTCATTGGAAAGATCTTGTTATATATTAATGTTCTTAACTAAATATTTATTTTAAAGTACCGTTATAATATAATAATACGCTTCTCTCGAGGCAGCCGGTTTTATGCTTCGAAAAAAAAGAGCATGAGTTCGATGCAAAACGCCCTTATACAAAAAGAGACCTATACAATCTATAATATAAAAATGAATCGCTGAATGTGTTGGTAAGCGCAAATCTCGAGAGCAGCTCAACCGATTTAGTTAATTCTTCTTTTAGAATATTCCTTGAAGTACGAGGATGGTTCTTACGAAGAAAAATTTAAAAAATTGGCTGAAAAAGTCTAAAAACAACACTTTTCTATACTCCCATACAAAAGATTCGTAATAATACTTAAAAGTCAATTTGAACTTTAATACCATACAATAAAGTTTAAGCGTTAGTGGAGAGGTTCCGGGAAGGCAAAACAATTGAGTGACGTTAGTATCGTATAAATATTAATGTCAATATTTGTCAATATTATTAACAAAAAAAAATAAAATTTATATGATTAACGCTGGCTAATAACTATTTATATCTACTTAAAACGTACCTAGCGACGAACCCAAGTGAAGCGAGGGTGAGCCGCTAGTTATAAATAAATAAATAAATAAATACATTGTTACATCACCATAAGCAAGCCCTACGCCATTAATAGTTTAGGGTATTTAAGACAAAGTTCGTTTAAGCGTGCACAATCACCTAAAGGCTCATGCTAGAAATAATCCCAAACATTCAGGGTAACCGTGAAATCGATAAGTAGCATACAAAAGTTAAAATAAATCTGATATGAACGGTACATGTTATACAATTACAATAAATAATTTCATGAAAATCCATTATTACGGTCATCGCGCTTGACACCATTTTTGAGTATATTTTCATTCATACATTTTAAGTCATATAAACTTTTTATGACTGAAATAAAATACTATTATTTCAATAACAGTACATCTATATTTGTGACTAGTATTGCTCGCGGCTCCGCCCGCGTTCAGATGACCAAAAACCAAATTCTTAGGTTTTACATATTAATATACTTTTACAATGCTGTTTTTTGTATTTTTTCTCAGAAATAAGACATTTTCCCGCGGTAAAAAGTGGCCTATATGTTGACCCGGATAACCAGCTATCATCACCATACCAAATTTCATCAAAATCCCTCAGTGGTGTTTCTGTGATGTAGTAACAGACAGACAGACAAAAATTCTAAAAACTATAGATTCGGCCTCTGTATCGATAATAATGTTTATTTCAATAAAATTTTCCAAAAAATATTTAATGTACAGGTTCGGCTTAGTTACAATTTTATTATATGTATAGATTTTGTTCGATGCTACAAAACCTGTGGTTAAATAAATTGTGTTACAGATAATTTTTAGAGCTCCAAACAATCTCGTTTATAAATAAAATACATTTGAAAATTTTTACATTTGGAAACCCTTGCCTAAAAGGAAACAAGAAATCAAAAGCAAGGAATATCAAATATTTTAGATTGCGTCATCTCTTATCAAATGAATTTGCTGAAAATGTAATTTTTGAATAGTTGAGTGGAAAAACTTGCCTGTAGGCTGTAAACGTCGAATGCTTAGTTCGCGACCCGTATTTATTTTATTATGAATGGAGCATATAGCTTAGTTCGTGAAAATATGTCGTGAAATCTTTAATAAAATCAATACTATAAAAAACTATAGTAAGAAAATTAAAGTGGATTATAATTAATAAAGTATATATATATATATATATATATATATATATATATATATATATATATATATATTATATATATATATATATATATGGTTTCTGTATCAATGATTTAAATCTGTAAGTACCTTAAAAAATTAAACGAAAATATGTGCTTATAGAGGTTATAGATACATAAAGTATATTATACTTAAATATAACGATTAGATAATTATAAATAATCATATTATGTTGGTAAGCTCAGACAGAAATCCAAAATTACTGTATGCATTCATTTTACGTTACATTTAGGGTGGCTTCAAATATTTAAGTACATGTGTAATTCATACGGAAATTTAGATACACGAAACCACACCGCTGTCAGACAGGAAAGTGCCCAGCCAAAAGGCTGGCGTATTACCGCTTTAACGGCTAATATTCTTATACATATATTATTATTAAGGTACAAAATTTGCATCTTAATAATAATATCATTTACCTAATGTTGCATTATTACTATTGTAAAAGTAAATATCGTCAAATAAATATATATATATATATATATATATATATATATACAATTCGGATGACGAGTTATATTAATATAGTGGATACATACATACATATCACCAGATACTTCAGTTTATAAAGAAAATTAATCCGAAAAAGAATAATGAAAATCAATACACAAATATTGAAGATATCGCGTAACATATGAAAAAAAAAAAACATATGGGTATAAAACATACCTGAATTGAGTGCATCCTTTTTGTAGGCTTCTGTACCCGAAGGGTGCCAACGGAACCCTATTACTAAACCTCCGCTGCCCGTCCGTCCGTCTATCAGAGGGGTATCTCATTAACCGTAATACATAGAGAGTTGAACTTTTCACTGACTATGTATTTCTATTGCCTCTATAACAACAAAAAAATATAAATACAAGAAACATTTTTTTTACATACATAATAATCGATCATCGAAGATAATATACCTACTACATACATAGAGTAAAAGTCATATTAATAAAAAGTACATAATATGCGATGGTACCGGAACCCTTTATATGCGAATTTGACTAGCACTTGATTTTTTTTTTAATTATTTTATTACATAAAACCTTTTGATCGCCTGTATAGTTGTATGACAGACAATACTAATAATTTTAAATCGTTCAGATCTTTTAAAGCCTCCACTTTTACTGGGCTCTGGGCTTCTCTTAAGGTGAAGTGCCGCTTGGCAGACTTCATGTATCTTTTGGAAACTATTTAGATAACCCCAAACTCGCAGTTTTTCTTACGATATTTTTTTACCACATTAGTATATGATAATCATATTGATAAATCGCATTTGGAAATGTTTGAGTTGTGAGACTAGCTAGAATTTGAGCCCGCTACACTTGGTTTTTCAAGCGAGTGAATTAGCCTTGGATTACCATTGCTTACAGTATGATAATTGTGAATAGCCACAATTTGCCTTTAATTGAACGTAACCGGCCTAGAGAGCCTCTAGTGAATACGCCATCGATGACAAAAGGTTAAGTTGGATTACCACCCAGCGCCTGCATGGCTAATATAACCAAATGACAGAGCAATCAGCTTCATATTGTTTCCGAGTATAATACAGGGCACCTGACATGATACTAGATAAATCCAATATTTTGGACACCACCAAAAACAAAACAAATTTTATCACATTTGATGTGACAGCATCGTGCCGATGTCTCTTTTAGCGTTGAATTCAACTTTTGTAAAATAAAATAATATGTGTCCATTCTACAATATTTCATTTTATAGAAATAGAATATAACAAACACATAGGCTTATTACAAGCACCTATTATCTCCTTATTCGGGAACTTATAATATTTTTATTGCCCTACAGTAAATGGCCTTTGAATTATTATTATTTAAAGTTACTTACAAGACCCCTATATCTCCAAGACCCCTAATTAATGTTATGACACCAAATTTTTCCACCTAAGCGAATAGGTACTAAACCTAAATGAACGATATAAGATCGAAAAAAAAATGTTATCCATACATATAATAATAATAACATAGTAACACAGCGAAATCTGTATATAAAATATTTTCTTAAAAACAATGACTGTAACCTATTTTGTACTGAATATAGACCCCGAAGCAATATTTAAAAAAAAAATGTCTTTCTGTCTGTATATCTGTGTGCATTTCATGCAAAAAGTACCAAGCCGATTTTAACTAAATTTTGTGTAATACACACTTATTACTCGGGTCAACATCTAGGATACCTTTTATTACAGAAAATCTTTCGCTCCCACGGGAAAACACAATAACTGGTTCCGTCGAGTCGTCCTTAAAAACTTAGTAGAGACTAAATCTTTAAATTCGTATAAGATAATGTGTTTAAACAATTTCAAAATAATTTATACGTATACATGACCCCATGGTTTTGACTGAAAAATAATGCTTTCTTATCTCAACGATAATAAAAATTAATACACAAAAACTGCTTCCAAAATAAAAACTAAAAAATTTTAATATTCCACGACACGTTTGGCTCAGTTTGTAGTGACCCTAAATATAGTGCCAGCGATCGCGGGGTCGAGTCCCGCTGGGGACATTCATTTGTGTGATGAGTACGAATGTTTGTACTCCAGTCATGGTTGTTTATATTTATAATATGTATGTATTTATAATTTATTATTTAAAGTTAAATATGTGTAGTGTATCAATTATCTGGTAAAAAAAACTCACAATAATTAAAATAATATTATTTTTAGTTATTTTGAGAAAAACTAGTAAATGTAGTATGAGTATTATGTATTTATTTAAATATAGATTAAATGGTTCTAAAGAAACCTAATGTATATATGTAACTTAACTCTATTCCTTATATTCCACTATCAATCCACTATTTTCAATTAAAACTCCTTAAGTATGTTGCTTACAGCTTCAACCCTAAAACACAATATAAGCAATATCTTTCAAAAGCGTTAATGAAATAGAAGTTTTAACAATTAATAACCCAATATGGTCCTATCTATTTGTAGCATTTGAAAGCAGCTAAATACATAAACAGACGAAGAGATCAGAAATATGGTATAAGAGAATTTGGTACTAAAACTCCTTTATAAAAAGAGGTGGAGTTTGTTTGTTTGTTTTTTCGTTTGTTTAACTGCGCTAATCTCACGAACTACTAATCGTTTTGAAAAATTCTTTTTGCATTAGATAGCCCGTTTATTGAGGAAAGCTATAGGCCATACATTGTCACGCTACTACCCGAAGCAGGGGAGCAGTAATCATAAATGTCAACTAATCGGGCAGACTTCCATGCGTTATTGTAAAACTCATATTTATAATCAAAAAAAATTAACGCGGGGGAAACCGAGTTGCACATCTAGTATGTAATAAATGCATATAAAGTCCACACAAGTAAAGTCAATATCATTTATCGCTTTCGCGTTATACAGTATTTTTATATAAGTTCCTTCAATTTATCACTTCTAAATAACGGCAAAATTAAATTTAAAAAGCAAGGCATACTGCGAATAACTTAGAATTTATACCAGAGACTACTCGAACTATATATCTTCATAAATCATAACTCGTCAACAATATAAGCAGTACGTACCGCTTGCATGAGATAGTCATCTTTAATTATTAACTTGGTTGATTCCCCATACAAACTTTCATTCCCATTGTCACCCCTTTGAGGGATGATTACCGGAATAAAAAGTATACTATGTCCTTCCCGGGGTCTCAAACTATCTTCTAACCAAATTTCACCTAAGTCCCCTACAACGTCACAAACTCACAATTCACAAACTTTACCTCTTTATTATATTAGTATAGTTGAAAATCATGTAGCTCAAAATAATAATAATTAACTATGCATAATTAGGCCATAGGCTAACAAAATGCAATTTAGTGCACCATACATGTCTTTCGAAAACTGCTTAACTTCTCTTAGAGAGTGATGACGAAAATGGTTCTATTAAGAAAATCTTAGAGGAGCGAGACACAAGGCTCGAACCTGCTTTATTTGGTTGTCCAAGCTAGCTCGTGGGCCACTAGTCACTAACCTACTACTCTTTACAATTTCAATTTAAAAAAAATATGAAGACTACATCTTCTCAGTCTCCATGAATAAGTTACAATTTCATACATAATTAATTCTTAATCCATTAAGCAAAATGAATGCATCATATTATATGAATGCAATCCACAATATCCCTTACTTCTCCTGACCTTGAACCTATTAAAATAGGCAAATAAGGCCGCGGTAACAGAATGCGGCCAGTGTAGCGTAACTAAGGTAATTAGTGTACCACTACAGAGCTTGTTTAAGGTTTTTCTCGGCAATCTTAATTAATGCATTTTGCTGAAGAACACCTGGGGCTCGGTGGGGCTTAATTTTTAATTACGCTGTAGTGGAGTGCGCGGTTCGTGCGCTGTGCATGTGTGGTCTTCGCTCGACTTGGCGGTCACCATTAAATATGTAGAGCCAAGTTTCTGTTCAACATTATATTATATAAGCATATCAGATGTATCTAAACTTATTTCATATAATGTAGTATCATTTCAAAATTGCGTATGTATTATATATACATACATATGTAATCATGGATATATATTATCCTTTGTGCGAGTCATTAAAAATATATGTTTAAGATATTCACTACAATATGAAAAGGATATAATGGAATTTTATAAAGGATAACATGAACAAAAACTGATGAATTGCCCCCATTTACTTATAGGAATAGAATATTTGAAAGGAAACATTGGCAATATAAACCTTTAGAAAGCTTTAATACATCAACTTGGTAAAGCCACCGCACTGTAGCATATCGTAGTAATAGCTCGTATAGCCATCTCTTTCACACTGTTTATAAAATATTCAGGAGGGTGGAGTCGGAAATATTATTATAAACTATTTTATGGAAACTCTTCTCGCTGTTTCTCAGGGGAAGCACTTATGTGAATTACCAAAAACCTTATGTTTCACATTTTAGCTTTGAGTACATATTTACTTACGTTATTATAAAGGAATGATGCTACTGTAAAACATTAATTGTGTATGTGATGTAGGATATAACTATAGAAGTCGCAGACTCATAAATAATGTTTCTATTTGGCCTTTTGAGATTCCTTTACTCTTGGTATCTATTTAAAAAATTAGGCGGTAATATATGATTAAAATCTAATGAGATGACAGTGAGTTGCAACATCAGCGACTATCTTCAGGCTATCCCCAGTCTGTCTAAGACTATTAAGAAAGCAGGTTACATTTTTTTCCTGTGTTTTGGCCGGCACTTAAATATTAGCTCTAATAGATCAAATATATTTTATTCTCTTAAGGAGCCTCTACTGTATGACCTTTGTCCCCACACAAGCCTTCCAACGGACCAGTTAAGCCCGGAAAAAAAGAGAACAAAGAAAGAACAAAGAAAAGATGATACAGACTTGTAATCTTTTCACTAGAAGCGATTTCTTTCATTTAGCGAACCTTGAAGGAATCTGTTTGTAATAAAACGTAAAACTGAAAACCGAAAGTATAGAAAAAACTAGTAGATAATTCAGAATAACCTCATCGGTATGCTATAAGATAAAGAGTTAATATCCTAGAAGCCACGGAACAAAAGAATTGAATTGAATTGAAAGCAATAATACTCGCTGTTGGCTCAAGTAAATATATATGTATGTAACTTAGTCTTCTTTCAACAAAATTTTACACTCAAAATGCATATTTTACATGCAAATCGCCGGAAAAATCTTTCTAAATAATGATAAACTGCATAGAATGAGAAATGTCAAAATGTTTAAAATCAAAATAGTTGTAAGGAGCAATCTTAATATAACTTTCACACCAATTTTTTGTGTTTATTTATATTTATTATTAAAAACATACTTGTAAAATGAATAAATTGACTTCAAAACATTGTTACAGATTTACGTAAACTACTGAGTCAGATGTACTTAAAACAGCCAATAAATAATATCTATAATTGCAAACTTTAACTAATTTTAAATTTAAAAAATGTTTTTAAACAAGCGCAAACAAAAAAGGAACAGCAGTGACGACTATTGCAGTCGTTTTTTTTTAAGTAGTCCTGATAATTTATACCGCGTATTAAGCAAATTATGCTTATCTTAATATTTTTCATTTTATATTTTTTATGTTCAACCTTATGAGATAAGCCACTAAAAATATTAGTATTTAGTTAAGAAAAATAAAAACAAAAAAAATATCCTTCGTTCCTTCCTTATAATGTTAGTAAAATTCAACAAATATCGAGGATCTATATCAAGTGAAACCCACTCAATAAATAAGTTACCTTTTAAGCCCTTCCTTTAACAAACTTCGAATCAACCCATAATTTTAGGTGAACAATCTTTAAGGTAACCACAACCCTGGTTTTAACTGAAACAAAAATATAACAGACTTATACATAACTTTTTCTGCCTGTGGCTTCAGTCGCATTTGTAATTCGATTTAGTCCACCACTACCACCACTACTAACCATGACCAACGCTATATATGGGTATATCGTATACTCGAACCGTTGTTTTCGCTGCGTATAGGAAAAATATATAGTACCATAGCTTTACTATAAAGAACATTATTTTTATGTTACAAATTAAAGTATACTCTAAATGTGATGTTTTAGATTATTCGTCTAATACGCACTAAAATCAAATAAAGTATCAAAAGCTCTAAAATCAATACCCAAACGTGCCCTTTCAAACTTCTACAACAATAACAACAAACAAGTAGTATACTTTAGTTTCTTTGAAATTAGAATTTAAATTTTTATCCGGAGCATGTGTAAACATTATTCCAAGTATCCAGTGCCGCAAAATTGAACAGTGCATGCGTAACTCGTAGATGGTACTAGAATATTGCTACCGTAACGTTGCATTAGATAACATTAATCGTGTTTCGTTGAAGTTTATCATGAAAGATTTTGCGTCTTGTAATTCCAGTTAATTACGGAAATAAATACGAGGCAGTCTCGACTTTGTTTTACACAGCCCCTCCTGTGAGACTACCACACTCGAGCAAAAATAATGCCTATTTAATAAATATCGAGATGTTTTCTTTGCGTATTTATAAATCTAGCAGTACCCGGCTCCACCCGCATCCAAACTACAAAAAAAAACACTTTGGCTTAATGTTACAACTAATAAAATTTGATGATTGTAATGATTTTCAAATGTGAGTATGATTTCGATTCCATAATTCGTAATGCCAAATATTGTGTTATTATTACTAACATATTACACATTAAAATAATTGTTTTATGCAATATGTATATTGAAAAATAATTCCGTATTTCGTATTATTATTTCTTAAAGATATTATGTAAAACAATTAAATTTTAGCCATCGTAACTCCAATAAATTATCCATTATCATAAAAGATATTAAACGTATATTCTGTAAATTGCTTGCATTTAAAGTAAGCTCCACTACCTGTATTCTTTGCACATTTTTCTACACTATCTTTCGAAAGTTATAAGAAGAGAGTGCAATGACACAATTCGCATACAATGTTACGACTTTAGAATCTTGTAACTCAACTAATATAAGCTTCTTAGCTAACATACTCACAGGCTCACATCTACGTTATTTTTAAAGACCCAAAGTTACGTACACCTGAAACTTACAGTCTCCCTCCTTCCTCTCCTTTAAGTCACATAATATATAAAATGCCATTCTTGTTTTGTTATAGCTTTCTGCCCGCGGCAACGCTCGCGAGGACTAAAAAATTTGCTCAATTTTAATTTTCATTGAATTTATATGTGTCATATCGAATATGTAATATTATGTGCACATTTATTTAATCACTCTAGATTTGTTTAACTTAGTCTTGTATACCATATTGGTGGTTGTTCTGTCTGGTGCTAAAATGTCCTTGTGAGAAGCTCTCTTAAGTCGATGTCTGCTACTTTTAACAACTGGCCCTGAAATTTATTAATAGTCATTGCAAAGTGAACTATTTGGAGGAATGGGAATCGTTATAATTCAAAGAGGTAGTCAGGGGCTAGAGAGTGGTACTCTCTATGAAGTTTTTATGAGTTGTTGCTCTATTCCCCTTAGATAGCTTAAGTGGGTTATGCATTACAGGTATGCCAACCTTCAGAAGATTTGTAAGACGGGAGGCTTGGTGAGATAACACTGTTAAGGAACTCCACAGAATAGTGAACTACTTCATCTATTTACATCACTGAGTCAACAGACCTATCTCTTACTCTTATCCCCTCGAAGACTTAGACAGCAAGTTATTGAAAACGATTGCTAGTATGACACAAGTATAGTATATGGGACGCGGTATCTTGAGGAGTGGATAGTATTTTTGGATAGGGGACGTGATAGGGAGTCTAAATATATAAAAATTAATTTGAGGAAATGAATGAGTCAAAGTTATGGAGACTTAAAGTTACAAGAGAAGTCATTACTAAAGATAAACTTACTTTTAAAGATTAGAAAGCATCCTTTTTCGTGGATAATTCATATTTTTATAACAATTAATGACATTTGGACTTTTCAGTAATTTCTCTTGAAATAATATATTGTAAATAAAATAATATTAAATTTTGACAAAACTGTTGCAACTGCCTTTTTTAAATATTGTTTTCATGATATATTTATTAGATCATTATTATAAAAAAATGAGTAAGCGGATGCACTCACTCACTTTTTTATATAGATTTTTTCAAATATTTTCTTTTATACAAACCTTGTACTGACAAATATAATAACAACAAAAAAAGAATTAGCCAAATAGCTGCCGCCGTTCTGAAGTAATACGCTTACATACACTCGGCAATTGATTTTTCTTTATATAGAAGACTAGCGACTCACCCTCGCTACGCTTCGGGTTCGTCCCTCAACAGAAACAACCCTATCCTACGGAAACCGTACATTTTTCCCGGATAAAAAGTAATCTATGTTCTATTCCAAACTATAATGTACCTTTGTGTCAAATTTCATCTAGATCCGTTCCGCCGTTTTGGCGTAAAACATCCATCCATCCATCCAACCTAACAAACTTACACATTTATAGTATTAGTATGGATATGACTTCTTTTTGTGGGAACTCCATTAAATGTAACATACGGTACCACGTAGCCACAGCAGTACCTACCGTAAGTACACCCGAGCGGCGCGTGAATATGTCACATGTCCCAAAACACCCCATCTCCCCCTCCCAGCGAGCAGGGATGCGACAACATTAAATTAAATAATGAATCAGTATAAAATGACTGTTTATTTGAACTGAAGCTGGTATTGCATAGTTCAGTTCAGATGACTGAGTAAATTAACATTTGTGTACATTTTAACTTGACATAAAATAGCGTTAACGAATATAAATAAAACAACGACCGAACAACAACGTAGAACGTAATATTGTTAAATTCCTTATAGAATATTTTGTTTTCGCTTAGAGTAGACGAAAACCCCAAAATTAATAAGCTTCAAGCTCGACATTGTATGCATTCACCGTTCGTTGCTAAGGTAGGCATCTATAAAGGGGAAAGGCCAGGGTTTGTAATATTAATGGTATTGCCCAAGGTATGCTTGGATTTTACTCATTAGGGATATTATGCGGTTGTTTGCAAAATGATAAATGGGTAGGACGGCATTAGTGGAGCGACTTACCTACCGTACCACCGTGTTTTGTTAATGTTTTACTATAGCTTTATAAAGCTTAACAAGCGGTTCCGTGTTCGACAAGGGTCTATGCAATAATTAGAACATAAAAATGGCTAACAAGGAATTATATTATGTAAAACTGAATTATAGTTACGTATTTTCAAAATTCATGTTTAATTTTATAAAAAAAGTTTTTGCCGCGGCTTTGCTCGCATGGTAGGCGGGATGGGGATAGAAGCCCTATGATGAAATCTGTCCCATCTATTAATTATAAGCAGATAAAGTTACTTTTTTTTATTATTATCGATATAATCAAAAAAATATCGAAGTTTGCACATCGAAACCTTTTATAATAGGAAGTAGGAACATCTTTATCACTTGAACAAACGCTCTTATGATCAGGTGAGCGAATATCAAAGAAACGTTATGGGATTTTAAGAGATAAAACAAATTTTCATACTAATCTGAACTTTAAAACTAAGGTCTTAGTTACTAGTATCGTTGCTCATTCATTCTTATGCTTTAGTATGCTTTAATATTTAAGGTCCTAATCTATTAGATTACCAAAGATGAAAAATCTTTTCAATGATAAACAGCTGTTGGGTCTTACAGTGGTAAGAAATACTGAAAAGTTTTATTATCTCGGCAATATAGCTGGAAATCACTCATTGAAGTTTTATCTGTTTGTTTATCTTAATTTAAATTACTTCTTAAACTTATACCTACATAATATTAAACTAATGGTGATATAGACCTTAAAGTTGCTTATACTCTTACTATAAATAAATATTATTACCAAAAAAAGTGCACACTCGTCCTTTCTTACAATTTAACTGGAGGGTAAAACTTTATTTTTTATGCATATGATAACGTACAACGTAAACAATACGCCATATATGTGATTTTTTGTGTGGCGATAGTTAGAGGGCTGGTGAGAGTGGCATAAACTACGAGTATAATTTATCGCGGGAAATTATGTCACTCTCACGAGAAAACACGTTATAATACAAGCCAAAAAAACATTTATCAGAATTACTTGAAAGTAAGTATTAATGCAATTCAATACAATTTAATAAATACATGTTTTAGCATTTTTTGAAATTCATTCCATAAGGGGGTAAAATAGTAGATGAAAGTTTGTATAAAACCTGAGTTTTTTTTTTGTAGTTTTAGAGTGAACAAAGCCACGGGTTCGACCAGTAGTATAAATGTAAATTAAATTGAAATTGCATTAATTGAATGAGAGCATAGAAGTTGATTGCTGAACTACGCGACGCGAACTTTTTAGGTAGTTTATAAATATGCCAAGCGGTAAAATAAATACCATAAATATGGTACATAGCGAGTCACGTATAGCTTTTTAAGCTTAACATTAATTGACTAATGGATTGTAATGGAGCGCAAAAGCCTCGCCGCATCAAATAACCAGGTAAACCGCTTCTATAAAAACCATTTAATAGAGTTTAAAATGTAAATGGAACAGAATTAAGACCACATAATAATATTATTTACTTTAAAGTTAGGTATAGTACTATATTATAAAGCAAAATATTACATAAGAGATAAAGATATAACGAGTAGTAGCAGCAACTAAGAAAATTTGTAAGTATAATGTGAGTATAATCACATAACGCCGTTGAAGACAACGAATTTTTTTTCGTTATCCTCAAACATAATGTTATCCTTTGGCAGAATGTCTTTACAACATATTCTTATTTTTTTGTCTTTAATTTGCTGTATTAAATATTTTTTTAATATTAAGTTTTTTGTTTTTCAATCGACTTCAAAAAGGAGGAGGTTCTCAATTCGACTGTATTTTTTTTATGTTTGTTAACTCAGAAATCCGTCATTTATTTACCGATTTGGACAATTCTTGTGTTGTTTGAAAGTGTATACTTCCAGATTGGTCCCATTTGAATTTAAAAAAAAATACCACCCCTAAGGGTGGAAAAATAGCTAATGATGAATTTAACCTACTTCTAATTGTCATATTGACTTGAAACTTTGCAAGTGTTTCTATTTCCGTTGATAGTACAGTGGTTCGGTATTGTTGACCTGATCTGATGGTAAGGCCAGAAGGTGGATAGGTGGAACTCTTCAACGGCTAATAGTAGATACTTTGAGTTTGGGCTTATTTTGTTTGATTTGACAAGCCTAACACGTTAGAATTCTTACTTTGCTACTACTGTCTACACTAAAAAGGGAAAAATAAAAACTTTTTAACAAAAAAATAAAAACCGACTTCAAACAAAAGCACTAAAAGATAAAAAATAACTGATTGGTAGTTTTCATTTACTATACATACCTAATCAAATATTTTCGAAGTCAGTGTGCTTTGGCTAAGTAATTAAAGCCTACCTATTAAATAGATACCTAGTCAAATATTTTCGTAATCGGTGCCAGCCCATACAAAGCAAAGCACACCGACTTCGAAAATATTTGATTAGGTATGTATAGTAAATGAAAACTACCAATCAGTTATTTTTTACTTTTTAATGCTTTTGTTTGAAGTCGGTTTTTTGTTTAATGTATTTTTTAAATATATTTTTCACGATTCGATGATCGATCGAATCGATGATTAACACAAAACATGCCGTGTATCGTTGTTCCTAATGCATGTGTCATCATATGAAAATTAAAATATAACATTGTTGAAGTGAAAACTTCTATAGGCATGTTTGGATGGGGAGTAAATTCATATAAGGCGTCATCGACACGGTCACGTGACGTGTTAACGCTAACACTCAGAGTACCGATAGATGTCAAAACCAGATAAATGTTAACAATTTTAATTTACAAATTTTAATTTAAGATCAAACAGTTAATTAGAATATCAAAAAATAACAACTGTTTGTTTATAGTTATAAGTTTTCACTTCTGTCTGTTGTTTTTATTAATAATTGGCTGTATAGCCATATTCAATACCTGTATTCAGTACTTTATATACTGAAGCACTGATAAAGTTCATTTTTATTCCCGTTATTAATTAGTATATAAGTTGCGTTGTTACGTCTATACAATAGTTTTGGCATGCAACTCAAAACATGTCAACATTAAAGTATAATTGATGTAGCCGATACAATGATTTCAGTTAATGAAAGTTACTAATGAATCGTACATTTTCATAAATATTGGAACAAAAGTAAAAATTATGTTAAAAAGCACCACAAAAGGAAAATCATGGGTATTATTTAGAAGTACTGGCATCTGGCTGGCATTAGGTTGCGTAATGGCTGGCATTATCCATAAAATTACAACAGATACTTAAAACACGAAAATCAACGAGCATTAATAATAATAATCTGAACTTTCTAACAAGCCAAACACAAATTACTAATTAGGAAAAATATCCTATTTAGCAAAATCTCGATTTTCTAAATATCCGCTGCCGCTTATATTAACAAAAATAATCTCAAGATCAAAAGTATTTCTTATCCTGTACTTAACGTAAGAGGTCTTCTAAGTGAGCCGAATAATAAATAACAATCATATTTCTTTATTTAATAGTTAACAGCAAAGTTGTTTTAAATTTATCTAAGACTTTAATTTTAAGATTTTCATGTCTGAGCGCGCATTATGTAAAATCGAGAAGATGCAAGTAAAATAGATTGTATTATTGTAAAGGCTATTTTCTAGCAGCTGAAAATGTAACTAAAACTTAGTTTCATTTCAATCATTTGCATACTTCCAAAGGCATGGTCTGAGTGTTTTTTTATCCATTATCATTTAATTCACTGTTGTGAACTTAATGGAAACATACGCGTCTATAAAATTAAAATTAATTAACAGGCAGTTTGTGATCTTTGAGTTCATTAATCATCAAGAAAAATATTGCATTTTCCAATTTTCTTGGCAAATTTTCCATTTTTCCTATAAAATCTTTTCGAACTATTGCGAATATTTGAAAAAAATTACCAAATCAGTCCAGCATTTCTCCATGATGTGCTGTTAAACGAACAGCGCCTACTTTATTTTTATTTATATAGATTAAAGATCCTGGCAAGTAAAAGTTAAGATAAAAGTATAAACATAATAAACTTTGTTCATAGACGTATCCTGACGAACGGTCTTTACGAAGAGAGCGTCCTACCCCAGGTCTATTCACCTCCATCAAATTACCAGAAGCCGAGCCCCCAAACGGCGTGGCGCCCCTGCTGGATTTCCCGCGGGGGCGCATGCGACCGGTTACATTCCTAGGCGAGGGACCACATGGCACTGTAAGTACCCACCTTTATAAAAAAATGCGTGTGTGTACCTATGTACGCACATAAGAAGTTATACTTCTTTGGCGTATCAAAACAAAATTAGCTAAAGATTTCGTGCTGTATGTCACAACTCTCTGTTTTTAGAAGAAAACATATCGCGTGCATCGTAAAAATGTTACTCTCATTTTTTTCAAAAGGTTGCAAAAGAAGTATAGCATCAAAAAATAACTTCATTTTTTTAAGTCAGTTTAACTTTCAATATGGTTTGTTTTAAAGTATTTGAGTTAATTTAAATTTAAAAAAATCCTCTGCTTGAAAAAAACAATAAAGTTATTAATATAAATAATATATTTAAAGGAACGAAAATGTTCTCATATTGAGAATACTAAGCGACGGCCTACGAATAAATAATAGGCAAGTTATTTATTCGCAGACGACGGCAATCGTTATGTTTTTTAAAGAATTTAGCTACAACTTGATTCGACTTGTATTATAATTACACCAACGTAAATCAATAAAACTTAAGCCAACAAAAAGTGCACAAATAAATTTAAAATAATGCTTGTACTCGTAATTAACACTTATATTACAATTATCTGTTATGCAAAAATAATTAATGCAAATTTATATTAAAAAACGCGTATGTGTACTTATGTACGCACGTAAGAAGTTATATTTCTTTGGCGTAACAGAATAAAAATAGCTAAAGACTCCCCTATATCACAACTCTCTTTTTGTAAAAGAATGCAGCTAACTTCATCATGTCGCTTTTGGGCTGTCGGTGTGCGCGTGCATCGTAAAAATTTTACTCTCATATATTTTTACAAACGTGCCTGCGTGTTTTTTTTAAATTGTACTACCTCTAAGTTTATTTTAGGCTCTTGCATTGTGAATGTTAAAGTTAATATGAGATTAGCTCCATGCAGTCTCAGATGCTTTTGCATAATTACACTGATTACACAGTGAAGCAAATAACAAGTCATCGTGCCAAGTTTCGGAATGAAAGAAGTTTAACCTATAAAAATTGTAGAAGTGTTCATATGTGAAAACCTTATTTATTCTATTTGTATAGTACATTAAACATGAAAAATACGATTTAAAAATATAAAAAGCTGATTCAATACTGTACTATAATAAAGTGTGAAAGTGATTTTTTTGTTTGTCCTTCTCTTCTGCTGCAAAGGAGCGATTGATCGATGTGATTTTTTCCATAGAGGCAGTTTATTTAGCGGCGAAAGGCATATAGTAAATATTTTATAGTACAAGGTATGGTTGAGAGGGATATCTGTATGTTGAAAATTAAAATATTGTCTTTGATTCTACAGTTATAATTTTTATTACTTTTTATCTATACAAATAATAAAATTGTAACTATGCCGAATCTGTATCTGTATAATCTATATTATTATCGATACAGAGGCCGAATCTATAGTTTTTAGAATTTTTGTCTGTCTGTCTGTCAGTTACCGCATCATGGAAAAACCACTAGAGGGATTTTGATGAAATTTGGTATTGTGATAGCTGATTATCCGGGTCAACATATAGGATACTATTTACCCTAAGAAAATATCTCATTTCTGAGAAAAATACAAAAACTGCAATGTAAGAGTGTACTAATATGTAAAACTAAAGAATTTGGTTTTTGGTCATCTGAACGCGGGCGGAGCTGCGGTTAATGCTAGTTTTTCTATAAAAATTTATTTGATATAGAGTATACCGTTTTCGAGAAAACCAAAAAAAAACATGAAATTCGAAGCAAATCTAATTAGACTTTTATACCTACTTCTAATTGTCATATCGACTTCCTTAAAGAGGTATGTTCACCGATTTATTGGAGGTGACTTGATTTATTTTGCTACTTGAAACTGTTTAAGTAGGTCCCGAGGTGGTCTCGTAAAATTGTTTTCGACCCAAAACTTACCGTTTTCGAGAAAATCGGAAAAAAACGTAAAAAATATTGTATGTTAACAGATCTAATTAGTCCTGTTTACCTACTTCTAATTGACATATCGACTTCAATGGCTACTAGTAAATACTTTGTTTGAGCTCATTCGACAAGCTCAATACGTTAGAATTAGATTTTAAAGCCTGACTTTTAGTGTTACTAATGAAAGTGAGTTTTTTAGTTTGTTTATCTTCACATAAAAGGCAGCATACTAACTTAAATGGCTTAATCGAATATGCTATTAAAAACGTCCTCCTTACAAATTAGCTACTTAATTAGTCTACGCTAAAAATTGAAAAATAATAACTTTTCAAAGAAAAATATAAACCGAATTCCAGACACTAAAAAGAAAAAAATAACTGAACGGAGGATTTCATTTACTATAAATAACTAATCAGATATTTTCGACGTCGGTGCCAGCTGTTGCAAAGCAAATTACATCACGCACACAATTGATGTATAGTATTTCAATCATAATTAAAGTTCATATCTTGTCATAACTACCTATTAGATATTCATATCTTAAAGCATTATTGGCTGGCACCGACTTCGAAAATATCTAATATTTAGGTAAATTTAATCCCACGTTCAGTTATTTTTTACTTTTTATTGCCTGGAAATCGGTTTTTATTTTTCTTTAAAAAGTTTTTATATAATGATACACTACGGACTTAAAAAAGATATAATTGGGGAGGATAATTTAATAAAAATCTTGTGGAAGTATATGGTAGAACAAATATTTGAAAAATATACGTACCTAAAAAAGCCATTTAATTTTAAAATATTTTATGTAAAGAATAATTATTAATTTTATTAAATTTACTTACTTTTTTTGATAAATAGTGACTCGCCCTGTAGTTTTTGTGTTAAAATGCTCGCAAGCAACAAGTACTGGTAGTTTACTTTTACTTTAAAATGCTTAATATATGGTTTATTTTCTTTTAAGTACCTATAGTATTCTTTAGCATAAATAATCAACTCCAATTTTCCGAATGAAAAGAATTTAATGCACTTGTTTAATAATAAAGTAAATAATGTTATTAAAAATAACTAAAAAAAGAAAGTGAGGTCTCTGTTGCGAGGTTTCGAGTGCTCTTCTTGGGCCTCATTAGCATTTTCTACGTTTAAGTTAGAGCTAGCGGAATCTGAATCTTTTAAATCGTTTTCAATTTTTTTCTCATCAGGTTGTTGAAGCTTTTTAATACTATTCACTTTAGATATCAAATAACTATTTGTATTTATTTCATCAGCTGCCTCATTTATATTTTCTTTGAATTCATCTTTGTCAATGACTTTACCTAAGATAAATACATGATATTTTTTTAATCTTTAATTTTATGATTTTGTTATCATTATGAAAAATAAATTAAATAGGAAAAATATGACAATCATTTATCTATAGCTTAAATAAGATATAGGTACTATAAATATACATTACACCTGGTTTTATCACCTAGGTACATGTATGGCGATACATATTTGTATTTTGCAGCGAGCTTTTCTAAGAGAATAGAATTATATCGAAAGAGAATTATATCGTAACGTCATAGAAATAATAATGACATTAAATTTACTAATAATCCCTCCTTACCATCTTCTACCAGCTCGACAACATTTTCCATTGACAATTTTCCTTTTAACTTTTTGAGGAAATTTTCCATTTCCTTTATTTTATTTTATTTTTATTGAAGTGCCATTATGTACACCGATAATTTAAAGTGTGCTTAAATGTCATTGCCTGTCAACTGCAGTTCGTTTTTATTTTATTTCTTTAACTGAAAAAGTTACTTTATAAGTGAAGGTCTTTATATAAATAAAATCTAATGACATGACATATCTATGTTCTAATTAAACAAACAAGGTTAAAAGTACAGAAACACGAACACGGTAATTTAGCCAGCTCTGTGGCTTGTAAATTCATTGTGTGTATCCTTCTATAATGAAAATATAACAATAACACGTGCTTTTGTTTTTATTCGCCCGTCGGCGATAGAAAGGGAAGTCGTTAGGCCGTCTATAAGAAAATAGGAAGCTGTTATAACGCCAGCTGAGCTAAGCTGTCATACAAGATTTATTTAATAGTCCTCTAACTACTATTATTTAATTATAACTATATAGTATTCTAATAGTTCATTAAATTATCTTTTTTTTTTTTTTAAATTGTAATATTTTTTTAAATTCTATTCAAACCTTGAGTAATTAGAAACTCGAAAAAATCAACGACTAAGAGACTTTTCTAAATTGTATCTGAAAAATAGAGCACCTAATGCCGCAGTAGTTTTCTTTAGAAGCAACATAATAATTCTATAAAGTACAAAAAATATTCTACAAGCCTTGATTTTTACATTTACGAGCGCTTGCTTACTTAGTTCCAAGGCAACATAGTAATTACGTATGATTGAGAAGATTTTTGACTAATGCAGCATTTCATTTCTAACCGAAAACACACATGAAAGAAAAATAATATTTATTTTATAAAATCATATGTAAGTAAAGTAATATTATAGTCATATAAATGAAAAATCGTTATCTTATAGCGGCCGTTCAACGACATACATATTCTTGTTAATAGCCACAATTTTTTTTCTCTACTTAAAATTGGCGGATAATTAAAATTTCGGAACGCAATTTACCAAAGCATTAAACCACGAATAATTCATTATATGACCTCGGTTTGTTTGCATTGTTACAATATAATAATTAACACATTATTATTATTGGTTATGAGTGTTTATTGATAATAATAATATTATTCATTTAATACCTTGCATCCAACTCACGTCACGAACAACACATGATTGTAGCTGCCCGCGAAGACCATGGGAGGAATTGAATTGAGCAATCCCATTCTCATAAATATATTCGTGCTACAGACTTCTCTATGGCTTAAATATTATAAAATAACTTTAGAAATTGTATGAAGAAAAAAACAATATACGATATATGGTTATATTTTGTAAGAAACGTTTACTAAATTACTATACAGTAACGGTACAGTATATTTATGCTTATGCGATGCTAAAAATGGAATTTATATGAGAATGTGTTTGCATCGTAAAAAAACAATCTCCTAATCAATTTCATTTTTGGTTACGCAGGTTATACAATCATAAGACAGTTCGACAAATTTCAATTACGACTAATTTCAATTATACAATCGATAGGTTGGGATCTAAAAAAAATATTTTTAGCTCGGTAGGTTTAGGTTATTTCCTTTTTTTCCTTACACATAGAAACATTTAAAAATCAATTATTTTATTAGAATATAAAAAAGTGGCAGATTCATGACAATAGTCAACCGACAAATATAACCAAACCAATAATCTATACATATAATAAAATTGTAACTAAGCCGAATCTGCACATTAAACATTTTTTGGTAAATCTTATTGAAATAGACATTATTATCGATACAGAGGCTGAATCTATAGTTTTTAGAATTTTAAAAATTTGGTACTGCTGATTATCTGTGTCAATATATAGGGTACTTTTCACTGCGGGAAAATATTTCATTTCTGAGAAATCTATACTAAACGTTAAAACACGTTATACACACTTACAAATTACGAATATGTACTTGTTACACCTCTCAACTCCGACACCGTAGTAGTGTTCCTCTTTACAAATGCATAAATACCAATTAGGATTATGAACTAAGCCTCTTAAATCCTAATACGAAAAGGGGAAACACCAACGAGTTTAAGTATATTTTAAATACATGTAAGTGAAATACTTATTAGGTATGTCAACAGATATACTCGTATTTTAAGTTCGAATTTTATTTAAAGATAATTTTATTTGTTTTAAGTTTACGCTTCACAGGAAAAGAGTATTTTAACCGTTAGGTTAAACTTAGCTAAGTTGTTAAACTTAGCCCGCACAAAGAATACACCGTACGAAAATTCAAACTTTGATATATTTATCTATCATGTTACCGTCTAATTTTTATGAGATAAATTATTTTTACCCACGACGGAACGGAGACGGTATATGCGTTTGAGGTGAGAGGTTGTTTGTTTGTTTGTGCAAATACATGTTGTCATTTTTCTTCAAAACTACTAGTCCGATGTTGATGCAGTTTTCAGTTATGAATTCGGGTTTGTTTGATGCATGTTCTTAGATAGGTGTTACGGTGACAACTCACCAGGGGGCGCTGATCAAACGTTGTGCAAATCAATGTTACCATTTTTCCCCAAAACTGCTATTCTGATTTTGATGCAGTTTTTAGTTATGGGTTCGGGTTTGATTGGTGCATAATCTTAAATAGGTGTTACGGTGACAACTCACCAACTCACCAGGGGGCGCAGCAGCAAATATTGTTTGTGCGAATACATGTTGCCATTTTTCTCCAAAACTACAAGTCCGATTTTGATGCAGTTTTCAGTTATGGGTTCGGGTTTGATTGGTGCATTTTCTTAGATAAGTGTTACGGTTATAACTCACCAGGGGGCGCTTCAGTAGACGTTTGTTTGTGTAAAATCAAAACTACTAGCCCGATTTTGATGCGGCTTTCAGTAATGGGCTTGTAGTTGATTAGTGAGGGTTCTTAAATAGATGTTACGATAGTAGCTCACTAGGGGAAGCTCCATTAATATATTTTATTTTATAGTAGCTACTACATAATAAGGAAACTCGATAGAACTCGATAGGTAAGTACTTCTGTAGGAAGTAGTGATGTAGAAACTATAAATTCTTTAGAAAAAGACAAAGGCAACGTACATACATAATATCTATGCTTTCTAAAAAGTTTAAAATAAATAGCAAAATTAAAAATTTTGAAAAACCCACGACGGTCAAAATGTAATTGAAAAAGGATAAAATAATTTAAAATCTCTCGACTTCAAAAAATAAATGTAACGCGAGATAAACTCAAGCATATCCGTCGGAGGCTGCCATCACTATTTTAAATTTCATCGTAAATAAAAATAAGTATCATCATCAAATTCTAAAGGTTCCCATTGTAGGGGCACGGCCTACCCATTAAGGGTGTAAGTATAGCGCTAAAAAATCTCAAATTATTTACGTTACTATAAAACTGCAAAACTAGTTCATAATGGGAGCCCCCAATGGATATGCTTGCGTTTATCTCGCGTTACATTTAATTTTTAAGTCGAGGGTTTTTAAATTATTTCATCAATTTTCAATTACTTTTTAACCGTTGTGGGTTTTTTCAAAATTTTTAATTTTGCTTTTCATGCTAAAAATCCGAAATTTGTAATATTGTACAGTTTAAGAGTCACCTACATTTTTTGCTGTCTTTTTTCCTTTGACTTCAATAGTAAAGATTTTTCTTTTTATATTAATATTTATCATTTGCTGAAGTTGCTCCGCTATCGTTATTTAACTCGTAATTTTAAAATAGCACTTTACTTATTTTTAAAAATCTAGAGCACTATTAGCTCTCTACTAGCCTAATTGGGGCAAAACACTCCGTATAAACATGTAGAATTGCAAGAGCATCTTTTGATATCAGAACCTGTACTGACTACACTCGAGCGTCGACGTCCTCACATGCTTAGGCGTTCTTTCTACAGTAACGTTCTTAGGACCTCACCTTAGCCGGGCAGCGTGGACGATGATTATATGATACATATTATGGTGGTTGCCTCTGCCTTTGTTTAACTGCCTCGTTGGTCTAATGTACTGCTAAAGATAGTAAGAGTTCGTTTCCCTTCCCTTCTTGTAGTAACTGGGTTTTTCTGCCACGAAATATTAAGTTGCAGACAGGAGTTCGGAAGTTAGCGATGTGTGCACTTCCGTGCCTCGGAGAGCACGTTACGCTGTGTGTCCTGCGCCTTATCTCACACCAGTCGTGTCGAGTTATTGTCCTACCGGAATATGAAAGTTATTAAAGGAATAGAGAGTGCTTATGTCTACGCTCACACTTATACACTGTGATATATTCCACACACTTTAATAAACAGCGTAAACAAAATCTATTAAGAGGACATTATTTTTCATTATATATACTGAAGAATTATTAAGATTAGGAATCGAATGTTGGAGCGCATTGACATGAATTAGATGAGAAATGTTCACCAATGTACTTAAATTAGATATCAAACTTCTTTATCTTATAATTAAAAACAATATTTGTATTTTTTGTTTTTATGTGCAATAAAGAATATTATTATATATCTAGGCCACTGTCACATATCCAGACAACGATAATCGTGCAAGTAGCGGAAACTTTGTGGCCTATTCAACAGTGATTGCACAAGTTATCGATATATTCCTCGTTTTGACGTCTGATAGACTAATCTTACAATGTTTTAATTACTGTTATAACAATTTTAAATATTACATATTTACTACACGTGAAAATTTTTAACGTAGTACATAATAAATATATAATATCAAAATACTTTTGAGAGAAAGAAAAAAATTCGGTTCATTGGTGTATAAACGTAATATTATTAAATTAAAACATTTAGCATCAGCCATTGCAAGCTATAACAGTGAACTTGGGAGCTAGAAATTAATTAAGCTCAGAAACGCTATTTCCAAGTTCTTACAAATTTCAAGCCACCACGTATTTATGTATCCTATAGATATTAGCCATCCTCTATGATGGCCGGGTTTAAAACAATACTTGCCAAGTGGAATTCCATCCAAACTTTACTAAACTAAATTAAATTTTACTAGATTAAATTCCGGAGAGGTAATAATTGCGAAGGCGAGTTAGTTTACGCCCATGGCTTGTCGCGAGGGGAAGTTTGCACATCGCCCTCGCGACGGAGGAGGGTACGAAGAGCACGGGGCTACAAAAATACTCATAAAAATTGATTACTGGCCGTAGCAAGAAAATGCAATCTGCTCACACTCACCGGACGCCCGCCGGCCGCCCAGCCCCCGCTTAATAGCTACGGTCGCTTATTTTATACTTTTATCATAATATAATTTACGATTTGTTTAATATTCGCTCAGTACAATTACGAAATTAATTAAAGAAGGCTATTTTTATTGCATACACTCACTCGAATTCAGTTTGGTCGTATAAAAATCGAATGAATTGATGAATCGAATGAGTCGAATGATTGACAAAACAAATGTACACTTAATTATTACTGTAGAAGTCAAGTCAGCGAGGAATTTTAAAATTGTGAAACTTTTAAACTAATAATGTACGCCGATTCAATAAAAATATTTTTCTTGACTTAATCTATACATATAATAAAATCGTAAGTAAGCCGAATCTGTACATTAAATATTTTTTGGAAAATCTTATTGAAACAAACATTATTATCGATACAGAGACCGAATCTATAGTTTTTAGAATTTTTGTCTGTCTGTCTGTCTGTTATCGCATCACAGAAAAACCACTGGAGGGATTTTGATGAAATTTGGTATGGTAATAGCTGGTTATCCGGGTCAACATTTAAAACTTAAGAATTTGGTTTTTGGTCAGCTGAACGCGGACGGAGCCGCGGGCAATGCTAGTCTAATATATAAAATTCTCGTGTCACAGTGCTTGCAACAAAACTCCTCCGAAATGGCTTGACCGATTATTATTAAATTTTGTGCGTATATTTAGTAGGTCTGAGAATAGGACGTAAACTATTTTTCATATCCCAAAGTGATAAGGATGATCAACCTTAAAATATTTATATTTATTTTTTGGACATTTTCTTTTTATTTTTTTATGATTTGACATTAAAAAATACATACAAACCTAAATTTTCACTATGGATGAACCCGAGAAGGACCAAAGATGAGTCTCTAGTAATAATACAAAAATTTGTAAAATGTACGTGTAATATAATATGTTTAATATTATAAAGAGGTAAAGTTTGTGAGCTTGTGACGTTGTGGGGGGTAATCTCTGAATCTACTGAACCAATTTAGATAGAATTTGGTAAGAGGATGGTTTGAGACCCTGGGAAGGACATAGGACTTTTTGTCCCGGAAATCATCCCTTAAAGGAGTGAAAACGGGGATTAAAGTTTGTATCGGGAAGCAAGCTAGGGACGAACCCGAGTGAAGCGAGGAAGAGTCGCTAGTATAATATGTAAAAGTAAAGTAATGATTCAATTAATTTAAAAAAAATAGCTTACAGAGGTTCTTTTTCAAACTATTACACTATTAGATTTTTTTTAAACTAGTTTCATATTCAAATGTAAATGTGCATTCAAATTTAATCATGCACGAAAATCATTTTGGCATAGGTATACTTTTGCGTATGTGACCCGCATCACATGTCATTTTAACGAATTAGTCCAATAACAATAATTAGCGTTAACATTTAGTAATTATTTACCAATAATCAGATGTACGAACTATAAATATTACAATTTGTGAAACACAATATGTACCTAGAAAAGTAAAAATAAAATTTTCAAACTTATTTTCCTTTCTGATAATATTCGGCATTTTCCTGCATATGTCGATGCTTTCCGTAACCAAACCAAATATGTTACCGGAAGTTAACGTGAGAACTACTTGTCTTTAGTTGTCTATTTTTGCATTGAGATACTACACGTAAATTACCAAAACTTTGATTCATTATTATTTACTTTTTCTTGTTTAAGATATATATGTTTATCACATTGCGTTAACTGACAAGAATATTTATTTATTACATTTAAAAGCTAATATTCTTTTTCACCTTTTACTTCAACTTTGTCTTTTAACTAAAAAATATAATAAAAAAATAAAAAGGTTAACTTTTTCATCTGAATCAAAGTGTTCCGCCCAGGTAGATATTACAAGTCAGCGCTCACCCTAAAGTTTTAAGCAAACCTTTAAAACAGTCATCGAATCACACGCAAACCCTCTTAACGCCACCCGATGTGAGTGGAATCATAACTACCCTATCCTTTTATCTTGGCCGCACCCTATCCCCATGTATTAAGTTACTCAAGGATATAAAAATGCTGGCTAGAGAAGACCTTTTTATCATTGAAATATATTTTGAAGTCTTAATTTGCATGAGAATCCAACATTAATTTCATAAACTTTCAATATATTTTATGATAGTGCGAGTCCGTGCCCAACCCTATCGAAAGCTATGCACCTTAATTTAAAGCGAGCTTTTTCTCAAGATTTGTAAATCCGTTAGACGCAAAGCCATTTTCCACGCTCGGTAAACTTAGAAACTGGGCCAAAGTAGGCTTTTGTGAAATATACAGGAAATTCTCTACCTCCCCTCACTATTTACGTGCTTAAGAACTATTTCCTTGAGAACTTCCCTTCGTGCCACGGAATAAAAATGTAAATTTTAAATCTTTTCATTTTAATTTTAGACGGTTGATTTAAGCGATAACTTAAGATGAAACATTATGAGATTTAAAAGACTTTCTTAACTAAGTGTAACATTATTTTAGTAGCAGATTTAAAGTGTTGATGAATTCAGAAAAAACAACTAGGTACGTCAATTAACTCTTTACAAATCTAAATGTAAAGAATATCTAAACTTGAAATTTTCTTTATGAATACAAGATTTTAGAGTATAATAACATTTTTATTTTTTATTTACTACATTAATAATGAAACTTATAAATAAATAAAAATATTCACAAAGTTATAATAATATCCATAGACTGATATCGTATCTTGTAAATGGAATATTTAAATCTACTATGTAGTTTTATTAAATGTCATATTATTAAAAGAACCAAATTTTATCTAACAAATATATGAACACCTAACTTATTAACTAATATTCATTTCTTCATAAATAAGTTACTTTCAGACTTAAAATATGTAAAATAATGCCTAGAGTAGATATGCCCGCAACTTCTCGTGTAAAGTTAATTATAATCATGACATCTAGGCCGAATGTGCTTAAATATACTCGTAAAACATTTAAATATAATTTTACTTATAAATTATAACCAAAGAATAACATAAATAACCATGTTTAAACAGCTCCAGATCTGCGAGACGGATGGCATCGAAGAACTGAGCGACGAGGAATCCCCCAATGGCGATCGCCGCCGTCTTGTTGTCGTCAAGACTTTATGGCGCGGCTGCCATAGCGATATCAAGTACGGGACAAAACTATAATTAAAATAATTACTATACATCAATCATTTAATCCGACGAATAGATACTCGTTCAAGTGCCTCTCTAACAGCCTGATAGCATATATATAAATGTTCGACGGCTTATGTGTTCGACGTTCAACAGTCAATAGCCAAATCTTACATTACTATTATCTACGAGTATGTATTAAATTTCATCCAAATCAGAGTAATGAGCATAACATGTTTTCGTATTTATAATCAGTATTACTCCGATTAGGATGAAATTAACTACTTTATTACTGTTGCAGAGCGGCGTTTGCCCGCGAAGCTACATGGGGAGCTGGGCTGAAGCATCCACAACTCGCACGAGTGCTTGGATTGAGCCTATTAGAACCCCCTTGCGCGGCACTCGACCGCGGAGATGCTGTTCCTCTCCCGACGATTCTGAAGACGGAGGGCAGATTGAGGTAGGTCCTTACAATTTTATTTATTACAAAGTCATTAAACAATTACTAAGTACTAGTAACGGCAATTTAATAATAATAATAATCATAGGTAAATAGTAATCGAATAGCTTTAAACTTTGCTCCCTTGTTCTAGTTATTCGAGTTTGATTCACATCGGCTGCCAAATAGCGAACGGCATGAAGTATCTGGAATCGTTCGAGTTAGTACATCGGGATCTCGCGGCCCGGTAATGAATTATATATTTATATCATTTAATATATTAAATTAATTTATTGAAAGTTAATTTTTTTAGAAACTAATTTTAATATACTTCATTTTTAGAAACGTAACAGTCAGCGAAGATCTCCACATTAAGGTAGCCGACTATGCAATGTTCTGTGAGGAATTCATCAGTGACTACCACATAATGGCTGATGGTTCTCGTATACCGTTGCGTTGGATGGCCTGGGAAAGTTTGCTTATGGTAATAATACTTTTTTAGATTTTCGCGAATATTTGACATTTGCAATAAAACTATCTCTTTGGATTTTTTCGCGGATGTATTTTGATTTTTGGTTATCTATTAACAAATATATATAAATGCTATTTTTCTATTTTTTGAATTCCTTTTGTTATTTTATGGGTAGGCTGTCTTTAACAACTATACAATGCCTTTGAGACATCTAAAACCTTAGTTTCTCCCGTGACCATGATTGCTGTAAAGCATTCGAAACGTCGGGAACCAAGAATCAAAATAAATCCGCATAAAAATCCGAAAAGATAGTTTTATTTAAAATGCAATGCTATTAACGAAAAAGATATAAATAAAAATGTTACTTATAATTATTTTCCTTTCTAGGGCGTGTATTCTCCTGCTAGCGACGTTTGGTCGTTCGGTGTAACGGTCTGGGAAGTGCTCACTTATTGTGTGGCTAAACCATTTGAAGAAATGAGCGATGATCAGGTATTTTTATATTAATATAAACAAATTATAAAATTTATTAATTACATTTGTATATCATTATTTAAATAAATTTATATAAAATTTTCAAATATATCATTATCAGTATTTAAATAAATTTCTTTCCAGAATTAATTTAACAAATAATTTAGTCGAATTAATTAGAGCAGGTTGTCCTCAACTAATCTACAATATCGATTAAAATTGTTCCAGAATCCATTTACACGGCAGTTTATTTAAATTTCCTTTGGATCTTAAGATGTGGCTTAAATTTTGCACGTGTTTTAGGTAGTCGCTAATGCGAGCGAATGGCGTCGCGGTGGCCGTGGCGCCTGCGTTCCCGCCGCGCCTCCTCCGCGCTGTCGACGGGAACTTTACGACCTAATGCATGAATGCTGGCGTCGAGAACCCATGCAGCGACCACGTTTTCATGACCTTCATAGATTCCTCGAACGCATGACTCACGGCTATAAGCCGCCCCAACATTAAACACGGAACATACTTATAAGTCCACAGTACAAGTAGGTATAATGCTTGCACTCTGTGACGACACTGCGACAAATCTCACGGCTTTACATTCTTAAAAATATAACACTCGGTTATGATAAAACGAACAAAGTTTCGTACGAGCTTTTAACGTTTCTAACCATAAGACATTAGATTTAGAATTTTAATACATAGGTCACTTGAAAGCTTCTCAGCCCGAGGTTCGACGGATCCTGGAAAATAACAGACTGCGTAGATAATGTGATAGGGAATTCGGGCAGTATTGATACAGTATTAATAAGGCACCTTTAATCTTAGATTTAAAAAGCATATATCTGGCGAAATGCCGCTTCTCTATGTTCTGTTTACTTGCTGAGCTGCGTTTTTATTTTCTAGTCATAATCACACATCTTCTTATATAAAGCGGTGTGAGCAAGTGAACAGAATGCTGACCCCCTCCCTTTGGAAAGCATCTCTATTTTAACGATCTCATAAAATATCGATACAGCCTGTATTTTTAGCGGCTTATCGATATTTGTAAGCATGTCGTGGATCTCAGAAAGGTTGTTCAAATTAGATAGTATCGAACATATAATATATACAGTTCGCATATTTAGTAGATAGATGAACTTTAATTAAGTGATGAGATTGATGATAGGGAGACCACTTCATGTGTTGGTATCGATGCGACTGACAACATTTTGCTAAAGTACTGAAAGTGCAAAGTAGTCATTTTGTTAGGGGCATCGAAATCGCGTCTTTTATCACGCTATCCCCAGCGCCCTTCGCCTAGCGCTCCCACGATCTTCCACTACCACCGCCATTATGGCAACCCTTTCACTAGGAACACTACTGTAATGCACGATAAAATATTCACCTTTAATTAAGCCTCCGATATGTGGGTGGTTTTTCTTTACCGTTCATTCCATTAGTGTACTACCTAGTCGGTGCATCGGTCGTGTATAGAATTTATATATGTCAATTTTGTTGGAAATCGACATTCTTGCACACAAGCATAGATTCAATATGTGACCGGTTCACACTCTATAGTATCTATATCCAAATCTAACTCCTATTTTTTTATCCTGTTTTAAAATGTTAAGGTTGTATACTTCGAGAGGCTAAAGATTCCTCTAGGGCGATATATGCCCCCTGTGCTTCTTGTTTTCTTCGACCAGAGATAGCTTGCAATCACACAATATTTGTAATTATTAATAGGCTACTAACATTGCCTACATATAATTACGAATATTATGTAATTAATCCAAAATAAAACTTTGTCAGAACTCATTCAATCTCATGGTCTTGTAATACATGTGTCATAGATTTAAGGATGGATAAATGTTGTCAGTAATAATAGTCAGCGTTTCCCCTAACCTTTAACCCCGATTCAGCGAAAACCGACACCGATTGCATATTAGGCACAAGGTTATTATGTCATAGCAGTCTAATTAACCTACATTTAAAAGATCAACATGATCTTGTATCATGTACATTAATATGTAGGTATAATCGCGTGTTAGGAATGCATTTTAGAATAAATCTTAATCCTTTGAATCGGGGTGGCCACTAACTTAAAAGATAATATGTATTTAATACTTACATGTATATCCATTCGATGTTTCCTTGAGCTAGCGAATTGACTGGAGGTGTGTCTATAGACAAAATTATCATCTGGAGAAATCAGTGTAAATAGAGATTTATGTCAATTAAATATCTTTGTTTCAACATTCTGCAACGTCTAGCGTGGCTATCAGCATTTTCTGGTGAGTAACAAAGCTTATTTTTACACCGATTTTTTTATCAATCCAAAATTTGCACACTGATGGTAATGCTTATGAGATTATATATTTTAGAAATCATAAAATCCAACAATACTAAAGTAACAGTTTAACGACTTCTTGTAAGTATAAATGCATCCGCGAATACTACTTTCGGTGATACGCGATAGCCATGCTGATTAACCTAAATATCATAAAGTCCGGAAACTGAACTCCATTACTCAGGATATACATTTATAATGCTTTTAGTGTAGTTATTAGAGATATTTCAGTTTTTAAATACCTTTTTATTTCTATTATTATGACGAGATGGAAGGAGATACGTGCTATTCTCTTAGCAAGCAATAGCATTCAGTAGCTGTATTATACATTATGAATTTGGCTCGTAACAATTAATGCAGTAATATAAACCCTTCACATATTGCAATCTTTCGAGCTATCGATATAATTTATTTATTCATTGTTTTTCTCTATGTATGTTTTGTTCACATTAAATATTTTACTTTTTTGGAATGGTTGCTTCTGTTTGATTGTTTCAGGCATTAGGCCTTAGAATGAATGGCAATGCTTGAGTAGATAATGTTTGTTGAAGTTATGGCTGCTTAGAATGAATGATTTTAAAACTTTAGTTTTTTTTTAAATTTCGGTTTAAGTCCTTTTTTTAATACCTACTTCGATTTTAATAGACGAACTGCAGCATATTTGGAATACTAGTTTGTTTTTTGGGTATAAGTATAAAAGGAATGGAGTGAGCCCAATAAAAAATGCCTTAAATTATTGAAAAATTATTTAACTTTAATAATACAAACAATCAAACAAAACAGAAAGTAGGAACCTTATAAAAATTTCTATTAAATTAATATCTGCTTATAAAAATGTGCATAAAATTTGGTATATTTCAAATAATGTTCACTTTCGGCATTCCAAATTAACATTACATCCTAACTTAAAATTCCATGTCACATTTTCTATTATAGAATTATTCACAAAATCAAAGCGAAATTGAAGCCTAATAAGGTCACTTAACAGTTTAAATAATTACTATGAAGATTTTACGAATCACAGTAAATGATTATCAAGGATTGCATTCTTACTGAAAAAGTTTTCAAAATTTACTTCTCGTTCGTTTACGTGTGGCTGGCAGCAGGAATGTCCTGATGGCGACCTATTTTAAATAATCATTGGCTTTGTATGTCATGCGACGTTATGCTTACAGCAACAAAAAACACGTCGCATTTATATTAATTTAGATATCTGAGTTTTCCTTGTTACCTGCAGTATTCCAAATATGCTGCACTTCCTTATATGATTATTATTTAATTATAATTATTTTTAAATTAAAATCACTGACTTACAAGAGTGTGGTCATTACATGAATAGCATTGTTTATAATATCGAAAGTTCCTGGATCGATACCCACCGAGAACAAATATTTGCAATGTTCATCTTTGACAAAGACTAAATAAGTACGACATTAACACCCGAAACTCATCACCAATTTTTTCGTATGATATAGTAAAAAAAGCAGAGATAGCTCTGTTCGCTGTGCAAGGAAAATGGTGTTAAGGTAAATAAAATAAAATAAAATAAAAATGATAAAAAAAAGATAGTTTATTTCAATTACTCACGGAGGTTGCATAATGTGGAGGACATGCATATTGGAAATTTGTATATAAGGTTGCAGTTGAGAATGAAACTCCTGCAATTCAAAATTTTATATTACTGTATTCTCTGTTGTGTCCACGTAGCGATTATTTTAAAAAAAAACAGCAATAATAGAGCATAAGGTATCAGGTTATTGACACAAATCAAAATAAGACTATTTTAGAAATGGCAACTTTACATTAATATTAAGTACTCTGGGGTTATTTTGTTCATTACATTTATATCAATGTATGCCGCGCCTACACCAATAACAAAAAGGGGCGATATAAATATTACTCCTTTATTTCTTTAATTTCAGATTACTAAAACATTCAATTTTATAAAATAATACGTTAGAAACTTTCAAGCATTTGACATAATTATTTTTTGAAATTCAATATAATAATTGATTAATGTGACATTGTCATTTCTATAGATAGAAAGATAAAGTGAGAAATTTAGTCAAAGTACCTGAAAATTAATAATACATTTTCAATGAAACATGGCATGTTATTAAACAATAAATCTAACAACCCCGAGTAATTCTGACAGAGACTGAGATAAAATGACACATTTTTCAAACCAATTTGATTATTTATTGGCAATCATGATAATTATCTTAGATATACGCTCGAATACATACATAGGACGTCCGTTGTACCTTAACGTGCCCTGTTGCTTTTGATTTTTATTGTTCTGTAGAACAATAAAAATCAAAAGCAAGTGGTTTACTCCATAATCTCTTCAAAATATTTACATCTCTACATCTTAAAATATACGTCCAATTACTGACTACAAGTACAATACATAATATAAAATGCAAATAAACACTTAATACCCACCAATTCATGGCTAGTATTAGTAGCGCTGCTTTAAATTTAAAACAAATGTCCTAGGTTTTCTATACCATAAAGAAATATCTTAGTCTAAATAAAAATAATACTTTGACTTTAAAAGTTCTGAGTTTAGTTCAATACAAAACTATAAAAAATCATACGAAATGTATGGACACTTTAGATAGGTACATACTACTCGTACCCACATGTACAGATGGAACCTATATCTAATCTATCAAAACACCGATTGCTGTATAGGATACAGCGTGAAGTTTACATAAAAATGGGTAAAGACAAAAATCTGTATCTTTTTCTCCACTGTTTGTCAACTGATTTTCTTCTTTTTTTTGGTTAATGGCTATTGACGAGTCATATCAATGAAAACTTTATGAAGTTTTTTTACATAGGTAGATAAATTCTATTTATATACGTTACCTCTAATTTTCAATAATAAATATTATGATAGTATTTCGACCGAAATTTAGAATTTAGGCGAACACTACTTTCAATAAAAATAAATTGAGGGGCTACTAATACTAGGCCATTCGACCAATATTAAACTGTTTTGTGCCAATAACCTGATACATAAAAGAGTAGATATTACAATTGTAGTATTTCTGGCTATCAGTAGCGTCGTCGCTTGTTCCAACCTCATATGCTAAAATATAAATAATCTAAAAATGTACCTATAATTAAACGGGAGTAAAAAATACAAAAAAATTAGAAACAGCTTTCAAAAATTCTATCTTTAATAAATAAATATTAATTATTATTTATTAAAGATAGAATTTTATATTTAATCACTGAGTAATATAATAATTAGTATTTAATAAATATTTACTATTTAATATTTATTAAATACTAATTATTATTATTATTAGTCGAAGGGAGGCCCGTGCTCAACAGTGGGACGTTAATAAGGGCTGAATACACATTATTATTAGTCAGTGATTAAACACTTTTAATTAATCTTTTAAACACATTTTCTCGATAAACTACTCCCGATTTTATCTTTTTGGCACCTAATTCTTCGACAATTGGATAAAATGTATAATTGGCTTCGTCTTAAAATAGTTATCATGGGGTATCATTTGTTTTGATGACGAGAAACAAATGAGCAGAGTAGGTATAATGCGATAGGAAGAAATGGTATGATGCTAAATGTTTGACTAATTGATCACGTTAAGAATTTGCCGCAGATATTTGATTGTGCAATTGGGCATGTTAACTGGAGATTTTGTATGCTGGCGTTAATATAATCAGACAGACGTTAATTTCACATATTTGTTGCAAATGTTTTGATGTATAATTTATTTTTTAAATTTTCATTATTCTAGCAATATTGATATATTTTTATATCTCTTAATAAAGCTAAGCCTTCTTTTTGAAACACCTGGGTTTTGACAACCTGAGTGTTACTTAGTTAATAAATTCATTTTTTTATGTTCTTTATAACCACAAGGATAAGGCAATAAAGCTTCGGTTACAGAATGAAGGATAAAAATGGACCCCATGTAATGAACTATTGATTGTAAGCCACTAACACGCTTCGATACTACTTTTTAGCCATGATTTAATCGCTAGATAGAAAATGTGATTGAGTCAAGAATAAACGGTATGAAGTGTGATAGATTGCGATTAGTATGGTAGAACTCACTTGTGGGTATTTGTGTGAGTGTATAGGTATAAATGCGAGCACATGCATATCGACAATCGCTAAGCAAAAGAACAATCTGCAACTCATTCTTACAGGATATTTTATCGAGGGAATCACAGGATACATTATATACAGTTAGCGAGACAAAACCTGCAATATTTTCGAAAATATGATAAATACTTGATAGGCATTTTACAGATTGTAAATTAGTTATAAATTAGTACAATTAGTCTGGCTTCATCTAATTGCAAAATATGGTTTGAAATTCTAAATCAGTGTCAGGAATAAATCATATATTACAAAAAAAAAGGTTGCTTGTATCACACAAACAACATTAAAATCGGTCAAGCCTTTTATTAGTAGAAGAATTACGAACACACGCATCGAAATTGCATAATATATAAAGATGATGTGTTGTGATTGTACTATCGTGATAAAGTTTGCTGTAGTGGTACAAGTAATAGTGCCTAAGTAGCGCCGGAGGTCGCGTTTCTGGTCTTCACGCGAAGAGGTTAGGGAAGGGTATCTAAAACCTCTAGACATACTTAATCGCGCTTATTAATTTGTTATGAATTTTACAGAAATTCCAAGATTGTATAATAAATTACTACTTCATGTCCAGCTAGCTACAAATCCTAAGATCTGGCAAGAATAGCTATTGGGTTTCCTTTTTATAAATTTCTAAGCATGTTCGATTTAAGTCTCACCAGACTATAGAGTAAAAGGAATAATGTGTGCACTTGTGCTTTCAAACGCACTTGCACACATTGTCATATCCTGTATATCTGGCTAGTCTCGGTGAAAATTCTCATCGTAATTAAAATTTGGTCCTAAACAATTCAATAATTTACATTTTATTCATAACTTAAATATACGTAATTGATAAATAAAACATTGTAAAAGGACAAAAATCTGGGAGCCCTTGCCATAAAACAATGTCGGACGCTGCTATTCGAAATTATGAACACTGGCGGTGAGGAAATGAAGAACCAATAAGCCTCCGTGCAAAGGAAAAACATGGTGACTCTTAGTGATTGTCAATGTGCATATGTATGTATGTACGTGGCCACAATAATATAGGCATGTATATTTGAAGAACAGAGAGTTTCTGCCTTTGAGTGCGTGTTTCGTATGAGTGAGGGACTGTGTATGAAAGAGAAGAAAGATAACAAGCAACCCATGCTTGTAATTAGAGAGAGTGAAGACCATCATAGTGCTACAATTAATGAAATATACCTACAGTTAACAGATATGAAGGTAAAAGTCACTAAGTTTTTAAATTTAAAATACTAGATTTATTGTTCCATACCACAAAGGAAAAAAACCTTATTCATATTAGGTACACATCATTCTCTAGTATACGTCTTTCTTTCTGTCTATCTGTCATGCCCTTTTTTCTCGAAATCTACTAAACGGAAATAAAAGTGGAGATTTAGTAAAACTAAGACTTGGGTGATCTAATGACGTGAACGTATATCCTAACTTTAATAGAAACTAACCAGGGAATTAAAAAGAAAGTTTAATCGAGTGCTTCATGTAACATATGAAATGAAATAGTTCATTTTTAATTAAGTAATAAACAAAAAGCTACAATGAAAACGATACTAATGGAACTCTACGAAAAATGTACAAATATTGGACATCCATAATCCTACATCATATTGCTACTACTGAGCCTAAAATTTATTCACAGGGCAAACAAAGCAATAATGTACCAATTTTTATTATATCTCTTAGTGAATTTTACCTTCATTCGTGGATTCAAAATTAAAAAGTATAAAAATTTTGTCAACTCAATAATGACAAATAATAAAATAAAGTATAATTTATAAAAGTTACAAGCTTGAACTTAATTGAAAAAAACTACACTAAAGACATATTAATGATTTTGTTTTTATTTGTAATTAAGCATAAAGTATATTAAATATAAATACATATAATACAAAAAAAAAATACCTATTGCCAATTTATCAATTGCCAATATATCATTATTTATTTTATATATTTTATTATGGGCTTGATATATAAATATATAAATGATCTTTACCTACGAGTATATATAAGCTTTCATTCAACAACTACTGACTTTCAACTAATCAGAAGCTTTGAAAATTCAAAATTAATCGAATCACTTATTTAGTGTCAATAAATATAAAATATTTTTACCAAAAATATAAATATATTTATTTATTGTAGCACTATAATATTATCTTCTTAGATTAGATTTTTTATATTCGAAAGTAATTTAATATCGCAATCCTAACATAAAAACAATTTAACCAAATAAATAAAAACAATAATGAAAAATGTTTTTATGTTAGAGTTTCAATAATAAAATACTTTCAGTTTCTAGTGAGAAACAAATAATAATATATATTGAAAAAATAAATAAATAATATATATTTTAGAAGTAGGGAAATGGACTTGAGCGTCCTAATATCCACTTAGGGATAGTCATATTATGGACTGAAAACCATGGATCTAATATTACTACATATATTGTTAGTCTACTACAGGAGAAGTGCGAAATCATTACAGCGCAAACATGTTCTATGTCTATCTAAACTACTTTCAGGCTTCTAAGCATGCCCGAGGATAAAGTACATATTATGTTGCCATATGTGCGTCAATTACAAAATTTTTAAATCCCACAATCATGACTTCCGCTGAATATTCTAAAAAAAGATTACCAGCGACAATTATTATTTACTAGCATTGCCCGCGGCTCCGCCCGCGGCTCCGCCCGCGTTCTTATGACCAAAACCAAATTCTTAGGTTTTACATATTAGTATACTCGTATTAGTATATTAGTTGACCCGGATGACCAGCTATTACCATAACAAATTTCTTCAAAATCCCTCCAATGATTTTTCTGTGACGCGGTCACAGACAGACAGACAAAACTTCTTAAAACTATAGGTTCGGCCTCTGTTAACGTTAATAATGTATGTGTATTTCAATAAGATTTTCCAAGAAATATTTAAAGCACAGATACGGCTTAATTTAAATTTTATGTATCTATAGATGTAACTAATTTTTAAAGCCAAAAGATTGTTTTTTTTATAATTTGAACACGGGTGAGCCGCGGGTAATTTAGTAGTAATTCTAATAAAATCATAGAAAGGTCTAATTTGTACATTCAATTTTTTGGAATTGAAACTACATATTTTAAAGACACATGGAGACATCTATTGACAAATACCTTAATAATACAAAAATAAATATTCATTAAAATAACTTTTTTAATGAATAAAATAGTGCTATTGATATAATTTTTCAAGATTAGCTATTTTTAATATTTTTTATCATATTTAGTAAGTTAACTCGCTAAAATGTATACGGTATCATCGTTTTTTATTCTAACCAGTTTTTGTATTTTTCTCAGAAATGATATATTTTTCTGTGGTAAAAAGTATCCTATATGTTGACCCGGATAATCAGCTATGACCATACTAAATTTTATGAAAATCCGTCCAATAGTTTTTCTGTGATGCGGTAACAGACAGACAGACAAAAATTTAAAAAACTGTAGATTCGGCCTCAGTATCGATAATAATGTCTATTTCAATAAGATTTTCCAAAAAATATTTAATGTACAGATTTCACTCAGTTAGAATTTTATTATATGTATAGATGATAGCAGGTACAAAATGAATAAAAATGTTTACACTAACACTTACGTACAGGTGCTAAAAATATTAGGAGGGCTAGCAATGTAGGGGTATTAGATCCATGCTGTATTCAAAGAACAGCCAATGAGACAAGATAAAAAAATGTAAATAGCCAGTTCATATTATTTTGTTACAGTAAAAGTCGATTCATCTGTTTACCTGTGGTTAGCATCAAAATTATTAGGTATTTAAACACCAAAATAACCAAATAAAATATAGATACCGTTAAAACACTAAAAAGAAAAAAATAATTGAATGGGAGTTTTCATTTACCTATTAGATATTCTATCTTAAAGCCTTATCGCCTGGCATCGACTTCGTAAATATCTGATTAGGTATCTATAGTAAATGGAAACTCCCAATCAATTATTTTTTACTTTTTAGTGTTTTGAAGTCGTTTTTTTTAAGTTTAATTTTTTCATTTTAATATAACATACGCTTAAGCCGTTTAAGCTAATGTTTTCAGCCGACTTCTTCAAAAAGGAGGAGGTTCTCAATTCGACTGTATTTTTTATGAAGACTGACAAACTAAAATTTGCTTTTATTAGTAACACTGAAAATCAGGCCCTAAAATCCAATTCAATAAGCCCAAACCCAAAAAGTATCTACTATTAGCCGTTGAAGAGTTCCACTATCCACCTTCTGGCCTTACCATCAGATAAGCTTGACGATATCGAAATACACTATCAACGGAAATACTAACACACTTGCAAAGTTTCAAGTCAATATGACATTATTAAAAGTAGATTAAATTTTCAGTAGCTATTTTTCCACCGTTAGGGGCGGTACTTTTTTCAAATTTAAATGGGACCAAACTGAAAGTATTATTACTTTCAAAAAAAAAAAGATTTTTTCAAATCGGTTAATAAATGACGGAATTCTGAGATCCAAACATAAAAAACAACCGAAATAGAACCTCCTCTTTATTAAAGTTGGTTGAAAAATGAAATGATGAAGTGAATTATTCATCATAAATATATATTATCATAAATAAAAGCTTCTATTATTCAAAGGTCAATACCTAACACAATAAAATAAAAAAAACACAAATATTGTGTCGCTCGTAGACGCTCCTTAAGTTGAGTGCTGGTATGTTTATATCTTTTTTTCTTATCTCATTGGCAGTTATATAAATCATACATAATCCATATTCATTATCATTATCATTTTACGTAGATTAGTAGCGCTTTTTACACTATTAGGGTTCCGTAAATCCGATAACAAAATGGAACTCTCATTGAACTATCTGTCTTTCCGTCATAAGTTGTTCACGTCGATGTATTTGCTCCAAATTAATTGGATAGAAAAAGTTGAAATATTATACACACGTTGTAGAGTTAGCTAATCCAGTGGCAGACGCATATTTACGGTGTAAAAAATAATTCTGGAAAAAAAAGAGCATTGAAGAAAATTTTGTAGTAAAAAAGGATTTGTTGCACGACACACAAATGAATTTAAAACGCATGCGATTCTACAACAAAGAATGACATACGAGAGTTTACAAAAAAAATGAATCGTAAACTTTTTATATTTAAATTCCTATAATGTACGGAACCCTTCTTCACGCGAATACGACTCGCACTTAACCAAATCGTACCACAGATATATCATTCAAGTCATTTTGAATCCGTAACACAGAATAAATTCCATTGATACATAGTAATCTCATTCAAAACATTTAACTTCAAAAAAACATATACATATATACCTACGTACATAGTATGTATGTATACGTTTTTTTGACAAAACACACAAAAGTACACACACAAAGCAATAATTAATCATTCGCATTATCATATTCGTCATTTCATAAAATATTTAATGGACTAATTCGTTTTATTAGCATTAATTATTTTTTTGCTTATTTTCGTGTTCGTCTTGATAATTTCCGCTGTGTATATCCTGATAGGACGCAGTTTACGCACCTCCCAGTCGGCGCTGGCCATCCCACCACCTATAAACCCACCATGTACCCTAATAACCAAAGAAAACATGTAAGCTAAGGAACCTTAGAATAAGTACGTCCTGCAAGAATATATTTCATTTCATAGAGTAAAATTATCAATTAATTATTATCTATTGTATTTAATGTATTGGAACGCAAGTTACGTGGGTTATGTACAACGAATGTTAACAAATTCTTATAAAGCTTGTAAAAATATAATCAATTATTCAGTTACGCCATTTAGAAACTGGATTCGGATGTAATGTTCGCTATACTTCATCCGTTGGTCGATTTCAAGGTACGAGTATATGACGTCCTCAGAAACTTTTTAACGACTGTCCAGTTTTTGAACTTACTGTTATAATTTTGATGTTATTTTCGCTTCATTATAAGTATCTTTCGCTTTTCTTATACGTGCGAATACATAGTATGTACTTATGACGGCGAAATCTATTTTAACTTTAAACGAGAATGCGTTGATATTGTAAACCGCAGAGTAGTTTGTCAATATGTAAAATTTAACAATAAATTGAGACCAAAATTAAAATTATCACACACATTAAGTCATATAATCGCTTATCTTAATACCATATCAAGACTCGATTATAATTCATAACTCCTAAAATATCAAATTCAAAATTATTTATTCAATACTTATACAATTCAAAAATTTTGGCGTGTAAATGTAGAGGAGTCATTTGTAGAGAAGACATATTAGATTATTTCAATGAGGCAAAATAAGTCATCCATTTATTTTGCTAGGCGATTGTTCAGTACCTACCTACTACACTACGCAACGACTCCTTTACAGTGTTGGGACCAATTCGCACACGAACATTTTATGTCACCATTTTTGCTCAGTTTACGTAAACTGCTTAAAATCCGAGTCGTCTGCTTAAAATCTAAATGTGGAAAACACGTACTCCCATTGCCGATGGAACGCAGTTAATGTACTCTTGGTTCGTGTTAATGACAATATTTATCTTAGCGGTTTTCATTATTAGCTTATACCTAAAACTATATTAGATAAATTTTCTATAACATCGGCTTACAAAATTCTTTTTATGTTCTATCACAAAATAAATTTATTAATAAATAGCGCTTAGTAATTGTTTAACTGTAATTATTTATTCATTTTTTTAAAATTTAAGTATACTATACTTTATTTAAAATAACGTTACTTAAAATATTTACTAAAATATTGAAATTCCTTGTGTCGATATCTGTCTCCCAATTTCAACAAATATATTGATAGATTTAAGTTTTTAAACTTTATGTATATATTGTAATTCAAATTTCAATCAATTTAGAAAATAAGTATCAATTTTTAAAACTTCAATACATATCGACTTATTTTTCAACAATTTTATCTTTATAAAGTCATTTAAAAATTTCCAACTACTTAACAATATGTAAAGGTGTTTTACTATGAGTATATTTCAAGAAATGTATTTCAGACTACGCTTTCCTAACAGGAAATAACCTTACCTCATGACACTAATAATGTGTGAAATAATAACTTTGAAAGTAGTAAAGTACCTACCTACATAATTTCTCATTCCATATTTACGAAAGTATGTTCATATATTTACGAGATGTATCTATTTTAAAAAACATACAGAATTTTTTTCATTATTTTTTAGGTTGAATTAAATTTCATAAATGCAAATTTCATTTGAGATTTTGTAACTTCACTCTATAAATGAAATCAATTCTGTAGGTACATAATGAATAATCAAAGACTTTTAGGCAAAACGCCTCCTTTTTATGTAATTTTAAATGTTAAAATAAATGTTGATTAACATATCAAAATGTTGTTTTATTTGACTCCCGCATGAAATAGTCTATGTAAACAACTATTTTATGAGTACGACTATTAGCTATACAATAGACCAAAAATGCTCGAAATACCTACACCCTAGCCTAATAAATCTATACCTATAGAAGTCTATACCGATATAAATGAAGCCTATAGCCGCAACACAGAAATAATAGCTAGGTATATATTTTTATTAGTATTAGAATAGTCATTATTAATCAGAAATATTATTTATAATTTTGCTCATCGTAAGATGTCACCGTTTTAGAAGTACGTTCCTAATGACACGGATTATATCATTAAAACAATAATTATCGGTTAAAATCGTATAGATACCAACGTAAAATGATGTTTACTAACAATCACATTTCATGATATTTATTAACCTCAGATAATTATTTGTGATGCGGGACACGATGTTTTATGAGACCTTTAGGCCACCTTAAAAAATGCCAAAACGAAAGTATGTATATTACGCAAAAAAATTGTGGGAACCGTTTAATTGAGTTTTGTCAATTGTCTCCATCTATACAATATAAAATAAAATTGTAACTAAGCCGAATCTGTACATTAAATAATCTATAATCTTATTATAATTTTATTGAAATAGACATTATTATCGATACAGAGGCCGAATCTATAGTTTTTGGAAGTTTTGTCTGTCTGTTACCGCATCACGGAAAAACCACTGGAGGCATTTTGATAAAATTGGTATGATGATAACTGGTTATTCGGGTCAACATATAGGATACTTTTTACTGTGGGAAAATACCTCATCTCTAAGAAATCGATACTAAACGTTAAAACGTAAGCAGGGACGAACCCGAGCGGAGTGAGGGTGAGTCGCTAGTTGTAACATAATTATCCGATTAACAGACGACTAATAACAGCAAATTTTAAAACTTTGTGACTCAATCATACGATATTCTTTATTAAGTGTGTATATGGATCTGGGATAAACTTGACACAAATCTAGTAGGCCTTTTTCTGAGATACTTTTTTAAGTAATGTATGCATGTGGCATGTCCCATGAGATAATACACTAACTCAAAGCTATTATAGTTTTAAGCTTATCAGTAGACGGTAAAGGGAAAGGAATAAAAAGAAAACTATTCACGTTCATGTTCACAAGCACGAAAACGTGGACGCCATGTGCGAAACTAGCATTATGATGTCACAAAATATGTTTTCATCTTTTATTAATTATTAAAATAAAATAAAAATAAATATATTTTTTTACACACAAAATCATAGCAAAATTTTCTCAAATGAATCACAACAGTACCTACGTTTAGTTGATATATGTGATTACTGATTACTTAATTGTTGTTACAAAATATAAAAATTATACAAAGTTGATTTTATTTAACATGGATCCATCAATTATGACACTGTAAGCCGACACTGAGTCGCTAGTTAATAATAAAATTAATGCCTTGTCACTTTAGAATCCAGATCTATCAAGTTACCGTTTTACAATACTAGCCATTTGAAACGTAATTTATGAATGGCAATAGGTAAATTCTAAATTCAAATGAATTTTATTTTAAAAGTATGGAGTTCAAACGTTATGCGGCTCGCAATATTAATGAACACTACAAACCAACACACGACTCGTTATTGGTTTGAACACTTCCGGCATGGAAATTTTGATCTAAAAAATAAACCCCGTTGTCGTCCAAAAACTAAAATCAACAACGACGACTTAAAGACGATATAGGAAACTAACGATACTCAATCTACGGCTGAGTTAGCAGCAGCTTTTAACCTTAGCATCAAAACAATATCGGTCCATTTGCGTCAAATGGGCATTGTGACTTGCGATAAAAATAGATTCTTTTTGATAATCGAAAACGAAATCAAACGTAAACTTACCCCTAAAAGTCATGGTCGCTGTTTGATGTTCTAGTGCTGGTCTAATTTATCAAATATTCTTACCAAATGGCACCAGCATTACAGCGGATGTGTACAGGGAGAAACTGGACACAATAAAGGAGAAGCTCGCAAATCTCCGGCTAGCCTTGGTTAATCGCTCGTCCCCGCTGCTCCTATACGTCAACATTTGACCTTATACGGCACAACAGACGGTCTCTTGAAGCTACAAGAGCTAGGGTTAGAAGTTTTGCGTCATCCACCGTACTGACCAGAATTTAATCCTGTTTAAATTTTGTGCTGTTAATAATTATTCCAAAATTTGGACAACTTCCTGGAAGGGAAAAATTAATTATCCGAAAGTCAGTACAAAATGCCTTTGAATAGTTTGTTGACTCCCGTAATTTACCTTCTTCAAAAAGGGCATTTCAAAATTACCACTGCGCTGGCACAGATGCATCGATAGCACGGGTGCATATTTTGATTGAATAAAAATTTTCTGTCTTTAATGTCTTTAATTTTCTGTATATTAAACGGCAATTTTATAGGTGAAGCCTTAATATTTACAATAAAATTAAATAAACAAATGTATTTGAGAACATACTTCAATGTTTACGTTTTTGGTTTTAAAAATGTCCGATCGACCAAAGGACCAATCAAAACAGACCATGGATTCCTGCTACGTCCAAGTATTGCTACTATTGACAATTTTACTAGGGTAATTACAGTATCACTGAATGTTCTTAGTACAATTATAATATACCTAAAATTACCCCATGATATTGTAAGAAAATAAGACGCTCGACAAAACTCTAGGTTATTATAATTTCACAGTTTTATACAATTTACCTGCCACATAATATGTATATACAAAATCATACCTTTCATTCATATTTAGTTCGAGCTTAAATCCTTATTTTACTGAAAGAAGAACCGTCGCTCTCTTCAGAATTAAAGGCAATGATCATAAATAATAGTCAAAATTAAACACAATTTACTTTTAAAATTTTATTGATAATAATTATCTGAACTAACAACATTATGTATATTCCCTAGACATTAAATATTCACAAAATGCGCGTAGACAAATTGACAGGAGACTCCAAAATACTACTTATAATGTGGTGTTAAAACAAAAGTATTAGTATTATCAAAACTGCATATCAAAATTATGCAAATCTCATGGATTCATCACAATACGCAAATTCATTGACATAAAAAATATTTTCTTCTATGAGATGCCTTGTACAAAAATCAATAATGGCAATACCTTAATAAATATAAAAAAAATACACAGTATATACATATTTATAAAACGATTCGTGAATTTAAAGAAAGATTACATTTTTATTAATCTCTAATACAATAAATTAAAAATATAAGTACGGCAACATAGTACAATATATACACATTAGTTACTATATAGATAGAGGGTCTCATATACACGTGTAAATAGGGCATAATTATGTATATGAGACCATTTTATTTTAGAATACCTTAAACACTTATACGCAGATGCAAAGCCAACATTAGAAATACAAATAAAATTGTTGCCGTAGAACAAATTTAGAACAGTATCAATGCGAACGATCTTAAATTCTATGCTATAATCATGTGTTTAAAAAAATATAATTATGTCATAATTTTGTACAACCTTTATTTTCTAATGGACAAGTTGGAAACAGGTTCCTTTACAATTAAAAAAATATAAATACTTTATTGCATTTTTATTTTTTACCGATAAAATAATACCGCCATTGCATTTGCAAGCTAAGATATTTTTAGCAAAACATCTCTATATACTATTATTTATTTCCCTTCTGTGTTCAATTCCAGACACCATTGTTTGAAAGCAGCACGCTATTTTAGTAGTAACATACAGCAAACATACCGGCCAAAATTTATTAGATTTCGTATGTAAGATATATGTATATAATCGTCCAATTTGTTTGTTTATACGAAAGGGTGTACATCTCACCTGATTTGAATCGACGTATTCTTTTATAAATGCGATTTCAAAATAAGTTACTAGGCCTTAGCCTTCTAATTATAATTTTTCTTTTTACAAATTTGTGCTTCTTTCGAAAGAAAAACGTTAAGGAAATAGACGTTTAAATAAAATAGAATTGATTGGCATTGCAAGCAATTATTTATGGAAGCGTAAATTATACTGAAATATGTACCGACTCACGAATCTCAAACGTTACTAACTTCAAAATAACAATAATAAATTCAAAAGGTACTTAATATTTTTTATAATCAATGAATTAAATAACTATTTAAAGTAATTAAATGTCGATTCATCGTTGAGCAAAACATTGGAATGTAAATCACAAAAAAAATATGTTTATATGAAACTAGTTTAATCTTGTACTGAAAAAATAAAAACCTAAATTGATATAAAGTCAGAACAGAAAGAATTAAAAAAGGAAAAGAAAAAGAGAGCTCGTTATTCTTAGTGACTGACAAGTTGTGCGGGCTTAGACCCTTAACTTTAAATGTACTTGAGACACGTTTTAATATGACGTTCTAATGAGAGAAATCATAACGTGGACACATTTGTCTATACAATATGGCGCTTGTTTTATATAGTCTCTGATGGTATACGGCATGGCAGCTTTACGCGAATGATCGGGTGCATGATAAAGCTTCATGTCCTACATAAGATAAACAAGTATATTTATTATTTAAAGAAACAGGACAAACATTTTTAATTATGATTGTGGTGTAACGTCAAGCGGTACCGCCTTCTAAGCCCCGATACGAACTTTACGTAATTGCTGTAATGTGATATGGTTATAAGATTTCTTTAAAAAAAACGAAGCAATACAATCTAAAAATTAATTAAAAATAATGACGGTTATAGTAAAAAGGACGGTTTTATATGAGATTATATCATAATCTTATTATAACAAAATAGAATATATCAAAAAAATATATTTTAAAATTACATTTTGATATCACGTAGACTCACGTAACACTGAACTTTCCAAAGGACCACCAATAATTTATCAAAACTGAGGTTTGTTGCTTAAGTTGGACGTAACATTCATGACGTGATTATTTAAAAAAATGTTATTATATATAATTGAGAATTTAAGCTTATGTAAAATTCAAGGTAACGAAGACATAGAAATTTATATAAGACATATATATTATATGTGTGTAACACCTGTAATTAAGGCAGCACTTAGAATTTATTATTTATTGTAATTATATTATTATGCTTTTGTTAGTATGTGTCTTGTTGGTGTTAATAAATAAATAAATAGGATACATTTCCGTTCAATTTATTGGTACTTTTGTGAGAAGACTTAGTAGGAAAAAACATAGTGGCACAGACGCATTACTAAAATGTAAAATTAAGTTAAATGACAAATAAATAGAGAAAGTTGTAAATAGAGCAATATATTTATGTCAAGATTAAAAAGCTATATTACATGTAAGAGCAGGAAAAAATATCAAAAACCTTAAAAAAATCTGTACCATGTAATAATACAAAATTACAGACCACATTTTGATGCAACTTGAATATAGTTATAATTTTGAAAAAAAGACACTTAAACGAAAATTTTCGGATATCATTTATGGGTGAATGTTTATTTCTCAATTGGCCAACAGAGGAAGAGTAAAGAAGATAAATCATAAGCAAAATACAATAAAAGGCTTGAAGAAGCAAAAACGGCCGTCTTATTGCTAGGAGAAATTTCTGATAGAAAACAATTGGTGAGAGCATTAGTAGAATTGTAAATGGGACATTACAATTAATATGAAATACACTCAAGTTTTAAAAGATATTAGTTTGTATATAAATACTAGCGACTCACCCTCGCTCCGCTCGGGTTTGTCCCTGGGGTGGGGTCTGGGAGGACCACCCTTATCCTTATCACTTAGGGGTATGAAAAATAGATAGTAGCCGATTCTCAGACCTACTTAATACGCATATAAAATTTGGTAAAAATCGGTAAAGCCGTTTCGGAGGAGTACGGTAACAAACATTGTGACATGGAAATTTTATATATAAGATAAAAGGTTCGTTTTTTCCATCATAATTCCTTAGGTTATTACCTAGCTATACCTTTAGAAGGTATGGCCTTGGTTAGCTGGCGCCTAGCTTTCATAGGAAGACTAGTTAGTAATTTAGGTGTACGTTTGTTTGAAGGACTCGCAGGAAGTAGGTAAGGCCTGAACGAAGAGTGGAGGATAGCTAATTAATGGCATCATGATAATCTCTCTTTAATGGCAAATAATTTATAAATTATAAACAACACAATGACTAATCTTTTATAAAAAGGAAAGAAATATTACGTACAACGTACATTGTACATTATATAATAAGATGGCAATGCTAAAGAAAATACGTATAGTTTCTTAGTTAAAGAGAAAGTGAAATAATGGGAAAAAATTGAAGTAAATGACTTAGGTGTACTTAATTCATATCTGTGACTTGTCAAAGAAAACTATGTGACGTTACTATTTCTGTTTAAATCAAATATAGTGTTTATTATATTGTGCTTCGAATTCTCAATAATTGACTTATTGTTTATAAATTAAAAATATATAAGAAAATTGTTTTTTTTTTGATTGAGTGTATAAAATTACTTGACAAAATCAGTATCATTACTAATTCAATTATATATAATTGTACACTGGCATTAGTTTACTATTTTTAGTGTTTAAAAACTGAATTTGTTCTAGGTGTCTTTTTCTTTATTTTATTACTAGCGACTCCTTCCCAGGGTCTTGAACTATCTTCTTCCCTCATCTAAATTGGTCCAGTAGTTTTTAGTTTATTCGTTACAAACATACAAAAATACAAATCTTTTCTCTTTAAAATAGTAGTGTAGATAGTGTAGATGAAATTACCCGACTGCGGCGAAACCCAAGGAAGGGTTATATGATTGGCATGTATGTATGTCCAACTCTATGTTGCCACGTAATTACTAATTAGCTTAACCGATCTTGACGATTCATACGTCGTTAGATTCAACTTGATAACGCGAGTATCATAGACTTTGTAGAATATCATTGAAGATGAAAATGGCGGATACTAGGCGTCAATTTATGTGTCATCAAATATGAAAATACAAGTTTTTAAGAGACGACTACAAAAATATATCCAACTTATATGTTTAAAAGTGATTTAGGATGAGAAATTGTTACATAAAATTTTAAATGTTTATCTGGCTAGAACTAAAAAACTGTGATAAAAACTTTACACAGTCGGGTTTTTTATTGTAGTAAATTATTATTTTTTATTTTATATTATATTTTTTCTATCTTAGTATATGAATAAAAATATAAAAATCTAAAAAAATATTTTATTTTTATAATTAATAATTTATGGCTGAGCAAAATATAACTAAACTTGTAAACGAGTGAACAAAGGAATACCTGTCCATGTCTACTTTGTGTTAACAATTATTATTGTGTCTTAAACATTGTATTATAAATTATTCTAAAAAACGTGTCTGTGTATATAAGTACGCGCGTAAGAAGCATACTTCTTTGGCGTAACAGAACAAAAATAACTAAATATTTCATCCCGTATGTCACAACTCTCTGTTTGTAAAAGGAATGCTTCTATCATAGAATATAAGGAAACAACTTCATCATGTCGCTTTTTGGCTGTCGGTGTGCGCGCGCATCATAAAAATTTCACTCTCATATTTTTTTCCAGACGTGCCAAAAGAAGTATGACTTCCAAAATAGACAAATATACACTGTCCATTATGAGATTTTAGCTTATTTTAGAATCTGATGTTTCAATCTCAGTCATTCGCACATATAGAGAAGCGATGAATATTCTTTATAGTTACGTCTTTTGTATCATTATTATACATACGTATCTAACTTATTTCCTACATTATATATTTACTTCCAAATTATTTATAAAATAACTATGTATAAAAATTGTAAAAATAATACGATTAAGGACTATTAATTAATTACATAAGGGACAGTTTTGGCTATTTTTGTTTTTGAGAACACTCCCCCCCCCTCTCACCCTCTTACTCCTTATGTAAATAATGAATGGCCCCTTACATAAAACATCAGAAAGTAAAAAAAAAGACAAATATTCAAGTCAACAAAAAATAAAGATTAAAATAAATATTAACATTAATTAAAAAAAATAATGAGATAGCATGCATAATATCCTCTGCCTACACCTATCCTCTAACAAATTGTATTTTGAATGCGAATACGCATTTAATATTATACTTACATTTGTGGAAAACAACATTTAATATTCATAAGAACATGGTTCAATGCTTATTAGTAGACATTTATGTTCTGACAAAATCCCATTGGTTTGTTGGCTCGTTGTCACATATAACTAGTAGTAGGGGTTCCCCCCGACCAGCTCTTTCAACTCCGAGGCACATGCCAGCCGCTGTATTGTAAATGGGACTCCCGGCCTGATAAAATGTCAATATTAAACATTAATAAAATTCATTCAAAATTCCAATTCATATTAATTTATTACTACTCTTTAATCACTCCGCTCGGGTTCGTCCCTAAGTGCATTTTATAGGTTAGTATGGAATAGACATATACATATATAGGTATATATGTATCTATTCTATACTACATTGGTATGATGAGTTGCTGGTAGGTATTATTATATCGTGTTTTCCCTTGGGAATGAGATAATCTCCCGAAGTAAAGGTGAAGTACCAACTATCTCCACACAAAAAATTACGCCAATCTTTCACTGTTTCGACGTGAAAGAAGGACAAACAAACAAACACTTTTTACATTTATAATATTAAGTATGGATACCGATATATAAAGCATAAGTCATCGTCCTGATCACTACTGGAAGTCATTAAGAAAGAAAGTTACGCTTGGAAAGTTGGACAATTTTGCGGTTAATGCATTTATGACAAGGTCGAGTGCCAAGAAAAAAATCGTAATTCAATATATACTTGGAAAAATACTTTCTTACAGATAAGACACATTATCTTCATTATGTTTATTTAATTATAATAAGATAAGCTGAACTAACCGTGCCCTTGTGTTTCCACTCCTGCGTACCTCCCAGTTCGTGGCATTTGCCAATGATAGGTGACACGTTGTTAGTGGCATCCAAACACAACATACGCCCTAATACAAGCTCATGTTTGTCCGTCTCAAACCACATCTGTAATTAGGAAGGCAAATATTAATTATAATAACCTAGTTTAGTGTGGCCTTAGGTAAGGTAGAAAACAGAGAAGCAAGTCTTGTCTAAAGTCTGAAATTGCTTGATTTATTATGACATCATCATCATCTCCATGTCCATTTCCCAATCACTTGGGGAATCCTACCGAAGATGCGCCATCTTCGGTAGGATTCGACAGAAGTTTTACGACCGGCCGCCTGCCTGACATCAACCCTTCTTGATTTATTATAACGTAATACTAATTAAAGGAGAAACCCATTTTCCTGCCCTGATGACTAGGAACCAAATATATATATATATATATATATATATATATATATATATATATATATATATATATATATATATATATATATATATAAATCCTATTTTTTTTTTGATTATTCCATTAAAATCTTAATTTTATTTGCAATGGCCAAGTTATGAAAACATGCAGTTTTCGATATTGCTTAATGCAATAATAATAAACGGATATTATATCTTATTTATTTTGTAAAACGTCAATGTCTTTATAAATGAAATGATTTTATAGAACTGTTCTATTAAAAAATATGATCAATTTATTTGAGAATTGATGCAGTGCGGTTTGCGTACATTTTTATAGAATTTAAGCTAAATTATATTTTAAGTATAATGTTAAAAAATAAAACGAAAATCTAAAATATGATTTATTTTTAACGCTAAATAAAACCTCCTTAGATATTAAATATCTGAATACGAAAATCGTATGACATAATATTGTCATATTTCGCTTTTCGTATTTGTACGCAAATGTGTTTTAATTAAATCCTAATCTCTATACCGATTATTATTATTGATTGCATACGTAATAACTTAAATCGACGTAGGACGCAATTCCGACCAATACATGTCAATACAAATATAAAGATTTTCCTGAGTTATCTTATAGTGATTTAATTCTTGTATCGTTGGGTACGTATCAAATTAAATAGGCCCGATCATATTATGGGGAGGTACGTAAGGGCAAGTGGTTCTAATCTTATAGAAGTGCACAGGGAGGTGAACAGGGGGTTATTACAGGAGCTGTGTATATTTGAAACTACATGGTTATTAAGAGGAAGAATAAAATCAAGACAAATAAGCAATGAAATATATTTTGTTTATATTTCAGTTGACAGCTCTTTAAGTGGGAGAAATGCAATAATGCGATATAAATGCAACTGTATTGTGGAAAAATAACAGTGGGTTGCTGTGCCCATACGATGACCATAATATGGATTCTTGGTTGTGCACGACACCACGGTTTTATAATACCTCCTGCACAATTATTAGACAATATTTTAATATGTTATTCTAATGATGATCATGATTTATAAAATAAATTAGAGCATCTAGGCATGTCTTTTATTTCTACATATTACTGCATCAAGTTGTCTTATTGGCATAGATGGTAGGTAGATGCAACACATTTATCCATATTAAGTAAACGTGTTTTGTGCGCTCAACTATAATTTACATTTTAGATCTTACTATGATTTATCTAATTAAAAACCCTTAAGATTGTTTTTTATAGTATTTAGACGTACAAGACACGTACGCGCTTTCTACGTGCTTCAATAAAAAAAACGCGGTAACATATTGTAGATATAATTATAGAAGTGTCTGTAAGAGAGTAGAGACCCCGTGCGCTCATCATTTACATTATTGAATAATTTGTCATGTATGTAATGATGTGTCATGTGTCAAAATATAACGTAAAATCTAACCTAAAAATAGCTTATTTAAAACCCGATTTTACTAACTTGGCCACCGCCGGAGCCCATGAAAATTGGCCATAAGACGTTTTTCTAAATGTATTAATTTATGACTAATTTTCAAGTCTGTAACACCCGGGCCCCAGTTTGTATGGAGAAAGGTTTTCTCCTTTCTTAGACGAATTCGAATCAAATAACGAATCTACGCGAATATTTGACATTTTAAATAAAACTATCTTTTCGAATTTATAGCGGGGGAACCTATCCCGTGACCATGATAGGTTTTCAATATTTATATTTTAAAAATCTGGTTTTCCCTACTCATTTTTTTAAATCCAAATAACTTTGGAACCACTTCAAATCGTTGAATATATATACATAGAGGTTAAATCGATAGGCAATGAAGTCCTCTACCCTCCTGCGAGCTTTGATCCATCAGTAATGTCACACACTTTATATAACAGCTTCGCTTTAGTTATATGAAGCTACTAGCGACTCACGATCGCTTGGCTCGTACGTCTTAACGGATAGTATAGGAAAGATAGTTGTTGCGGGTTGTATCATATGTATTATATCGTGTTTTCCCGTGGGAATGATATATTCTCACGAGGTAAAAAGTAGCCTATGTGACTTCTCTCCACACAAAAAATCACACCAATCCTTTGATGTGAAAAAGAACATACAAGCAAACAAACATTCACATTTATCATATTAGTATGGATATCTTCATAATATATGTACCTGATTCAACGTCCTGATGCAATTAGCCAAAACTAGGCCGCTACCTTTGCTTTTTATATCTTTTGCACTCTGTACACAAAAGGGGGTTTTCTTCAGACGAATTTGGAAAGAATCTGTATAGTTGCGTTTTCTGTAACAAAATTAGGTTACATGTGCATTTATATAAACTAGGTTTCGAATGTCTAGTGTTTGGAAATCGATCATAAACTTTATTGAAAAAGGCCTGATAAGTATAGCGAATCGACCCCCAAACGAAAAGATTTCCGAGATATGTCACTGAACGACAGTCATAGTTACGCTCATTTTTCTTCATATCTCAAAATCAAAACGGAGTATGACAATGAAACTCATACGAATCGCGTTTGTATATTAAGCCCACATCGAAATAGGTTATCATTTGGAGGTCGGTTAGCTATACATACCCGGCTAGACCCTTTGAAGAAAACATTTATATGAATAGCATTTACCTAACTATAAATTTACGAACTATTTTTATCAGAACGATTTTAAAGAGAAACTTCTTTAGAATCGTTCTGATTTGAAACTCGGTGAAACGAAAACACTAAAAAGAGAATATATTATATAGGATTATGCCGTTGAGAGAATCGTAATATAGAATACATTGCCATGTTGCCATGGCAACTGTTGTTATTTTCTGACTAATATAAAATATTATATTCTTTCCGTATATGATATTCGATAAATATATGATTGTGATATGTCTAATATGCATTATTTAATTATTTGAGATAGAATACATTACACAGGAAGTGAAAAACTTTTAAACTTGGTAAAAATATAAAAAAATAAACCTTATAATTATCCTTCTCCCGATACTCTATATTCATCTCATTCTCTTGTAGGTTACTTTTCTGAAGTTTCACGTCTACCGTGTGTGAATTGCACACACACGCACTTTTTTTATTAATAACACAATGCTCATCAATAACAAAAAACCGGTTGGCAAACAGAAGAGAAAAGGTAATGAAGTGCTTTATCTTTGCCTATTTATATATATACATGCTTAAATAACATACAGACACATAAAAATTCGTCGAACTTTACAAGTTTTTAGTGATTTCAAAACATGTAATAAATTACTTCCTTGTGTACTGCAAAAATTGGTTACTCATTATACAAGACAAAATTCAACCATAAAATCAAGCAGTTAAAATAATGTTGCATAGTCACGAGAAATTTATAAAATAAAATAGCAAACCTAAGCTATTTTGACAATTGTCAGGACCATGGACCAATGAACCATCCGTTCATGACAGACTTTGATAGAAAACATGACAGAATATCTTCCAGAAAGAAATCAACGTAACGAGAACAATCGATCAACAATCGAACCGGAACGAAACTAAACTAAAATTGTTGTTTAGGACAATAAAATACGTTACATACCTCGAATGCCACGGTTGGAACTTATTTTTTTCCGGGTCGTTTAATGCAGCTATCTTTCTCTTAGCGATACTGTCTTCTCCAATTTCAAGTTCAGGGTATACATTGTCTAAATACCATTTAAATGATTTGCATTTGAGATTCTTGCGTAACAGTTCACGTTCTGATAAATCACCTACAGACACGTGGGCTGCTGATGGATTTTGTTCTATAACTTTTTTCTGAAATAAAAAAGGTAACAATCTTTTTATTTAGTTAAATTGAACATATTGCTATAATTGTTTCATATATCTATAGTTTTTATATAGTATATCCATATCTGTATAATAATAATAATAAAGCCTTTTATTCCGAATATTTTTTTACAGTTTTTCTTAATACTAATTCACTATTCATAGTATGTCTCTAAGCTCGGTGTGCCTTACGGCATAGGCTTCCTCCAACACCTTCCATTGTTTTCTATCCATTGCCACTCTTAGCCAAAGAGGACCTAGGGTCCATTTCAGTCTAATAAAATATCCATAAAATATCCATATCTGTACTAATATTATAAATGTGAAAGTTTATGAAGACGGATGGATGGATGTTTGTTACTCTTTCACACCAGAACGTCTGAACGGATCTGGATGAAATTTGGCACAGAGATAGATTATTTATAGTCTGGAATAACACATATGCTACTTTTTTCCCGGAAAAAGGTACGGTGGTGGCTGGAATAGATTTGTGTTTTATTTTCACTTGGGACAAACCGGAAGCGAAACGAAGGTGAGTCGCTAATATTGTACATTTCACCATATGTACTCTCTTTTAACTAAATCTAATAGAATTCTAAGTTATAATACTATATATTGGCTAGCTGCTGGCAGAGCATTAGATCGTATATAATTTTAAGCAATCTCAATTCAATACTTAGGTTCATTTGAACGATAAAAAACATAATAGTGCAATAGTTATCAAATAGAAAGCGACTAGTTTCGTTACGGACGTGTCTAGGTGTCTGATAATTAACTTATTATTACAGTCTATGTGTATACATCTAAAGCCGTTCAGCCGTTTCAGCGTTTGGAGAACTAAAAAATAATATATAACTTACCACATAATCGTCCATCCACACACGAGCCATACGCATTGAGTTTTGTAGCATGTAATCTTCCTTTTCACCAAAACCATAAGGCCTACGTTTACGGAACACATGACCGACTCTACTGCACGGTATCAGCTCGAGAATGCCACCGCACATCCAAATCTTTAATGAAAAATAAAAATATGTAAAATAGTAAAAAGGTCACTTCAAGTCTGAAATCTGCTTGTCGACTGAATTCATCATCGCGTTAAGTTTGAACGACCTTCATCATATTCTGTAAAATGTTTGCATGACTTGACTTTTTTTTATGTTATCGAACTGTTAATATTAGTATTTTTCATTATGGTTAAGGTCCTCCTGACCGATTTCGGCCACGGCGCCAATCTCTCTAAGACTAGCCAGATGCGCGGGGGATATTATAGTGCAGCGCGTGTGTGAGTGTCACGCGCACGACACGCATTCGTACACTGCGGCGGGACGATACTTCCACACAAAAGGCACGGAACCGACGCGACACGGAGAGCCGAGGCACAGGGGCGAACGCCACCTTCCCAATATTATGCTATAAATAAAAATATCTTAACAGAAAAGGTCAGTAATTAAAGTTGACCCGACGCTGGACTCGAACCCAGGACCTCCGTATCTGCAGCCGTACATATTAGCCATTAACCACCGAGGCAGTTTAAAACTTCAATATGATATCGACCCTATATCATTACTCTTTTTTTAACTTTATACCAGCCCATGTCGTGGTCATAATAGTAGTGGCATAACTTTAAAGTGGTCGTATAAGAATTTGAGTAATGCGAGTAAAGGTTTGGAAAGTCATCCAACTATTGTTTAATTTATCAAAAAATAATTTCATTTTCACGGCGGAACCAATAAAAGAATTTTGGTGAAATTATTTTTAGCGTCAAAAAGAGAAAATTATACTACATTTTGACTAAGGCACGTTTTAAATCCATAGAAATCGCAGTTGATGTAAACGCAATCGAATACGTAGAGAAACTCAAAGTTGGCATATAGATAAATTTCTCATGATATCCAGAATCAATAATAATTAAATAACATTATTTGACAATCGCCTAACACAGGGAAAAGTAAGTATACTACCGTACTTTCTTTACACTCGAAGTCGCTCGCTCGCCCACTCGGAAAAAGATTTATACTAACAATTTAAGTAGGTAATTTCCACGGTCTATGTGCACGCTCAATGAGTGTGTTTTATGTTTCATGGACCCCAAACACAAGGTCACCTCGTTGATTCTGTTAAGTGTACAGCGTTGCCTATTTTGTTCGATTTCTTTTGAAAATATGTTCTTAATCTATTTCCCATGTACTAATTAATGTACATATATATGTACTAATCTAATTCGAATTGTACATTAAATATTTTTCGGAAAATCCTATTAAAATAGTCATTATTACCAATAAAGAGGCCGAATCCAACTTTAAAATTTTTTAATGTATGTCTGTCTGTCTGTGACCGCATTACGAGAAAACCACTGGACAGATTTGGTTGAAATTTTGGTTTGATGATAGCTGGTTATCCGGGTCAACTATTAGATACTTTTTACTGCGGGAAAATATCGCATCTCTGAGAAATCTATACTAAATGTTAAAACGTAATTAGGAACGAGCCCGCGCGTAGCGAGGGTGAGTCGCTAGTGTATTACTTGTATGTATATTGAATTTAGTAAGAAAGCTGTTGTTATAGTGTGTATTTTGGATATAGAAAAAACTTCGAACATATGTTGTAAAATTGGCCAATATACTTATGGGCTCGGTTGTTAATATATCGATGGTAAAGTTAATATACAATTATATCAATATCAAGTGTGCTTAAATGCTTTATTAAACATGCTTTGCCTAAAGTAGAAATAGAGTTTGCCGTAGCAACTTCTTTCTAAAATAAGTTCTCAAGACTAATTTTGAACTCCCTAATACCCTCATTTGAAAGTTTAATCATACTGCTATAAGTATCACACTTTAACAAGACGAAGACGCAGTACGCAGTAAGGTCGAGTTCACTTATTGAATTCAGAATTGCTTCAAGACAACAATCAACGAATTAGTGTCACTTCATATTGGAACCTCTAATACCAATGAGTCTCTGATACGAGGGGCAGTTACGATTGATATTGAGATATTATAAGGTGTGTAAATGAATTTAATCTGATATGCTGAGCATCTTATGAAATATTATATGTACAGATAAATATACAAATAATTAAATATATTGGGATAATATCCCAACACACAGCACCATCTAGTTCCATGGTAAGCTACGAGGCTTGTGTTATGGATACCAGATAGTTGATACACTACACATATAACTTTAAATAAATACATATTGTAATCAGGCTTTTTTAACGTCCCACTGCTGGGCACGGGCCTTCCTTCAATACGAGGGGGATCAGGCCATAGTCCACCACGCTGGCCAAGTACGGGTTGACTGACTTCACATGTCTTTCGAAAACTTGCTAGGTTCTCTCAGACATGCAGGTTTCCTCACGATGTTTTACTTCACCATAAGGCAAGTGGTAATCATGTTATAAATTATTCACACATGAAAATATCAGAGGTGAGAGACCCGGGATTTGAACTCGCTTCACTCGGTTTCCCAAGCGAGCGCGTTACCACAGACCTACCACTGTCTTTTACATGCATATTATACATATTATAGTATGTATGTATTTAAAGTTATATAAATATAAGTGTAATTGACTCCTTGCTTTTACTTCCTATAGGTCTATATATGTGCATATATAAACACCTGCGTCCACTAGTTCTACTTGCTGTAATGAGGTTCGTAATCGATAATTACATACAACGGTTCATTTCTAATCATACAGATAAAACTAATAATAATAGTAGCTCTGATACAATAGAGATCGCAAATTTTCTTTCGTAAATATTTGTATCAAATATTTTGATAAAAAAATTTTTTGCTCTAATTATGAACATGCCGCATAATTATTAAGAAAATACTTACACGGAAGGATAATTCTAAATTTTCTCCTCCCCATACATTCATACCGGGATCGTATTTTCCAATGTAATTGAAATATTCACGATATATAGCAAATAGTCCACCCGCCATTGTTGGAGATCTAATTGGTTTAACAAAGTCTTCATCATCTGAAAAGGCCATTTTATTATGAAATTGTGTAATTAACACTATATTATTATTATTTTTAAATCTGGTTCCTACGCAACTGACTGAGTAACTTAGTGAAACCTGTACATGAAATCTTAAAAAAAAAACAATGACTGTAACACACTGTATACAGGATATAGATCCCAAAACAATATTCATTAAAAATCTTGTCTGTATGTCTGTGTGGGTTTCACGCAAGAAGCGCTGAACCGATTTTAACTAAATTTTGTGTAATGTGTGATAACTTAGGTATTATTTGAGTCAACATTTAGTATATACCTTTTCCTACAGGAAAAATCCTTCATTTCCACAGAAAAACAGAATAACCGGCTCCAGTCATCCTTAGAAATTTACATGGCTAAAACGCTGGCTAAACATGTTAGGCTTAACAAGGTTCAACTTTAAAAGGCCTACTGAAAAGTCCGCAATATCAAGCATAAGTCTATCTCCTAAGAACGTACTCTTAAAACGTACAACGTACCTAAAGATGCACCCGAGCGAAGCGGGGCTAAGTCGGTAGTAAACAATAATTTATAATCATTGGATTATATCTTTCACTGTTTAAATAATCGCCTTATACTCATAAGGGTGTGTGTACTTCATTAAATAACTAGATCAGATTTATTTTTCATTAAAATATACTTATGGACTTTAGGTAAAGTGTTACAGTTTACACTAAAGCATTTATCATATGTTTATGCAACATACGTTTTAAGTCATAGTACATGTATACGAAAGCACAGTTCGCACAGTTATTTATTTTTTTATCGTTAAGTAGCTCATAAAGCAAATATACTAATTGTTTCTTTATCCTTACAACTATACTTGACAGTAAGATAACCCTAATATATGCTTACAACTGTACTTGACAGTAAGATAACTATAATAATTCAATTTTAAGTCGTAATTTGTCAAACTTACTTATTGTCAGGAAAATAAACTGCAATAAATATTAATGATAATTTTTAATTATTGCTTTAGTTTGAACATTGTCATTGAGTTATCAGTGTTTATAAACTTAAAGAAAACTGTTCTTTTACTTATTATTACTTAGCAAAAGGTACTCATGTGATGTTGTGTCAGGGAAAATATAAAAAAATGCCTTTTTCAAAATACTTATGGTAATGGTAAAAATACCTAGTTAATAAAATTAAATCAATAAATAAAATTGAAGTGTGTTTGTAATGTCAAAATAACAGCATTTTTTTCTAAACGCATATGAAAGTATATACGGTACTAAAAATAATAAACCAATTTTTAATATATTTTTCCGCCTGTCTTTTTGTCCCGGCTAATCTCCGGAACAGCTGGACCGATTTTGACGGGACTTTCGCTGGCACATAGCATGTTATAAGGAGTAACTTTTGCTGCTATTATTTTAGAAACACAGAATTGGATTCCGCTCAAAAAAAGAAAAACGTAACGGTAAGTTGCTAGTAGTAAATAATAATATAAGGTAAAAGCTAGGTCAGTGCCTCTTACATGCGGATACTATATGGACAACAACTACTAACACACATACCACAATGCTTTTGTCTGCTCCATAGATTTCTTTTAGTAACTTACCTTTCAAAGTTCCTTTAGGTAAGTTAACCCATTTGAAATGTAGACCCCAATTGAAACCACCTCTAACCAAAGGGCTTGATGTATAATCGAAAGTATCTGCATTTATAACATCTATTACAGGAGTGACTGCGCGAGGAGAATACCTCACTGTCACACCATCAACACCTTCGGATAAGCGAGTTAAGAGGGGAGGCAACCAGTCTACGTTCACTTCGATATGGGAATCTAAAAATACTAGCACCTGAAACAATATTATTATAAGCAAATACACATTTCACCATTCATATTAAAATGTCCCATAGTTGAAGTTAAAGGAAATCGTAGCCCAGTGGTAATGCGATCGCTTGTCAAACCAAGTGAAGCGGGTTTAAATCCCGGGTCCCTTACCTCTGATATTTTCATGTGCGAATCATTTCCAATATGATTGCCACTTGTCTTAACGGTGAAGGAAAAGATTGTGAGCAGTGCGGCGTTATAAAGGGCTGAATTCAATTAAAATGTGCCGTAAGCGTGACTCATGAGCCACATTCAAGAGCTCTACTAGATCATATCACAGAAATCTATATTGATGATGATGATGTTCTCCTAGCCGATTCCGGCTACGGCGGCCAATCTCATTGAGACTAGCCAACTGCGCAGGAGATATTATAGTGCACAAGTGTACGCGCAGACACAAGGGCACTCTCTATTCCTGTCACTCTCATACTCCGGTGGGACGACTGCTCGACACGACCAGTGAGAGTTAAGGCGCAGGACCGACGGCTTTACGTGCTCTCCGAGGCACGGGGGTGAAACACCGCCAACTTCCCAACTCCGGGCTGTTACTGAGACTTACTATACAGAAAGACTCAATAACTAAACTTGGCCCGACCCGGGACTCGAACCCAGGACCTCCGAGTGTGCAGCCGTACATGCTAGCCACTACACCACCGAGGCAGTTAATCTATATTAATATTACAAAGAATTTGTTTGTTTGTTTGAACGCGCTAATCTCAGGTACTACTTATACGATTTGAAAAACTCTTTTTGCATTAGATAGTTCGTTTTTTGAGGAAGGCTATTATAGGCTATTTATCATCCTGGAAGATGTACAGTCCCCGTGGTATAGATTTGTTTTTGTCGAGGGACTGACACGAAGCGAAGCGAGGGTGAGTCGCTTGTAGGTATACAAATAAGCCGTTATTTGCTTAAAAATTAAGAAAAAAATATGAAATATTGTTTAATTAATATTTGAATTATCCATCAAAAAAGTTACAATGATGTACAGACATTGATTAATTCTAGGTTTTATTACCAGTCAAAATTTTCATCAATAACCACTCATAGTATATGACTAATAGTGTTACAATAGCTAATAGTAGTAACATAGCAAATATTTAAAAAAAGCTACCAGTAAGAAACTAAGGTCAGCAATTATAGTTAAATTTATATAAAAAATATCTTTTTTAGAGCTTAACCAACATTTATAGTTCTATGAAGAATTGTCCAAAAAGCAGAACAAATGAGAACTCACATCTCCAACACTGTTGTCAGCTCCGTACAGTCTCGCACGAATCAGTCCTTCTCGCTTGCTTGTTTTCAGTAGACGTATATTCAAACCTTTCAATGATTTTGCATTTGAGTCAGTTGTCTTTTTTACATTCTCTACATTATTGTTACTGTCATCATTTATGTAGTCAACTATATTTTCTCCTTCTATGTTATTAGTTTCAAGCATTTCTTCTTCCTTTTTCACAATGCTATTTAGTTCATTGACTGCTTTCTGTACATTTTCATGTAAGCCTTCTATATCACTGTAATCATTGACTAATATAATCTCCTTCAAATGAATTTGCTTAGTGCGGTCTATTATTGAGTGAACTGATCTCATAAGTGTTTCAAAATGCTCATTATAGAAACAAATTATGATGGATGCTTTTGGTAGTTTTTTAGGAAATTTTTGTGTGCGGCATCTGCAAAGTTGTGTTAGAACATACAGTTTTAATTTATAACTTTTTATAAATATCCATCAGTTTGCATATTCAACAGTAAGTAAATAAATAAACAACTTGTAAACAAACAAGCATTTCTTAAAAACTAGTGCCATTTAGTAAAAGTTTCTATGGTCATTCTCTAGTGTCAATATCAAACTAGCTTCTAGATATTTCTAATCCTTTTTATTAATATTTCTAAAGTCAGATACTGTGACTTTTCCAGCACAATAACAATGTTTAGAAAATGCATGGCAAAATTGAAACCATAAAGACCAACATACGAACAGACAAATAAATATAATAAGTAAATATACTTTATATGCTTATGATTCTATCTGAAGGAAAAAAGGCTTTACAAAGTTTATAGCAGGCAATACTAACAACTTATTCCTGGTGTCAGGCACTCCTCTGTGATTTCCAATTCTTTGAGAGATCAGAGTATTAAAAGCATGTAAACTGTAACCTTCTTCACGAATTCTAACATCTTCTGCATTATGTATTAGTCCAAATTGATTTTCTAAAAGAAAATTATGTTTAAAGTTCTAAATTTCCCAAAATTGTTTTTATCACCTCATTAAAATATAAATTTATCTATTCTATTTATTATAAATCAATATCAATATTATTTTAATTTATGTATTTTTAATAAAACAATATATAATTATATCTTTTACAATTTATCTTTCAATGGCAACTTGAATACTAATTTATAATACTTAGGCAATAGAGGAAGACTTCAACTTATAAATAAAAACGAATTTTGTCATATAAGAGGTTATTTGAATTACACCAAAGCCCGAAATACCAATAAATATATGATTATTATACAATTCGTTTCTTAATCTTTTATCTGTGTCTTGGTACTTGCTAATCTCTAGAATTTCTCTCTTTGAGCCTTAAGGAATATTAGCAAGACCATAATGGCAGATAAAGGATTAATGTGAAATTGATATAGCATAAGAAAGAGAAAAGGTTAAATTAAATGGTTAACAGGCAAAAGAATAGCTAAACTGATTTTAACAGGACTTTCACTGACTAGTGACTAGTAGAATATTAAAGTGAGAGTGGCAAAAGCTATTTTTTAGCATTGAAAACATTAGACACAGGTGAAAGCTAACTTAATATATTTATACTAATATTATAAAGAGGTAAAGTTTAGAGTTTGTGATGTTGTAGGGGATAATCTTTGGATCTACTGAACCGATTTAAATGAAATTTCTTAAGAAGATAGTTTGAAACCCTGGGAAGGACATAGGATACTTTTTATCCCAGAAATCATCTCTTAAGGGGATGAAAATGGATAAAAAATGGAATGGGATGAAAGTTTGTATGGGGAATCAAGCTAGGAACGAACCCGAGGGAAGCAATGGTGAGTTGCTAGATTTTTTATATTCTCGGTATTGCAACTCTCATGAAATTATAAGGATACTTTAATTTGTTTTACCTAGACTTTTATCTGGTTGTGCCACACTCTTAATTCCTAGTTGCTTTGCAAATTTTTCTCTCAACATTATCTTTTTCTGATAAGCTGTTTTTTCATTTTGATACTTCCACATTTTACCCGCATACTTATCATTGTTTTGTTTAGGGCTATCATATAACAAATCTTTACCTTCCAAAGCTGCAATAGATTTATCATTGTTTTTTATACGATCCTTCTCTTCTCTATTAAATAACTTATAATGAACTCTATTTTCTGTGTTACTAATGATATTTTCACCTAAAATAATTTTAGCTTATAGAATAAAAATATTAATTATTATAAGTGTAATTTTTATCAGCATTGAACAGACCTAAATTAGAAATTAATGTAGTATTGACAATTACTACTAATCAGAGGTAGATGCTGAAAGAAATTAATGAATCCAATGAAAATAAAAGAAATAGGCAGGTAGATAAATAAACAAATTCCTTAACAGAAAATATATTAGGTTAGAAATTAGAATAGGATGATAATTTTTATTAGTTTTTGTTACAACATCCAAACTTGTAATACTAGTTTTTAAAATATTATATTGGTGTTATCAGTCATTTTAATTTTCACTACACAAAAATTTAATATTATTTTAAGAAGTACCTACTTTTAGAAAACTAAATTTTTTGGACTGTTTTGCCCAAATATAGTGAATTACGAATAGAAAGTAAAGGCAAGCTACAAGGATGAACTAGTGAAGCTCAGAACAGGATATAATATTGCATAGGGACTTACCATTCATATTAAGCAGCCAATATAAGTACAAAGATATACTCCATGTCGCCGAAGCAAACAATATTCCCCATAGGAAAGAGTTATTTAGCCTGCCCATTCTACTATTTAAAAAAATATTTAAAATACTGTATTTTTTATATAGTTTACACATTAGTATAATCCTACTACTTAATTTACATTTTAATCACATAATGCAAAAGGAAATTATTTGTAAAAAAACTTTATATCCCAATTTTAAATTCAAATATATTAATCGTTCACTTTCCATACAAACATGAAACAAACACACTTGTTGGCAAAATGTTCTGCATTCTGCGGCAAAAAAGATGAAAGATGTGATAAATTAAATTTATAGGAACAGATTAAAAAAAAATTGTATAGAAATTGACAGTGACATTAAACTTTATTAAAGTCTAAAATGAGGAACATTTCTTAAAAGCAGGGCGCCACACTTATAGCCTATTTATATTCAGTCTGAGGTTTAAGAAAATAATAACTGTTATAGTTTTTGCAGTGTTTTATACGAGATTTCAAGTATAAAACTTTTTATAATTAACAAGACTCAATCATCTCGTCTTTAGAAATTTATTTGGCTAATGCTGGCTAAACTTTAAAAGATATACCAAAACAATGTACTAGAAAATTGTAGGTCTTAAAAAGACCTACAAAAAGTCCACAATAGTATAGGTATGCTTATCTTCTAAAGTACACTCGCAATAGGTAGCTACTTTTATCTATATATATAATAATCTATACATATAATAAAACAGTAACTTAGCAAAATCTATGTACGCGTTTCACGCAAAAAGTACTGAACCGATTTTAACTAAATTTTGTGAAGTGATAACTTATTATTTGGGTCAACATTGAGGATACCTTGTACTACAAGAAAATCTTTCATTCCCACGGGAAAACAAAATAACTTTTTCTATCTAGTTGTTCTTAGTTTATATGTCTAACGCTGTCTGAACCTTAGGAGATACATCAAAACAATGTACTAGAAAATTGTTGGTAGGCCTGTAGGCCTAACTATAGAAAAATCTGATATATATATAACGTACCTAGGGACGCACGCACAGTCACAGAGGTAAAGTTTGCGAGTTTGTAAGGTTGTAGGGTTGTAGTGGGTAATCTCTAGAGCTACTAAACCGATTTAGATGAAATTTGGTAAGAAGATAGTTTGACACCCTGGGAAGGACAAATAATATCATTTCAATAATCATCCCTTAAGGGGGTGAAAATAGGGATGAAAGTTTATACAGGGAATCAACGATCCCGAGCAAAGCGAGTGTGAGTCGCTAGTATCTTATATAGAAACTGAGTTATTCTAAAAAGAAAAAATAAATATAGCTGTAAAGGGGAAGTACAATACTATGTAGAAACAGCATCATTTCCATGGGACATCCCTAAAAAAGCATTAGCGGAAGATTTCTAAAGTAAACTTTTTAGTTTTTAGTAAAAGACATTCAAAAAATCCAAAATTAGCCAAATCCATTCATTATGGCTGGGATTCGAGGTATAAACCTAATTGCACTCGTCTAATACCTACAGTTTTTTTACTAAAAATTGGTACTCAGGTTTTCATGTAAATAAAAGTTATACTTTCATTAAATAGTTATTAACACCTCCAGGTAAACTAAGAAATTAGTTTAATTTCTAAGAAATCTATTGTTAACTGTAACGCCGGCGTGTCCGCGGTCGTGGAGGGATTAAAGAATTACAAAAATTAAAGTGAGAAAAAAGTACATTTTTTAATAGTTTTTATTAAACATAACAATTTTTTTAAATTTGTTATGTATTGAAAATAAAAAAGAACAAGTAATTGTAATTTATCCTACAATTACAAGAGTGTCAGTAAGAAACTTATAAGGTGGAACTTCTAAGTTCAAAGGAGCTGGCCCTTTTCGTGTTCTTCCAATATTGTCATAATGACTTCCATGACAAGGGCAATAGAATCCACCTGTCCAGTCTCCTGAGTTAGGCACTGGCACGCAACCTAAATGCGTACAAACACCAATGACTATTAACCATTCTGGCTTTATTGTACGTTCCTCCGGGGTTTGTGGGTCCCTTAAAGCTGATAAAGGAGTGTTCGCTTCTGCAGATATCTCTGCAACGGTTCTATTCTTTATAAAAAGAGGCTTTCCACGCCACTTGTAAGAGTTGCACGTGCCAGGGGCTATATTTTTTATGTCTATTTCGATGATGGCTAAGGCCAGAACGTCAGCCGGGGCACTCATACTTGATATAAAATGCACAAGTTCTGTTTTTAAGCCATACATTCCACAGAGAAGCCCAAAAAAACCTGCCACGTATGTATAGCCATATTTATCATCCCCAGAGTGCCAGGTAGTTTTACTGACGTCTTTAAACTTTTCTTTTCTATATGCATCAAAGTTTGGATGTACCATATCGCGGTGAAGTTTTGGATAATCTTTTTGAAAACGAATTTGTGTCCATACTATAAAATTGGATATAACTGGTAAAGAAAACATTTGATATCTTTTCCCACATGCTATAGAAAAATTATATGAGACTAGATCCGCTTCCTTCTTATTATATTTTGTCTTCTGAAAATAGATAGGTTTGGATTTATAATCTTGGAGACATGGACAAGATATTCTCCAGATTTTTCGCCCACAGTTTATTGGTACACCGCTAGTAAGTAAATTCATATTTTTTTATTAGCCTCTATTACTAGACAGATCTTTGGCATTAACATTAACGATGGATATCGATTGTGATTTCGTATAATTTTGCGCAGATGCAAAATTGTACCAATGAGGTTATCCAAAGTGGTCCGATCTATTTAGGTTTAAATGTATTGGTTAGTATCTTAACGCAGTTATCAGCGGGTTAAACAGGATAGCAGTAGTAACTCTTGATCGTGCATTTCATCAGTAAACATTTAAAATTTTATATCGGCAATTGCAACTATATTTAGCTGCTGCTCATTGCAAGACTTTTACTAGCTCGTTCTATATTCTATCTTCTAAAGATCGATAGTCTATACCTACCTTCATAAACGGTTCAGGATATGTATTATTATTACAAACTAAATATTATATATTAAAAAGTAGGAGTAATAAAGGAACAAGAAGTCTCCATAAAACGTCAATCGTAAAATAAAACGGGAACCGGATACTAACTCGTACTTGCCATGAAAGTAGGCTAGAATAACGCCTTGCAAAAGCGACTTGGTTAGAAATTATTTGTTTACGTTCACTTTAAGTTCTTATTTTAACAACAAAAAACAAAAAATATTACTTTCAATAGGCGCATAGTCATCGAGTTGCAGAAACTAACCCGAACATACCATACATACCATACTATACTTTCAATCAAAACCATAGTAAGTAGGCAGTACATGCCACTAACACCAGACACTCCTTTATACCCACAATTTTCGTCGTTTTTGTTTCTAAAATTATCTACTAGAACCCTTCTTCGTTTATATCACGCTAGTTTTATTATAGCGTGATATTTAAAAGAAGGAATATTAATTTATTTATGTAACGAATAGTACTACTTAATGTAATACTTGTGTACTATTTGGATATATAATCTATACTATAATGAAACAGTAGAGGTCGAATGTCTGTACATAGCAAAAAAATGCTAAAAACCGAGTCAAGAGGATGTAAAAAGACAAATAGAACAAATCCAGATTTTTTTCAATTAATTTGTTTCTCTGTCTGTTTGTCTGTTTGTTCGAGCTAATCTCCGAATCTATTGGACCGATTTAAATGAAATTTTGCATGGTGGTACCTTATATCCCCGGGCAACATCTTAGACACTTTTTATCCCGGAAAATTAAATAGTTCCCGTGGGATAGTTAAGAAACTATAATAACTTATACAGCTTAGTACACAGAAACTACTGATTGGATTTTAATAAAACTATACAATAATATAGTTCATACATGACAACAAATTGGCTATTTTTCATCCCGGACAATTAAAGGGTTCCCGTGGGACAGTCAAAAAACTATAGTAACTTATACAGCTTAGTACACGAAAACTACTGATTGGATTTTGATGAAACTTTACAATAATATAGGTCACACATCAGAATAACGGTTGAAATTAACAGAAACGGTTGAAACGGTTGAAATGTACGGTTCCCGTGGGATAGATGTTTTCGTTTTTTTGTAACGTATTATGTACACAACATAGACCCCAAAATAATAGTTATTAAAAAATTTGCCTGTTTGTCTGTTAGCCTGTATGTCTGTTTGTCTGTTTTTGTATGCGCGTTTCACGCGAAAAGTAATGAACCGATTTCAACGAAATTTGGTGAAGTGATAACTTAATACTCGAGTCAAAGTTTAGGATACCTTTTACTTCAAGAAAATCTTTTTTTCTCACGGGAAGATACAATAACTGAATTTATTGAGTCCTCCCTAGAAACTTTCCGCTGGCTAAGCCTTAAGACATACATACCTACATCAAAACAATATACTAAAAAACTTTTTAACAAAAAAATAAAAACCGACTTCAAACAAAAGCACTAAAAAGTGAAAAATAACTGATTGGTAGTTTTCATTTACTATACATACCTAATCAAATATTTTCGAAGTCGGTGTGCTTTGGCTAAGTAATTAAAGCCTACCTATTAAATACATACCTAATCAAATATTTTTGAAATCGGTCCCAGCCCATACAAAGCAAAGCACACCGACTTCGATAATATTTGATTAGGTATGTATAGTAAATGAAAACTACCAATCAGTTATTTTTCACTTTTTAGTGCTTTTGTTTGAAGTCGGTTTTTATTTTTTTGTTAAAAAGTTTTTATTTTTCCCTTTTTAGTGTAGACAGTAGTAGCAAAGTAAGGATTCTAACGTGTTAGGCTTGTCAAATCAAACAAAATAAGCCCAAACTCAAAGTATCTACTATTAGCCGTTGAAGAGTTCCGCCTATCCACCTTCTGGTCTTGCCATCAGATCAGGTCAACAACACCGAACCACTGTACTATCGACGGAAATAGAAATACTTGCAAAGTTTCAAGTCAATATGACAATTAGAAGTAGGTTAAATTCATCATTAGTTGTTTTTCCACCCTTAGGGGTGGTATTTTTTTTTTAAATTTAAATGGGACCAATCTGGAAGTATACCCTTTCAAACAAAACAAAAATTGTCCAAATCGGTTAATAAATGACGGAGTTCTGAGGTAACAAACATAAATAAAAAAAAAAAAAAAAACATACAGGCAAATTGAGAACCTCCTCCTTTTTGAAGTCGGTTGAAAAATTGTAGGTCTTGAAAAGTCCTACAGGAAAGTTCTGAATAGTATATGTATATCTTCTAAGCAATATTTATCTTTATCTATACCTATAATAAAACTAACTTAGTCAAATCGATGTGCGCGTTTCACGCAAAAAGTACTGAACCGATTTTAACAAAATTTTGTATAGTGATAACTTAGTACTCGGGTCAACATTTAGAATACCTTTTACGACAGGCAAATTATTCATTCCCTCGGGAAAACACAATAACTGGTTCTATCGAATTGTCCTTAGAAATTTATGTCACTTACGCTAGCTCAACCTTAAGAGATAGATCAAAACATTGTACAAGAAAATTGTAAGTCTTAAAAAGGTCGATAGAAAAGTTCTCAATAGTATATGTCTATCTCCTAAGGTACACTTGCTATAGATATTTTCATTATTGTATATTACTCTTTTATTATACGTTATTTATTCTATCTATAAATATAATAAAACTGTAGAGGTCGAATGTCTGTACATAGAAAAACAAATGCTAAAAACCGAGTCAGTTATCTTCTTACATCCCGTAAGAAGAAAAATAGAACAAATAACAGGTTACTTTTCATCCCGGAAAAATGAGCGATTTCCGTGGGATAGATCTGTTTTTGTTTGTTTGTAACGTGTTATGTACACAATATAGACCCCAAAATAATAGTTATAAAAAAATTTGCCTGTTTGCCTGTTTGTCTGTTTGTATGTTTATACGGGTTAATCTCCGAAACTGTTGAACCGATTTAAATGAGATTTTGCATGGTGGTACCTTATATTCCCGGTCAACATCTTAGATACTTTTATCCCAGAAAATTAAAAAGTTCTCATGGGATAGTTAAAAAACTATAGAATCTTATACAGCTTAGTACACAACAACTTATGCACCTAATTTATTAAAATTTAACATTTTGATACCTTATATTGCCGGTCAAACAACAGGTTACTTTTCATCCCGGAAAAATGAACGGGTCCCGTGGGAATTAATAGATCTCTATTAGTGTTATTCTAGAGGCGAACCCGAGCGAAGTGAGGGTGAACTGCTAGTTAACTATAAGAATATTGTTATATTTTTTTATAACTTAATTTACTTAATTGTTTATTCGCAATACCTATTAAGTTAAATACTTTCTACTAAACTCGTATCATTAAAATAGCAGTATATATGGGATAATTAATAACTAGACACAACATTAAAACTATTAAATACGAGTAGCTTTACCCTACTTAAACAACGATAGTTATCTTTTATCATGGAAAATATTTTAATCTAGTTGTTTCGTATGTACTTAACTCTCTTGAAATGAAATTAGCTGTTTCTACTGTTCATTAAAAGAATTATATGAGGATTGAATGTAGGCTAAAAATAAATTCAATTAGCTCTACATAGTCTTAGTCAACTCATAGATGACAAGAGAGTATTGCAACAGGCAGCTTGAACCCATAAGAGACCCTTACACATACCCGTTGGTGCCAAGGCTCTGTGACGTAAGGTGAAAGTGGAGGTCTTAACGCTACGCTGGTAACGTCTTAGTCGACGATCGCAGGCCACGGCGAACAAGTGAGTATCTTATTACCTAATAATTGCGCGTGCGATTTGTTATGTATTCAATTTATAACAGCTCTTAGGCGAGTGTGCTTGTAAAATGATGGATACTTAAAGGGATGCAAAAATAAATAACAATCTAATAGATTTTACTTCAACTACTATCCTAATATTTTTAATTTAAATGCAATTTACTTGACTGTGTAATAATTTACTCGTGCATTAAATGTGCAATTAGCACAAAGAAGCTTTATTAAGAGATTAAAATAAAATATACGTATATCTTTATCTGTTTTATCCCATTTAATCTTTGGATAGTGTGTGCCATCCCGCGAAAGTTTCTGTCATAGTGCCATTAAAATGCATGAGTAAATACGAAGCGCTCAGTTGAGACTTAGTACGAATACGAATAAAACCAGGTGTATGCTCAAATGGTCTAAATATCGTTTGCATAACTTTTCTGCAATTCATTTTGATTGAGAAATTACAAACTAATATAACAACATTATGATTTCCACTTTTAAAATGACTCTTTGGTAATTTGAACATGAATCATCTTTAGCAAAATAATCATTAAATAAATGATGTCAAAAGTGATGATCACTAAGGTATACTAATAACACAAACGCAAAGTACTTTTTGTTATATATTATATAAATAATATAAATCATATTTGCATTAAATAATTATTTGCAACTACCAAAAAGTAAAGCCATATTTCAAGAAAAATGGTTCCAGCAATGGTACAAAAAATCATAACTGAAGTAGATATTTTTTTTATTACACAAGCAGCCTTTAAGAAAAAACAGGAAACTGGAGCAGCAATGGCTCCTGATATTAGAATCATGCACATTCCCAATAAAATCCATATTCCTGCCGCTAGAGCACCTCGAGATTTTGAGGTGGCACCCAAAAACAAAAGTACATTTGCAACCAACAGCAGAAGGGACGTCAATCCTATGGACAAAAGTGTTACTTTCTTCACAGAATCATCCATTTTTGCATCTGGACTTCCAAGAAAGTATGCTGTCATAGCTTTTTCGATTAAGCCGTACAGAATAATTCCTGACAACCCAATGCCTCCAGAAGCCAATCCGAATAATGATATTAAATATGTCGCATATTTCGGCGGAAAAGTGCCAAAACATTTAATAACTTCTGGCATGGAATCCATTTCTGCTGTTTAATGTAACAATAAATAAAAACAAATCTCATATCACTTTTACATCTGTCACTAAAACAGATATACCAAATGAGAATAAACATAAATGAATAAATAAATATGTGACGAGAATAACATCAATATGACAAACTTTTTAGAAAGATAATACTGTCATGTAACGAAGAGTGTGTAACGTCATTTCACCAAAAATAATAATTAAACAGAAACGTCTAAAGCATGTCTTAAACATCCTAAGACAGTTGTCAAAACATTTCCTGAGAGGCATCGAAATTACTAGAAGTTTCGAGATTTAGACAAGAACAGTTAATTATTGTAAATTGCCGTGTGTAAGAGTTAGAGAGTAACAAAACATTCGAAATGACTAGAAAGGTTTCGAATTTTCGAATACTAGAATATTCTTTGTTTATGCATGTATAAAAGCCGGCAGTGTGTCGAGAGATTAGTTGAATTTCGAAGCTTAGTGAAAACTGGGAAGAAGTACGAAAAAGTGAAAAGTGAAGAATTAGAAAAGTGAAGTTAAGTTATAGTGGAAGTGTATCAAGTGGAGAAAATTAGTTTTCAGTGACTGAGTTTAACCAGAACTGTGTATCGTACGCACATATTGCGCGTGTTAGTGAATCTCCATAAGTCACTCTTGTTAACCGAGAGTAATAAAACATCAGTAGTGCAAAAGATGTGCTTTAATTTCCGATCCCCGAACTCGTAGAACGTAACAATATCTATATTGATTAACATGATATAAAATCTAATATTTTTTGCATAATAACAGTGTTTTTGTTTCAGGATGACAACTTTACTGTACTTTCTTCTGTGCGTATCATCTGTTATATCAATCCCTGTAGACGATCCAATTCGAATTGATTTACCTGTTTACGATCAACCTCGATCCCCCTCGAATGTAGTCATAGCTCAGCCTTTGGAACCAGAAAATCATCCAGGATCTAGTAAAACTCTCAGCTCAGCTACTGGCAACCTTATTCCCGAAAAGAATCATGATGACAGCAACGTCCTGACCAATAAATTAAATCCACATTACCCAGCAGTGAGTTAAATAATTATCTCGGGGCTGTTTTTAGGGTTCCGTACCTCAAAAGGAAAAACGGAGCCCATATAAGATCACTAGTCTGTCTGAATGTCATAAGTTTTTTTCTCAAGAACATGTAAAGTTATTAAGTTGAAATTAATTTCAAATACTCAGGCCTGTCAATCTTTTGGAGATGTAAAAAAACAAACTTCTAAGTCTATGCAATCAAAAGATACGGCCGTTTATGCCGTATGTTGTGACATTCTGATGGGAATCATAACCTATATGGTACTTCCCATTGACCTACAATCATGAAATTTGGGGAAAAGCAATATATTATAGCACAATAAAAGAGAACAATCCGAAAACCGTTTTGTAGTTACATCACATACATCCTATACATATCAATTGCCGTTCGTTAGTCTCACTAAAACTCAAAAACGGCTAGACCGATTTGAATAATATTATTTTTTTATTTGTTAGGGTTTAGTCAAGGATTTAAGTATAAAAAAACGTGTGTGTGTATACTTATGTACGCACGTAAGAAGTTATACTTCTTTGGCGTAACAGAACAAAAGTAGTTAAAGATTTCATCCCTTATGTCAGTCACAACTTTGACTCTGTTTGGAAAATGAATGATAAATTAATAAAATAAATAAAGCATATTGGGCATATATACAATCATATATTTATAGATTATAATTTAAGGAAAGAATATATTATTTTATATCAGTTGTGAGACAATAACAACGGTTACCATGGCAACAAACAGTTAACAGCTAACTTTATTATGTCGCTGTTTGGCTGTCGGTGTGTTGTAATTGTAAAAATTTTACTCATAACTTTTTCCAAGTGTCCCAAAACAAGTATAACCACAAAAATAGGGAAAACCTATAAGAACTAGTGAAAAATCGAAAAGTTCAGAAATGTTTATTTTATACTAGCGCCTCACCGTCGCGTCGCTTCGCTCAGGTTCGCCTCTAGAAAAACAAAAAAACAATCTATTCCACGGGAACCGCACATTTTTCCGGGATAAAAAGTATGTTATTCCAGACTATAATCTATTCAATTATGTCATTCTTTAACAATTTTTCATATTGCTATGAAACTTTGTTATGCGGTTGTGTACAAACCCCAAAGGTTTTAGGCATATTTTCATCAAGTACCTACTATAGAAGGGTCTAAAGTGGTAGCTTTCTCATGGACTTACCTACTTGCTTATAAAAGTATATTTAAATAACGTAGGTAAGTAGGTATATTTTGCAAAAGTATATTTTGGTCTTTTAGCAGAAGTGCTTATTCAATGCGTAAAGATGGAAAGAAGATACTTCTATGTAAAAAAAAGAATAACTTTGTACATTGTGACTACACGTTTGGTTCAGTTTGTACTTGCTTTACCAGCGGTCGCGGGTTCGAGTCCCCGAGTGATGAGCACAAATGTTTGTACTCCAGTCATATTTATTATATGTATGTACATATTTAAAGTTATATATGAGTAGTGTATCAAGTTCAACTATCTGGTATCCAAAACACAGGCCTCGTAGCTTACCACAGATGGTGCAGGCATAGATGGTTGTGTGTGTTATTGTGCCAACATACCTATTTATATTAATTTATTTAATTCATCGTATAGGTGCATAATGGGTTTTTCTAACAACAGGTCGGCTCTGTGAATACAGGTGGCGGGCTCTTTTCTAATCCTGTGACAAAAATTGAAGGCGCCTTTTTAGAAACAGAAGGATATGGGAGTAAGGTTCTTTCTGTAAAGGAAAATGCACAAAACTTTGTTGCTGGCATCTTTCAGGTTATTTAACTTTACTCCAGAAAATTCTAAAATATTTATATAAATAAAAGTATTACATACTCAGCTGACTAATAAATTCTGACCTTTCAGCCAAAACCTTTAGTCGATACGATTAGAGAAGAAGAGAAATATGGAAACAATGGAGACAAGTTTTATAGCACCGGTCGTGCCGTTGTAGGAGGTGCTGAAGGAATAGCCAAATTTTTCAATTCTATTTTGGAGGTAAGCACTAATTATAATATGGATCTCTCTCTCTTTCTCTTAATTAATTAGAGTAAGTAAAGTTTGATATTAAGCTTAATATTTTCCATAAAGATAAATAATAAAACGTAAGTAATATATTACGGTACTTTGGATCACTCGTAATCAAAACTTAAAATATTTAGAAATAAATTAATAATAATAATAGCTGCAAATTCCTTATAATTGAATAAACTGATAATTAAAATTATAAAGAAAAAATTGCAACTAACCTACCTACATATTTAAAAACAAAATCAATATTAAATAAAAACTTTTTAACAAAAAGATAAAAACCGGCTTCAAACAAAAGCACTAAAAAGTAAAAAATAACTGATTTGTAGTTTTCATTTACTATACATACCTAATCAAATATTTTCGAAGTCGGTGTGCTTTGCTTTGTATCGGCTGGCCGTTGAAGAGTTCCACCTATCCACCTTCTGGCCTTACCATTAGATCAGGTCATCAATACCGAACCGCTGTACTGTTAACGGAAATAGAAACACTTGCAAAGTTTCAAACCAATATGACAATTAGAAGGAGGTTAAATTCATCATTAGCTGTTTTCCACCCTAGGGATGGTATTTTTTTTTTTTGAAATTTAAATGGGACCAATCTGGAAGTATACCCTTTCATACAAAACAAAAATTGTCGAAATCGGTTAATAAATAGCGGAGTTCTGAGGTAACAAACAAAAAAAATACAGCCGAATTGAGAACCTCCTCCTTTTTGAAGAGAAGTCGGATGAAAATTGAGTGAATACGATATTATTTACGAGATTTTTAAATTCTGAATTTGTTTTAAATCTGTATAAAGGCTTAATATAAACTCAAAAGATCTATTTCTTGGTTCCAGGTCCCAAGCTCCATAATAAAATCCATAACAAGGACAGCTACGGAAAAGTTGAATAATTTAGGTGGAAAACTAATAGGGTTATAATTATAATTTTTTGAAATCATGTATAGAATTAATTGTTAAATTTACTAGTAAATTTTTACTGTACAATGTATTTTCTTTTAACGACGATTACCTTCTTTAGATCGATATAGGTAGTGGTAGCCCAGTGGTAACGCGCTCGCTTGGAAAACCGAGTGAAGCGGGTTCGAATCCCGGGTCTCGAATCCTGGACCTCTGATATTTTCATGTGCGAATCATATCCAACATGATAATCATTTGTCTTAACGGTGAAGGAAAACATCGTGAGGAAACCTGCATATCTGAAAGAAGCTAGCAAGTTTTCAAAAGATATTTGAAGTCCGCCAACCCGCACTTGGCCAGCGTGGTGGTGGACTATGGTCTGATTCTCCCCGTACTGAAGGGAGGCCCGTGCCCAGCAGTGGGACATTAAAAAGGGCTGAATACATAGTCCTTTTAAACAAAAAAATATGTGTATGTATGTAAAATGTGTGTATGTATATCTTACAAAATTCGTGTGACTGAGTTTAAATTTCACAATATCATTTATTGCTAAGTTCGTGAAAGACTATTTGACGTAGTAAATAATTAGTGTTTCTTGAGTGAATACTCAGTTCGAATAACTTTTATGAGAACTGGGTAGAGGGTTAGATCGGTCAGACATATCACTGTTTCAGTAAACATCGGCGTTTTTGAGTTTCGATTGTAGTTTCAACAGAAAACTTGACAGCTACAAACGTAATCCAAAACTACATCATGAGCATTCCTTTGGCTATGTGTGGGATAGATGAAGCATAGGTATGTTTTTTTCAGATTCATTAAATACATACCTACTTATAACAATGTCAAACAAACCTAATACATTATCTTAGAGAAACATAACAAACATATAAAATAAAAAAATTAATATTATAAAATATTTTTTAAAACAAGCGTTTATTTAAATGCTCTTAGGAGAAGAAAATAAACTGTAAATTAAATCAAACCCAACAATTTATTACATGACACAATTTATATGATATAAAAGCTTGTCGCGAGATTTACCTATTTTAAATGTACCTACATATTGTTTATCTACACAGGTAAATCTCGCGACAAGCTCATATAAATTGTGTAATGTAATAAATTGTTGGGTTTGATTTAATTTAAAGTTTAAATAAAAGCTTGTTTTTAAAAGTATTTTTTTACTATTGATTTATTTTTTAGTTTTTATTTTATTCGTATTCTTCTCAGCAAACCCTGTCATTTGATATCCATATCATGGGGGTGTATAATAAAATGCTTGTCCGCTACCTTTAGGAATCCGCCATATTGGATTTAGAGTGACGTCACTTTATTTTTCGAGTTATTATCACAGCAAGCCCTTTCATTTGATACCCTTAATGTAGGAGGGGGTTCAAGGGTGGATGATGCGCAATACATGGCCTGGGTTCAAGAGCAGTCACTTAGCCTCTCTTCACCAATTCCACTCCCAGCCTACTCGCGGCGAACCCTGTTACGTCGAGCAACCTATCATCGAGATAGCGGTAATCAACCCCTATGGAGATATAGGTCGACAAGCAGCTGGGTGACAGGGTGTCCGGACCTAATAGATCACTCGGTCTGGATGAAGGGCGCTGGCAGCAGGGCGTTCCTGATAAAAACATAACATCACTGCGGTGCAGAAGGCAAGGGGAAACCACTGCACTATTCTCCCACGAAACTTGTCATGACATATGTTTTATACTGAGAGGACGTTGTCATGCGATCCGGCTACCACCCGGCGCCATGTCGATTCCAGGTCGCATGGTGTGAAGTATGCTACTGGTTCCACTGAAGTGACTCATCAGGCTCAGTGTGTAAAGCATGCTACTGGTGACATCAACACATCGTCTCAATTCACACCAACTACAGCTAAACACCCTCAACTTCGCAAGAAGATTAGGTTTGGGACATGGAATGTCAGGGGTATACTGGAACCAGGGAAAGTGGATATTATAGGTAAAGAACAACTGCACTACCAACTGGAAGTTCTTGGAATAACTGAAACCCACAAGAGAGGGTCAGGCTTTTACACTATCCCATCAGGCCACACTATATATTTTTCCGGGCCGGAAAATGAAAGCAGAAATGGAGTTGCTATTTGTGTATTACCTTACATCAATCAATCTGTGCTGGGATACCACCCAGTGAGTGATCGGATAATCACCAAGAAAGTTAACACAAAACCATGTCGTCCAAATCTGGTGGTTGTATATGCCCCAACATCGGGGTCAACAGAAGAGATTCAGGACTTCTACAGAATGTTGAAAGAATTACCTTAAAGTTACCATCTCGTCCGAAACCGTAATTACAAACAAAATTCCGTTTACTAAAATTTATGAAAACTGGTTAGCATCAATCGAGCATTTATATTTTGATTTCGCCGACGAACCTCATTATGGGATCAGGGGCAAGGGACTGTGATAGTCTTTGTCACTAAAACTTATAGCGGAATCCTATCACTATGGTAACATGGCACCTTGCACACATGACTTTCAAATTTCAACATACAGCAGTGTCATTATTTTCATATTAGTAATTCAAATCCTATTAGTATGAATACTGCAGGCGCATTGACATTCTGTAATTTATTTTCAACTAGCGGCTCACTCTCGCTTCGCTCGGGTTCGCCTCTAAAAAAACACTAATAGAGATCTATTAGTTTCGACGGGAACCGTTCATTTTTCCCGGACGAAAAGTAACCTGTTGTTTGACCGGCAACATAAGGTATCAGGCTGTTAAATTTTACTAAATTAGGTGCATAGCTTATATAAGTTATTATAGTTTTTTAACTATCCCACGGGAACTATTTAATTTTCCGGGATAAAAAGTATCTAAGATGTTGCCTGGGAATATAAGGTACCACCATGCAAAATTTCATGTAAATCGGTCCAATAGATTCGGAGATTAGCCCGTACAAACAGACAAAGAAACAAAAAATTTGAAAAAAAATCTGGATTTATTTTGTCTTCTTACATCCCTCTGACTCGGATTTTAGCATTTTTTTGCTATGTACAGACATTCAACCTCTACTGTTTTATTATAGTATAGATAAGTTACTATGGAGGCGCCGACCGTAGTTTGGTCTGGAGTGAAGCAAATTTTCAAGAAGGATAAATAAATCTATACTATAATAAAGAAACAGAGTTTGCTTGAACAAAGCTAATCTCAAGAACTACTAATCCGATTTGAAAATTCTGTTTGCATTAGATAGCCCGTTTATTGTGGATATAGGCTATAGGTATACATCATAGTCTATTCCATACTAACCGTTAAAACGTGCCTAGTTCTTATATAAATAGGCAAACACAAAAGAGTTTGTTGACCTGTACCTTATTCTCCTATGTTTGCCAACCGATTTCTTTTTTTTATTAAATAGTTATTCACGATCTTTAGTGATAAAAGGTTATGGTGTACTCTCTTAAAAATAAAAATAAACTAAAAAAATTCAAGCTACAAAGTACATTAAAATAAACGTAAATATTTTTCAGGGTTGTTTATTTAAATTTAATTCACAATCAAACATATATTATAACATTACTAAAACATAGGGTTTATTCTAATTATAATATGACCCTACTTGATAAATGTTGTTAACCACTTTTCCTATACGAAAATATAATTAAATACTTATTTTTATTTACAGAGAACAAAGGCAAGGGCAAATTATACAACAATAATGCATATTTCTATGTAATACATACAGGTGTCAAACAAGAGATCTTGTTATTAGACACTTGGTTTATAAATAAAGAGGTTTATTAAATGAAAACAGTACTAGTATTGGCATTTGTGACTTAATCATATAAAATCAAAAGTAAAACCTTGAATTTTTTTTATACCACACATTTAAAAGTTGTGACAAAACTACATACTATTTAATTAAGAAAAAAGATACTTAAAATAGTATTCTAATATTAGAAACCTCGCTATAACACACCAAAATCGGTACTGTTCATCATTTAATTAACTTGTGAATACTGAAAAGTAACATATGTACAGCAATACAGTAATATAAAACATTATAAAGAATCAGTGTACAACCAGCCTTCGCCTAACAACGTGATAGATTAAATGTTATTTTAAACCCAAATTTGTGTTAAATCTGACATTCTGTAATATCATAAAACACTATCAAATCCATATAAAATGAAATGATTTCAACATGGCTTAGAAATATAATTTGATACTTACAAAAATGCATATAAATCAGTACCGTGTGTTTTAAAACTTGTGTTTATATACATCACACACATACTAACTGACTCAATAATGTTTATATATATATATATATATATATATATATATATATGAAGTAAATATGATATCGTATTTCTGTAATTAAAGCTGTTTTTACATTGCTCCAGGAAAAAATATTAGGATTTGTCATGTGTGATCTATCATCAATTCCAAAGTAATTGAAATGTATTCTATTTTTCTAGAAATTTCATTTATAAGACATATGTAAACCAGTTCATAGGAAACACCAAGATTCACATCGAAACTAACATAATAATTATATTAATATTATTATATTATTATTATGTGTATATCGTTAATATTTAAAACATTTATAGAACTTTTAATTACACATTAATTTTCTTTAAATATCTGTATATTATATCCCAGTGAGTTACTTACTATTTTAATGTCATATCAAATTAAATCACACAAGGCATAACATATACAATTTATATCAGCCGCTAATTTACAGAAACGTTTTTTAAAACAATAACTATTAATTAATAAATAAAAATAAAGCGACAATCTCCTATTTATCAAAAGAATATATCTCGCATGTATTTTGAAAACCGCAATACATATATTAATTTTACATTACATATATGAATTAACATACAGAGAATATAATTATTTTAATTCTATTAATAATAAATGAATTACTAGATGCATTAAAATTTAAAGTACTTTAAGCAATTCATTTATGATACGATTATATATATTTTAAAAATATATATTTACATATTTACATTATTCTCATATGTATAAGTAAAACATGCAAAAGCATTTAAATTTGTTCCAATAAAAATAATTATTATTTCATTTAATATTGTCATGATAAAACATATTAGTGAACTAAGAACGTATCGAGATTAATAACCTGCGTTTAAAAACGCCAAACCATGGGAAATAAGTAAAAAAAAAAAAATAACAATTAATAAAACAAATTAATAATTTTAGTAATAATTTTAGTAACCATTACCATGCATATGACATATATGTAATATACATAGTACGCAACAAATATAATAAATAATATAAATAATTTGCTTTGTCATAAGTTTGAATATTATCAGTCCCAAATCTAAAATACAATAATAGCTTTCATTTATTAATAATTATTTGTAATAATTATTAAAAATACAGATATAAAAATATTTGAAACCATTGAATTTCAATGTTTGGATTATGTTAGTACGATAGACATTTCAAATATATTAAGTGAAATTGCTTATGTTATGTCTATAATTAAACCAAATGTACTGTTTGAAAATGGGTTTAAAAATGTTGGTGTATAATTATATTAATGCAAATTTATTAATGCTGAAATACAAATTAGGTATTTTTTTCACAACTACGTATTAACATATCAAATAGAATCACTTTTTAAGCAATAATTTATGATAATTATTAATAAAAGCACGCGCATGCAAATGTGTATATATAATATTTAAATATATATATATATATATATATATATATATATATATATATATATATATATATATATATATATATATATATATATATATATATATATATATATATAACATCATTTCTAACAGACCATCACATTGAATAAAGCATTATAATTGCATTTCATATGCCGCTGTAACATTTAGTCTTCGATTTATACATTATACGTCATTCAAGCTATACACCAAATGTTAATTCAAGAGCCTTCGCGATCTTAAGGCTTACTAAATACGCGAATAATACGTCGTTATAAGCTACAACCAACACAAATATATTCAATTATGACGTCACCAATATACCAACACTATCATATATCATATAAAGATAAATAGTACGACAATAGAATGATACGAACGACGTGGACGTGCGGACTTCGAAGACAATATAGCTTTTACTCATTATCGACGTAGTCCAGTACCGAAAAGTCGATGTACTTGTCCGACCTTAACCGTCATGGACGATTGAGGCATATCTTCCTAACACTTTCGACATATTGTTTGTTATGGGACTGTACGAGTTCTTGAATTTTAGGTGGCAATTCGTTCATGGAGGGCGCAGTGCTCTCTTCGATGTCAGTGCGTCTGTAAAACAGTACGTAGGGTGTGCTGGAGCGGTTGAGCCCGTCAAGGTGGTTTTCATCAGAGCATGTGACTTCATCATCATTATATTTGTGCCATTGGTCGTTGTCTTTGGCTAGAGTGTAGTAATGGCCAGAGTCTAGGGTGGTGCCTGCGTGTATGACTGCTGCAAACAAGTTGTACACCGCGTGCACGGCTTGAGCTCGTACAGTGGGCAGGGTCACCGTGTGGTTGTGGTAGACCGTGTGCATTAGCTTCGTTTGCACTTGCAGCTTGGAATCAAACCTGTTGTAGATAGGTATACATTACACTTTATGATGCTTTAATATTTAATATTAATTATATAATAAAAAATGTACGTTTTAACGTTTTAATCTTTTTGAGCAGAACCCTAATTCTTTTTCTAAAATAAAAGTAGCCTATGTTACTCTCTATAACATCAGCTATCTTCCAGTGAAAGTCCCGTCAAAATCAGTCCAGCCGTTTCAGAGATTAACCGGAACAAACAGACAGACAAAAATTTTAAAAATTGTGTTTTTCTTACTGTAAGTACCGTATATAATTTCATATGCATTTAGTAAAACGCTGATATTTTGACATTACAAACAGACACTTCAATTTTATTTATCTGTATAAAATAGTGTATGATGGGTTTATGATCGTGATAATGATATTTGTCACATTCTTTATTTTCTACTGTTTTAGCTACTGATGTTCATATATAAATAATATATCGGAACACATGAATATATTCTTATACCATAACTTTTAAAAATAATAATCCATACTTTATATTATAAATGTGAAAGTGTGTTTGTTTGTTTGTTTATTTGTTTGTCTGTCTTTCTTTCACGTTGAAACGGAGTGACAGATAGGCGTGATTTTTTGTGTGGAGGTAGTTGGAGGGCTGGAGAGTGACGTAGGCTACTTTTCACCGCGGGAGATTATCTCATTTCCACGAGAAAACATGTTATAATTCTACCCAAAAAAACATGTATGGTGAGATTTACTTGAAACTCCTTTAATACAATTAAATAAATACATGTTTTAGCATTATTCGAAATTCATTCCATAAAACAGTAAAAAATAGGGGATGAAAGTTAGTATGAAACCTACCTTTTTCGAGTATTTTTTGCAGGTTTTGCGCGAGAGAAGCTGCGGGTTCTGCTAGTTGATAAATAAATCATATATGAACAAATAAATACAACCTTGCAGTTGATAGCAGATAATATAAAACTTTTCAAAGCCAATCTAAACACTACTTACTTGAAATTCTTGAGTACGAGTATGAGATACTTGGGTGTAGTTTCTATGAGGACGCTTCTCTCAGCGTCTTGCAAGCCACCGCAATCGCGGCATTCATACTTGTTGTCCCCGGAGAGACTTTCTTTAGAGCAGTAATATTCTAGAAGGCTTTGCACGCTGTGTTTCCGGCCCTCAGGTTTCTCTGGGAAGGCAAGCTGTAGGTCACGAAACACGTCACGTGATAGCGAGGAAGCGTGACAGACGGTGCACTCTACGCGTGTAAGTAGTACACCACCAAACATGCTATCGATGAAGGAGTCGCGACGTAAAAAGGAAGCCTCGCTTATACGAAAACGTTTTTTGGGTGGCGACATTGTGTCGTTCTCTGGGGACATCCGTTTCTGACCGCTTGAGCTTGATCCTGAAATCCATACTAATATTATATATTATATAAATCTGAAAGTGTGTTTGTGTAACTTTTTACCGCGGGAGATTATTTCATTCCCACGGGAAAACGCGTTATAATACTACCTAAAAACTTATGATCAGAATTAACTGAAACTTGGTATTAATGCTCTTCAATACAATTAAATATTTTTCGAAATTCATCCCATAAGAGTGTAAAATAGAAGATGAAAGTTTGTATAAAACCTACTTTTCAACCGACTTCAAAAAGGAGGAGGTTCTTAATTCGACTGTATGTTTTTTTTTATGTTTGTTACCTCAGAACTCCGTCATTTATTAACCGATTTGGACAATTTTTGTTTTGTTTGAAAGGGTATACTTCCAGATTGGTCCCATTTAAATTTCAAAAAAAAATACCACCCCTTAGGGTGGAAAAATAGCTAATGATGAATTTAACCTACTTCTAATTGTCATATTGACTTGAAACTTTGCAAGTATTTCTATTTCCGTTGATAGTACAGTGGTTCGGTGTTGTTGACCTGATCTGATGGCAAGACCAGAAGGTGGATAGGTGGAACTCTTCAACGGCTAATAGCAGATATTTTGAGTTTGGGTTTATTTTGTTTGATTTGACAAGCCTAACACGTTAGAATCCTTACTTTGCTACTACTGTCTACACTAAAAAGGGAAAAATAAAAACTTTTTAACAAAATAATAAAAACCGACTTCAAACAAAAGCACTAAAAAGTAAAAAATAACTGATTGGTAGTTTTCATTTACTATACATACCTAATCAAATATTTTCGAAATCGGTGCCAGCCCATACAAGCAAAGCACACCGACTTCGAAAATATTTGATTAGGTATGTATAGTAAATGAAAACTACCAATCAGTTATTTTTTACTTTTTAGTGCTTTTGTTTGAAGTCGGTTTTTATTTTTTTGTTAAAAAGAGGTTTTTTAGATTTATTTTTATATTTATAGCGAGAGTGAAGCCGCGGGTTCTGCTGGTATTATATATAGAGTTAAGTATTGGCAACTACATAGTATTTTGGTCCATTTTAACTTAACTGGCAGTCAAGGGCTATTTGAAACGCCTACTTACATTGGTCGGTATGGGACTTTTGCTTACACTTTAATAAATATTATAAAAAAATTATTAGATTTTTATGAAAATAATATAACTCGTATATTAGACAATTCGAAAACTTTAACATTTTAGCAATTAAAAAAATATATTGAGTTTCTACCTGCGGCGCTGCTTCCTGGCCTGGGTGAAAGAGAACGACGGCTTTGACTCGACTCTGAATGATCGTCACTGAAAAAGTAAAACAAAAAAGACATATTATAAAACTTAAAATGTTTAATCCCCGGTCTTTACGTAATATTCTTGGTCATATGTAAAAATATGGTGTTCAATCAAAGCTAAATAGTATAATGGATATTTTTATTGTTTAAGAAATGTTTAATACCTGGCGTGTGATGAGGAATGTTGTTGCACATGCGGGTGGATCATGCGCAGGCGACTAGCGCCGCTTAGTACCGCCGGCCTCGTGTAATCGAAGTTGCGGTCCGAGCAATGTTCGTACGACTGCAGAAGTTCGAATAAATATCTGCAAGCGGATATGTTATTATTACTTATCTGTATTTTAATTTAGAATACTTATCTAGGATATTCTACGGTTCTTACGGTGCCACGATTAGAAGACGGATTTGTATAGATTCTTATTTTTCAAAATTATATCGAATTCCGTCAAAAAAATACATTTTTAGATATTTCAATATCGATACTTGAAAACTAAGCGAGATATCAAAAAAATATATATTTACTTTTCGTGTTATTTTACCGAAATCTAAATATTGTACAAATCCCCCATCAAATTGTGGCGCCGTAAGAACCGTCCATCTTGCCACTATCTAGTTTGACATAAATATGAACCTTTGACAAAAAAGTCTAGTTTTTAAATTAAATAACTGAGTTTTTAAATACAATATGATATGTATGTACGTGTTAATATATCCAGAAGTGAAGTCTATCGGTGCAAAAGTACAAAAAATTGAATTTGTGACCACTCTTATAATTCGAAATCTCGATCGAAATCGGTGCCAATATCAAATATTCATTTCTTTCCTAGAAAGAAAATATGTCAGAAAAATGTATACCGCATAATTGACTCAGATACTACAATGGGTGGTATCAGTATCACGGGTTAATTGTGTAGGTACATGGACTACCTAGACAAGCTTGTTCACAATCATGACAGACACTGGTTAAAGCTCTTTTGTTACGCGTAATAATTTTATAGGGATGCACATGCAAGAAATGACGCCATCACGTTTGTCGTTTGATACGAAAGAAAAGCTGCATTGTGGCTTACATTCAATGCCTTTCTACATGCTTATTACTATAAATATAAATAAATTCAAATAAGTATTTCGTTTTAAGGTACCAATGATTTTTAAATTTCCATAATAGCTATGGACCATTAGCGATGTCAATCGTACTGACATCTTGCAACGATATTATGTTTGATTTTCTTACAACCACGAACAGCTACTTTCGGTATTTACGCATCGACCTTTGTAATTTAAAACATCTGAGTCGTGATTCCATAAATAAATTCCAGCTTCCCCCGCCCGGCACCCGCGCATGTGCTCTGATGCAATTATGCATTATTGATCTATAGCATTGTTTTGAGTACTTTATATTTTTTTACTCGCTAGGCTAATATTATAACTAGTCTTTAAGCTTATCGGAAAGAAAGCAAGAATTAAATAATAAAATTATGTTTTACTAGACACTAAGTATTCTACCGCTTAGCTTAATTTTACAAATATAATATTAAAACGAATACGGCTACGATAAAATGTATTTTGATAATTATAATTATTATCCTCTGCACATACTATACACATACTTTATCGGTGCTCCTGTTATAGATTTATTGTAAATCATTGTTTTACCCGGACAATAGGGGGCTATCGTAATATAGTAAACGGATGACATCCCTTCCAGTATAGCTGAAAGTGATTTTCTTTGCGTGGTAAGGAACTACTTGTTTTGCTCCATATCATATTCGATGAAACATTGTATTTATAATAATAACGAGTTACTAAATTCGTAATGACTCAGGCAAGTACCCCCACTAATTAATTACCTATCTACCCATTCCGCGAATTTATAAAACGTGCCCTTGTATTATTGATGTCTATGAATATAATATGATATATGGTCTTAGAAGTTTTTATAGTGTTGTTGTAATTTTCACAATTTTCCAACAATTTGTTTGGCACAAGTTTAGAATTGGGGACCCGGCCCCTGGTGGAGTGGGTGGTATTTCTGGATAGGGGACGTGATAGGGAGTCCAAATGTTTTATTAAATATTTTAAGAAAACAAAAGAGTCAAAAGTTATTGAGACTTAAAGTTACAACATTTCCCTACATTTTCATATACATACTTCTTTACCACCATTCGGAGTGGGTGGTATTTTTAGATAGGGGAGGTGACAGAGAGTCAAAATATATTAAAAATATTTGGAGGAAACGTACGAGTAAAAAGTTATTGAGACTTAAAGTTATAACATATCTAACACATTTCCATACATTTCTTTACTTAAATAAGTGATTACAACAGATAAACATACCTTTAACGAATAGTACGCATCCTTTTTTTATGTACAATACATATTTTCACAACAATTAATGCTTTATTGTATTTAATATTTTAATAATTTCACAACAACACAAACAAAATGATCTTACATTTTGACAAAAGCAAAACTGTCACTTTGTTTTACATTACCGCTTAAATGACAACAGATTATATTTGATTATTTTTGCTATTTCTGTTGGTAATATTAATAAAAAAATAAATAGAAAAATATTATTTTCACTTCATAAATACATTTATGACTTTTTATCTGATTTATGTAAAATATATTGTTTTAAAATTGTACATTTAGTAAAAAAAAATCTTTTTTTTATCCGTGAATATTTTTTTATTTATTATTCGTCATATCTTGGTTAGGTTAGGTTAGAACAGTTAAGATTATTTATTTATTATTCGTCATATCTTGGTTAGGTTAGGTTAGAACAGTTAAGATTATTTATTTATTATTCGTCATATCTTGGTTAGGTTAGAACAGTTACCACAGTAGTAACAGTTGCCATAAATGACTAGAAAACTAGAAAATTCGAATTTCACGCAAAGTACAAATAAAGACAATCATCTGGAGATCATTTTCACAATTGAAAGTGACGTTTTGACATTTCCAAGTGTCTAAATGGTAGTAATGTCAAAATAATGTATGGAAATGTTGTAACTTTAAGTCTCAATAACTTTTGACTCTTTTGTTTTAAAAAAATATTTAATAAAACATTTGGACTCCCTATCACGTCCCCTATCCAGAAATACCACCCACTCCGCCAGGGGCCGAGTCTCCAAAACGAAACTGCAGCCATTTGTTTATATGGTTTCTTGTTTCGTGACAAAGTTATTGAGTTTACTAAAACTTTAAATTTGAAGGTCAATTACATGTTGCGACACTAAGAGTACGGCCCTGAGAAAAAACTTATAAGAACCAAATGGTCCATGGTGACCAAGTTGATCGAAATACTAAGGTAGACAGGCGCACAACACTAATACTGCAATAATAGTACTCAATTATCATAAAAATATATGATTAACTGTCATTTAAGTTTAAATTAATCAAAATAGATATAACTGTTCGGTTATTTGACTTCTATTACGTATAATTAGAATTAATCTGATAATTAATTAAATATCAGATTAATTCTAATTAGAATTAATCCGATAATTCATTAATTATCAGATTAATTCTAATTATACGTAATAGTAATCTGTAAAAACAAAATTCTTTATTTAAGTATGCCTTGATATCTGGGTCTTTCCCTTATGACGGTGTATCTATCCTTAACTTTTGTTTGCTCTTGTTTCTTTACCAATTAGCATAAAATATCGCGTTGTATGGAAAAAAATTATGCTTTTATCTGATTTACAATTAATTTTACAAACACACGAATAAATTATGTTTATAGATAAATAAACTTGAAGTGTCTATTTGTAATGTCAAAATAACAGCGTTTTACTAAATGTATATGAAATTATATATGGTATTTATAAGAAAAACAGAAGTTTTTAAAATTTTTGTCTGTCTGTTTATTCCGGCTAATCACCGAAACGGCTGAGCTGACTTAGACGGGACTTTCACTAGCGGGTAGTTGATGTATGTGATAGGAGTAACTTAGGCTACTTTTATTTCAGTAAAAGAATTAGGGTTCCGCTCAAAAAAATCAAAATGTACCAAAGGACAAACCCGAGCGAAGCAAGGGTGAGTCGCTAGTTGTTTTATAAATTCATATCGTTTTAAACATTTATTATTAGACAATTGCTATAAATTGTGTCCTGATTGTGATTGGCAAAGTATATAAATCTTTCATATATTGTGATAACATCATGTTGAAATATATTAAAAGCGAATTATATTGACCACAGAAAAATATTAATTTATATTATATAATATATTAAATAATGTAAGTAATAATCGTGGATACGTCGGCGTGTCAATTAACAATTAATTTCCCAGATTTCGCACGAAGGCGTTATTGAAGTAACAGATGCTTGCTACTTGAGAGTATGAAAACAATAACTAATAAAACTAATTATATATTTTATCTTTAGTAGATCATAAAGTATCTGTTTTTGCGTCCGACTTTTTCACAAATTTTTGTTGTAAAGGTACGGAGTACGTTACCAGAAGTGATCGATCGCAATAGATCAGAAATGATCGAAGTTATATTTTATAGCCGTAACAAAGAAATACCAGGAGTTATCCGAAAATACCTATATGCAATTTATCTATTTTTTTAGTTCATAAGCCATGGTGTGGGAGCATTATTTTAGTCAACTGAATCATAATTGAATGTTAATACGAACTTTCGTGTCTGTGCCGTTGATTGCTAAGAAGATCTCTCATACCCTGGATGCAGCAGTAGTCATGGTAAATATTAGAACGGGCTATAATTATTGAACGCGTCTATAAAAATTCGAGTCTGTACTATTAACTATTGACCATTTGCTATAATACTAAGATTATTTTTTAAACATATTCAATATTTTTGATTGTGTTATCTATAACAAGTATAAAATTTTTTTTTTGATATTTGTCTTTCGGACTATGTCTTGAACATTTGACACAAGAGATAAAGTTTTCAACGAATGACCCATGACACAATTATTATCTTATTACAATATCAGGGTTTCATAATATTATTATTCAATTCACATTGAACTATTAGTAATGCGCTTCCTTAAAAAACCAAGTGAAGAGAATTCTCGGGAGAACTCGTCTCGTAATTTTCTTGTGAGGATAATACTGTGTAGGAAAACATCGTAAACAATTTAACTAGATTTCTAAAGACACGAAAAGTCGACCCAAACTTGGCCAGCGTGGTGAACTACGGCATCTTCCTCCTCACATTAAGGCGAAAGCAGCCTTAGGATGTCAAAGGGGCCGAGTTATTATTATATTACAGCAAGATTAAGAGGCGGATAACGAGTGGGTTGAGATGTGCCCTAGAAACTAAATAGATCGTGTTATAAACTATAACTTAAATCTCATTCCTATTCTAAATCATATACGAGTTTGCATATTAATTTTAAATAGAAGAGAGCAACGTAAATAAACTCCAAAGCAAGTAATTTCAAATACCGAGAAGAGACTCGCACTAAATGAAAGTTCCTATTTGAAAGCCATTTTCTTGTTTATCTTATTAGCAGCTCGTTCAGCTCTAAAGTTTAATCCAATATCCTTTGTTAAGGATCTACAAGTAGTACTAGTTCAAGTTTCATTTGAGCAATCCTGTTTTGCACTTTGCATACCTATTCGATGGGTAATAATAGTTTGTGTCAGTTGAATATTTATTACATAAAACTAGACTTTTACTTTGATGTATTTTATCTTACTAAATATTCATTTATATATATATATATATATATATATATATATATATATATATATATATCTTGTATTATTATGACCATTATAATAATACCTAACGGAACCATCTAATATTCAGAGAGAACAATTTCTTACTACCCGACTATGGTGAAGCCCAAAGGAGGATTATGTGTGTGACCTGTATGTACATATGTAGGTATGTACGTATACGTACGTATCTTTGTATGTATACATCATGCATGTATGTCCAACCCTATGTTCCCTCGTAGTTACTAAAAGGCTGATTTTGAAGAGTCATACGTCGTTAGATTCGTCTTGATAACGCGAGTGTCATAAATGGTATATTATGTAACATAAAAACTTCAAATAAAAAATTTCAAAAATCTACATTAAAGAGTAATGTAGGATATTATTAATAGCCGTCGTGCGTAACCTACGTTGAAGACTGTACATATAAAGTAGTATGTGCCAGTAGCTTTGTTGTTAATTAATGTGCATTCTACAACACAGGTAGAAGATTCTATAGTAATAATAGTTATTAAATATCTTAAATGAAATAAATCGAGTCATTTTACATTTACAATATACTTAAATCACTTACATTAGCAGAACTGTTCTCTAAATAGATTTTTTTCTATTTCTATTTTCATTGAAAGAAACATTTAATATAATATGACGATACGTTTGGCTTAGTTTGTAGTGACCCTACTTACTACCCTACATGCTGTGCCAGCGGTCGCGGGTTCGAGTCCCGCTGGGAGCATTCCTTTGTTTGATGGGCCCGAATGTTTGTACTTCAGTCATGATTGTTTATATTTATAATATGTATATATTTGAAGTTATATATGTATAGTACATTAACTATCTGTTATCCATAGCACAGGCCTCGTAGCTTACCATGGAACTAGATGGGGCTGTGTAAATGTCCCAACATATTCATTATTATTATTATTATATCTAAAATTTTATCAAGATCAGTTCAGGTGTTTGGCCATGTACATGTTATAATGTTATATGCATATAGGTACATATAGCCTAACACAGTAGCGCATATTTTATAATATAAATGACGATTTAAGATATTAAGATAAGTTACTCTATATAAACCGGTACAATAAAAATGATTTATTTATAAAGTTCAATAATAGAATCCTGTATTGATTTTATAATAGACCCGTTATAAAGGCTTCCGTTTCTTGGTATCAAGTAAGTCCTTAATAATTCTTCAACTAAGAGTATTATACTCTCGGATACCTAACAAGAATTTTTCCTGAGATATTACTTGCGTTAGAAATATTTTCATTGTTATCAATTTACCTATCTATGATATATATCCCCAGTACCAACGTGTTTTTTTATACATTATGCAATAATTTTACACTTATTAATAAAAAATTAAGTGTAGAATTTTACGTGTTATTTTGCAAATGTTCAAATACAACATAAATATGTATATGTTAAATAGTAAAAAGAGAACTTCGAGGAACTTTTGATACGATGAGGACAGAACCCGAAATATGCGTAACATTTTGTAGAAACACCTGTAGGTATTCTATTCCAAACATACATTTGCAACGATCGTTGAACGCTGGAACTTGTCGAGTAATTTGTTAACTTGTTGACTATTGAAATAGTTCAGTTATTTTTTAAATTGCGAATAGAAATGTTGAAAAATTTGTAACGTAGCTTTTTGAAAAATAATTGAGCTGAATATAGCTGTTGTAGTCAACTATTTATAAATGCCCAAAAATGTTTTCGGTTCGGTTATGACGGTTTTTACGAACTGTCTCACGCGTAGACTCGATGCTTGGATGGGATGGCCTCCGAGGTTTATGCGGCACAGACACGCACACGACACATCCTGGTAAAATGTCAACCTTACAATGAAAAGTTTTCTTTGGCTTTTATTTACACTTTCAAAAATATAAAGATATGATGACGTGCTGGGGTTGCCTGGTGATTACCATATTTAGAATGCCATACATGGAATACCGAAACTGGGACGGTTTACGAGCTCGTTGACCATCACCTTGCATTAATATGCGTAGCAGAATAAAGTAATTTGCCGAAAATTGTACATTTATATTTATAAATTATATTTTGGAACTGAAAAAACCCCTTGAAAGTTTTTCCTTTAAGCTTTGCCTAATTTGAAATATTGTTGGTGGCTGGGGTAAACTTCGTTCAGTGATAGAATTTGTTTCTTAATTAATAGCAAGATAAAAATAATATGTAAATGTCACTGTAATGAGGCAGTTCGAGTGGTGTTTAAATAGTAAATCGTTTTAAGCCGTGAACATACTGATAATTTTTAAATTACCTTTATCTACGAGTATATATAGCTTTTTTTTAAGAGGTATTGTCTATAAACGTTAAGTTTTTCTATACTAGCAGTATAAATAACTCATAATCTCTCTAAGGCTATAATGAAAATATATCAGGCTAATTATACGGGATAAAACATATTTTGTACGTATAAATGCGTTACGCGCTTTGACCAAAGTGCAACTAAACCATTGAACCACAAGACCACTTACTTATAAAAAAAATAAAATTTTATTTTGTCTTAACTTCCAAAACATGAAACATTCATAAAATATAGCGAGGCATAAAAATGCTACACTCAAATAGATTATCAATATCAGATTCGCGACATCTTTTTACTCTAAAGAAAGTTCGGCACATTACCAAACACCACCAGCAAATTAAATATGATATACCTATAAGTGTAAAGTTACTTACCCCAAAAACTCGGAACTGTCGTGTTGGTTGTCTCTGGTGAAGAAGGGTGGTTTGACGACACTGAAAAAGTCATCCGGGTTCAGTTTCGTGGAGATCGAGTGCATCATTTTAGCGAAGAGGACACTCATCTTCGCCCAATATGGAACTGCCGTCATTCTCAACACTACGTGATTGCTGAACCTAAAGATAAAATAAAATTAATAATTACCTAGTTCCTTTGAACAATTACTAGACGGTTATTATTATTCTTAAAATTTATATATAACAACCTTTGTTGTGTAACAGTTTAAAGAGTGTAGGAGGGAAATGTTAAGTACAAACAAAGCCCAACGAGTTCTGATTTATTAATCAAAGACACACTGAAAATTAAAGTAATATAGTAACAATTTATAGGCGCCGGAGACTTACATGTGTGCGGAAACACAACACGTGTAACGTAATTGGCATAGTTTTAATATTATTTGACCTATTGTGCGATGTTCCGTACACCACCTTAGGATACATCCTATTCATTAACGAAAATAATAATAATTTAACATTAAAAAACTTGTTAAAATAAGAAACAGAAAATCTTATACCAGAATTGAGTAAAAAAAGAATCTGTTCTAATTGTACTAATGTATTAAAATCATATGAAAAGATTGAGCTAAACAAAATAGATGTCCAATGAAAATCTCTTATTAAAAAGCAGCTTAGTCTCTTCCCAATACATTAGCTAATCTGGGTTTTGCTTTGCACAAAAGGTATTGAACGCGTTATGTCCATCATATTATTCTTTAGCAGTAGCAATTTATAGTTCTATTGTAACCTGGTATGATCAAATTTATTTCTTTATATTTTTTCAATATTCAGTTTCTATTCAATTTTAAAATTGTCGTATTTTTTAAAGTTTGAATCTTAGTATTTAAAATAATAATTTCACATTTGATAATTCGCAAGTAAAATTAAGTCGATTATAACTTTCGCTTCAGCAAATTTATTACAATGTAATATTTTCGAAAAAGGCCGTAGGTTCGCAATCGTTAACAAGACCTATATTCTTAATATCTTTATGTCTAATAAAATATGGGCTGCACGAGGTTATTATGGTAACGTCATTTTAGTATTATACTAGCGACTGATCCTCGCTTCGCTCGGGTTCTTCGCTACGTACATTTTATTTTTTTTAAGCGGAACCCTAATTCTTTTACTAAAATAAAAGTAGCCTAAGTTAATCCTTATAACATGAACTACCTGCCAGTGAAAGTCTCGTCAAAATAGGCCCGGAGATTAGCCGGAACAAACAGACAGGAAATTTTAAAAATTGTGTTTTTCTTCTAAATACCATGTATAATTTAATAATTCCAAATTTTAGTAAAAAGCTGTTATTTTGACATTACAAACAGACACTTCAATTTTATTTATCTGTATGTATATTGATTTCAAATGGGTAAAGAAGGGTAAATGTGTAAGCGTGCAATTCCATATAAATTAACAATGAATGACCTTGATATATAACGACAAAACCTTCAAATTGGAAATTTGCTGATTAAATTATGCACAATAATTGATTTCTCTGTCGAGTTGTATGAACACAATTAAAGATAAAATAATCTAGGTACATATAGGTAAAATGTTTTTATCGATATATATATATATATATATATATATATATATATATATATATATATATATATATATATATATATATATATATATTGAATCTACAGCGATATATATTTGATAAAAACATATCGCACGATAAAAAAGAAAAATACTAAATGCAAGAAGCAGTATTATAAATTAACATAACTTATATAGGCGACAAAAACATAACAATGAAAACTCGCACAGCTATTCGTTTCCATTCGCACGGAAAGGGAATGTGAAGTCGCAGGACATTAAAGCAAAATAAAAAAAATAAAAACTTTCACATGCGAAATTCCACAGACACATTTGATTGTCATTTTCTCTTCATATAGGTATAACATTTTCCTATTAGAGCTTATTGAAAGAGTATTATATAAGGTTGTGAAGCATGTTGTTTCCAATGTAGTTAGTAATCCTCTTAAAAATAATAATTTCTCGTATCTCATAAATTCAATAACACAATAGCATAATCCCATACATATTTATATATTTTCAAACAAGCGGTACGCTTAGCATTTTATAAAGTTGTCTGTAACATTATAAATATTTTTTTTATATTTAAATATTGATAGCTCCGCTAGCAATACCAGATTACAATTGGTTAACTACAAACAATTATATTACACCAAACATTAAAAAATCGTATTAAGTATAAATGAAAATATTTTTTTTGTACTATTTGGGATTCATTTCCGCACGATATCAGTGTTTGTCTTATCATATTGACATTAGTTTCAGCCCGAGTTTACATAGATGGAAGTGGTTAACGGGATGATGTGTCGCTCTGTTTTATCCTCAAGGAATACAGCTTTTACCATTTCTTGCTAACATTATATGCGCAAAATCTAGTATCTTTTGCCTAGATTGATTTTTATTCTGTTTATAACAAGTGGTTACCGTGGCAATTAATTCTCAAAAGTTACTAAATATTTTTTTTATTACTACAATAATCGTAATATTACATAATTATTGTGTAACAAACTAGCAGTACCCGCTCGCTCGCGCTAAAACTACAAAAAACTTTATCCTTTTTAACCTCTTTCTCTTTATGAAATTCAATTTATGTTTTAAATAATTAGGATAGGTGAGATACTAAAGATAACGCATATTAGGCATATTACAACCATATATTTATAGAATATTATTTAAGGAAATATTAAAATATTATATATCATTTGTCAGACAATAACAACGGTTACCATGGCAACAAACGTACGTAGATTTATTTAGCTTACGCCCCAAGTCAAGCGTGCGTAAAGTTTTACTTCAAAAATATAATATTTGCAATCGCAAAACTAGAAAGAAACTCAAGTAGGTAGATGAAATTAAAATACTGTGGATGGACAGCCCTGTAGCGTGGTTACGTACCGCGCGGTTGTAGGTAATTATTTCAAGGATAGGGCCGAGTCACAATATGTATGTATAACATTACCGTGCCGCTCCGGTTCGTCCGTTGGTTCGTTTTAATGGTTAGGCCGCGCGCACTTTGGACAGATTTTTTATCGTACGTAAACGTACGATCGTGTTCGTACGAATTAAGTGCGCACATTGAATACGTTTTTCTCCGTCAAATACGTAGTTTTCCGGTGACATCGCACTCATGAAGTTCTCTTTGGAGCGCGATCAATAATCTGTATCTCCAAGATAATTCTCTTAATTAACTCGGAGACTGCGGCGGCGTCTTCGCTATCGTAGAACCGAATGGGTGCGTGAAATATATTCAAAAAGACATGAATTTGGTGAATTCCATCATATTATGGAAGACTATAATGTCCACGTACTGTTTCATGGTTATGCACGTATAAAGAAACAAAACATTTATGTTCATAAACTTTTCTACATCCATTTTTAATTTTTAACGCACGAAAGTGTATTAAAATCCCAACAAGTTCGGATTGTATTCGGACGTCGGAATTACACGCACGTATACATACGACTAACTCACACGCAGTTGCGTGCCCCCATAGTATGTGAAAGGTGCGGATCATTCGTGTGTGTTCGTGCGTGTTCGCACGAGTAAAATTCGGACGAAAACGTATCCAAAGTGCGCGCGGCCTTAGACTAGATTTCTTAGAGATGAGATATTTTCCCGCAGTAAAAAAATATCCTTAATGTTGATCCGAATAACCAGCTATCATGATACCAAATTTCATCAAAGTCTGTCCAGTGGTTTTCTCGTGATGCATTTCCAGACAGACAAACAGGCAAAAATTCTAAAAATTATAGATTCGGCCCCTGTATTGATAATAATGAGCATTTTAATAAGATTTTCCAATAAATATTTAATGTACAAATCCGACACATTTATTACATGTATGGATAAACTCAAATGCTACAACTCGTAGCGTACTGCGTAGCGGGGGCATGCTACCGCTTTACGTTAAAACGCTACAGCCATGCTTTTACGAGATTTAGATTCAATTTATCGGGCTGCCGCTTATATTGAGTTATTGGATGACGTCGATGGTCTAAGGCTGTAAGCGTATTTAATAACAAATTATTATATTAAATAGTGTTTTGCATTTTACGAAAAACAAGCGACTCACCTTCGCTCCGATAATTACGTTTTAAAGTTTAGTATAGATTTGTCAGAGATGAGGTGTTTCACCAAATTCCATCAAAGTAATAATAATGGAGCCGTATTCTTAGTTAGAAACGTACCCTTTTTTAACTTACGCCAGCTAAATTACATATTTAAAAACACACAACAGAAAAATTACCAAGAATATAATGTATAAAATACTCACTGTCTCGCAACAAGTAGGGCTTGCATGACGCTGTTCATATAGCAAGTATTGCCTAGGTTGAGCAAGCCAACCTTGCGCATAGGGACGTGGTTGGTGACCGGTGCGAAGCATACATTACGGGCTCGCCATGGAGGCAGCTGGAGAAAAGTCGACGCCCGAGACGCCATATGTCGCTCCAAGCACAGAAACTGTTTTTAAGATAATGTTTACCTCTTAATTATACAATTTATCAGTTTTCAGTCATTTCTGTTGGTGTATGAGTTATTGATAGTAAAAATAACAATCAAAATAATCATATTTTTGTGAAAAAGGTATCAAAACATCAGCACAAGTGTATCAAGATACCATTCTTGAGAAGGTAGTTAAGCCCCTTAGTATCACCATGTTGAATAACCAAGAATGGTCCTTTCAGCAAGTCTCGGCGCCGGATCATAAAGCTCGATCCACGCAATCTTGGTTAGAAACCCACGTTCCGGACTTCATCACAGGTGAAGACTGGCCGTTATCTAGTCCCGATATTGATCCGCTGAACTATGATTTATGTTTAGTTTTAGAGAGTATGGCTTACTCTAAATGCTATGATAATTTGGAGTGAATAAAACAATCCATACGATTGGCAGTGAAGAATCTTCCCATGGAAAGAGTGCGTGGTTCTATTGATAACTGCCCTCAACGTTTAAAGGAATGTATTGTAGCTAATGGAGGCCACTTCGAATAAGCTTTATATATTTTGAATGGTTTTATATTAATGTATTAAACTAACAAATTGTAATAGTAATAAATGTTACGTGCAATAAAAAATGTTTTTTTCTTTGTAACAATATTTAAGGCAAGACTATGTATACAAGGGAAACGTTAAGCAGTTACAAGACAACTGGGGTTCGTGGCGCGATACAATTATTATATACCTGGTCAAAATGTGTACTTCAGCATTGCCACTACAACCATTTAACTTGCAATTTGTTCCTTGAATAAGTAAATTAACACACTAAATACTAGTTTTACTGTAAACTACAAAAACTGTAAAACCTTAATTTACTTGGAAGGAATGTAAAAATGCAGAAGCACGAGATCGGCACGTCACAATCGCTCTCGTCGCGAGCATTGCATCAAAAACTAACTAGAGCCAATTCTAACGGCGGCCGGCAGAAAAATAAACAAAGAAACTTTTCACGAGCATTTTATACTACTGTAAAGAATAATTATACCGCAATTAGTTGGCGGTTGCATTTATAAATTAATAATTTAGATGTTGCTTCTTTGAAGCTTTATTATGTACAGTCGTCTAGATCATTAACTAGGAACTCTTTGGAGAAACTATACAATTAGAAAATTATATCTATTCAAGTAAAAGGGACTTACCACGTCAGCATATTTATCTCGAAAGATATCTTGCGATTCACCCTTCAGTGTTTCCATAATACCATCAACCATAGCACTCAAAATGTCAACCAAGTTCTGCAGTAATTGTCGACTAAATTGACCACTGTCAGCAGCAAGATTCACGAGGACATCACCCACATGAGCAGAGATCTATTGGAAAAATGTCATGGAGTAAATTAACTAGACTATTTGAATATCTACTTTTTTATTTCAATATTCTATTATATATATATATATATATATATATATATATATATATATATATATATATGTGTGTGTGTGTGTGTGTGTTTATGAGCATATAGTTTTTACTTCTTTGCATTTGAACGTCTGGACGGATTAAATTTTTAGTACGCAGATAGCCTACGACCTGACAAAAAGACATAGGACCCAGGATCGCACCCGAGCGAAGCGAGTTTATATCATTAGTGTTAATTAAATAAATATAATAATATACCAGATACCTGGCAAAAAGCTCATTATATGTAATGACAAACACAGGAAGGCCACATAGCTTTTGTGTCATAGCTTTCATGATAATCGACCACAACGTGTTGTGGCAGTAAATTACTGCAACAACACGTGCTATGTAACCTTTATATGATCACTATTACGCGTCATGAGCTTTTTATATGAACTATGACACGAAATTCGAAAAGTGGATATTTAATGAAAAAAACCACAACACGTTGTGGGCTGTTTTTTTAATAAATCTATTTTTTTTTGGATAACGTATCTATCTGTAATATTATATTATCAAAAATATTTCCTTAGTAAAAACTATTAACATGAATTTGTTGCCTTCACTTATAAATTATAACTTACTACATAGTAAGTACGTATTCAAATCAATAGGTCAATTTTAACCTACTTCTAACTGTCGCATCGATTTAACTTAACTTTATAAGTACGTGAAATCCGAATGGCAATACTATCTCTTATCAAGCTGGAATGATGATGGAGCCAGGAGAGGGATCTCTTCAACGTCTACTCGTAAAACCTTCCAGTTTAAGCTAATTTAATTAGTTTTGACTAGTCTCATACATACGATTAGTTAAAAGCATGTTTTTTACTTTTATATCTAAGAATATTTTTATCCTAATGCGGCGATTGGAAGGTTACGTATTTGACCTGTATGTGTGTATGGATGACAATATTCCCTAGTAATTACTAAACGACTTAACCGATTTTGATGATTAAAACATCGTTAGATTCATCGTGACAATGCGATTGTCATAAGGTTTATGTGTAAGTATCATAAAAAATCAAAATTGCAGATATTAGGCGCCAATTACTGTGCCTTAAAAAAAATTTCGTCCTAATCAATCGAATAATCTTTAAAAATAAACCGTTTTAAGAGATGAAAAAATAAAAATGTTTAACAGATCAAAACTAAAAAGTTATTTAAGTATTTGTCTCTGTTCGTATCTGCATGATACCTATGTTCTTTCGTCACCTTGTTCCCGTCTTTTCAATTCGCATTTAAGGTAGTCGGGTCTTCTGTTTTTGTAATTTTTACTTGGCCTTGTAATACCAGTACATTTATAAATATAATAAAGGAGATAAAAACAATTAAAATCACAAGTACATATGTAAACTACACGAGTACTAATTCGCCACATTTCTTATTGCGTAGAAAATTACATTTGTTAATGCTTTAAATAAGGAGCAAGTTAAAAAAAATACAAGTGTAGATTTGATCTTTGTGTTAAAACGTTCAAAGAGGTTTACATAAAATAAACGCTGAACTTGCGCAGGTTGAGTGAAGTCTGTAATCTCCTTCCAGACTTTCTGCTAAATCTATTTTTATAAATATGTTTTTAACGTTTAAGACTCTTGATAGATACAGAAAAATATATGAAATTTCTAATTCTGCAGTAAGTTCTATTCGATCATATTTATAGCCGTTTTTCATGGATAAATCCACAAACGACGGTAGTACGAATAATCTATACATATAATAAAATTCTAACTAAGTCGAATCTGTACATTAAATATTTTTTGAAAAATCTAATTGAAATAGACATTATTATCAATACAGAGTCCGAATTTATAGATTTTAGAATTTTTGTCTGTCTGTCTGTCTGTCTGTCTGTTACCGCATCACGAGAAAACCACTGGACAGATTTTGATGAAATTTGGAATGATGATAGCTGGTTATCCGGGTCAACATATAGGATACTTTTTACAGCGGGAAAATATCTCATTTCTGAGAAAAAATACAAAAACACAAAAACTGCATTGTAAGAGTATACTAATATGTAAAACCTAAGAATTTGGTTTTTGGTCATCTGAACGCGAGCGGAGCCGCGGGCAATGCTAGTATATAATATGTGAAAGGAGACGAAAAACGTTCGCTCTCTCGACAGACGAATACCCGGCAAACTAAATTTCCATATGTCATAATATTAAAGGTCTTCTTTTGACACGTGGCTAATACACTTATATATAAAAATAAATGTATTGAAAACGATGTATTTAAGTTTGCGTTTACGTATGTTTGTTGGTTATATGAACATGTGTATGTGTGTCATTTTGCACAATACTCATGACCTAAACATCTTTACTTTAAGAATTTTCTAATGAGGTTTCCTGTAAAAGATCACTGTTAGTGATAAGTCAATAAGTTATGACAAAGTTGTTTGATAGATGCTTCCGTAGATACGAGGGTGCGTTTAAGTTCGCGGAATGAGAGGGTTGGAGGGGGGCGATTAGGCTCATTAGGATCGTAACGTGTTTAGTGACTCATAATTAGTATAAATACGAGATTTCATTGTTATTAGACTATTAGTCTTTGAGCTATTGCCAACCAAACAACATAATCAGGAGTGAAAAGTGAAATATGGAAAAAATCGAATAACGTGCCGTTATAAAGTTCCTTACCAAGCAAGGAAAATCAGTTGCAACCATAATGGATGAGATGTCATCGGTTTACGGTGACTCTTGTCCAGGAAAAACCATGGTGTACAAGTGGCACAGTTTGTTTAAAAAAGGAAGGGAATCGCTTGAAGACGACCCGAGGCCGGGCAGGAGCATCGAGGTGACCACGCCAGAACTTATCCAAAAAGTCGAAAAACTTGTACTCAACGATGCTCGACTAAAGAAGAAACAACTCGCAGAAATAGTTGGAGTATCCGATACAACCATTTTTAAAATCCTGCACAATCATCTTGGCATGACTAAGGTCAGCGCAAGATGGGTAACGAAAATGCTCACGCCGCCGCAAAAACAACAACGCGTAGAGTGTTCACGTGCATTTTTGGACCTCTGCAATGAAGACAAGGATGGTGTACTGAGTCGAATTGTTACTGAAGACGAAACTTGGGTTCATCATTATGAACCTGAGTCGAAACAAGACTGTATGCAGTGGCATAAAAAGGGCACAGCACCCCCCAAGAAGTTTAAGGTGTCACAGTCAGCTGGGAAACTCACGGCAACGGTCTTTTGGGACTCAGAAGGAATATTATTGATCGATTATAAAGATAAAGGTGTTTCTATAACCGGAGAAACCTACGCTTCAATATTAGAGCGACTAAAAGAAGCCATTAAATAGAAAAGACGGGGAAAATTGACGAAAGGTGTGCTGCTTTTGCACGACAATGCGCCCGTCCACAAGAGCCGCGTTGCGTTGGCTGCCCTGCTTAAAGTAGGCTTCGATATTTTGAACCACCCACCCTACAGCCCAGACCTGGCCCCGAGTGATTATTACCTCTTTCCAAAAATGAAAAAAGAGCTGCGGGGTAAAAAATTTACCACCGATGATAAAGTTAAGGAGGCAGTTTCAGCGTATTTTGAGGACAAAGACAAAACATTTTTTTATGATGGTATAAATAAATTAATTGAAAGATCTGAAAAATGTGTCCGTCTTGCAGGTGAATATATTGAAAAGGAAAAATAATTTGGTTTTTTTATTTCAACCCCTTACCCTTCATTCCGCGAACATAAAAACGCTCCCTCGTAGCGTACTAAATAAATTAACCGACTAGGTTTTATATTAAATCTCACAACTTTTTGAACTGCGTTGCGAGACTTGACAGAGACATCTTATTTTTTTGATGGCATCTCATTTCTTTTTGTAAATAGTTCTTCTTTTTTTCTTTTCTGGTTCTAGTACTATTTCTTGTAGGTATACGTAAGTCAATGTAGCTGCTATAAAATCGCCTAGATTTCAATCTCATCGTTTGCCTTCGCCACGCTGCGTCACTTATAAGTATAGTACAAGAGGAGGTACATTATATTAAAGGAGGCATTAATGTACTATATATAGGTACACTATTTACTTACCTATCCGTTTGGATAATCACATATATCGTATATCTATTTATATAGGGTTACAAAGTTACTTATGCGGTTTGTTGTATATCTAGAAAACGGGATTCGAATTGCGGAATATTATAGTTTTTCCTTGTTTTATAGACTAAACACTAATTGTTTTCAAAATTTGAAGCTCATGTGTCTGCTACGAGGCAGGCCTCGTAGCTTACGATGAAACTAGATGGTACTGTGTGTTAATGTCCCAACATATTTAATTTAATTAATTTTTGCTTTCAAGATAATGTATTACTACTTACTAGGTATTATTATAATTAATAATATTTTTTTAAACTTTAAAATCTCTTCAATTGCGAAGGTAATTTTTACTATACACGAGCCTGAACCAAGTGTAAAGTAAGGGAGGGGGAAATTTAAAGGGGTAACTAGGATTGTGACAAAAACTTTCGTACTAATCGGCATGTGTTTAAGATTATTGCTTTCTGGAGAAGTATGTATGTGGAAGGATGAATATTAAGAACTTTAAGACTTTGATGTAGTGTTTTTGGAATAACTCCGGTGCTAGATTATTATTATTATTATAAGCCTGTAGTGTCCCACTGCAGGGCAAAGGCCTCCCTACTCTTTCTCCACTGCTCCCTATCGTTCGCCATCATGAGCCATTCTCTTTGGAAGGAGTCCAACTCATCCCGCCATCTCCGTTTTGGTCTTTGGCTAGGTATTAATACATTTAAATATGTAAATTAATATATAAAAAACTTACCCTGTCAAAAGCTTCAGTAGACTCCCGTAAAGATGCTAGTATGTGGAATATGGCATCTGCTGCCTTCTGTTGAAAGGGAGCAGGGTTCGCCATAGACGAGAACAGTTTGGCTATGTTGTCCACGCTGGTCTCAATAAGGACATCAAAGCGCTCGTTCTCCTAATATAATATATTCCAATTACTATTAAAATTTATCATCTATTAACATTCTGTTTCGTTACATTTATACATAAATTAGCAATAGGGATAAGTTGATACCGATATTTTTTTAAATTGTCAGATTTGAATTGGATTTAGGGATAGACAAAGTTTTTCAGACATTTTTGTTGGGGTTTGGGAAATAAAATACGTCTGTATTGTAATTAACTTCTCTATTCTGTAATAATTTCTTTAACATAAAGGCAGATACACCAGATAATAAGTTGAGACATCGCCGCTATAGATGACAAGTAGTAGTGTTGACAGATACAAAAAAACTTAAGAGTGGATGAGCACAGATAAATGTTTTTATTGTACTATTAACTAACTATATCTAACAATTTTCCTACCTGTCCATTTGTGTGCGCGTCATGGTATACGAGATGAATGGATTTACATGAAAAAATGTACAGTTTCAGCTTTCTGTACTTTGCAGTCTCCTATATTAATTTATCAGCTAGTTCGTAAACAAAATTATTTTTTAACGAATAATACACTTCAAAATTAAATTTAAAATCTTTTAAACTGAACTATGAGCGTCACAAAAAGTAGGTACACTAAAATCTCACCCTTGACCATGATTGCTGTAAAGCATTCGAAACGTCGGGAACCAAAAATTGAAATAAATCCCCGAAAAAATCAGAAACGATAGTTTTATTTAATAATATTATTATTTGGTTTCTACTCAATCCGATCTGTCCATGCAGTCCCGTGATGATGTACGAAAAGGGGACAATTGACAAAACTCTGGGTAACTATGTATACACTACATACACTAGTGAAATTATAATTTAACGCATCTTACAATTTCCTTCCGAGATAGCCACTAAGTATCATCATAATAATGATGTTAAGCAAGCAATCGGTAATATACACCTTGCCATCGGTATCTGTAGGAAAATATACTCTTCTTTTTGAAGCACAACAGTAACAAGCAAAGTTGAAAGCGAACAAACGCTATTGAAGTGTAACAATATAAAACTACTATCATAAATCATTTCAAAAAAATATTTTACTTTATAATGTTTTATGTACATCAAGACATATACAATATGTACAATAATATTTTGTACATTCATATTATTAATATTTTTACACGTACATATGTATGAATACAGTAGGTACTGGACAAAAAAGTAAGCACCTTTCAATATTTAATATTAGAACTAATATATTTTCGAAAATAGTTCAGATCTGATCTCTCGTTTAGTGCAAGCCGGGAAAAAAGTCTCGAAAAAAAAAATTCAAGAGACTGTCAAGTAAAGAAGAGGAAATGTCTTAGTGTGGGGTAGTTTTGCGTGTTCGGGAGTGGGAAATTTGATTCCAATCAATAGTATCATGATCGCCAATACTTACATTAATATCGCAAAGAAAATCTGGAGAAATCGCTGCTAAAAACGTGCCTGCACGATGAATTCATTTTTCAACAGCATAACGATAGTAATCATACGGCTCGAAAATCATCGGCCTTTTTCCGTTCTTCACGGATCAAATCATTGGATTGGCTAGTACAATCATCAGATTTAAACCCTATTGAAAATTTTAGTATATTTCAGACCAAAATATTGATAAAGGCGACGTAACAAGCAAAGAAAAGCTTTTTGATGCTTCGCGAGAGACTTGGGACAAATTCGCAAAAAAAAGTATACCTCGGCATTTACAGACTGTTATTGAAGCAAAAGGTGGTCATACAAAATATTTTATGTGCAATGTGTTCATAAATTTTCTTTTTTTCTTTGAGTGCGTACATATTTTTTCCAGACTGAAATTAGCATCCTATACGTTAAAATTACTTTTGTTCAGCTTTCATTTTTTTTCCATCCAGTGAAAATGTAAACATGAACTTGTAAACTGTTGTTAAAACTGCTTTGGAAGTACTCCATTAACTATTTTCGTAAGTATAATAACTAATATTAAATTTGGTACGTTGCGTACTTTTGTTGTCCAGAAGGCACTGTACCTATGTACTTCATGACAAAGGGTTTTGCAGTCCGCGTCTAGACCGTCTAAAAATGAATCGTCAACAGTCAAATATTCTATTGATACATATTAAATTCAATTTAATTACATTTATACCGACGACAAGCTTTGATAAGTAAATTAATTAGTGCTTACTAGCAATATTTAATCGTTTTATTATTTATTTACTACTTCATTGACAAATATGAAAATAATTATTAATATCCAGAGGACTATTACTGATTACTTTTCTATTTAAGAATATACAAACATTTTTATTTTTCTGGACTCTTCACTGTTCAGATATTTCAACTATTTGATGATTTTGCAATGACTTCAAACCTCTGCATTAAATACGAGTTAAACAGACGTGGTGAGTTCACACAATTCCCACTGTATAATTTTTGCCTTATTGTACTAATATGTAATCTTAGTGTACCTCATGCATAGTCACAAATTTAAATGTGTATTTATATACCCTATAAGATATACGCCCATAAATGAATCATCTAACTAAATATATACATGTGTATTTCAATTTTCAATAATCCCTGTCCAGTAGATTCCAGAAAAATAGATGTATAGTGAAGTGCCTGGGGCATTAAAAACATGAAAACCTCGGATTTCAGTTACAGTGAATGAAATTTAATAATTCAAACAGATATGCTCAGCTTATAATTTAAATAAAAAGTTTACATATTAAAAATTGTGATCTGCATTTGAAAAAAAATATATAATTGCAATGATTCAAATAGTATAATACATATTAGGCTGTAGAATATTGTTGTACATCAAAATTAAGTTAACGAATATATTTATATAAAGATAGTAATCGGGGAAAAAAGTAAATGAAGAAAAATGAAATGAATAAAATATGAATAAAAATATTTTTGTATGTATTATATATGTAAATATTTTAAATGATAGGTGGAGTATTAGAACGATTATTTTCGCTGCACTGTAGACATGGTACACTACAGTATAAGCCACTGTTCCGAAACCCACAAGCAACTTTATATCCCTTTTTGCAGTTATAAATAATATATGTCGTAAAGGCACGTAAAAAATATGTCCTTTACATTTTGGAAACGATTTTTCTAAACTTTTCGGGGAAAATATTTTATGTTGGACTTTGCCTCAGGATGGCTTTAGAAAATATATTTGTATCAATATAATATTGTTTTATGAATAATTAATTATTAACATTTCTATCAAGCGGTTTTTTTTATAATTCTACAAAAAATTATCTTAAGCTATTTTGAAAGGCATATTTTCATCGAATTCAATATCTGCATCACATTTATTCTTCAAGCTACAAGGATTCCTTTCAGCTGATTTTATACTGTCTTACTTATGCACATCGAATACCACGTAAGTGTTTACTACCTATTCAAGATCGCTATGACCCTTAATACGCTCAAGTATCTTTAAAATATGTTCTTTTTTATCTATAGATATTTAGGTAAAATTCAACGTACACATAATAAAAAAAATTAAAATACAATTATATGCTCAAATATAATTTTTTTATAGTTTTTTGTTTAAATGATAAAAAAATCAAAAGCACAAAAATTTTTTTGGTAAACTTTACACTATATATGTAATAAACAAAATGTTACCTCGATCATATACGAGTATATTCATTCACTGTAACGAGTAAGTGGGCGGAGAAACTAGGTTCTCGTCTCAGTTTTTTTTAATATTGATATTACTGTAAAAAGTTTATCAAAAACTCAATGAATTTCGAAAGGAAGAAAGTATTTTTCGAAATTAATCTCCTAAGGGAGTAAAAATAGGGGATGAAAAATTGTATCAAATTCTGCCATTCTTAACGCGAAATGCATGGAAAGTGGTTTGAGATAAAAAATAAGAAATATATCTATTAGATTTTTTTTTCGAAATTCATCCCTTAAGGGGGTAAGAGTAGGCGATAAAATTTATATGCGGAACAAATTATTTATGACCAGAATTACTTAAAACTTGGTATTAATATGGGATGAAAGTGTGTATGATACTCTGTAATATTTTTTTCTGAAATGCACGGAAAGTGTTATTAATAATAAACAATCTTTTAGGATGCTTGATATTTTGAGTTTAGATCGCTAAAATTAAAACTGTTTTCTATAATATCTTTAAGAAATAATATGAAACATGAACTCATTTTTGACACAATTTTTGATTTTTGAACAAATAATAAAATATGAATTGCCAAAACGTAATTTTTTTTTTGTGTAAAAACACAATATATTCGGCGGTACGGAACCCTCGATGCGCGATTCAAAATCATATTCATTCATTTGAAAATTACACTACGTTACAAATGAAAAAAATAATTGAGTACCCGCTTGGTAACGTCATGTTTTCTTATTTATACCTATCGTTTATTAAACATACATACAAATTTTCTTTTTATCACGTCTCATTTTTCTTCCGTAAGAATGTGCCAAATTATATTAAAAAATTAAAGATTAAAACATGTTAAAGAAATCTAATAAAATCAACAAGAATTTCTTAAATTAATCAAGTTTAATTTTATCATTTAAGTAAAAAAAACTCAAAAAAAAATCATCTTATAAAACTCTTTATCTTTTGTGCTTTGAATGATCTTATAGTTTCAAACGCCAACAGTAACCACCTAGCATAGTTGTGTCCCAACGGCCTTGAAATCGTTCTTCAAGATTCTTTACATCTTGGTGGTACCTCTTACCATACTCATCACTGACCGCACCAAGTTTAGATGGAAAGAAAGAAAAATGAGAACGAAAAAAGTGAATTTTTAATGACATTCTGTAACCTAACTTTTCATATACTTTTAACGTTTTGTTAACTAGCTGTTCCGCATTTTCAGCGCTAACTCACTGCTTTCAGTGATAACCAGGCATTAAGTTCCTTGTTAGTAAGTTTTTTGTCAAAATTTGGGTCTTTCATCAATGTGCGTATTTGTGATCCCACAAATATTCCTTCTTTGAGTTTAGCATCACTTAACTTTGAAAATGCTGTCTTTAAATATAAAGTCTTCCGCCTCTTCATTCATTGCCTTGTCAAAAATTTTCATCAAACCAAATTTTATGATTTCACACACTAAGCTGGTACGGCAAATGGCATTTACGTCTTGTTCCCATTTAACTAAGATATGAAAGCAGCATAGCACGAAACCCAAAAAAAACTTTGGTATCCATGGTTTATCATGATTAATATCACGTCTAAAATAGAGTAAATATGCACTTCTCAATTTTTAGTAAACATTTTCGTTTGTGATTTCACGATCTGACCGTAAACATAACAAAACTTATTTGGTGCATTTAAACAGTTGCTGCTAGTATTATAATAATTACTTGAAAAGTATAATTAAAAAAGAAAACATTAAGTTTGTATTTATTAGTCAGTGAAATAAATGCCACAAACCTCCAGAGCCTTTATATAGGCTATCAGCCAATTTCCCAGGGCGGGTGTTCTGTGCCACTCCGACAACCAACGATACAAGCAAGACAGAGCCGCCCGTAGCCCAGCTCCAGCCGGACCATTTTCCCGCTGCTGGACTAACCACCGAGCGGCTGACAAAGCCGATTCTTCGTCAGTTTCGTCAATAACGATTAAAACTGCAGCCGTAGCCGGGCAAGCATCCGATTCTATCAAAAATAATAGTTATTATTAAATATAATTAAAAGTAGATAAAACATCATATCAATAAGTTTTACTTACGAGGATCAGAGATGTACGAATAGAATTTGTCAAGAATAGCCGTGAAAATTTCATGACGAACGTCACCATGAACTGTCGTCACTACTCGAAGTAAGAACTGTTCTACTGGTTGGAGCAGTTGACACAGTTGTTCCACCGTGCCCGCTGTGCGTGCTACAATAAATTTTAGTAATGTATTACACAATAATAATTTAATTGGCATACCAGCTAACTCCTTATGAGCAAATTTTTCAGGAGACACTTAAAAGACTTTTTAATATTTTTTGTACACTACTTATTAAATAATCTAAAATACCGTTAGTAGATAATATCGTAAGCTATTATTTTTGATACTGTAAAATCCTACTAAAAGAATCATACTAAATTACTGTTCCGTACAATCTGAACCAAAAAATATTTTTTGACGAAATGTGGAGTTGGTTGGTTTGCCAATTAAGGTGTTGACACGTTATTTATTTAAAAAAATAGCAACTATATTAATTTATAAAATAGTTTAGTCTTACTGAGAGGCTTTTAATTTTTACGGCACCTGTTTTCTGAAATGATATTATATTATGATTGTTCTTGATAATATTTAATCATTGCGTAGTAGATAGTAGAAAATAGCTATAAATTATAATGTAAACTACTTAAACTATGAAAATTCAGTATTTTCCTCTTATAGTTTGTTATGAGTATAAGTTAAACAATGTGTGATACGACAGCAACTATGATCACTTCAGAAAACTTTGGCGCTTTTATACAATACATATGTGGAAGACTTATGAACACATGAATAAATCAAGATCTTTTAATAGTACACATTATTTGAAAGTAAAAAAAGGACACATTGCTTACATAGACATTTAACAATATCTTGACAATGTTTGACGAGCTCTTGAGGAGGTGGTAGATAATTAGGTTGCTCGTTCATCATTTGAAAGAATTGCGCCAGCGCAGTTAAATCAAGCTGATTTTTGTTGTCAGCAACCAGTTCGTGTTTTTTAACAGCCATTTTTTTTCTGTCAAACAATTATACAGGTTAGCTCATGAAAAGACTATTACGCACGCACCGTAGGTATGTGACGATGACTAATATATTAGAACACATTGCTTACACATTATATGCATAACATTATTATAGCAAAACTGTACTTATCCAACTAAATCCAGAATTAGAAAATATTGTTTATAAAAATCTAAACTTGTACACATTATTTAAAATTATATGTGTGATTTACTCGAATGAAGAATAATGTCGTTTATTTATTAAGTACATATATTATATTTAATAGGTATATTTATAACTTTTTTAAGTAAGCTATGATTTGTTTTAAAAGTAACTAGCGACACACTCTTCGCTCGGGTTTGTCAATAGATATGTTGTAATTATTTTTCTGCGGAATCCTAATTCTTTTTCAAATTAAAAGTAGCCTATGTTACTTACTATAACATCAGCTATCTTCCAGTGAAAGTCCCGTTAAAATCAGTCCAGCCGTTCCAGAGATTATCCGGAAGAAACAGACAGACAGACGGACAAAAATAATTGAAAACCTGAAGTTTTATGATTTTAAAATGTTAGCAGGTATATAAGGAATAGAAATTCGTAAAATGCCCCACATTCCCAGCTATGCTCGAGAAATGGGGGGACGCAAAGCGTTGAAAAATAGTTTTTTTCAATTTCCATTTTTTCAAAGTTTTTGATAAAGTTGACAGAAATAACCTGTGAGATATTCATTTACTGTGAGATCTCTCTACTAAGAACACGGCAAGATTGCCCGTGGTTTGCTAGTTACATCTTCACCTGGCTGTTCCAACTAAATTTAAAAAGTTGTCCTCAAAATTAAATAAAAAGGCAACGGGGGTTGGTGACTTGCTGATCAATTGATTGCTATAATATGCAGAAGATACAATAGTCATTGCAGAAAGATAAATTTCAAATGGAGCTTCTGATCTTGAATAAGGCTAAGCTCAGGCAAACTGAGGTCCTGATTTCCAAAAATTTCTCTAAAAATTCTCGCTCAAGCTCCACTACAAGACGCAGAAAATAGAAGCACATGAAAGTAACAGAAGTCGAATGGAAAAAATCAAAGAAGCTTTTTCCGATATCAGTTTAATTAAACTTATGAAAGGTTAAATCGGCATTTATTATAAGCCTATTCAAATAAGCCTCATTTATTCAATGCTCTCCCAGGAAACTTCGATGCACTTCAACTTACTTACTTCTACAAGAGACATCTTAAGAATAGGTCCTCTAAATCAATCTTCAAGACGATAAACGATGTCAATAAAGCTGAGATTAGAAAACGATTTAAAGAAGCAATTGTCCTACAATTTTCTTGTTTTTGGATCAATGGACGAAGTAATAGTATGAAGTAGGCTAACGATACCATGCTTTAAACTATGTAGAAACTTTACTAACGGGCCACTGAACGTATATTGACATCCTATGTAATAGAGCCACTTTTGTATTAGATTGACACTGACACAACGAAGAGGAAGTAAAAGCGATCAATGAGTAATTTGTTCCCTAGAAGTAGACGCTCTATAAAATTTGCATTTCCTCCAACTGTTCTCATGAGTGAGTAATTTCGTACACACTAGTTACTGTGTCTTTGAGAAACTTCTAACTTTAACTCCCTTGACGCATGCATCCAAGGTACATAGGTATGTACGATGGACCTCCGTAAAAATTTCAAGTTAAAGTTATAGTAATACACTGATACATTCTAAAACCCTTTTATAGTATAACTAACAGAACCCGCGCCTTCGCTTGTGTTAAAACTATAAAAAAACTTTTTTTAATCCCCTATTTGACCCCTTTATGGGATAAATTTCGAAAAATGCTAAAACACATATTTATTTAATGTATTGAAGAGTATTAATACCAAGTTTCAAGTAATTCTGATCAAAAATATTTTTTTGTGTAGTCTTATAACGTGTGTTCCCGTGGGAATGAGATAATCTCCCGCCGTAAAGAGTAGCCTATGTCACTCTGCAACCCTCCAACTATCTCCACAGAAAAAAACACGCAAATCTGTCAATCCGTTTCGACGTAAAAGAAGGACAAACAAACAAATAAACACACTTTTACATTTACAATATTAGTTTGGATTGTTAAAACGTATGAACAGGCTGGGAAAGCTCAAAGACCTCACTCACCCAAGGATCTAAATCTCGATCCATGTCTGTTCCGTCACGTTATGGATCGAGTACTAGGCAAAGAAGCTTTCCAGTCACTAAGTCGTCGTCGTAAAGTAGAAAAAATGAGCTAGCCAGTGTATGGAGTAAGACCCCAGGAAGCCCAGACGCAATTAGACAAGAAAAGTATATATATTAGAACTTCCTTTCTTGTCTAAAACATGAAACTCCTTAAGTATTCGTCTTATTGATGTTTTGTTCAAAAGGTTCAAGACATTTTATACTTTATCATTTTTGCTAAAACCTTTATTGACCTAGGTGGCGTTGAAGAGAATAAAGTCATGAAAATTTAGCATCCAAGCCCGTGAATTAGTAGAAAGATCTTCTTCATTGTGATAAATTTCTTAACAACTTACACTCCATTTGATGGACCTGAAGCTAGCGGCCGACTAGCAGCCGGCCACCTGACGAATTAAACAAAGGGCCGCAACGGTATCGCGGCGTCAAAAACACATGTTATTAGAATAAATACGCTACAGATGCAATTAAATATTACTTTTTAATTATTTTAAATACAATAATAGGAATGTATAGTGTTTTATATAATTTAATACCAAATTTTTAAATTCAGTAATGTTCGTGTCCGTTCTTAGCGTAAAAGGTCATTTAAGCCATGAAAAACTAGAAAGCACGCTTAAATCTTGCTGATTTTTTCACTGAAGCTTTCTATGATATGTATTTATTCAAAATTATACATTTTTTGCAGAATCAAACACTAAAAGTATCGTAAAAAATTAAGTCGTAAAAATTATTGTTGCTATTGCGAGCGCATAATTGTAAAAACAACATTCAATTCCATAAAAACGATAGAAAGCAAACTGGGAGCTAGTTTATTTTTTTATATATTATTGTACTTATATACACTAACAGAAAACCGTTTGAATTAGACAGGATCAAGTCGTAGTTTATTTGTAAAAAATATTTTAATATTGCCTCCTGGCGCGTACTCATACTAACATTCAAACGTATGAAAATACGAGAAAGCAAACTCAGATCATGTTGATATTTTTACTATATATTCTTATAATATCAAGCAACTCAAAACTATTTGAATCTCGTAGAATGAAAGCATAGAATAATTGTAAAAAAAATTTTAATATACTCATACTAGCCCATATTAGTGTCTATGAAAAATTTAAAGTCCATAAAAACGATAGAAAGCAAACTGGGAGCTCGTTGATTTTTTTATATATTATTGTACTTATATATACTAACAGAAAACCGTTTGAATTAGACAGGATCAAGCCGTAGTTTATTTGTAAAAAAAAATTTTAATATTGCCTCCTGGCGCGTACTCATACTAAGATTCAAACGTATGAAAATACGAGAAAGCAAACTCAGATCAAGTTGATATTTTTACTATATATTCTTTTCATATCATGCAACTCAAAAATATTTAAATCTCGTAGGATCAAGGCATAGAATAGTTGTAAAAATTTTTTTAATATTTTTATACTAGCCCATACTATATTCTATGAAAAGTTTAAAGTCTATAAAAACGATAGAAAGCAAACTGGGAGCTCGTTGATTTTTTTATATATTATTGTACTTATATATACTAACAGAAAACCGTTTGAATTAGACAGGATCAAGCCGTAGTTTATTTGTAAAAAAAAAATTTAATATTGCCTCCTGGCGCGTACTCATACTAAGATTCAAACGTATGAAAATACGAGAAAGCAAACTCAGATCAAGTTGATATTTTTACTGTATATTATTTTCATATCATGCAACTCAAAAATATTTGAATCTCGTAGGATCAATGCATAGAATAATTGTAAATTTTTTTTTAATATTTTTATACTAGCCCATACTAGTTTCTATGAAAAGTTTAAAGTCTATAAAAACGACAGAAAGCAAACTGGGAGCTCGTTGATTTTTTTATATACTATTGTACTTATATATACTAACAGAAAACCGTTTGAATTAGACAGGATCAAGCCGTAGTTTATTTGTAAAAAAAATTTTAATATTGCCTCCTGGCGCGTACTCATACTAAGATTCAAACGTATGAAAATACGAGAAAGCAAACTCAGATCAAGTTGATATTTTTACTATATATTATTTTCATATCATGCAACTCAAAAATATTTGAATCTCATAGGATCAAGGCATAGAATAGTTGTAAAAAAATTTTTAATATTCTCATACTAGCCCATACTAGTTTCTATGAAAAGTTTAAAGTCTATAAAAACGATAGAAAGCAAACTGGGAGCTCGTTGATTTTTTTATATATTATTGTACTTATATACACTAACAGAAAACCGTTTGAATTAGACAGGATCAAGTCGTAGTTTATTTGTAAAAAATATTTTAATATTGCCTCCTGGCGCGTACTCATACTAACATTCAAACGTATGAAAATACGAGAAAGCAAACTCAGATCATGTTGATATTTTTACTATATATTCTTATAATATCAAGCAACTCAAAACTATTTGAATCTCGTAGAATGAAAGCATAGAATAATTGTAAAAAAAATTTTAATATACTCATACTAGCCCATATTAGTTTCTATGAAAAATTTAAAGTCCATAAAAACGATAGAAAGCAAACTGGGAGCTCGTTGATTTTTTTATATATTATTGTACTTATATATACTAACAGAAAACCGTTTGAATTAGACAGGATCAAGCCGTAGTTTATTTGTAAAAAAAATTTTAATATTGCCTCCTGGCGCGTACTCATACTAAGATTCAAACGTATGAAAATACGAGAAAGCAAACTCAGATCATGTTGATATTTTTACTATATATTCTTATAATATCATGCAACTCAAAAATATTTAAATCTCGTAGGATCAAGGCATAGAATAGTTGTAAAAAAATTTTTTTTAATATTTTTATACTAGCCCATACTATATTCTATGAAAAGTTTAAAGTCTATAAAAACGATAGAAAGCAAACTGGGAGCTCGTTGATTTTTTTATATATTATTGTACTTATATATACTAACAGAAAACCGTTTGAATTAGACAGGATCAAGCCGTAGTTTATTTGTAAAAAAAATTTTAATATTGCCTCCTGGCGCGTACTCATACTAAGATTCAAACGTATGAAAATACGAGAAAGCAAACTCAGATCAAGTTGATATTTTTACTATATATTATTTTCATATCATGCAACTCAAAAATATTTGAATCTCATAGGATCAAGGCATAGAATAGTTGTAAAAAAATTTTTAATATTCTCATACTAGCCCATACTAGTTTCTATGAAAAGTTTAAAGTCTATAAAAACGATAGAAAGCAAACTGGGAGCTCGTTGATTTTTTTATATATTATTGTACTTATATACACTAACAGAAAACCGTTTGAATTAGACAGGATCAAGCCGTAGTTTATTTGTAAAAAATATTTTAATATTGCCTCCTGGCGCGTACTCATACTAACATTCAAGTGTATGAAAATACGAGAAAGCAAACTCAGATCATGTTGATATTTTTACTATATATTCTTATAATATCAAGCAACTCAAAACTATTTGAATCTCGTAGAATCAAAGCATAGAATAATTGTAAAAAAAATTTTAATATACTCATACTAGCCCATATTAGTTTCTATGAAAAATTTAAAGTCCATAAAAACGATAGAAAGCAAACTGGGAGCTCGTTGATTTTTTTATATATTATTGTACTTATATATACTAACAGAAAACCGTTTGAATTAGACAGGATCAAGCCGTAGTTTATTTGTAAAAAAAATTTTAAGATTGCCTCCTGGCGCGTACTCATACTAAGATTCAAACGTATGAAAATACGAGAAAGCAAACTCAGATCAAGTTGATATTTTTACTATATATTCTTTTCATATCATGCAACTCAAAAATATTTAAATCTCGTAGGATCAAGGCATAGAATAGTTGTAAAAAATTTTTAATATTTTTATACTAGCCCATACTATATTCTATGAAAAGTTTAAAGTCTATAAAAAACGATAGAAAGCAAACTGGGAGCTCGTTGATTTTTTTATATATTATTGTACTTATATATACTAACAGAAAACCGTTTGAATTAGACAGGATCAAGCCGTAGTTTATTTGTAAAAAAAAAATTTAATATTGCCTCCTGGCGCGTACTCATACTAAGATTCAAACGTATGAAAATACGAGAAAGCAAACTCAGATCAAGTTGATATTTTTACTATATATTTTTCATATCATGCAACTCAAAAATATTTGAATCTCGTAGGATCAATGCATAGAATAATTGTAAATTTTTTTTTAATATTTTTATACTAGCCCATACTAGTTTCTATGAAAAGTTTAAAGTCTATAAAAACGACAGAAAGCAAACTGGGAGCTCGTTGATTTTTTTATATATTATTGTACTTATATATACTAACAGAAAACCGTTTGAATTAGACAGGATCAAGCCGTAGTTTATTTGTAAAAAAAATTTTAATATTGCCTCCTGGCGCGTACTCATACTAAGATTCAAACGTATGAAAATACGAGAAAGCAAACTCAGATCAAGTTGATATTTTTACTATATATTATTTTCATATCATGCAACTCAAAAATATTTGAATCTCATAGGATCAAGGCATAGAATAGTTGTAAAAAATTTTTTAATATTCTCATACTAGCCCATACTAGTTTCTATGAAAAGTTTAAAGTCTATAAAAACGATAGAAAGCAAACTGGGAGCTCGTTGATTTTTTTATATATTATTGTACTTATATACACTAACAGAAAACCGTTTGAATTAGACAGGATCAAGCCGTAGTTTATTTGTAAAAAATATTTTAATATTGCCTCCTGGCGCGTACTCATACTAACATTCAAATGTATGAAAATACGAGAAAGCAAACTCAGATCATGTTGATATTTTTACTATATATTCTTATAATATCAAGCAACTCAAAACTATTTGAATCTCGTAGAATCAAAGCATAGAATAATTGTAAAAAAAATTTTAATATACTCATACTAGCCCATATTAGTTTCTATGAAAAATTTAAAGTCCATAAAAACGATAGAAAGCAAACTGGGAGCTCGTTGATTTTTTTATACATTATTGTACTTATATATACTAACAGAAAACCGTTTGAATTAGACAGGATCAAGCCGTAGTTTATTTGTAAAAAAAATTTTAAGATTGCCTCCTGGCGCGTACTCATACTAAGATTCAAACGTATGAAAATACGAGAAAACAAACTCATATCAAGTTGATATTTTTACTATATATTCTTTTCATATCATGCAACTCAAAAATATTTAAATCTCGTAGGATCAAGGCATAGAATAGTTGTAAAAAATTTTTTAATATTTTTATACTAGCCCATACTATATTCTATGAAAAGTTTAAAGTCTATAAAAACGATAGAAAGCAAACTGGGAGCTCGTTGATTTTTTTATATATTATTGTACTTATATATACTAACAGAAAACCGTTTGAATTAGACAGGATCAAGCCGTAGTTTATTTGTAAAAAAAATTTTAATATTGCCTCCTGGCGCGTACTCATACTAACATTCAAACGTATGAAAATACGAGAAAGCAAACTCAGATCATGTTGATATTTTTACTATATATTCTTTTAATATCAAGCAACTTAAAAATATTTGAATCTCGTAGGATCAAGGCATAGAATAGTTGTAAAAATTTTTTTAATATTCTCATACTAGCCCATACTAGTTTCTATGAAAAGTTTAAAGTCTATAAAAACGATAGAAAGCAAACTGGGAGCTCGTTGATTTTTTTATATATTATTGTACTTATATACACTAACAGAAAACCGTTTGAATTAGACAGGATCAAGCCGTAGTTTATTTGTAAAAAATATTTTAATTGCCTCCTGCCGCGTACTCATACTAACATTCAAACGTATGAAAATACGAGAAAGCAAACTCAGATCATGTTGATATTTTTACTATATATTCTTATAATATCAAGCAACTCAAAACTATTTGAATCTCGTAGAATCAAAGCATAGAATAATTGTAAAAAAAATTTTAATATACTCATACTAGCCCATATTAGTTTCTATGAAAAATTTAAAGTCCATAAAAACGATAGAAAGCAAACTGGGAGCTCGTTGATTTTTTTATATATTATTGTACTTATATATACTAACAGAAAACCGTTTGAATTAGACAGGATCAAGCCGTAGTTTATTTGTAAAAAAAATTTTAATATTGCCTCCTGGCGCGTACTCATACTAAGATTCAAACGTATGAAAATACGACAAAGCAAACTCAGATCAAGTTGATATTTTTACTATATATTATTTTCATATCATGCAACTCAAAAATATTTGAATCTCGTAGGATCAAGGCATAGAATAATTGTAAAAAAATTTTTAATATTTTTATACTAGCCCATACTAGTTTCTATGACAAGTTTAAAGTCTATTAAAACGATAGAAAGCAAACTGGGAGCTCGTTGATTTTTTTATATATTATTGTACTTATATATACTAACAGAAAACCGTTTGAATTAGACAAGATCAAGCCGTAGTTTATTTGTAAAAAAAAATTAATATTGCCTCCTGGCGCGTACTCATACTAACATTCAAACGTATGAAAATACGAGAAAGCAAACTCAGATCATGTTGATATTTTTACTATATATTCTTATAGTATTAAGCACCTCAAAACTATTTGAATCTCGTATTGTTACAAAAAGAGGACATCCCTGAGGATAATGCAACAGAGCACTTATACTAATCATCAAAAATAAATGTAGTGTACTTTAATTTTTCAACATATTAAATTTGATATAAAATACTTTTCATCTATAAAACAGATGGGTAAAAGTAGTGGTTTTTAATTTGGGGTTTAGACTATAACACTATACTTTCAAACTCGGAATGTACACATTTATTTGTAAAGTTACGAGTATGTATATGTATGCTCCCGTTACTAGGTAATAATGTTGTGATTTAGTAATAATAATATAATAGTATGGTAAATGTATCAAATACTTCAAAGTTATACAGCCTTGGCCAAAAGCATTAGCACGGTAATTATGCATTACATTACCGTCGCATTAGGCAGCCCCATAAAACACGTGCAACTCATAAATAACTAAAAAAATGACTTATCTGTTTAACAATCGAATAAGGGGCAATACTAAAAATTTATTTTAAACAATAGACGACGGCTTATAAGGTACCATAAAAAACCTGGTCCACAAAACTAAACGTTAATAGAGTAATTTGTCAATTTTTTAACTTTCACGGTAAGAAAAAGCTAATGAGTGTTGTTTATTTTGTAGTAGAGACATTTTTTGATACGAAATGCCGAAACAACGAGAGCTCAAAACAGAAACACGGATAAAAATCCAGGTACACATACAGCTTGATCCCGTCAACTAAATAGGTTTTTGAGTTACTATATATAATATAATAATATGTAAAAAAATCAACGAGGTTCTAGTTTGCTTTCTATCGTTTTTATGGACTTTAAATTTTTCATAGAAACTAGTATGGTGTAGTATGAGTACATAAAAAATTTTTTACAACTATTCTATGCCTTGATCCTACGAGATTTAAATATTTTTGAGTTGCATGATATGAAAAGAATATATAGTAAAAATATCAACTTGATCTGAGTTTGCTTTCTCGTATTTTCATACGTTTGAATCTTAGTATGAGTACGCGCCAGGAGGCAATCTTAAAATTTTTTTTACAAATAAACTACGGCTTGATCCTGTCTAATTCAAACGGTTTTCTGTTAGTATATATAAGTACAATAATATATAAAAAAATCAACGAGCTCCCAGTTTGCTTTCTATCGTTTTTATAGACTTTAAACTTTTCATAGAAACTAGTATGGGCTAGTATGAGAATATTAAAAAAATTTTTACAACTATTCTATGCCTTGATCCTACGAGATTTAAATATTTTTGAGTTGCATGATATGAAAAGAATATATAGTAAAAATATCAACTTGATCTGAGTTTGCTTTCTCGTATTTTCATACGTTTGAATCTTAGTATGAGTACGCGCCAGGAGGCAATCTTAAAAATTTTTTTACAAATAAACTACGGCTTGATCCTTTCTAATTCAAACGGTTTTCTGTTAGTATATATAAGTACAATAATATATAAAAAAATCAACGAGCTCCCAGTTTGCTTTCTATCGTTTTTATAGACTTTAAACTTTTCATAGAAACTAGTATGGGCTAGTATGAGAATATTAAAAAATTTTTTACAACTATTCTATGCCTTGATCCTACGAGATTCAAATATTTTTAAGTTGCTTGATATTAAAAGAATATATAGTAAAAATATCAACTTGATCTGAGTTTGCTTTCTCGTATTTTCATACGTTTGAATCTTAGTATGAGTACGCGCCAGGAGGCAATCTTAAAATTTTTTTTACAAATAAACTACGGCTTGATCCTGTCTAATTCAAACGGTTTTCTGTTAGTATATATAAGTACAATAATATATAAAAAAATCAACGAGCTCCCAGTTTGCTTTCTATCGTTTTTATAGACTTTAAACTTTTCATAGAAACTAGTATGGGCTAGTATGAGAATATTAAAAAAATTTTTTACAACTATTCTATGCCTTGATCCTACGAGATTCAAATATTTTTAAGTTGCTTGATATTAAAAGAATATATAGTAAGAATATCAACATGATCTGAGTTTGCTTTCTCGTATTTTCATACGTTTGAATCTTAGTATGAGAACGCGCCAGGAGGCAATATTAATTTTTTTTTTTCAAATAAACTACGGCTTGATCCTGTCTAATTCAAACGGATTTCTGTTAGTATATATAAGTACAATAATATATAAAAAAATCAACGAGCTCCCAGTTTGCTTTCTATCGTTTTTATAGACTTTAAACTTTTCATAGAATATAGTATGGGCTAGTATAAAAATATTAAAAAATTTTTTACAACTATTCTATGCCTTGATCCTACGAGATTTAAATATTTTTGAGTTGCATGATATGAAAAGAATATATAGTAAAAATATCAACTTGATCTGAGTTTGCTTTCTCGTATTTTCATACGTTTGAATCTTAGTATGAGTACGCGCCAGGAGGCAATCTTAAAATTTTTTTACAAATAAACTACGGCTAGATCCTGTCTAATTCAAACGGTTTTCTGTTAGTATATATAAGTACAATAATATATAAAAAATCAACGAGCTCCCAGTTTGCTTTCTATCGTTTTTATAGACTTTAAACTTTTCATAGAATATAGTATGGGCTAGTATAAAAATATTAAAAAATTTTTTACAACTATTCTATGCCTTGATCCTACGAGATTTAAATATTTTTGAGTTGCATGATATGAAAAGAATATATAGTAAAAATATCAACTTGATCTGAGTTTGCTTTCTCGTATTTTCATACGTTTGAATCTTAGTATGAGTACGCGCCAGGAGGCAATCTTAAAATTTTTTTTACAAATAAACTACGGCTAGATCCTGTCTAATTCAAACGGTTTTCTGTTAGTATATATAAGTACAATAATATATAAAAAAATCAACGAGCTCCCAGTTTGCTTTCTATCGTTTTTATAGACTTTAAACTTTTCATAGAATATAGTATGGGCTAGTATAAAAATATTAAAAAAATTTTTACAACTATTCTATGCCTTGATCCTACGAGATTCAAATATTTTTAAGTTGCTTGATATTAAAAGAATATATAGTAAAAATATCAACTTGATCTGAGTTTGCTTTCTCGTATTTTCATACGTTTGAATCTTAGTATGAGTACGCGCCAGGAGGCAATATTAAATTTTTTTTTACAAATAAACTACGGCTTGATCCTGTCTAATTCAAACGGTTTTCTGTTAGTATATATAAGTACAATAATATATAAAAAAATCAACGAGCTCCCAGTTTGCTTTCTATCGTTTTCATAGACTTTAAACTTTTCATAGAATATAGTATGGGCTAGTATAAAAATATAAAAAAAATTTTTACAACTATTCTATGCCTTGATCCTACGAGATTTAAATATTTTTGAGTTGCATGATATGAAAAGAATATATAGTAAAAATATCAACTTGATCTGAGTTTGCTTTCTCGTATTTTCATACGTTTGAATCTTAGTATGAGTACGCGCCAGGAGGCAATCTTAAAATTTTTTTTACAAATAAACTACGGCTTGATCCTTTCTAATTCAAACGGTTTTCTGTTAGTATATATAAGTACAATAATATATAAAAAAATCAACGAGCTCCCAGTTTGCTTTCTATCGTTTTTATAGACTTTAAACTTTTCATAGAAACTAGTATGGGCTAGTATGAGAATATTAAAAAATTTTTACAACTATTCTATGCCTTGATCCTACGAGATTCAAATATTTTTAAGTTGCTTGATATTAAAAGAATATATAGTAAAAATATCAACTTGATCTGAGTTTGCTTTCTCGTATTTTCATACGTTTGAATCTTAGTATGAGTACGCGCCAGGAGGCAATATTAAATTTTTTTTTACAAATAAACTACGGCTTGATCCTGTCTAATTCAAACGGTTTTCTGTTAGTATATATAAGTACAATAATATATAAAAAAATCAACGAGCTCCCAGTTTGCTTTCTATCGTTTTTATAGACTTTAAACTTTTCATAGAAACTAGTATGGGCTAGTATGAGAATATTAAAAAATTTTTACAACTATTCTATGCCTTGATCCTACGAGATTCAAATATTTTTAAGTTGCTTGATATTAAAAGAATATATAGTAAAAATATCAACATGATCTGAGTTTGCTTTCTCGTATTTTCATACGTTTGAATGTTAGTATGAGAACGCGCCAGGAGGCAATATTAATTTTTTTTTTTCAAATAAACTACGGCTTGATCCTGTCTAATTCAAACGGATTTCTGTTAGTATATATAAGTACAATAATATATAAAAAAATCAACGAGCTCCCAGTTTGCTTTCTATCGTTTTTATGGAATTGAATGTTGTTTTTACAATTATGCGCTCGCAATAGCAACAATAATTTTTACGACTTAATTTTTTACGATACTTTTAGTGTTTGATTCTGCAAAAAATGTATAATTTTGAATAAATACATATCATAGAAAGCTTCAGTGAAAAAATCAGCAAGATTTAAGCGTGCTTTCTAGTTTTTCATGGCTTAAATGACCTTTTACGCTAAGAACGGACACGAACATTACTGAATTTAAAAATTTGGTATTAAATTATATAAAACACTATACATTCCTATTATTGTATTTAAAATAATTAAAAAGTAATATTTAATTGCATCTGTAGCGTATTTATTCTAATAACATGTGTTTTTGACGCCGCGATACCGTTGCGGCCCTTTGTTTAATTCGTCAGGTGGCCGGCTGCTAGTCGGCCGCTAGCTTCAGGTCCATCTCCATTTGTCGTAAATTATTGCGAGTATGTTTACTAGCGAAATCTGTAAAAACATTGTATTCTTTGTAATCAGCTGCATATGCAACCGAACACAACGCAAATAGTCCTTACTTACTGAAACTTTGTATGGGAAAGGCAGCTAGGGACGAAGCCGAGCGAAGCGAGGGTGAATCGCTAATAAGATCTAAAACTAAAAATTTAAGTAATAGACTGCTAGATGTAGTTAGTTCTTACTGTGTATATCATAATAAAAGCTCTAATTGAAGTAAATTATATTTTTATATTATTTTTTATTTATTATGATTTTTTTATATTTATTTATTATTTAAATTATATTTTTATTTATTTATCTCTATAGATTTACGCCGTTAAAAATGATTCTTTATAATGTTTATTATTTTTTAATTATAAACATTATAAAGAATCATTTTTAACAGCGTAAATCTATAGAGATAAATAAAATTGAAGTGTCTGTTTGTATGCCAAAGTAGCAGCTTTTTACTAAATACATATGTAATTGTATAAGGTACTTATAAAAAAGAACACAATTTTTTTTTTTTTACTGTTTGTTCCGGCTAATATCCGAAACAGCTGGACTGACTTTGACGCGACTTTCACTGGCAGTTAGTTGATGTTACAAGGAGTAACTTAAGCTACTTTTATTTTAGAAAAAGAATGAGGGTTCTACTGAAAAAAAATAAAAATCTAGGGATGGACATGAGCAAAAAGAGGGTAAGTCGCTAGTATATCTAATATCTTTAAGAGAGCAATTCTTGTATATATCTATATATAAATATATATATAATCTGAATCTCGGAAACAGCTCCAACGATTTTCATGCAATGTAGTATACAGGAGGTTTCGGGGGCGATAAATCGATCTAGATTAGTCTTATGTTTGGGAAAACGCCTGTTTTCGAGTTTTCCTGCGGTTTTCTTACACACGCAAAATATGGTCGCTAATTTCGTATGCTTGGGCATTAACATTGTGGTTAAGCGGCCAAGATTGATTATCATAGGTGTCCGAGTTTGAATCCCAGTCATATACGAAGTTTTTACTTTTATTTATTTTTTTTGTATTTATTCAAGTTTTTAGTCTTTTAACAAAAAAGAAAATTGTACTTTTGGCCAAAAACTCCGAGCAAAGCTCGGTCACCCAGGTACTTATAAAAATATCAATTAAAATAAAATAATTTTAAATAATTTAACTATTGCAACATGAAGTTGTCAAAATTCATTTGTCATTTAATAAAATAATAATGTAAACAAACACTTTAATTTTCAAGCTAGTATAAAAAAAAATAATAACATTTTAATTCTATAGTATCTATTAAACACCCAAACTCAATGCAAGTTTTGGTTACCATCACCAAACAAAATATACTTTCAATAAACAATCCATTAAACTCTTCTTATAAATAATGGATCCAAATAATATTTTAATGGTTTTTAGTACCACATTTTTATTTCATAAAGCCATGGATAGGACTCTCATCTCTTACTCGTTGTATCAAATTGTTATCACACCAGGTTTTGAGAATACAGTTTTGTTTGAACATACACTTGTACACTATAATATCTCCTATGCAGTTTACTGGTTAGTCTCCATGAGATTGGATGTCATTAACAACAGTAGACAGGAGGACATCACTATTAAAGAAATGTTATTTTGTACGTAATTATATCATATCATTTATTAATAAATAATCCTTTAGATCATTAATATTATTGACTACCGTCTTCTATTAAGAATTTTTGCACTTATGAAATATAAGAACGATGAAACAATTAAAATAGTAGAGGCAAAATAACTTATTCTAATAATTTTCAAGAATTGTGAAAATACAAGCATGTTAATAATTGCAGGAGCATCAACCAATTCCCGTATTTAGCTCAAATTTACTCAAGTGATTGAGAATGCTTTTTTTTTGAAGCCTACTTCAATAATCACTAACTAGTTATACAAAATAATAAAACAGTGACAATATGTATAAATAACAAAAAGTCCACATAGCATGCAAATTAAGTTCTTAGTTATATTAAATTAAAAATCATCAAATTATAAAAAACGTGAAAACTAAAATAAATACAGGATATTATTACTTAAAATAATTAAATTTGATATCTTACTTAAGTCTCAGCATCTTGAACTGTTGTTTGTTATTGTTATTAAACTAGCTATTATTGACTGTTTTCTAACATACTTTTTCGTTTAATTTTTATTAGTATTAAAAATAATAGTCTAGTTTTCCAATACAAGCAAAATGACATATATTGTCAGTTTTAACAGAACCAAACAAGCTGTGCTCGCGATCGCCTACAGGTAGCGACTGCACCGGGATTTCTTATCATGCGCATTTCCATCTAGGTCGTTACTATTTATAACTATATAGGTAGATACTTCCAGATTCCATTAAACGATATACAATAGATGGTAATATAATGTGAATAAAATTACAGTTAAAACAAAAAAAATATTATTAATTACTTACATCTGTGACAAGATTCAGCGACGAAAACAAAACAATTACGCACGTATCACAATCCAATCACCACATTTAAAAATGAATACATTGTCTTTTTCGCCACTATCTGACATATTTAACTTTCAGAATATCACTGTCCACACTTAAAACTGGATCAATTGACTCTTAATAATCACGTAGGTCAGTCATATGAAAGATATCTACATTTTATTTCAACAACAAAAGATTCAACCACTAGGCACTTAGTGACTTCACTGCATTATGTGTAGATATACAATCAACTACAGTAGGTATATATTTAATGTTACTTCAAAGTATATAATTTGAAGACAAACAAGACAATACACCAATAAAATAAACTTTAGACTGAATATCACCAAAAATAAAGACACCTTTAACAAAATCTATAGGAATATTAAACAAGACTCGAAACCTTTCTTCGAATTAATAAGTAATCTGTAATCTGTATCTATGTGTCATAACTTAACTAACTTCGCAAAAGGTCTTGTTTTGTCTTTGGCTCTTATTTCCTAGGACGATGTATACATCGTCCTAGCTTATTTCTTTGTAATTTTTATATTAGCTATGCTGCATACAGATGTTTTATGCGAGTTATTTTGGTTAATTTGTAATAATAATTATTATAAAACTTGTAAATAGCCTTTAAATAGGCTTATTGCAGTTTATATTAAAATCTAATATTTAAAAAAAAACAATAAATAAATCTAAATAGTTATTTATTCGATTTTTTTCGAAATTTATCCCTTAAAGCGGTAAAAGGGGGTAATAGTTTATATAGGCAAAGAATTATTTATGATCAGAACTACTTGAAGGTTGGTATTCGTGCTCTTCAATACAATTAAATAAATACGTGTTGTACTATTTTTCGAAATTCAATCCCATAAGGGGGTAAAATGGGAGATGACAGTTTGTATGAAACTCTGTAATTAATTTGTAAAACAGTACAAAAAAAACATGTGTAGACGATTTAAGAGTTTTAAAATTACTTTCTTTAAAATGATGTCCTTAGCTATAAAGATTGTGATTTCGCCAATTTTGGTCGTGTTGCTTTAGTTCACTATGTCTTCAGTTTTTTTTTTTTTTGGGAACAAATATTATCCATTTCTTTGCATCCTGGCACTGTACAATTTGTCATTTTAATTAAATTTAAATAAAATGAAAAAAATTCCATCCACGCTTAATAGAGCTGTACTTCGATTAATAATCCTACTATATATCAGGTCAGCGTAAGAAATTCGTCTGTGAAAATATAAGCTCACTTGCAATGTGAGAGTATATTTCGATTAGTTCTACGGATACACTGCAAGCGTGAACACATTTACAATGCCGCAATGTGTATTTAAAAGTTGCAAAAAATAATTCTCGAATAAGAAATTTTTACATTTATATTAAGTCAATATTTTAAGGTTTAACCAACGAAATAATAAAAAAATGAATTTTTGAACAATTTTAAATCCCCTATGTTTTGCGAAATTCAAAGAAGTAAACGGAAACAACACAACGATTTAGCTAACGACGCAACAACGGTAAAAAGTGCTTTATGCTTTTTAATATATTTTTTTTTAATTTACAATAAATATTATTAAATCATAAAATCAAAATCATAAAATCAAAAAATCATAATAATTTGAAGATTTGTGACTTTATTACAAAGTGTTATGGTGTTGATTAGGTTGAAAATAAAACTATTTTAAGACTCTGTATTGGTTCGTTAGTATACAAATGTAGTTGTGTATGTACACAATATTCGCACGGACAGAATTTAGTTTTGATTTTGTATGTGACACGTTATCTAGTAGTATTGTTGATCGAGGGAGCTTTACAATATACTGAGGATAATAGTGATCGCGACATCTGGTGGGAGTAATAGCCAAAATCCTTACCCAAAGCATAGACAACAAAGAGAACACCATTGTGAAAATATCATGGACGTTTATTATGGTACGTCCAATCATGGAAGTTATTTAATGTAAACATAGACAACTAGATTACTGCCATATTGCTAGCTAGACAGCAGGAAAGGCATAGAGTATATTGCTACATATATAAAGGAAAGGTTACATACTCTATGACAGCAGGACGTAGCGACCTGGGATAAAAACAGACCTAAGAAACAGACAATGAGGGATAAAAAATGACAGCAAAGAAAAGAGGAAATCACAGTATGAATCCTAACAAATAAAATTTAAATTCATGTTAGTAATTCAGTGTTGCAAAATCATATATTTCTACTTTTGACAAATATTATGAATAAAATATAAAAATAAATTTAAAAAATATTGGTTTTATAATGGATGCTTCAGCATCCAAAGGGGACGCCGAAATTAATAACTTGCTCGGTCTCTATTTGGAAATTGATAATTTGTCTTATCCTTCACAAATGAAACAAAATAAATCTGTGATTAAATACACTCGTATACCAGATTTTGATGAAAATTCTAGAGGTAAGACTAAAATTTATATATTTTTTAATTCAATATATTGTGCTTGTTTTTGTAATAATATAGTAATATATTACTAAATGGGATATTTTTAAACTGTCATATATAAACGTGTATTTACATTTGCATTATAGTTTAAGAAAATTCATAAATAAGATCAAATTATTTATCAAGCTTATAGATAAACAATAGCAAACCTAAAAGAACTTTTTAGTTATTTTAAGTCTCACACTATCTTTAGTAGTTGTTCAACCTGCACTAATGGGACTTTCATAAAAAAAATTGTTTACAAGAGTGGCACGGTAAATAAATATATAAGCTAGATTTTTAAACAGAGAAAATAAATCCTATTTAAGATCATTTTGCAAGTGAACGAAATTAAAGCTAACAATAAATATTATTATAAATATCACTATTTACAATACTTTTATTTAGAGCACCAATATCACTATATGTTAAGTTCTGAATGCTTAGTAAGTATTAAATTTCATTATTGATTAATATTCATGGAATTCACTTGAGAAGGTCCTATTAAAATTAGTTCAACATTACAGTAATCATTGTTTGGTTTTAGGTAAAATCTTATGTCTAAGATCCCGATCTATGTGGTGGATCCCTCATTGTTTTTCCATATGAAATATATTTTTTTAAACCATAAAACATATTAACAAACATGATCCAGAGGGGTTGTCACCAAAAGTTAGCTCCAGACTATTTTTCACTAAAAACCTGTAGTCTGGAGATGTTTTGGTGAAAAAACTGTCTATATTATAACCCTAAATCTACACATAATCAAATTGTAACTAAGCAGAATATGCACATTAAATATTTTTTGGAAAATGTTATTGAAATAAACATTATTATCAATACAGAGGCTGAATCTATAGTTTTTAGAATTTTTGTCTGTCTGTCTGTTACCACATCACAGAAAAATCACTGGAGGGATTTTGATGAAATTTCGTATGGGATAGCTGGTTATCCGGGTCCACATATAGGATACTTTTTTACCACAGAAAAATATCTCATTTCTGAGAAAAAAAATACAAAAACTGCCAGGTAAGAGTATTAATATGTAAAACCTATGAATTTGGTTTTTGGTAATCTGAACGCGAGCAGAGCCCCGGGTAATGCTAGTTTGTTATAAAATCATCTAGATTTTGATACTTGGTTTGTTCCGGAAAACAATATGAGGAATTAACTACTTCGATTTACCTGTTTATACCTGGATGTCAGGTAATGTATTCGAAAAAAGCAGCCAAACATATAATTGATTGATTAATGTTTTTGTCTTTCGATTGATACTAATTTGTACTGAAAAAACCTTTTTTTTATTAAAAATTTATTGATAGTAGTAACTTAATAGTGAAATAGTATGATATCATTTTAAAAGAACCCAAAACATTGTTAGTAAAATGGATTGACAAGTTTTTTTTTTATTTTTTCTTTTGTTTATTGTAATAATCATAAATGTAGTCATTTCATTCTATTCATCTTGTTTCTACACATGAACCAATTAGCCACCACAATGTCAACACCAGTGGCTAATTCGTTCATGTTTCTACATTATCATATTTTTAATTGCTTACATACTCAATATGAACATGAAAAGAAAAAAACATATTTGTGGGCTGAGTAAAAGTCTTAGTCAAAAATGTGATAAGTAAGACGAAAAAACGAAAAAAAGAAAAGACGAAAAATTTAAGTTAAATGATTCTAAAATAATGTTTTTTAATTAGATTAAATGTATAATCTGGTCTCTATGCAAGTTTTATGTTCTGATTATTGATTTCACAATACGAATCCAATTACATCAAGTAATTTTCTTAAATAGATCTTTATAGATCACTGAATGATATAAAAAAATCTAGACAGCCAAGTTCTTACATTGAAAGGTAGTGATAGTTGGAAAAAATTCAGATATTGTTAATAAAGGCAAATGCACAAAAATTTAGCTTTTTTATGTAATACTTTCTTATAGTCCAAGATTCCAGGGCCGCCAGACGTCTGACGGCCCTGGGATCTTGCTATTAGGTTTACGCGAATATTTGACATCCATACTAATATTATAAATGTGAAAATGTGTTTGTTTGTTTATCTTTCTTTCACGTCGAAACGGAGTGACAGATTGGCGTGATTTCTTGAGTGGAGATAGTTGGTAGGCTGGAGAGTGTTTTGGTAGGCTGCAAAGTATTATAATAACAGAGCGATTAGCGGTTTTGTAGGTACATACTAAAGTCGTCATTTTTCTATGTATGATACTTTGACCTCACACCAAGCGCACGACATGGCAGGTGCTTAAAGTATCCGTATCGGTATATTTTTGATTATTTTTTTAATATTAAATTTTAGTTTTTTTGGTGCTGAATATTTTTTTTACAACTATGTAACGATGTTAGCATTTGTTTAAAAAAAATCACGCATATTGTGCTCCTGTCCTGACCGATTCCGGTCACGACGGCCAATATCATTGTGACTAGCCAACTGCGTAGGAGTTATTATAGTGCAGCGCGTGTACACGCAGACACAAGTGCACTCTCTCATACTCCAGTGGGAAGACTACTCGACATGACCGGTGAGTGTTAAATCGTAGGGCCGATGGTTTTACGTGCTCTCAGAGGCACGAGGGTGAAACACCGCCAACTTCCCAACTCCGGGCTGTTATCAGTAACAGCCTCAGGGCTTACTATACAAAAAGACTCAATAACTTAACTTGGCACCACCGGAGTCTCGAACCCAGGACCTCCGGATGTGCAGCCGTACATGCTAGCCACCACACCACTGATGCAGTTAGCGCCGGAGTTACATGGCATCAGTCGTTATACCAAGTATCGGCATATCTTGTAGTGAGTGTAATGTGCTCTTTTAACACTTTAGCTTCGGTGTATGAATGTTAAGATAAAACCCTTAAACATAAAAGCAATAGCAGTGCAAACTGATCATGGCAACTTATGTTGGTTTAAATAATATAAACAACTAGCGACTCGCCTTCGCTCCACTCGAGTTCGACCCTAGTTACGTTTTAAATTTTAGTATGGATTTCTCAGAGATGAGATATTTTCACGGAGTATAAAATATCTTATATAAGACCTGGATAACCAGCTATCATCGTACCAAATTTCATAAAAATTTGACCAGTGGTTTTATCGTGATGCGTTACTAGACAGACAGACCGAATAAAATCTAAAAACTATAGACTCGGCCCGTGTATCGATAATAAGGACTATTTCAATAAGTTTTACCAAAAAATATTTAATGTACAGATTCGACTTAGTTAGAATTTTATTATATTATGTATAGATTAAGTTATTTTAGATGTAATTATTACAAAGCTGGACATGCAAGATCAGCAACATATGGCCTACCAACTTAAATCACATATTTTCATCATATTACGGGAGAAAATCCTTATCATACCTCTTTTATCTGTATTTGCAGTGTTATGGCCTCAGAAATCATATTCATTGGAACCTAGGCTCCGTCGCATTGTCATGATTGAAGAACCAAGACTTGAAACAAATAGATCTCTTAAGTCACAAGTTGCACTTTCATCCAGGAAAATGAGTTCAGATATTTGCAAACGACAAGTTATTGCAATTGAGGAAGATGCTTATAGTCTTCATCCTAAATTATGTAAGTATGCACAATATTTGCTTTATTTTAAGGTCATAAACATAAAAGAAAATTGGTTGAAATGTTTTTTACAGCACAAAATGTAAGAAAACCTCACCAAAAAATGATAAATCGAGCTATAGAAACGGATAGTAAAGAAGAAAAGCAATCTTCACAACGAAAATTATCAAAATTAAATTATACTTCTAGATGTAAGTATAAAGTATCCTATAACCTATCATTATTTGAAAAAGGATTTCTTATTTTGCTTTGATATATTTATGAAGAAGCCCAAACTCATTCTTACATTTTAATTGTAACTATAATTTTCAGCTTATAAGGGGACTTCTAAGACTACCGTTACCACCAACAATGATAAAAAAGAAGCAATTGTTTCCAAAACGGGAAATAAATATAATACATTTACAAAAGGAGATAACGAAACTCGCAGTTATAATAAAATTATTAGATCCAATGGTAAGTTTGATGACTTTGCATTGAGTATGTTTTTATTTAAATGTTGTCATGAAATGCAATATGTTGTATTGCTTGCTAATAAAAACTAGAAAAAACGAAAACTAAAGTATAATTTAGTTTTCGTATAAGTGCTAACATATTAAACATGGTATTATTATTGTTATTTTATAATCTATATATATATATATATATATATATATATATATATATATATATATATATATATATATATATAAAAATGAATCCCTATTTCCCTTGGTCACGCCCATCACGCGTGAACGGCTGGACCGATTTAACTATATATTTTTTGTGAAGGTTCTTATGAAAGAAAAAATTTAAAAAATTGCGCGGAAAATTATAAAATTTAAGAATACTTAACAACCATATTAAAATTTATATGGCTAACGCTGGGTAATAACTATTTATATCTATTCAAAACGTACCTAGTGACGAACCCGAGCGAAGCGAGGGTGAGCTGCTAGTAATTAATAAATATTTCTTGTTTTTCTTGCAGAAATTGCACGAAGTGGACGAAACTCAAACGTATCATCAAAATTGAACATAAACAAGAGATTACTTACGACAGAGAAAGAAATTGAAAAAGAAAACTCTTCTATTAAAAACAAAGTTAAAGATAATTTTCGTAAAAGCTCACAGAAACGAACTGTTTCAGAGAAAATAAAATCAAATAAATCTTCATTGATATATAACCATAATAAAGTGATGGATTTTAATGGTGTTCAAGGATTACATCAACCGGTCTCTGTAATACACGTGCCCCTCGATGTAAAACCAGAAAAGCATGACAGGGCAACGGCAATGTCACCAGAAATTTTAAATATCAATGAAAACAATCTGTCTATGGTAGATTCTAGTGTTCAACTAGTAAATAATACAAACTTCAAGGACGTGATGATAGAAACTGATTTATGGCCAAAAAAAGTTGACCAAGTTACTGAAATTGATGAAAATTGTCTGTACAATAAGAGTTTAGATAATGTTATGAAAAAATCATTTGATAGTCTTGATATACCAAATGTAAGCTTAATGAATAAACGAAGTGATATGCCCAAAGAAGAAGTAGTCGACATAGTTAATAACGATAATTATATAATTGAAACTTCGCCTGTCAATAATTGTAAAAGAAATGAAGAAAAAGTTATAGAATCTCATTTTCATAAAAACACATCGTATATCATAAGCAGAGCTACGTTAACATACACAACTAGACAAAAAATCGATTTTCATGTCGTTGGCAATAATGATGTATTGCAGTCTCATTTATCTTCTAAACCTTATAGCTATCCTTTGAATGTTGTATCAGTCTTTAAGCAAGAAATGAAAAAGCAAGAGAGTGTCGAAGATCGCAAACAGCATTACGCTAAAAAAGATGACGACATATGTAGCATAATGAACCACACGAAGGATCTGACCCCAATTAATTGTTCATACGTCTTCGACAATCATAAATTGGTCAAACCGTCTGATATAATTAGCACAATAAAAGTGAATAGTAGCTTATTACAACGCGACTATATATGCGAACAGTTCCAAAGGGAACTCAATTTTATAGATTCCTTTTTTGAATCTTTACAGTATTTGGAGAGTTGTTCGTTGACTGAGAATAGTATTACAGAAAAGAAAGTGGAAAATTTTATTAACAGTGGCCACGACTTGAGTAATATAGAATTTGGATCGTTCTTATCTAAGTTTGAGGATGAAGTTAATATTGACGATACCGACACAATGGCTTCGAAGAATCTTTGTTTGGTATGTATTGTTCTTTTTAACTGTAAACAATTATGAAATGACCACCTTTTGTTTTGTCAAATAATGACAATGACTGTCTATCTTTAAGTAGCATATTAATTTTGTATTGCTGAATAGTAATTGATAAATTTTCAATTTTAAAACATTAACTAATGTTTTTATTTGATTGTGGTTTACAATAAATATATTTTAATTTTAGCTCAACTTGCTCATTAGAGATGAGCAAAAGAGAGCCAAGCGTATCTTAATCGTACTGAAAATGCGAGAAGACGCTTTGAAAGATTTCACAAAATCCCAAATATTATGGCTGGAAAATAAAAAGAAACAAGATAATATAGATATATCAACTTTAAAGAAGAAACAACGTGGAGCTCTTCTTAAATTGCAACAAGAATGTGGTGAAATGCAACGCATGCGTAAAGCCTTGTTGTCCGTATTGGAGAAACGTAAATTGGCACTTATGAAAACAAAAAAGAATATAGAACTGAAGTTGAGAAGTAGCTTGGATTTAGAACAAATTATTTTAGGTAAGAAAAAGTTACGGCGAAGCACTTCGGCCGATCGCCAAGTGGCTCCTATTAAATGTTTCGAACTATCCAGTAGTGGGTGTGACGATAGCACGACGTCCCGACCCAAGTCTGCTCCCATTCTCTTACAAAATGTATCGAAAAGTATTACAAGTGCTGAAAAATATGTGCAAACTGGTGACAGTATAACTACAACAAGTCAAATAGATCAGTCAACTAACACGGCCGACGAAAATTTTGTTGTAGTAGATGGAGGCTATCTTAACATACTATTCCATAATTTATCACTGCCTCAAATCTTCAGTAGTGGCAAACAGTACGAAGTTAATCAGGAGGCGTTAAAAAATATAGTGCAAACAAGTAACATGCATCACTTCAACGACAACGACATCATGATCGAAGAACTAATGGAACAAATAAAAGATCTGGATAGGTCGAGTACACCCTCGACAGCGCGTAGCCTAGTCGAGGAATTTGATCAGATCTACAAAGGCCTTGCCGAGGAAGAGAAATTGAAACACAATTCTGAACATATTTGCAACAGTCTTATTGAAGAGATTAAAGATTGTGCCGTCCAAATAAATCAAGTTCAAGAGGAGAGTGATAAAAAGAGAGAAAGTGATATCGTGGAGGACATAGAGGATAGAGCAAGTGATGTTCCTCATGTAGACGTGTCGTGTACATGTGAACCGTTGATGGTATCTGTGGGGACGCAGGCGTCGAAGAGTAAAGAAAACGGAGAAAGTAGAGAAGTGATAAGAAGTGTGTCAGGGCCACTACCAGTGCCGGCCGGCGCGGCGGCACCCAGTGATGATGCAGATGTGCCGTCCTGGTTGAGTCAAACATCCTCACTTATATCCCAAGGTGAGTTGTAATTAAAGTACATCTCGTCGTTTATATTTTAAAATTTAAGGTTGTTAAGGGTATTTTTTATCTGATATTTGCATTTTAAATTTTGATTTTTGGTTCTCGACGTTTCCATGCTTTGTTAGCAATCATGGTCATGAGAGAGACTAAGGTTTTAGATGTCTCAATGGCGTCTTTTACTAGTTTTCGACAGTGCAACGTCGGAACCAAAAATCTAAATAAATCTGCGAAATAATGCGATGAAATGGTTTTATTTAAAATGTCAAATGTTCGCGTAAATCTAAGAAAATAGAAATTTGGGTTTTTATTTAAAATAAAGTAAAATTTAAGATACGTTGTTAATATAGTATAGGTTCAGAAATTATGTAAGCGCCAATAAATAATTAACAGAGCCATTTTTAAGACATAACAGAATTTATCATCATTGTGGGATATTTTCTTAATTTACAATTTGCTGATGTAGGATCTTTTCTTTAGTTAACATTTGTTATAAATATATATTAGGTAAAATAAGAACTCAAATAGATTTTTGTTTCTTAATATATGTACATATATATTAAACGATTCTATTTTTTTTTGTAGATGATAGCAGTAGCTTGGCAAGCAGTCAGCCTCTTTGTCCGAGTGTCTCATCTCTCACTTCGCCTGTTCAGTTCGAAGCACAGGAACTACGTCGACAACAGTTGGAAATAGAAAGAGAGGTATAAAAATATATTATAAATATTTATTAATAATAAAAATAATAATAAATACTTTTTGTAAACTCTTAAATATTTATCTAAAAATATTATTAATGAATTAAAAAAGATGTAAGATAACGTTAATTCATGTACATTTATAATAGTTTAACAATAAAATAGTTTAAAATCAGTTCAATAACGTATCCACGCTTCTCTTAGGCGCATCTCTAAATAACCTTCGCATTTATGATATACATATTTAATCATCATAACCAGCAGCTGATTTTGGCAATATTCCCTTAATTTATATCCAATAACCACCCTAACTAAGCCGTCTTTCTATTAGTCGTCTCAGTACTTTCTGGCCAGTTTAACTAGTTTTTATTAAAGAATTATTTAGTTTTAAATGTCAATTCTATTGGTGTGAAATACACTTTTTACTTTAAAAAAGCCGAAGAATTGTATTTTATCTAAATATGTATGTATCTAAATGTTAGAAGTAAAGCTTTGTTTTTATAATAGAGGAAAATAGCTCTCTACTCTAGGTACAATAAGTAATCGTGGTTTGCATAAATAAGCATTAAGGTGGAGAACAGACTTATTGTTGGAAACCTTATTAAAAATCACAACAATAGTTTCTGAGATTAACCCGAACAAACAAAGTCAGCGTCGGAAGGGAGTTTCATATGTGTATAGGTAGTGATGTACGTTATTTTTTCAGATAAAAGCACTAGAGCAGCAGCAGTGTCAGTTGCTAGCGTTGCGTGAGATCCCAGACAAGCCACCTCCGCCGTACACTCCACCATCTGAACCTAAACCGAAAATACCTAGAAACTTCACCGTCGATGAAATAGCTGAACATAGAATTAAAGATATTATTACTGAATCTAGCTCAGATTTCTCACTAACTGATCCCTTCGACGTATTTGTTGGCGACTATTGTAGAGAAGCAATAGATAAGCAAAAGTTGGAGAAAAACGAGAAGTATTGGGACACTTGTAATTTCTTGCCATCAAAGACACCTCTTAATACTGAGAAATTTATTCATAAAACAGTAACTGATTTGAAAGACGTTTTAACTAGTGTTCAACCAACTGTTGTGTCAGGTAAGTTATTTATATCTAGCGACATACCCTCGCTTCGCTCGGGTGCGTCCCTAGGTATTTATAATTTTTTGAGCGGGATTATAATTCTTTTTCTTAAATAAAAATAGCCCAATTTACTCCTTATAAGATAAGCTATCTGTCAGTAAAAGCCCCGTCAAAATCAGTCCAGTCGTTTCGGAGATTAGCTGGAACAAACAGACAGAGACAAAAGTTTTAAAAAATGTGTTTTTCGTATAAGTGACTAATATAAAAATTTAATATGCATTTAGTAAAAAACTGTATTTGGACATTACAAACAGAATGACAACAATGATCAATAAAACTACATACTCATAGTCAGAGAGGTCTCTATCTCGCACTTTAATAATTTATAATTAAAAATGAGAACGTATATTCTCCTTTTCTCAAGTGTACATATTTTCTCAGTTTTATATGCCATATAAAACCCTACTATTTCAGGCGTAGGTGCGAGACGCTCTGATCACATAGACGATATATTGTTCGCGGAATGGCGACGATGTGAGCCCGAGTGGACATCCTTACACGCTGATGACGTCGTCGTCAAGAACCAAGTCTTTGAGAGTATCTTCCAGAAGATTCTCACGGAAACCATCGATGAATACAAAAAAACTGTAGTTGCTCCAACAAAATGTACTAATAAGTAATATCCTAATTTATATATATACACATATGTATGCGTAGCTGTGCTTATTTGTAGTAAATTAAATGTTAAATGTTCACTGGTCATTAGGTAAATGTTGAAACGGCACGTCAAGGACTAAATTATTTATTTAGCAATAGTATTAGAAATGAAAAAAAATATCACATAGCTTTTACATTTTATACTGACTAAATGATTTATAAATATTAACTTAGAACAATATAAATTTAAAAATGGAGACAACTAAGCTTAAAATCTAAAGTTCGATCTGTTGAGATATTTGCCATCGAGATCGTGTGGTGTGAGCACTCATCGAATGGCTATAGTGACTTAACTTAATACATATCATGAAGTAGACTAAATTACAATGAAGTGTATATCAAAGGAAAGTGCGATAAATTAGAATTATACATATACCAAGTACCGAATTATACATTAATTACACGATATAACCGCAAAGCGAAGGACACTTGCGATAGCGCTCATAGCCAATGTCAACACAAACAGGTCATGCCTTGGATTCGAAGCTGGCAACACATGAAACTATCTATCATATAATTGTACAATAAATTAATTTAACATTTTTAAGTTCAGCCACCAATATTTCCATTGACTCCTGCACAAACATGTCATCGTATGCACTTCACTGGTATCTGTCACAAACACTGACACATACATAAAATGTAAGATATTTTTTTGCAAGAACATTATTCAGGAAGAACTAATATATAATTGATTAATCGTCAGCTTTAAGGATTGATTCTAGAGGGTTCGGTCCTTTTCTTCTTGGATTTGATGGCACTTTTGTTGCTTCTGCTGAAAACGAAATACCTTGTCAGATATATGAATGAAAATTAAACATATATGTTTATGTTCAAAATGTGACCTCTGAAGTTCTTTCCACACCCCTAAAGTTCTAAGAAAACTTTTCATACACAAAACAGTACGTGACGTTACTGATAAGAAAACTCATCACATCATTATTCATTTAACCAAATAACAATTAAATATCATGTCTAGTGCAAGATCTGTTATTAATATAATTGTTTTGTTTATTGAGTATAGTAAAAGTATTTACTCGTTTGACCCTGCGACGCTTGGTTCACTTCTAAGCACGCCATCCACTCTGTAATACTGATTTTTGAGTCGTGGTTCACGTCACAGTACCGAGGTAGTTTCCTCCCACATCTCCTCAAAGGTTCTATATTAGATATGAGCTGATGGAAAGACTTCCATTCACGACGTTCCAAAGCTTTATTCTTGTCTTTATCCAACATTACGTAAGTCCACGTCGCCGCCTGCTCTTCCTTCGAAGCACCCCATTTCACGACATCGCTGTTTCAAATAAAACATGTAAGTTTATACTCGTATTTATAAGAATGTGTAGATTAAATTGTTCATAGAGAAATATTCTAGTGTATATTTATATGTATATCTTAGATTTCGTTGAGCTTTCAGTCACGACGGAAGATAGTGCAATATTTACTTCGCGCTTATTAGTGAATTATTTGTAACTTTAATTTTAATAGTGTAGCTAATATTGTTGTATATCATTTGCATTTTGTGTACGTGATAGGATTTTATCACGGTTATGTTTTGGTATGTGGTAAGTAAGATGTATGATGGTTGATGTCTCACCCGGGACCGGTGCCGTTGATAGAGGTTGTCATTTTTGATATGAAGAAACTTAATAAGTCGCGTAGGAAGTTAGTCTTCATTGGTTCGGGGCACCCTGGAAGGAGTATGTTTGGCATTAATATAAGGCGTCGGTGTAAGATGTCCACATTTACTAGTCTCTAATATGGACAGGAAAGAATTTCCGTTTATTATATGTCAACTCATAAATTGTTACTTAAATCTTTTTTATTAATATTACTTTTAGTTATTTTTTAATGTTCTAAATGTTGTGTGTTAAATGCTAACCCACTATTCAGTTGGCCAATAAGCCGTTGTACTTATGAACTGTAATCCATTACTGGTATAATATTACAAGTCTGATGTCGGGTTAAATAGTTTAGATTTACATTATTGCTTAGAGGATCATTGCGTATAGCAAATCATATTGTATTTGTTAGTATTTATTATTGTTAGAAAGTTAAGGTAATATTCCTCCACATTTAAACTTTGTGTTCTCTTATGTAAATGGAATAAAAAAACCTTGCAATATTCCGAACACTATTAATATTCTTTAGTAAAACATGATGCTCTTTTTTATAAATTGTCGCTTTTTATATAGTCGTTTTGTAATAGAGGATCTAGTGACGATATTTATAAAATATTTGTATGTTTTACTTGAAAATATTACATTTCCGAAAAACAACTGTGTTTGCTTTAATTTTTTACTTGTAATTTGGTAGATTTATATTAGGAATTTATACAAGCATTGTTCCTTATATGTTGTTTTATTTAAATTCTTTACATGTTATTATATTATACTAAGAAAATATGCGTGAGCTTCCAGTTACACTAATAGTCGCTAGTACTTTGTATGTCAAAATGGAATCACACAAAATATTTTTTACTTCACTATTTTAAGACATTCGTTCATGAGTTTCAATCATGTGTATGGAACACATTATGACGACGTCTTTGACCGCATCACGGAAAAACCACTGGAGGGATTTTGATGAAATTTAGTATGGTAATAGTTGGTGATCCGGGTCAACATATAGGATACTTTTTATTGCGGGAAAATATCTCATCTCTGAGAAATCTATATAACCTTAAAACGTAAGAAAGAAGGTAGCCAAGCGGACCGAGGGTGAGTCACTAGTTACCTCATAATATGCCAGTCGAACAAGTTCATTTGAAATTATGCACAGATCGGTTAAAATTAAATTTCATATTTTTATGAACATCGGAACTCCGACTGATCGCAAGGTTGAGAAGATAAAATACTGACATAAAAAATATTCACCTTTTTATTTGTTTTTTTTTTTGTTATTTAAGTATAATTTTTCATTTAGGTATAGTGGTCAAAATGTTTTATTGAAACAGAAAAATAGTTTAAATTAAGAAGGAATCCAAGGAACTGATTAAAAGAAATTTCCCCAATGGTTACTAATACTTAAATGATGAATCTAACTAAATCGTGGTTGGGTTCATGATTTTCCCCTACAAACTATGAAGTAAAGAGAACACTGGGCCGTTTAAATTTACCGAGCTAGGTTTAGGTACGATAGTACATATTGCAACGTTCTGTGGGTTCTGGGATAGGAAATAAAAGTACGACTTCTGTACTACAGATGTTATATTAGTTCTGGCGCGTGACAATCACATATGGTGGTTCAGAAACACGCGCAGTATATACACAGTTCTGGCTGAATTCAGTCTTTGAATACTATTTTTCACCACTGTCTACTCATAGCTCCGAAATTCAACTGATCTTTCGACACTGCCATTCGTTTTACGCGAGGGTTGTTTTTCGAGTACATTGTATGTATGTAAATTTCTTTGGCACTCTCTGTAGCCTAAACGGCTTAATGATTTTTAGCTCGAGAAGTGTCGTTAGATTCGTTTTAATTGTGAGAGTTACACTGAGTATATCAAAATTATAAATATTAAAACGGATGATTTTTTTTCCTCAAAACCTATCGAGTGGGATATCAAAATAAAGGATTTTATAAATGGCTTACAAAAATATTTACAACTTATATGTTTAAATTAAATGTAATTTAGAATGAAAAATGCTAAAAAAAGAACAAAAAATTATTTACAAAAATAAAAAACCCGACAGCGTAAAAAGCGAAATAAAAGATGAAAACCAAGTTGACGAAGAAACTTAGTATTACGCAGTCGGAGACATACATATTATAAATGTGATCCATACTAATATTATAAATGTGAAAGTGTGTTTGTTTGTTTTTCTTTCACGTCAAAACGGAGTGACCGATTGGCGTTTTTTTTTTGTGTGGAGATAGTTGGAGGGCTGGAGAGTGACATAGGCTACTTTTTACCGATTATCTAATTCCCACGGGAAAATACGTTATAATACAATCCAAAAAAATATTTATGATCAGAATTACTTGAAACTTGGTAGTAATACTATCCAATAAAATTAAATAAATACGTGTTTTAGGATTTTTCAAAACTCATCGTATAAGAGGGTAAAACAGAGAGCGAAAGTTCGTATGAAACTACCCTTATAGAGATTTTTTGTAGTTCGAGCGCGAGCGAAGCCGCGGGTTCTGCTGTTATTTTATATTTATAATAGCTGCGTTTGTTTTTCTCCGACTGCATATATGTTTCTTCGTTAACTTGTTATCATTTTTTTAGTTCGTTTCTTATTATGTGCAAAAACAAAGAACATTTTAGTATTCGAAATTCGAATCTTTACTAGTATCCAATTTCAATTCATTTCTGAAAAATATTTTTGTTCCTTTCTTACAAACGTCAAATAGCATTAACTGTTCTTGTCTGTCAATAATTTGCCATGTATTGACAACTGTCTTAGTATGAATAAAGATGTTTCAGACGTGCCCTTTTTTTATTATTATTTTGTGGTGTAATCACGTTACACTCTCCATTACACGACAATATTAAGTTACGAATACACGAACACAAATGTTTGAACGGAACGAAACGATAATGCAGTCATTAGTTCAGTCTTTTTACAAAATGGCTCATGTAATAATAGTATTTTTGAATAGAGCTTTCTTCGCTACAGAAAATAACAAGAAAACCCAATGAATTTTCTCTGATTAATCTGAATCTGAATAACGAAAAACACTATCAAAATTTTTAACACTTATTTATTAATGCAATAAATTATCATCCTGATATTTTGATAGACTGTGATGTAGTCTATATATAGCTTTATAGAATTTAGTCTTGATTTTGGCAAGAATGTAAGTTTATTAACGATGCATTATGAAAAGGGTAGTCTTTATAGCATCCGTCGGATACCGAGGACAAGGCGAATCGGTAGTTACCTCTTTACTGATGTATTAACATGCTTAAAATCAGAAACATGTTTCGATAGTTAACCGTCGTAATTATTACTTTATTTAGTTTATATGCAACAAAATGGCAGTTACTTTTTATCCCGATATTAATATCAAATGGTTCCATAACAAAATAAGTCTATAGCAAAAATCAAATTTTTCATAAGCTCCAAGAAGCGAACTCATCAAGTATCACTAACTATATAGTATAGTTATCTACCATAAATACGATCTAGTATATTGTCCTACCTCTCATAGGGCTTGCATGCTGTGGGGCAGCATCACAATCCGGTTTCTTATCCTTCACTGAAGACCCCGGGATAGGTTTCCCCGTGTCCTGATGTACGCACCAACAATAGCCTGTCGAGCGGTAGCATTGTGCTCGCGCATATCTACCGTCTCCCATACACTCTGGTACGTACAGCACTGCGCCACCCGCTTTCTATGGGAATTATTTCATTATCAATCTTTCTGTATGTACGTTTATGTGTTAGTCTTGTTAGGACACTTTTATTAGCTTCTCGTATAACTAATTATGTAATTAAATCTTGGAAGAAGAATTTAACCTACGTCTAATACCTAGGCTGTACAGTAATTTGATACCGTCGACTTTATTTCACCGATCTCCTCTAGGCTGGGATAGCTAACACTCAATCGCTTCTAGTAAGTACAATGCTCAAATTTTGTTTAATTTTATTCGTTTTGACGAATCCTATAGATAACAGTTAAAAGTAAAGTTGTTTTTTTTATTTTATTCACCTATAATTATTTTTATGAACATCATTTAATTTTACGTTACAACAGAAGAATCACTCACACCGTATATATCATGCTCCGTACAAGAATGTTAGTAGGTAATAAATAAAAAAATCTAATCACTGGCAGACGGGCAATATACATAACATGTATACAGGTACATAAAATATAAATTATATGCATGAAATAATTGAAAACAAATAATTTTACGATTAGCAATCATTCTGAAGCTTTTGCCTCCGGGGTAGTCTTGTAACTCGACTTATTTATATAGAATTCGCGAACATAAATGCATGTAGATTAATTTGTAAATTAATATTTCAACACAATAAATTATACAAAATACCACAAAATAAATGTGTCCTTTTAGGTTGATGGCAAAGTATAAACACTAGACGTTTAAACATAATCGCAGTGCTTTAATATTAAATATATCGCAAGTGCTTTAACAACCGCAATGCTGTAAGGTGAATGACTTCCGTCACTGTTTCCATTTATTTATTTCTATAAACGGGAACAAAAACAAAAGTACTAGAATATAACTGTTATGAGTTAATTCTTATATGAATAGCAACAGCTTAGCTATTATAATTCAGTAAGGGCAGGGCTAGGATGCATAAGCGTGTATTCTAATATATGAAATAGTTTTTTTTTAAATAAAACTTCTTTGGTTTATCGTTTAAATTAAATATGCAATAGATGATAGGAAATTACAAAAAATAAGTAGGTTATAAAGTTTCACTCATTCATAGTCCACATGAAAAATAAAAATAGCTTTAAAAAATGTTGAGCATTCATGTGTCCCAGCCTGTTTTCCAATTAAAGCACTAAAGCGCATTATGCGGCATAATGCTTAAGTTCGAATGTTTCAACTACATCAACGCTCCACACAATCGAGCACTATGAAAAGTACTGCTTTGGCGTGACCAACCAACTCAGTAGCAGAAAATATAAGAAGTGTTTTTCGCGTTGTTCGTGTTTGTGCGCCAAAGTGCAGCATTATACTTTGTAATTGGAAAACATAGCCAGTTTACCTGCTCGTCTAGCACTGCTTGGCGGTCAGTTAGACAGTCGTTTGCTTCGTCCTCCCTCGCGACCGACCCGTCAGGAGCAAACGAGTTTCTCATAATACCTGGCAACACTGGAAATAGTATATCCTGTTAAAAAAGTCTTTTCGCTACATATTTTGTAACTAAGAGAAGTTTTTAATGTCCATACAATGTAAATAATATTTGATGTATCTCTTTGTAATTTTAAAGTGTGATTTATCCTAATAGTTTATGGGTGTTGACTACGAATAACAGAATATCAAATATGCATTCAAATGTCGCTACACAACATTAATGCCTAGTATCTTTTAACAATATTTATAAATAATACCTACTTTTATGATTCATACGTATATTCCATTTACGTCCACACTATAAATTTATTGAACACAATGCATTTAATAACAATAAAACTACACAATGTCTTGAACATGATAGTATTAAAGCCTGATTAGTAGTTCAACTAGAACATAATGCGCGATTAAATAATGCATAGTCATAATTATAAGAAAAGATATTTTTTTATTTTATTTCAAGTGCAGATTTATCATCAGAATACTGAGTCACTACTCTAGTGAAATCCAATTGTGAGTAATATGTCTAAGAATTTTGATTAAGTCACTCAAGACATCTTTTAAGTGGAGTGTTTATTTTAGGTCCATACTTTAAGGTCAATAACAACTATTTGTATTGACCGAGTTACTTTATCAAAGGCTAGCCATAGTGCAGAGCGCGGACTTGAATAATGTTTATTGTAATTGACAGAAATCTTCAAATATATAGAGCTTCGTTTGTTTAACAATAAGATAACTGATACTGCCTTTAAGGTATCACGAAGTTAAATTTTGTGCTTTGCAAATGTCTCTGAATCATAAAACAAGATATAATAGACTCAAATAAGTGTAATTTCCATCATTTACCTGAACTGGGATCAGGCGTGAGTTCTTCTTCGTTGTAATCAGGCTCCGGCTCTGGACCGCTGTCGTCGTCTGCGTTTAACGACATGAAGAAACGGAGAGAGACTATATATTATTATTATGTTTGCGCACATATCAATTGTTTTCATATAATAAGAGTAAGATGAAGATTTCAATATCTTCGACAAAGTATTATGCGAAGATATTTGTCTGTAGAGACTACCTAAATTAGTATACGTATACATATATCTAATTAGCTCACGTACAATTAACTTCTTAATATTTAATCAATAGGTGCATACATAAAACATTTACCATGTAGGTATTACTGTATCGATTTTTTTTTGATAACTTTTTATTATTAGGTACTTTTATTTCTTGATACAAATAATTTAAAATGGAAAAGGAAATGAATAGCTCAATCCATACAACTTATACTCAAACTTAAAAGAAAAATAGATAATTTAAAAACAGTTTTGAAAATTCCAAAAGAATGAAGTTAGTGCAAGGATAATACACATAACTAGGTATATAAAAATACTGTATATAGAAAAGTGAGGGGTGTTTTTGTATGGAGGTACTTACAGTCCGGAGTAGGAGGCTCGGGGTTAGAGAGCAGGCAAGCGGCCCACTCCGCCCGCGCGATCTCGCCGTCTCCGTCGCCGTCGCACCCGCGCGTCCACGCTCGGGCACATCTCTTCGGCTTCACTACCTATACGCGTAATAATAGCTAGTCTTGTCGATGCTCGAAATTCGGTCACTGTGTCCGTCATAAAGCTATATGTGTTTAAAATTGTTATTCTTTAATTGGAAAAAACGTTTTCTAAGAGAATGTAATGTTTCAGTTTATTTTTTATCAACATATGCATGTATAAAATAATGTAGTTTTTGTAATGTTAATATCTAAGTAACTGTACCTTTTTAATAACATAAGCTTAATGACTGTCCTTTTTATAAATTTTAATGAAACTTTACAATAACATAGCTCATACATCAGAATAACACATAGTCTACTTTTTATCACGGAAAAATGTACAGTTCCCGTAGGATAAATTTGTTTTTGTTTTTCTAGAGGCGAAATAAAATATATAGGTATATAGGAACATAATATGTAGGTATTCCACATTAATAAACTACTAACCGTTACTATGCGTGAACTCTTTATTGTCCCGGGATTTAATATTCGGTACCTAAATGCTGTACATAATATAAAATAATAGTGAGTTAATATTCACGTGTAAATAAATCTAAATAAGTACGCGTACTTATGTAAATGTTATTACATAATTATTTTTCAAAAAGAACATTAAAGAAATCGAAATATTTTAACGACTAGCGGCTCACCCTCGCTTCGAAAAGCACAAACAGATCTATCCCATGGGAACCGTTCATTTTTCCGGGATAAAAAGTAACCTGTGGTTTGACCGGCAATATAAGGTATATCAGCATGCCATATTTTACTAAATTAGGTTCATAAGTTCTTGTGTACTAAGTAAGCTGTATAAGTTAGTAAGTTTTTAACTATCACACAGGATAAAGAGTTCCTGTGATTTTTTTAGCAGCGGTTTTTAGCATTTTTTTTTCTATGTACAGACATTCGATTTCTACAGTTTTATTATATGTATATATAGTAGAAACGGCCCAACTTCTAGTGTGATATTTAATTTCATACCTACAATTTACTACTGCTATTTCCAAAGACACCGTCAATATTAAAATTCTGCAGACTGCAACATTACTTTGCACACTTTTAATAAATTAAAATCAAGTACCGGACTAAAGATATAATTGTACTAGTTTTTGCTTGCACTAGCCAGTGCAGCCACATGTTATATTTTAGAATCACAGAGCCAGTAAACCACTTAAGATGTATCAATATTCCTAGATGAAATACGATTCTGTTTATAAAGCAATAAACAATAAACCTTGTTAAAATCATCTGCTGTACATATTACACACGCCTGTACGTGTTAGTATATACTAATATATGCATTACCTATTAACAATAATTTTATATTTAACACTAGAAAGACGGGCGGGGGTCATATGACCCTTTTTGAAATTTAGGGTTAGATAATTCCAAAACTATTGGTTTTTTTGACATATCCTCTCGTGACTTTTATTAAAAAGGTTCAAATTTACATTTAAAAATGTTTCCATTGTTATATGATTATAACATCATAAATAAATCATACATCTACCTACAAAGATGGCACCGGTCATTTGACGCATGCAGTATTTGTTACAGTAAACCTATCCAATAGCGGGTAAACCATAATATTTATATTAGCTGAAGTTGTGAAATATAATAAACCCGATTGTACTTCATTCCTTCTCTTGCTTTCGTCAAGTAAACAGTGTTATTTAGATGTGTCACTATGCCTCGACTTACTGATAGTCAAATATTAGCATCATTACAATCTTTGCCTGAAGATCAATCAGATGATGAGAGTGAAGTGTACATAGATACCAAAATGATCCCAAAGAAGAGATACATACACCCGAATGAAACTCTTCGAGTAATGACGACTCAGATAATAATATACCAATAGGTAAATTACCTATTCCATTCTTTTCATTATTAGGTATGATTTGAAATATCTTAGTGGTGAATAGATACATGTCATATTTTTTTATAGCTACAGTATTCAAGTAGACAAAAATTCTGTAAAGAAAGTACTTGTCAGTGTAACATTTTATAACTCAAAAAAATATGGGGTTGATGTTGTTGACCAAATGGCCAGAAAATATAGTGTCAAAGCAGCATCACAAAGATAGCCAGTGCAAGTTTTTTATAATAAATTGGACTTGGCTGCCATAAGTGTATGGATTATGGAGTGCAATTATATCAAGAAATCACAAACAAGACAGTATTAAGTAAGACAGAAGAAACTTTATATTCCAGATAGCTCTTGAACTCAGTGACATTTCCGATGAATCTGGTGCCTCAGCGGCACCAAAACAGCCACCAATACCGACAGAGTTGTCCACTGCCAGTACGAGGAAAAGGTGCTACTGCTCCTCTTTTGGTTGCAAAAACCAATCAAACAAGGTTTGCGACATATGTAAAAACCTTTGTGTGGACAATGCAATCAGTCAAAAATTTTATTTTTCATATTTATAAGTAAAATTATAAGTAGAAGTTAATAAAAACATAATGAATATAAGTCAAATCGAAGCTTAATATCTTTTTCGCTTATTTGTTAACAGTTTTTGGGACATTTTATTATATAAAAATTATTTATAGAGCAAGGGATCAAATGACCCTTCGCCGTCTTTCTTGATAAGTTGATTTATCCGTCTTTCTAGTGTTAAACAGATATTCTAAATTTTCGTACTTCTGAACGAATCTAAATTAATAGCCTATATATTGAAAGTTAATAAATTATTATCTATCTGATTTATATCACAGACTGTTTGTAATTGCCTCGAGCAACTGCATTAAAATCAATAAATAATTACTCTCGCTCGGGAGCTCAAAGTAGGTATCCATTTGGTTTACACAGTTATGACTACAAAATTGTTCTTAACGCTTGTAATGCATAAACATAACGAACGAAAAATGTAGCATTTCAAACAAAGTGATTAAATATGTTACGGAAACCTATATTTGTAAGTATTTACACAGTGGCAAATAAAATGTAATCTATAGCAGCTGGAAAGTGTTTTCTGTACAGAATTTGCAACTAATGCTATGCTATTCAAAAGTGTTATGTATATAGGTACATAATATTGTGAACTAGCAACCCATATTCATTTGGCTTCTTCTTTTATTACATTCTACATAAAGATTCAACGTAACAATAACAACAACGTTTAAAACATCAAAGTCGATGAAGCAGTTTCTTTTTACAGGAGTCATTTTATTTCCCAGAAAAAGTATCTTATATCGCTCTCACATATAGTGAGTACAAAAATAGATAACTTTTAAATAAAGACTTCTTTTAATTTTAATTAAAACTTTATGGACCTTAATATGAGGTTGCCTTTTTTGAATCGTAGACGCTTTTATAGAGTAGATTAAAGTCACCCGCCACGTTTGTGCACCGTCGTCCATGAAACTTATACGTATGATATACAATTAGAGCAATTAATCATATATAACAAGTCACCTGATTGATTATAATGATTTCTGTCGATCTATTTAGATTAAACATAATGTAGGTACTTAGAAGAGTTAGAGCTCTTGATGCTGTCCTAGCGATTGTACGTACAATATTTTATATTTCAATAGTTACAGAGTTACCTATATGAAACTTTTGTATAAAAACATTATTCTACAGAAAGAGACCTTAAAATAAGCCTGTGGTACTATAAAGCTATCTTTTCTCTTTCTTACTTAACATTACAAATGTGAAAGTTTAGATGATTGGATGTTTGTTACTCAATCACGCCAGGACGGTTGAACGGATCTGGATGAAATTTGGCACACAGGCTACTTTTTATCCCGGAAAAACGTATAATCTATCTAGAGGCAAACCCAAACGAAGCGAGGGTAAGCTGCTAGTTAAAACGTATATTTTACTTTACTATCAGGGGAGCTTCAAAATTTTAATGTTTGTACAGTATAATTTATAACGCTTATATTTTTTGTCCACTTTAAATTATAATTATAAAATTACGAAAGTAAACTCTAAACTATACTAGTGATCAATTTTAATTTAATTTTCTGGATCATTTTTTTAGTACAATATCAAAAAAAAAGTCAATTTAAATTCATTCATTATTGTAATAAATATTACAAATTGAAACATTGTTGAAATGTATAAAAGGTAATGTCAGAATTGAATGAAAGTTCTTGATTTATCAGTAAGTACTTGCAATTCGAATGATAGTCCACAGCATCATTTAAATTGTACCATTGAAATAAACTTTATAAGATATCAATCTTCAATCGGATTAAAAGTTTTCAAAATTATGAATAAAAATATATACCTTTTTGATTAGGCGCCTCAGTCCGCGGTATTCCGACTTTTGAAGTGTGCCACTTCTATCTCTATCGAGTTCCCTGAACTTCCAGTCGGTAACTGTTCGGGGATCGGCCGCGGTCCCTCCTTGATCGGACCGCGCTCGGTCATATTCCCCGCTGAATATTTTTATTAGATTCCCGTTGAACTGAGCTCGATCAACTCTTGTGCAACCTGGCGACAGTAAAGCCAGGTATTTTAAACATAATATGAACATGGTGTTTCATTCAGTAGAAGTTTTAGAAGAGTAATAAATAGCATATTAAAGTAGTGTTGATAAAAACGTTGATTAAAATTGCTCACTATTTAAGTCGACTTAAATTAAAGCCGAAGATTTATGTTTATGAAATGAAAGTTACATTTTATAGAATGTTGAAATGTACCTACCTACCTACTAAATTTATCACAAAAAATATATATATTCCATGAAGCAAAATAGGAAGGTGATTTTAATCATCGCGTCGGCGATGTCTGGATCACTCAAGCATGATAAATAGAGAAACACGATGCAGGCGTCGCGTGCTAATCGAGTGTAATTGTTATTTAATGAATGCACTATTATATCGATCTTTCTAAAAACGCAATGAAAGTAAATGTTAATTTTGGAAATTTAATGTTGCTAAAATATCGACGAAAAGGTCTTTAAATTTTAATAACATTTACTGCTGTAAGCATGTAGCATTCAATTACATAAATTTTAGTTAATAGACATTAAAAAATGAAATCAAGCAACTGGGTATTTGACCCGAGACCATTGTTGAAATTTAACTTACTTCTTTTGTTGCGTTGACCTCGAACCGATGATCTTCGTTTTGTTTGTGATTTACCTGCAACAAGAGATCTATAGCAATAAAGATACTATGTCATATAGGTATAATAATTATAGCATGTATTTATTGTATTTATGTACATGAGTAATTAATGGAAATTAAAATATTGAATTAGTAGAAAAATATTATAATATCAAAATAATTTTCTTGTTGTATTCCCGATATTTCTGATGTATTGACTAATATTCATATCCATACTATTATTATAAATGTGAAAGTGTGTTTGTTTGTTTGTCCTTCTTTCACGTCGAAACCGAGTGACAGATTGGCGTGTTTTTTTTGTGTGGAGATAGTTGGAGGGCTGGAGAGTGACATAGGCTATTTTTTACCGCGGGAGATTATCTAATACGCAAGGGAAAACATGTTATAACAAAATTCAAAAAATATTTATGAACAGAATTACTTAAAACTTGGTACTAATGCTCTTCAATAAAATTAAATAAATACATGGTTTAGCATTTTTCGAAATTCATCCGATAAGGGAGTAAAATAGGGGATGAAAGTTTGTATGAAACTACCTTTTTAGAGATTTTTTTGTAGTTTTAGCGCGAGCGAAACCGCGGGTTTTGTTAGTACATATATAAATACAAATACCAATATAGCTAACAGAAATGGAAGTGACTTCATACGTGACTTTAATTTTATTAAAATGGCCTCTTAGTTAGTGGGTGGCCCTTTTCATTTTTAAATTATTCCTTCCTCATGGCGCAATTTTACCGACATGAAATCGTTTGAGTTATGGCAACAGGATTTAGATCGTTGCTGCTGAGCCGATTTGAGAGCATATTTGAAACTTTCAAACGTTCTCGACATAAAATACGTTTCCTGTTAAAATGTTATACATGCAAATATGTCAAAAATAATACATTCATGTTAGTTCCACCTTAGGATATCGTGACTAACTGAAAGAAGAGGCGTGCATCTAGTAACATGTGCCTCGCGTGTGGTAGTTACTTGATGCAAGTGTGCGGTGTCCTGCAAGGGGGAGCCGGGGGGCATCGTCTACACAACCGGTCCAAATGGCAGTGATGTACAACATTAGTCAATACCAAAACCGGTAACGACTGAGCTCCCTGCGAATGCCTATGCTGTCTCCATAAATTTTTAATTTAACGATGAGCAAATGGCTTCATTTTGTCTCATTACAGTATGCCCGAATATGTACACAATTGGTAATGTATTAGGTTAAGTTATACGTGCATTGTACATTATCATGAAGTGCAATATAATTATGTTGCCGTCTAGAATTATAATAGAACGAAACACAAACGCACATTATATAACTTTACAAATTCGTTTCCCATTAAATGTTAACAAGTTCAACAGTTTTTTGTCGTAGCTGTATAACCTGCCAGACTATTTTGAAATAGAAAAAAAAACATGCCGAATGTGACTACGGATGAGCCCAGACATCTCGGCGACGCGACCGTTCTTTATATCATAAAGTAGATAGAGAATTTGTATAAATTATGTGATAATTATGCGTATAATTTGTATGAAATTGACTTTCCTGGACACGTAATGGCTTTATATCTATAAGATTTATGATTTCTTAACTGCTTCGGCAATTAGTATCACTTCTATACATGTTAATGAAATGAAGATAGAATAATAATGAATACATCTTTTACATGATTTAATACAATTGAACCAGAATAAGAATTCATATATTAAAATATTATATTAATTTTGATAGATATCTAAGTTAGTGCTATCACACGTCGCAGTCTCCATGCCGCGCTGCATTAATTACATATAATGTGGCAAAGGGCAGGTAGATACTTGACTAAATATTAAACATCAAAGACGCGACAAGCTGCCCCAACAAGCCTTATTATACGTTGTCTGGAACTTTTTTTCTTTCGTTTCATGAGAGAGACGCATTGCTTTCATAGGAGCAAAAAACAGGACTCCATTGTAATACGGCGTCGAGCTGTCTGACACGAACCTTCGTTTCTAAGAAAACTCACAGTTATACAGTCCTCCTTACAAATAATTTAGTAACGTTTGAAATATATAGCCACTTTTTACTATAGTATTAAAGTAATACGAGTTCTTTCGCCCTGGCAGTTTATCACACCTTAATTGGGTCTGGAGTACATCAATTAGGAATGAACACAGTTAACGATCATAGCCATATGCGTTTTGATTTATGCGGTTCGCTTGCCGGTTTTAAGCTTTAACCATGTTTATCTCGATCAAAGAGTTCGATAATAAATAAACAAGATGTGTATAATAGTCTTGCTAAGTGCTAACACAAGTTTTAACGCTAGTCGCATGGGAACCTCAGATAAAGTCAGGCAAAGAGAATTTTAGAATAAAAGACGTTTTTTGAATTCGTTCATATGCAAGCGTTCCCAACTTTAGTTGAGTTATTCGTTTTTATAAATCAAAAATTAGTCTGTTTTATTATTATAACAAGCGCATATCCGTGTTTGAAAATTGAATATCTTCCCGGAACTAAAAAAAGTTTCGAATGTGATTCCTGCACGTTATATATAATATACCTATACGGAAACAAGAAACAATATAAATTATTGCTTTTATTCAACATAATTTTGCAAGAGAAAGCATAATTAAAAGGTGAAATTTTGTAGACCTACATATATAAATGCTTGCTAAGCCACGTTTAATTGCTTATGTGACCAAGCGCCAGGCTCTAATGAAATTCTTCAATAGAACGCAATTTCTGCAGACCAAACAAACTGGTTAAAAAGGAAGTTCGAAACTACTAATAGTCATAATTAGGCATTGAAAATAATTACTGACTAATATTTCTACCACTTCTTTAACGGATTGCCTGATAAATATAATTGAAAGAAATTAGGATCAACATAGAAACTTTTTATTAACTTTAAACGGTGGACTTTAGATTTTCGAAGACAAACTTGAAACTAATTTTGACCATTTGGACAAAAAAATACAAAATGTTTCTTGAATCAAATAAGAGTACCATCATTTACGTATCGTGTCCAATCTTAAGTACTTAGTAGTTTAATTTTGCTAGTTTTTGCGCCCAGACATATATGAAAATGAAATGTTCGTGTCGTCTGTGACGTAGCTTACGTCACGTAAGTACATGAAGCTATTTTATTTTTACACAAATGTTGTACACAAGTATTATACAATAATTATTTTAAACCTATACACAAAAAATACTTGTTAAATAAACGAAAATAATATAATCTATACATATAATAAAATTGTAACTAAGTCGAATCTGTACATTAAATATTTTTTGGAAAATCTTATTGAAATAGACATTATTATCGATACAGAGTTCGAATCTATAGTTTTTAGAGTTTTTGTCTGTCTGTCTGTCTGTCTGTTACCGCATCACGAGATAACCACTGGAAAGATTTGGATGAAATTTGGTATGATGGTAGCTGGTTATCCGGGTCAACATATAGGATACTTTTTACCGCAGGAAAATATGTCATTTCTGAGAAAAAATACAAAAACTGCATTGTAAGAGTATAATATTATATAAAACTTAAGAATTTGGTTTTTGGTCATCTGAACGCGGGCGGAGCCGCGGGCAATGCTAGTAAAATATAAATTCGAAATTCTTTGATTCTTGGTTTGTTTTTATATCGCCACGCAACAAACCAAAGGATCGACGTGATTTTTTTCAAAGAGATAGTTTATGGGCCGGTAAGTGACATAGACTACTTTTTATGGCGATGCAACAAGTACATAGTTACCGAGGAATAATATATCATAAAACATAGTGAAGAACGCGCGATGAAGTTATGCCGGAGTAAGTGATCGTCGAGGAAATAAAACATTGATATTAATTTTAAACAATATGTTAATTTGTAAATCCGGAATAACTAAATAAGGTAGTTAAATAAAGACTTACTTTATATCAACTTAAATTTATAATTAGAAGAAAAATCTAATCTTCTCGATACCAGCGAGAACTCGCCGCATTGATTTGGCAAATCTCTTTGATATAAATCTAGGGAATGGAAATTCTAGAAGATTTCATTAGTCAAGATGGCAGTATTAGTAAAAAAACATGAAAACATACATAAAATTCTTTTAGTTTTAAATAGTTTCAGTTTGCCCATGACCACGGCTGGTGCAACCCAGTCGAAACGTCAAGAATAAGATATTTAGTCACCTACGATTTATATACTTGCCATTATTATATAATCATAGAACGCGAAAATTTTAAAAATAGTTTTGAAAATATATATATTTTTTACATTGATCTACAAACAAATATCACTCACACAATGGGTTTTACAGAAAACGAAACAATGGATCTGTGCGCAGATACAAGTGCTCTTTGTGATGAGATGATAATTCGAGAAGACCAGTTCTCTTACTGGCATCAGTGACAGGACCACAACAACTTCAGGGGTCCTTCACGGCAGAGTAAAACCACTAACTTCTGCTCTCCGGACTGTCATTGAGAATTTCTTGAACAGGAATACTCAATAACTATACTATTGAATGAAATGAAAGAAATTTTTAATTTCGGGCAAAGTCGCGAAAAGAAACAAGTTTAGTCAAGTGTACTTGTAAGTAGTTATTGTTATTTTTCATCCATACATTTTTTTATTACTTAAAATATATTGGCCTTACGATTTTAACAGCTTTGATAGTTTCATTGTCTAAGTGAAATATACTTTTTGAAGACGTAATAATATATAAATATTCATCGATAAATTAATGTTATAAACATTATCTGATACTGGTGTAACGGTAAATTATGAATTAAACCAGGTATTATGTTTTATGATATATTTTTTAATATGTCTATCTAATAAATATACATTCATATAGCGTTTTATATTAAACTAGCATTGCCCGCGGCTTCGACCGCGTTCAGATGACCAAAAACCAAATTTCTTAGGTTTTACATAGGTATTAGGATACTCTTACATTGCAGTTTTTGTATTTTTTCTCAGATGAGATATTTTCCCGTGGTAATAAGTATCCTATATGTTGACCCGGATAACCAGCTATCACCATACCAAATTTCATCAAAATCCCTCCAGTGGTTTTTCTGTGATGCGACAGACAGACAGACAAAAATTCTAAAAACTATAGAGTCGGCCTCTGTATCGATAATGTTTATTTCTATAAGATTTTCCAAAAAATATTTAATGTACAGATTCGGCTTAGTTACAATTTTATGATATGTATAGATAAGTTGTGCTTTCAAAAAACGAAGCGAAATATATTTACGTAGAAAGCGACTTGATCTAAATAAATTAGAAATGACGATTGACGGGACGTGTGTTATTAATTAACTTCGACATTCATATGTTACTTATCTATAAATAACTACCTCATCAAATGAATATTAAAGATATACACAATAAATTAAATATTTATCGACGCTTTGCACTATTTGCTTATCGACTTGCCTCATATTCCTACTCACTGTCAAGATATTTATTACGGATGCGCCCGATACCATCGGTCTCGTGACGAGAATGCGAAACAGTTTTATGCTATTCGGATAGATCTTTACATGCGTACCATCAACCCGCGATAATATGCGACTATATCACTGAATTTTTTTCACTTCATTTATTATAATTTTAAATAGTTACGTCAACATAAATCGTATTTTTATATCTACGGAGCCATCCTACGCAGGGCGTCGTCCGACTCTTCTTGCAACAAATCCTAATCGCCCATTTCCTTACACCCGCACCTTATTATTATGATCCTTACGTATGAGTCGTAAACTAAAATACAAATATATGTACGTATCCCGCCTCATGAATGGTTTGTGAGAATTGAGTGGTATATATGTATATATCTAAAAAAATGCAACTGATATTTATATACATTATATATTATGTATATAATTATATATATACGATATTGTATACTAGGCGGCGTCACTGATTCAAACGTTTAGATAAATAGAGCATTGCTTACGCTCCCAGACGCATTAAGATGAAGCATGCTTTAGAAATTAAAGGGTCAATTGTTTTTTTTTCGTCTATTTATAAATCAACGATGACCGCAATGATGCAATGTGGCTGGGGTAACTGGCAATACATACAATGCTGGATGGTTATGGGTTTGATTTCAAGTTTGAAGCAAATACAAATAAGTAAGAAACGCGTAATAATATAAACCAGAGTTTTTTAAATGTTGATAAAGATACTTGTTGCATATGAAATTATAATATATTTTTTCTTAGATGGACTGCTTTTAGCACCGTTTTAAGACCGTTACAGTCGATTCTCGTTAATTCGAAACTCGAGGGACTTAAAATATTACGAATTATCGAGTGTTCGAAATATCAAATGGTTCGAAATTTTTGAGAGAAAATAAAAAAGAAGATCTAGACTAATCATAACAAAAACAAAAGCTCGTGTACGATGATACAAGTTTGAACTTGTCTCAAAATTTACTTACAATCTTTCTACATACATATGTATCTGTTTCTCTTTGCAACTTTGAATTGTCGAGTGTTTGACGCCGACGAGTTCGGATTAACGCGTCGTTTTGTTACGTAGCAATGATTTTTTCGTTCGAATTACCAAGTGCATAAAAATGTATTGATTTAGTTCGAAATATCAAGAGATTTTGTAGGGAACTCTTGATAACTTTGAATTATAGACAGGTTCGAATTATCGCAGGTTTGAATTAACGAGAGTCGACTGTACTATCCTTTAATTTACATTTTTAAACAATAAGTTATTTAAATTATTCTGAAATTATTTTCGCTGTAGTATTTGCGTAGTAGAGTTTAAATATTTAAATCGACAACAATATAAATGATCTCATTCTTTCTCTACGTTCTTAATACGTCTCGAAAGAAACACAGGCTTAAATAGTTATTCTATTTTTTACATAAAGGGCCCAGAGAATTTGCATAAAATGATTCAGGGTCTCGATTCAAATAAAATTATTTGATGTAGAGTTAAAAAGAAACCGCTGTTTATAACAAAAATAAACTCAGGTAAAAACTTGTGTGGGTCACTAAGTTTAGACCTGCGGCGACTAAAATTTGCACTCAATTCAATCAAAGAATTTTGATTAAGGATTATTCTTTTTGCTAAACATAAGAATATGGGAAACATTTATGCGAATGTCTCATAAAAATAAATAAACAAAATAAAAAGGACATGATATACCTTTTAATATTGGGACTTCACTGTCAACGTATACAATATATTGGTTTTTGTTATACATGTTTTGACGACACGTTTGGCTCAGTTTGTAGTGATCCTACTTGCCGTGCCAGCGGTCGCGGGTTCCAGCCCCGCTGGGGCCATTCATTTGTGTGATGAGCACGAATGTTTGTACTTCAGTCATAATAATAAATATAAATATATAGTCATAATATCATTTATAATATGTATTTATTTAAAGTTATATATTATGTGTAGTGTATTAACTATCTGGTATCTATAACACAGGCCTCATAGCTTACCATGGAATTAGATGGTACTGTTAATGTCGCAACATATTTATTATTATTATACTACAAAGGTTGTTAGGTATCTGATCAAAAGGATCAAGCTTGATTTTGGTTGTTACTAAGATATCTATAACGTAGAACTGATAAAAATGTCTAATTAAGTGGAAATTACTGATGTAAAAAACAAAGGAACTTTATAGGAAACAAAACCGGTGTATTGTATGGCAAAATAGGACAAGCACGAACCGTTCTATATAGGTAAGTGGGCATAGGCATCAATGTCGTCTAATTCGATCATAGCAGGAGTGCCTCATAAAGTCGGATTACTGTCTTCCGCCTTCTGAACTCTGAAGTCCCTCTGATTTATTAACACTTTCAAGAACGCATATCAAGGTTAAGTATACGACAGTAAGAAATTAATTATTTAATATTGTGAAAGGAAAGCTCTAACGTAACTGCTATTTAACTATTAATATATAAAAGATAACTTAATTCCCTTCAAAAAAATCTTCCTCCATTCTAATTATTGGACGGAGCAATGCCCGCGGCTCCGCCCGCGTTCAGATGACCAAAAACCAAGTTCTTAGGTTTTACATATTAGTATACTCTTACATTGCAGTTTTTGTATTTTTTCTCAGAAATGAGACATTATCCCGCGGTAAAAAGTATTCTAAATGTTGACCCGGATAACCAGCTATCACCATACCAAATTTCATCAAAATCCCTCCAGTGATTTTTCTGTGATGCGGTAACAGACAGACAAACATTCTAAAAACTATAGATTCGGCCTCCGTATCAATAATAATGTTTATTTCAATAAGATTTTCCATATTATTTATCTAATGTACAGATTCGGCTTAGTTACAATTTTATTATAGGTATGTGTAGATATTTAATGTGATTTGTGGTCCACGTCTCGATTAACTATAATATTAGGTATTGTGTCGGTATACATTTATGAATACTCCTCAAATATATCTCGTTGTAAGGTTTTTCATTTATTTATTATCTTCTAACGGTTAAAAGATATTTCTTTGGATATTTTTGTAAATATTTTCTAGAATAGCTGGAATCGGTATACGGGTTAGTCCGGCTATTTCTAGGTATAATCATATACTTCAAATGCAATCTGTTTTATATCGAATAATATAAACAAGGAATACTTTGCGTGAAAAGATACTACGCAGAAATTTGGCACCTCTCGCCTATGATCGCGTAATAATAAACTAAGATCTGCAACAGCATAGAACTTAGATTCATTAAAAAAGGTAGTTATAAACTACTTTGTGCAATCGATTGTTATTTTCACGAAAAATGTTAATATACTTATAGTAAATAGAAAACTACCTATTTTTAACCTATTAATTAGGAGCCTCCCAAAATAGAAAACGTACAATATTTTCCTATCTACGTACTTATACACTCTGGTATTCTAGAGTGATTCATATAGCCGGAGTTTTTTAGAGGCAAATGTATGTTAGAAAAGTAAATTGTAGGTGTTAATGATTCTTACTTGAAAAATATAGTACATTGTCCTAAAAAATATTGTAATGTAATTGTATTTTCATTTTGTTAATTGTGGGTAGGCTGTCTGTAACAACTATACCTTCGAGACGTAAACACCTCAGTCTCTCCCGTGACCATAAATGCTGTAAAGCATTCAAAACGTCGGGAAACAAATGCAAATAAATCGCGACTTTTGTCCGGATTTATTTGTTTTTGTTTCCCGAAAAGATAGTTTTATTTAAAATGTCAAATATTCGCGTAAATCTAAGAAAGTATTACATTGTCCTAAATTGGAATTTTATTTAATCAATATATTTTTTTGTATAACAGATATTCAAAAGATATGCATAATTTAGAAGAATGTCTGGCTTTTATTTGTGTTTATTACTTCTCTTGTACACTTTATAATTAAAAATTTGTACTGGTTTAAAAATAGAAATTTATATACAGATAAGAATATGTCAGTTCAATCAGGTAATAATGTTGAATCAATTAGCAAATTCAATACATTTAGTTTGGATTTATCAACACGCGCAATTAAAAACAAAACTCTTATAATACCACTCGTGTCTGTCTATTTATGATAGAGACTAAACAGATACAATACATAATTCATCTTTTTTGCCCAATTTACAAGGACGCACTGCGTGGTGGCTTATTTCCTACATATACAACCTAGTGCTTGCATCCCAAGACTTACATGCATGTCAAACAGTTTTAGCATTAACATTACACTTAGGACTGTTGACTTGTGCAGCGTCAATCAGGTACACCCCCAAAATACCGAATACCGGTCAATCCATACTTAATATTATAAATGTGAAAATGTGTTTGTTTGTCCTTCTTTCAGGTCGAAACGGAGTGACGGATTGGCGTGATTTTTTGTGTGAAGAGTGACCTAGGCTACTCTTTACCGCGGGAGATTATCTAATTCTCACGGGAAAACACGTTGTAATACAATACAAAAAATATTTAGGATCAGAAATACTTGAAACTTGGTATTAATGCTCTTCAATACAATTAAATAGGTACGTGTTTTAGCATTTTTGAAATTCATCCTATAAGGGGGTAATATTGTATGAAACTACATAGCGCGAGCGAAGCCGCAGGTTCTACTAGTATTAAATAAATACATAAATAATATTATATTTATGTATATTTTATATAAGACCTATATATATATATATATATATATATATATATATATATATATATATATATATATATATATATATATATATATATATATATATATAGTCAGCTAGAATAAAAGCTACGTAGAGTCGTTGTTATATTTATTTTATTTATAAGAAAATTTGCAATTCGATAGTATTCCCGTAAAAATCCGTAAAATTAAGAACAGAGCCATGTGTGTTAGTCGACTAAGTATAGAAAGAGATTTTAATATAATGTTTTTATACCAAATAAGCAGTATTAAGATAAAATTTGTCGTATAATATTTCGATCTGCATGTAATGTAAAAAACGAATTAAATAAAAATAGAATATTTCTCGTTATACTTAAAAAAAAATTGGTGCGTGTAACCTTTACGCGCTGTTGAAGTAAAATTTCTATGGCAAATATCGCAATTAAATTAAAACAAATCAATATAATATTATATATCATTTGTCAGACAATAACAACGGTTACCATGACAACAAACGTTCGCCTCGCCCGATCACACTTTTCGTAATGCTCTCGTCCCGCATTCACCAGCTTACTCCCCAAGTCAAGCGTGTGTAAAGAAGTTTTACTTCAATAATAATTACACATACATGAACTAACATTTTTATTTATCCAAAATATTATACGATATTCCTTTCCCTTTTAAGGTTCTAAATGCAATATTTTTTTTATATTTTTGTAACGAATACTTTGACATTTCAGGCGTGCGCTCAGTAGCTCTAGCATTTCGAGACTGAAAAGAGCGCACAATTCAAATTGTGTCCTCTTTTTTGATGACACTTTCGAGACGCTGACTGTGTATCTTTTGTATATCAATGTGTAATAAAAAACTGCTTAAGCAGCGCACGTCGATGAACATTCATGTTATACATATTTATGAATTAACAAAGTTATTTCAATTATGATTTCTGACAGTGACAGTTCAGTAAACTCATTTTTATCGGAATGAAAAATAGCTACAATATCTATGTTTTACGCCTTTTAATGTTTTTTAATGCTCTAGCATTCGGCGGTGTTCGAGCCTAACCTATTAGTAATAGAATTTTCAGAATCATATCATAGTCTCAGTTTTAGTAAAAACTTACAAACGTTAATTTATAATATAAGTATAGATTAGACTTACCAGTTCTCGTGCAGTCGGGCTTGCCGTTCCTTACTGAGGTGTCGGGCAGGGGCTTCCCGTCCGACGTGACGCACCAGCAGCCCGCGGCGGCGCCGGCGGCCGCGCACTGTACGGCGGCGTACGTACCATCAGCGCGGCACCGCGGCACGAAAGTCGCGCGCCGCCCGCCCGCGCTCAACGCGTACCGCAGCACCGTCAAACACGATGACTGACCCTCTAACGTTGTATAAACAAGTGTTTTGGCGATTATAACAAAATTCTAATTATTTTATTCAGCATTAAAGTATTACAATTTTTTACCGAACGTCACGAGTTCATAAAGAAAAGCCTTAGTCCTAAGACGAACTCACGAACGAATAAGGGTGAGCATACCGCGGAACATACTGACTGATATAGATAGGTAAATAAATGCTTTTGCGACGTTATGCCTGAAGTACGAGCGTACCCAAGTATCTTCAAACATACTGACTGGCCCTCGTACATAAACTACTGTTTTTGCAACGTTATGCCTAATGCACGCATAACGCAGTACGAGCATACTGCAGTATCGTCAAATGTACTGACTCTCTGACTATACATAAACTACTATTTTTGTAACTCTATGATTAATCTATACATACATATAATAAAATTCTGAGTCGAATCTGTACATTAAATATTTTTTTGGAAAATCTTATTGAAATAGTCATTATAGCGATGCAGAGGCCGAATCTATAGTTTTTAAATTTTTTGTCTAAATGTCTGTCTGGGGACGCTTGACGAGAAAACCACCGGACAGATTACGATGAAATTTAGTATGAAAATAGTTGGTATCCGGGTCAACCTATAGGATACTTTTTACAACTACCTACTAAAATATCTCATCTCTGAGAAATCTAAACTAAATTTTAAAACGTAATGTGTCGCATCGCTAGCGTGTGCATAAGGTTACACTTTTCTATGTAACTCTTTTAAATCTATATTTTTGTGTATTTTTATTATATAAAGAATTAGATAGCTATTACTGCCTCAATTATTTTAATATGTTACGCATAAGTTATATATTGATATATGTGCTGCTCCAGATAATAATCAATTTATACTATATTTCATCTAAATCCATTTCGTACAGCCTTTTTAGCGTAAAGGAGCGCGCATTTATAATAATTATAATTGGATCATTAAAATATGTGTCGATAATAATTTTAAAATATTTCTAAGTCATTCTTAAAAAGACAATTTCAAAAGACATTTTCTCAAAGAGCTCAAATCTAAGATATTTCTTTTAGAAAAATTAAATATTATAGGCCAAATAATAACTCACCTATACAGGGACCTCTATGTGCTATCGTTACCGTTTCTCCGGCACATTGAGCTTTCATAAGGTGACATTTAGATGGATAGTTACGGCCATCTGTTCCACAGACCGGCCTGTTGGCGTTGCTTGTGTTTGCTTCACATGCAGAAACTCTATGGTGGCAAGCTTCGTTATTTTGTGTAATTGCCTGTTACATAGAAAGTGTTATATAATAGCAACGGAAAAATTTAAATAAAACTTCATAAAACAGTCGTCATTCATAACACTAATATAATTTACAAAAATAAAATCAAAACCGACTGCGTAAAAAGCAAACTAAAAAGATGAGAACAAGTTGACAAAGGGACATGGACATATAGTTATACAGTCGGAGACATACACACAGTTATTATTGAACATGTAAATTACATGTATTTTTTGTTTTTGTTAATTATTTTTTTTAATGACAGCCTTTTAGTTTTGATCAGTTAGATATTTTATTTAACAATTTCTTGTCCGAAATTACCATACGTTGTATGTAATTATATTCTTTTGTAATCGCCTCTTAGAATCCTGTATATTGATGACCCACTCGATTGATTCGGGCGAAAAAAAAATGTTCAAGAGACAAATCGGCGCCTGGGATTCACGTCGTATGAAACATCAAAAGCTGTTTAGTAATTACGAGGGAACATAGGGTCGGACATACATACGTACAGGTTAAACACATAAACCTCTTTTGGGCTTCGCCGCAGTCGAGTAAAAAGCTGCATCGTCATTTTTTTTTAAGTTTTTACAACTGCGGCGGCTGACAGGTATTGTTCGTTGTAGCTTACAGTTAGCAGGTAAACGCGTCTGATCAAAACAATACTCGTGAAAGTGTTTCTCCAAATAAAACACTCCAAGTGTTAAAATAAACATCGAGCTTTTACATTCTGAAGAAACTGAAAGGATGTGCTTAATTACCTCTCGTTTCTATCAACTCCGGAATTAGTCTTTTGTTTTACATGCTTTAGTTTTAACTTGTGATTTGTGAAATTAACTACTTTATTATATATCATAATAAATATAAAGTAAAAGCTAGTACTTTTTTTTTAGTTTCTATGGACAAAAATTGATAGTCACTACTAATGCTAGAAGTCTTAATCTAAAATTGCTAGCTCTTTCTTTAGTAGTACATGTATGTAAGCAAAAACTAATAATAAAAAGTATGTATATATGTTCATCTTTTGAAGAAATCAAGATTGTTCCACGTTCCAGATTTCATATTTTTCGGCTCGAATTATACCTACCTACTTGCAACACTAAACTACAAATCCTAAAAGGTCAGAACTAATAAAAGAATACTATTTATTCTGTTCTTTTCCTATTGAACAGAAACAATTCTTTTATAGGTAATTTATAATCCCTATATTAGTTTCCCAGCTTAGCCTACACAAACAGATACAACCAGACAAAAGCGGTGAGAGACTTTAATTTATAATATGTATAGATATAGATGTATAGAGTTATATTAATCCGCCATTTATATTCAGTACACAACAATAGATTCTGAACGTGTACGTATCGCTAGCTGCCAATTCGCCTGGCAAAGGCTAGATTATAATTTATTAGCCATTTTAAAAGCTTTTGATTCATTTTCTGTGAAACTTCACAATAGTAAGTTTATATTTATGCATTTCGCAATATATGATCGTATTTGTATAAAATCGTATAAGACAGCGATTAATTCCTCAACGACCGCGGACAAGCCGGCGTTACAGTTAACAATAGATTTCTTAGAAATTTAAATTCCAAGGACGTAAATACAAACGTAAATGCTAAATCGATTTCGATATAGATATTTGATCTTCATTATATCCTGTTTTATTTTATTTATTAAGTGCAATACCATACAAAGAAAATAATTGAAGGTTAATTATATTTTATCAATTTTAATAATACTATTATATTTTATGATTGTATGCAGTTTACAATCTACAGTATAAGAGATTATTGATGCTGCGTCCTTTTTAACCGACTTCCAAAAAGGAGGAGGTTCTCAATTTATTGGAATCCTTTTTTTATGTATGTTCACCGATTACTCGAAGACGTTTGAACCGATTTGGAAATTATTATTTTTTTGTTTAATTATACTTCACAGGTGGTCCCAAATAAGTTTTATCGAAATCAGTCGAGCGGTTTTTAAAAAAATCAACAATAAATCTTTTTTTTAAATATATTGTTTTATCGAATATGTTATTAAAAAATCTTTCATCTTACAAATTACTTGCTTATTACGTCTACACTAAAAATGGAAAAAAATATTTAAAAAAAAACCCACTTCCAGGCACTAAAATATAAAAAATAACTAAACGGGTGTTTTCATTTAGAATAGATACCTAATCAGACATTTTCGAAGTCGGTGCCAACCTACAATATTTTATGATATGAATATTTAATACGTAAATATCTATTTTACGTATCGAAATATATTAGATTTGCTTTGCATCGGCTGGAACCGACTTTGAAGACATCTGATTAGGTATCTATTATAAATGAAACCGCCATTTAGTTATTTTTCACATTTTAGTGCCTGGAAGTCGGTTCTTATTTTTTTATATGTAGTATTTTTAAGATATCAGGCCATGCGCAGTGCGCTGCTTGTAGTTAGGTGCGATACGATGTTAAACTTCTGCCAACTAATAAGTCTGAATGTCTCTGTTGTTCATCAGGAATTCCGTATGCATTTGTTTATTCTAAGAGATTTCCCCACAGGCCAGTTAAAATTTATTCAGATATCCATGTTCTAACGCTAGTATTTTATTATTTCTTTAATAACTAAAACTTAATCAATGTAAATATCACGTCTTTTTTAGTATTTACAACATAAACTATGCCATCTATTATAATACGACTAATTATGCATTCCGTCGTAGTGGCGCCTAAGGCCTAAGTCAGTAGTGCTCATCTTGCTTGCAGATTAGTAGGTAGTTAGGTACCTATAAAATATATGTTTATTTAATGAAAACTTGCATTATAAAATTTGATTATACTACTACGACTTTAGGAACTAGTTCTACATCAATACCTACGTCTTCAAATTTATTTAATAAAACGAAATAAAACTTTACAGCTTGAGATTAACGGATCGGTAATAAATAATAATGTCGATTGGTCGGATATTATAAAACAAAAAAATATTTTTATAATTAATTACCAATATAAAATTAATTGATAATTTAAATTATTTTTTATTTACAAAAAATATACTATTTTTTTTATAAATTCTAGGCCGTGATCATTATTGAAAATTATTACAATTGCACATTTCTTCGACCAACAATACTACTGTTGATCGAAGGGACACTTTAATAAAAACAATTTACTACGTTATAATTATAATTATCATAAAAAAACATTATTCGTTGTACCTATTTACATAATAAGTGAAAACTTAACCGCATTTTATAGGATGTGCTGTTATTGTTTAACAGGGTATTCTACTATTTCCGTGACGTCGTTCAAAGATCGAACGTCGAACGACTTAAAAGAAAACAGAAATTAATATCAAATACTTCAAGTTTTTAGTTTCAAATATATTTAAATAGCCATATCAAATAAGAAATAAGCATTGCGCTTGATGCAAAGTCGATAATAGAGATTTTCTCGCTCCACAAAATGTGATAAAATGTTGATTGCCCGTTTTTATTAGAACCTAATAAATAAACATTCGCATCTAAATATGTATCGTTATTTTGTGAAAATTTAATACAATAGTATGAAATACCATGACCTCTCGGTCCTCGCGCTTTTGTGAAACTTTTCCTAAAATATTAATTGATTTAAAATTGAATTGATTTGAATAATGATAAGAACATAGAAAAGATGTAAATCCTTTTTAGTAACTAAATAATTTATCGTTATTTATACATACAGTTACAAAAAGGAAATGAGGGAATATTTTCGTTTGACAAGATTTAATTTAATACTTTCTTAGATTTACGCGAATGTTTGACATTATTAAATAAAACTATCTTTTCGGATTATTTCGCGGATTTATTTTGATTTTTGGTTCCCGACGTTTCGAATGCTTTACAGCATCCATGGTCACGGGAGAGACTGAGGTGTTACATGTCTTGAATGTATAGTTGTTACAGAAGAGTTTATAATTGTTCATATTGTTAATTGTGGGTAGGCTGTCTGTAACAACTATACCTTCAAGACATGTAACACATCAGTCTCTCCCGTGACCATGGATGCTGTAAAGCATTCGAAACGTCGGGAACCAAAAATCAAAATAAATCCGCGAAATAATCCGAAAAGATAGTTTTATTTAATAAGATTTAATTTTACAAGAAGAATTTAAGGCTTTCAGCATTTTAAATATCACAAACTACCCATTAAAATTACTTAATAATTTAGAAACTTTAAGGTATATTTTCATCTTATTTTGAATGTTACTTAGTAGAAAGTAGAGTAGAGAAAATAGTGTTAAAATGAAAGGGTTACAAACAAAAAAGTTAAAGGTATCTTTAGATTTAATAGGACGTTCCAAGGAATATTAATTAAACTCGTAAGAACTACTATTTTAGCCAACTAAAAATAAAGCGGGAGGTTCTCAATTCGACACGTATATATTTTTTGTTTGACCACACATAACTTTGTGCACTTTCAGTATAGTCTGATTTCGATGATTCTTTTTTATTGGATAGGGCATGTACCTCAAAGTTGGTCACATTTAAATTTAAAAAAAATCTACTCCTAGTGTAGAAAATAGGGGATGATTGATTTTTCACCAACTGATTTTTTTAAAAACATTCGTACTTTGCTACTGCTGTATCTTTAATTTTAGAGCAACCTATCACTTCAGTTAAATACACATAGAACAAGATCAAGCAGTTAAGTTTAAATTAGCAATAATAATGATAATATCTCATTGAATGTTTTCAACGTTCAACGTTTACAACGCGTAAACAAAATAATATGTTATGTTTGATAAAATTATATACTATAAATGGCAGTGCTTAGTGCCAAAACAAACTAGAATGCAGTGTTTTTAGTAATAAAAAAAAAATTACCTTTCCTTCGGGAACAGCGCTGGTAACATAATAAATAAAATTAAAAATAATAATGTAAACCACTAAGAGATTGATAATCATAATGCTAATTTAGAGATTTTATTAAAATACTGTAAAGTTGTAGATCTTTCATATATTTTTTTATTTACAACACTCATTCACTATACAAAATTAAACTTTCATTGATAATAAGAACTAAATATGCCTTTTTCAATATCATTTTGACATGTTAAATCCTAATAAAACGTTAAATTGCTTTGTTTTATAACACTAAAAAATTATAAAATATAATAACGTAGCAAAAACGTTAGGCAAAAGAGAGAGTTACGAACTGAGTAAAGTACAATAAGGATAAATCCCGGTGCCGGGTCGCCTAACCACGAGCAAAAAGCGCACACGCACCCCACCCAACGTCTGTTTGTACGTTTCGTTTATCAATATCGGTCTCGATGTTCGCCGCATTTCTTGGACTTTAGAAAGATATCATAAGAATCAAAAAGTATGAAATATGTAATAAAATTTAATAAAATATTATTTAGTGATGTAAATTTTAATGTTATACAACGTCTATCTTTTATCATCTAAATATTTCTAAACGTAAATATTGGTAATATTAATGTAACTGTGAATAACTGAACGTGTTTTAACTTTTATGTTTATTGTTTTCACTTTTCAACGTTTAATGTCTAATTAATATGACTTAGGTATTAAATAATTTATAATACTATTTTTTTATAGACTATTAAGGATTTTATAGATAATACTTACCTATTAGATCCAAATTTCGTTTTGAATTGCAACTTTAAAATGGTATTACCTATTGCACTAACATTTATGTGGTAATAAATAAAAGCTTACCACGATGAAATTTATTAAAATAAATATTAAATAGTGCCATAAAGTACGAAAAAAATATTTTGGTAAGTTGTACATTGACATATGTATAATAAGTTTATACAGTTTAACAATACTAAAATTTTGCAATACTTGCAATGGGCGCAAGTTTTTATAGCATAAATAAAAGTAGTTGCAAAATATTCAGAATATTTCATTCAATGTTGAGTATGTTGTTGTGTAATGATATTTTATAGTGTGGAGATGAAAGTGTTAAAACTTTTATTAACATTCATTACTCTAAGTTTTCTTATATTATCTATTGTTAAGAGTGCTAAAAAGACCAAAAAATATAAATTTCATACTAAAGAACACCAATATCAAAAAAGAATTTGTTTAAAATTAGACCAAACATTAAAAGGTATTTTATTTAAATATCTGTAATATTAAAAAAAAGAATTTAATGTACATTTATCTTTTTTATAGCTCGTCACAAGTCATGTTTTCTTCGTCCTGATACTGGACCTTGTAGAGCTGGTATTATTCAATGGTATTTTGATGTGAGGAAGACAAAATGTTACCGTTTCTTTTGGGGTGGTTGTCAGGGCAATGGAAACAGATATGAAACTAAACAAGACTGTGAAAACTACTGTGTATTGAACACAACACATTCTCAAAGTTGGTATTGTACTAAGTATTGTGCAGACATTGAACTTTTTGTTAACACATATTATCTCATCATAAGTATCTCTAAGTGATGTACTTAGTTCTTTCATCCTTAATCACGCTTTTTATGTCATGATAGTGCAGGCTGAATGAAGAAAGAAATATGTATGTATATGACAGTTGAATTAAGACACAATATGTATAGATAATGTTTAGACACAATGTAGACAATTATGCTAAGTTTTACATATAGAAAATTTTCAATTGTTAATTTGTATAAAATATCACTATATAATATACTAGCAGAACCCGCGGCTTCGCTCGCGCTAAAACTACTAAGAAATATCTAAAAAGAAAGTTTTAGTTAAAGAATGAATTTCGAAAAATGCTAAAACACGTATTTATTTAATTTTATGGATTAGCATTAATGCCAAGTTTCAAGTAATTCTCATCATAAATTTTTTTTTGGATTGTATTATAACGTGTTTTCCCGTGGGAATTATATATGTACAGGGGATGAATTTTTCAAGTATGCGTGAAAAGTTCGCGTGTATGGCCAAATCCGAAAATATGAGGAATAGCGAAAAATATACTCAAAGGAGTCTCTTGACCGATTTTCATGAAAACTAAAACTGCATCATTGGATTTTTGAAAAGTCAATATTCCTAGCCAAGAATCGAACCCGTTGCCTTTGAAAAAAAAACATACTGTATTATTACGCTATTCGATAGTGTCGCTTATAAGGAACGCATTCCTGGAAGTAATTACATATGGCAAACTTAAGGAAAGGCCTCATTTTTATCAAAAAATCTTTTATTTCTTTGTATATATATATATACATATATATTTGTGTGTGTGTATATATATATATATATATATATATATATATATATATTATTCTCGTTATCAGAATAAGTTGTAATATGCGGATATATTTTATTAGAAAGGATACCATACTTTTGCTCCTTAACATTTGACTATGGAAGCTGTTTTGGTTACTTTAATCGCTGGACCTGGGATGCTTTATCTAAGTAAGTTTTTCAGGAAAATTATTTAATTAATTTAGTTGTACCAATTTAGATTATCTTCATTTATCTTTATTCTCCTAAAATGATAGCATGTCACTGTCTAGTTATTCTTAGATCTTTTAGAGTAATAATAATTACACTTACAACGAATATTTGGCTATATTTGGTACTCAGCGACTTTTTTCCTATTCGGCCGAATACTGAATACATGAACGAATTAGCCACTGGACGCGACATAAAATACAAATGTATGAAAACTCGTTCAACCAAGTGACGCATAACGCACACAAAGATTTTATTACATTATTATAAACACTGATACACAATACAATATTTCTAATGCTTGAACGTAATCGATAAAATACATATATCGATGAACGAATGAATGACATTTTAGACATTTGTTAGCATAGTCATCATAATTTTACATCTTTTAATTTAAAAAGCACTAAAAAGTATTAAATAACTAATTGGTAGTTTTCATTTACTATACATACCTAATCAAATATATTCGAAGTCGGTGTGCTTTGCTTTATATGGCCTGGCACCGATTTCGAAAATATTTGATTAGGTATGTATTTAATAGGTAGGCTTCAATTACTTAGCCAAAGCACACCGACTTCGAATATATTTGATTAGGTATGTATAGTAAATGAAAACTACCAATCAGTTATTTTTTACTTTTTAGTGCTTGTGTTTGAAGTCGGTTTTTATTTATTTTTTTTAAAAGTTTTTTTTCCCCTTTTTAGTGTAGACAGTAGCAAAGTAAGAATTCTAACGTATTAGGCTTGTCAAATCAAACAAAACAAGCCTAAACTCAAAGTATCTACTATTAGCCGTTGAAGAGTTCCACCTATCCACCTTCTGGCCTTACCATCAGATCAGGTCAACAATACCGAACCACTGTACTATCAACGGAAATAGAAACACTTGCAAAGTTTCAAGTCAATATGACAATTAGAAGTAGGTTAAATTCATCATTAGCTATTTTTCCACCCTTAGGGTTGGTATTTTTTTTTGAAATTTAAATGGGACCAATCTGGAAGTATACACTTTCAAACAACACAAAAATTGTTCAAATCGGTTAATAAATGACGGAGTTCTGAGGTAACAAACACAAAAATAAAAACACAGTCGAATTGAGAACCTCCTCCTTTTTGAAGTCGGTTGAAAATATCTGTATTTATTATAATAAATTAAAATAAATGAATTAAAGAGGCAATAATAATGTGTTAAATAATAATTATTTATTAATTTGATTTTTCTTTTTCTGCTTCTTTGCATTGTTATAAAAACAGGCAGTTTCGAAATGTACACTGTATATTGCGCTGTGTTTCGTTGGAATCCAGGTGTCATCTCTATGAACTGCTTCTACCCACTTTCTCTTTCGAGAAGAATCCCTAGGAAATCTAAAATTTTGTGTAATTTATGTGTTCAAATAAAATAGTCTTTATAATTGTTACCATGCAATAATATTCCAAAGTATATAAATGTGGTGTAAAATAAAATAAAAACTTAAGTATACTTACTAATTATAATTTTTGCATTTATAATATTTTTATTTGATTTAGAAAACATTTTTACAAATTGTCATTGTCATCAGATTGTAGGATACTGTGATAAAAGTATTTTATGTTATTGTACTGTACAAATAACGTCATTCGTTCAGTCATTTCGTCAAATATCGATATATTTTTCGACGTAGTCAAGCACTAGTCGATGTCAAATGGACTCACTCGACAGTTTTGTCATTCGTTCTGAATGGTATAATCCAGCCATTTTATGATGGTTGTCAGATGTCAACAATAGATAGAAATATCGACTATATTTAACATAGTTGGATAATAAGACATTTTCTTTTACATTTAATTAAATTTTGTGATAAATAACAATAAATGTAATAAAATAATGTATTTATAAGTGAAAAGAAATAGTGCTGCTTCCGCTGCTATAGTTTTTACACCATTTAACAGAACATTTAGTCATTTTTGGGAGATTTTTTGTTGACAAGTAAGTGCTTGAGACTGACGCAAAAAACAAACGACCAAGGGTAAAATTTCCTGGTTGTTGACAAGACCGGTAAAGGTACGTCCGCTTATATGTCTGATCCAGAGGCTGATTCGTTCAGGACTGAATATTTGGATACTACTCAGCCAAATACGAATACTTAAGCAATATGTTTTTTTGTAATCAGATAATTGTTAAAATTAAAGCAGGGATTTATTTTATAATAATATATTTTTCTTATAATCAATAATTTAGTCTTAAGTACATAATCAAGTTCTGTATTACAAAAATTAACAAAAAAAAAACGATCAAATAAATTTCTATGCACTTACATGATCGTAATTAAAATTAAGAATTCAAGGACAAGTCGATCAGAATAAATACTAATTACTGACGCCAAACAAGAAACAAACACGTAAATAAAAGTTTTACCCCAACAAATTTTGCGCTGATTGAATACTTTTTCCTAATATTCGGCTATTCGGCCAGAAAGCCCACCGGTACCCATTCGGTACTAGCGACTCACCCTCGCTTTACCTCGGATTCATCCCTGGACAAAACTAAATTTATTCCACGGGAACCGTAGATTTTTATTTTTCCGGGATGATATATAGCCTATTCCCTTAAACGGGTTATATAATGAAAAAAGAATTTTTCAAATTGGATTATTAGTTTCTGAGGTTAATGCGTTCAACGAAACAAACAAACTGTCTCTTTATAATATTGGTATAGATTCGGCGTATATCGAATATACTATTCGTTGAAAGTGTAATAATAATATAAGTTAAAATAATAAAATATTTTCAGGACTTGTAGACGCCGCCTGTATTCAGGATGTGGGGGGAACCAAAACAATTTTCAGAGTCGGGATGAATGTTTGTCCACTTGCTTAAACCCACCAAACAATACTCTTGAAAGGGGTCATTTGCATACTACTTGTATTCCTGTTGAAATTCAATAATAAAAGGTACTTTATTGATGGATATATTGATGTGCTTTATTTCTCCTAAAAATATTGATAACACTAAAGACATTGAGAGGGAGATTTTTATAAAATGACTAGAAACTCACCCTCGCTCCGCTCGGGTTCGTTCCTAGCTACGTTTTGGCGTTTAGTATAGGTTTCTCAGAGATGAGATATTTTCCCACAGTAAAAAGTATCCTATATGTTGACCCGGATAACCAGCTACCATCATACCAAATTTCATCAAAATCCCTCCAGTGGTTTTTCCGTAATGCGGTAACAGACAGACAGATAGACAAAAATTCTAAAAACTATAGATTTGGCCTCTATATCGATAATAATGTCTATTTCAATAAGATTTTCCAAAAAATATTTAATGTACAGATTCGGCTTAGTTACAATTTAATTATATGTATGTATAGATTTTAAAACTAAAATACATACATATGTAGTTAATTGTCAATTAACTCTGAGTTTTACTTTATTCTTCTTTAAATATGTTAAGTTTGAACAGGTGCCAGCCGATACAAATCAAAACAGACCAACTTCGAAAACATCTGATTAGGTATCTACAGTAAATGAAAACTACCAATGAGTTATTTTTTACTTTTTAGTGTTTTTTTTAAGGTAATTTTTATTAATTTTTAAAGTTTTATAAAGAATATGCAAGTACAGTCAAAAAACTTAAAAATACATAGATACACTTTTTACCCAGATCCCATCTAAACATAGAAAGCAGCTGCAACACTTATATGATCTAGAAGGACGGCGAGTGGTTCTATGTAAGATGTAGGATGGATAACAAAATTCCAAACAACCTCTATATATCACTCTGGTTCGTTACGTTTTAACTATTTGGTTTCTTTTTAACCGACTGCGTCGAAGCCCAAAGGTGGGTTATGTTTTGATCTGTATGTATGTCCGAGCCTATCTTTCCTAGTAATAATTACTAAACGGCTTAAATAATTATAATGAATCATACGTCGTTAGATACGTCTTGATTACGCGAGTTTGAAAAATCCAAATGGCAGATTTTAGACGCCAATTTGTGTCTTGAAAAATTTTCGTCTGAATCAATCAAGTGAGGTATCAAAAAGCAGCTTTTTAATAGGCAATTACAAAAATACCTATATGCAACTTATACATTTAAAATAATTTAGATTAAGAAAAATACATTTTGCAGCAAGGATGAAACATGTATGTATGTGCAGTCGGACTGCATAATATGTTCCTTAATCAACTTGTTCCCATTTCTTTCATTCGCTTTTTAGGCAGTCGAGTTATTTTTATAAATTTTCTAATAGACTCCTTATAAGTAATATAGGTACCTAGTGTTAGCGTCTGCTACTAACACCATTTCACGAACATCATTACAAATTCTATGATAATAGTTACCTATCATTCATCATACTAATTACTAGGCAATCTAAAAATATCATATTTATTTAATTAAATTGGTGTAGGCATTTATTGTAACAAGTAAGATAAAATATACATATATTGATTTATTGATCTTCCACTCACTGAGAATCGATAATAAGTATACTGAAGAACTGTAATAGAAATCGGCTGTAGTTTAGTATATGGGACGCGGTCCCTGGAGGAGTGGGTGGTATATTTGGATAGGGGAGGTGATAGAGAGTCCAAATATATAAAAATTATTTTGAGGAAACAAAAGAGTCAAAAGTCATTGAGACTTAAAGTTACAACATTTCCATACATTATTTAGACATTACTGCCATTGAGACACTTGGAAATATCAAAATGTCACTTTCAATTGTCAAAATAATCTCCTGATGATGAGTCAGATCTATCACCGAATTTTAAATGAACATAAAGCACTTATAATAGCAAGGGTTCTGGGTTTGAAATAAAAATAGGACATGCATAGTTTTTTTTATGAATTTTTAAAAATCTAAAATGTAAATCATATTATGTTTTGTCGTGTTTTTAATTATACTTTGCGTGAAATTCGAATTTTCTAGGTAATCATATAATAACCCCTTAATGACACTCGCCGGCCGCTACCGCGGCACGCTCGCTTCGCTCGCTCGGCTCGTGCGTTGTGGTAACTGTTCTAACATAACCTAACCAAGATATGAAGAATATAATAAATAAATAACCACGATGTCTCAAAATAAAAACCAAAAGTAAATAATACACTTAGATTTTAAAAATAGTCTACTCATGTTTATAAATTGTATTAATATAATCTGTTGTCATTTAGGCGGTAATGTAAAACAGAAATTGACAGTTGTCAAAATGTAAGATCATTTTGTTTATAATAGGTACTGTTGTGAAATTATTAAAAAATTAAATACAATAAAGCCTTAATTGTGGTGGAAATATATATATATTGTACATAAAAAAGGATGTTTACTATTCGTTAAAGGTATGTTTATCTTTTTTAGTCACATAGTTAGGTAAAGAAATGTATGGAAATGTATTAGATATGTTGTAACTTTAACTCTCAATAACTTTTTACTCTAGCGTTTCCTAAAAATATTTTTTATATATTTTGACTCTCTGTCACCTCCCCTATCCAAAAATACCACCCACTCTGCTAGTTGGTAACGAAATGTATGGAAATGTTGTAACTTTAAGTCTCAATAACTTTTTACTCCTACGTTTCCTTAAAGTAATTTTTATATATTTGGGCTCCGTGTCACCTACCCTATCCAAAAATACCACCCACTCCGCCAGGGGCAGCGTCCCATATACGAAGCTTGTGCGTAGAAATCGCCACTTATTTAATTCACAATAAATCTAGTCATTAGATTATAAATGTATATTTGATGTTTTTACAAATAATACCATCATTCATCAATTTTATTTAAGACATAATATAACAAAAGTACAAGCTATATCTTAAAATTTTACTCTTATATAGTTATAAAATTTTATAATCAAACACTATTGTAATGAAAGTGGTATTTGAGTCTTATAAAAAGGGAATGCCATACCAAGTATAATATTGGTAAAATAGTGTACAAAGATGAAAGCTCTGTTTAAAATACAACGCACATCTGAATCTGGGTATTATTTCACTACGGTCTTTCACAATAGTCTTCTAAAAATGATCGAAGTTTCGTTTCTGTCACGGTAATGTAATGCATACAGTATTCCAACTCGGGCCTGTCCTTGAAATAATTACCTACAGCCGAGCGACACGTACCCACGCGACAGGGCTGCCCGCCGGCCAGTGTTTTAATTAATCTACCTACTTGAGTTTCTTTCTAATTTTGTGATTTCAAATATTATATTGTTAAAAACTATTATTAGTAGATTTAATTAAAAAATCTCAAATTTATAAGGGTGGTATGTGACCCTTATAAATTTGAGATTTAAAAATATTTGCGTCTCGACTGAGATGTACGAAAAGCTTGTTAAATTTAATAGTATAAAGAATCCGTATTCGGATAAAAAGTTTAATTAAAAATACTATAATTTTAATTTTTAATTTAATTAATTAATTTACATTTTTAAAACATACGATGCATGTCTCGATACTTTTTTGTTCGTCATTAGTCAAGTTTCGGGAGGAATAAAATGTTTTTTTTTTGTATTAAATTATAAAAGTTACATAACATAAAAACCTTATATAATTTTCGTATCCAATAATACTATCTGGCAGCCCCGCACGGTTGTCTACCGAGTGTATACCGAACGCGACGCGTGTAGGTATAACTCGATTTCCGACAGTTTTTATGAAGATGGAGTACTGTATGTAATATTACCGTGTTTCTGGCGAAAGAAAAAATAATACCATCGGTCCATACGAAAGATTGCGACGTCTAAGGGCTTGTGCACACGACGACTTCTTAACGCTCTGTCGACTGTCGAGACGTGTTCGACGCGTAATGAATGCGCGCTGTCGATGCGCGCTTGAAGCGCTTTTGTATAAAAACAAAGAATTGAGAGAAAATTTCATTTACATTACAGGCGACGTTCACGATTCGCGCGTCATCAGTCATCATAGCGTCTATGAAACGTAAATGTGCCTAAACTTTTAATTTTGTCAGCGCAGAATACGCGTCAGGTTTTGATCAATTATGGACAAGTATCTTGAATAACTTTTCTTTTATTAAAGGTCTTATTTATTTGTGCTTCTCGTTCATTATTTTGTTGCAAACGATTTCAACATGATGAAGTAGGTGACTGATGCTTTTAAAATCTACAATAAAACAGTATTATAATTTATATAAATCGTATATACATATATAGTATAGGTACGTCTCTAATACGAAACTGCATATATATCAATTATATATCAGCTGCTACGGAAAATAATTCTCACCGAGACCATAGTTCGCACTCCAACATTTACCATATCCATAGCTTTGACCGGCAATAATCTCTGAGATTTCATCAACATTATATGGACCTTCTTTCTATTGCCCACATCCATACATTCCCAAGGGAGATTGTATACTGCGGTACTAAAATTGCTACTCTGAAAAAATTAGATAAGTACTTTCTGCAAAATTAGCAATTATTAAATGATGACAACGATAAAAACTAGGTATGTATGGGTCTAGACTTACTTAACTAGCAAGCCAGGTCCCATATTTTTATTTTCATGAATGTTTAGTAAAGTCATAAAATCAAATAAAAAGTAGGAGTGAGGACTTTTTCCTCCACTCACTCCTACTTCATATAATTTTGACGTTGACAAAAATATGATTTTTACGTTTTTCTATGAATTTTTTCTAATTTTTTTCTTCATAAGAACCTTCCTCGGAATTCCAACGAATAGTTGAAAAAAAATTAGCCGAATTAGTTCAATCGTCCTCGAGTTTTGCGCTTAGCAACTCATTTAGCCATTCATTTTTATTTATAAGAGACGCGCCTACGTTTTGAATAGACTAGGTTGGTATGACAGGCATTTTAGCCAATTCCATATAAAATTAATACGTAACAAAAATATAGTCATTATTTGGTAGCTCAGCTGAGTTTGTGTATTCAAGCTGCCAACTAATGAAGAATATCAACAATTTTTGATTTTTATCTTACAATTAATGACTATATTACTCTATTAAAAATGAATAAATACCGTAAATATTTCTTTTAATAAGTCTTAAAGTTTACGAGATATTTAATTTTTTAGCTAGCGCGCGACGAGGCGGAGTCATCCGTCGCTGCGACGTCATTTTACAACGGTCGATCAGTGTGTGCTTTGCTCCTGACTTTTGTGTATGAAGTTTGCATCAAAAAATGATAAAAACGTCGAATCCAGAAAAAATAAAATACAAAAAATGCACTTGTCTACGATCATATTAAACAGGAAATTAATATGAGAGGTGAGGAGGGATCTTAGTTTAATAATATTTAATAGGTGTAGTCGCGTACATCCTAATAATGACCTACTTTCGAAAACAATATTTTATAGGTTCAAATTATAAATGGTACATAATTTTCATTTAGGTTTACTATGTTAATGGGGGAAAAAATTGCCTTTTTCTCCCGCCAGATGACGCGACTACTATAGCACTCAGTATATAATTGTAAAGCTCTGTATCGTAGATGGTTTTTTTTTTTATTTAAAATTTAATTAAAATCACAAATTGTGCAGTGCTAGTATGCAAAGAAAATTAATAAAATTTGTTCCCAAAAGTTTGTCTTTTGGGAACAAATTTTACCGAAGAAATTGTTAAAGGAATAAGACGACCAAACTTGGCGCAATCACAATTTTATATTTAAGGCTATGTGGACATCATTTTAATGAAAGTGATTTTAAAACTCTTAAATCGTCAATGGGTAAATATTCTTTTTTATTATTTGTGCTTTTTTACATATTAATTACAGAGTTTCATACAAAATTTTATCCCCCATTTTACCTCTTTATGGGATTAAGTTTTGAAAAATGCTAAAACACGTATTTATTTAATTGACCAAGTTTCAAGTAATTCTGATTATAAATTATTCTTTGCTCATATAAACTTTATTACTCCCTTAAGGGATGAATTTTGAAAAAATCAAATTAATATATTTCTTACTTTTGATCTTAAAGCTGTGTTTATCTTTCTGTGTATTTTACATTAAGAATGATATAGTTTCAAACAGTTCTTAATCCGCTATTTTACCCACTTAGGTTTAACAACAAAAACTAGTATTTTTAAACATTTAGGCTATGCTGCCATAAAGTTTCAAGTCATTTTGCAGACCCAGTGATTTTCTTCATTGTAGGTATATTTTATATTTTCGATATATGATGTTTCGAACATGGTCACGCTCACACATACATGTGATGGGATGCATACGTGACACGGGATACACTAAGGTTAGCATTAGCTACGTTTTTGAAGTAATAACTAAAAGCAGAAGGCTTACAATAAATGCTTTTTTATTCTTACCACTGACGTAAGTAGCTCAAATGCAAATGATATTTGTATATTTTGTTGAAATAAGACGAAAGTTAATGACAAATAAAGCGCTGCATCCTTCTTATCCTAGAACAAAACGCAAGCAATATCTATTTATTATGATGTCGTTTAGCTTAAAATAAATATATTATAAAAATAAAAAATGCGACTGCATAAAAGCTTACTAAAAAGATGAAAACAAGTTTACTAAGGAATATAGTATCAAGCAGTCTGTATATGTATAAAAATGATGACTTTAATTGTATTAGTACCTACATATGTATATTTCTTAAAATTAATACTGAAATAGTTATTAAAAATTATTCTTACCATCTGAGAGCACTCAAAGAGTAGCACACAGCCGCTCACAAAATGAAATAAATAACTAAGCAGCAGCATTGGCCCAAAAACTTTTAAAAATCTGGCCGAAAACCTAAAAAAATAAAGATTACTTACTTATCTAGACGATTTTTATGTTTTTGATGATAATTATACTGGTTCTTACTGACAGAATATATATATTTCATATTATTTCGTATGTTCTTAAATACCTACTTACTCTACAATTTTACTATGGTGTACAATAATTTTGCGTAGATCATTCAATACATATCTTAATTCTTCCTCAGAGAAAAAGTCATTCTGGAGATTTGTGTCAACTGCTTTAAACGGTCTTCGAAATGTTTCCATATCATTAATAAGTATACGCATATGCCCCCAAATGTGCGCTACTATAAGTGATACTAAAAAATCGAAATAACAATAGCAAGAGCCACCAGCTACCGACAAATAACAGTTGAAGAAAAACATAGGAATGTACCAATAAATATTGTGAATGTAATCGAAGGGGAGTTCATAGTACAAAGAAACTTCGAATGATGCGTTTCCATATTTGTAATTGCTGAACGCACCAGAGGCTACATTATTATAGAGAGGTGTAATATTGAAAAAAAATGAAGAGAAAAATAACGTAATATTGATGTAGATGGTGAAGTAACGGAAAATCTTGTGGAGTCGTAAATGTATCTGAAATAGAAGGAATACTGTTATAAGAGCGTTAAATAATATAAGTTTAATTTAAATAATAACTATTACATTTTACTCAGTAAAATATCGCTAGTCTAAATGTATAGTCTAGATCACAAGTTAAAAATTAAAATTACAATTTTATTATTTAATATTTATAAATAACGCTAGTTATTTATAAATAACTAGCAGAACCCGCGGCTTCGCTCGCGCTAAAGCTACAAATAAAACTAAAAAGGTATTACTAAGTTTCATACAAACTTTCATCCCCTATTTTACCCCCTTATAGGATGAATATCGAAAAATTCTAAAACACGTACTTATTTAATTGTATTGTTGAGTATTAATACCAAATTTCAAGTAATTCTGATCATAAATATTTTTTTGGGTTATATTATAACGTAGTTTCCCGTGGGAATGAGATAACCTTCGCGGTAAAAAGTATCCTATGTCACTCCAGCCCTCCAACTGTCTCCACACAAAAAATCACGCCAATCCGTCAATCCTTTTCGACGTGAAAGAAGAACAAACAAACAAACACACTTTCACATTTAAAATATTAGTATGGACTAGATACTTACCCTCGCTTTCCCGAGTCCCTAGGTGTGAATAATTCCGTAACACATGGTTTTCATAATAATTATAAATTGGAAATTTTAATGAAACTAAACAAAACTTTAGAGGTCGAATGTCTGTACATAGAAAAAAAAATGCAAAAAACCGAGTCAGGGGATGTAAGAAGACAAATAGAACAAATCTAGATTTTTTTCAATTTTTTTGTTTCTCTGTCTGTTTGTCTGTTTGTACGGGCTAATCTCCGAATCTATTGGACCGATTTAAATGAAATTTTGCATGGTGGTACCTTATATCCCCGGGCATCATCTTAGATAGTTTTAAATCTTTTTTTATCTTAGAAAGTTAGAAAACTATAGTAACTCATACAGCTTAGTACACAACAACTTATGCACCTAATTTAGTAAAATTTGGCATGCTGATACCTTATATTGCCGGTTTAACAACAAGTTACTTTTCATCCCGGAAAAATTAACGGTTCCCGTGGGATAGATCTGTGTGTGCTTTTCTAGAGGCGAACCCGAGCGAAGCGAGTGTGAGCCGCCAGTATTTATAATATGTATGTATTTAAAGTTATAGTATATGTGTAGTGTAGGTATCAACTATTATTATTTATATTTAATAATAAAAATATTTAAAATTACTCACCGTCATTGCATAATCCGAGTGTCCTTTACAATTAAATAAATGTATATAATTTACGAATTCTGCGACGAGGTTTTCGTATTCTTTCCAAAATATTAGTAACAATCTAAACTAAAAAAGTGCAATTTTAAATTAAGTAGAATTCACTAATATAATTTCAGTAGCATATTAAATTAAAGATTGTTAGCACTTACTGTGAGCATTGCAGTTATAGTAGCAGTTACATACGTATGACTTAATATTCTGAAAGGTACAACATTAAAATTCCTCTTTAAATAAAGGAACCCAGTAGGAACAGTGATGAAAAAAATCGATATTATAAACATTTTTTGCCAAATATAATATTTGCTTTGTGTTTCTCCTAATAGTTTCCCGGGCCAAGCATGGATAAACTTTAGGCGTAATCTCATAATTTTCATGTATGTAATATCCTGAGCTTTAACTATTCCACTAAAATTAGTAATAAAAGTTGTGGTTAATAGATTATTATTATTATGTAATGAATCAGATAATGATTTTACAATTCGTAGAAGTTATCAAGTTAATGTGAAGACCTGTACCTCATTGTGCAGCTTAAAAATGAGTTATTCAAATGAAAAAACTACTCAGTGTAATCAAATAAATTACTATAATATAACCTCTCGCTTTTTTAACTTTTGAAACAAAAATAATTTAATTATAATTTAAAATTACAAGCACATCTCTTAATGATTGAAGTGTTTGTTCAACAGCTTTTAACGAAATGTACAGCTGAAAGATTTGTCCGCCATAAAATAAGTATCTCATAAATATTGTAATGTATAATAACACTAATTTTCTTTTAATTAACGGTGAATCAAATTAGGTTAAACGTCTACTTAATATCGTAGAACATGCAGACGTAGAATGTAAATTGAACGAAAAACCAACAGTAGATACGTATGTATAATTGATTATCATTTTTAATCACCGACGCAAAAGAGGGATGTTATAAATTTAACGTGTGTATCTGTGTTTCTGTCTGTGGCATCGCAGAGCCCAAATGGATGATTTTACCGACCGGATTTTACTGGACCGATTTTGAAATAGTTTTTTTTTGTTTGAAAGGTGACTTAATATCTCGTAACTTGGTATATCGTTACTTCAATGACATTGCAACGCTAAGGTATCCTTAGCCTAATGCTGCAGCTTCACCAACGCGTCAACTCTTTACTAAAATACTGCAGAGATATCGTGTTTAGGTTCATTGAAATTGCCTCAATGAATAGGTTATTGTGTTGGGGGTTTTAAAATTCTATTTTAATTTCTTGTATATTTAAACCGATTGCGAGATAACTTTGGTTTCATTATATAAATTATAAGTATTTTGGACTAAATAAGAATACAATTATGTTTAATGTATATGATATAATAGCTATTATAATGTTGAGATTGCAATTATATGTTAACCTTAAATATTATTTTTTTCGAAAACGAATATAAATTAATCCTCCGGTAAAAGTTTCTAACTGAAAATATCGACTGTCGTGCCACCAGACTTTTTACTTATGAAGATGGTGTTTTCACGTTGTGTGCCTTACGACGCGTTTTTTACGTGTCAGCATAGCGGAAAAGTATAGGAGTTTTTTTCCTCAAATTGTTATTAGTGTAATATAATTAGGATGTGTGTCTTTTACATAGCAATTTAACAATGAATATTTAATTTATATTTGAATTATCTACTTAATTGGTTAAGAGTTGGTTACCGTTAAGTTGTTACATCGGCTGGGAATGCACTTTCGAGAGACAAATAGTGATAAATAAACGTTTCTTTTAACTTGAAGAAACTTTTCTTGAGTATTTTCACATTCAAACCGTTTCTCATCTTGGAATTAAATTTTTAAACATTTTTTTCGCCTCCCATATGCAGAACTATCAGAGTAGATCTCTTCTGGTACTCACGGGTAAATCTGACTATCAGGCAAGTACCTACTAGTGTAAAAACCTAATGAGACGAATCAATGAGACAAGACGAGACAAAAGCCGATGAAGATACACAGTCAGCATCTTAATTAAAGGTATCTCTATTAAAAGAGCGCTCTTTTCAAAATATAGTCTCTAATTGCGTGAGCTACATACAGCTAGCGGATGTTCGATATGACTCAAAGTGTTCGTTACAAAAATGTAAAAATATTACATTTAGTATTAAAAAAGAATTAAATATCGTATTTTCGATAAGTAAAACTGTCATTTGATATGTTTTTGTTGTAATACATGTTATTAAATATAACGAGGATTATTTGATTTTTAGTTTATTTGTTTTTTACTTAACATATTGGTCGAGTTTCGATGACTTTTAATGACCGCTTATTTACTATAAGGAAAGTTTATTACAATCATAGATGAATAATACTTAAAATCTCTTTCTATACTTAGTCGACCAATAAATTCATATAATCGGGCCATGTGTATTGGTATGATTGGTATTGGTAGTGGATTGGTACGATGATCATGTTAGTGGAGTCGTTACCGTTAGGCACTTTTTGAATTATTATTTATTTATATATTTTTCATTTAGTACTAATTTCTTTTATTTACTAACTAGCAGAACCTGCGGCATCACTCTCGCTAAATTACAAAAAACTCTAAAAAGGTAGGTTTCATGCAAAATTTTATCCCCTATTTTACTCCTTTATAGGATGAATTTCGAAAAATGCTAAAGCACGTATTTATTTCATTGTATTAAAGAGCATTAATATCAAGATTCAAGTAATTCTGATCATAAATATTTTTGGGTTATATTATAACGGGTTGCCCATAAGAATGAGATAATCTCCCGCGGTAAAAAGTAGCCTATGTCACTCTCCAGCCTTTTAACTATATCCACACAAAAAATCACGCCAATCCTTCAATCTGTTTCAATGTGAAAGAAGGACAAACAAACAAACAAACAAACAAACAAACAAACAAACAAACAAACAAACAAACAAACAAACAAACAAACAAACAAACAAACAAACAAACAAACAAACAAACACACTTTCACATTTATAATATTAGTATGGATTTATTCATTCATTCACCGACTTCAAAAATATCTGATCGGTATCTATAGTACATAAATGAAAACTCCCATTCAGTTATTTTTTACTTTTTAGTGTTGTGAAGTTGGTTTTTTAACTTTTTTTACGGAAATATTATCAAATTGTAATTTTTCTTAGAAAATTAATAAAACAACGGTTCTATTCCATGTACTTTATTCTCCGTGAATCGACAGCCCTTTCCTTACAGTTGTTTTGCTTGAAAAATAAAGTAAATAAATATATGTATATGATGTGCGTAATTTCGAATTTGTGTTTAGACAATAATAACTTACGACTATTGGGTTTTATTCTTAAATATGACTTAATGTTACATTTCGACTCCATCCATCCAATTTTTGAAATAAAGTTAGGAACTGTGTAGGTACTGTGTATCCATGTTTAATGTTCTATATATTAAGGCACAGTTGTTTTTTTTTAATTTTCGATTTTCCTGGTAAAGAAAAATAGCAATAAGTTCCGGAACATGTTCAGTAAAATAATTTCATTTTTCATATAAAACCTTGCACCAACATAGAGTTGTATACCATTTAGCTTTTCATTCACTTATCACTGTACTATTAATATTAAATCTTAATCTCATTATTATACTGCTTGAGTATCATTATAATTTTAAGAAAAACTCTTTTTTTAATCATAATTCTTAAAATGTCTTTTTCACTCTTGTACGTCTATTTGTCTCTACAAGAAATCTTTCGTAAGTTGATACATGGCCCGGCTTAAAACTAGCACCACCTTAAAACTATGTTATTTGTACATGTCACTTGCAAGTATTACTTAAAATAATAAAACATCTATAATAATTCAGCCCTTTTTAGCGTCGCACCATGCTGGTTATTAACGTCACCAATGCGAGACGGATAAGGCCAAATGCGAGTTGGTTGACTTCACATGTCTTTCAGGAACTAATCAGGATCATTCATATATGGCCCGGAAAATGGTTCCCACATGAAAACTTTAGAGGTGAGATAATCACACCTACATCATTTGATTTTCCAAGTGACCACGTTACCAATGTTTATTAATTAGTTAATTTATTAATAGATAATAAAATTACCCAAATAACATCAAGGCTGCAAGAAATTGATAATTAATTTTGCGCTTGCGGTTAATATAAAGGACGGCTGAATGATATTTTCTATTGTCAAAAAATCACTATATTTCTTGAGAAAAGACGGAGAAAAATAATTTTATGAATCGTATGCTTTTAACACAGTATTAACTTTTCTACGGCTTGCTAAATGAAAGCTTGGTATCTAGTTAAACAAGTACCTATACAGTTATTAGGCATAGTCAAAAAACCTGAAAGTTAAACTCCACTCACCCTCCATCATGGACAGCACTCGAAACTCGCTGGAACCAAATCCGAGCAAAACTCAATCCTGCGCATTAGAGAGGCAGGGCGAAAACTAAACATTGTCTGGGGTGAGGTGTCTATTGAACACAGTAACTTCCCCAAATACCTCGGCATCACTCTGGACAGGTCACTCACCTTTCGTAAAAATCTGCGAGAACATCAAGCAGAAAGTCCATAGCCGGAATCAAATCCTGCATCGCCTAGTCACTTCCAAGTGGGGTGCCTCGCCTGATGTTCTGCGAACTACTGGGTTGGCCGTTTCCTTCACTGCTGGTGAATATGCGTGCCCCGTGTGGTGCCGCTCTTCCTAAGCAAAACTAGTGGATACAGCACTAAACGAAACGTGTCGTATTATTACTGGCTGTTTGAAACCGACTCCGATACCAATGCTGTACCCACTGGCAGGAATCGCGCCTCCAAAAATGCGTAGTGCAGTGGCGAGCTCCAGTGAAAGGACCAAAATGGAACAAGACACGCGACACCCCATTCACGACAACATCCTGGTGCCACAAAGGCTAAAAAGCCGTAAAATTTTTATGAAGTGTGTCTTACCACTTGGAGATGAACGACCACAGCCAAGATGCAGGATGTGGCGGGACAGTTATGGTCAAAGGACCATTGGCAAAGGCCAATCCCATTTGTTCCACCGTCTGAGAATCTTGCGCCTGGACATAGTTTGCCTTGGCAGACCTGGAAGTCTTAACAGACTCCGGACTCAGGTTGGCCGAAGCAAGGAAAACTTATCCAGGTGGGGATTTGCAGCGGGCGGCCTGGAGTGTAGATGTGGTACTGTTCCACAAACGATGAGGCACTTACTGGCATGCCCTGCTTACCCTGTTACTTGCAGCTTACAGGAGCTTATGGACGCCACTGACAAAGCAACGATCGTGGCTGATTTTTGGGCTGATTTAAAACTTACCATCGACACGAGAAGAAGAAGAAGATGTACAGCAAAAAATATTGAAAAATCTTATTTACTCATAATGACTGCCTTTATTTGTCGTTTGTTGGTACCTTAATTATTTACTTTTGTATGTATTCAGCCCTTTTTAACGTCCCACTGCAGGGCACGGGCCTCTCTTCAATACGACGGGGATCAGGCCATAGTCCACCACGCTGGCCAAGTGCGGGTTGGCGGACTTCACATGTCTTTTGAAAACTTACTAGGTTCTCTCAGACATGCAGGTTTCCTCACGATGTTTTCCTTCACCGTTAAGACAAGTGGTAATTATGTTGGAAATGTATTTACTATTAACTTAGTTAAAATAAAAAAAAAATATTTATTAAAAAAAATCAACTAAAATGCCGCTCTTTCTTATACATATGTATTTTTATTGGTATTGTGTAATATTATATTTCTGATATCAAGCTTGTAATAAAATAGGTAACTTGATTTATGTATTATTTGAACGTTTGAACATTTTGTCCGTAATTTCGGTCAGTAGATACATTGTGAAGATGTTTAAAAAGGGGTTATATTGGATTGGAATTCTTTGCATATTTATTTACCTTGCTAATGCGGTAAGTATAGAGCAAATTTCATTGTAATATTGTTCTTAACCAGATATATTATAAATTGTTCATGATTGTCTATTATCCATGTCAGATAACTTTTTTTCTATAAATAATGGTACAATATATCTTGAGCTGCAATTTTTTTTAAATTATTATTACTAACTTCAATTTTCGAAAAGGTTATTAAATAATATTTAAAACTTTTTATAGTTTAATTTTAATTTTACAGTGTACCATATGCAATGCGCGTGATGTACGAGAAGATCTTACAGACCAATATGTTAAAATTTCTTTGCCTAAAAGGAAATTTATGATTAGATTAATAAACAGCACTTCATTGTTTTAATGTTTTCACTTTTCATTTACACTTATTTCTAATTTATAAATATATTTGCAAAGTAGTTTATTTGATATTTCTTAGAAAGTTTGTCTACCTACAATAGGTCGTTAATCGTAATGAAAACGTTAATATTATTTAAATTCATTTTTATAAGTTGTTATCTGACAGGCTTGTAACAAGTTACATCGGAATAAAATATCCATAAATAAGGCATTCATTAAAAAGGAAAATACTCTGGCACCGCAAATACATGAAATTTTCAAACAAATCAATGACAATCCCGCTTTGAAGAATAAGGATGTACAAGAGTCACTTTTATATCAATTGCAAAATATATTCCATACAACTACAACGAAGATCTGTAACCGGTGTCGAAATAAATATTGACATGTAATGGCTATTTCTTGTTTTATTTTTTTATTAAAAATTAAATATATAATAAGCAAATAGCGTTAAGAATAATTTCTTTAAGAATAGAACACCGAGAGTAAAAAAAACAATTAAAATGTAATACCACGGTAATGTATATGTAACATTACCGTGGTAATACCTACCTATATGCATATACGTAGTTAGTTGCTGACTGTAAACTTGAGAAAAATTTTAAGGGATGAAATGACTTTTCATCTGTTTCGATCATTTACATAGCATCCTTTTTAGCTCACTTCTAGTATTTACGACTTAGGTATAAGAGACTTGCTTGCTCCGAATTCTTTCTCAAGATAGCTTAGTAGAGATAGTAAACTTTTTATTAGCATTAGCTCCCGGGCGCTGATAAACTCTCTTGATATCTTATCGAATACTTACACGGTACACCTTTCATTGCAAAGGAGTTAGCATATGTGTATTAACGTTTTTGAACTGAATTTAGACTAAAAGTAGGTACGTCAGATAGCTATAACTGAATAAATTATCCAATGAATGAGCTATGTTGTGCAGTCGGCTCTCAGTTATATAATTATCGATCTGTGTCAGCTCCAACTGGACTCAGGATTAAATTATAAGTTATAATTTAATCCTGAGTCCATTATACTCATATATACTTCTCTCTATACTCATATATACTTAGTTATAATTTATAACTAAGTGTATATGAGTATAATAGACTTATTCTCGCTTCGTTCTGGTTCGTCCCTTATCTGCAAATAAATAAGGGAGTAAAATGAAGTCTCTACCTTTAATTGAAACATATATATTCTAGTTGTTTTTATTTTCCAATAATTTTATGCCTTACCTTTGTATCGTAGGATTAATAATATTATTAAATTAATCCTTTCATTGTGATCTTGACAATATTTATGAAACCTTTTTTTCATTTAAAAAAGTTATACCATGTATGTACATGTAACAGTCTATTGATAGGAGGCATTTATTTTTTCTGACGTGAGATGTTTCATGCTATAAACTCCAAAAAAATATGACATATTCGTAAAAATTAATAAAGAAGTAAAATCTAGAACAGTGTTAAAATTAATAAATATGTACGCAAACGAATTTCGACCTTATTATATTCTTATAAGAAAAGAAGAAGAGAAGGGTGATAGATATGCTCGCATTAACATGGAAGTGAAGCATCGGGCTATATCCGAGCCTATCAATCCATTTACCAAGAAAACAGTTTACACGCAAACGTACCCAACGAAGTTAATTCCAGCTGCGCCTAGAAGAGCTTGCTGTTATTATTGTTCATAAAATATATTTCTAAGAGCTTATTTAAGGGAAAGATTATGAAGAATAGCTCAGAACATGTATTTCAATTAAAACGTCATAATAATATGTCAAGTACATCAACTTGGCATCATATGGGCCAAACCTTTAGGAAGCGTTACGGGATCTTTAGTTACAAAATATCTTCAAATTTTTATATTTTTTTATTACAATCTTTCAATTATTTAATGGAATTTTTAGATGTTGGATTTTTAGATTAGTTGGAATAAAATTATATGCATTATTCTAACGAACAGTTTTTGTGTAAAGTTAAATGAAGCAACTCTCTTGACTATAATTTCGTAATCATAAATTTCAAATAACCCGCGCAAATCAAATGCTATATTATAGGTAGATTTCGAGTAGAAGTGCTATTATAGAATGACGCAGCTATTATAGAATGCATAGTGCATTGTAACTGTATATCTACATCCTACTACGTGTCATTTTATATAAAAGAAATCTTAACTCTTCAGGCTTAGTACATGAGAGACGTTATATAAATAGTTCTCGTAGTCACTACATCCTTATCTAACCTTCCTTTACCTTGCACCATTCATTATGCGTAAATTAATTGGTGATCAAACTTAAAAGTAAAGTGTTATTATGGAGATTGAAGATGCCCCATATACGCCAGAATCGAGCCTTTTATATCGAAGGAAAACATATAAAGTACGTAAAATTAATATTATTTGAATGCTCTTATTTCTTATTGTAGAGTGTAATGTGATATAAAGTAGGTATATAGGTTTTAACTTTTAAGTATTGCATTGCGAATTTTGTTATTTCTTTTTTTTTATTGCGAATTTTGTTATTTATCAATACACAAAATTTAATTAAAATCGCTTCAGTACTTTTTGCCTTAAATGCACACAGACATAATAATAACAATAATGTCCTAACCAATTCCGGCTACGGCGGCCAATCTCATTGAGACTAGCCAACTGTGCAGAAAATATTATAGTACACAAATGTGCACCCAGACACAAGTGCATTCTCTAATCCTGTCACTCCCATACTTCGGTGGGACGACTGTTCGACACGATCGGTCAGAGTTAAGGCGCAGGTCCGACGGCTTTACATGCTTTCCGTAGTAGTATTAAAATGTTATTGATTTTTAAGAGATTTTTCATTCATCAGTAAAATTACGGAATTTTACTTAATTATAAAACATTGTTTCACTTTCAATTGCTGAGAATATTTTTTAAAACCAGAATATATCTTATCGGGATCTATTTTTTACAAGCCTTAATAACATCTCAAGTCCATTAATTGGGTTACGAAATGTTTCTCTAACGGTGAAGTTAATACCGTTAACTTTACAATACTTGTAGTCATTATTACATTAGAAAAATATTTATATTGTATTGTAATATAAGTGTTACTTAAACATTGATATTTTAGTTTACTTAAAGATTGACTTCAATAATTACAAATTCTGAAAATATTATAGACTATTGACTAGCGACTCACTAGGTTGCTTCCTCCTGCAAACTTTCATCCTCATTTTGAACCTCTTAAGGGATGATTTCCGTAATAAAACTTTCTATGTTCCTAGGGTCTCAAACTAGATCTTACCAAATTTCATCTAAATCTGTTCAGTAGTTTAGGACCTTATTTGGTACAAGCAAACAAACAAAAAAAGAAAGAAAGAAACAAAGAAAGATGAGATATTTTCCCGCAGTAAAAAGTATCCTATATGTTGACCCGGATAACCAGCTATCATCGTACCAAATTTCATCAATAGATATCTATCCAGTGGTTTTCTCGTGATGCGGTAACAGACAGACAGACAGACAAAAATTCTAAAAACTATAGATTCAGCCTCTGTATCGATAATAATGACTATTTCAATAATATTTTCCAAAAAATGTTTAATGTACAGATTCGACTCAGAATTTTATTATATGTATAGATTACAAATCTGAAGATATTGTTGTTTTTATTTTTTTCAACGCACTAATCCCTGAAATTACCATTTGGAAAAATATGTTTAAATTTTGTAGCCTTTATATCTAGGAATATTATATAGACTATCTAACATCACGGTACGATCCTTAGGAGCGGAGCAATTACCATTTACCATACAAAGTGTAGGTCAGAAAGTACGCTTAACGAGAACAAAGCAATAGCGCCGGCGCGGGCGGGCAGAGTTGCGCGACGTAGGGTATGAGAAGCCGTGGGCGTTGTAAATTTCATATACTAAAAAAGGCAGAATAACATCTGCCGAGATTAGTAATGTATTATATAATATTCGAGAGATGTGACAATCAAAACCTATTATTATATAATTTATCTCGTAGAGAAATGATTTCTCTTTTTGTGATAAAACAACACTTGAATGAAATGAATTAATAAAATAAACTTTATTCAATTAGACTTATTATAAGCACTTTTGAATCGTCAATAATTCAAAGAGCGTCAATGTAATCAGTCCGTGAAGAACGCTAACACCGGCTCGGAAAGCAGTTCTGCTGGGAAGAGCTGGCGAGACACTCAACGAATGGTTAACAGTTAATAAAGTATCCTTACCCTTCTTTAGTGGTGGAATATAATTTTGAAATTAATATGCTGGTCTCGCCCTTGTGGTACAACCAACACATAAAAAAAGAAAATCAATTCAACCTTTTAAAAAAAAACAGCAGTAAAAAGTAAGTAGCAGTATGTTATTAAGATTTAAGACCTACAATTTTCTAATATGTTTTGAAGTATCTCTTTAAGGTTTAGCCAGTGTTTGACATGTCTTAAGAACGATTCGATAGGACCAGTTATTGTGTTTTTCCGTCGGAAGGAAAGATTTTCCTATAGTAAAAGGTGTTCTAAATGTTGATCCAAGTAATAAGTTATCACTACACAAAATTTTGTTAAAATCGATTTCGTTAAGTTACTGTTTTATTATACGTATAGACTAGCGACTCAGCCTCGTTTCGCTCGGCGTCGTTCCTAGCTTGATTCCCCAGACAAACTTTTATCCCCATTTTCACCCGCTTAAGGAATGATGTTCGGAATAAAATATCCTATGTCCTTCCCAGGGTCTCAAACTATCTTCTTACCAAATTTCATCTAAAACGGTCCAGTAGTTTTTGAGTTTATTCGTTACAAACACACAAAAATACAAATCGTTCTTCTTTATAATAGTAGTGTAGATAAGCCAGCCATATATTTTCTATACTAACTGCCTCTGTGGTGTAGTGGCTAGCCATGAACGAATAAACCACTGGACGAGACATAAAATACAAATGTATGAAAACTCGTTCAACCAAAAGACGCATAACGCACACAAAGATTTTATTACATTATTATACACACAGGTACCCAATATAATATTTCTAGTGCTTGAACGTAATCGATAAAATACATATATCGATGAACCAATTAATGACATTTTAGACATTGGTTAGCATAGTCATCATATTTTACATCTTTTAATTTAAAATATCTGTATTTATTATAATAAATTAAAATAAATGAATTAAAGAGGCAATAATAATGTGTCAAATAATAATTATTTTTTAATTTGATTTATATAAATAAACTGCTCTCAGTTAGAAAGCTGTATATTACTCAAACTATACTAAAAGTACATAAGGCCGTTTCCTATGATGCGTCTTTAACATTAAAAAGAAGAAAAGAAAACATAATTAAAATCCCACAAACAAGAACAACATTTGCGTCAATGCAATACGATAAAAGATCTGCACAATTATATAATAAAATTAACAGTATCATTTACGTTTACCCCTACAATTACCATAAATGCAAAAAGACATTAATAGATTGGATAAAAACTCTTAGTTACAATGATACGGAAAAACTGTTAGAACATATTCATTAAATACAATATTAATATTCACACACACACGCACACGCATACGCACACGCACACGCACACGCACACACACACACACACACACACACACACACACACACACACACACACACACACACACACACACACACACACACACACACACACACACACACACACACACACACACACACACACACACACACACACACACACACACACACACACACACAATACACAAACACATATATGCACGCTAATTTTTATTTTTATTTTTTATTTTTTGTCTGTCTTAATTGATCTATTTAAGTCTAGTATTACCCATAATATTATAATCAGCTAAAAGATAAAATTACGTTTTTATGAAAGGGAGGGGTCTCCTAATACAGGCAAATTATTTGCTTAAAAGGGGATCTCAACCACAAAATTTGAAATTTTGATTTGATTTGAAATAAATAAATTTTAAATAAATCAATTAATTATATGTTAATTTTTATTTCAAATGTAAATGTATATTGTTATCTAATTTATAGTTTTTATTGTTGTGTTATAATAAATAAATTATTATTATTAAAAATTATTATTAAAAATTATTATAAATACGATGGCATTGATGGCAGCATTCTGTTGGCCTATAATAATGTTAATGAACAAATGAATATCGGGTGTATATTCCATTAATATATAATAAAAATTATTTTTTAAAGATTAAAAAAATATTAAGCTAATTTAATTAAATAAAGTGATTTTGTTGATTCTGTTATTGAATTATTTTAATTGGCAATTGATTGTCTCGAGTAGCTTATAAAAATGTGACACTGTCCTAATATTGCTCAGTTCTTAATAAACATTTGTGAAATTAGGAAAAAGAAAAAGTGATTGCAAATTAAAGTGAGTGTTGGATCGTGAAAGTAAAATAGATCGTGAAAGTAAAGTGTTTTATTACAAATCGCCAACCCAGAAGTTTAGTGCTAAAACATTATTGTTTGATTTGTGTAATTTATGTGTTGAAATAAAATGATCTTTATTATTATTACAATGGAATAATATTCCAAAGTATATAAATGTGGTATAAAATAAAATAAAAAATTAAGTACACATACTAATTATAATTTTTGCATTTATATTTTTATGTGACTTAGAAAATATTTTTATAAATTTATTGTCATCAGATTGTAGGATACTGTGATAAAAGTATTTTATGTTATTGTACTGTACAAATAACACAATTCGTTCAGTTATTTCGTCAAATATCGATATATTTTTCGACATTGTCAAGCACTAGTCGATGTCAAATGGACTCACTCGACAGTTTAGTCATTTGTTCTGAATGGTATAATCCAGGGATTTTATGATGGTTGTCAGATGTCAACAATACATAGAAATATCGACTATATTTAACATAGTTGGATAATATGACATTTTACAATTTTATTAAATTGTGTGATAAATAACAATAAATGTAATAAAATAATGTATTTACAAGTGAAAAGAAACAGTGCTGCTTCCGCCGCTATAGTTTTTACACCATTTAACAGAACATTTAGTCATTTTTGGCAGATTGTTTGTTGACAAGTAAATGCTTGAGACTGACGCAAAAAACAAACGACAAAGGCTGAAATTTCCTGGCTACTAATAAGACAGATAAAGGTACGTCCGCTTATATGTCTGGTCCAGTGACTTATTCGTTCATGTGGCTAGCCATGAACGAATAAACCACTGGACGAGACATAAAATACAAATGTATGAAAACTCGTTCAACCAAAAGACGCATAACGCACACAAAGATTTTATTACATTATTATACACACAGGTACCCAATATAATATTTCTAGTGCTTGAACGTAATCGATAAAATACATATATCGATGAACCAATTAATGACATTTTAGACATTGGTTAGCATAGTCATCATATTTTACATCTTTTAATTTAAAATATCTGTATTTATTATAATAAATTAAAATAAATGAATTAAAGAGGCAATAATAATGTGTCAAATAATAATTATTTTTTAATTTGATTTATATAAATAAACTGCTCTCAGTTAGAAAGCTGTATATTACTCAAACTATACTAAAAGTACATAAGGCCGTTTCCTATGATGCGTCTTTAACATTAAAAAGAAGAAAAGAAAACATAATTAAAATCCCACAAACAAGAACAACATTTGCGTCAATGCAATACGATAAAAGATCTGCACAATTATATAATAAAATTAACAGTATCATTTACGTTTACCCCTACAATTACCATAAATGCAAAAAGACATTAATAGATTGGATAAAAACTCTTAGTTACAATGATACGGAAAAACTGTTAGAACATATTCATTAAATACAATATTAATATTCACACACACACACGCACACGCACACGCATACGCACACGCACACGCACACGCACACACACACACACACACACACACACACACACACACACACACACACACACACACACACACACACACACACACACACACACACACACACACACACACACACAATACACAAACACATATATGCACGCTAATTTTTATTTTTATTTTTTATTTTTTGTCTGTCTTAATTGATCTATTTAAGTCTAGTATTACCCATAATATTATAATCAGCTAAAAGATAAAATTACGTTTTTATGAAAGGGAGGGGTCTCCTAATACAGGCAAATTATTTGCTTAAAAGGGGATCTCAACCACAAAATTTGAAATTTTGATTTGATTTGAAATAAATAAATTTTAAATAAATCAATTAATTATATGTTAATTTTTATTTCAAATGTAAATGTATATTGTTATCTAATTTATAGTTTTTATTGTTGTGTTATAATAAATAAATTATTATTATTAAAAATTATTATTAAAAATTATTATAAATACGATGGCATTGATGGCAGCATTCTGTTGGCCTATAATAATGTTAATGAACAAATGAATATCGGGTGTATATTCCATTAATATATAATAAAAATTATTTTTTAAAGATTAAAAAAATATTAAGCTAATTTAATTAAATAAAGTGATTTTGTTGATTCTGTTATTGAATTATTTTAATTGGCAATTGATTGTCTCGAGTAGCTTATAAAAATGTGACACTGTCCTAATATTGCTCAGTTCTTAATAAACATTTGTGAAATTAGGAAAAAGAAAAAGTGATTGCAAATTAAAGTGAGTGTTGGATCGTGAAAGTAAAATAGATCGTGAAAGTAAAGTGTTTTATTACAAATCGCCAACCCAGAAGTTTAGTGCTAAAACATTATTGTTTGATTTTGTGTAATTTATGTGTTGAAATAAAATGATCTTTATTATTATTACAATGGAATAATATTCCAAAGTATATAAATGTGGTATAAAATAAAATAAAAAATTAAGTACACATACTAATTATAATTTTTGCATTTATATTTTTATGTGACTTAGAAAATATTTTTATAAATTTATTGTCATCAGATTGTAGGATACTGTGATAAAAGTATTTTATGTTATTGTACTGTACAAATAACACAATTCGTTCAGTTATTTCGTCAAATATCGATATATTTTTCGACATTGTCAAGCACTAGTCGATGTCAAATGGACTCACTCGACAGTTTAGTCATTTGTTCTGAATGGTATAATCCAGGGATTTTATGATGGTTGTCAGATGTCAACAATACATAGAAATATCGACTATATTTAACATAGTTGGATAATATGACATTTTATTTTACAATTTTATTAAATTGTGTGATAAATAACAATAAATGTAATAAAATAATGTATTTACAAGTGAAAAGAAACAGTGCTGCTTCCGCCGCTATAGTTTTTACACCATTTAACAGAACATTTAGTCATTTTTGGCAGATTGTTTGTTGACAAGTAAATGCTTGAGACTGACGCAAAAAACAAACGACAAAGGCTGAAATTTCCTGGCTACTAATAAGACAGATAAAGGTACGTCCGCTTATATGTCTGGTCCAGTGACTTATTCGTTCATGTGGCTAGCCATGAACGAATAAACCACTGGACGAGACATAAAATACAAATGTATGAAAACTCGTTCAACCAAAAGACGCATAACGCACACAAAGATTTTATTACATTATTATACACACAGGTACCCAATATAATATTTCTAGTGCTTGAACGTAATCGATAAAATACATATATCGATGAACCAATTAATGACATTTTAGACATTGGTTAGCATAGTCATCATATTTTACATCTTTTAATTTAAAATATCTGTATTTATTATAATAAATTAAAATAAATGAATTAAAGAGGCAATAATAATGTGTCAAATAATAATTATTTTTTAATTTGATTTATATAAATAAACTGCTCTCAGTTAGAAAGCTGTATATTACTCAAACTATACTAAAAGTACATAAGGCCGTTTCCTATGATGCGTCTTTAACATTAAAAAGAAGAAAAGAAAACATAATTAAAATCCCACAAACAAGAACAACATTTGCGTCAATGCAATACGATAAAAGATCTGCACAATTATATAATAAAATTAACAGTATCATTTACGTTTACCCCTACAATTACCATAAATGCAAAAAGACATTAATAGATTGGATAAAAACTCTTAGTTACAATGATACGGAAAAACTGTTAGAACATATTCATTAAATACAATATTAATATTCACACACACACACGCACACGCACACGCATACGCACACGCACACGCACACGCACACACACACACACACACACACACACACACACACACACACACACACACACACACACACACACACACACACACACACACACACACACACACACACACACACACACACACACACAATACACAAACACATATATGCACGCTAATTTTTATTTTTATTTTTTATTTTTTGTCTGTCTTAATTGATCTATTTAAGTCTAGTATTACCCATAATATTATAATCAGCTAAAAGATAAAATTACGTTTTTATGAAAGGGAGGGGTCTCCTAATACAGGCAAATTATTTGCTTAAAAGGGGATCTCAACCACAAAATTTGAAATTTTGATTTGATTTGAAATAAATAAATTTTAAATAAATCAATTAATTATATGTTAATTTTTATTTCAAATGTAAATGTATATTGTTATCTAATTTATAGTTTTTATTGTTGTGTTATAATAAATAAATTATTATTATTAAAAATTATTATTAAAAATTATTATAAATACGATGGCATTGATGGCAGCATTCTGTTGGCCTATAATAATGTTAATGAACAAATGAATATCGGGTGTATATTCCATTAATATATAATAAAAATTATTTTTTAAAGATTAAAAAAATATTAAGCTAATTTAATTAAATAAAGTGATTTTGTTGATTCTGTTATTGAATTATTTTAATTGGCAATTGATTGTCTCGAGTAGCTTATAAAAATGTGACACTGTCCTAATATTGCTCAGTTCTTAATAAACATTTGTGAAATTAGGAAAAAGAAAAAGTGATTGCAAATTAAAGTGAGTGTTGGATCGTGAAAGTAAAATAGATCGTGAAAGTAAAGTGTTTTATTACAAATCGCCAACCCAGAAGTTTAGTGCTAAAACATTATTGTTTGATTTTGTGTAATTTATGTGTTGAAATAAAATGATCTTTATTATTATTACAATGGAATAATATTCCAAAGTATATAAATGTGGTATAAAATAAAATAAAAAATTAAGTACACATACTAATTATAATTTTTGCATTTATATTTTTATGTGACTTAGAAAATATTTTTATAAATTTATTGTCATCAGATTGTAGGATACTGTGATAAAAGTATTTTATGTTATTGTACTGTACAAATAACACAATTCGTTCAGTTATTTCGTCAAATATCGATATATTTTTCGACATTGTCAAGCACTAGTCGATGTCAAATGGACTCACTCGACAGTTTAGTCATTTGTTCTGAATGGTATAATCCAGGGATTTTATGATGGTTGTCAGATGTCAACAATACATAGAAATATCGACTATATTTAACATAGTTGGATAATATGACATTTTATTTTACAATTTTATTAAATTGTGTGATAAATAACAATAAATGTAATAAAATAATGTATTTACAAGTGAAAAGAAACAGTGCTGCTTCCGCCGCTATAGTTTTTACACCATTTAACAGAACATTTAGTCATTTTTGGCAGATTGTTTGTTGACAAGTAAATGCTTGAGACTGACGCAAAAAACAAACGACAAAGGCTGAAATTTCCTGGCTACTAATAAGACAGATAAAGGTACGTCCGCTTATATGTCTGGTCCAGTGACTTATTCGTTCATGTGGCTAGCATATTGTACGGCTGCACACCCGGAGGTCCTGGGTTCGAGTCCCGGGTCGGGCCAAGTTTAGTTACTGAGTCTTTCTGTATAGTAAGCCCCAGATAGCCCGGAGTTGGGAAGTTGGCGGTGTTTCACCTCCGTGCCTCGGAGAGCACGTAAAGCCGTCGGTCCTGCGCCTAACTGTCACTGGTCGTGTCGAGCAGTCGTCCCACCGGAGTATGAGAGTGACAGGAATAGAGAGTGCACTTGTGTCTGCGTGTACACTTGTGCACTATAATATCTCCTGCGCAGTTGGCTAGTCTCAATGAGATTGGCCGCCGTGGCCGGAATCGGTCAGGAGAGCATCATCATATTTTCTATTACTAGATATCTGTCAAATTAATTAAATTATTTTGTTTAACTGAAACGTACAACATACATACGGGTGATTAAGTAAGTGAATAAAGAAGCTACTACTACCCACATGTAAATATCCCTCATCTTAACTTCGCTCTCAACCAAAACCACGTGCGGCAATTTATAAACTTAACTTATGAAAATGTGACCTGTGATGAAGTAACCAGCTGCAACCTAGTATGTATAGCGTATTTATTTACGTGTACACTGTACGGCTTGTGTGTAGAACTATTTATAAAATACTAGCAGAACCCGCGGCTTCGCTCGCACTAAAACTATATAAAGACTAGATAGGTAGGTTTCATACAAACTTTAATCCCCTATTTTACCCTCTTATGGGATGAATTTCGAAAAATGCTAAAACACGTATTTACTTAATTATATTGAAGAGCATTAATACCAAGTTTTAAGTAGTTCTGTTCATAAATATTTTTTTGGGTTGTATGTTAACGTGTTTTCCCGAGATAAAAAGTAGCCTATGTCACTCTCCAGCTCTTCAATTATCTCTATACCAAAAATCACGTCAATCCGTCACTCCCTTTCAACTTGAAAGAAAGACAAACAAACGAACACACTTTCACATTTATAATATCAGTATTATTCTATTATCACTATTAACTATGAGCTATATATAGGTACTCTTGCAAGTAAAATGTCCGGAGTCCGGAAATCCCCGTGATGATGCAACAGGGTTATCAGCTCTTTAACCTACTGTTCGTGACAACTACGAATTATTTATTGCAAATTATTTTTTAATGAAAAAGTCCTTCACTTGATTAAAAGAATATAAGAATAAATAATTTACAAGCATCATTGCAAAATGGCTAACTTCATCGCTGACTGCTGAGCTCAATTGACACGCGCGATAATGATTGTAGGACTACCTGTTAGTTGTGATCACGACTACTATTCACACGCTCGTCTCGTCTTGGCGCACGCACATACTCGGCGTACATTTTGTTTATTACGTGAAAGTTGTACAATTTACAAATAAAACATCACTTATGAATTTTTTTTCACGTCACAATGGCGGTTGACAAATCATCTGGGGTTTGTACCAATTCATTTATTTATATATTATGGAATGTGAGTTTTTAATATTTTACTACAAAACTTGCATTTTAATTTTTTTCTACAGGTTTTAATATTTATAATTTGTACATAAGATATGTATAATTTAAAATAAGATTTATTATTCGTCAAAGTTGAATAAATTCACAATCTGGTGTTTATCAAATACGTGCTTACCTAGGTACGAGTATTACATTTTATGGCGTTAAGAAAATAATTTCTAAAGAACCTTTAATTTTTTTAATACTTTGGCTTTGTATTTTTAACCTTCATTACTCTGCGAAATAAAGTACTTTTTTTCACGTTGACGTTTGCTAGATACTTAAATAGCTTAAGGTTTAAACTCTGTTATCAAATAAACCTATTAGAATGTCATTATTTTAATTACGTATTAATTTTCCTTAAAGCCAAGCTCCGGCGAAGGTATTTCGTCCTTGTACGATTTTTATAGTTCATTATACTGTACTATTATTATTTTTTTAACTTTTTACCATTTTCAAAAGCCTGCCCTGGTCTATATTTAATTGACATTTTAATAGAGATTTCAATTGGAGTGAACCACAATAAAATATAAACTTGTATAAATCTTTTGTTGTATTATTTCAAACATATATTATGTTTCATTAAATTTTTAATTTCTACATCTTTAAGCCTATATACATACCTAACTACCCGAATAGTCTTGAAACTTAACTACCCGAAATATATTTATTAGAATCTGACTTTTGAAATAAAATGACATAATAAAAAAAAGTACAAGTTTATAGTTTATTAGGTATATTTCCCTTCGAGATTCACCCTTTTCTTCTTATTTTGTACGCAAGATCGAAGGCGAGTCTACCACATTGTTTCATAAAATGTACATTTCTGCTTTGCGAGTATTTTCTTCAAAAGATATTTCTTGGTAATTCAGTGGATACAGCTGTTGCTTACAAACAGACACTATTTGCTTTTTTGATGAGTACTTACATATTATTAAGATCTGTTTTGTGTTTGTAGACCAAATTGTTGAACCTAGAGGAGTTCGTAATTTTTCAATAGATCTTTCATCTCTGTGGACGGCAGTGCTAGTGTGAACATGAGAAAACCTTATTTCTCATATTTACATGGATTTACTTTGCGAAAATCCATTATCTTACTTGATAAATATCTTTCTCTAGTATAAAATAAATAAAGAACATGCTATATTTATTATAATAAAAAAGCGAAGAGCGATTTTTATAAATAATATAATTACATAGTATGTTTTATAAATTTCAGATATATTTTTAAAGTATACGACCCTTTTCGTTACACTTATTACTATAATATAATATGTATTTTCTCTTATATATTTTACTAGTTCTCAATCAAATAAGATTGTCTGCGATAGGGTATATATGTACATATATACTATATAGTGTAGAATTTTTAAGAATTGCTTCAGTAATTACCTACCTACAGTTTATATCCTCTAAGAATAACAAACAAGTTGCCTCTTCAAATCTCTTTACAATCAATTACACTATAAGATTGATGTGTTACTTACACGTTTAATACAGGCTTAAAAATATGTCTAATCTTATTTATACATATAATTTATTCTTTTGATCATTACATAATTTGAAACAGGGTATCCGTTCGTTACATAATCTTAATGTAGGTACAACTTTCAACTGCAGTAAATGTTACAAATTTACGCCATTCTCTGTGACTGTGAGTGCTTAATTCAACAGTTAATGCAATAATATATTTTTTTAAGACTTTCTAGCATTTAAGACTTTATTCAAATAGATTAAATTTTTGAAATGAAATATAATTACGACGTTCATAAAATTATCGTCAGCCCTCTAGCTAAATTATACATAATGGATGTAATTTGCTTAATGATACATTAAATATGTAGAGAAATGTTGAGCTATTAAAAAAATCTATCGATTCGTTAAATCGTTAAAATATTTAAAAAAGTTCAATTCATTTGGGTTTTTCGTATGTTTTTATTTGCAATGTATATTTAAAATAATTTATTTTTGTCTTGATAGTTCTAAATGGCTTTAAGTAAATCAAAAGGAGGTTAAAACATAATAACTATGAAAGCTGACGGAAAAACTCGACGACATACGTCCCCATAATATACTTTCTGTATGTTAAAGAACGATTCACTCGCCCTTTATTCACTCGGCCTCAAGCATGGCTCATTAATTATACTTAAAGAGTACAATAATAATTCAAGACATTTACGTATAAAGAGTATCTGATATACGGATCATATTAGACAATAACTAAGAGAGTACTTTTTATTCATATTCGTGTTCAAATTAGCTAATAAAACATATTTACAATAAAAACCGACTGCGTAAAAAGCGAACTAAAAAGATGACAACAAGTTGAGGAAGAAACATAGTATTATGCAGTCGGAGACATACACACGTGCAGCTATTATAAAATGGACATATGTAACGGACTCCATAATATGTGTACATATGTTCCTTCGTGAACTTGCTCTATTCTTTTTAAAAATTTCTTATCCTATATTACTTTAAAACATATATGTTGTATATATTTTTGTAATTGTCTCTCTTAAAAATCTGTTAATAATTAATGGACCTTCCCCACGTTCCACCTACGTCGATCGTCGTGCGATCGTCGACTATCAAATTTATAAAGTCGAGGTACTATGGGGATGTAGTGATAGATATATGTATGTACTCGTACATGTTAAATGCGTTGATTCAAAAATAATGATGGGGAATAGTGGGACAGTAGATGATGGAAATTATATATTCGTTCTTCGCCCTTGCAAAATATTACGAAACAAAGCATACCAGCAAGTACGTTGTGTGACTGTGTCAATGTGTTTTCTGCACAAATTACTTGATGCGCGCATGAAAAATTGCGTGTATTTCTTTAATGTGTGGCAAAAAATGATAATTCTCCGAATATATTTAGACTAAGTATAGAGAAACTTAAGTGAATATACATATACACAAATATTAATGTTCGCCGATTATGCACGATGTTTCATAAATAAGATATAATATACTGTTAGCAAAGTGAAACTTTGCTAACAGTATATATCATGACTTATAAAATATTATTATTTATTAAAAAATAATTTGATTACTTTTTAATAATACGAACATACCAACTGCTCTATTGTTATATAAATGAAGGACGTTACATGAAATAACACCTAAACCAATTTCCGAATTTTAAATAATAAAACAGCGATTTTAAAAATCTCAGAAATATAAATGTAATATTTAAATAAAAGTAGGTATTTTCAATGGCTAAAACAAGGCCGTAAAGTTTAGGGAAACGGGGCAGGTAACGGTCACTGTAATCAAGTTAATTGATAAAAGTACTGGTTTGAAAGAGAAGCCTTAAGACAATAACATAAAGTAAATAATAAAATAAATCTTTTTAGTTATAATATAATTTTTGATGCTAATACATATATGTATTGTTTTAACATTGAATATAAAATATCCATTGAATCCGTTATAAAGTCTATACAGATTTGTGAACGATCTCATTTTGAAGTTATACAAATATGAGATAAAAAGTTAACATATCTGACAGTAACTAATGTGAGTACGTATTACCAAATATTCAATATGAGAAAATTTGGCATAATTTTGATTATTTTATCTTTGTTTATAGTGTTAAACATCTGCTTGAGTTTTATGATAAAAAAGATCTGTCCTCTTATCATTTTATCTATTATATGTATTGATATATTATATCTATTTATTTTTAATATAAATGTCATGTTAAGTATAAAATTATATTATGTAATGTTAAAATATGTTATTCAGGTGCATTAGGCTTTGGGCTCATGGTCATTAGCCACTTCTTGTTTTCTGCTTCTTCTTTAGGCCGGCCGCAAATTTTAAGATTTTTTCTGTCAGAAAATTTCTGACGCCCGCCGGTACCACCCCACATACCTATCAGAAACTTCGCTCCAACGAGTCTGACAATGAGCGACAACTGATGCGAATTTGTGATAAGCGTGCGGGGCTTAGTACAAAATATATATACCTACAGAGCGCGCCCTCCGACGTTCTGATCAGAAAAATTCTGACGTCCGATTGGTGGCATTCGGGATTTATCAGAAGCGGACGTCATACACGTCAGAATTCTGATAGTATGCGGGTCTAGACTAAAACGTATGAGCAGTGTGCCTTCCGGCGGGCGTCAGAAATTTTCTGACAGAAAAAATCTTATAATATGCGGCCGGCCTTAATAAAAATAAAGATAAAAATGTACCATAGGTACATGATAACTAAACATACTGACAATGATAAATAAATACTTGCAGTTGTAACCAATAGTCGTATATTGTTTCATAGGATTAAAAAATTAAACTGCAATGAGATTACATAAATCGTCCAATTCTGTAAAACCCATACCGCAGTGTTTATCTAAAAACCTAAATTATATACATAAATTTAAATACAAATTTCCACCGTCTCAAAATATCGTGTATGAACTGCGGACTTAAAATACATTAAAATATACCAATTTTTTATGTGATATCAAGGTGAAGACAATTAAAAACAAATCTAATAAACCTTTTTACCTAATAAATACAAATATCATCCTAATAAAATCAATTATTCAATATACAAAGTCAATGTACAAATTGAAGTATTGCGTTAGAGCCTACAGGCTAATTGAGATTCCATGATGGTATTAATTAACCAATATAGTAAAATTAAAATATTTTTTTAACTGGCTTTAGCTCCATTAGAACCATGTTCCAAGTGAAGAAATTCATTCAGGTCGAGGCCAAAAGTAGAAGAAGAGCACTTGAAAGATAATGTTGAGAGTTCCAAGCTACAGCCTTTATCACAAGATGCTTAATAATCAAAACTACAATAACATCTATATTATCAAAATGTATATAAGTTTCCTTTATATAATACACTAAAATATGTATATGCAATAGACAAATACATAATGAATAAAAACTTTTTAACAAAAAAATAAAAACCGACTTCAAACAAAAACACTAAAAATTAAAAAATAACTGATTGGTAGTTTTCATTTACTATACATACCTAATAAAATATTTTCGAAGTCTGTGTGCTTTGCTTTGTATGGGCTGGCACCGATTTCGAAAATATTTGATTAGGTATGTATTTAATAGGTAGGCTTTAATTACTTAGCCAAAGCACACCGACTTCGAAAATATTTTATTAGGTATGTATAGTAAATGAAAACTACCAATCAGTTATTTTTTAATTTTTAGTGTTTTTGTTTGAAGTCGGTTTTTATTTTTTTGTTAAAAAGTTTTTATTTTTCCCTTTTTAGTGTAGACAGTAGTAGCAAAGTAAGGATTCTAACGTGTTAGGCTTGTCAAATCAAACCAAATAAGCCCAAACTCAAAGTATCTACTATTAGCCGTTGAAGAGTTCCACCTATCCACCTTCTGGCCTTGCCATCAGATCAGATCAACAACACCGAACCACTGTACTATCAACGGAAATAGAAATACTTGCAAAGTTTAAGTCAATATGACAATTAGAAGTAGGTTAAATTCATCATTAGTTGTTTTTCCATTCTTAGAGGCGGTATTTTTTTTTTTGAAATTTAAATGGGACCAATCTGGAAGTATACCCTTTCAAACAAAACAAAAATTGTCCAAATCGGTTAATAAATGACGGAGTTCTGAGGTAACAAACATAAAAAAAAACATACAGTCGAATTGAGAACCTCCTCCTTTTTGAAGTCGGTTGAAAATAAAGTCGACTAAGTATATTTCGGTTCAAAAGACCAAACTATTTCAAATAGTTACATTATTATTAATATGAAACTTTCGCCAGCGACTTGTACGTGCATATCAATTTAGTTCGCAATTGGGTACCAATTATGACTCATGCCGCTGTATGAGGAGCTTAATTGATAACTTCGAATCTATATTTTTGATTTGGAGGTCAATTCGTACTACGAGTACTATATATAATTTAAGAAATTTTGTTAAAACCCATTTAAATAGATAGATTGATAATGATAAAAATTTAAAAAATATATAAACCGACTTCAATAGTAAAAAATTAATAACTAAAGGTATTTAATTTATTAATAGGTAAAATTAGGTAAGTATTCTGTGCCAGTTGACGCTAGGCCATGCTAATTTATTTAAATAAACTTGTATCCGAAATTTAACCAGAATTTGCCTATCTTCCTATATAAAACACAAATTTTTTCAAATTTTTCAATTTCCTAATTTTTTTTTATAAAACTTGCCAAAAGTAATAAGCAAAAAAAGAAATCCGGTTAGTAAACGATGGAGAAAAAGATTAATACATAACAAATTGATGTGTAATATTTTAACAAAGTATAATAAAATTTGATGCGATACTTGTACTATCTACTTATATCTAAACAACGGATTTTTCATATTGCTTACTTTATATCGGCAAACAAAAACGGTATACTCTATTTCAAACAAAATCATTTGGGACCACCTTGGAATCCACCTTAATAGCATACTATTTAAACTAGTCAAATCGGTCAAGACGTCGTCCAAAAAAGTGAACATATACGAGTACCATGAACGAATTAGCCACGTACATACATACATTAAAACAACATTCGAGTTGAATTGTTGAACATCGCACATCCTTCTTTTTAGGGTGCCGTAACTCATATAGCCCATTTCACCAACGACACCTAAGTTTAAGGGATCCCCTAACCATGGTTAGGGGGCTGTTAGGGGACAGTTTCTGTTTCACCGACAGTTAGGGGTCACCTAAATGTTAAAAGGCGGGGGCCTTTTAAATTTAGGTGCTCGAAATATGGGCTTACAGACGATGGTAAAACGAAATTTAATTTAGGGGCTAGTTTAGGGGAATTTTAAGCTAGGAATCTCATACGTAGGTGGTAGCTTATGGGTTTTTGGTGAAATCGGGCATTAGTTGTCCGTCCGTCTGCCTGTCTGTCTGTCTGTCAAGACCCTTTTTGTCAAGAAAGCGTGAAGGTCTTAGGTTGAAATTAATATCAAATACTCAGGTTTGCAATACCTTGTCTTGCAATCTCTAAATCTTTCAATAAGATTTTCCAAAAAATATTTAATGTACAGGTTCGACTCAGAATCTATACATATAATAGAATTCTAACTGAGTCGATCCTGTACATTAAATATTTTCTGGAAAATCTTATTGAAATATAAATTATTAATTATTGATACAGAGGCCGAATCTATAGTTTTGAGAATTTTTGTATGTCTGTCACAGAGATGTGACCGCATCACGGTAGAACCACTGGAGGGATTTGGATGAAATTTGGTATAGTGATAGTTGATTGTTCGGGCCAACTTACTACTATAAAAAATACAAAAACTGGTTGGTATAAAAACACACTAAAACTATAAACATTTTAGCAAGATAATTTACAAAATAATGCAAAAAATGATTATAAATAGTTTCTTATGAAAAAAACTATATCAATAGGCGGAATGTTATTCGTTAAAGTTACTCCAAAAATATTTATTTATGTGAAAATATTTGTCAATAAATGACACCATGTTTTTAAAATGATTTTATTAGAATAACGAAAAAGGTTTCAACATTTAGTACTGATTTCTCAAAGATGAGATATTTTCCCGCAGTAAAAAGTATCCTATATGTAGACCCATAGGCATAACCACCTATCATCGTACCAAATTTCATCAAAATCTGTCCTGTGGTATTCTCGTGATGCGTTCCCAGGACCCAGACAGACAGACGGAAAAATTCTAAAACCTATAAAATTGGCCTCAGTATCGATAATAATGACTATTTCAATAAGATTTTCGTATAAATATTTAATGTACAGATTTGACTTAGTTAAAATTTTATTATATGTAAAGCATTACCCGCGGCAGAAACAAATTATTCGGCCTTTTATGTTATTATGAATAGTAATTTGTTAAGTGAAACAATATTCAATTAATTAAAATGTTACAATTTTTGCTACCGTTTAGCAAATAATGCTATTTTTGTAAATCTTTTAGGTAATTATAAGAACCGGGCAAGTGCAAGTCCGACTTCCGCATCGAGGGTGTTGAGCTAAATACTGTTGTTTGAGCTAAATATTGTTGTTTTTACCTACGTATTTCGAAAATTAAACTCTAAAATGAAATAGTAATATTTACCTTCTTACAACATCAACCAACGTATCGAACGGAAAATTACGTTCGTGTTTCATACAATTTTTTAACATAGTATGAAAACAATCTATGGAAATTAATACCAAAAAAGTAAAATTTATTTTTTCATATTTTTTTAAAATTGCAATAATGCAATATTACAGTGAAAGTTGGGTAGAAGATGACAATATTCGTAAATTCTTGAATGGTTTCAAAGAGAATTTAATTATTTAAAAAAATCAGTGGACCATCTCAAAAAGTAGAGTAAAAAATTTTTTTATACGCTACAGATTCTACCCCCAAACTAAGAAAAAAAAATTTTTTTCTCTCCATTCTAGCTTATGGCCGTTTGAACACGGGCGGAGTCGAGGGCAATGTTAGTTAATGTATAGACTACGCTTGGTTCATCGGTTCCATGGATTGTCACTAATTACCCATTTGTTTCTCTTAACACGTCATTCACATAACAAATATTTTACAAATAATGTGTAATATTTTTAAAATTTAACGTCTATTATTTAGAATCACATATAAAGCGCTCACAATAAGTGTCAGTGTGTAATCATTGTTTAAAACTATACATTATAAATAACAAAGACATATAACAACAAATATAAAACATATACGAGTAAATTAACTAAGCATCTTCGTAGAACTTGAGATTTGAGTTATAACATTATATTGACTGTGTTCGAGACATGAGTGTTCAACAATTAAATAAAATAATCGTTCAATGCCTTGCATTGTTGTCTCTCGGTGTAGACGTGTGCTTATAGAAGATATTGTCTTATATCATTGTAATTAAAAAAATCTATATTTTATCAGTTACATACATAGATTCACGTAGCATGACTCGCAGCAAGTATATAAAATGTACATACTATATAGATATGTACATGCAAGTGCATGCATACATGTCTCCCACTGCATTTCATATTAGTTAGTTCTTTTTATATTTTTATAATATGTATATTTTTTTTATTTACTGCATTTTAGTTTTGGCTATTAAGCCTAGTTCGCATTAAGCTAGTATTTTAGTCTAGTAGCGAGTAATTTAGTAACTAAACGTGTCTGAACACTAAAAATTTAGTCGATTAGTTTAGTGAGTAATTTGGTCGAGTCAATCCATTTTATTCTATTTTTTTGGGCGAGTAGCAGCCCCCACCACGCGTCCGAGCTCACTGGTTCACCGGCTAAACAAGTACGAACCTGTCGAATTAGTCGAGTTCATTAGTTGCCGCCATAATGTCGTTTTTACACAACTTTCGGACATTCTCAAACTATCGAAGTATTCTTTGGGATCTTCCAATGCTAATTCCTTCAGGAGACAATTAGTAGCGAGTAATTTAGCTACTAAATTACTCGCTACTAGACTAAAATACTAGCTTAATGCGAACTAGGCTTTATACATTTGGAGTTTCATTTAATAACTATAGGCTCACCCACGCTTCGCTCGGGTCCGCAAAAACAATTCCATCCCACGGAAACTACATTTTTCAGAGATAAAAAGTAGCATAGGTGCTATTGTAGACTACATATTATCTATCTCTCTGCCTTTTATCCAGATCCGTTCAGCCGCTTTGGCGTGATTGAGTAACAAACATACAAACAACTAAACTTTCACATTTATAATATTATGTAAGTTTTATAATATTGATTAATTATCTTAAATTTTAATAAAACATATTAGATGTATTTGTATATTTTTGTGATCGCCTCTTAAACACCTTTATTTTGATATTTTGATACCCTTCTCGATAGGTATGAAAGAAAAATTTTTTTCAAGACAAATTGGCGGCTGAATTCGATCGATTTGATTTATAATAATATCCATAGATATAGCCTGCTAGTAGAACCGGCGGCTTCGCTCGTGCTAACACTACAAAAAAACTCTAAGAAGGAAGATTTCATACAAACTTTCATCCCCTATTTACCCCTTTATGAGATGAATTTCGAAAAATGCTGAAACACGTATTTATTTAATTATATAAGTGCATTAATAGCAATTTTCAAGTAATTCTGATTATACATATTTTTTGAGTGGTATTGTAACGTGTTTTCCTGTGGGAATGAGATAATTTCCCGTAAAAAATACCCTATGTCACTCTCCAGGCCTCCACACCTCCACACAAAAAATCGCGGCAACCCATCGCTCCGTTTTGACGTGGAAGAAGAACAAAAAATCCATACATACACACTTTCACATTTATAATATTATGTATAGAAGTATGGATGTGGACTCTTCTAACGACGCGGTATGAATAATTTAAATTGGCTAAGGCATTTTATAATTACGGGGGAACATAAGACTGGATATCAAACACATAACATATACACATTGGGTTTCACCGCAGTCGGGTAAAAATAAGAATGTGCTACACTTTAATAATAATGTAGTTTATTAATGAATTATTGATTACATAAAAATAGGATTTTTATGTACCTATGTATAATTATTAATGAATTATAAAATAATTATTTTTTATTATTTATTCTAAGTTGTCATTCTGATATACTTATTTGAGGTTTTTTTAAGTTGTCATCTTGACTGAAAAAGTGGCTAGAAGGCGTTGTGTTTTGTTTTATGATTTAATGAAATACGACAACAAAATTGTAGCGAATTTCCATACCCACTGGTTGCTCTGCATATCAAACGCTGTTTATCTAATACTGGTCACCAAATGCAATGGTTACCTTCACAGAACCTCAGTTCGTGCGGCTCGCCTTGACACACCTGCTTAGACAATGAAGACAACTTGTTTAAATAGTACGTAATCAAATCATTTTCCTAGTAACAAAGCAGTCAGCAGTGCATGAAAAATTGACTATGTATTCTAAAATAAATAAGTAGACAAAAATTGGTGCTGCACTATTAAACTTAATATTGAGAATTATAATTAGAATCAATAATGTTATAAATTTATCATAATGCATCAATAACACTGCGCGGTCTTTGACTTGATCTCTCTCTCTCTCTCTCTCTCTGTGTGTGATAAGTAGTTAATTAACATCTACATTGAAATCATTAAAAGTTAAATAAAAATAATTTAATTATTTAAATTTTTCTTTATTTAACATTAAGTGGAACACCGATAGGTACCTACCTACATATTTAAAAATTAGTAATTAATCGTGAGTATGGAATAGATATTATATATATATATATATATATATATATATATATATATATATATATATATATATATATATATATATATATATATATATATAGGTTTAGATGTTATGCATTCTACAATCGTATACGCTTCTAGAAAACTAAAAACCTTTTAAAAAATCGACTTCAATAAAAACCACTAAAGAGTAAAAAGAATAACTGATTGGTAGTTCCATTTACTATAGATACCTAATCAAATATTTTAGGAGTCCGTGCCAGCCGATACAAATCAAAGCACACCGACTTCGAAAATATTTGATTTTTATTGTTTTTTTTTTAAGTTTTATTTTTCCCTTTTTAGTGTAGATATAGTAGTAGCAAAGTAAGAAGAAAATATTTTTTAAAAAAAGCAGTCATGAGGACTGCCGACAGAAGTGAAAACTATAAACAAAACTACTAAAACTAGATGTAAATTGAAATTGTTAACATTTATCTGGTTTTGACATCTATCGGCACTCTGAGTGTTAGCGTTAACACGTCACGTAACCGTGTCGATAACGACTCTCATGAATTTAATCCTAACCTGCCTATAGAGATTTTCATTTCAATAAAATATTCCCTTAAGCCGTTAAAGTTAGTTTGACGCTAATTTTTATATGAAGACTGACAAACTAAAATTCGACTTTATTAGTAACACTAAAAAATCTGGCTTTAAATTTCGATTCTAACGTATTATAGCCTTGAAAATATTTGCGAGCGAGAAATGCATTTTTATGCAAAAAATATAGTCTTGTGTCTTACAAAGTTGGCATCAAAAGACCGAAACATACTTTGAATGTAAATTGCACTATAAGTTAAGTAAATAATGATTTAACCTCATAGTGGCCTCTCCTTATAATACGTGTTTATTATTTTCCCATATATGTAAGTAACATAAACTTTATAAGATATTAGAATTTTTTTTAAATATTAAAATATGTAACTATGTAACTAGTAGTAGGTATCTAAATATGTAACTAGTAATAAGTGATCTCGATCTATGTGGTGGACTCCTTCACTCTTTTTTCAGGCGAAATATATTTTTTTAAACCATAAAACATATTGATAAACACGACCCAGGGGGTTGTCACCAAAATTAGCTCCATGTTATTTTTAATAAAAAAAATACTTCTTTTTTTTTAAGTACAAGAACTCTTTTCCTGTGACAACTTAGTATGAATCGAATTGGAATATCCCATTACCGCCCGGTATATGCTGATTCCCGACACCACCGGCCATCCTGAACCCTAGTCCTGAACCACCTTACACTAGTTCAATCCGTACAGATTCCTCTTTGTGATACGTTTAACGTGTCCTCATCGCCCGACGTTGGTCGGCGTCTTACTTTCTGCAACATTTAAAATTTGCATTAATCGTAAAAGAAAGACTTGTAGAAAATGCCATCATGCCATTATACTTTTTAGAATCCACTTAACCTGATATCCAGGTTTAGACGGATAATTTCTTTATATACCTACTTTTTTTAATTTACAATAAAGAAAATTACAAATATACTTAATTATATATAGAAAGCAAATGTACACTTAGTCATTATACTAGTATATAGGTAAATTGCAGTACTTCATTGCTCATATCGGATCGTATTTTTAGGAACCAATGAAGTATCAAAATGTAGATAAGTTTATTACAAATTTAATGTAAGGTTGTTATACTAAAACCTTTACAGACTAGAGGTTTTTTAATTAAAAATAGCCTGGAGCAAATTTTTGGTGACAAGATCCCTGGAGACATTAGAGTTAGACTATAGGTATAGGATTAAAGAACTATCTAAAGTATAATATCGGGCATATTTCAGATAAATTAAAAAGAAATAAAAAAAATGGCGTAACTGTTCCAAAATAGTTGTTCAATATTTTGATCGAAATCATTTAAGGATTAGTTATGAAACTATTGACAAATTTAGGCCAAGCATAGAAAAACATTGTTTCGCCATATAATCGTAACTTAAGCAGATACCGTATCTGTTGTGACTATTGCTAGCGATGTTTGAATGATCTATTCTATTTTACTTTCGTTTTCACATTTTAACCATATCAAGTAGATACCTACATAGTAGAGGAACAGCTAAGTGCGAGTCGGATTCTTGTACTAAAGGTCTATATCACCACATATTACATTTGTTATTATTATACCTACTATTTTACGTAAATCAAAACAATACAAAACACGTTTCTTGTAATGAGAACAAGATCCATCTTATCGCCATGATCGCCATGATTTTAACTGGCTTTTCATTAGAGTTTAAAAATACAGCTCTATAAACAACAGATAGCAGATACACGGTATAGATTTTTATGATACAAGCCGGACCCAATTTTTCGGGAGGATCGTTCCTAGAAATGAAATTACTCGCTTCTTATTCAAATAGAATTTATAATTATAATAGCCTTTAGATATAATATTAGTAGTTATTACTATGACAATTGTATTATTTAATTGTTAATGAAACATGTCGTCATCATCATCATTACATGTGTGCATATCCCTACTACCTCATATTATAAACGCGCTACATAGTTGCGCTATTAAATGAAAACCATATAGAGAAATATAGTGTAGTACGTAATGATTAACACGAAATAATAATTCATTTTAAAATGAATTGCAATAATACGACTGTGGCGCATGAGCTATGAAGCAATCGCTGCTTTTATTCTATCAAGGCCAAAACTGACAATAAAACATTAACTGTATTATATATTTCCCAGTCTGCGTATATGTCCTTCTTTTCATGTATATTCTTCTTACAGATAAAATACAGTTCTTAAAAGTAGGTAATATGAATTTAATAAAATAAAATAATTTCTATGTTTGTTTCTTTCTTAGAAAAAGGAAATCGATCATGGGAATCAATGAGATTATTATATATTTTCGTTATTTAAAAATATACATATATATGTATATTTTTAAATAACGAAACGGGTTATATAACCCGACCTAACCTATATATTTATAGTGATGTTTGTGTATTATATGTGAATATAAAGCTTTTAATATAAATTATATATTATACATATAATAAAATTAGCGACTCATCCTCGCTTCGCTCGGGTTCATCCCTAGGTACGTTTTAACTTTTTTGAGCGGAACCCTATTTTTTTTCTAAAATTAATGTAGCCTATGTTACTCCCAATAACATTAGCTATCTTCCAGTGAAATTCCCATCAAGATCAGTCCGCCGCTTCAGAGATTATCCGGAACAAACAGACAGACAGGCAAAAATTTAAAAAAAATGTGTTTTTCTTATAAGTACCGTATATATTTTTATATGCATTTAGTAAGACGCTGTTATTTTGACATTACAAACAGACGAATTTATCTGTATAGATTTCATTATTATTTAAGTAGTTTAATAAGTTTAAATTTAATTTAATAACCCTTTATTTACATTCATCCTATATCTTCTCCGATAAACGCCGAGCGAAGTTGGGTTGCCCAGGTACTTGAAATAAGCAGTGTATTTTTTTTTAAATTTGCGAAAACTTGGAATTTGACAAGTATATGAAATGGTAATTAAATCATGGATGTAAATCGCAAAAAATATGTTCTGGCGCTGTAGCTGTGGGACGAAACTAAATAGTTTTCCAAATTATTTATTTGATGCCCAATTTAAAAAACGAGAAACTCTCAGAGTTCTACTCTATAATTATAATTATTACATCCCTGCTATTAGGACTTATTTTGTCTAAATATTGGTTTAAATGTACATTACATTAGTAGAAAAGGACGTAACTCAAATATTCTCTTAAACATAGGCAGACCATGTTTCGTGGAAATATTAATTTAATGTATTTGTGCTAGTCAGCTTGGTCTAGATATTAATTAATCACCATATGACAAAAATAAGCGATGGAAAATAAATGGCTAGCGGCACTTAAAACACGTATCCAGTTTAAAGCAGTTACATTCGTCATGTCGTATGCCTACATCGTTAAGAATTTGATACTTGGCCTAAATATAATTTAATAATGGAATGACTTTTAATTGAAGATTATTTGTAGATGAATCCGGTTCACTCAGATGTCTTTACAAAAATTGACTGGCGAGATTCTTTATTTTAAGAAGCTGTTTAGTAGGAGATTCCGACGGTCCCCATAGATTGAACTCCTCACTCTTTTTCCAGGCGAAATATATTTTTTAAACAATAAGGCTGAAAGCGTATACCTTTACTTTAAACTTATTAATTATTGTAAGTTTAACGCTTATGATGTCTATCTGTATTCGTAGCTGTTTGTCAGTTCTCCAGTTTTAGTTTTTATTAATGAATATTCCTACGGTAATATTCTGATGATTTTTCGTTAAGGTAGGAAGATAAGTTCAGTTTACAATATAAACATGTTATAGATTAAATTATAAGTGAATATCAATTGAAATAGAATAGAGCAATACGCAGAGGTGTAGAGGTTATTCGTTAATATTTTATTTACAACCTACCAACATTAGTAACCTGGTACCAACCTAGTAGCACGTACCAACTACCAACCAAGAGTAACACTATTAGCGATGAGGAAATGTCATGTCGATTGTAAAACTTACACCATAAGAACCTGTTTTTAATCTGTGTATAACGTTTATAAAAGTTTATATATAAATCTCAGACTAAGGAATAATATAGACAAGAGTGTCATAAGACTAAACATGAAGCCAAACAATAATGATTTAAAATAAAATACAAATGACTTTTTCTATAGGTACTGAGTGATATAGTAAATAAATATTAATAAATAAAAATAGCTAGCGGATTTTATTATAATAAAGAAAAAAATATATAAAATTAATAAATAATAAAATTAGGTAAGCACGCCTCCTTTTTCTTTAATTCTTCTTTATTCTTCACTTCTTCTATTTTCTTTAATTCTTGCCATTATTCCACGCGGACGTGACTTGTACAAGTAATAAGTAACTAAGTGTACATTTGTTTTGTATATATAATTAAATATTACATTTGTATTTTAATTGTTATTTATTAAATAATATTTTCATATAAATAAATAAATAAATATATATATATATATATATATATATATATATATATATATATATATATAAATTGTGTATTGTAATAAATTGATAGGTTTGATTTAAATTAAAGTTTATTTTCTTCTTTTTAGAGAATTTAATTTAACATTTAATTTCAAAACTGTTTTTACAATTAATTTAAAAAAATATTTTTTTCTTATTCTACTTAGCAAACTCTTTAATTTGTTATATTTGAGAGTATGCCATGGCCCATATTCGATTTAGAATGACGTTACTTAGTAACCATGCATTGTCATTCGGAGGCACATCAAACACATACGTAGTAAGACTGGTAATATAAGAAAAAAAAAACATTTTTTTCTACCGGAAAAAAACGCGTTTTTTCATGTCTTTTTTTTCGAATTTGGATTTTTTTCGAATTTTGAAATTTAGAATTTTAAAAAAGACTGTAAAATCGTTAAAGTAGTCTCCGTAAAAGATTAATATTTACGAGTTCATAGTAGAGTTTTCTGTTTATTTTTAAACTAACATACTTTTTTGGTTAATTAGTGCCGAACTTTCATGTGAAAATTATACCGACAAGGACAAGAATAGCACTGACACTTAAAGTGGTATTGACATTGATGCAGAGGAAGAATAAATTTTTATTTAATTAATTCATTATACTTTATTCGATTTATAATTTTAGTGAAATGGTAGAAATTAGAAAACATACCTTGATAAAACATTTAATTTCCTATAGATATTTTTTCAGAAAAAAAAACAAAAATTAGAAAAAAACTAAAGGTCCCTACTAAGTTTTATTTCATGTTTTTTTCCAACATAGTGAAAAAAACGAATCACTTAGTAAGACCTCGCAAATAGTATAAAACATATACATACATATATCTCCGACTGCATAATACTATGTTCCTTCGTCTACTTGTCTTCTTCGTCACCTTTTTATTTTTGTAATTTTTTTATTATTCATATTTTATTCCCAAGAACTGTATATTAAATTAAGTTATCTATACACATGAACGAATTATTCGTTCATGTCTATACATATAATAAATTTGTAACTAAGCCGAATCTGTACATTAAATATTTTTTGAAAAATCTTATTGAAATAAGCATTATTATCGATATAGAGGCCGAATCTATAGTTTTTAAAATTGTTGCCGCATCACAGAAAAACCACTGGAGGGATTTTGATGAAATTTGGTATGGTGATAGCTGGTTATACGGGTTAACATATAGGATACTTTTTACCGCGGAAAAATATCTCATTTCTGAGAAAAAATGCAAAAACTGCAATGTAAAAGTATACTACTTAATCTGTAAAACCTAAGAATTTGGTTTTTGGTCATCTGCACGCGGGCATAGCCGCGGGTAATGCTCGTACCTGAATAAAATTTCCTTTATTCTTTAAAGAAAGTAAACAACTTATGTGGCAAAATCGAGAATAGCAGCATAAACAGCAAATCACGCTACTATTTTTGATTTTTACATTTATTTTGGCGGACTCCTATCAATGTAGATACAGACAATAAATTTATTAGTTGTACTACTGTGTGCAGTACCTAGACAAGAAAATATAATATCTTTATCTTTTTTGCAGAAGCTTCCCTATCCAAAGGCTGTGGGGTTCATCGTAACAAATGAGTTTTGCGAGAGGTTTTCTTATTATGGAATGCGAAGTAAGGATAAATCGTTTTTCTTTTATAAGTTTTATTTGTTGTCTTAAGATTAATTTTAAGCTCTCTTACATCTATTATACCTACTTATTTTTATATAAGACTTGTGGTACATGTCCTATATAATAGAACATGTGGCCTCTAATGGATCTCTTGCCATTTACATCAATCTCCTGTATTCTTTTATTTTAATCCGAACTGAAATTGAGTTCGAGTGACATATTTATACCTAAAATCATAGTGAGAGTTATCATTTGACCAAATACTAAATAGTATACTTACCACTTAGTATTTATAATAATAAAAAAATTTAATGGTATAACTTTATTTTAAGACCTATTCATAAATGAACCTATGTTTAAGCAATACGTCAATCCATTCACGTCTAAAATCCCTATAAAAACTGCTAATTAACATTTAACTCGCTCTGTTGCTTCAGCATATGAAAACGTTAATAAGTGTAACATGAAATCGATTTCTTACTATGCAAGTTAATTTCAAGTTTTAACTTTCAAATTCATATTATTTATACTTATTATTATCAAAAAATATTAGGTTCGAATTTATATTAAATTATTTAAAAGTGAAAAATGCCTTTATATGATCATGCGAGATCACAGCTAAGCTATAAAAAAATGATGTAGAAACTCAATTACCTATATTATTTTATAGAACATATGAAGACACTTTTAATTTTATTATGTCGTTTATTTAAGATATTTCTTAAACATTTATACTTCTCAGTTCTCACCTAACGACGCTATCGTCACACTTACCCATGTTTGCATGTGCACGTCTTGATTTAAATAGGGTAATTAATTTTAAATTAAACTGATAGCTTAATAGTATTTCAAGGTGAGATTTCATAAACGAAAGGTAATGAGTCATTACATTACATTAAATCTTTATAAATAATTAACAAAAAAATAAAAACCGACTTCAAACAAAAGCACTAAAAAGTAAAAAATAACTGATTAGTAGTTTTCATTTACTATACATACCTAATCAAATATTTTCGCAGTCGGTGTGCTTTGCTTTGTATGGGCTGGCACCGATTTCGAAAATATTTGATTAGGTATGTATTTAATAGGTAGGCTTTAATTGCTTAGCCAAAGCACACCGTCCTCAAAAATATTTGATTAGGTATGTATAGTAAATGAAAACTACCAATCAGTTATTTTTTACTTTTTAGAGCTTTTGTTTGAAGTCGGTTTTTATTTTTTTGTTAAAAAGATTTTATTTTTCCCTTTTTAGTGTAGACAGTAGTAGCAAAGTAAGAATTCTAACGTGTTAGGCTTGTCAAATCAAACAAAATAAGCCCAAACTCAAAGTATCTACTATTAGCTGTTGAAGAGTTCCACCTATCCACCTTCTGGCCTTACCATCAGATCAGGTCAACAATACCGAACCACTGTACTATCAACGGAAATAGAAACACTTGTAAAGTTTCAAATCAATATGACAAATAGAAGTAGGTTAAATGCATCATTAGCTATTTTTCCACCCTTAGGGGCGGTATTTTTTTTGAAATTTAAATGGGACCAATCTGAAAGTATACACTTTCAAACAACACAAAAATTGTCCAAATCGGTTAATAAAAGACGGAGTTCTGAGGTAACAAACATATTAAAAAATACAGTCGAATTGAGAACCTCCTCCTTTTTGAAGTAGGTTGAAAATGAATGTTTCGTATATTTATGCTCTATGCGTTCATAAGAAATGCATCCCATTATGATGAAACTTTAGTGAGTTGTTCTGCGTAAAACCACCACGGTTCTTGGCCCCAAAAAAAGAGACTTTATTATTTGTGTGCTTTATCTCTGCGTTCTACGACATTAATCCATAGGGACGCACCCAAGCGAGGAAAAACCGCAAATTATAAATTAATATCAATAATTACAAAATAATGTTATAATATGATAACTTTTACGTCGTAAGTATTAAAACTATTCGAAGATACAATACGTAATTTCTTCATATACAAATGTCTTTTCAAGTTAATGAGCTCTGATAATAAACAATAGTAAAACGTCTCTTGAAATTATATCATAATCTTCATGGTTTACTTATCTAAGTATAATATAAGATAGATTGCATATTGTTTTATAATACAAATATAATAGATATGTAATAGATATATTTATTTAATATTTAAAAAAAGACATTGTTTAGTTAAATTCCTACATGTTACCGAATAACTAAAACTGTTTGTTCTTGGCAATTGAATGATTCCTTATTTTAACTCTTCCTAATGTAATTAATATTAGAAAGAGTTAAAATAAGGAATCATTTTTTTTAAACAATTGTAGTTTTAAAATAAAAAGAAACATGATTGTGAAACATCAGCTGGCGAAAACGAATCAATAGACACCATTCCACTATCCACCTCCCGGTCAGATTAGTATACAGGCTACAAATTAATATATTGTCGTAATTCGAATTTCACAACGATCACAAGATAGAATTGATACAATTCGGTAATAAATTCGAAATAAATTAAAATTGGCTTCCAAGGTTTAACTACATAGTTATTTATATTTATACCTTCATATTAAGTTAATAAAAAACGTTTTAAGAGTTCATTTATTATAATTCACCATCGTTAATGATAATTAATTTGCAACCTACTTGAACTAGGTTAAAAACCTATATTCATAATTTTAATATACTACCGTTAAATCTATGATCTTACCATGCTAGGCACGTTACAAAAAAACTGTTACAGGAATTTAAAATAAAAAGTGATTATGTAATGATGAATTAAAATAATAATAGATAATATACCCTATTAAGTATGTACATTTTGTGCGGACACGTGGTATATATTAAGAGATCTATGTGAATAAATTACTCGATTAACATAATTTTTTAGTTACTTTATTCCATAAAAATACTGTGAATATGTATTTTTCTACAATATGGATGTACAATAGATATAATATATTTCTAATTAAATATTATACTTTCTACTTGCACAAAATTATTAAATTAATATTTTTAGAGATCCAAGTTTTTTTTATTGAAGTAACGTTTTAGCGCAGTTCCATTATGTATTATTATACCTTATATGTAAATTATATATGTCTAATAGTACTACCGTAAAATTTAATTAAGTCCTTTCAGTAGTTTAGTCGTGCAAGACTAACAAACATGCATCCATACATCCAACCATCTCCACAAACTTTCGCGTTTATAATATTAGTAGGATTCCTATACTTTATCCTTGCAATTTTGCAATAAATAATATTATAAATATGTTACAGCAATTTTATCGTTGTACCTGCGCGACAAACTGGGTTATGGAGACGACAGCGCCACGGTTGTTTATCACGTTTTTACGATGTTTGCTTACTTTTTCCCCTTAATTGGTGCCATGATTGCCGATGGCTGGCTAGGACGCTTCAGGTAATTAATTCACTTTATATTTTCATATCTTTAATTATGCTTTTACCAATCATCCATAAAGTAGAATTGTTTTTTCTCTTAAATAAAAATTAAACAAACTATAAGATGCCTAAATATTTTTTTTGTCATATTTAACATTATCTTTTTTATACAGCGTCTATCCAAAACCAGTCGGGCGTGTCGAAAATACTGTGGAATGTTTTCAATTTACTACCTTACATATACTTTTTAAACGTATGCTAGAGCGTAGTTGGCTTATTCACTTTTATTATTATTTTATTAACAAATTAAAATATCACTAATTTATGGGCCATCAACATCATTAACATAATTTGGTTTGATAATATATTAATCTTAAGTTTATTTTATAGGACAATATTCTACCTTTCTCTGGTGTACGCAACAGGATGCGCCCTAATATCGGTGGCAGCAATGCCTCCAGTCCGGTTACCTCAACTGTAAGTGTGATGTATTTCCTTAGGGTTAAAGAAATTGTCGTTCTAGAATCGTTAAAGAATAGAAAAAATCTACTGAAATAACAAAAGTCGTCGTAGAATCAAAATTTGTTATTCCCATGTATATTTTATAAATTACTATTCTTCATTTCTTCTCCATTGGTATGACACAGGCAATAATCATTTTGCATGATCTGTGTTCTACTGGCACGTTTCGAAGCCATTAACAAGAAAATTGAATTGTATTAAATACTATTTACTATGAAATTCCCTTTAAAGTGAAAAATATTCTATAAAATATCTTATTGATTCAGTTATTTGACTTATCTATTGATATCATAATAAGAATTTAGCGATTGTCCGTTTCAGAGAGTTTACCATACTGGCGCTACTCTTTATAGCTTTTGGTACTGGCGGTATCAAACCATGCGTTTCTGCATTCGGCGGCGACCAGTTCAAGCTGCCGGAACAAGAGAGATACTTGGGATACTTCTTCTCGCTCTTCTATTTCGCTATCAACGCTGGAAGTCTAATATCTACCTTCCTCACGCCGATTCTAAGGGCAGACGTACATTGCTTCGGAGACAATGATTGTTATTCTTTAGCCTTTGGAGTTCCAGGGATTCTTATGGTCATTTCTATTAGTAAGTTTTTTTTTAATAATATTGCATATTTTCTTATACGTATAAGAAATTTCGGATCTTTAATATAGTTTTAAGGCTACATCTATTGTATCCTTACTATATTTAGTTTTCATGAGAAGTTTCATCTTTTTAGGCCTTATGAAAAATTTAGTAGATATTTGCATTATACTTAAAATGTTTATTTAAATTGCTAATTAATTAATTTATTTATTTAAATTAAATATAATATTATTCAAAATAATATAAAATCTATGTATTTTCAAAATAATATAAAATCTATGTATTCACCTAAATATGAGATTATTTGAATTAACATATTCCGTTTTAGGTATAAACATCTCATTTAATTCATTCAATTTCATATTCTAAATAAACAACTTAAACATGTACGTGTGTACCTACAATAAATGCATTTAGGTTAACATAAGTGGAAAGGCTATCAAAGCTACACTACACTGGCTCTAACCTTCTAACTAAACGAATCGATTAAAGTCAGCAGAGTAACTAAGTATCTACGAGTCTGCACAAATATGTAGTAAAAATAAGCAGTTTCACAAAAAAAAAAAGAAACTTCACTGTTTCATTAATAACCCTTCTTTTTGTCAATGTACGAACAATTTTATTTATAAAATATTATTTTCCTAAAAAGCCTCGAAAGTTAACTTATTTACTATCTTTTACCGTTCGAGAAAAATCCAATTTAAGAAACTACGAGATAACTGATCAAAGTTTTCCTTAACAATGTTATGTATAATTCCATTCGTTGCAAGACGCAAGGCAAACAAAAATAAAGAATTAATTTAGATATTAGCGACTCACCTTCGCTTCGCTCCGGTTCGTCCCTAGCTTGCTTCCCAATACATACTTTCATCCCCATTTTCACCCCCTTAAGGGATAATTTCCGGGATAAAAAGTATCCTGTGTCCTTTCCAAGGTCTCAAACTAACTTCTTACCAAATTTCATCTAAATCGGTTCAGTAGATCCAGAGATTACCCCCTACAACGTCACAAACCCACAAACTTTACCTATTTAGGATAGATGAATAAAACTTTAATTCTATTAAAATATAACACACTAATGGGTTATTTATTCATATCTGAATAGAGCCGCTTTAGCTTTGTCAGTCAAGTTGGTCAAGTCGTTTTCGAGGAATCAGTGAACATGTAAAAATACATATACATATACCTATACCAATCGAACACAGTACGCTCCTCCTTTCGAAGTCGGTTAATAAAATTGACTTGTTTTGATGTATAGTTTGTAGATGTAGTTCGTATTTCTATCATTTCCTTATCTAATGCTTGCGAACTACAAGATATTTCATCTTTGATCTTAGATTGAACATCCACATATATTAAAATATGAGAAGAAATATTAAATTTTATACTTTTAACTCTCGAGTTTCACGCTGTCAGCTACCAACATATTACTTTGTAAGAGAAGGAGCTAAATACAGGTTTTTAATTAATTTTGTTTGAGTATTTATTATATGTAAATATAATGTACATTAACATTATCCAATGACGAAATGAACTAGCTTTATTTATTATTGGTTTAATTAAAATAAATATTTAAGAGTGGTATATCTATAAACGTCACTTAACTTTCCAATTTTGAAAATTTCAGTATTTTTTGTTGCCGGCAAAAGGCTTTATGTAATGAAAACTCCAACTGGAAACGTTTTGGCCAAAGTGTCATCGTGCATCGGGGTGAATATATTATTATATCTAATTTTTAAGCACTATTTAAAGCATAAAAAACGCATAAAATACTGTAAAATACATTTAACTATATGCATAGATCGTGATTTTGATGATATTTGCTTGCACCGTAATATACTGGCGACGATTATATTTCATCAGTTGTTTTAGAAGTAGTGACAGCAGTACCTATACAATACATATAACATACTAAGTACTTATTATCAGCAATAGTATTAGTTTGTCGTTATTACCTATATCTTAACTAGCGCCTTCCCTCGCTTTGCTCAAGGGCCTAGATGCCTTACAGCCAATAAGTTACTCCAGATTATGACCTGTGTGTATCTATCTATGTACTAAATTTCATGCTAATAATTTTGCATTTCTAAATTCTAATAATGGTACGATTATTGATGTACACTTTAGTAATAATTTTATCGATCGTTGCACGTCATTAGTTTTACGACTTACCGATAGATCATAGAGAATATGATCAGTGCTCACTGCCTATAGATATGTCGATGCTCAGTATAGTTACAACTATATATAGATATCTGAAATCTTGATAATGAAATAATATTAGTTAAGGACAACTTACCTAATGTCACGGTAATGTTATATAACATTACCGTGCTGTAATTGTATGCTATTAAGATAAAGAGATTTTGTATTACATTGTTTTCATGTTATGTTTAGCATGCAGTCGTAAGGTCTACAAAAACTAAGGAAAAAAGGGAGCATTGGCTGGACCATGCCGATGACAAATATGACGCTAATCTGATAGAAGATGTAAAGTCCTTGCTACGTGTGCTTGTGCTATTTATACCTTTACCAGTATTTTGGGCTCTGTTCGACCAACAGGTATAGATTAATTTTTTTATAGATAATTGTATCTTAAACTAATATATAAAACATATAGTAGTAATATAATTATTATTACTAATTTATTTCGCAAAAATGAAGAACTAGACAAGACGAAAATTCATTAAAAATATATCTCTTCATTTGAGATCGTAAAGTAAACGTTTATTGCTTAAATAATCTTTTAACGACAAAAGTCACCTCCACATTTTATAAAGTAACTATCGACTCACCCTCGCTTCGCTCGGGTTCGTCCCTACTTAAGTTTTAACGTTTTGTATAGATTGCTCAAAGACGAAATATTTTCCCGCAGTAAAAAGTATCTTATATGTTGACCCGGACAAATAGCTATCACCATATCAAATTTCATTAAAATCTGTCCAGTAGTTTCGGCCTCTGTATCGATAATAATGACTATTTCAATAGGATTTTCCAAAAAATATGTATGTAATGTACAGATTCGGCTTAGTTAGAATATTATTATTTGTATAGATATGCTTGGTTATAACAACAAATGAAATACTAATTTTAATAAATAATGTTTGTATAACTCTGTTGCAAACTCTAATAATTACTTTCATAGCATGTTCAGTCGATGAGCCTGCATTTGGCACTCACTAAATTATTGCCTGAAAGCGACGTTCAAAATAATACTCGTCATCAACTCAAATATCGAAATTTACACGCGTAAAAAATAGCATTAAAGACGTAATGATTGACATTGGAATAAGTAGGCGGCATTAAAAATGCGGATAAACAATGTCGTCGTTCGATGACAACTTAGAAGAAGTGCATATTTCTTCACTTTAATCAACATATTCGCACATTAATCTATCGAAAATATGATATACCTATGTGTTTCGTTTTTATATGAATTACGTATATTAAAGATTAAGGGACACCTTTAGTGTGTTAACTTTACTTATTTCATTGTTACTTAGGGTTCGAGATGGACTTTTCAAGCTGACAGAATGGAACAGGATATTGGAGGTTGGACACTAAAAGCAGATCAAATGCAAGTTTTGAATCCGTTTTTAATTCTAATCTTCATTCCTCTATTCGAAGTGGCAAGTATTTTATAATATTATCTGTATATCATATCATCTAATAAATCTCATACAAACAGTTGACTATAAGTACCTATTTATATTTTATGTATTACCTAGTATAGTTTTATTGAACACATAACTCTTTTTAATATTCATATCCTACCTGTTACAATTTCTTATTTCAATAGCAATCGGTTTAACGATAAGACCGGCTCTTGAACATTTTCTAATTAGTTTTACACTTTGTACTTATTTATTTTCTTTTTTGGTACATGATTAATAACACTTATTGTCATTAATATATGTATAAGATCCATATACATTCATATTATGTTTGTTTAAGTATTCATACTTAAATAGAAATGTTGTTTTTTCAGGCAATATATCCTTTCCTTACGTGGTGTAAACTTGTGAGAAAGCCTTTGCACAAAATGATCTTGGGTGGACTACTTGCCGCTTGTGCATTTATTATATCAGGAATAGTTGAACTCAATCTTTTGGTAAGTATAGAAATCCCATAATTATTATAAATACGAAAGTTTGAATGGTTTGATGTTTGTTACTCAATCACGTCAGAATGGCTGAACGGATCTGGATGAAATTCGGCGCAGAGATAGATTATAGTCTCGAATAGCACAAATGTTACTTTTTATCCCGGAAAAATGTACGGTTCCCGTGTAATAGATTTGTTATTGTTTTTCACTTGGGACAAACCCAAGCGAAGCGAGGGTGAGTCGCTAGTATATGTAATATCATTTTATTTGCAATTTATTTCATCATTATTTATTTTTAATGGACATTTTTATCCTTTATTTGTACCAAACAATATATAAATACTTCTTTTCTCCGTCCGAATCAATAAATAAATCGGTTACCCAAGAGAATGGTAAAAAAATAAAGAATGTAAAATAGCACTTTTGTGTTTAGTCCTATAAGGGGCATAATTTGATTATTATTTTAAGTATATCTCTGGCTGATAATTTTATACTAAGTTGACATATTAAAACTTAAAAACAAGGACAAAATAAGGGAATTTAAATTTTTATTTTTATTTTGCAGCCTACTTACGGCACCCCAGTTTCTGAGGGGTTGGCACAACTTAGGGTGTACAACGGCTACGATTGTAATTTTACCTTAAATATATCCCGTGATAATATTACGGAAAATGCTATGATCGGACCATTAGGCATATATGAAAAATTGGACATCAAGGCTGAAGGATTTATACAATTACCATACTCCGTTCGTGGAACACCTAACAGTGTATGTGAAAATATAACGTTTAATGACGTCTTTCATTTAAAAGATAAAACAGCAAATTCTTATTTTATCGCTAATGAAAATTTGTACGATTTTATTGACAATAACAACAAAGCCATAGATGGTGTTAGTATCAGGTAATTATTATTTATTTTGCATGGATAATATTGTATACAAATTTTCTTTTTTTAATTTTTACAACTCATCTTTTAAGCGCTTGCAGCGTTCAGGTGCATAATATTTTACGTAAAGATCATCCCAAAATTCAAACATTTTTTGCTCCGCCTCAGAATGGGTTAACCTACTTTGTTTATCAAATAAAAAAATATTATCTTCGTTTGGAGATATCGGCAACCATGTCAAGTTGCCATTATTGTGAAATGGTGTCGGATCGCCAAATTTGGCGAAATTTGCCCACATTTGCGAAATTTGTTTTATAAAAGTTGTATCTCTATCGGTTTTATTATATTTTATATTTACGTAAGATTCCCAAAGTGGGTTGCATCGTAAAATATAACACAATTCATCTCCTTGTGCCGCACCCTTTATTTTCATTTTTGAAGTGGCCAATGACGTTGCCTTAGCGGCATTAAACTTTCCTATGTAATTAAATTTATATACAAATGTTTTACTTTCTAAATGTTTTCTTGATTTAATAAATTTATATATCGGATATTTATAAAGATCTGATACAAATTTTAAAAGACCTTCAATATTACTGGTTCTCTTAAAATATCGTTTTTTTATTATATCAGATATTTTTTTATGAAGTTTACTTGAATATTTATATTTACAACCATTTAAAAAGGGTACCAAATATGTAAATGAGGCGAGATACGATTTAAAGTAATGTGGATTATGAATAAATGGAATTACTTCGGTTATACTTTCCTGGCTTGTGAATCCAATGAGAATAGGAAGTTTAAACTCCTGGTTTATATACTTATATATTTCGTCTACTCTCATTGTCAATAATGAATTAGAGGATTCTTTTTCTATAATGGGCAGGAAAGGAATCATTGACCGTTGCGTGCTTATAATATCTTTTTTGCCATATAATTTTCGTGTTGCTTTAATTATTTCTTCTGTAGGGGCGTTAAATATGTCTTTAAAACCTGTCTTTTTCATTTGGGCTTTAAGTCTATTTTTTTCATCTAAACCATTGCCTTGAAATATTGAAGGTGAATATATTGAACCGCTGTGCAAAATTAATTTGGAAAATAATTTCCTATACTTAGTCACCAGTAATAATGAAATGTACGTACTAGCTGAACCACTTGCCATTACAGTTATTTTTTTTTTATCGCCACCAAATTGGCCTGCGTTCCTTCGTATCCATTGAAGAGCTAAAACAATGTCTTTAAGACCCATATTTCCATTAAAATCAGTTTCATTCAGTTTTAAAAAGCCAAATGCCCCTATTCTATGCGTCAAAGTGACGACAATGATGTCATTCTCAATAAGAAAATCGGGACCATATATATGACTAAAACTAGAAGTGAAAGCATATCCATGTATCCAAACAATAACTGCTTTCAATTCATTATTTCCTTTTTTAGGTAGTTGTGGCGTGTAAATGTTTAAATATAAACAATCTTCAAATCCATATAGTCCATGTTTATGTACAATATGATCTTGTGCACAAGCACCATGATATTCTTTTGTTGCATCTAATGGTTGGCCCCATTTTTTTATTGGTTTTGGATCTTTAAATCTCAATTTTCCCACTGGAGTTTGAGCGTAGGGTACGCGATAAAATGCATAATACAATTTTTCCCTGAAAATCGTCATTTCTTTAAGGCCCAAAATGGTACCGTGTTTAACTTTTACTTTTACATCAAATGTGCTCGATTTTAAAACGACTACTGTGAGAATATAAGAAATTTTAATCAACATTTTAATCAACCTCCTTATCGCTTAGACGGTGTACTAAAATTCATCCCATGTTTACTTTTTTCCAATTTCGTTGTATGTTATCGCACTTTTTTCTGTTAATTAAAACAATGCAAAAGAAATATATAATAGATTCGTTAAAAATTTTTTTTTTTATTTTATGATTAAATTTTTTTAAATAAATTAAAAGCTCGTAACACTTATTACTATTGTTATTGAAAATCATAATTTTATATTTTTCAGATTCTTATCTAACCTAAATGCTCCAGTAACAATAAATGTGCAAAGGAGTAATAACAAAACTAATATTGCTATAGACAGTACCGATAAATTACAAAAATCAATTGCAAAAGGAACATACAATGTCATGATTGATGATGTCGCTGTTTTATCGGACTTTCAATTTAAGGCTGGGGCTGTATACACAATTGTTATATACGAAACAAGCAACAGAACTTACGTCAGTATAATAATTTTATAAATATATTTATTTATACATACAACGATTCGAATGAATAACAATTATAATTATTTAATTATACAGATAGCCAACGCAATAGCTATTACTCCGCCGAATAGCGTGCACATTTTGTGGTTAGTCCCGCAATATGTGGTGATGACTATGGGTGAAGTTATGTTCTCAGTGACGGGTCTCGAGTTTTCCTTCACGCAAGCTCCTGCCAGCATGAAATCTGTGCTGCAATCAATATGGCTACTTACGGTTGCCTTCGGTAACCTTATTGTAGTACTCATTGTCGAAGGAAACTTTCTGGACGCTCAAGTAAGTACATACCCACTAGCTAATATAAAACTCTTACAGAAGACTAATACCTAATTAGAATGTCTAGATATATCTCTAAGTATATTTATATAACAGCTTATATAAACTAAGTAAAGAGCGCACATCCGCGAGCTTGAGTTAGTTAAAAAGAAACATATTATTGCATGTTAGTTTATTTAATTTTAAAATTATTGTTCTTTTACTTATTTTCTTTATTAATTTTTAGTGGAAGGAGTTCTTATTGTTTGCGGGACTGATGTTATTGGATATGTTAATATTCACGGCCATGGCGTTCAGATATAAATACGTGGAGCTCAAATCTAGCACAGAAGACTTGGCTGTGGAAGAAATCAAGTTACCTGACAAACCAAGCATACAGAGAAAAGAAAATTAGATTTTACGTTTTATATAAAATATTGTAAAAAATATTGTAAAGTATGTAAAATATAACTTATTTTAAAGATTAACTAAAAATAATTAATTAAATAGACTTATTACTTTTTCATATTCTTTTCTTCACTTTCAATTCCAATGCTTTATATAATAACAAGTAGATAAATTAACAAAAAAATAACTTACAGGTCCTATCGTATTTAGTCAATGTTGACATTGTACAAACTGTACTTGAAATGTCCAATCTGTTTAGTTAAATGGCGTGAACACATTAGACAATTAGTTGTGGATAATTTGTGTGTTGTTCCCATAGGAGCCGAGTGCTGTACTCGCTCACTGGGGATGCAATGCGACGGCGTTTAACCCTCCGTGCTCTGATTCATTTTCAATAGGGCACGAGCGCTTCTCAAAGTTTTTTTAATAATTGATAGTTTTTTATCTATATAGTACAAGCCTAAATAAGTCTCATGATTTGAGCATGAGACATCTTATATTGTCTACATTTTTAATAATTATATAATTGACATTTATTACAATAAACATTCAACTTTGTGCATTGGAATCGATCTGCAGGTTAATTATAATATATATAATTAATACTACACAGATGAAACAAATAATAAGTTTGAGCATCACTTGCTCTATAGTAGAGCGCACGGGTCTGCAGAAGACTTGTTAATAATTGCGTATAATAAGTACGTAAATACAACAAACAGACAGACAAATACGGGTTGGGGTGTTCAAATAAAGGGACCTATTTGGTTTCCGGGCTATTGACAGTGATTTTATGAATTGAATAGGATTTAAGATTTTGATATTTGCATTGAATAAGATAATACAGTAGATAGGAAAATGTAAAATAAGTACCTAGTACCTACTTATTCTTTCTGCTAGTATTGAATGAATGCTAATTTCCAATTGAAAACCATTTTAAATTATACATTATTGATTTATCTTTATAGTGATAATTAATTGTACTAATGATTTAACTTATTTTTATAAATATTTGTTGAATGTACCTACATGTATTAAATTTTACAAAAGCTATTTAAAATATTTGCATTGCGATTTCCAAAAGTTATTTAAGAAATTATTGTGAACTAAATTTCTCCCGCGGTGTCACTTGCATGGTAAGCAACAAAGGTAGCCTCCGTCCGTCGCTATCAATGTCCTTGCCAAATTAACAGACAGCCAGGCAGAGTTTCTTTTACATACATAATATTCTAGTTTACTTTCTTACAATGAAAATGTTACAATCAAAGTGAATAAAAAACGATTTAGTATATAGGTATTACTCCAAACCACATAACTCACCTCGTCGATCGCGAGTAAATTGTGTGTTCTGATAGCGCAGACTGCAGAGCATGACAATGGCAAACACCATTGAAAATACACGACACGGATTAATTAAGTGGTGCCTGGCTTTGTGAAGGAAGGCGTCGGTACATGTTCCGAGCACTTGGAGGCCGCGTGCCGAGCCGCGGCCGTGCGTGCGCTCCCCCGGCCCACGTGCTAGCACTCCCCGGATAATCTCCGCAGAGCATATGCAGACAAATAAATAAATTAACTAGAGCTCTGTAAAGACGCACTCGCGGTTTTCCTCTTTGATTTTTGGATTAAAATTAATAGTCATGTGAAAATTGATTTTGCGTTTAAGCTTCCGATTAATTTATTTATAACCCTTAGCTTTATTTAAGCTAGTTAGGTATATTATTTTAAAATATTGGATTTTTATTTTACAGCAATATACCTCAAGCATATCAAGCATATGTTATAGGTAGTATAATTTCCTATTGACCGTCGTGGCATGTGTAAGACTGGCGAACTTTACAAGTTGAATGCCTATAAGTTCGAAGTTTGTATTAACCAAGTCCATAACATCCCCCCCCCCTCCCCCACCTCCCTCCCCTCCCTCCAATTTATTAAAGACTACTACGTAATTACTACTTAGCGCATTTCACATCAGTGTAGGCGAAAATTGGAAAATTGGAGGATAAGTAATAAAATAATATCAGGTGTCTCTTCTCAAGGCTCTCAAAAGTAAGTCGATAAAAATAATATGATGAAAAATTTCCTTCCAATAACAGTACCTAACCGTTTTTTTACGTATTTATTATTTCAACAAATTTTATTCAGAGCTTAATTACATACATCGTAAGATATTTTTATTTTCCTTTATAAAATAATGTTGCGGCTTGTTCAGTAACATGACATATATTATAAGCCAAAATCTGAACGGTCGCGGACCGAATTGCGTAGGGCGTGGTCATGTCGCGTGGATGTCGCGTGGCCGCCACTCGCAGATCCCAGTGCGTCCCTCGCCGCGACAAATCAATTACAGGGTCGACTGAGGCCAAACTTCCGAACAAAAATTAGCACCAAATTATAGTCGTTGCCAAAATTACTTGTTTGTACTTAGAAGCTCCCTAATTTATAGATGCAGTTGATAATAGTGAGCGTCATGAGAATTTGTGCCATGCAAAATACGTAATGCTTTGATGTTTATGATTTTGATTTTTATAAATGATTTTATGCGTGATAAGCTAGTTAGCTGACTTACAAAAAGTATCCATTTACTTTGCAGCTACAAAAATCTATTTAATAAAGTTTAACTAACTTCTAATGATTTTGTTAACTCTCAGAAAGCAGATATAGACATCTTACTCGTATCTTACTAATATTACAAATGTGACAGTGTAGGCGTTTGGATGGATGTTTGTTACTCAATCACGCCAGAACGGCTAAACGTATCTGAATGAAATTTGGCACAGAGATAGATTATAGTCTGGAATAACACAGATGCTACTTTTTATCCCGGAAAAATGTACGGTTCCCGTGGGTTAGATTTGTGTTTGTTTTTCTAGAGGAGAACCTGAACGAAGCCAGGGTAAACCGCTAGTTTAAAATATACATAAGATACTATGGGGCCATTTAATCTCCAGGCTTAAGTCCCTAGATCCTAAACCTACAGTAAAGCTTTACTGTAGCTGTAGGTCTTGTTTTACAATAAATATCACATTTATAATTATAGGGTAATACATCCACAGAATTCACTCGTATACCAAGCGCTTAACAGTACTATCTTTACTTAGTTTAAATACAAATTAAAAATAGTTTTGACTGTCTCTTTAGTGGCTATTAGATTACATTTAAGTACGGCATATCCTGGTTTCCTAGTTTCTATCCTTAGTTGGGTATTTTCAAAAATAGTATATGGATTTCTTCAATACAAAATTCTCATAGCGGCCTAAAGTTGGGAAGTCGGCCATATTACACTCTCTTGTCTAGACTCGCCTTAAGAGGCCTATAACAAAATGTAGGTACAGCGTTCTATGGCATTGAGTTCGAGCGGCCGACGCATCGCTGTTTCTAGCACTTTCTGCAGTTGACCGTAATTACTTCAAAGTAAAGTTTTTATGATAAATTATTAAAAAGTTTTTTTTTTGAACAAAGGTATATTCTGGTATAAATTTTACTTAATACTCGTAATATTAATGTTGTAAGGATATATTTACAACTAATTCTGAACGTCTTTGATAGTTTATAAGATTTTGAAATGGATTTTCTTATAGAAATCCAATACATATTTTCACATTCCGAGGCCGCTATAAACTTAATCACTATATACGAGATATTATTATATATTTTTCATTTTGTTTGCTTAATATAATATTTCAATCCATGGGCTTGAAAAGTGCCGTCGCGCATTTTATTAAAAACTTGCTTCAGAATTTCGGCTTTATTTCAATTAATAATAAAAAATTGCGTAAAGCGAGGCCGCTATGAACTATAATAATAACTATTCTCCACCATACAATAAGTTAAAATTGTCGAAGAGTTTCAGTTTTTCTGAATGAGAACGTGAAAGATGGGCATTAAATTGAAAAACCATTAAGTACATATGTATATATGTATAAGTAGGTAGGCCTCTCTAAAAACTTTTAGGTTTTTAGCACAATTATTTAAACTTTTATGTTGATTTTTGTATAATACAGAACATTGGGAATAGATTATTAATTAACAATGGGATAACTTTTTAAAAAAATCAATAAAATAGTTGTTTCACACGGAACTTGACTCATTATTTCATTCCAGATCTCATCATTCCAGATTACACCGTATTTTGATTAAATTTTTAACCGACTTCCAAAAAGGAGGAGGTTATCAATTCGTCGGAATTTTTTCTTGTATGTTCACCGATTATTCGAAGATGCCTGAACCGATTTGGATTTTATTTTGTTTCAAAGGATGTTCCAACTTCCCAGGTGGTGTCATATAAATTTTATCGAAATCGGTCGCGCGGTTTTTTAAAAAATCAACAATAAATTATTTTTTTAAATAAGTTGTTTAATCGAAAATGTTATTAAAACTTTTTTCTTACACCAACCTCCTTATTACGTCTACACTAAAAGTGGAAAAATAAAAACTAAAAAAAACCGACTTCCAGGCACTAAAATGTAAAAAATAACTAAACCGGGGTTTTCATTTAGAATAGATAGGTACCTAATCAGACATTTTCGAAGTCTTTCTCAGAATTTTATTCCGCGTCTAATGAGTCGTTTGCCCATAATTTTCTGGTTTTTCTACTACTTTTCTACTATTTTTCACTTAAATTGAACTTCTCGGCTAGATTAAAAATGTTTAGGCTTTTAGAAATTTGAAATATTATGTAGAAGAAGGAAGGAAACGTCGATATGTTATGCATCCGCAAAGGTTTATTTACATTTTCAATTTTCTCTTCAACCAAATCGTTCCGGCTTCTGCGCATCTATTTTTCCGTACTCGGAATTAATCTTTACATACTTATCGATACTAATATTATAAAGAGATAAAGTTTGTGAGTTTGTGAGATTGTAAGTTTATGACGTTGTAGGAGGTGATCTCTGGATTTACTGAACCGATTTAGACGAAATTTGGTAAGATAGTTTGAGACCCTGGGAAGGACATAGGATACTTTTTATCTCAGAAATCTTCTCTTAAAGGGGTGAAAATGGGGATGAAAGTTTGTATAGGAAATCAAGCTAGGGACGAACCCGAGCGAAGCGAGGGTGAGTCGTTCGTATAAAGCAACTTAGCGAAATCTGTATACGAAGATTTATTTAAAACCAATCACTGTAACGTATTATGTACACAATAAAAGCCCTAAACCAATAGTTATTAAAATCTTTGACGCAAAAAGTAATGAACCGATTTAAACGAAATTTGGTATGCGGTTTAACATTTAGGATACCTTTTACTTCAGGAAATTTCTTTTTTTCCTACGGGAAAACACTATAACTGGTTTTATCGAGTCGTCCTTAGAAACCTTCCGTTGGCTAAACTTTAAGACATACATGAAAACATTATACATACTAATATTAAATGCGATATTAACTCTGTCTGTCAGTCTGTCACCTTTTCATGCTTAATCCACTGAAGCGATTTAGATGAAATTTGGTGTGGGAATAGTTTGAGACCCTCGGAGTAAAATAGGGTAGTTTTCATCCCGGAAAACAGGGGGTGACAAGAGGGGTGGAAGGTTGAATGGGGAATCAATCATTTCGCAAGTAAGAAATATAGGTACCTATATTTTTTTATTTTTTATAATACTTACCTACTTTTCTATACCTATGCATATACATTGTACATATGCATATATATAGTCTATTCTATACTTACCGTATAACGTACCTACCTGAGGACACCATTCAGACAAAGAGAGACAATAGCATTCCCAAGGAGAGTTGACGTCAGGCAGGCGGCCTGTCGTAAAACTTTTGCCAAATCCTTTCAGCAGTACAGAAGATGTACTGCGCCGACCCCGAGTGATTGGGAAATGGGCAGGGAGAAGAAGAACGTACCTGAGGACGAGCCCGAGAAAAACGAGGGTGAGTCACTAGTATATAATAATAATTAAATTAATAATTATTCAGTTTTAATTTTTTCCATACATGGTAAATTTAATTAATCTATATAGGTATAGTAGGTACGGCTTATTTAAATGATATACCCGATAAAAGACCAAATTAATGAAACAAAGGATTCTGAAACTATCAATGAAAGTAACATTGTAGAAAACTAGGTAAAACAATTAGGTAGGAACTATAGCTCGGAAAATGACATTCATACAAATATATACAAATACTTATTCAACGTATGTTTACTTGAATACTGAGCATTTTTATTCAATTTTCAATTTAAAGCTTCTTTGATGATCTTTCAATTTCAATCATCTCCATTATAGCTCTGTCTCTTGACTACAGATACGATACGTGCTTCTAATTTATTATACCACATTTTGGTTGTAAGCATTAGTTATAAGTTAAATAATTAAATTAATAAGTAGCCTAAACATGAGCTGATAACTTCATTCACAGTCCTACTGGAAGAGTTGTGTATATATAATAGACGTACCTATAGCGTTTTAAATCTGATTGTGACGTTCACAACTATTTGAGAGTCGGGTGTGCGTTTTATATCCTCTGTCAAGTACACTCGCCTTCTCCACCAATGAGAAGCATTTACTGCATCGATCCGCTGCCATTCCGAAATGATTAGGGCAAACGACGTTCTGTAAAAAAAATAACTTAGATTACAAAGTAGGTACGTACTTATTACTTGCAATAAGTTTGTATCTTTTAAAATACAGTTTAAAACTATGTAGCGTCCGGTAGTCCAGCCAGATGTGAAGCCCAGAGAGGACTGGACTGTGTAAAAAAAATTAAAACTTACCTAGGGACGCACACGAGCGAAACGAGGTTAAGTCGCTAGTATGAATTAAAATCAATCAACAAAGGTCCTTTAAAGTATATCTATAAAATATTATTCCAATTCGAATAAATATTATTGTCAATTAATAAATATACCGAATTAACACTTGGCACTTTTTGTCGAATGACCTATGAAGACCGTCCCCTAACCGCCCTTATATTGGGAAGCTCCGCCCAGCCGACAGTCCCACCCAAAACAAACCTTATTTTCTAGGAAATACAGCTTGCGTTGCTTGGATAACGTCACTCACCCTTAAATTGAATTTTCACAAAATGGCCACCCCTTGTGGTATAAAATTATTTGTCTTACCCAGTAAACTGTCAGTCTTCTTTATAAGCGATAAGTGGAAGTACAATAATATTAATTTTCTATTTCAACTAAACTAAATATGTCAGGAGCTAGGACTCAGGTCGCCGATTCGTCTACTTCACCCCCATTAAGGTAACTTTTTTTACTTTCTGAGAATTCATTAGGTACCTACTTAAAAATTAGTTACAAGTATAGAAATTTGTTACATATTTTTAGTGAAAGCCGACGTTTAGATTATTCGGGTTTAAAATTTGCATACGCCGACGGGTCGGATGAAGAAAGTGCGTCGATAACACCGGAACTTCCTTCATGCGTGTATGCAGCAGCAAGAACGAGACTACAGTTACCGCTCGCTGCCTACGTCCATCAACACTCCAGGCAGCTACACTCAGGTAAAGTAATATATTAATTGCTTGTGCCATATTTATCCATTACATAAATATAAATAATTATCACTTATTGATGCACATTGATGCAAAAATAACGTCACAAACTTTGTAGTAATTATTTGTTGAACATTTACAATTATTTGGTATAAGCACGTTGAGATTCTTAATAATAATTTTATGCTGGTAATGCCAATAAGATTTTTTGTCGTTCAAGCGTGATTATATTTATTTTAAATCGAGAGTAGTAAGAGTACCTACCTAACAAGTTAATTAGTAAGACTTGCGAAATTAACTTAAGCAAAAACAGATATTAATCTGCTATTTCCTGAAAACCTTTTTTTCTAATTGGTATTTCATGAAATAGGTTATGTACATATTATGTAGGTAGTAGGTAGTTCATTCTAAAAGATTTTGATACTGAACTGCGCTGTAAGTATAGGTATAAAATTATAAGAACCTGATACTTAGATATAATAAAAATAATAAGTAGTTTTGATAATAATTGATTACTTTCTAAAAAAATCTATTTAATGTAAAATGTAGGGGAGACTTTAGTCTCTTTTAGACTTCTTTTAAGAAGAGAAGAGTCTTCAAATATGATCTATAAAATATATTACTGTATTATAAAATCATTACCCGACTGCAAGGAAAGGGTTATGTTTTTCGCGCCTATCTTTGTATGTTTATAATATTCTTTTTTCCCTCATATCTTCCAAACCACTCTATTCACACTATTCTTAGATAGGTGATATAAAAAAAATTAAATATGGGGACTACTAGATTCCATAATGTAAAAATTAAAAAAGAAAAATCGACGAACTATGCCAGTGGGGTATCGTTGAATAGGTATTTCAAAAAATCATTTTTAGGTTTCTTTCATCATTTTTCATTTTAAATAACAGTTTAGGATATAAAATGATTTAAAGTTGGTCAAAAACCATTCTCGCTAATTTTTCTATTTAAAAATTCTTAAAAAGCTGTTAGTAAATAAATATATTATAAAAGAAACCCGACTGCATAAAAGCTAACTAAAAAGATGAAAACAAGTTCACACAGGAATATAGTATTTTGCAGTTGGAGACATACACGTTTCATCCTTGCCGCGAGATTTACGTATTCGTATGTACATAATATGTCTCCGTAGGTTTTATGCAGTCGGGTATTTCGTTTTTATAATATATTTTTAATTAATTAATTAATTAGTCATTAGCTTTGCTTTTGTCTATAAAATTTCATAAGCTTTTATATAAAAAAAATTGTAATCAACATTAGACGCTCTGTTGGAGACATCCGTGGAGACGGACTACCAGTGCGGCGGATCGCCGTATCGCGTGCAACGCGCCGCTGCTAACGTTCGGGAACGTCGACGGATGCTGAGGTCCGGACCCAATGGGTACCACTTTCATTTGCCTCTGTGTGTAGAGAAATAAAACAATACTTTCTTTATCATCTTATCTTAAATAATTTTATTGTCTTGAAATATTTTACTCATAAGAGTGAGGTTTCCTTTAACGAAAACTTTTTAACCCCTATTTCGATATTTTACTTTCAGGAGTTTGCGCTTGTACCTACATTTACGCTTGATATTCATATCAGTAATAAAACAGCTTCTTATTACATATTCTATGTAAGATTCAATCCGTACCTATGTTTTGTTATTTTTTATTTAATTAATAATTTTATATATTAAACTTATACTCGTACCAGTAAATCAAAAGAAATGCATAATCTATACATATAATAAAATTGTAACTAAGTCGAATCTGTACATTAAATATTTTTTTAAAAATCTTATTGAAATAGTCATTATTATCGATACAGAGGCCGAATTTATGGTTTTTAGAATTTTTGTCTGTCTGTCTGTCTGTCTGTCTGTCTGTCTGTCTGTTACCAGATCACAGAAAAACCACTGGAGGGATTTTAATGAAATTTAGTATGGTGATAGCTGGTTAATCGGGTCAACATATAGGATACTTTTTACCGCGGGAACATATCTCATTTCTGAGAAAAAATACAAAAACTGCAATGTAAGAGTATACTAATATATAAAATCTAAGAATTTGTTTTTAGTCATCTGAACGCGGGCGGAGCCGCGGGCAGTGATAGTTAATGGATAAAACCAACATAATTCATTAATTTTTGCACTACCTAAAATTCCGTCGGTCAGGAGAGATTTATAAAAGTATTTGTAGTTTTATACTAAACTTTAGCATAAAGATAGAGAGACAGAGACTTTCTAGTTTCTGGTTAATATGTAAATTTCATCTATAATTTTTCGGCTAAACCTAGTGGTACAGCTATAGTACGACTAATATTATTGATATCGATCCCGCTATTGATTATAAAAAAATATTTTTTTATATTTTAATTAACAGTGAGGATAAAAGAAAAAGTATGGGTATTTACAAATCTGTCCTAAATAATAATAAAAAATACATTTGACACTTCATATAAATATACCTACACATTATAATTTTCGAGTCAAAACTATCACCATTACATTCACCAATACTTTGAAATAAAAAAAAGACCTAACGATAAGGCTTAAGGCGCTTTGGCATTCTCAACCTACCAAGTCGGGCCTGTCACATAATCGAAAATTAAAAGTTACAAATAATTAATGATCCCTTATTCAGATGCTCTAAATTAAAAAAAAAAACATAATTAAGTAGCTGGGCAAATAATTATTTATTATATTTATACAGTTACTGGATTAATAGTTGATAACTTGCTTATTTTTCCTCGATATGAAGAATAAAGTATTTATTTGACATGATAATTATACTAAAACGTGTGTTTGATGTTCTAACTTTAGCAGTATAAACTCGGCGTTCGACGAATTGCGGGTGCACGTACCAACATTTCCCTACGAGAAACGTCTCAGTAAAATCGATACACTGCGGCTAGCTATTGCGTACATAGCGTTACTTCGAGAGGTAAGCAAACACCGACACTATAGGTATATTTTTATTGTGATGTTAAAACTCAATATTGTATAGTTACCTATAAGCTAAAAATGTTTCTAATTACTTAACTCTTTTATGTTAGGTAGGCACTTATTCATTTGAGTACCTATGTTCGATTTTTCATACAGTAAAGGAAAAACTACTCTCATTATGGTTTACTGTAAAGTAGGTAAAGACTTCTATATCTTAAATATTACATACCTATCTATAAGCTGTTGCTATTGGTCCGATAAAATAATTGGATCAATAAAAGAACATTTATACGTCTGATTGTATGAAAACTACCTTTTTAGAGATTTTAGTAGTTTTAGACCCAGCGAAGCCGTGGGTTCTGCTAGTTATTAATAAATGCGACTTATGCAACCTCAACCAACCATCTGGTTATAGCAATTTTCTAGTTCTATTTTCCGATGTGCAAAAGAAAAAGAAAATAAACTTAAGCAAACTTAAGCTATAAATTGAAATTCTTATTAATCCCATCTTAACGAATTAAAGGAATTTTAGGCAATTTTTTCTGGTCACATAAATAATTATAAAGAAAAGAAAAATAATATTTCAACGATCGATAATCTAAAAAATGTTTATGACGACCAACGAGTAGCCACTTCGATATCACTAACGTTATTTTTTGCTATTAGGTACTAGACGCTGACTATGATCCTCTTACATACGTTGAAAAATGCCTTCGTGGGGAAATAAAAGCAGATCGCGCTCATTGGAATACCAGCGGTAAGAAGATGTAACAAATTGTACATTGTTTTTAACCAAGAAAGTAAACATACTAAATCTATACGTATAATAAAATTGTAACTAAGTCGAATCTGTACATTAAATATTTTTTGGACAATCTAATCGAAATAGACATTATTATCGATACTGAGTCCGAATTTTTGTCTGTCTGTCTGTCTGTTACCGCATCACGAGAAAACCACTGGACAGATTTTGATAATATTTTATATGATGATAGCTGGTTATTCGGGTCAACATATAGGATACTTTTTACCGCGGGAAACTATCTCATTTCTGAGAAAAAATACAAAAACTGCATTGTAAGAGTATACTAATATGTAAAACCTAACAATTTGGTTTTTGGTCATCTCAAGCGGGCGGAGCCGCGGGCAAAGCTAGTACATATACAAAATGCTAGATTTACGTACAAGACGATAATATTCACAGATTTAACAGCACGACTATCTTGGATAAATTGGGAAAATCTTGGAGTGAATCCTCAACGTAGAAGTGTCCTCACTTCAATCGCACTTAGCTCAGACAATCTTCAATATCCCCATAACTAACAATCTACGTAACTAATTATAAATTAAACCTTTGTCTCCTGTATAACTACATACTAAGTGATAGACCAGCAGCTTTCTTTCTTCTTCTTTATATAACAGGCAAAATGGGTTAGATAACTAGAGTAGAGAACTATTTATTTTATGAAATATTTTATATTAAACTACTGAACATTCACACTGCGAGTAAAACTAATGAAGCGGTTAATCTAGTCCATTTAAATATCGTACCTACTTATAATTATTTTAAACATTAGTATAACTTGCCTGAAAGTATTACAGCTTGGTGTATACTTACTAATCACTGCCTTTAAAGTTATTATCTATATTTCAACTTTTTATGACATACATATATTAATTTAAATAAACAAATTATTTTAATTTATTTTAATTTAATTTTAAATTATAAAATTTAAATTTTACAAATACTTATTATCTTTACGTCACCGGCCAAGATTATCTTATTCTCATAGTCTGGAGCACATATTTTTACATATTCAGGAATAAATATTAATTTACTTATTCACATTTTTATCTTGTTTAGAAACAAGTATAAAATATTCTTAAAAATAGAATCATCTTATAATATACTAGCGGCTCACCCTCGCTTCGCTCGGGTTCACCTCTAGAAAAGTACAAACAGATCTATCCCACGGGAACCGTTCATTTTTCCGGGATAAAAATAAGTAACCTGTTGTTCGACCGGCAATATACGGTATCAGCATGCCTATATTACTCAATTAGGTGCAAAAGTTGTTGTGTACTGAGCTGTATAAGTTACTATAGTTTTTTAACTATCCCACGGGAACTCTTTAATTTTACGGAATGAAAAGTACCAAATTTCATTTAAATAGGTTCAATAGTATCGGAGATCAGCCCGTACAAACAGAAAAACAGACAGAGAAAGAACAAAATTGAAAAAATCTGGATTTGTTCTATTTCTCTCCTTACGGGATGTAAGAAGAGAACTGACTCGTTTTTCAGCATTTTTTTCTACCATCTATGTACAGATATTCGACCTCTACAGTTTTATTATTCATATATGTATATTCAGATAGAATAAATAACGTATAATAAAACAGTAATATATAATAATGAAAATAGTTATAGCGAGTGTACCTTAGGAGATAAACATATACTATGTAGAACTTTTCTATAGACCTTTTTAAGACTTACAATTTTCTTGTACAATGTTTGATGAGCCAAAGTTAGCCATATAAATTTCTAAGGACAATTCGATAGAACCAGTTATTGTGTTTTCCCGTGGGAATGAATAATTTGCCTGTCGTAAAAGGTATTCTAAACTTTAACCCGAGCACTAAGTTTTAACACTATACTAAATGGAGTTAAAATCGGCTGATTACTTTTTGCGTGAAACGCGCACATCGATTTTCGTTCGTTCGTTCGAATCGTTTTATTATAGGTATAGATAAGAATAAATATTGCGAGTGTAACTTAGGAGATAGACATATACTATTCAGAATTTTTCTGTAGGACTTTTCAAGACCTACAATTTTTTAGTATATTGTTTTGATGTATGTAAGTCTTAAGGCTTAGCCAGCGGAACGTTTCTAGGGAGGACTCGATAAAACCAGATATTGTATTTTCCCGTGGGAAAGAAAGATTTTCTTTAAGTAAAAGGTATCTAGGCCGTGGTATCCCAGTGGTAACGCGCTCGCTTGAGAAACCGAGTGAAGCAAGTTCAAATCCCGGGTCTCGCACCTCTGATATTTTCATGTGCGAATCATTTCTAACACAATTACCACTTGTCTTAACGGTGAAGGAAAACCTGCATGTCTGACAGAACCTAGCAAGTTTTCGAAAGACATGTGAAGTCCACCAACCCGCACTTGGCCAGCGTGGTGGACTATGGCCTGATCCACCTCGTACTGAAGGGAGGCCCGTGCCCAGCAGTGGTACGTTAAAAAGGACTGAATACAACATACATACATACATACATACAAAAGGTACCCTAAATGTTGACTCGAGTAAAAAGTTATCATACAGGCAAACAGACAAACAGACATTTTTTTAATAACTATTGTTTTGGGGCTTATGTTGTGTACATAATACGTTACAAATAAACAAAAACATGTATGCCACGGGACAAGTACATTTTTCCGGGATAAAAACTAACCTATTTGTTATTCTGATGTATGAACTATATTATTGTAAAGTTTCATTAAAATCCAATCAGTAGTTTTTGTGTACTAAGCTGTATAAGTTGTTATAGTTTTTTAACTATCCCACGGGAATTCTTTAATTTTCCGGGATGAAAAGTATCTAAGATGTTGCCCGGGGATATAAGGTACCACCATGCAAAATTTCATTTAAATAGGTCCAATAGATTCGGAGATTAGCCCGTACAAAGAGAAAAACAGACAAACAGCTCGCTCAGGTTCGTCCATACCGACGAATGTGTTGTATTATCTCTTTAACCATTATTCCAAATTATATGCAGTAAAAGGAAAAAGTCTTTTGTTTTAAACATTTTAGACGATTAATTTGCTTATTTTGATAAGAATTCATAATTGTTGATAATATGACCAATAAACATGACCTACCGATTTAAATTGTTTTTTTAATATAAAAAACTACTTTTTATGACTTAAATATAAAAGTTAGACATATGCTGTCGCTGACTTTTTTGTAGGCATTATTAAGCTTTGCAACTTTTCTCTAGAACATAATCATATATCTCTCATAGTTAAGGCAGCGTTTGTAAGAAACGTTTTCGTTCGACCGTTTTTTCTCCGACTTACTTTGCAAATCCGACCACCACGAAAAATCCTTTCCATTTTTCGGGTTAATATATAGCCTATGACACTCAGAAAGAACGTGGCTTTCTATTGGTAAAAGAATTTTGAAAATCGGTTCAGTAGGTCCAGAGATTACCCCCTACAACATCACAAACTCACAAACTCACAAGATCACAAACTTTACCTCTTTATAATATTAGTATTAGTATAGATTACACTCAATAGAAAATAGTAAATTTGTTGTGATATAAAATAATCAAATAGATCAATTTGAAACTGACTAATAAATATAGCACTAATAGCCAAAACTAATTCAGTCTTCCATCGCTTAAAATAAAAAAAATATAGTTTAAACCTTAAAAATTAATTAATTAAAAAAATCCGATTGCGTCAAAAGCGAACTAAATAGGTACATAAAAAGATGAGAACAAGTTGACAAAGAAAAATAGTATTATCCCGTCGGAATTATGGACTCCGACTGCAGAGAATTATGAAGTCCGACATAGGTATTGTTGTTGTACTATGTTTTATACTATATGCGATGTCATGCTATGTGTATTGTCCCAAATTATTTTTAAACATATAAGTAGTGTATATTTTTGTAATAACCTCTTAAAAACCTGTATTTTCACTCCCCATTCGATTGATTCGGAAAAAAAATTATATGATGTGAAAATATTATTAGATATGAAAAAAAAGTTCAAGACACAAACTGACGCCTAGGATCCGCCATTTAGATTTTTAATGATCTACGTCACTCGTGTTATCAAGACGAATCCAACGACCTGTGTATCATCAAAATCTGTTAAGCTGTTTAGTAATTGGGAGGAAATATACGGTCGAACATACATTCGTACATACAGGCTACACACATTAAACACATACCGCTCCTTTGGGCTTTGCCGCAGTCGGGTAAAAATATGTTGAATAGTTGTTAATTAGTTATTTTCAGCAATGTTATATAAGATTAGATGTTATTCGTAGGTAACCTATATATCTACCTACTAGGAAATAGGATAATAAATATATATCTAATTATTAACATAAAAATGTATACATATCTTCTACACTATTAAATGTTCAATTGGTTAACTGGCTGCATGATGAAATGATCTACTATATTTGAGAATTTTATCAAAAAATAATAGCTTTAAATTAATCCTAGACTAAGCCCTTAAACACAAGACTGGAGTATTCTTCCGTGACGAAAAACTGAATAAAGAAGCCTGCGTCTGAGGCTTCCTAGTTAAGACCACCATTACTTAATATTCTTGAATATGTAGCACTGTAGCAACTAGCATACATTTACAAATAAACCTATATGTATATTCTCAATGGAGCATTGTAGTTCATAAAATCCAAAAAATAGCTAGAAGTGAAACACTTCGTTTAGGGAATTTCTATTATGATTATCTTTTTTTGATTCATTATTATTATATTTTGTTATAAACATTTCGTTATTATTTTGACGTTATTTGTCTTACAATCCTGAAATATCTTATACTTTTCTTATATTTCTTTTAATTAACAGTTCTTTATAATTAAGCGGTTTAAGTTAAAATAAGACAGTGGATTAACTCAAATATATAATGTTTTACATAGAAATCATAACTCGGTAATATAAGTTGTCTATAATCTACATCAATAGAATTTTTGAATGTTTTTAAATGTTAACTAAATGAGAAATTGATAAGTTTTTCAAACACTGTTAGTATGTATGTACATTGTACACAGATCATATAATAGGTACTACACTATTAGTAGATATGTATGTACATATGTACATCGTTCTTTTCCTCGTGGCATTGATCTGGCTAAAAGTGCAATATGAATAATTAATTAGTTGTGTAGTTTTATTTATTAAGGTATCCATAGAATAAATTATCTACTTTGTCCACAGTTATTGGTATATAAACTTATTTATATAATATATTGAATAAAGAACATAAACCAATATAAAGTCGTTTTAATTGATGTGCCTACTTAGTAACATTTAATCTGTAAAGACTTTTACCTAGACACGCAGTAATATCTTAGATAATATATTTCCTATCTTAGAAGATACTTTCCTATTCATTGCGCAGGACACAAAGACTTACTTGGCTGTTTATTGATTATTCATAAGACTACAAAAAATCGGTCAACGCGACGCGCACACCGAGAGTTCTATAGGACGAAAAATTAAATTTGTTGTTTTAACATACTAATTAGTTATTAAATTAAAAGTAAAGTTAAATATGTACTAGAGATGGGTCGACTGTGAGCTTTTCCGACTAGTCGAATAGTCGGTTGGAAAAAGGCGTTACGAAATGAGAAATCTATGAGAAATTAAGTTAATTTTGCGTTCGGACGCGAGAATTGTAATAAATAAATAAATATGCTGGAACATTAACATACAAAACCATCTAGTTCCGCTACGAGGCTTGTGTTATGGATACCAGATAGTTGACACACTATACATATTATATAACTTTAAATACATACATATTATAAATATAAAATAAACAGTACCTGGACTACCGAGCTTCGCTCGGAGTTTTTGGCCTAAAGTGCTATTTTCTTTTCTTTTTTTTAAACTAAAAATTGAATAAATATAAAAAAAAAACAAAAGTAAAAACTTTGTATGCGAGCGAGATTCGAACCTGGACACCTGTGATAGTTGATCTGGCACCATGGCCGCTTGACTACGAAGCTTATTCTCGAACGTGCAAATTACCGACCATATTTTGCGTGGAATAACGCAAAAGAAAACTGCATGAAAACTCAAAAACACACGTTTTCTCAGACATAAAACTAATCTAGATCGATTTATCGCCCCCGAAACCCCCTGTATGCCAAATTTCATGAAAATCGTTGGAGAATCCTTTCCAAGATTCAGATTACATATATACAAGAATTGCTCGTTTAAAGATATAAGATTAAACGTAAAATCAACTTATACAACTTAAAGTGTCATCTTCAAAATTATTTTCGTCAACCAATATTTTAGAAGCTCTATCATCTCATTTTTTTACCATTTTTCTAAAATAATTTGTCTAGCCGTTTGCTTGATAGGTATGTACATCTACATAGGAACTATTCACCAATAGTCTTCGAGTAAAATGGTGTGGCATACGGACAGACGGTGAAATTATAAGGTTTCCGTTTTAGCACTTTAGCTACAGAGTCAATGTAGGAATTTAAAAAATATCAATATTAGTTAAAGAATATTATATTTAATAATGAGGAGTTTATGGACTATTTATTGGACAGTGATGTAGCTTAAGCGCGATTAGGATTTCGGACTATCGTAAAAAAGTATTTTTATATTACCGAGAAAATTTGAATGTGTATAAAAGTTAATTATGCATTACGCGTCTGTAAATTCATAAATAGCGTAGAGAGCTCCTTAGTGTAACTATAATACAAACGTACAAATAAGTAACAAATAATAAAGATTGTAGAAAACACTATTTCAGGAAATATTAATAAATATATTTCTTTTGTAATAGGTATTTTTAACAAGTGTAGAAAAGCACAAACAGATCTATCCCACGGGAACCGTTCATTTTTCCGGGATGAAAAGTAACCTGTTGTTTGACCGGCAATATAAGGTGTTGTGTGCATAAGTTGTTGTGTACTAAGCTGTATAAGTTACTATAGTTTTTTAACTATCCCACGGTCACTCTTTAATTTTTCAGGATGAAAAGTATCTAAGATGTTGCCCGGAGATATAAGTTACCACCATGCAAAATTTCATTGAAATCGGTCCAATAGATTCGGAGATTAGCCCGTACAAACAGACAAACAGACAGAGAAACAAAAAATTAAAAAAAACTGGACTTGTTCTATTTGTCTTCTTATATCCTCCTGACTCGATTATTAGTATTTTTTTTCTATGTACAGATATTCGACCTCTACAGTTTTATTATAGTATAGTAGATGACGGCATTCTCTAATAGTGGCCTCAATGCAATTGCGTAATAGTATATTAATACATTTTATAAAAAATTGTTTGTATAACAAACGAGCTAGGTACTCTCACTTCGCTCGGGTGCGTCTTATTATCGCGAGCTTTCCTTAGATGAGTTAGAAGATAGACACAATATGCTATCGCGGACTTTTCTGTACGCCTCTTCACGACCTAGAATTTTCTAGTGGATTGTTATGACTTAGGTATCTCTAAAGTTTTAGCCAGCGTCAGGTAGGTTTTAAATAGATATAAATATTTATTGCGAGTGTATCTTAGGAGAATGACTTATGTTATTGTTGATTTTTCTATAGGCCTTAATAAGACCTATAATTTTCTAGTACGTTGTTTTGATGTATCTCGTGAAGTTTAGCCAGCGTTAGATATGTAAACTAAAAGTGACTCGACAAAAGCAGTTATTATATTTTCCCATGGGAAAGAAAGATTTTCCTGCAGTAAAAGGTATCCTAAATGTTGACCCGAGTAATAAGTTATCACTACACAAAATTTAGTTAAAATCGGTTCACTACTTTTTGTGTGAAACGCGCACATCGATTTCGCTAAGTAATTACTGTTTTATTATATGTATAGATAATCTTTTAAGATTATATATTTGCCTGCTAAAATATAAGTTATATATTTTTGTGTGTATAGGTCTACATTTGCCTTACATTGTTTTCATTTGTATACAACCACTAAGTCGGTTCAACTTTTTTCTACCTACTCGATTGACCAATACCGTCAATTCGTAGCTTTTATAAATGCGGGAGAAATCCAAATAATAACAGTAAAAACCGCATCCAATTTTATACGGTAGATACTTTTGGAGATTAATTGATGCACATCGGGGACTAACTTTTATGTGTAGGGTGGGTTCATCTCCAGTTATTAAACAAAAAATAATAAGCCCACAGGACAGCTTGAAGCAAGCTTTTGGCGAGACCTTAGATCTCAAGGAGCCTTGCCTTTTCATTGGCCGTCTAGAGTAAAGTACATGAACTAAATGCTCTGTAAGTGGAAATAATATTTGCATAATAACTGGAAATCCGTTTACGATATTTCAGACGATTGAAATCAGTAACGACCTCGCGCAACCTCTATGTGTTGAATTTGTATCTCCATGCAAGCTACCCACGATCTTGGCCTCTTGGAGCTCATGAAATCCAAAGGAGGATAATCATAATATTAGTGCTTTTATTCATATAAGTAATGATAGTGACCTCCTGTCGCCTTACTGAGACTGTGCGGGAATTATTACAAAGTCAGAAGTATAGCGAATGTCATAGTTCAGTGGGGCTAGAATTATCATATCGAATTGTTTTCCCACCGAACTATTAACCGACACCCATGAACGAATTAGCCACAATTCGTTCATGCCGACACCAAACCCCAATATGACCTTTGCCGAGAATCGAACCCAGTACCTCCAAATCTATTCACATTCATTTCTTATATTAGGGAAATATATTTTATATTCATATATTAGGGAAATTTAAAGACATTTTTTAATCGTGTTTATATTTAACAAAAATTTAATTGTGACTAGTACTTTTTTTTATTACTAATCCTACCATATATACTACATATACATACATCTTAGTTTTTAACACGGTAACACAATATTGGTTTAGGATAAATTTAATATTTTTAAATATTATAAATTTTATTTAAATGCTTAGATGGAAATGATACATAATTATAATTTTAAAAACAATTATAATAATTAATCCGTTATCAAAATAATTTGAATGAAAAATATTCTTTTTTTTTATTTTTATAAAAAGTGTAGGTACAAATATATATTTTAAAATCTTTATAAATGCATACTTATAGGTATGGGTCTTCGTAACACCTATAAAATATAAGTCTAAGTACCTACATGTACATAATAAAGTGAGACTTATTACATTATTTATTAGCCTTGCCTGTGACTTCGTTCGCGTTTAAAATGTTTACAAAACTTATAGATAAACAATGTTCCTTGTAGACCCGTCATGGATATAAGCAAATATCATGTTGGCGTTGCTGTTACATACAGCTGTCCGTGTGGAAAGCAACTGCTGCTTAGGTCTACACCAGCTACGCGCAAGGTTTTTCTTTAAGCTTTGTTTGTTGTCAACGCATAGCAATTATGGGAAACTGAACACGTTTAAAGCGAAACGGAAAATTATTTGAGTGACGGGAATCCTGGGGATAAAAACACTCACCTGCACTACAGCCTGTCAAAATTTCAGTTTCTATTATACTCTGTTGCAGATTTATGACCCTTAATCTGGTTCCGTTACATAGTTTTGGTGGACTTAAATTTCGTAACAGAATTATTTTTTTTTATTTAATCATTTATTTTAGGCAATATTTACAAAAAGATAGTAAATATGTAAACAGGGCCCATTACATATATACCTTAAAAACGAACATATATTAATTTTAAAACTTAAAAACTATTAACACGTAGTGTAGACGTATCAGCGGGCAAACGACCTCGGAACTTCCGAAACGAGACGCCCTGCGGCCAGAAGTCCTCCTTCATGAAGGTTGGCAGATGATGAGTGAGCACTCTCACCAAAAACCAAAAACGAATTGAAACTCGTTTTGTGGCGAGATACCAGCCGTTCAACCCTCAACTTGAAGTTGAACCCCTTCTGGACGCAGTCTACGACATCCACGACCTTCATAGACCAGTTCAATCGGGACACATACATCGTACGATCGATGGTACGGCACGAGGCATCGGACGGTCTGGCTGGTTCGGAGCTGTGCCACAGATGTTACGGCGTGGCGGCTTCCTCTTATTCCTCTCCACTTTAGTGAAGCACTCCTCGTCAGATTGGTTCTTCGTCGAACCTGACGGTGGCACCTGTTTAACAGCTGGTTCGCTCAGGTTCTTCTTTTTTCCTCCATTCGAGGGCCGCTTGCTTGGTAGGGCGGGCGCGGCTGCAGCTGCTGCGTATGCACGCGACGGGGTCCTGACCGCGCTCACACTTGACGTCATCCGCGGGGCCGGGGAGCGGGCGGCGGTCGTCTGTGTCGCGCGATTCGCGCACCTCAGCAGTAACCGGCGGCGACAAAAAACTGCTGATGGAGTCAATTTGTTTATATTATACGTGTGTTTACGTTAGAGAACTCTGGCGAACTAATTACAAAACCATTATTTTAATAATAATAATCCTGCACGGAGCTCACTGATGGTAGATTCGGAAATATCTAACTAAAGCTGTACCTCAGCCAGGCCAGCTTTCAGGGTGGTGACATCCTTCAGCAGCCTGGTGACGTCAACGTGGCGTGACGGGAGGCAGCTTGTGTAGCTGCTTCGCCACGAAGGCGGGCACGTTGTCAGGATCAGTTGACTTCAGGAGACTAATGATGTCCTGAAGACTTCTCTCCCCCTTTTCAACCCTTCTGCGTGTTAGGCAATTAGGCATTCGGTCGGCCTGGCCGAGAGTCTCAAAAAAAAGCCCCTTGCTCCTGCAAATCTCCTCCTCTTTAAGGTTCGACTTGCAGATCTGCATGATGCTGACCTCGATGGGGAAGCCAATTTTTAAAGATATTTTTTGTGGTAGGAGGCTAGGTACGCTTAAAGAATTTAAAAATTCGTAGGATAATTGCTCGCATTTTCCTGTTCCATGACTCTGTTTATAGATTGGTATTCTGTTACTCTTCCGGGAATAGTTTCAAATATTTTGATGTTGATTTCTGTGGATCGATCAGTTTCCTTGATATAAAATATCTCTTGGGTTGCCGTGTACAGAAGTGATGAGCTCATGCAGTGATGCAACTGTACTACACCAGTTATTTGATAGAATACCACTCTCATTTATTTTTGGATATCTGTCTTCACCAATTTGTAGTAGTAGAGCAGAAAAATCTTGTGCATTTGGATTGCCACCGGTATGTGCGCGCATATTTATTATAACGTTTCCAAAGGCAGTTACTCTTTAGGAAAGCACTAACTTCATCAGTTATAGTCCCTCGCACGACTACTGGCAAAAATTGCCTATGTTGTTATTCCACCCATCTGCCTATCATTTTGCCTTATGTCTTGTTATGTCCTGTTTAATGAATCCACTCATTTACGATTGGCCATAGTGCACTCATCCCATATTATTAGAGTGCAATTACGAATAACATTAGCTTTGTCGCTATGAGTATACCGTTACCGTTGTACGTTACCGTTTTGTGATGTTTCATTCAGGTCCCCATTATTGTTCATCTGCCCATCCCTCAAAAAGTTTTCAGCTAACTTGTTACTTTTGCCACAAATTCATGCATCTGAAAGGCTGTAAAACATAACAAAATTGCAAACAAATGCCGCAAACGTTGTGGGCTATCGCTCACACAAGTTTCTTCTAAAGGATTTTCCCAATGCTCATCGTCATCTAGCAGCCGTCGCGCCCAGCAAGCAGCTAAAAAACTCGAATATTATCAATCTTTCGCAAATCAGCAAAAGACTTAGGTCCTCGCACTGTGTGTAATAGCAAGCGTATATAAAAACATTGAGGGTTATTCGGATGAACCGAGTATACTCTTCCAATCACATGTTCTTTAAAAATACCGGTCTGACCTTCCACAGCTGTTCCACGCCTTCACGACTGAAAACACCTTGATGCTTGTTAAAAGTGTGATAAGATGAAACTCCATCGTATAACAGTGTTCTTGCAAAATCATCAATTTCACAAAGTCGAAAGAATGCCATAAACGTGGTTTGTCTTGGATCCTCTAAACGTGTTACAACGTTCTCAGGATTAAAGTTAACTCGTTGACCTGCTTCAAGATTGACATCAAGGTGAATTACCTGTCATTAATAGAAAAACTTAAAATGCGCCAATTTTCTTCAGAAGAACTATATATATATATATATATATATATATATATATATATATATAATATATATATATATATATATATATATATATATATATATATATATAAACCAGACTGGAACCTTATAACTTTATCGTGTTCTTTATTTCTGAACGCAAAAGACGACTGGTCACTCCCTTTATTAACATATTTTCATATATATATTTAATTGATTGAACGCTATTACTTGTGGACTTGATTTTTTTTTTGATAAAACAGGTGAATAAAGTTCCCATCCCATCTATTGTCTAGAATCAGCTCTTCGCATTCTCTCTTTTTCGTTCTCATCAGCATTCTCTCTCGTGATTGTTTGCTTTGCATGCAAGGAGAGTTTCCATTTAAAGTGCGATATGGACCATGGATCATATTTTTTTCTTAACAATTTTGTGTAATGCTGGATCTGCGTTATGATCAGGAATTTCAGAGTGTCAACTGTGTCAACAGCACCAGGATGAATTTTCTGGTGAAGCCACAATAATATGTGAGCATGTGGTAGACCACGCTTTTGCCATTCTACACTGTAAAAAAAGCAAAGGGATGCTTCAAAAATGTTTTCTTTGGAGAGGATGTCGATCTACAATTTTAATTTTAAGTGGAATTCACATGTTATAACACCACGCCTGTCGTGAGATGCTTGTTCTGGAAAAAGTTGTTGAGAAATCTCATTCCATTTTGGGTTTGTAGTAAAGGTGATAAAAAGATCAGGCCGACCGTATTTGCGAACGTAAGAGAAAGTATCTTGCGTGCGCTCATTCATGTATCGGGGCCTACCAGTGAAACTTGATGGTAAGATAACTAACCGTCCCAAGTTTTCCGGATTAATATCGTATTGCATTGCATCGCGTAGACACACGTAATCTTCAGCACGCAATCGTTTCTGGTTTGTGCGCATGTACAATAAACGCTCGCTCTCTATTTTTGAGTACATACCTACTATAAATTGACTGAACAAACCTCGGAAACGTTGCAGATAAATAAAGCAAATATATCTTATCTGTAATTTAAACGAATAAAATTGTTGCGCTGAAGTTTTTTTAATTGATGTAGCATCCGTAGTAGGATTTACTTGGTATATTCCAAAATTATAACCATCTTCACCTTTACTGTAAATTAAAGGATATTGTAATGCGTCGTAAGCTCGACGAGTTTCACAAATACGATGCAAGCCATGGTCGCGGGTACGCAATACAATATCAAAGACAACCGCTACTTCATTTGCGGTGGGGGCATTATATCGACCACGATGGTCTGTTACAACTTACAGGTCGGCGATAAGCACTGATAACTAATTTGTATTCATTTTGTTGGTCCTGAGTAATCGATTCTAGCGCAGCTTTAAAGTTGTTTACACAAAGGTTTACGTCATGTAACATGTTTTGTAGTTCAGCAATGAGTTGATCATTTAGATTTTAAAAATTTCCATTCCTAATATTAGCTTGTTCATTATAATCAGATACAAAGTATACTTGTAAAAATTTAGGTTCTTCCGTGGGTAACAACGAACCGATCAAGTGATATACCTGGCCTTGGATTTTAAAAGTAGGCATAAAGACCCTTTGATTACTTGCTTTACTCCTAAAGAAGTCATTTGGAAAGCACTATTATATAAACGAATATTTTCCAAAAACTGTTTAGAATGTCGATGCTCTCCACACATTAACTATTTAAGAAGCTCTGGGGGGTCTTAGCAAACACTTAATTGGACTTTTCCACCAGAACCATACATCCCATTTGACTGCTTTTGCCATTTCAGGGCCTGGCAGTAAGTACAGATATCTGTCATTGCACCAATATTAGCAAACTCCGCGTAATTATTTTAATGAGAGTATGAAAAACTCTTATTGATCCAAGGAAGCTCTTCATTATTTTGTCCCATCCCATCCCGCTCGTCTTCGACCAAATCTTCAGATGAGATAGACAACCGATAAACAGATTGACGGAGACGATCTTCAGTTAATCTTGACCCACGTTTGTCTTGAATCTCTGACTGCCAAATTTCGACAATTTTCTCTCTTTTAGAAGGAAATGGGTCATTAAGTTTTGCACTATGCGGTTATAATAGTCTCGTCGATTGTAAACGCACTTTACACTGCGTAATGGATTCGAAAACACGGGACTGAGAATGTCGTCCGCGATCGTTTGTCAACCGATAATGTTTCTAATACCCAAGACTCCAAATGCCGCTTGCGATCTGAGTTTAATCTCTCTTATCGCTGAGTAAAAGTTTCTGATACCCAGAACACAGTATGACGTTCGCGATTAGCGGTCAGCCGTACCTCTCACTGCGTAGAAGTTTCATATGCGCGAGACTTGGTAAGACGCTTGCATCAGAGCTTAGCCGTTCTTCTCGCTGTGTAAAAGTTTCGGATGTGCGAGACTCGGCATCACGCACTCGGTCTACGATTAATCTTTCCTTCTTCTTCTTCTTCTAGTGTCGATGGTAAGTTTTAAATCGAGTCAGCCAAAAACTCAGCCACGATTGTCGCTTTATCAATGGCGTCCATAAGCTCCTGTAAGTTGCAGGTAACAGGGCAAGCAGAGCATGTCAGTAAGTGCCTCATCGTTTGAACAGTACCACATCTGCACTCCAGGCCACCCACTTTTAAGCTTCCTCTTATGTACTCATTCCTTATTTTATCCATCCTCGTCACTCCACACATCCACCTTAACATTCTCATCTCAGCAGAATGCAATCTTCTTTCATCAGTCTTCTTTGTAGCCCAGCATTGCGATCCATACATAACGACAGGTCTTATTACGGATTTATAGATCTTTCCCTTCAACTTAAGGGGCATCCGCTTATCGCAAGTTATCGCTGTGACTTGTAGCCATTTCATCCACCCAGAGTTGATCCGACGCGTAATGTCTCGGTCAATATTACCATCACCTTGTACAAGAGATCCAAGATACCGAAAGTCAGTGCATATTGGTAAGGGTGTTCCCGAAAGGGTTACGGGCACTAGACTGGAGAGACCATCAAAGTCGCAGAAAAGGTATTCTGTTTTACTTCTGCTGACTCTCAAGCCAACACTCTCCAGTATTTGTTGCCATTCCTCCAATCTGTTCTGAACATCTAGAGTATTCTCGGACGCTAGCACAATGTCGTCAGCGAACAGCATGCACCAGGGGGCTTCTTCTTGTATGTCTGATGTTAAGTCGTCCAATACCATCAAGAAGAGGTACGGGCTAAGGGCAGACCCCTGGTGTAAACCTACAGCCACATTGAAGCTAGTAGTGGTGTCAGCTGTGGACCGGACTTGTGTACTGCATCGATTGTACATGTACGCTTGGATCAACTTCACGTACTTTTCAGGCACACATTTCTCTCTAAGGGCCCACCACAAAACCTCACGGGGTACCCGGTCATATGCCTTCTCCAGATCAATAAAGACCATGTGCAAATTCTTGTGTGCACTTCTGTACTTTTCGCATAGCTGGCAGATTGCAAAAATGGCATCAGTTGTTCCCCGACTGGGCATAAATCCGAACTGGTTTTGTGAAATTTCACTCTCTTCCCTTAGTCTTCGCTCAATTACTTTTCCCAAGCTTTCATACTATGTGAAATTAGCTTTATTCCTCTGTAGTTGTTGCACTTCAGCACCTTACCTTTATTTTTAAAAATGGGCACCAATGAACTATTGCACCATTCGTCCGGTATGACTTCATCTTGCAACAGCTTATTGAAGAATAAGGCTAGCCACTTCCATCCATCCTCTCGCAATAACTTCCATGCTTCTATTGGTATTTCATCCGGCCCCACCGCCTTTTCGTTCTTTATTCCACTTATGACTCCTTTCACTTCATCTATACTAATCGCTCTCACTAATCCTATATTTTCAGCCTTTTTATCAAGCCTTCCACTCCATTCGTTCTCCTCATTCATAAGCCTTTCAAAATAGTCCTTCCATCTATCCTTAATTTTAGCATTATCTGAGAGTACCTTACCTGCTTCATTCTTCACACACTTCATTCGCGAAATATCCCTCTTCTCTCTTTCTCTTGACTTAGTAAGCCGATAAAAGTTACTAAAGTTTAAGTTTTTTTAAATGGCTTACTTAAGATTGATTTAATATAAGTGAAATAAAAATATCAAAAATAAATATTGTACCTACTCTTAACTTCTAACATTTGATTTAAAAACAGGAATATAATACTTGGTCACTTATTACTACAATATACAGTTAAAAGATTCATATAAACACAAAATACAAATAGAGACCATATATATCAATTACGAATCCATATTTACTAATATTATAAATTTGAAAGTGTGTTTGTTTGTTTGTCCTTGTTTCACGTCGAAACAGACTGATATATTGCCGTGATTTTTGTTGGAGGGCTGGAGTGACATTGGCTATTTATTACCGCGGGAGAGTATCTCATTCCCACAGGAAAACATGTTATATTAATACAACTCAAAAAAATATTTATTATCAGTATTACTTGAAACTTGGTATTAATGATCTTCAATACAATTAAATAAATGTGTTTTTATATTTTTCGAAATTCATCCTATAAGGGTAAAATAGGAGATGAAAGTTTGTATGAAACCTACCTTTTTAAAGTTTTTTTTGTAGTTTTAGCGCAAGCGAAGCCGCGGGTTCTGCTAGTAATCTAAAATTCTAACTTACTATACTAGATTTACGTTTTGCACAATCTTTTATATAATTAATGTAACTATTGTTGTTTTAAAGTAAAACTTCTTTAGGCGTCAGAGGGATAAATTTACATTGAAAACCGAAGTAAGAGTCAATTTTTTATTAATAATTTTATAAAAATTATTAAATTTAAATTTTTATAATGATTAATTATTATTTATAAAAATGAATATTTAAGTACTATCAATAATTTAAAATATATATATATATATATATATATATATATATATATATATATATATATATATATATATATATATGTATATATATATATATATTTAATTTTAATTTGTTTTAAATTAATTTCAGTATCTACCACAGCGCAAAAGAAGTTTTACTTCAACCGAGCGTAAAGATCACACATACTCATTTTTTTTTACATAATTTTAAATAGACCTTAAATAAAAAATATTTACATTCCGTACAGTGTCTATTTATTATTCTGTTAACATATTTATTCCATCTAAATTTAAATAATTGATGATGAATTTTTTGACTGTTTAAAAAAATGTTTAAAGAATTTGTATACTTCCATATAATACATACTTCAGTATACAATTCTCAGTACCTGGACCTTGTAATAGCCTACTGATATCATACATTTGGGACTACAATCACCCAGTGCAATTTGATCTATACCAAAAATATGTAATTAAATGCCATATATAATTAAGGCCAGTCTTCTAAAGTATTATGAATGGTGTGCCATATAAGGCCATTGCCTATAGGGGGATGACTAGATGGAAAAAGCACATGCCTCAGAAAAGTCCTTCCCTGAGTTAAGCCTAGAAACAGCTTCCAATTTTTTCTCCGACCAAAATTATAGGGGTTCCTAAACTTATGTTTATGGGTTTTTCTTAATACTATATTTATATGAGCTTCTATACTAGTTTCACCCTTGCTGATATTCTTCCCATGCATGACTGTCAATGTACCTAAAGCAACAAGCACTGACACACATGTGATAGCCATAAATACTACAGCCTTTCTCTTCCATTGGTGTGCCGTTATTCTTTGGACTTCAGTTATTATTGGCATTGGTAAATCGTGATGTCTTGGAAAATTCTCTGAGTCATATTCTGCAATCACTTGAACTGGTACAAATACTCCACTCTGGTTCATCCGCACCGGATGTCCAATCAAATCTGGATCATTTTCTTGTGTAATACCACCTAAAAATTTGTAAACTATTTAGTTTGACCTATGTATTTAACTTACAGTAAATAATTTAAATTATTTCTTATTAAATATGAAAAATACAATATTGATAAACTCTATTTAGTCTATTTTTTTTTAAATATTAAGGTGTAAGTGTATGAAAATGTATAGAATTACAATTATAATCATAAAGTACAAAAAAACAAGTACACTAAGAGATTTCACTATTACTAAAAGTTGAATTTACCAGTATCGGCCACCCACAGCACTTGATATCCTAGGTCCAAACCAGCTATTATTATAAAAGTGACTCCGGCTACCATATAAGCCATATAAAGAAAAAAATATCTAGAATTGAAATATCCTACACAATTATTAAGCCAAGGACAATGGTGGTCCATAGCAAGAATGCATTTATCACATATTGAACAATGATGCGTTCTAGGAGGTTTTGGAGCTATACACTTTTTACATATGCTGGCTGCCTCTATTATTGTTGAAGCCTGTTGAATACAACATAAATTATTATTTCTCAAAGTGTGTAAGTACAATCATACTATTAACTATATTGCTAGTCTAAATCATAAAGTCAAAATGTATAAATGATGGTCAGCATCTTATATTACGGAGCAACTAAGTGCATGAATACTTTATGAGTGAAATATTTTAAGCACATGAAGAGTAGCTGTCACATTGTAAGTTAAGCAGTTTACTTTAATTAGATTATACTTTTAACCGAATGCGGAGAAGCCTAAAGGAGGGTTATGTGTTTGACCTATAAGTGTGTCCGACCACAGGGATCCCTCGTAATTTCTAAGCCGCTTAACCGATTTTGATGATTCGATTCGTCTTCATAATGCGTGTGTTATATACTAATATTATAAATGTAAAAGTATGTTTGTTTCTCTGTTTGTTTGTCCTTCTTTTACGTCAAAACAAAGTGACGGGTCGACGTGATTTTTTGTGTGGAGAAATTTGGAAAGCTGGAGTGTGACATATGCTACTTTTTACCCCGGGAGATTATCCCATTCCCACGGGAATACACGCTATAATACAACCCAAAAAAATCTTGATCAGAATTGCTTAATTGAAACTTGGTATTAATACTCTTAAATACAATTAAATAAATACGTGTTTTCGCATTTTTCACATAAGAGGATAAAATGGGGGATGAAAGTTTGTATGAGACTTGCCTTTTTAGAATTTTGTTTTTTGTAATTTTAGCGCAAGCGACGCTGCGGGTTCTGCTAGTATATATATAAAACTAAAATAAAATATAACTTATATAAATATATAAAAAGCTATAAATAAAAAAAATATTTACAAAAATAAAAGGTCATCTGCTACTAAAAAGACGAGAACAAGTTGACGAAAGAATGTAGTATTATGCAGTCAGATAGTCAGATAATAGCTGCAAGTCTTACTATGTGTATGTATGTTTCTGACTGCAAAGTACTATGTTCCTTCGTTGACTCTCCTCATCTTTTTAGTTTACTTTTTATTATTATGTAAATTATCGTGCATTACTTAATATATTTCTGTTCTTACATGAGGGGGATATCCAGGTGGCGTAGTAACACCCTTGTAATAATGAAAAACAATATTGAGCAACAGCCAGTTTCCATAGACAACTAGGCCAACAGTAATATATGCATTCTTTTCCCACCAATATGGTAAGCCAACCCAATATGCTATGGCAACTACAGCTGTTGTTAAGACTGTCACACAAAACACAAAAACCTGTAATGTAAAAATAATGATTCTTGTTATCAAAAAACAGATTGCCTATTAATAATTCTATTTTAATTATCTTCAAGCATACCTTTCCTAAGCATCCAGCGAAATTGTCAACAAACCAAAAAATAGGTTCCAAAAGACAATCAATTAGGTAACTCTGACTCATATGTGTGTTGTATGTAAGAATGTGGAAAGTCAAGATTGCTTGTGATATTTTCCAAGCAAAATGAGTTCTATAATAATAAAAAAAATGATTAATTATACATTTATATTAAAACATAATCCCTTCTCAGTTCATTTCACTCAGTGATAATGTCTTAATGTACATAAGATGATAGTAAATTTTGAATCAAAATTGAAATAAAATATTAAGCAGCAATAATCACTTAATTTATTTAATTAACAAGAATTTTCATAATTTTTATTCTCTAGTAATGAAAGCAGCACCTAATAAACAATAATGCTATCAAGGTGTCTTCTTAAGAATAATATTGCTACTAACTTACTCTACTGAGATTCAATATTTTATCACATATATATTTTAATTGTCTATAGAAATAATAATTATTACAGGAGTTAAAGAATATGAAATACACAAAGTAATAACTATTGCTATCATCATTTTACATGGCCACTGGGGTACAAGGGGGTGCATTTGCACCCCCCTGCCATAGAGGATAATATATAGAAAAAGTTAAATAAATAAAATTATATGAGGAAAATCCTTGTTTAAATTTAGATATCTTCAAAGACGATAAATAAGATATGAATAGGTCATAAAGTTAATCATTTAAAGATTAGTTAATAGTTTAATGTGAAGAAACAGATGCACCCTCCTGGAAATAATTCTGCTGCCGCCCATGCCATTTTATATAGAGAAATTCGTGTAAAAACAGTAAATAAATATTAATTAATAATGAACACTGGACTTGTGCAATTAGTATTATATTGATAATCTATCTACAAGCAGTACTACAGTACTGAATAGACATACAAAGTCGGCTTACAATATATATGTATTTCGCTTAACTCTTAATTTGATAAATAATGCAATAGTATTCGAGACGACGCCTATTATAAGATCTAATTTAGAACCGGAGCGACGGGATCCAGAATTATTTATTTTTCAAGTTTTGATAGATTTTTTAAAATTGTAAATAATGATCATACTTTAATCTGCCATAGAGCCCTCTCCATTGAAATCTCCATTGAAGAACTACCATTATACTCAACTTAACTACTTAATGACACTTTTTTTCATAAATTATATATTAAATGTACAATATATCAATGTTAAAATCAATTTACATAGTGAAAACCTTCATATCTTAAAGAATACGTAAAAATTCTCTACTTTAAAACCATAAATTTAACATCTTACGACCTGTCATTCACTATTAGCGATGTGTCAACTCGGTTTCCCAACTCGGGTTAACCCGAGTTTGGCCGGTTTACACGTGTTAAGTTGTATAGTAGTTAACTAATATATTTTTTGAAGTTATTTAAAGTGTCGTTAAAAATATCAATTTCAATGCCATTGTCGGTATTTAGTAAACTATTGTACGCATTAATTAAACGGTTTATTGGGGAATATTTGCCAAGGTTGGTCCTGGAAGTGCTAGATGAAAATATATTTTTTATAGGAAATCTAGGAGTACAGTGCGGGACATTAACATTTATTTGACAAAGAATTGATATTGATTATAGAAAAAAGATAGAAAATCAACAACGTAATGAAATCGTAAATTCTGTGCTTAAATTTGTTTTAAGCGAGATATTTCATGCTTTTTACGTTACATAAGCATTCTTTTTTTAAATATGCTTCTTAACAAAAAATAACGAAAAAAAATTAAACTTAGCTCGTCATTACTTATGCGTTTTACTAAACTACTTATGCGTTTGTAACTAAATTGTACTGTCCAAGTGTCCAAACGTGTCAAGTGTCAAGCCCCGCCCACCAACTGAACCGAAAAAATAGGAAACATTCTAATTTAGTAGTTAAGTAGTTAACTTAATTTTAACTTGCAACTTGCTACTAAATTGTCTGTTTACACGCAAGTTATCACTTAAAATTAAGTTAAAATTTAGTTAACTACTAAACGACTTAACACGTGTAAACCGGCCATTAGCCTCACGTCGAGTTAGCTAAAGTTCGACCGATCGTAACTCGGGTTAGACACCGACACACGAACCTCGTTTCACCGTCGAGTCAGCCCAAGATCGACCGATCGTAACTCGGGTTAGACACCGACACTCGAACCTCGTTTCTTATAATGAGTATTCGAACTTCGTCTCACATTTCATACACGAAACGAAGTTTGCTTGCCGAGAGACGCCGACTTTACCCGTATGCTTACGAATCTTTGCGCGCGAATGAAGTGACATTAGAAATTTCAGTAGGTAGCGAGTCTTCAAAAAAGTTGCATTTTTATTAAATTAAGAGTTCTTAAATATAATAATTATTTATTTATTGTTTTAATTCTTTATAAAAAGTTTAATTATGATTGTTTCGATAGTGCCGGGGCCAAAAGAAACATCCTTTTTTTGGGAATTTTTTGAAGCGCCAGTTCAATGTAAAGACTGTAAAGTTAAATGTAAAGAGTGTGTAAGGAGAGTGTAAAGAGTGTTCTGACTATAGACCGGGTACGGTACCACCGCCTGGTAGTATCTCTATCTACCAACATTTTATTCTAATATTTTTAAAGACTTTAATTTGTATTTTAATAGTAATATACTTATTTTTTATTTTTTCATCCTTATAGTTGTTAATTTAGCAAATTATTATTTGAGAAGTGGTGTTATTATTTTAGTTGCTTTAGCTTAAGCCAAAAACTAAGCTATGTTTATTGTTTTTTGGGGTTCCGTACCTCAAAAGGTAAAAAAGGGACCCTTACCTAGAATCACGACATTTGGACATTGCACAAAAAGCAAGTTCTTACAGCACAAATAAAGGAAAAATCCCAAAAAATAAAAAAGTTGAAAATTAAAGTTAAACAGATTTCCTACAAATTTGTACGGAACCCTCGGTGGGCGAGTCCAACTCGCACTTGTCTGGAGTTTACTTCTATAACTGTAACTAATACAATGTACATTAAAAAATACAATATAATAATAATATAATTTCTTTTATTTATTTACTTACTATGTTTAAAAAGACTCACTTAAGTAATCTCGAGTTAAAATCATGGTAACTCGAGTTACCATGATTTTAACTCGTGTTAACTCGGGTTAGCAAAAACCCGAGTTGGCCCATCTATACTCACTATTCACCTATGAACTATAGTTAAAGATCTGTCATGTCTGTCAGCAGTCGGTCAACGACCTACTACACCAACACAGACAATACGAGAGTACAGGAAAAGTATGTTTTCAATATATCTCTGTTTTCCAATTAAAGCACTAAAGCGCATTATGCGGTATAATGCTAACTTCGGATGCTCCAACTACAGCAACGCTCCGCTCAATCGAGCATTTTGAAAAGTAGGTACTGCTTTAGTGGGATGCGCGCAAGAATACCAACTCAATAACAGAAAATATGAGAAGTGTTTTTTTTTTCAAGGTGGCATTGATCAAAATTTTATTTACATTATCGCTATTAATATTTGCTTATATTTTATTTATATAATTATATATTAATTAGTTATATATTATTATATATCTATACTATTATTATAAGGAGGTAAAGTTTGTGAGTTTGTGATATTGTAGGGGGTAATCTCTGGATCTACTGAACCGATTAATAATAGATAATTTGAGAGAAGATAATTTAAGAGGGTGAAAATGGAGATGAAAGTTTATATGGTGCATTTAAAAAGTACGGCATTATGCTCCATAATTTGAAAACAGGGTATAAATATAAATATTATATATTATTTATTTAAAATTTACATTTACATACCTAAGTAGGTTTTTATCAAATAGTGTTCCTATTTTTTAAATGTAAATACGAATTGATTTTATTTATATAATATATATATATAATATATATATATATATATATATATATATATATATATATATATATATATTTATATATTTATATAAACAAGATACACTTTTAATATTATGTAACGGTTTTTAGAAACAACGGTGATCGCGGGGTCGTGTCGGAACATGTACAATCCTGTAGGGTCGTGTTTTGGTGCGACCGTATAGTTTAGGCGCCCGTGTCCCCCCCCCCCCCTCCCCCCTCCGGCTCCCGCGAACGCTTAAGCGACGGCGTGGCTCGACCAGCCAGAGAGCCGCGAGCGCCGAACGCGTAAACATTACATTAGAATAATAACGATCCTCCACGACTCTCATTTCGCGCACTTATAAAATATTGTGTAACCTTTTGTGTAACTGTTCCATAGCAATAAGTTTTCTTGTGTAAATCTAAAGTTCAAATAAATGTATTTTAATAGACTGTGCGTACCTATTAAATTGGCATCCCACAGTAGCTAAATTAATTTTTCCAAAAGATAATTTGTGACTGCTTTTTATATTTTATAAAATATATGGACTTAATAGATCCAATTTGAGGTGTAAAGGATTCATTTGAATTTCTAAAAATGTCACTAATAAGATAGAAAATAAAACTGAACTTTCTTTTAGTATTTTAGTTCTTTTAAATGGGAAAGATTTCTCGAAAGGAGGCCGCCACACGTATAGCCCATTTAGATTCATTCTGAGGTTAAGCAATTTATTGTGATATCTCTTTTATACCTGGTTTTTTGCTTCAATTGTACTGTATGTATAAATTGTATAAATTAATTATACTCGGAAATCAGACCAGCTAATGGAAGAATTGGGAAGGAGAGATAAATCATGTGGTGGTCCTGACTGACTGATGGATCAACACACAGCCTAAACCGTTGGTCCTAGAAACGTGAAATTTAGAGAATGTACGATGTAGGCATCCGATAAGAAAGAATTTTTCGAAATTCTTGCCCTAATTGGGTAAAATAGGGGATTAAAGATTGTATGAAACTATAAAAAGTTTGTATGAGCAAAGAATTATTTATAATCAGAATTACTTGTAAATTGGTATTAATGCTCTTCAATAAAATTAAATAAATATGTGTTGTAGCATTTTTCGAAATTCAATGCCATAAAGGGGTAAAATGGAGGATGAAAGTTTGTTTGAAACTTTGTAATTAACACGTACAAAAAATAAAAAAAAATTACCTTTAGATGATTTAAGAGTTTTAAAATCACTTTCTGTTAAATAATGTTCACACTCAGACCAATAAAAAAGTATAGACAGAGCATTGCGCACAAAAAGTGAGGCAAGTAATATGGAGACGTTTCAGCCATATGAAGACGACCGCTCGGTAGTCGGCCGCGAGTGAGTGAGAGTGCGTAAAATAATAATTGCAAAATTAAGCCGTCCTGTGTCATAAACTGCTGCAAAAACAATTCATGTTTTCAAAAAAGTCTTCTAGGATAACTTTTCACAAGTAACTGATTTTCTGTATGATTTAAACAAAATCGCAAAAATATTTAACATAATTCTCCGAACACGAATTCTAGACGCCATTATGTCAATGTTGCAAGTTAAGAACATTATGTTTTCCCAAAAGTAAGGGAAGTTGTGATTTTTGTACACGTTACAACTTATTTATTTTAAATCTTATTATTTTATTTTAGTTTTCGAGTATATTAGGTATATTATTAAACGTAAGTATTTATAAAATAAGTGATTCCGAGCTAGAAATAATATTTGACACTCCAAAAAGAAATAAACTCAGACAACAAGCTGGATAGTATAAATAACGTTATCAAATTCATGCACGCAAAATCAAAACACTTAATCAGAAGGTTAAAGGCCTTAAAAAGAAAAACGCGTCAAATTAGTTATAATTATTTTAATATGTTATGTAAGTTTTATGTGGTCCTATTGTTAAAATATTAATTATTTTTATATAAGAATAAATGACTCATTAAACTAATTTACCTTTCATTTCATGTAACCAAAGCAAATAAAAAACAATATTACCTATATAATAAAACTTCACCAAAGTATATTTCTCGCACATGGGAGTCGTAAGCACAACGCTTGCAATATTTTTCTCTAGCACACATGCGCAAATCTACGCTATCTTACACCGAGTTACGCACACAAAGCCAAAACTTTGCCTCACTTATTTCGTCGCGTTTGTTTACAACGGCTCCGTCTATACTTTTTTATTGGTCTGAGTGTTCACAAGGCCTTAAATATAAAAAATGCAATTTCGCCAATTTTGATCGTTACAATTTCTTCAGTTTTTGTCTTTTGGGAACAAAACCTTGGCACTGTACAATTTGTAATTTAAATGAAATCTATATTAATATTATAAAGAGGCAGATTTTGTTTGTTTGAACACGCTAATCTCAAATACTATTTAACCGATTTGATAAATTCTTTTTGCATTAGGTAGCCCTTTTATCGTATCTCTAACTTACTGTTCCCGTTTGATAGATTTGTTTTTGTCTAAAGACGAACCCAAAACCAAACGCGGGTGAGTCACTAGTTTGAAATAAAAAGAAAAAAAAACCATCCACGCTATTATAGAGCTTTACAATATACTGAGGATTATAGTGATCGTGACATTTGGCGGGAAAAAAAGGCAAAATTCTTCCCCATTGTCTTAGCTACGGACAGCCCTGTTTTCTAATTACAGCACTAAAGAGCAATATGCGACATATTGATCAATTTCGAAGTTTTCAACTTCAGCAAAGTTCTGCACAATCGAGCACTTTGAAAAGTACTACATTGGCGTAATGCAAACAACGGATACCAACAAAGTGTTGTTTCCCGTTATTCGTGTTTGTGCGCCAAAGAGCGGCATTATGCTCTGTAATTGGAAAACAATAATTACTATTGAACTAATAAATAATAATTGACATTTATGATTTGACCAGTGTTGGATTTCGTAGTATAATTATACTATTTGTACCATTATTTCATAGTGTGTAGTATGTAGTATCGTATTGCCACTATACTACGTAAAAATACCATAATTTTATCTTTAGGTCGACCGACTTGTATTATTGGTGAGTACTTTTACTTTTTAATATTAACTCTACAATCTCGGGAATTTCTGAACGTACGGCAGCACCAAATCAGGCACTGACAAGGTAGGCGGGGATTCCCCATGTGATGTTTTACTATTGCATCCGTTCTGACAAAAAGGATTTATAAATAAATGCTAGAGAGACTTTATATATGTAGCAATATACTCTATGAGAGAGACGATATCATGTTCATAGCAATATTTTGACTAAGTACAAAACTTGACAGTGAATTGTTGCAGTATAGATACATAAATATAAACTAGTACAATATTGTAGTATGTGACGTGTGTACATTATTGTTTCTTACGCTTTAACAATTTTGAGAATAAACTATTTTGTAATCGCAATTTGTAAACATGAGTGAAAGTGAGGGCGAACAAAAGTGCGGTGTTTCGACGCCAAAGAAGAAACGCGTTGAAAGAGGCGATTTAAAAGTGAAGAAAAAACATAGACAACAAAAATACAGAGTCGAATGGGAGAGTGATCCAAAATTTAGTTAGTGGCACTCGTGATCCTCAAGATAATTTCAAAGTACGATGTAAAGTATGTATAATGTAATGTTTCAATGATGGCCGCAAAGCATGTTTTATCGACTCATTCTGAGGGGAAAAAACACGAAAAAAAATTATATTCGTCATCAAAATTGTATATTGAAAGTAGATTTGTTTTACAAATCTTTTTCCATTGTTTTTTTTTCTCTCTTTTAATTTTAATACTTATACAAGTTTATTCAATACAAAAACGCCGTAAAACGAAACATGAAAAACATGTAACGTCAAACGTAATATAATTTTGGACAAGTAGTATAATTTTATTCTCTATGTACAATATTTTTTTGAGGCTCTGGATCCAACTCTGGATTTGACAAGCACAAGAGTGACATTAAAATAATTCATAATTCCTACTATGCTTCTGCGGTAGGTCAATTAATGTTGGTTTTCCATTTTTTTGGCAAAAATTCTACTATTGTGCTTTTATTTTGAAGTATGGAATAGTTGAAAATTTATAGCATCAAAAATGAAACGCAATAAAAAGTTACTTCAGGTGTAAACATGTCATTTTATTCATATTGACGAAAAACATGGGGTTGACCCATTTCATTTATTTATTTATAATAAGCTGTTACAATATATTCATGGTTATTGCTGTTAATAATGATACCCTATGTAATAAAACTACTACTGCGCGGGTCGAATATGAATTTAACACCGATGTTATTAACAGTGAACACATAATAACATTTAAAGGCTATTTTGCAAGAACTACAAGAGAAAACTATGTTACTGCTGCATTGAAAAATGCTGGGGTAAGTTTAAACATCACTTAGGTTTATCTTCTCGTTTTTTCATAAATTAAAATTAACAAATATTGTAAGGTATTAATGCTATTTTTCTATTCATTATTTGTGGATAGGTTGTCTGTAAAAACTATATAATGCTTTTGAGACATCTTAAACCTCTCCCGTGACCTTCTTCTTCTTCAGTCACGGCTTTTCCGCACTTGGGCATCTTTGCCGGTCGTGCGTGAGCTTATGCTGCTGTGCGTGTTATTCTTTCCACCCCAGAGCATCCCAGTAGTCTAGCAGACTGCCGGTGTCCTGGAAGATTTCTGGGATCGGTCTTTTGGGGCCGAGTTTTTCTTCGCGTTATTGTTCCAGTGCACTACATTCAGGCAGAATGTGAGCTGGTGTTTCATCTTCTTGGAGACACGCTCTGCAGAGGGCGCTGTCCGTGTGTCCTATGTTAAAAAGATGTTTATTGAGATGGCAGTGTCCTGTTATCAGTTCAATCACCGTTTTTAGTTTTCGTCTATCTAGGCGTGTTAGTTTCATTGTTAATGTCTCCTGTGACTATGATTGCTGTAAAGCATTCAAAACGTCTGGAACCAAAAATCTAAATAAATTCATGAAAAAATTCAGAGATAGTTTTATTTAAATTGCAATAAGTTATTTAAAATAGAATATGCTTGCTTATTTACATATTTACATAATTAACTGGTTTTCAAATTTTAAGGCATTCAATTATGTACTTTAGTTCTTATATGTAATTTGGGATTAAAAAATATCTTATCTTTGCCACTGGTTATGGAATGGAGGAGAGATGAGATAATATGAAGTGGTATAAAAGATGACAAATTAATTATCCAAACAAAACAATTTTACTTAATAAATTCATATTTTTGTGTAGTTTTTATTGTTTCTGTAAATCTTTGTCCTTTTAACTAGCTTATAAAGTATAGAAACATTATATTATAATATTAACCAACTGCGTGACGGGCCACTCTTCTTGTTCTTGTTTTATTCAATGTAGGCTTCTGAAGTTGTCAAAATAAAGTAGATTAAGAAGAGTGCTTTTTGTAAGGAATTATGATTTTATTTTTATTGGTTTTTGGTTCATAAACTTAATTTACCAGTTTTACACAACTAAAAACATTACATAAGTAATTTTCAATGGAATTTGTATGAAATATTTACTTCTCCAAGTACATTTTACAAGTCGGTCTTCTATTACTCGTAAACTTGTTAAATCTACTTAGCTGTGATAGTTTCCTTTTTAACTTTGTTATACGTATATGGTACTACCATAATTTTGTCACATATCCAAAAACAACCATTTAGCGGGCAGATGGGGGAGGACACTTGAATCTAACAAATATTAGCACTTTAAAGCTTAATATTTCACAAATGTTTTCTTTAATTGAAAAATTGTTTGAAAGACCTATCCAACAACACCTCACACCATCGGGTAGACAAGAAAAAAAAACATTCCCACTTAACATGTGGAGAAGGTACCCAAAAAAATTTTTTTTTCAAAATTTTATTGTATCACTTTGTCACTGTCGCCATGATTGATATGTACAATGTACGTCCATGCAAAATTACAGTTTTTTAGTCTCTTCCTCTTAAAGCAAATTCATTATTCTAGTTATTACCAGTATGGTCTGGTCCAGTAATACTTTTAAGCTGATAAGATTTTATGATTGAACATGCTCGTATCAGCAAATACTCATCAGATTTGTAAAATCTAGTTCAATTTAATAAGAATCTTCATCAAGGTCGTTTCGTGTTTCGTTATCGTTTTATGTAATATGTCTAAATGTTTGCACTTATATATGCCAGCATATAAACATTTCTAGTTTTATTTGAGAATATATTTATACAAAACTTTTCATTAACGGCTGTAGGTATCAAATTGGACCATAGTGCAACGAAATAACCCGGCAAAAGAGTACCCCAGTGATTTTGATGTGATTGTTTTTGATGAGAGTGTTAAAGATGGGATCAAGGCACTTCGTGATCACCCAGCCGTCCGACGCGTCACAGTGCAACGACAAGTCCAACGCACTATTAAATATGTCAATGAGGTGTGTATATCAATCTATGTGTTTTGAAATGCCTTTCTCTTAGTTCTTAAATTAAATTTATAGAATATTAAATCAAAAGTGTTCAGTCACAAATACAAAACATTACTTTATAATTTTATACAGGATGACTGTGGGCAAAATGGATGTATTTATTCTGGTTGGAGAAATCATAAACATCGAGCGCGAAATCTTCACTCTATCAGGAAGCCTCGAGAGGTAACATTTTAATTATATTATAAGTAATCATAACGCTCCTAAATTATCAATAGGATCAGAACACAAGTAGCTCCAAGTTTAACAGCATATGTCGTCACTTTATACGGTGATGATGTAAAGATGTTAAATTAAGTGTGCCAAATCCTCATAGCCCAAGCTAAGTTATTTTTAAAGTTGGTATTTATTTTTTTACGTAAACATGTACTTAGATTAACGCTTGAACGGTCGCGGATACGCCGGCGTGTCAGTTAAAAATTGATTTCCCGAAAACTAATCACGGAGGCGAGCCAAATTTCCGATAATCACAGGTTCGAGCTTGATGTGGGCGTAACGAAAGATTTGTACGAAATTGAACAAATTTTATTGTCGTCTTGCCCAAATTCATTCTAACCAAATGCAGCCAATCGACCATAGACATTATGGCGGTTCCGCCTAATCCGTAACCATCTTTTTTTCTACTAAAAAGTCTTAAATCTGTACATTGAGTAGTTATGATAGCAGCTTGATCAATATTACATTCTCAAGCCTCACCCGAAATAACAGATGGATATGTCTCGTGGCCTGTGTTATACTTTGAGTTTGAATGCCTCTCTTTAGCCACGTTATACAGACAAGGGTCGGACCAATAAATTCCTGAAAAGCCGGCAACGCATTGGTGGTACCTTTGGTGCTACAAATGTTAATGGGCGGCGGTAATCGCTTAACATCTGGTGACCCGCCTGCTCGTTTGCTTATGAAAAAAAACCATCTCAATACTCTAATAGCTCATCAGTCGATAAGGCGTCTATATAAAGATTCCATGACTGCATGAGACAATGTGTTATAATCATTAAAACAGGCACGTAGTAAAATCAACCGATAGTTAAATTATTATTATCGCTACGCTACTACGATAGTACTATACTATACATTTCAAGCTTCGTCAGAATTTATATCTTGAGCTCACAACAATTTCGGTTAATCATCATGTTCACTAAAACTACTGGTCGTTTTAACTTTTGATATGTTGTTTAAAAGTCATTTTATTTTATTTTATTGTATTTTTTCGCATGGTGGCATTAAGTTACTACAACATATTCATTATCCAACAACTTAAAGGAAACTATGACAATAGCATATTCTATATAATATTATGTAATAATTGATATTTATTCCCAGAACGGAGGTTATACATCAAGAAAGTTATTGAGGACAGTTCCGCGGCAGATAACGTCGGTCTTGAAAGCCGATTTACTCTGGTCCCTCGGAGTGACAGGTCAGTGGTTATCTAGTAAATATTGACATTGACAAAATTACAATCAATCATAATTTAGTAGTGAACTAGCGACTCACCCTCGCTTCGCTCAGGTTCGTACCTAGGTACGTTTTGACGCTTAGTATGGAATAGTCTTTTTCTTCTAAATTTTTGTTCAAGTGATTTTTTCCGATGTTTTAATAGTTATTGTGCTATTCTATCTATCTAATCTTTCATCTATTTATTGCTAGTGAAGGCAAATCCAACAAAACAAAAATCATAAAAATCGGTACAGTAGTTCTCGAGTTAGAAGTGTTGTGACAAACCCGACTTTGTTTTATTTATATTAGACTAGCGACTCACCCTCGCTTCGCTCGGGTTCGTTCTAGGTTGGTTCCCCATACAAACTTTCTTCCCCATTTTCACCCCCTTAAGCGATGATTTCTGGTATAAAAAGTATCTTATGAAGGTAAAAAGATAGTTTGAGACCCGGGGTAGGACCCCGGATCTAAAACTATCTTCTTACCAAATTTTATTTAAATCGGTTCAGTAGATCCAGAGATTACCCCCTACAACGTCACAAACTACCTCTTTATAATATTAGTATAGATAATGAATAGAAGAAGTAATGTTTTTAAATCATAATTTATCGGTACAATATCTAAAATGTTTACCTACTGAGTATAGAAAATATACTTATTAGTGGACTAAGATCCCACTGCAAGATTGCTACGTTCATAGCGTATTTAATCGAAATCATTTTTTTATATACATTAATAAAAGGGACAATATGTTTTGACCGGGGTGCCTATTCAAATGTGCCCGCTAGTATGTTTAATTAAAAATAATAACAGTCGACTTTTTGGAATAAAAACGATGCATTTGTTATTACAATGAATTATACTCCACTTCACAGAACTATACGTAGGGATCTTGAAAAATGATAGCTGCCGTTGCGCATTTGGCCGCAACCTCTTCGCAGCCAGGTGTAAGTGGGTCATATTTTGGGACGTTTATACGTTCATCGCGTATGTTCATTATTTATATATTATTAAAGCTATTTTTTTTGTACCTGATAAACTACGTCTACCTATGTAAAAGTGGCCCCAAAGGAAAGAAAAGAAGGAAAGAATTTAATATTATATGTCATTTGTCAGACAATAACAATGGTTACCATGGCAAAGATAGATTAAAGTGAAAGAGAGTTAGTGCGTTAGTATTGTCTGACAAATGACATATAATATTATATTATTTCCATCTTTTCTTTCCATTGCGGCCACTTTTACATAGGTGAGAGGTATTTTATCACGCACAGAAAAAAAATTGCTTTAATTTGATATATAAATGATGAATATACGCCATGAACGTATAAATGTAACAAAAACATTTTTAATGACTCGCAACCACTTTTGCGGCCACTTTTACATAGGCAGACTTTTTAAAAAAATTACGTGGACGGAAGAATGTGAAATTTGACATAGTTAAAGTTATATGGAGATATAGTGTAGGAAGCTAATATTTTAATATAAAATACATTAGAAATACATTAAATTAATTAAAATATTTTGTTTGTGAACCGATCTATTTATTTTTTGTTTTAGTTTAATAGCTATTGACGAACTTTAGTTTTAAAATAAAAAAAATCAATAATAATCATGGTCAAAGTTCGAACACTCAGCGAAATCTAGTATTACTAAAGTCCTCTCACAATTCCAGGTGAAGGGATTAAAGTAGCGGTATTCGATACGGGTCTTGCGCGTCACCACCCACACTTTGGCCGGGTTCGGGAACGGACGGATTGGACCGGCGAGAACACGCTAGACGATGCATTGGGCCATGGCACCTTTGTGGCTGGCGTCATCGCGTCTAAGGCCGACTGTTTGGGGTTCGCACCTGATGCCGATTTGCATATATTCAGAGTTTTTACAGATAATCAGGTGAGTGTTGTTTGTTTTTGTTAATTTTAGAACTAATTACCAGTTCTCATTAAGTTTGAGCATCAGGATTTTTGTATTAATTTCGTCCGTATTCTAACTCGTTTTTTCTTTGAATTTTATTATCAAACAAATTACATTAAAAATAGATTAGTAGTAAGATGTTGTTAGATGATCATATCACACAATGGACAATTTATTTATCGATAGTTAAATTGGTTAGTAAGTTAATTATTAACATAAGTTTAATGTTAATTTATGTATGTATGTGTATGTAGATCATGATTAGTTTAATAAATATACGATAATGAAACCTATTTCAGGTATCTTACACGTCATGGTTTTTAGATGCCTTCAACTATGCAATTATGCGTAAAATAGACGTTCTCAATTTAAGTATCGGAGGGCCAGATTTTATGGACCACCCATTTGTAGATAAAGTATGGGAGCTAAGTGCCAACAAGGTAATTAGAATGAAAGGATATTTGAAGTTTCTAAGTTACATTGCTTACGTTTAGTAAATATTAACTTATTGAATAGGTTATCATGGTATCGGCGATAGGTAACGATGGGCCTTTGTACGGAACTCTAAATAACCCAGCAGACCAAATGGACGTCATCGGAGTGGGCGGTATTGGATTCGATGATCGTATAGCAAAGTTTTCTTCTAGAGGCATGACTACATGGGAATTGCCAGATGTAAGATAAATAATAATTTATTTTTTATTTATATATTCTTGGTTATATTGTAGTGTATGTTAATAGGTGAATGAAATGAAAAATAATATAAAAGGAATAACTTTTTGACTAAAAGGCTCTACGAATTAACTTTACATGAAATAATCAATATGATGATTTATCGTTACCTATTAAAAAAAACCTCTTAAAAAAGAAGGCCGCAACTTCGTCAAAATTGATTTCGAGATATTTAAAGTTTTGTCTTACTACTACGTCAAAATGACTACTAGTTTGACGTAGTTACGATGAAAATGGTTATGGTATCTCCGGATTCATAACACTTAGGGCTTTATGTGTAAGACTATCGAGAAGCATTTTTTTGCTGATTCCGAATCTGCATTTAAGTCATTATTGACCAAATTGTTAGTTAGATCCTTCTTTATTATGACTGTAGAATAACTATTCAGCTCATATGGTTAATTCATGCTACGAATAACCAAAAGTTTTTTGTTTGTTTCTGTTTGTATTGGAAAATCTGCGGAAAGGTTGAACTGATTTAAACGGGGCTCTGAACAATGCGGTCATATATAGAACTTTTTATCTCTTGCAAAGAAAAATAGTTTCAGTAATATAGAGAATAGAAGAAGTATGGCTTAAGCGAAGGAAGTTTCACTATATATTCAGCTCCTTTTCATGTCCTTTTTCTGGGCACGGGCGTCCGTTTAATGCGAGGTGGATCAGGCCATTTCCCAAAACTATTTAAGTTCTCTCAATCATGCAGCTTTTCTCGCCTAGTTTTTTTATCTATATAATAAGGAAGATAAATGAGATCTTCACAACGTTATTAAGTAAAATGATTCGCACATGAGAATATCTGACGTGATATATCTGGACTTGCCCGAAAGTTGAACCCGTTTCGAATGGTTTTCCAAGTGAGTTCATTACCATTGGGCTACTACTCCCTAATCAGCCCCTATGTAACTTTAACTAGTCCCCTTGGACTTAGGTGAGGGTAACATAGACGTTCTTTATCGTCGTTAAATAAAAGTGAAGCGAAATTTACTATACAGCCACATTTCTATCAAATCAATTCAATTCTCAAATCCACGAAATAATCCCAAAATATAGTTTTATTTAAAATATAAAATATTCGCGTAAATCTAAGAAAGTATTATGTGAGCCACATTTCTGTTAGTTTTCTTCCTCTTTAACCTTTCTATCATTTCTGAAGTTCGTGTTTGTTTTGAAATGACGTAACGGAGGTTCTTATAATGTGTTTTCAAGTCACTCTCATCTTTGGGTTTTCTCAAAGCGGTCTGTTGGTTTTGAAATAGTCTAGAAATATTGATTTTGATTTTAGGGTTACGGTCGCATGAAGCCTGATATCGTGACATACGGGAGTGGCGTTCGTGGCTCCAGCGTGAATGGCGGGTGCAGATCTCTTAGTGGTACGCTAAAGTAAGCAGTAGGGTACATGACATACACTTTTTAAGTCTATCAATGTTAATCATTTTTAATATTTTTAAGTGGTTTGTAGTAATAGTAGTTTCAAATGTTAGGTAATTAATGGGACAAGTGTACATATGTCTTAAGAGAGATAACCAATATAATTCAATAAATAAAAATTGGAAGTATTATTATAGTAACGTATTATGTATAAAAGAAAAAAAAACCCTTGAATCTTATATATATATATATTATATATATATATATATATATATATATATGAACACAAAAAAATAATTAAAATGCACATAGCATTGTTGGCTAATAACTATTTAAAACGTACCTAGGGAAGAACCCGAGCGAAGCGAGGGTAAGCCGCTAGTATAGAATAATCTTCATCTTAAAAGCTTTAGGGATATGGTCATGTACCCTATTTTATTATTAAGAGTTAATTGCATAAATTGTAAGTAACAAAGCAAATTATATAAAACAATATAACAATTATTATAAATACGACATTGTGTATGTATGTTTGTTACTTCGTCATTCTGAATCGGCTGGAAGGATTTGTATGAAATTTAGTACACTGATACAGGTCTAGTCTAGACCTGAAGTAACATAAGCTGTTAGTTATATAAAGTGCCAAAAGTGGTGTTGTCTTTACAAAATACACCTGAGCATGTACCATAGCGAAGCGAGGGTGGTGAGGTTATGTTATTGTGAACATGTTGATAAAAAAAAAACAGATGCATTCTCTATTCTTGTCGTTCACATGATAAGGAGGAACAATAATTCGACACTCATGGTTAGAAATCGGCCGCAGGTCCGACAGCGCCACGCGCTCTCCGAGGCACGGACGTGAAGCAACGCCAGCTTCGCAACTCTAGATTTACTAAGAATTTTTGGCAAGAACACTCAATAACTAAACTTGGCCATGGAATTGGACTAGTCCCCCCCCTTCCCCCTCCCCCCAACGTGGTTGTTGTGGTAGGCTAGCCACAAGACCACCGAGGCAGTTAATATAACTTCTATAAAGCCGTCGCTTGTAATATAATAGTACCTGAGCGACCGAGCTTCGCTCGGGGATTTTGGCCAAAAGTACAATTTTTAATTTTCTTTTTAATTTGGCTAAAAAACAAAAAAAGTGAAATCTTTGTAATTCGAACTCATACATCTGTGATTGTCAATCTTGTATTTTGGCCGCTTGACCACGATGCTTATGTCCTAGCGTGCGAAATTGCGAACATATTTTGCAAGGAATAATGCGAAAGAAAACCGCTCGAAAAGTCGAAAACACTCGTTTTCCCAAACATAAGATTAATTTACATCGAGTTTTTGCCCGCGAAAATCTCAACATGCCAAATTTCAGCGAAATCGTTTTAGTCGTTTTCGAGATCGCCGATACAAATAAATAAATATACAAGAATTGCTCGTTTAAATATATTTTTATAATATAATATTTCCAGGTACATCAGTAGCGTCACCGGTGGTAGCTGGAGCGATAGCGTTGTTAGCCAGCGGGGTTCCCCGACAGAACCTCACGCCGGCCGCAGTGAAACAAGCCCTTTGCATTACAGCTAGAAGGCTAGCCGGCCCTAATATGTTTGAACAGGGCCACGGGAAATTAGACCTTATAAGTGCATATCAGGTACGATTTATATACCAATTTCTCGCTGATTTTGTCATAGATTAGTGGTATAGTATAGTGTTACCCGCACCATGCTATAATGAAAATGTTAAACTGGTATTTGAACCGTTTAGTAAATCTTTTTTTCTATATTAATGTAACCTTTAGATCTAAATTAAAAATAGAATTGTGGATGGTATACAATTGGTGAAGATATTTTTATCACACGCAGCAAAAATAAAAAACCTACAACTAAAATGAGTAGGTGGTAATCTTTTTTAAGTTAATAAAGAATTAAATTTGTTATTTTTCTTAAGTTAATGCTTGGTCTCGCCTAGTTTTACAATATGTTACTTTCGCCATAGTGTACTGTTGTTAACACCTGGGTTAAGTGAAAAAATTCTCAAATATATTCAAATTCGAACTAAACAATTAAGCTTTTTCTTAGTAAGTAAACGTTAACTTTACTTTATATAATTTCATATGCATTTAGGAAAACGCTGTTATTTTAACATTACAAACAGTTTAACAGACACTTCAATTTTATTTATCTGTATAGATAAAAATTGTGTTTTCTGTTAAGTAAATTATTTCATATACATTTATATATAATTTCATATACATTTAGTACAAAAAGACACTTTTGTTTTATTTATGTGTAATGTTCAAAATCATAATGTGTGATAATCGAAAAGCCTATTTCCAGTTTCTACGCGAATACGAACCGCAGGCGAGTCTCAGCCCGCCATACATAGACCTAACCGAGTGCCAGTACATGTGGCCGTATTGCACGCAGCCCCTGTACTACAGCGCTCAACCCACCATAGCTAATGTGACGGTTATTAACGGACTGGGCGTGGCCGGTGAAGTGGTGAGTGGTAGAAATACTCGTATGTCTTTATTTTGAACAGGCGTTCTCTCGTATCGTTTAATCTTATAGAATTACTCCACTCGTATGTCATAGTACGATGAGATAGCTATAATATAACCTTCCTCCAATAAATAAAAAGCAAAAAGATTTTTTTCAAATCGGACCGATAGATCCAGAGATTAGCGCGTTCAAAGAAAAGAGTTTGTTTGATTTGAAGATGGTTTTATATGTTTGTTATATATAATAATGATTTATTTTCTAATTGTTTGTAAGATATATGCACATTTAAATGTATAACATTGAGCTGTTTAAAAGTATGAAAAGTTATTGTAGATACGAGTATCATTATGCGATATTAATTTTGCAATGCTGGCTTAATTGATTGTATCATATTAATTTGACTTATTTTAATTATTGTGTTAGTGTGGGAATTGAATGTTTTCTTTTAAATTTTAAAAGATTTTTTTTTTTTGTTAAATTACATAAGCAATGCGTCACAATGCTGCGAATTGAGTATCTTCTGATTAAAATTATGTTAACTCTGTTTATCTATAGGTATTTATTTAATTTAATTGCTAATATAAAATACTGCTAAGCGAAATAATTATGTACTTGCGATGTAATTATATGCAAGGGATAGACTTAAAGGTCATTATATTCATTATGCTCATTATTGCCACGGTTTCACTCGTGTAGTTTATTTGTGTATAATTGCTTCGCTCTTAAAAGGGCGTGATGTTAGATCAGCACACAACCTTCTTCAATAAATGTACTATAAAGTGCAGAAAGATTTTTTTAAAATTAAACTGATACTTTCAGAGATTAGTGCCTTAAATAAAAAAAGCAATCTCGTCTTCCTTATATGTAATCGTTGTCCTTATAGGTACGTTTTAACGATTGGTATGGAATAGATAGTCGATCCCTTGTTCTGTAAAAATCAAAAACAAATTATCCCACGGGAACTATACATTTTTCTGGGATTTTCTGGGATGAAAAGTGCCTATGTACTATTCCAGATCTATCTCTGTGCCAAATTTCATCCAGATCCGTTCAGCCGTTCTAGAGTGATTTAAGTTACCAATATCCATCCATCCAAACTTTCGCATTTATTTAGTATAGTAGTAAGATTTATTGGATTAGCATAAATCAAATAATACAAATCAGATATAATACAGTAGTATTATAGTATATAAATGCGAAAGTTTTAAATTAGTGTTAGTTATTTCTTCGACTGAGCAGTGAAATTCCGGTTCGAGAGGAACTCGAGATGACCTTGTCGATTTAGTATTTTATAAAAAATATTATTAAAAACGTAAATTTTGTTGTAGACAAAAGTAAGTTGGCATCCACATCTACCCCATGGCGGGATATTATCCGTATCAACGGACTACAGTCAAATATTATGGCCGTGGTCCGGTTGGTTGGCTCTCAGCTTCACTGTTTTAGAAACAGGGGCTAACTTTGATGGCATTATTGAGGTGAGTTTTCACTTACTACATAGGTATATACATAGGTATATACTATAATAGTATATAGGTTTTATTTTGTACATTAAAATATTATATAGACAAAACATTGTGTAACGGTTACAACCTCAAAAATTTTATGAGCATAAGTGCTTTTTTTATTTAAACATATCGTATGTCTGGTAAAATATAAATGTAGAAACTTTGGTTCAGTCATCCGTCACCAAAACTGTTTGTCGTATAGGTACGAGTACTAGTAGTTAGGTACGAGTATATAACGCAAAATTTGTGAGTTTAAATATAGGATATAAACTGTAACTGTACTTAAAATATTCCATTCATAGGGCCATGTATTTGAGTAATATAGACTACTTACCTTGATACCTGGATATGTATATCTCGTATAACGCGGGATAATTTGAGAGAAAGATTGTAGGCTTAGTACATTGCGAAAGGTTGAAATTGAAGAGTAAGGAACACGTAACAAGAAAATGAGCGGCGAAAACTCGAACTATTTATTTTTTGCATTTTTTTTCTATAATATTATTTTTTTAACATAGGGTCACGTGAACGTCACCATAGAAAGCTACGACGAAGTTGTTGACCGCACCATGAAAAACACTACGCTTATGTTGCCTATACGGTAAACTTATATTTCTATTTTCTAATACTTAATGATATTGTAAATATAAAGGGGATACAAATTTTCATTTTTAGGGTTCCATAGCCGAAAAGTGCCAATGGTGCCCTATTACTAAACCTCGGTTGGCTGTCAGCGGGCTGTATCTCATGAACCATAATAGGTTGAAACAAATAATAAAAATCCAAGATGGTGAATTTCAAAATGGCCACCATGCAAATCAAAAAATCGTTTAGTACATGTTATATCATGTTTAGTACGGAACCTTTCGTATGCGAGTCCGACTCGCACTCGAGCGGTTTTTTTTTCTAAATTAAAGGCACACAATGGAATTGGTATAAATGGTTAAAATTAATTTAAACAAATAATAAATATTGCAATATTTTGCAATTAGTGTCAAGTTGCCGAGATAATTAATAGTAGAGATCGCCATATGAAAACGGTAACGTTCATTGAATAAAAAGAACAAAACTCGTGGTTGTTGTGTGTTAGTTTTATTTAAACAATAGTTTTCAAAGACCTCAAATCTCGATGTTTTCCTTAAAAAATCTTGGAAACGTGACAACTTTGAGCATCATATTTTTTATATATGTATATGTTTTTTAAATGTCTACTATTCATACACACCAGTGTCATTGTGCGCCTATTTAAGAAAAAAACGTGTCGACATGTGACTAATGCCAGCTTCTATAGAAAAAAATGTACACCACTTTGTTTTTAAGAGTTCATCTTAAAAGCTATTGTATTAATCTCAAAAGAACTGGCAGAAAATAGCACGTTCTATGAAATAAAATGAGTAAAAATATTGTATGGTTCTTTCTGCTTGTATACAAAAAATATTCAATGCAATATACATTGTACTTATCTACGCGTTACGGGACAATGCTAATGTTAAAAGTTATGCAGCCATCAGTTACCGACTACTACCGACTTACCGTCGCTTCGCTCGGGTACGTCCCTAGGCACGTTTTAATTTTTTTTAGCGGAACTCTAATTCTTTTTCTCAAATAAAAGTAACTTAAGTTACTCCTTATAAAATCAACTATCTGCTAGTGAAAGTCCCGTCAAAATCAATTAGACGACACGTTTGGCCAAGTTTGTAGTCACCCTACTTACACTGCCAGCGGTCGCGGGTTCGAATCCCGCTCGGAGCATTCATTTGTATGTTTGTTGTTTGTACTCCAGTTATGGGTGTCTATATTTATTATATGTATGTATGTATAAAGTTATATGTGTAGTGTATCAACTATCTGGTATCCATAATATAAACCTCGTAGCTTACGATGGAGCTAGATAGTGCTGAGTGTTAATGCCCCAACATATTTAACATATAATACTTAAAAATATCCATTCGTTTCGAAGATTAGCCGTAACAAACAGACAGACAAAAGTAAATTTAAAAATTGTGTTTTTTTTTATAAGTACCGTATACAATTTCATATACTAAAAAGCTGTTAGTTTGATATTACAAACATACACTTCAATTTTATTCATCTGTATAGATTATTACGTCAGTAGATTCTATAATAAGACCAAAACACTTACCACTTTAGTACCACGTTAGAATGAAATAAGTGTCACAAGTCAAGTCAAAGACCAAATGGTGCTATATATAGAAAACAAGAGGAAAAAGTGATGTAAATATTGGATGTCTTACACATTCAACTTTTGTCGGTAACAAATTTAGTATGACAAATAACATTTAATACAAACAACAAATATTATTTCATATTATTTTATTTATTCTCTTGTATGATGCCTTAGTGAGATTTATTGTGCCTCTTATGATTAGCATCAATTGCAATGTGTCTTTTTTTTAAATCAAACAAAATGAGGTCTCATCTCGCAACAATGTAACGCATAGAGATTAGATAAGCCTAGATATCCTCGACTTGGGGTTTTATTAATAAACCACCGGATACGTAACGTGCAGTGCAAATTGGTATAACAACATTCTTCTTTGTATGTCGATATTCTTAATTTAACGTGAATGGGCTTATATATATATGTATATGCATATAACTATGAAAGATGCCTGAGAATTACTTATCGAAACGGCATTGTCATACATGATACAAAAGCACTGCAATGCAATGGTTATATCTCTGATTTTTTTTCGTAATGTATACAGACAAATGAAATTGAAGTGTCTGTTTGTGATGTCAAAATAACAGCTTTTTACTAAATGCATATGAAATTATATAATATAGTACGTATAAGAAAACACATTTTTTTTAATTTTCGTCTGTCTGTCAGTTTGTTCCGGCTAATCTCCGTAACAGCTGGACTGATTTTGACGGGAATTCACTGGCAGATAGCCGATGTTATAAGGAGTAACTTAAGCTTCTTTTATTATAGAAGAATAATCAGATTAATAAAAATTAAACCCATGAAGTTGTGAATAAAATCCGCATTCTTAGGGACGCACCGGAGCTAAGCGAGGATAAGTCGCTAGTTCATTATAAAGCTTATTAAGTATGTACAAATCTTAAAAATTCTTATTTTCACGTGTTCCTAACATCTTAGACTAGAAAAATAACAAAGAAACGCCGAAGTTTGGGTAAAAGTAGTGGCAAGTGATGGAAAATACTTAAAATAAAACGTTATCACCTAACCATTCTTTCAAGATAAATTCCTACTTTTGATAGAAAACGGAGGTAACTTATTTGTGTTACTAAATAACAATGTATTTCAGAGCTCGGGTAATACCAGTGCCAGTCAGAGGACGTAGACTGTTATGGGATCAGTTCCACAGTCTACGGTATCCGGGCGGGTACTTCCCCAGGGACGACCTGAGAGCTAAGCACGACCCGCTAGACTGGCACGCTGACCATGTCCATACTAACTTTAGGGACATGTACCGAAGGTTACGTGAACATGGCTTCTATTTGGAGGTTATGGGTGAGTATATTAGGAATCTTTGTAGGTAGTGTGCTTTCTGTGACTTTTAGTATAATATACTTCACAGGTTGAAGTGAGAGAAGTTTTTGCAGTAGCGAAACAAAAATATTCTCGTGAAATCAGTTAAGCTATTTTTAGCATCTAAAAATGAAAAATGCACCCTTATAGGATCACTTCGTTGTCCGTCTGTCTGTATGTCTGTCTGTCAAGATTCTATTGCTCTGGAACGCGCAGAGGTATCGAGTTGAAATTAATATCAAATACCCAGGTCTGTAGTCTTTTGAAAATGTGAAAAATAAAACTTCTATTTATGCCGTTTATGCCGCATATTTTGTCAGTCGCAAGGAAATCAAAACCTATAGGGTACTTCCGGTTGACCTAGAACCATGAAATTAGGCAAGAAGCAATGTCTTAGGTTTTACATATTAGTATACTCTTACAATGCAGTTTTTGTTTTTGTATTTTTTCTCAGAAAAGAGACCTTTTCCTGCGGTAAAAAGTATCCTATATCTTGACCCGGATAACCAGCTATCACCATACCAAATTTCCTCAAAATCCCTCTAGTAGTTTTTCTGTGATGCGGTAACAGACAGACAGACAAAAATTCTAAAAACTATAGATTCGGCCGCTGTATCGATAAAAATGTTTATTTCAATAAGATTTTCCAAAAAATATTTAATGTACGGATTCAGCTTGGTTACAATTTTATTATATGTATAGATTTTAAAACATTTTTGTTTGGCTTCGTTTGGCTCCATGTTTAGTTTCATGACCCACTCTATCTATATTATTCCTAAGTCTAAAAAAAGCTGCTGTATTACTATAATTCTGACAAGCTTAATATTTGAAGTTATATAAACTTTTCTACCAGGTAGTCCTTTGACTTGCGTCGATACATCACTATATGGGGCTCTGCTACTCGTGGATCCCGAAGACGAGTATTTTCCAGAAGAAATGGCGTCTCTTAAGAAGGCAGTAGATTCTGGCCTATCTCTTATAGTTTTTGCTGATTGGTATAATGCATCGTTATTGCGACACGTGAAGTTTTACGACGAAAACACAAGACAATGGTAAGGAGAGATATTTAATTAAGTTAATGATTTAATTAAAAAAATAATTGTGTACTTAGATAAGACGATTTGCGATGATTTTTTAACAATGTGTACGAAATATTTACATAAAAATCATTTTGCGAATATGAAATATTGTTTTGGTCATCGCTTATATTTCAGGTGGATACCAGAAACAGGTGGGGCGAATGTGCCAGCTTTAAATGATTTACTCAGCATGTATCAAGTATGTATGTTTTATTTTATTTATAATTTTCAAGTCAGTGTCCCTTTTTAGAGAACATTTTTATTTACAATTTAAATTATTTTAGGTGGCGTTAGGCGACCGTGTGTTCGAGGGATCATTCAAATTGGCGGGCCACCCGATGTACTATGCTAGTGGCACTCATATTCATAGCTTTCCAGAACATGGTGTATTAGTTACTGCCAAACTCTCTGATCAAGGGCAACAAGTAAGCTAAAAGAATGCGACTATTAAATTAGCGACTCACCCTCGCTTCGCTCGCATTTGTCCCTAGATGAATCCTTTAAATCGACATACCTCTTTTATTTATGAACCGATAGAAATAAAACAAATACAAAATGTTGAAGCTTACCCCAATACACACACATTGAAAACCGCACACAAATCGGTTAAGCCGCGTCTGAGATTAGCGCGCACAAACGCACAGAAAAACAGACAAAAATTCTAAAAATCGTTGAGACCCCCAATAATAGTTTTTCCCAAATATCTTTCATGTGCAGACAGCGAACAGTTACATTTTTATTATATGTATAGACTAGATTATAATAATGAATATCTATTAGTTTGTGGATTTTCTTTGTAATGAATAATGTGTATATATATATATATATATATATAGTGAATAAAAAACGCGAGTGACATTATTAGACTGTCATTATACTACTACTTTGAAACTATTCCTAATATATACTTTTGTACACTTAATGTACAGACAGACTTTATTTTTCGGCTTTGTTTTTTTTATTATATGAAGAGTTTTTGTTGGTTACTCATTTTGTATGTTTATTTTAAATATATTAATAATATTTGGATTAGATATACAATATTTATTTAATGGATGTTATTAATAATTATAGATTATGTCAGGAGAGAAGCCGAATGGAGATGGGGGCACGTCGGGTGGAGGGAAAACGGTCGACGTGCCCATATTAGGATTACTACAGACGGACAGCGAAACTCGAGATTATTCTAATGACACTAATGATAAGCTGCCCAAGGTAATTAAATTTATAATGTGCCTGCAGTGGTTTTATATCAAATTTTGTATTAATAAGTATTGTATAAACAATCAAAAGTAACACATTTAAAATATAAAAGTACGAATGGAATGAATAGAGGATAATCTTTTATAAAGAAGACTCCAATGAGACTCCATAATAGGATAAAATAAACAAAGGAATCATTAATATTAGAAAGTCTCAAAATAACTACAGGCTAGAATACACGCATTCTAAGGGCCGAATCACATTATAGTACCGAGCATAGTCTGTTCTTGGCCCGATATCGGTTTGGTAAGGCGTTTTTATACAAGAAACGTTGCTGGAGTGTGATTCAACCGGAACGTGACTCATACTTATAGTGTGAATGCACTCATAGCTTCTTGTATAACAATACTTTACCAGACCGATACCGGACCGAGAGCGAACCGTGATCGGCACTATAGTGTGGAGTGGCTCTAATTGTGACCGGAGCGAAGTTCGACATCGGTTGGTTTAGATCGAATGAAATGAATTTAATTTATTTAGTAACAATTCTTATATGTATACAGTAAAACAATGGCTACGATGCTACTGCAAAAGTATGAACTGCGTTGCAGGTATCAACACCCGCCTCCGTACAATATTTAAACTATTTTATAAAAACTGTAAAACAATAAAACGATATGATGGTGGTGTATGTATGTGTGTGTGTTTGTGAATGTGTGTGTGTGTGTGTGTTTGTAAATGCAAAATTCTTTAAAAAACAATGAATTAAATTATATATTCTTTGACAGGCTGGTCGTTTAGTAGTTTATGGAGATTCGTCCTGCCTAGAGGGCGGTGCCGCTCGACCCTGTCACTGGTTGTTGCTAGCCGCTCTACAGTACGCGTTAGTGGGACATTTGCCCTCTTCCCTTAAAGAAGCTGCGGCTAACAATCACCATCGTGATGTTCATATCATACCGTCTGGTAATTTGCTATGGTTTTTTAAATATTGTTATTTGTTTTATGTTTGTTTTTCTGCGTTTAAGGTGGAAATTTAGTGTTTAAGAAAAATTATGTTTTTGGAGCTGAATATTTTTTCTTCAATTATATAAGCTATTGTATAAAAAATCAAAACCATGCATATTCCTTATTATAAATATTGAACTATATATAGCCAAGATATACTTAAAATATATAACATGTCCGCTAATTGTTATTATTTAGTGAAATTTAAGTATCTACATTAAAAGTGAAGTTTGTTTTACAATAATCCAAAATTATTGTTTTTACGAACTTCAACAAGCTTTGTTATAAAAGATATCATAACAAAGCTTTCTTTAAATTAATTGGCTTAAGGTAATATTTTGCAAAATTCATAGCCATATATATATATATATATATATATATATATATATATATATGGGTGGTTCTTCAAAATTTGGTTAACTTATGGCCTAATTTTGACAAAGGTTTTTTTAGATGGTTATCAGTAAATTTCTGATTCTATACTGTGGATATAATATTTACTTTGTTGCATCTAAAAGGGCCAGTCACTTTACAATGTATTTTAAGAGAAATTCAAGTTTTTTTGAAATCAGTTATCTAGGGACTGACGAGACATGATAGGGACTGACGCCAAAGACGGTTAATGTGTTTAATCACATTTTTATAGCAAAATTAACATTAACAAAATAAAATAACTTGCATATTATTATTAATTATTGTAACAAACAGTCAAAATATAAGATATTTTATATAACAAGTAGAATTGTCTTCCTACAATCTTAAATTTAGTATCATACTCAAAATATTCAATGTATGAAGTAGACAATCAATTTTATGTTACCTTGACAAGCTATTTTTTAAATCAGTGAAACTTATTATTACCTACTTATCTCTTCAGTAAACAAAATTTATAAAATCTGAATAAACTGAAAAGTTACAATCATAGGCTTTCTTTTATTAACTGTACTTTGAGTTTAGTACTTACAAACTAAAAATCTTTAAATAATTAACAATACTTGAAAAATTAGCTTTCTAAGTAACAAAATTATAATTTGAACGTAATAATCACTCTTTCTCTAATTAATCACAAATACTATCATATCACTATTTATTTGTTCTATTTTTCGTAAGCGACAACATGTTCCTAAATTTGTGAAACACGGTTCCACTCTATTAGGTTAGGAACTGGCAGTTATTCTAAAACATTCTTCGTAAGGCACGTCAGCGATATCATTCTCATTTATTTGAAATTCTGTGCCATTTATCAATTCAGCTTTTTGATTAGGCTCGTTAGCCATGGCTTCAATTTTACTTTTTAGTGTAAGTGCTTTCTTATTTTTCGTCATTTTACGTTTCAGTCTTCTGTTTCGTGGTTCTTCTATGCTCACGCGGTGTCATGTCCTTGACACATTTCCTTTGTCCTTTTTCTTTTTTCTTTGGATATTTATGTCGTTCTTTTTCTTTGTACTCTGCTAGCAAAACAGGGTCTTTTTAATTTTTTCCAAACGTCTCTTTGCCTGTTCACACTTTTTTTGGCGAGTTCCTCTTTGGAAAGTAATGTGTTCTTTTTAGGTGCCATATTCTACAACAAATACATATATTTTATTATTAAAACCACGGATCACGCAGTATGACTGTCAGTCCCTAGGTATGCCATCAGGTCAGTCACTTTTACGACGAGGGCCTGACGGTCTAGGGACTGACGAATCAAAGCAAAATCAAAAATAACCTATTATTTAAAATAAACATAACAACCAGCAGGTGATCAAAATAACAAGGCAGACAAAGCTCAAATTTACAATAAGTAATGAGATCAATTATTAATTAACTATCTTTGAAACGACTTACCTAGGGACTGAAAGTTTGACTGGCACAGCACGTGTTTCCGTAACAAAGTCGGCGACTGCAGTAAAAACGAAATAGCTGATGCGGCATTGGTCGTGTTTACATTTAACTTCACATCGATGCTTTCGCTTGAGTAAGTTTTGAAAAACGCCATAAGCTTAGATGCCACGTATTTTCGATTTTCGCAAATAGCTAGGGACTGATATTTTTTAACGCTTACACTTTTTAACTTGAAATAATATGATAAAAGTTATTGTTATTAAAAATTAAATCGCAATGACTAGGTTAATAATGTAATAGTAAACGTGTTTAAGTCGAGTTAAATCAAAGTATGATTTAGAGAATTACAATAACAATGAAATGCTTGCTAAATTTGGGAGATCTTACATGGCTAGGGCCTGATATTTGGAGTAGAAAGAAGCGATTTTCTCAAATAAAAAATATTGTGATATAAATCAAAGTGAGTGACCAAAATACATGAACTTTATAATATTGCTTAGTAGTTGCAAATATTCAATAAAATAGATATAAATATGTGAAAATTGCTGCTAACACCAAGTTAACCAAATTTTGAAGAATCACCCATATATATATATATACATATATATATATATATATATATATATATATATATATACATATATATATATATATATTATATATATATATATATCTTAATTAAGGTAATATTTTGCAAAATTCATAGCCATATATATATATTCATAGCCATATACATATTTTTACATAGATCTACCAAAGCGCGCTGAAGGTGGGCGTTTACACGCATACTCCAGGGTTCTATCCGCGGATGGTAGCGGACCCCGGCCTATACCAGGATGTGTGAAACCACGGCTATTGGAGCCCTATCCTGTCCACGCACCGCCCTCTGCAAGGACGTTAGCCCCTAGACATCAACCCACCGACCCTAAAAGTATAGGTAGGTTTTAAAATGACTAGCTATCAGTGGCGAAGGGTCCATACAAGACGTCTTACCTTAAAATGCATTTAGCTATAATTTTATACACATTTAATTTTTTAAATGTAAAATGTTCTATATATATATATATATATATATATATATATATATATATATATATATATATATATATATATAGCATGTACGGTTGAAGATTCGGAGTTCCTTAGTTCAAGTCCCCAAAGTTCAAGGTTGGAACTTGTGTCTGCTCCTACACGCTGCAATATAAAAAATATGTCCTTAGTGAGATTGGCCGCCGTAACCGAAATTGGTGGTGGAAGATATTATAAGAGCGGACAGAAAGAAATTATACATATCCATAATGTTGCCAACTGCGTCTTACTAGGATACTAACTGTGCTTATGCGATTGGTATACGTCCTTGTGGAACACGATCACATGCTAATAAGGTGAAGGCAACAGTATGAGCTAACCATGAACGAATTAACCACTGGACCAGACATATAAACAGACGTACCTTTAACGGTCTTGTCAGTAACCAGGAGATTTTAGCCCTGGTCGTTTGTTTTTTGCGTCAGTCTCAAGCACATACTTGTCAACAAAAAATCTCCCAAAAGGGCCTAAATGTTCTGTTAAATGGTGTAAAAACTATAGCGGCGGAAGCAGCACTATTTCTTTTTACTTGTAAATACATTATTTTATTACATTTATTGTTATTTATCACAAAATTTAATTAAATGTAAAATAAACTGTCATATTATTCAACTATGTTAAATATAGTCGATTTTTCTATGTATTGTTGACATCTGACAACCATCATAAAATGGCTGGATTATACCATTCAGAACTAATGACAAAACTGTCGAGTGAGTCCATTTGACATCGACTAGTGCTTGACAATGTCGAAAAATATATCGATATTTGACGAAATGACTGAACGAATGATGTTATTTGTACAGTACAATAACATAAAATACTTTTATCACAGTATCCTACAATCATGGACGAATTAGAGACTGGACCTGACATAAAATACAAATGTATGAAAACTAGTTCAACCAAGTGACGCATAACGCACACAAAGATTTTATTACATTATTATAAACACTGATACACAATACAATATTTCTAGTGCTTGAATGTAATCGATAAAATACATATATCGATGAACCAATGAATGACATTTTAGATATTTGTAAGCATAGTCATCATATTTTACATCTTTTAATTTAAAATATCTGTATTTATTATAATAAATTAAAATAAATGAATTAAAGAGGCAATAATAATGTGTCAAATAATAATAATTTTTTAATTTGATTTATATAAATGCGATGGCATTGATGGCAACATTCTGTTGGCCTATAATAATGTTAATAAACAAATGAATATCGGGTGTATATTCCATTAATATATAATAAATATTATTTTGTAAAGATTAAAAAAATATTAAGCTAATTTAATTAAATAAAGTGATTTTGTTGATTCTGTTATTGAACTATTTTAATTGGCAATTAATTGTCTCGGGTAGTTATAAAAATGTGACACTGTCCTAATATTGCTCAGTTCTTAATAAACATTTGTGAAATTAGGAAAAAGAAAAAGTGATTGCAAATTGTGAAAAAGTAGGTGTTGGATCGTGAAAGTAAAATAAATAGTGCAAGTGGTAATGTGTTTTATTACAAATCGCCAACCCAGAAGTTTAGTGCTAAAACATTATTGTTTGATTTTGTGTAATTTATGTGTTGAAATAAAATATCTTTATTATTATTACAATGGAATAATATTCTAAAGTATATAAATGTGGTATAAAATAAAATAAAAAATTAAGTACACATACTAATTATAATTTTTGCATTTATATTTTTATTTGATTTAGAAAATATTTTTACAAATTTATTGTCATCAGATTATAGGATACTGTGATAAAAGTATTTTATGTTATTGTACTGTACAAATAGCACAATTCGTTATTTCGTCAAATATCGATATATTTTTCGACATTGTCAAGCACTAGTCGATGTCAAATGGACTCACTCGACAGTTTTGTCATTTGTTCTTAATGGTATAATCCAGCCATGTTATGATGGTTGTCAGATGTCAACAATACATAGAAATATCGACTATATTTAACATAGTTGGATAATATGACATTTTATTTTACATTTAATTAAATTTTGTGATAAATAACAATAAATGTAATAAAATAATGTATTTACAAGTGAAAAGAAATAGTGCTGCTTCCGCCGTTATAGTTTTTACACCATTTAACAGAACATTTAGTCATTTTTGGGAGATGTTTTGTTGACAAGTAAGTGCTTGAGACTGACACAAAAAACAAACGACCTAGGCTAGGTAGACCCTGGTTACTGACACGACCGGTAAAGGTACGTCCGCTTATATGTCTGGTCCAGTGGTTAATTCGTTCATGCCTACAATCTAATGACAATAAATTTATAAAAATATTTTCTAAATCAAATAAAATATTATCAATGCAAAAATTATAATTAGTATGTGTACTTAATTTTTTATTTTATTTTATACCACATTTATATACTTTGGAATATTATTCCATTGCTATAATAATAAAGATTATTTTATTTCAACACATAAATTACACAAAATCAAACAATAATGTTTTAGCACTAAACTTCTGGGTTGGCGATTTGTAATAAAACACTTTACCACTTGCACTAATTATTTTACTTTCACGATCCAACACTCACTTTTTCACAATTTGCAATCACTTTTTTTTTCCTAATTTCACAAATGTTGATTAAGAACTGAGCAATATTAGGACAGTGTCATATTTTTATAAACTACCCGAAACAATCAATTGACTAAAATAGTTCAAAAACAGAATCAACAAAATCACTTTATTTAATGAAATTAACTTAATATTTTTTTAAATAAGTTAATAATTATTATCTATACAAAATAATATTTATTATATATTAATGGAATATACACCCGATATTCATTTGTTCATTAACATTATTATAGGCCAACAGAATGTTGCCATCAATGCTATCGTATTTATATAAATCAAGTTAATAAATAATTATTATTTAACACATAATTATTATTGCCTCTTTAATTCATTTATTTTAATTTATTATAATAAATACAGGTATTTTAAATTAAAAGATGTAAAATTATGATGACTATGCTAACAAATGTCTAAAATATCATTCATTCGTTTATCGATATATGTATTTTATCGATTACGTTCAAGCACTAGAAATATTGTATTCTGTATTAGTGTTTATAATAATGTAATAAAATCTTTGTGTGCGTTATGCGTCACTTGGTTGAACTAGTTTTCATACACTTGTATTTTATGTCAGGTCCTGTGGTTAATTCGTCCATGGAGCTAACTTACAAGTCTGAGAGACTAATTTTTTAAAAGGCGTGTGAAATCCATCTTCTTCTACTTAGTTAGCATGGTAAACTATGACCAAAACCCACTCGCATTCAGGGGAAGTTGATTCGGGGACCATGAAACGCTAAAAGGGGTAAATGATAGTAAAATATATTACGTTTGACTTGGATCTCTCAATACATCTGCCCGCATTGGCGAAATTAAAAGCCACTATCGTGTCTGGTTATTTTACAAAGACCGTTAATATAGGTACGAAGTTATTTTAAAAGTTAAAAAAAACGGACTTTCAGGCACTAAAAAGTAAAAAATAACTAAATGGGGGTTTTCATTTAGAATAAATACCTAATCAGATATTTTGGAAGTCGGTTGCTTTAATTTATATCTGTTAGCAGGTGTTTATTTTTCCCTTTTTGTGTAGACGTAATAAGCAGGTAATTTGTCAGAAGAAAGTTTTTTAATAACATATTCGATTAAGCTATTTATTTAAAAATAATTTATTACAGATTTTTTAAAAACCGCTCGACCGATTTCGATAAAATTTAAATGGAGGTCCCTAGGAAGTATATATACCCTTTGAAACAAAAAAAAATGTCCACAGGCGTCTTTGAGTAATCGATGAATATATATAAAAAAAGATTCTGACGAATTGAGAAACTCCTCCTTTCCGGAAGAAGTCGGTTGAAAGTCACAGTATGAAGTAACCTGATTTCAAAATAAATCGTGTATCAAGCGAACAGTCCTTTGAAATGATTAATTGTTATGCATAGAGATAGATTAAACGTTGAGATATAATCAGTTCAAAAATTCATAAATGCTCTGGAGGTTTCAATGCACGTGTTATTACTGAGTTTGTTCAAATCTATAAGGAAGTTTGTACCAAAAAATAATTCAGAAAATGTTTTCCTTATACTATGGCTATAATAGGCTTAATGTTGTTGATAGATTTCGGTGTTCGTTTGGCCACGATATACGAGAAGTGGCATTATTGTTGCCATCACAAAAATTACATGTAAATTGTGGCCACACTAGCTTATAATATGTAATAACACCTTAATTACCCTGTAATAAATTAGTATCCTTCGTCGTTTTTACACAGTAGGAATACACGTAATGTAAGTCTATTAGTATTTATATTGCGTAGAATTAATTATACATTATTATTTATATTACGAAGCTAAAATTTTAGTTAATGAGTTTGTTACTTTACGCTTTACTATAACTCAAAATTGACTCGACTTATATCTTGGATTATCTTTTGTATAGATCTACCTATCACTCGAATGGAGGCGTGATCAAAAACTAGTAAAATAGATCTTCTAAATTCTAATATATAAAATTCTCCTGTCACAGTACTTGTAACAAAACTCCTCCGAAACGGTTTAATCGATTCATATAAAATTTTGTGAGTATATTCGGTAGGTCTGAGAATAGGACGTTGACTATTGTTCATACCCCTAAGTGATAAGGCTGGTCCACTACAAAAACATTTATTTTTTATTTTTCGGACAATTTTTTTATTTATTTATTTTTTATGATTCGGCTTTAAAAAATAAATACAATCGTAAATTTTCACCCTTCTACCACCAACCCCAATTTTTTAATTGCGATATTAGTACTTACATTATTTTCTACTCTCGGAAATCTATACTAACCGTTAAAACGTACCTAGGGACGAACCCGAGCGGAGAAAAGGTGAATCGCTAGTAGATTTATAATAATGTACTGACCGATATCACGGCGGTCAATCTTACTGGGACTAGCCAGATGCGCGGGAGAGATTATAATGCAGCCCGTGTGTTATAATGCAGACGATACTCCGACACTCGCGGTGAGAGTTAGGCACGGGGGTGAAACACAGCCAACTTCCCAACTCCGGGCTGTTACTGAGGCTTACTGAACAGCAAGACTCGATAACTAAACTTGGCCCGACCTGGAACTAGAACCCAGGATCTCCGGATGTACAGCCGTACATGCTAGCCACTACATCACCGAGGCAGTTAGACACATAATATATAATTTTGTACTTTGTGTCGCTATACAATTTACGACTTTTTGTAAGTCACACTAAAAAGAAATATTATTATCATTATATTTCCACTTTAATTGATGCTAGATGCAGAACAGTTCAAGGTTCACTAACCATCATATAAACTACAATACAAATAAGCCAAAGTCCTCGTCGATGCATCTAACTGCTAATAATAATATTACTATTTCAAGGACAATGTGATGATGATAAGTAATAATAAATATGTTGGGACATTAACAAACTGTACCATCTATTTCCATGGTAAGCTACAAGGCTTGCGTTATAGATACCAGATATTTGATACACTATACATATATAACCAAATATAAAAACCCATATATATGACGGGAGTACAAACATTCGGGACTCGAACCCGCGACCGCTGGCACATCAAGTAGGGTCACTACAAAACTAAGCCAAACGTTTCGTCAAAAATTTACAATATGGTTGATTAAAAAAGTCCATAATATGTTATGTCTATTACAAAGGTTAGACCGAATTTTTCGAAGACTAGATAGTAAAATGTCGTTCCTCAATAAGTTAATTACAGAAAATAGATGTACATTATCTCATCTATCACGAGAGGAAATTTATGTATTATATTTTGTTAAAATAAACAATGTTTATCTCAGGTGCACCAGATTTAGAAGGAACAGAAGCGGCGCCCCGAGCGTGGCGTGGGGCAGGGGCGGCCCCCTCCCGGTCGCACCCAGATATTGAACCAACTACCTCTACGTTCTACAACCGGCTATTAACTTTTTTTGCTATAGTTGCCATCGTATATTGCTTGGCGATCTTCTGGAGACGATGCGGACGAAAAATTAGAAGACGAAGACTGATTTCTTTAGCCACCTAACACATACCAAACTCACCTAGACAGGTGAAGCGTGGCTGAATGTAGAGCAACGCCAATATTGCATGTAGCGCGGTACGCAATAGTATCGTGGTATAGCTCATGGGTACAGTTGTAGGAGATCAAACACGTACCTACTTCATGTCCATCGGTCCATATGGTTCATATGGACATAAAATATATTATATACGTATCGAGGAATGTCTCTGAGTTTGAATGGACACTTTTGTCTTTTAAACGTTTTTTGTAACATAAGTATATCGTAATGTGCGGGTATATAATATGCGTTTGTCTGTTTAACTAGTGATAATCACTAGGACATGGCCAATTTGATATTTATTAAACATAATATAAGTAGTAAATGTTTTTAAGTAATAAAATTATAAAATATTTTTTCTGTGTTTTCACTTCATACATTATCCATCCTTAATGATATTTAAATTATATTATTTATTAATGGTTATTAATTACTATATGGCACTACGCTTCATTTTCTTAAAGAAAAAACATTTTGGGAATACAAACTTCCCCTCAAAATGAACTTACTTTCTTTACGTTCCAGTGTCCCCTCGTTATTACCAGTCACTTCCCTATTAAGACTATTAGGCATATTTTTATACCGAGCAATAAAAAAACAAGATTATATTTTATTTAACACATTATATGTAAAAGAAGGAAATATAAATATTCAAAAATTAATTACTGTGTAAAGTGAAACTTTTAAAATAAGTCTTATATCTTGTAATATCCATCAAGTATTTAAACAATGTATGCAAATAGAGGAATCCTTTTATTCTTGAATATTTTCTAATACTTAAAGAGGTAAGCTCTTTGACCAATAAGTATATTATTATACTAAGCATTATTGCTTATTATATAATATGAATTGTATACATAACAACAAAAAATTTGACGATTCACGACTTACGTATTAAATTCACGCTAGCGCGTAGCGCGCCACTCGCTAGTTTCAATTTTGTGTCGAAAGCGCACGCGCGTTTCATGCATGCGTCACTCAATACGTAATCGCGATTTCTGCTCGAACTGTCAAACGTCAAGTTAGCTGCTAGTGCGAGGCTATATTCCATCATCTATTCGTATTTCGTATTCAGTAACCGCGAGGACATCGTCTGGTAAAGACAGGCGAAGTACATTGCGCGATTTTCAGCGCAAATTGCCATTAAAATGTCTCGCGTCTACCAACCATCCGACTTTGTAGTCGAAAAATCACGCGTGCCGTCTTTCGAAAAATACAAGGAATTGTACAAAAAATCTTTGGAAAACCCTGAAGAATTCTGGTCAGAAATAGCCAATGACTTGTACTGGCAGACTCCTTTTCAACGTGGAAATATTGTTTCATATAATTTCAATCTAAGCAAAGGAGATATTTTTGTTAAATGGATGGAAGGCGCTATTACCAATGTATGCTTTAATCTTTTAGATCGCAACATCAGAAACGGCTTCGGAGATAAGATCGCGTACTACTGGTAAGCTTTTTGCAATAGCCATTGAAGAATCAATAGTCAGCTGAGCGAATGCATCGCACTGAGACGGCGCGCGAACGTATTGATTTTTCTTTTTTGTTATAATTTTCCTATTACTATTACGTAACATATTGTAGCATACATTAAAAATTAGGTTTATTTATAATATTATTTATTATATTTTACTTTATGGTTTAGCGAAATTTATTGAGATTAAATAACATTTTTCGATTTTTTTTTAATTTACTAATTGATTAATTAAATAATTAGTTTCATTCGAAATATTAATACTTTATTAAATATAATTATTAATACTTTTTGAATTCTACTTTATTAATACTTTTAATTATTACCCTACTGAAAAATCCTAAATAGCTCTTCAGCAATAAATTTTGGAGCAGAATAACTACGTATGACATTGAATAATAATTATATTTGATGTTTTTCCATATGGACAATAATTAAACATGTCTTTGCTAAGTATATATTTACAAGATTTCTGTTTGTTATGTTTAATTGTATTTACATATTATAATAATATTAAATTAATAACGTTTTGTTTCAATAAAACCTAATATTAGGATTGAAAAAATTTGTTACTTTTTATTTCGAAATAAAACTTAACAAAAATTATACTAGGAACAAAACGTTAAAATAAACTTTTATTGCGCAACTCGCACATTTTGACCTCATGTCAAGAGTGTCAATCCGCAATGCAGCTGTATATTCTTAGGCCTAATTCTCATAAAATAATAATTTTGTTGTGAAGCGGTTAATGAAATTTAATTATATGGTATCCAATATGTAATGTATTATGACAGTAGCGCTCCGATCAGATTTTGCTGGGTTAGAAACCTACTCTTCTTTTTACCTAACACCTGAAAAATAATTATTCTCATACAAATTTTGCCAACTAATTTAAGATTTTATTAAGTTTAAAAACGTTTTTTAACTATTACGAATGTCATTAAAGGAAAGTAGGCTGTTAAAATTTCTGGCCACTCGTAAGAATAAATAAAGAAGAATTAGGTATCACTATCGGGACTTACATAATATTTCGTACATTTTGCTTGAATTATTATGAAATAATGCTATTATGAAAATTTTGTCTTTTTGTCCGTGCGCGTTTCGGCGCGGATCAACATTTAGGATAGGTACCTGTTACTAGAGGAAAATCTATCATTTCCTCAAGGAAATATCATAACTGATTCGATAACGCTGGCTATACCATTAAAACAATGTACTAGAAGATTGTAGGTTTTAAAAAGGCCTACATAAAAATCGAGTAAAAATAGAAACTAATCTTTGAAAAATAGTAGTTCCTGAAATTAGCGTGTTCAAACAAACAAACAAACAAACAAACAAACAAACAAACAAACAAACAAACAAACAAACTGCCTCTTTATAGTATTAGTATAGATTTTCATTTAATTTTAAAATATATTTGGATAATTAAAAATGTGAACGTAATGTTAACAATACAACAATAGGTATATTCAGTTATTCACACTTCCTGTAATCTATACTAATATTATAAAGAGGTAAAGTTTGTGATCTTGTGAGTTTGTGACGTTGTAGGGGGTAATCTCTGGATCTATTGAACCGATTTTCAAAATTCTTTTACCAATAGAAAGCCACATTCTTTCCGAGTGTCATAGGCTATATATTAACCCGAAGAATGAAAAGGCTTTTTCGTGGTAGTCGGATTTGCAAAGTCGGAGAAAAAACGGTCGAACGAAAACGTTTCTTACGAACGCTGCCTTAACGATGAGAGATATATGATTATGTTCTAGAGAAAAGTTGTAGAGCTTAATAATGCCTACAAAAAAGTCAGCGACAGCATATGTCTAACTTTTATATTTAAGTCACAAAAAGTAGTTTTTTATATTAAAAAAATAATTTAAATGTTTATCGTCATGTTTATAGGCCATATTATCAACAATTATGAATTCTTATCAAAATAAGTAAATTTATCGTCTAAAACGTTTAAAACAAAAGACTTTTCCCTTTTACTGCATATAATTTGGACAAATGGTTAAAGAGATAATACAACATATTCGTAGGATGGACGAACCCGAGGGAACTGTTTGTCTGTTTTTCTGTTTGTACGGGCTAATCTCCGAATCTATTGGACCGATTTAAATGAAATTTTGCATGGTGGTACCTTATATCCCCTGGCAACATCTTAGATACTTTTCATTCCGGAAAATTAAGAGTTTCCGTGGGATAGTTAAAAAACTATAGTAACTTATACAGCTTAATACACAACATCTTACGCACCTAATTTCGTAAAATTTGGCATGCTGATACCTTATATTGCCGGTCAAGCAACAAACAGGTTACTTTTCATCCCGGAAAAATGAACGATTCCCGTGGGATATATCTGTTTGTGCTTTTCTAGAGGTGAACCCGAGCGAAGCGAGGGTGAGCCGCTAGTATTTTCAATAAAAAGCTATAGTATAAAAGTTACTACAAATAATACGTACCTATAAATGCATATGAACTTGTTGATTTCCTTAAATCTTCTTCGTCAGCCGACAGCTTACGTCCTCAATTTTATTGTATAGAGGAGAGGTCAACTAGGGTCGCGAGTGTCAATATTGTACATATAAATGCAGTTGATGTATAAAGTTAATTTTTTTTTATAAGAATGTAAAAAAAAAGATTTTTTCGGATATATGATACATACATCGACTCAACCTCGCTTCGCTTGGGTTTGTCCCTGCGTACGTTTTATCGGTTAGTATGGAATAGACTATATATTATATGATATATAGCTTATAGCCTTCCACAATAAACAGGCTATCTAATGAAAAAAGAATTTTTCAAATTGGATTAGTAGTTCCTAAGATTAGCGCGTTTAAATAAACAAACTCTGCCTCTTCTAGTATTAAGGGTACAAAGCAATGGCCGTAACGAAATTAAACATTTTCTTATTGAATAAAAAATTAAAAACCATTAAATGGCTTTATCCTTGTACAATGTTGTAAGTATAATATTGTTTTTGTAATTATTTTATTTCTCAGGTATATAGTCTGTCTTATTTTTTTTTGAATATGATTCGAATATCGCGTAAAATGGAAAGTATTTTTTCACTTGAATGACCGATCTTTCAAAACAGATAACTTAATACAATTATACTATAAGTAAATATAGCTATAGTTTTTTTCAAAGAGGATTTTTTGTCGGATCAGACGCGACACTTTAATTGAATGTATTGAAATTATGCAATTAATTTACACATAAACAAAGTACCTAACGTATCGTAGGTACGAACAAGCAACTTCATATAGATATTAGGTAAGTATAGTACAAAACAGTTTGAATCAAAATTTATTATTTTAATAGAGTATTATTGCTCTTTAAAGTAATATAAAATAAACAAAAAATAATATAACATAAAATAAACAAATAAAAATTGTAGTTAAATGTTAATGCCTCCATATCATAGTTGATACTAACGTAATATGTAATAGATTCTGTGTCGTCATTGTCAAACTGTCAAAACTAAAATAACAAGTGCATCATCTTTTTCATAGATTCGTGATCATGTTGGTATGTTCCTATATATGACGTCCTATCCGAAATATACGTAATAGTCTGCTTTGAAAATAGTTCAGTTTTATTTACAGCTGCTTGATTAGATCTAAATATTGCACTTTGAACTTTGTTTACGCGTTTATTATTATTGGTTTCAATACTCTATATAATATACCCATAAAATGTAACTTCTATTGACAAACTTAATCTGCATATAGGTACGTATGTTTCTCAAAACAAAAAAGTTTAACATTTTTAGATTTCGGCCCTAAGTCGAGCATTGTTTTAGGATTGAGCCAACTTTACATTTTAAAATAATTTTAGGACACTTTTTGCTTTAAATCAGCCTTGTGGCCGGATATTCATTTTAATAAAAAACAAATAACAACGTATAATATAATTTGATTACAAAAACATACTTTTAAGAAACAATTTACTTTTATCTAAAATATCAGCGACTTACTCTCATTTCGCTCTGTTTTGTCCATAGATACCTACGTTATAACGGTTTGGATAGAATAAATATGCTGTATATTATATGATATATACCTATAGCCTTCCTCAATAAACGGTCTATCTAATGCAAAAAGAATTTTTCAAATCGGATTAGTAGTTCCTGGGATTAGGTATAAGTTCAAATTAACAAACAAATTATACCTTTATAATATTAGTATACATTTGTATATATTTTTTATTTTTATATGTTTTATAAGTAATATATATTTTAATTTCTTTGCTCTGGTCAGGACCTACTTTTAACGATTTTCAAAATATTTCAAACTTTATATTAAATTCAACCAGTTAGCTAAATTAAAAAAAAAATTATAATTCAGTAAGCCATAAAAAATATAGAGAAATCTGAAATTCTTAAAACTATTTGTAAAGTTGATTTAAAACTTTTGTCATATGTTCATTTAATTTATTTTTAATATATTTCTTTTTTAGCACTTATATGCCCGATTTCACCAACGTCACCTAAGTTTAAGGGATCCCCTAAGCATGGTTAGGGGGCTGTTAGGGGACAGTTTCTGTTTCACGGACAGTTAGGGGTCACCTAAATATTAAAAGGTCCCCTAAATTTAGGTGCTCGAAATATGGGCTTAAAGACGATCGTAAAACGAAATTTAATTTAGGGGCTAGTTTAGGGGACTTTTAAGCTAGGGATCCCATACGTAGGTGTTAGCTTATGGGTTGTTGGTGAAATCGGGCAATAGTCTAGTAAACAAGTGCCTTTTAGGTCAACTTTTTTCAGTAGTCTCGGAGTCATATGATCGAGGTCTCATTCGATTCGGAATGACATGATGTAATATATTGATAAAGTGTTCGAAGTAGGCGTGGCTTGCGCAAGTCAGAGCACTCGTTTTAGTCCGTATTTTCATCCCTCTGAGAAAATTATAAATATTAGTCCTACGGTACCGGGACTTGTGACTTTTTTAGGAAATTTCTTCCTCATGGCGAATTTTTTTTTAGATTTGAAAAATCTCAATTAGTTTTTGAGATATTTGTAAAAAACTAAACCCTCTTTTCTATTTTTAGTTTATTGCTTATAACTTTAGCATTTTTTGCAAGCGTAACTTGATTTTTTTCAAAAACCATCTACATGCCATTCCGAATCGAATGACACCGCGTTCATATGACTCCGAGACTGCTGAAAAAAGTTGACCTTAAAGGCACTTGTCGACTAGACTATTATGCCATTTTACTCCATTAATGGATCTGTATGTTCTTGTTTAGTTCTTAGTTAATAAATAATATATTTTAATATATTGTTTACAGGGAAGGAAACCACCCAGAAGACTACAGCCGAGTAACATATAAAAAATTATTGGATTTAGTATGCCAATTTGCGAATGCCTTACGCGACAAAGGTATTAGAAAAGGTGATAGGGTGTCCATATATATGCCAATGATTTTGGAAACGGTAGTGTGTATGTTAGCCTGTGCCAGAATCGGCGCCATACATTCCATTGTAGTAAGTTTGTTAATTGTATCTAATTAATTTGAAGCTTATGTAATAATAAACTATTACATCAGTACTTTTACATAACATACCTTTATAGTTCGCAGGGTTTTCTCCTGATTCACTAGCAGAGCGAATGTCTGACTGCAAAGCAAAAGTTTTGGTGACAACGGACGGTGCATGGAGGGGTGAAAAACTTTTGGTGCTTAAAAAAACCTGCGATGAAGCTATAGAAAAAGCCAAAAATGTTCATAATCATACAGTCAATATGTGCATAGTAGTGTCTCATCTGAATAGAGTCACTCCTTGTGGAAACATGCCGGACTTGAAATCATTGGTAATTTTTTTTCAATATTATCATCCATTTAAATAATGAATTTCAAATTGACAACTATAAAAACACTTCATTACTTATTGTAAGACAAGAAGTATGATAACATTAATAAACAATATTTAATAAAATTTCGTTATGTGTGGATTACATGTTGGATTTATTTAATTATTTAAAATATTATTTTAATAAAATTGTGAAATTACATCAAACTTTAATAAAATATAACACACGCATAAATATTTGCGTACCGATTTAAGATTTAAATTTCTCAATTAATTTTTAATTAAACCACATTCTAACGATTAGGTACGTTATCAGTCACTTAGGTATACCTACTTTCACTTGAACAAATCGCTGTCACGATTTAATTTCGTACAGTGCTATCTAATACAAAAGTATTGATTGCATGATTCCGTTAAAAGAAATCGACTCTTCAAATGCGTATTGCTCAAAAACATAAATATGCTGACAGGATTTTGATTACACTTTTATTAATAGAAGATATTAATAGACTGATTATTAATAGACTGATTTTAAAAGATTAATTCGATCCAGCAAATTAAGTCTTGAGATGCCCTTTGTACACACTCAGATATAGAGTGTACTGTGTAGCTCACTATAAAGTAGTTTTGAACAAAATCGGCCTAAACAAGCAGGCGAAGTCTAAAATAATAGCAAGTTTACAATATTAATAAAACTTTTTTTAATCTATTTTTTCTATTGCTTTTTATTTTCACAGTACAAATGGAATGATGATGTCGACGTCTGGTGGCATGATATTATAGATGGCCAATCGAATATTTGTCCTTTGGAATGGATGGACGCAGAAGATCCACTATTTATGTTATACACTAGGTTTGTATATTTTTCCCTGTACAGCAATCTATATTTAGAACACAAAAGATCATTAACCTTTTTATTATCGTAATACTTATATTAGTTTTTATTATAATATCTTTATAATTAATACTCGTAATTAGATATAAAAAATATAATTGCATAGGTACTACCGTACAATTAACTCATACAAGTGATAAATAATCTAGGTATTTCATTATTACATAATATCATCGTCTGTCTATTCTTGAATATCGCATTACTTTTCAAAATGTTCTACTCCAAAACTGTTTTAAATAAAAAGATATGATATATCTTACGTCTGGCTTAAAACTACATTGACGATGTGTAATACTGCTTTAGTAAAATATAGTTCATGCATATTTGTGTAGCGGTTCAACTGGTAAGCCGAAAGGTGTACTACACACCACCGGGGGCTACATGGTATACGCCACGGCCACTTTCCGCTACGTGTTCGACTATCGCAATTCAGACATCTACTGGTGCACGGCGGACGTTGGATGGATTACCGGACACACTTACGTGGTGTACGGCCCACTCGCTAATGCCGCTACCTCTGTCATGGTAAGATTTCACTTCACACTATGTTGCACACTAGAATGATCAGAATTAACCTACTAAATGAATCACAACTCTTGCTCAGGGTCAGCTGTAAAATATTATAATAGCGGCTCACCGTCGCTTTACTCGGGTTCGCCTCTAGAAAAACAAATCTATCCCGTGGGAACCGGAACCGTACACTTTTACGGGATAAAAAGTAGCCTATGTGTTATTCTGATGGATGATTATGATTGTAAAGTTTCATTAAAATCCATTCAGTAGTTTTTGCGTGAAAGAGTAACAAACATCCATACATTTACATCCATACATCCTCACAAACTTTCGCATTTATAATATTAGCTTTAAATTTAACTTAGATTTTTAATGTTGATATTTTTGATATTATTATGTATTTATGTAAAGACAACTGCGGTTTCTTGTTGAACAGAAAATATATACTTACAATATGGTAAGCATGTTCTAATAACTGGATTTACATTTTATCCTAAAATCAGTTTCTTTAGTAAGCAATTGTTACTTCTCAAGTTCAACTGATTTTATCAGACACGCAGCATTCCAGCTATGTAATAGATACATGAGCTACCATTAGGTATTTCATATCTGATTAAATATGTGTCAAACATTTTTTAACTAGATATTAATGCGCATCCTAATGAAATTGTTATAATATTATTTTATACTTGTTTACAATACTTAGAGGTTACATTACACGCAAAGCTATTACGCTGTAGTTTTGAAATATTGTATACCCATACCTTATAATATTAGAAATCAATTTTTATTCAAATAATGACATCGCAATTTGAGGCTGGAAGGAATACGGTTCATTATCTCCACTATATATTATGAAAAATTTTAAACTTGTATTTTATATAACAAGAGAGTAATTATAATATTACATACTTAATTTAGCACAAAGAATGTAAATATTCTTGGGAATATCATACCACCCAGTAGGACCTTTGGTTTAGTTTGCGATAGAAATAACATTTAAAAGTAAATACTTAGTAGGTAAACTCAGTAGGTATTGACCTTCAGTCCACAAATTAGACGTTTTTATGGTTACTTAATATAGCACGTGTTGTAATGTTTAACAATTAGCACTTCATATATCTATTTATTCATTATTAGTTTTTTTGTAAGGCATGATAGCCTTTCTTAGGTCACGAACCTCTGATATTTTGGGACAATACAATAGGACTAATAATCGGATCGGACGGAATAATCGGATAAAAAATTAAACAAAATTATTTATGGTTATGTAAATGGAGTTCATTGTGCAATTATATGTAGATCTGAATCTCAGAAACATCAAATTTAACTATTAATAAGTTATACGGAGTACCTACAGATAGTGTTGACTCTACGCACGTATAGAACATTAAAGTAGGTTAAAGTAAATATTTATATTTCACTAATATGTATGACGTTTAAGTAAATGTATGATTACGTATAGAATATACGTAGGTACGTATGTTCTGTTGTACAAATACACCAAATTACACTTTTGTAAAATGTTGCTCGAGTCAACATGGTACGACCCATGTTGTTTTTATTAATTAAACACACTTTACACATATTGTACTATTAGAATACAAAATTTGTGAAGAAACAACATATATATTTATCAAAATTTACTGCTCTTATCATTTTCATCCAAAATAATTATCCTGAAGTATCATAGTAGAGTAATGGCCGATTTCACCAACTTCACCTTAGTTTAAGGGATCCCCTAAGCATGTTAGGGGGCTGTTTTAGGGGACAGTTTCTGTTTCACCGACAATTAGGGGTCACCTAAATGTTAAAATGCCACCTAAATATAGGTACTAGAAATTCGGGCTCTGACGATGGTAAAACAAAATTTAATTTAGGGGCTAGTTTAGGGGAACATTTAAGCTCGGGATCCCATACGTAGGTGGTAGTTTATGGGATGTTGGTGAAATCGGGCATAAGTATAATAATCAGTGGTCTATTTGTGCCATAAATAAAATATTCAAAGTGTAATGAACTCTTACAACATAAAGTAAAATACCTACTTAGGTACCTATAATATTTCCGGCAGCCAGATCCGTCAAATTCGGTAACCCCCGCCAATATCGCAAGATCTTAATTGGACGTAGTTATGCAAAATAGATCCAACCACAAAAACTATTTTGAGAAAATAGGAGTTTTAATAAAGTTGGTATATCAAAATAACAAGACCGTAGTTTTTTACCCGACTGCGCGACGCAAAGGAGGGTAATTACCCGACTACTCGACGCAAAGGAGGGTAATGTGTTTATCAGCCTACATATATATGTATGTATGTATGTATTTATGTATGTGGGTTTATACCTTTGGCACTATTTAGACCAAATGTGTGGACCGTTTTGATAAATGACACTTTGTTTGATTTGTCATGACGGCGCGAATGTGATTGAAAGCATAAAAATTTGGAAAACTCAAAATGGACGATTTTGTGAAAAAGAAAAAATGAATATCCACGAACTATGCCAAGTGTGGTATCTTTGAATAGGTATTTAAAAATCATTTTTAGGTTTCTTCCATCATTTTTCATTTTGAATAACAGTTTATAATATATAATGATTTAAAGTTGGTTAACAACCATTCAGCATTTTCGCTAATTTTACCACTTAAAAATACTTAAAAAGCTGTAAATAAATAAATATATTATAAAAATAAAAAACACGACTGCATATAAAAGCTAACTAAAAAAATGAAAACAAGTTCACGAAGGAATATAGTATTACGCAGTCAGAGACATACATAACGAATATGCAGGTACATCTCGCGGCAAAGATGAAACGTGTATGTATATCTCCGACTGCATAATACTATATTCCTTCGTGAACTTGTTTTAATCTCTTTAGTAAGCCTTTATGCTGTCGAGTTTTTTTTATTTTTATAATATATTTATTTATTATTAAATTCCTCTTAAATATTGGGTATTTTATCTACTTTCTGTATATAACTTGATATGTGGGTGCCATTAAGACGTAAGACGACGACGCGGAAAGTAACTCAAAAAACAGTTTTCGTGGGCTGGATCCATTTTGCATAACTACGCCCAATTTTATGTACTTACTATAGTAGCGTAGATTCCCTGTGAGATTCTATAGACCATATTTCATATTCGACTTCGTCAGCATTTGGCATTCGTGAACACTCCACTCACAACCACTAAACCTCTAATTACATGACAGGACTAGGTTCACGTAGCTCTCGTGAAAATATAAAATATTATACATGGGCAATAGCCCATGTTTTGTTCTGGATGGTTTATTTTTTCAATACACAAAGAATAGTTAAAATCGGTTCAGTAAAAATCAAATTCGAAATTCTTTATTCTATATTCGGATTTCAGAAATACGCTTATTGTTGTTAAAAATGCCTGTGTCTAGCGGGACTATAGTTCTTTTTTTTTAAATAAAATTCAAAAATGCAAATTTTAATATCCAACATTGAAATTTAAATTTCAAATTATTACTCAATTAGCGACACACCCTCGCTTCGTTCGGGTTCGTCCCTAGGTACGTTTTGACGGTTAGTATGAAATACAAATCTTTGAATTCCTCGGCTTTTCTGTACTATAATATGCAAGTATTATACATATAAACATTCCTCTTGAATCAGTATATCCATTGCTGAAACTACATTAAAATCCGTTGAGTGGTTTAAAAGATCTAAGGGAACAGACAGCGGAAGCTACTTTATGTTATACTATGTGAAGATATCACTATTTAATTATATACTTATTTATTTCAGTTTGAGGGAACTCCATTCTTCCCAGAAAACGACCGTTACTGGTCGCTTGTCGAAAAATACCAAGTTTCGCAGTTCTACACAGCGCCTACTGCTATTCGATCGCTAATGAAATTTGGAGACTCTATAGTGGTTAAGTAAGTATGAATACTAATTATTTATTATGAAAATTGCAACAATTTAAATAGTTTTATCTTTCCGGATTTTCCGTTAATTTATTTAGATTTTTAGTGGATTTGGTTGGTTGATATTATAAATTCGCGAAAAAATCCGAAAAGATAGTTTTATTTAAAATGTCAAATATTCGCGTAAATCTAAGAAAGTATTAATTGTCAACAATTTCTGCCGCCAAGCAACAATAATTACATTGTTGTGTTCCGGTTTACAGGCAAGATTATCATCTTAGTCCTCACAGTGACAACGCACCAGCGCTTCTGCATTTTTGTTACATAAAACCTAAGTGCATAAACCGTAGGTGTTATGGGCGACAGGTACCGCTTTCCATTAGGTGGTCTGTCTGCTCGTTTATCACTGAACCCCATAAAAAAAGCTCTACTCAGGAGATTTTAGCTCATCACTTAGAATTAACATTAACAAAATAGGAAAAATCTATTATTACTTTTTCGTTATGAACGAAATCTACAAGATGTAAAAATAGGATTTTAATAAAAAGTGATAGATGTGCGCTGAGAAAATACCCAAATGGGCTAGCTACCCTATAGATCACTAGGTACTTTCTTTCGGTTATTGGCATTACATATTTCATACTAAAATCATTGCTTTATTGCATAAAAATATGATTTATCAAATTTTGCCACCTGTAGTTCCACAGATTACCTTTAAAAATATATAACTACATCTACAATATAAACAATTTCTCCGTATCATATTAGTAAGTGAATTTAACAAGAGGATTAATGATAGGGCTAAAAATGAAAATATAGTAATATATTTGAAATCGAACGTTTAAATAATCATTTTAGCCATTCTAGAGTCTTTATATATTATGTATGTAGATATGTACTGAAGCAACCGGCTGAAACATTATAATTTACAACAATAATGTGACCTTTTAGAATTCGTCATGGGATCTAATGACAATTAATCTTAAAATCGATATAAAGCATCAGCTATTCTTTGCATGATTCATTTAATATACCCACAAGCAGGTCCTTAATCGATTTTATGATGAATAAAGAATGATTACGATAATATTTAAATTGCCTTTCCTTGTTATAGAACAGACATCTCTGTTTTCATATTAAGGCCAATAACAACTTTTGCCATTTTGATTTACTTAAAGAAATACTGATAGAAAATTGAATTTTTAAACGATTATTTTAGTTATCATGCACATATAAAATACATTATTCTATAGAATTGGATGAAGTAAAATAAAGTACATAATTTATGTACTTCATTTTATTCATTTTATACTTCACTTAAAGTGCATACTTATAATACTTCATTGTTCGTTATAAATTAATCATAAATGATAAAATGCTATTTATTATTCCTAATGATAACATAACCGGATACTGTTATAGGATTTCAAGGTATACCTGTGCTTAATCTGCAAAACCAACTTTTTTTATTAATACCAACTTCATAGAGTTAAAATATTTATAATAACCATCTTGTTCATAGATCTTATTTATTTTAAATTATATTTTCTACAGCATTTACACCCGTCCATATACGATAAAATAGCAAGTCAATTAAAAGAAATCCCTGTACACGATTTTAATTTTTAGAGATTCGTAACTCAAAAACCACTGCAAGATTACTTCGATACTTCGTTACTTATTAGGGACACGTCGAGATATGAAATTGAATTTAATTTCAAATACATACTTACCTCCATGGTGTCTTAGAGCTTAAAAAAATCAAGTTAGAAAATTGATTCTGCATATGTAATGAAAAAATTAGGTTAATTTGCTATTAATTAACTTTAAAAACTGTTCCTACGCAACAATTACTTCAACTAATTATTTGTCATAATTTATTCGTCAAATTAAACATTGTAATTTAGATTCTTCATGAATTCTTCAAATGCGTACTTGACGATATTATCTTAGATAAGAGTAGAGTGTAGCCTTTATGGTTATACAATTTTGCGCCGCGGCCTTTGTTGTTATTAATGTATACATAAAGTAAATATATTATAAAAAAATTACGATAAGTACAAAAAATTTATATTAATTAATATATTTAATATTTATTATTATTATTGAACGTTGCATTAGTATAAAACTTTTTTTAAACAATACTCTTGAATGTATTTTTAAAGGACTGTACGCTTCATAGGAGGCAGATATTAGTGATGCTGAAAGATATGAAATTTCGGATATGAAAATAATTTTATAATTTATAACATTTTACCAATTTCGGTTTTGATTACGTAAGTGTGTATGAAATTATTTGAGACATCAGATAGTTTCAGTTAGGGACATATTATGGTTTCTAAAGAATTGTTAAATAATTATAAATGGTTGCAATTACGAAATCAAATTTGTTCTTCAAACAGACTCCCTTATCTGAAATTATTTAAAAGGTTTAATTTGGAATTATTTCAGATATCCGTTAGATTCAGTTACAATTACAGAGTTGCATAACATGCCTACATATTATGTGCATCCAGTTCTTATCGAATTGTTAGTATATGGATCATCTGAGCACAACACTGTTGATGTATTATAACATGATATTGCCTTGATAACTGCCCTTTCACATTTTCTAATCGTTAAGAGATTAAGAGATTTTTAGCAGTTTTCTCATTAGCGGTTATCAGTTATACAACAACTGAATGATTAACATTTCTCGAATGTCACATTATCAATTGCTTAGAAATAACTGGTTATATAAAGAAAATGCTACCTTAAAAACTTTGTTCTATGAAAAGTAATTGCATTAGAAAATATTTTACCGTGCAATTACTTTTACGCACTAGATACTACAAACTAAACTTTTATACAACTAGCCTGATTTGTAAAATCTTGAACCAAATAATTATTTCTCTTTAATTCAAAGTATTCCATTTGTACATTATGTAATACCTACTTATAAAATAACTTTATAATACTGTTACATACTCGTAATGAAGGTTAAACTAGCTACCAAACAATACATTAGTACCTCGTACCTACTCGTACTTAATGCGAATGGCCGGAATTGACCTTGCCTTCGTCTACATTGAATCGACTGCTTTGATACCGTTAGCGTTTAGACAATAAGTACAAAATTGCACTTCCATACTTGTAGCTTACGTTAGTCAACGCCTAAGCAAATATGTTAAAAATATACTTAACATTCCCCAAACTAAGGTTTATGTCGAAAACTAATAATAAGTTATTGGCACAATATTAAAAGGTGGACTGGAATTGATCTACTTGATTAATAGGTTCGAAAGTCTTGTAGAAGTTTTCATTGAGCATTTAATTTTATTTTCAGACACAATCTTACCACGCTAAGAGTGCTGGGCAGTGTAGGGGAACCAATAAATCCTGAGGCTTGGTTTTGGTATTACAACATCGTGGGTGGGGGACGATGCTCTGTTGTGGACACTTTTTGGCAAACTGAGACTGGTGGTCACGTGCTAACAAGTTTACCTGGGGCCACTCCGATGAAACCCGGCGCAGCTGTAAGATATTAATTTCTTCTATAGCTAAAACACCTTTTCTAGACATGCAATTTTACTGAAAGTTTAAATTTTTAAATACATTGTTCGGTTAAATCTTAACGGGGGTAGAACAAAACTGGAAGCTATACAGGTGAAGTAATATTTGATCAGTTTACTAATAAATTACCGCGAAGACTAAAAAAGGAACAGTAAATCTGAATGTCTGTAGTAATAAACTGTGTAACTATCAGTTTTAACGTTTCATCCTTTTTTAAGTAATTATTAAAGTTTTTGAAATAGCTCTGAGTCCCCTTAATAGATAGATAATCGTTTTCTGTTTAATATTCAATTTTTGCTCTACACCGTTCTCCTTCGTCCGTTTTATTGTTTTGTATACCACATAGGAACCTCACTTTTTGCCTTGGCATCATCCGTTGATGCCTGTAATTATGAGCACCAACATATATTTAAGATAATAAAGCAACTTAAGGTAAAACTCAAATTTTGAATCAAGTTTCTAATAATCATGTTACTTTGTAGTTTCTGCATACTAATCCTTATACATACATAACGAAAATTATTTTAGCTATCGTAAATATTAACTCATGTATTAAAATCCATATACTAACAGAATTTTGTAAGTTTTTTCCTCTGTAGTCTCTCTCTGTCAGGATATGTTTTCCTATTGGTAGAAAAGAATTTAATTTTAATTTGTAAGATGCAAACTGTTAAATCCGTTAAAATTACTCTAGTAGTTACTGAAATTATTAAGGGATATCGTGACGTTGAATTTTCATTTAAATTATGTATAGATTTGAACCTTAAAAGATTGGGCGTATTTTTTTCCTAGGGATTCCCATTTTTCGGAGTTGAGCCAAGCCTCGTCGATGAAAACGGAAAGATCATCGAAGGCGAGGGTGAGGGATACTTGGTTTTCTCCAAACCATGGCCAGGCATAATGAGGACACTTTTCGGAGACCACAAGCGCTATGAGAAAGTCTATTTCTCGAAATTCAATGGATATTATTGCACTGGCGATGGTATGAATTCATTATGATGCTTTGTCCTTATAATTGTTTTATTATATTACATATATCATTCATGAAACATTTAGAAATTCGATACACATTAATTAACTCTACTACATTTTAATTTCTAACAATTCTTACACAATTTTGTAACTTGATTCAAAACAAACTTTTAAATATGCAGTAGAATATTTCTAAAATTTATTTTTATATCGACATAGGTGCCAGACGTGATGAAGATGGATTTTTGTGGGTGACCGGTCGCATCGACGATATGTTAAACGTATCTGGCCATTTGATGTCAACAGCAGAAGTAGAGGGAGTTCTCACCGAAGAGCCGCGAGTTTCCGAAGCGGCCGTCGTCTCCAAGCCACACCCAGTGAAAGGCGAATCTCTGTACTGTTTCGTTACTCTTAACGAAGGTGCTAAATTCGACGCGGAATTGATTGATTCGTTGAAGAAACGCGTCAGGAACAGAATTGGAGCATTTGCGGCCCCAGATATGATCCAGTATGCCCCAGGACTGCCTAAGACCAGATCCGGGAAGATCATGAGGAGGATACTGAGGAAGGTGGCCCTCGGAGATAAAGATATCGGTGACACCTCCACTTTGGCCGATCCGTCCGTTGTCGAAGAACTTTTCAAAAATAAGCCCTAATTTATTTCTATGTCCTGCATGACTTTTATGTTCCTATTTCATATATCAAAATTTATTCATATTAATGTTAACTTATATATCGAAATAGATCGATGAGAGGGCTTGTTTACTTTGCACAATTATTCAATGCATTTTCCATGGCCTCAAGAGTTTATGAAACTGATTGCAGATATTAGGTTTATATCATCCGTAAAAAGCATTATTCTATTTATTATTATTAAAGTCGGTATCGATTATAATACATTAGTGTATACTTTAGGGCAAAAGCGGTAGCGCAACTTGAATAGCTAATTTATTATGTTAAATTTAGTTTTTGACGAAATACATAATATGTTATAATCATAAAATGATCGAATGTCACAAAATATATAAGTTAGTAAAGTAATGTTAGTCCTCTAATGTAAACTAAGTGTCATTCCAAACAGCAGCCAGTAGATCGAAGATGTCGAGCATATAAACTATTCGATTGAATTTATTATTGTAGTGATTTACAAAATGTGTGATATTATAAAACGCATGGATGCTTTTTTGATGCCATTCAAATGTCCCATTTATTGAATATGAGTTTTTTTAAATTATGTCTTCTAACGGAATCTGTATGTGCTCAATTTTTGTATGCAACATGATAGTTACATGCGTTAGTTTTGCGATGCGTTTCAATGCAAGTTTATCATATTTCAAATTGAACTATCGGTATTTTCACATTAAAATTATTTCTTGATTCTCAAACAAATCACTTTAAGAGTATGTATATTTTTGCATATGACTGAATCGAATTATATATTGCTTTGTAAGCCACGTTAGTATAGAAGGAGCTCTAGACATGTGTAATTGTTACGTGTAGTTTTATCGATGTTGAGACACTCAACTGCACCTCTTTGTGAAGCACAAATGTAGCCATATGGTCATAAATATTGGTCGACATACTTATAATACTTTCTTAGATTCACGCCAATATTTAACATTTTGAATAAAACCATCTTTTCAACTTTAGTTACACACAATCATAGGTATATTGACCTTCGAAACGTCTAAAGCCTTAGTCTCTCCCGTAAACATGATTGTTGTAAAGCATTCGAAACGTTGGGAACCAAAAATCTATATAAAGCCGTGAAAAAATCCGAAAAGATAGTTTTACTTAAAATATTGGTCGAATGATAACTGTCGTATTTATGTGTTGTCTATGACTTATTGTGAGTGTAGAATCAGTTTAAAACTATTATTCGCCTATACATGTAATTTTTTTGTTTTATTTTTTAAATGTGATAATAATTAGTTATAAGTAGTTTTTTATGTTCATACGTTTTGGAATTCAGTATACTTATAATATATAATTATTATTAATAAGCTCTTTACATTTGTAGACCAACGATAGTACCTACCTACATATAAAATACTATGGCGTTGTAATGCGAATATTAAATAATTTAAATGTAATTTTAAACATTTTGTAATGTTTTTTTTTTATTTTAGACAGTTATGTCGACCTTAATCAGACATAAACAGTGTAGTGGTAAGAACAGGTTTATGAATAATGATAACAAAGCTATTAAAGCAAATACGTTATATTACATAAATGTGTTTAAATTATATTCACAGTCGTTGTCAATATTTCGTGTTTAATTATTGTATTATTATTAATTTTAATAAAAAGAATAGTTTTCCATTAAAATAACGCTATTTACGAAATATTAACAACCTAAAGTTAACAATCCCTTCACAGGCACTAAAACCCAAATTTATAAGCGAATGATAGATTTAAACCTTAATTAAAAATATTTGTAGTGTCATTGGCTTAGAATTATTCACCAAACGTGTAGAACGAGTGTAGTTGACGACAGCATGTAATCTATTTAGACTTAAGAAAGGAATTGTGATTGTATGTCAAAACAAACATATCATTAAAAGTGATACTTATATTATTCCCATTGGTTGTCAATTATTTATGCCTGCAGATTGTAGTTATATATTTCATCATAAATTGAAAACACATGACATGACAATTACACCGTAGTCTGATTACAGGGTTGTAGGTACATACAATCACACATTGACAACATCTTCTGTGGGTTTTAATTAAATAACAGGTCTATAAAAAGAACTCAATAATTATAAAAAAATTAAAAACCCGACTGAGTAAAAAGCTAACTAAAAAGATGAGAATAAGTTGACGAAGGAACACAGTATTATGCAGTCGAGGACATACGTCACACACATATATGAATGTACCTATGTAAGTCTGCAACTTTATAATACAACACTCGTCATCTTGTTCTTATCTTTTTAGTTCGCTTTTTACGCAGTCGGTTTTTTTTTAATTTTTGTAAATATTTTTTTTATTAACACATTTTTTTACTTTTGGTCAGTTAGACATTTTTAGTTTTACTTTATTTAACAATCTCTTAAATTCCTTTTAAACATATGATTTATTGTACTTTTATAATCGCCTCTTAAAAACACGTAAGTATTTTGATACCCCTGACCCACAAAATTAGCGCCTTAGATCCGCTATTTTGATTTTTAAAGACATCTTATATTGATATTGAACGACGTATGATTCATCAAAATCGGTTAAGCCATAAAACCTAATACGAGTGAACATAGGGTCGGACATATATAAAAACATACAGGTCACAACCCTCCTTTGGGCTTCGCCTCAATCGGACTTGTAAAAAGAACTTCAAGAAATTGCTGTTATATGTACTTAATAAAGACGTTTGTTTATAAATAATAATTTTAAAGGACACATTAGAATACCTAAACGTTATTGTAATTTTAAGATATAAAGATATAGATAAAATTTTATTTTCTATATTGCATCAAATCACTGGTTTTATGGAATTCAGTTTAAACTAAGTCCCCGTCATGAGACGCTAGAAGTTTTGTAAATAAAGAACTTCTACTAAGTTACGTAGAAACAATTCAATTAACAGCAAATAATACCAAATTCAATCAACTCAAAGTAACATGCGTGTAATACGAAACTGAAAATTTCTTAGTCATCCTAGCTGCTGCAATTGCAGCCAATTCATTTTTTACAGGAGTATCAATCAAGGTTCATTTCATTTTTACCTTTCGTCGATTCGTTTCATTTCGTTTTATTTCTGGTGCTCTTGGCAAGGGTCGGAGAGTTTCGGGCGAGAAAGAAGATGCCGTCACAGTGGTTGAATTATCACGTGATGTGAAAGCTACGGATACTATAGATGTAAAATCTGTAGACGGAACGGTTGATTTGGTATTTGAGGGCAGTGTTGATGTCTCCTCCTAAGAGTTCTTATCAGGGTTTTTGGCAAAAATAGACACATCTTCAGTTTCGAAGCTTAGTTTAGCTCTAGGAGGAGGAGCAGGTAAGTTCAGGATCGATAGACTTGGTGTACGAGAGTCATTTAACAAACTGTTCGCGGGGGCTTGTGGACGTTCATCAATGATGCTATCATTTGCATTTAAATTACATGGCGTGGGTTCTTTACTTCTTGAATTTGTCACCTAGTTAGAGCTAGGTGGGCCAGGGATCTCGATTCTCGACGGCAGAACTCACGGAAGGCCAATCAGTCAATTGCCTCGGAAGGTACTCAGCGTCCTGGAATATTTCGATGTTAACTGGCCAAAACCCGGTCGTGTATACGAATGTATATGTATATGAATTTGGAATATACCTACATATATTGCGCGGTGTGACTACTATATCAAATGATATTTCCACTATTCTAGGAATATCGTAGATAGTCATGATTTTTCCTGGATTAGATCTCATCCAATTGTCACAAGTAGTGTTGACTGCTTTTTACCGGCCCAATAATGGCTTTTTCCATTGGCTGCAATTTATGCCGACCGATACAAAGCGAAGCACACCGACTTCGAAAATATTTTATTAGGTATGTATAGTAAATGAAAACTACCAATCAGTTATTTTTTACTTTTTAGTGCTTTTGTTTGAAGTCGGGTTTTTATTTTTTTGTTAAAAGTTTTTATATTCTATGATATGATATATTCTTGGTTACTGTGTGTTAATTAACACTAAAGTGATATCGATTACATATTGCTAAGACACTCCGGGTGTCATTAACAATCAATGAAACCGCTAAAAAAAACGAGTGCATCAAAATCACTTATGAAACCACTTATAATAATAAATCACTTACATGTAAAGCTAACTGTAAAAATTCTATCAGGAACACGACTCCTAGATAAATGTCTGAGTGTGTATGGCACTTGGGTTAACTGTACTACGGTTATCTTCACAGCTTAGATCTCGGACTTTCTTGTACTTATTTATACAGGGTTATTGGTAATTCTTCGTATTCCCGTTAGGAGGTGATAGGGGCGACTATTTGCGATAAATGCATTATGCAAAAAAATAATAAATGCATTATATAAATAATTATCATGTTTATTAGGTTTTTTAAAATAAGTAAAAAATGCAACATCAAAAATTAATTTAAAAAAAGTATCAATTTAAATCTTATTTCATTCAGTATAAAGTTTATTTATAAGTTTTACAGTTACATTATTTCTTTTTCAACTTTTTAGGAGATGGATTAGCGGGTGATTCATCACGATCCTTGAAATAAATCCCATAGAAAACTCCGCCTGCCGTCAAGAGGATTGTTGACAAGACGACTATATACTCCATACGATTTCTGTTAACATAAATTTTTAATAATTAAAAAGATAGATTTTCATTTTCTCAATTATGAGACATTTTCCCGCAATAAAAAGTATTCTGTACGTTGACCCGGATAACATCATACATTCATATACCCATAACCCTGCTATCATCATACAAAATTTCATCAAAAACGGACAAAAAATCTAAAAACTGTAGATTCAATCATCTCTAGGTATAATAACGATTATGTCAATAAGATTTTCCAAAAAATATTTAATGTACAGATTCGACTCAGAATTTTATTATGCATAAATTACATGACACAAAATATGCATGTGTAATATAGGTTAATAACTAGCATTGCCCGCGGTTCCGCCCACGTTCAGATGACCAAAAACCAAATTCTTAGGTTTTACATATTAGTATACTCTTACATTGCAGTTTTTATAGTTTTTCTCGAAATGAGATATTTTCCCGCGGTAAAAAGTATCCTATATGTTGACCCGGATAACCAGATATCACCATATCTAATTCCATTAAAATTCCTTCAGTGGTTTTTCTGTGATGCTTTAACAGACAGACAGACAAAAATTTTAAAAACTATAGATTCGGCCTCTGTATTGATAATAATGTTTATTTTAATAAGATTTTCCAAAAAATATTTAATGTACAGAGTCGGTTTAATTACAATTTTATTATATGTATAGATCTTATAGGTAATCTATATTATAAACTTCTTATTTTGTACCCAGGAAGACGAACGGCGTAGGCTTAATTGATAGTAATTTATATTATAAGCATTAAAAACTTTGTAACGTAGCATATAATAACTTACTCAAATGGAGTACCACATATAGTATACCAAGAGGAGCCATGTGGCGGCAGCTTGTTATTTACACAATGGAAATTGAAATAGCCTTCGTCATAGTTTTGCGCACAGAGATATTTACGTTTATACAGGGTCTGTAAAGGTAAAGTAAACGCAGTGTATTATGTCACTTTATCATATTCCCTAATTATTTATTTTATTATGTAAAAGTAGTCCTTAGTGTTTGAAATGTACCAACGTGTTAGAAGGTAAGTGCGATGCTAAAACCAGAAAAAGCGTGTAGGAAAAATAATGCTTTACAATTATATGTATCTAATAAATGGACTAGCGAAATATTGTATGAGTGTGTGTGAGTATGTTTGTTACTCCTACACGCCGAAACAGCTGGAAGTGTATTAATGATATTTAGCATACGTATAGACTATGACTTGGAGTAATATATAGGCTACTGTTAGGCAATTATGTGTCTGTTCTCCTGTGTCCTGTCCTTATGGATGTCCCCGAGCCAAGCGAGGTTACGCTAGTTGATAATAAATACAAACATAAATACTTTTTTTATATGATAAAACTCATACCTGTCCAAAAGGCGTTGTTAGTGAAGCTTGTTCATCACAAGGGCCTACTGGCTCATGGAGACCTACAGACCATTCTTTTGAAGGATCCAGGAAAACTACGTAAGTCCAATATAGGAGATAGTGGGCGCACAATTGAATTAACAATACGTAATCCATCGATGTCAACCTAAAACATCAAGAAATATTTGCTTAGAGTATGCGAAAGCAGGTAGGACTATTTTACAACTCATATTATATTTTAACTAGCGACTCGCTCCGCTCGGGTTCGTCCCCTACTTAAGTTTTGACATTTAGTATGGATTTCTCAGAAATGATATATTTTCCTTCAGTAAAAAGTATTCTATATGTTGACCCGGATAACCAGTTATCATCATACCAAATTTCATATTTAATATAACAATATAATTCATCAAAATCCCTCCAGTAGTTTTTCCGTGATGCGGTAACATACAGACAGACAGACAGACAGACAGACAAAAATTCTAAAAACTATAGATTCGGCCTCTGTATCGATAATAATATCTATTTCAATAAGATTTCCCAAAAAAATACAATACAAATACAATACAATTTTATTATATGTATAGATGACGTAATCAAGTAAACATTTGTTTAACCTTTATACTTTAAAATGAAATAATAAAAACTTTGTTCATGATAAGTTATATGATGGTTTGTTTATTGTAACAGCTATATTTGAGCAGGTGAGCTCGAGAGCCAGTATTCGTGTAACTCTACTATTTTATACATCTATCTTTTGTAATTTATCATACCTACATCATATAGATATTTTTGGTAATTATAAATGTAATAAAGAGATTTATTCATTAATCATTATAGAGTTATAACGGGTAAATTCTATATAGATAAATAAATTTTGAAATGTCTATTTTTTTTACTAAATGAAAATTGTTTTTTTTACAAAAAAACAGCTTTTTACTAAATGCATATGAAATTATATAGAAAAACACAATTTTTTATTTTTTATTATATGTCTGTTTGTTCCGGCTAATATTTGAAACGGGTGGACTGATTTTGACGGGACTTTCACTGGCAGATAGCTGATATTATACGGAGTAACTAAGGCAACTTTTATTTTAGAAAAATAAGTAGGGTTCCGCTCAAAAAAATTAAAACGTACCTAGGGACGCACACGAGCGAAGCGAAGCTAAGTCGCTAGTCTAGAAATATAAATGTTAGTATGTATTATGTTTAAGGTTAGTAATTGACTTTCCGAATACATCCATTAAGAAAATGATATTGCAACTGCATTAGTGGTTTACTTACTTTTCTGTTTTTTTCTCACGTGGGCTTAAAATACCCAAAAATACAATAGCAGAGAAGATAGAGAATAGAAGGATGACAGTGACTTCAGTGTGAATATTAAAGACATCATGCAGGGGGTGGTAAATTGGAATAAATAACAGAACACCTCCGGGCATCCCCAATGCTGTAGCTATCAGAAGGGATTTCCACTCAACTCCTTTTCTGAAACACAATAATTTTTATATTATATATGTACTTGTTTTTGTTGTTTGTTTTTACTTTTTAGTAATATGACTTAAAAATCGGCATTAAAGTATAGATACCGTTAACACATTACACTTAATAATAAAATATAGACCATGAGTTTTCACTTACTTAGCCGAAGTCCATTGTTCAACATCAGGTGCCATCCATCTTCTACTCACGTCGAAAAAGAAGTAAAAACTCGCAGCAAATGTCATATGGAAATAATAAGAGTTCCATGGCACCCAATAATGACGGTCATAAATATTAGGGTCGGTATCATGCCACGTCCAGTGGACGAATTTCACGGCCACTATATCATAGGGAATGTCTATAAGAAACGTTAACAAACCCACTGCAAAAGGCTGTGCATATCTTGGCAATCTTAGCCTATAGACGGCGTATGCCGCTTGGTAAATAAAAGCCGGATCTGAAGATAAAAAAATATATTAGTAGGAGAATAGTTTTAATTAAAATATATAAATTTAAATATATATTATAGTCATATAATAAAATATTATTACATAAAAGTACTATATGGAGTGGTAATCGAGCCCCAAGAAGTATGATGGGAGTTTGGGAATGCCAAAAATTGTCGAACTCTGGTAGTACAAAATGCCAAAAATTATCCGCGTAGATACCATGCACCACTGTGCCCAACCAGAAGTATGGCCATCTTCCTCCTTTATTAAAAGCTGAAAAATGTTTTGTATTAACATTAATAGACTACTTTTTTATAGAAAATAACCAAGTGGCGAAATTTTGTTTACCATGAACCAGTGTAGCTACACCAGCTAGCATATATAGTGCTTGGGATATCAAATAGGAAGGTTGCGCATTCCATAGAGGCCGTATATCATTAAAGGACACGAGCCACTTCCACCACTGTTGAAATTCATATTCATTAATTAATATTAGCGTAGAAGGAGGAGAGGAGGTGACGAAGAGTTTTGTAAAATAAAATAAAAACTAAAAAGCTGCATACTCAGACCAATTTTTATTGGTCTGAGGCTGAATACATCTCGCGGTAAGGACGCAACGTGTAAGTCTCCGACTGCATAATACTATATTCCTTCGTCAAGTTGCTTTAATCTTTTGCTTTAATCTTTTTAGTTAGCTTTTATGCAGTCGGGTTTTTATTTTTATAATATATTTTTATGTACATATTTATGTATAATTGCTCAGCACCTATAAAAATATAATAGGTTCGTATTGTGATTTTAGATAGCCTATAGTTTCCCTCGTAAATATATTTTTCGTTTGATAATAATCTAGGCCTTTTAGTAAATTTTAATATTACATAATTGGTGAGACTAAAAGTAAAATTTACACAATATTTCAGGCACGAGCGTTAACTAGTCTGTTTAAAAATTGATTAATTTTATGTTTATTATAATCATGCGTTGTTATGATTTTTCGAGAGGTTAAGGACAAGTGATGAATAGGTAGGTATATTGACTGTCATCACTGATAACTTTTTACAACGATGCTTTCCATTTGTCAAAATCGTGCGAAGCGAAAGTCTGATGCTAAAAACGGAAAAACCACCACATCAGAGCTTTAATATGAAAAGGTACCTGCCCTATACGATTTGCTTTAATACAATCTTAAAATAATAAGTTTAACATTGTAATATAATACGTATTCTCTACATGGTAAAATAGTTTATTTTATTCTTTCTCCCTTCATGCCAAAAAATCTTTATTAATTAATTTAGTCGTAATTTTTTGCACAAACGTTTGCTTTAACAAAAGAGCACAAGATCTTCTAAAATTCCGCTTGTAATTTACATACCCTGTTGAAAAACTCCAATAGAATCCCATCAAAAGCGACAAAAGCCACATAGAAACCAATATTATATATATATATATATATATATATATATATATATATATAGATATATATATATATATATATATATATATATATATATATATATATATATATAATAATTGGTATTGGTGGAGAGTTACTGAACTTACCCTATTTCTTATTTCAGTTACTAGGCACCCTAAAAAATTTTATTAAATACCAATATATTGATACAATCAGTTCAATATAATGATATTTAACTTATAACGTAAAATATTTTTAATTTACCATAAAGATAGCAAGTGAAAAAGATTTAATATTTATATTTTGAAATAAACACTTCTCTTACCGTTTTTTTACGCATCCATTCAAACACAAACTTGTTCACAGACTGTCCAAAAGAAACGACTTTTTGGCGCTAATTTTTTAAGTAGGTTGGCTAAATTATGAACTAAAATTGAAACTTAAAACTACAAATAATATTTAATAATAAAAATAGTTGTCTCGATTTCTTATTTTAAACAGTTTAGTGGGACTTGGCCAGTCACCGCAGATGGCCAGTTTTACCTAGTTGTACCCTATATAGTTGATTATTTAATTAAATTAAAAAAAATATAATAATGTCATTTGGCAACTTATATTTTATTTGTAATATTTTACGTACTAATAGGCAATTATAATATACTATATATATATATATATATATATATATATATATATATATATATATATATATATATATATGGTTATATATAGGTTTGATTGACGTTCATAAGACCCGTTTCTTTGTAGATTTTTTGCGTAGAGTTACGAAAATCGTATTTAAATAGGATTTTTATTAATTGATTTTGTGATATTCGTAATGCTTTTTAATTTGTTTTTTTGACGCTGAACCCCAAATTTCAATTAAATAATCAATGTGTGGTTTTATAAGCGAATTATATATAATATTATAATATGATACATCGTACAACACGTGGCAAACATCGAACAATACTCCTTATAGCACCCATTAGAGAAGTTAATTAAGCTTTTATTTTTTGAATATGTGGCTTCCACGTCATTTTATTGTCGTATGAAAGATATAAATATTTCTTGTAAAAAAATAATAAAAAGAATTATTAAGTGCCTAACACTACTTAATAAATCGACTACTATAGTAGTAATTTTAATATGAGTATAATTAAAGTACCTACCTATGATTTTTTATTTGTACGATAAAATTATCTTTTTATTAACCGACTCCAAAATAGAAAGGTTATCGATTCGACCCGAATGTGCCATCTATAAAATATTGTTGATTTCTAAAATAATCATATGGAGACTTTAGTCTAATAATTGAGTTATAAGTGTACATGTGTATGTTTGTGCATGCTTTTCTCTTAACCTCTTGTTTGGATTGTAATAATTCTTTTTAATTAGTTTAAGTTTTCTCATGGAATAGTAATTATTTCATCAAAATCAGTTTAGTAGTGTAGTTATTAAGGTGTGTTAGTAGTAGTTAAGTTCTGAGTAATTCACGCAATTCTAAATGATACACATGAAAAGACCGAAGAATTAGAATGATTTAATGTATATAATTTTTCTCCATAAATCGTCATATTATCATCAATATTGTCAATCGGACTGCCAAATTTGAAATAGATGACACCTACCCACTTTATTATTAAAAGTAGTAACTTGTAATAATAAAATAACAATACGATTATTTTCAAGGCACTCTACTTTTTTTGTATTCGAGTGTCGAAAAGTTTGCTACAATCCTATACATAGTTGGTTGACTTATAATAAGTATACTTTTGTACCTACCATACCTATATATAAAATTAACTTTATATCATTAGTTTCTGTTTACGATATAATCAACAATTATTAATTAACAAATGCACTCTAACCATTTATTATTAAATTTACTTTATAATGATATGGTATTAAAAATAGAATCGCGAAGCAAGAACTTGTGAAACTTACCACTTCATTATCTTCAGGCTTCATTTTTGGCGCAAAACTACGTATTTTTCGGGCGACGTACACCGGCTAAATGACTAGAGTAGAGCTGTAACAAACCGTATGTATTCGGTACTGAGTAACGGGTACGCCATCTAGTACCGAGTACCGAAACGTTACTCACGAATGCATTTCGTTACTCGCATTTTCCGTACATATTTTGGTACCGATGTTTTTATTGATTTTTTATTCAACAAAATACAACTTTCAGTTAAAACCGTTGATTTTGATTTTGAAACAATTTTGAATTAGAAACAACCATTGATTTTGAAACAATTTTGAATTAGAAACAACCATTAAATTAGAACACATTTTTAGTTTTTTATCCAACAAATACTTATAATTTTACTGAATGATTATGTGTAATACATACAGATTATGATTTAATAAATCATTCGCGCAATTGATTTTAAATATGCATTACGACGTCACACTAACGTGAAAGAAGGCGTTACTTATTCATTTTTAAATCACCTATTTTTTATTTATTATTTAATTAAAAAATTTATTAATAAAAAATATTGTTAGTAAAGTTTTTAAAAGTTTAAAGATTTAAAAATAACTAAAATTTCTGGGTTCTGGATATCATGTAACTCTCCAAATGAAATGGTTTGCTGATCGTGCATTATTCCACAGAAAACAACGCGACGTCAACGTTATACCGTACGCAATACAATTACGAAACACGACTCGATGCGATGCTCTACGAGTATGTCATCGGATATCAAAAGTAACGAGTAACGATTCAAAAGTAACGAGTACTGATGCTATAGTAACGAATGCATACGGGTACGCTATTTTTCGTTACTTTTACACCTTGAGACTAGAGCTGTAGCAAACCGTATGTATTCGGTACTGAGTAACGGGTACGCCATCTAGTACCGAGTACCGAAACGTTACTCACGAATGCATTTCGTTACTCGCATTTTCCGTATATATTTTCGTACTGATGTTTTTATTGATTTTTTATTCAACAAAATACAACTTACAGTTAATACCGTTGATGAGTAAATTGGGGAGTTTATTTATTTCGAGTTGCATGATTTCGGATTCTTAGAAATATTGTTTAGAAACAATTTTAAATTAGAAACAACAATTATATTTAGAGCACATTTTTAGTTTTTTATCCAACAAATACTTATAATTCTTACTGGATGATTATGTGTAATACGTACAGATTATGATTTAATAAATCATTCGCGCAATTGATTTTAAATGCATTACGACGTCACACTAACGTGAAAGATGGCGTTACTTTTCATTTTTAAATCACCTATTTTTTATTTTTTATTTAATTTCAAAATTTATTAATAAAAAAATATTGTTAGTAAAGTTTTTAAAAATTATAAAGATTTATAAATAACTAAAATTTCTGGGTTTTGGATATCATGTAACTCTCCAAATGAAATGGTTTGCTGATCGTGCATTATTACACAGAAAACAACGCGACGTCAACGTTATACCGTACGCAATACAATTACATACGGAACACGACTCGATGCGACGCTCTACGAGTATGCTATCGGATATCAAAAGTAACGAGTAACGATTCAAAAGTAACGAGTACTGATGCTATAGTAACGAATGCATACGGGTACGCTATTTTTCGTTACTTTTACACCTTGATAAATGACTGGAGAGTGGAGACTGGAGACCATCAATATGTAGTAATTTCATGTAACAAAAATTATGTTATCTATGGTCAGCTATTTTTATGCTATTTTTTCTACAAAGTTAAATTATCTACATTATGACGATGTCGGACACAAAAGATAGACAAGGTATAATATTATAGCCCGAGAGCTGGTGACGAATTTTGGGAAGGTCCTTTTGGCAAGTTGAAATTGTGAAAAAATATAATTTCGTCAATTAGCGAGTCCAGTCCCGCGAGTCTGGGATAGCGTTTGCGCTTATTTCGTTACTGCGCAGTATATAACATTTGAAAAAAAATATCCAAAAAAACATATTTTTGGCAACTTGATTTTTGTTTAATTTTTTAATTTAGTTTTTATATAATTCAAAAAAAAAGAACCCTAGATTTTTTTGTCGGTTATAAAGTATTACCAGACCTCTTCAAAGATATTTTATTAAAATTCCTAAAGACATACTTTTGGCAATCTGAAATTTTAATCACTCACATCATTGAGTAATTTTCAATAATACTTGCAAATCGTCAGACAAATTTACCGGTTTTAAACAATTCCCAGACGTAAATAAAGTTTACAAATGAGTACTACAAAAAAGTCTTTTGCGTAGCCATAGGTGCGAGAAAGATAGCTTATCGAGGTATGCCAGCAGCTGATGGGGGCGCTGATGGGGGCCCAGGGTCCTCGCGCTGTGATTGGTTATCGAGAAACCTTTCCAGTATGGATCGGGTTCTGCGTTCACAACAGAGTATTTTAGAGTAGTTTATTAGGGTTCCATACCCAAAGGATAAAACGTGACCCTATTACTAAGACTCCGCTGTCCGATCGTCTGTTTTTCCGTCTGTCACCAGGCTGTATCTCATGAACCGATAGTTAGACATTTGAAATTTTTACAGATAATGTATTTCTGTTGCCGCTATAACAAAAAATAGTAAAAAACAGTATAAAATATATGTTTAAGGGGGCCCCCATACAACAAAGGTGATTTTTTTAATTTTATAAAAACTAAATTAAATTTAAAATCAAGAACTAAATTAAAAATCAAGTTGCCAAATATATATTTGCGTAATTATTGTTTTATACATTTTTAATTACATAATTCTCAATTTTAAGAAAAAAATAAAAACCTCCCAAGTGCGAGTCGGACTCGCGCATAAAGGGCTCCGTACCATTATCTATAAAAACGGCAAAAAATCCCAAATGTTTTTAGGTCTTTTTCATCATTTTTCATTTTAAATAACAGTTTATGATATATAATGATTTAAAGTTGGTTAACAACCATTCTCGCTAATTTTCCCACTTAAAAATACTTAAAAAGCTGTAAATAAATATATATTATAGAATTAAAAAACCCGATTACATAAAAGCTAACTTACAAGATGAAAACAAGTTCACGAAGAAATATAGTATTATGCAGTCGGAGACATACATACGAGTATGTACATTTCGCGGCAAGGATGTAACTATTTTTACTAGTAGATAATTTGTTTTCAGATATGCAAATTATTTCTAACTAGCGGCTCACCCTCGCTTTGTTCAGATTCGTCCCTTAGAGTATATATGCGATAGATGTTAGAATCCAGCTAGATAGTTAGAAATAAAATATTATTCTCTCCGGTATTACCTACCTAAGTTATAAAAATTCTATTGATAAGTTAAAAACTCTATGTTGGTAAATAAACATTTTTTTCATTGTTACAATTTGATTCGGTTATAAACCAAACTCACACTCTCGCACTCTCGTTGACAAAAACGGATAGACTGAAAAATAGTGCTCAGAGCCTGAAAACTGTGTGTTAGGCAAGAGTTTGCGATATGTATAAATTTCTAAAGTAAATAAATATCAATAGTACAAAGGATGTACTTTAATTTTCTATCCAGAACTCAAGCTCGTAACAATATATTCTTAGCTTCTCAATTCTTCGCAATGAGGATCCGTAACGTTTTTAGTTGAGAATGCAGATTTATAGAGCTAAGAAATCCTTAACATACAGTGCAAAAATTTTTGTTCTACGACAAAAATTGACGAAGTTATGAAGATATTACTAGCGAAGTTCACTGCGTGGCCGCCGCGATAGCTGTGACGTCATAGTGACGGTCGCCGCCAGTAAGACGCGCAGTGTTTTAATGACTTTGAAACAAATTAAGTGTCCGATTTGTGTCTAATTCACCTTTTTAATTATGTACAAATATTGTATAGTGCCGAAATGTACAAACACTACTTTAAAAACGCCAGAAAAACTATTTTTTACGTACCGAAGGACCCAAAAATTCGTAAAAAATGGATTTCCGTTGTAAAAAGAGATGATAAAACCACCCTCTGCCCAGGCTACAAGACATTACTGTGAAGATAATTTTGATGTACGTAACTACATAACTATACTTATTATTTAGTACGAGTATATATCTATACTAGTATACAATATACTTATAATAAAATTGTAACCAAGCGAAAACTGTACATTAAATATTTTTTGGAAAATCTTATTGAAATAGACATTGTTATCGATACAGAGGCCGAATCTATAGTTTTTAGAAGTTTTGTATGTCTCTCTATCTGTCTGTCTGTTACCGCATCACGGAAAAACCACTGGACGGATTTCGATGACATTTGGTATGATGATAGCTGGTTATCCGGGTCAACATATAGGATACTTTTTAACGCGGGAAAACATCTCATTTCTGAGAAAAATACAAAAACTGCAATGAAAGAGTACTAATAATATGTAAAATTGACGTAATTTTCCATATCTTCTTTTACCGGAAATATAAATATATATGTATATTTTAATTTATTTGCTTCTAACAATAAGGCATAGCTGAGGCAGATACATAAATACACAGCTATTCAAAAATATTATCATTCACTATTTGCTTTTTACAAGAGTATGTCCCTGTGTTATTAATCTTGGAATAATTCATAGAAATGGGAACGATCAAATAGGTAGGTAGGTAGGTTTATCCACAAAACTAATAAAAAAGTAGGTAGGTTTTTAATAAATAAGCAGGTTTAAAATACGAGAATTCATAGGTACACTTACACTACACGTAATAGTAAGTACCTATCAACTTATTTATTACTAGCATTGCCCGCGGCTTCGCCCGCGTTCAGATGACCAAAAGCCAAATAAAATAGCGCTATTATTATTTTTTTTCAAGATAAGCTATTTTTAATAGTGTTTGTCTTATTTAGTACGTAAGTTACCTTGCTAAAATATAATATATAGTATCATCGTGGTTTTATTGTAACCATTTTTTGTATTTTTTTCTCAGAAGTGAGATATTTTCCCGCTGTAAAAAGTATCCTATATGTTGACCCGGATAACCAGCTACGACCATACCAAACATCAAAATCCCTCCAGTAGTTTTTCTGTGATCCGGTAACAGACAGACAGACAAAAATTCTAAAAACTATAGATTCGGCCTCTGCATCGATAGTAATGTCTATTTCAATAAGATTTTCCAAAAAATATTTAATGTACAGATTCGACTTAGTTAGAATTTTATTATATGTATAGATGTCTTCTAAATATAATAATAAAAATAGATACCTTCTAAATATATTTACGAGTAAATATCACAAACACACTTGAAAAAAAACACTTAATAACTAATTCTCTAAAATTGTGAAGTAAGAGGCCCGGGCGGTGGGCCGGCTACGTTCGGACCGTCACACGCACCTGCGTACATGGGTTTTTCCGGCAGGAACGGCGTAATGTTTATTACTTAATATCTTCGCAAGTTATGGTCCGGTTTAGATAATTCAAAAAGATATATCATTCTTATGTCTTATAAAATAACGTGGATACTAGTTCTATGGAATTTGCTATAACTGTACTGATCCTCATTAAACACATTAGATGCAAAAAAGTATGCATTTTAGGTAAATAAACATTATTTATTATTAACGTGTATAAATTGATCCCAAAATTAATTTCTAAAGCTGACATTACATACTATAAAAAAGAACTAAATAAGCTGGCTTTAAAAGCTGTAGGTATAATATAATATAATTATAATAATCAAAAAAATATACATTCAGCAAACTTTAAACTTTCCGTTTTCCGTTTAACTTTACCATGAATTTTCTTTCTTGATTTTCGATAAATATGCTATAAAAGAAATGTTTTAATTAAATCAATAATGTCTAATTATAAACGACAAGATCAGCCAAATTGGTACTTTAATTTTATAAACATTTAACATTTTACACATGTACCAACTAGAGACTTTAACGGACGAAGTTTAATTTTTAACATTGAAAATATTTTTTTGTCGTTTTGATGGGCCCGATTTTAAGCGAAAATGGTGGGTTTTGGGAAGATTTCTCGAAAGGAGGGCGCCACAGGTATCGCAATATATTTACATTCAGCCTAAGGTTAAGCGATTCATTGTGATATCTCTTTTATACCTAGTTTTTTGCTTCTATTGTGTTTGCATCTCACCTGTGCAATATATTGTACCTGAAAGTTAGACCAGCTGAAGGAAGAATGGAGAGCTGCGATGGTCTTGACTAACTGATGGATCAACACACAGCCTAAACAGCTGATCTTAAACATGTGAAATTTGGAGCACGCACCTATTCCTTATATAATGTAGCCATCCAATAAGAAAGATTTTTTCGTCATTCATCCCCTAAGTGGTTAAAATAGGGGATGAAAGATTGTATGAAACTCTGTCATTCTTAATGTGAAACACACAAAAAGTGGTGTTTAGCTTTAAGATAAAAAAAAACATTTTTTCGAAATTCATCCCTTAAAAGGGTAAAAGGAGGTAATCAAAATTTATATGGGCAACGAATTATTTATGATCAGAATAACTTGAAACTTGGTGTTAATGCTCTTCAATACAATTAAATAAATACCTATTTTAACATTTTTGGAAATTCAATCCCGTAAGGGTATAAAATGGGGGATGAAATTTAGTATGAAACTCTGTAATTAATATGTAAAAAAGTACAAAAACTAAAAAAAAAATATCTGTAGACGATTTAAGAGGTTTAATCACTCACTCGAGTCACAAGTTACTTTCTTTACAATGATGTTCCCACACCTTTAAAGATAAAGATTGTGATTTCACCAATTTTTGGTCGGCTTATTGCTATAGCCCACAATTTCTTCTGTTTTTATCTTTTGGGAACTAATGATATCAATTTTCTTTGCATCCTGGCACTGCACAATTTGTCATTTTAATTAAATTTTAAATAAAATGAAAAAATATCCATACACGTTATAGATCTTTACAATATACTGAGGGCTATAGTGATCGCGACATCTGGCAGGAGAAAAATTAAAAATTCTTCCCCATTAATTTCTTTAATACTATTTATACTATACTAGCGACTCACCCTCGCTTCGCTCGGGTTTGTCCCTGGGTTGCTTCGCGATACAAACTTTCCTATTTTCACCGTCTTAAGGGATGATTTCCTGGATAAAAAGTATCCTATGTCCTTCCCAGTTCTCAAACTATCTTCTTACCAAATTTCATCTAAATTGGTTTTGTAGATCCAGAGATTACCTCCTACAACGTCACAAGCTTACAATTCACAAACTTTACCTCTTTATAATATTAGTATAAACTAATCTGTGCTCTTTAATCCGTGTGAGACTGAGACACAGAGTATATTGCTACCATGTAGCAATATCAGAACTAATTCATCCAAAGAGTATAGTTATATACTGAATTCATCTATTTTATTTGTCGTCCATAATTTAGATTTCTTCTGTGGTTCATATTCTAAATAAAATGTCAATGTTCAGAGGTATTACCAAAATATTAAATAATTATAGGCTTTTTAATAAAAATAGTGCAGCAAATATTAAAGTAAATATCTTTAGGTTTAATAAGACCTTTACCCATTCTATTCGAGTCAAAAATTCCAAAAGTAAGGAGCCCGGAGAGGTCATAAAATGGGTACTATTGGTAAGGTTATTTTTTATATCATTATTAAATTTATTCTCCTCTATTCTGTTTCTAATGTACAATAAAGTATACTCTTACTATATTATAATAAGAGCTTAACAATTTTTACATTACTTGTGTGAAATTAATAATGCAATATAAAAATCTTTGCTCTAATTTATAATTTGGTATGGTTACTTTATATTTTATGTAGATGATCTAGTATGCACAAATATATCCTTGTTTCTATTTCCTAGTAATAAGTTTTAAAATGTGTTTTGTTTAAGGTAATGCCGGTAACATCCTTTGGTTTGGGTTGTTGGCAAGTTTATCGTCTGCAGTGGAAACTTGAGCTTATAGATATGTTACATGCAAAATCTAACTCTGAACCTATTGAAATGCCTCATGAGTAAGAACTTATTACTTCTATCATAAATTAAGAACAAACATTTTGTAGATTTAGATATTATAAATTATATTCAAATATAGCAAGACCTCAGTCTTCTCTTAATTATATTCAGAAACAATGGATTGACAATCTTTATAATATTTTTTGTTTTAATATTATTTTTACTAACATTCATGATCTAGTCATCACTTATATTGACATAAATAAATCAATAACTAGGTATATTATATAAATAATAATTTTAGTAAATTATTTTAGTTTTTATTGAGCAATATAATTATTAATATATTGACATAAGTATTTATAACAAAAACCTCATTTATAAACTGAAATCTTATTTCTAAATTTATTTTAAAGAATAATGTCCTGATATATCTATACTAATATTAAAAAGAGGTAAAGTTTGTGAGTCTGTGACGTTGTAGAAGGTAATCTCTGAATTGATTTAGATTGAATTTAGTAAGAAGATAGTTTGAGACTCTGGGAAGGATATAGGATACTTTTACCCCGTAAATCCTCCCTTAAGGGGTGAAAATGGGGATGAAAGTTTGTATTGGGAAGCAAGCTAGGGACGAACCTGAGCGAAACAAGAGTGAGTCGCTAGTCAGTAATAAGACCTGTGTTACAAGATATTGATGTATCACTCTATTTTCTTATAATATAGATTATGGTTGAGTTCAAATTCATTGCAAGAATATTGCCTTTTGTAGGCAAATATCTACTTCATCTGTTGTAAATTTAATCTTATATATATTATTATATATAATTCTATCTATTATAATTCTTCTGTATGTGTTTGTTAACCTACTTCTCCTAAAGAGCAGGACCGATTGGGATAAAATTTTGTGTGTATGTTTGAGTGGGCCCCTGCAAGGTTTGAATTCACAAATGGATCCGGTAGGCAGCGCTGCAGTCGGCGTGTCACTAAATTTCCATTTTTCGAGCAATAAATAAATTAAATTGTTGATTAAATAAAATAAAAATCGATATGTGATGTGTATGTATGTTTCCTATGGACTCCAAAACAGCTGCAGCGGCTTTGATGAAATTTACAGATAATCTTTAGAGTAGCTCAGAGGGTGATCCTGTGAATTATTTTTGCGATCGGAAATTTAGACGCGGGCGAAGCCACGGGTACTGCTAGTATTTTATATTATTTCTTTGAATAATATGAAGAATAACTTTGTTACATTTGCATTGATTCAAAGAAATACATTTACCTTAGATTGAAATCAAGTACACTTTAGTACTAGTTAATTAGTACTTTCTGCTGTTGCAAATGGACCCAGGGTTCTTAAAAAGGTGCCCATTGTCGTTTATTTGTATTTTATGCATATTTAAAGTATCTTTTATTATTTTCTTTTAATCTTGTGTTGTTCTAGTTTTAAAGAACTAGAAAAATTGGAATACAGACCAGTTAAAGTAAAAGGAGAGTTCCTACATTCCAAGGAAACTCTAATGGGACCACGTGCCCTTATTGAAAATGACGCTGGTTTATCCAGAACAGGGTCACTCATGTCAGACCCAAAAAAAAATCAAGGATGGCTTGTTGTTACTCCTTTCAAATTATCTGATACTGGGTAAGATTTGCATGTGATTACAAAACGTTGTGTTTACTCCATACTGCATTTGAAGTAAAATGTTTTAAAAATTTTAATACACAAAAAGAAAAGAATAATTAATAATAAATAAAAAAAATAATTCTTTAATGTACTTATACTTTATTGTTAAAATATTGTTTTCCTTAGAGAAGTAATTCTCATAAACCGAGGGTGGATTCCTACACATATGCGGCCAAAAGAAAGGCGACAGGCATCGTTAGTTGAGGGTGAAGTGGAGTTGACAGGAATAGTCCGTCTTACAGAAAAACGTAAGCCATTTATGCCAAAAAATAATCCTGAAAAGAACTCTTGGTTATGCAGGTATTATATTATTTTTATATAATAATTTCTATCACTCTTGTCTTACAATAAATGTCATTATTGGAAATCCATATAAGTAATATGTAAAGTCCATAAATGTAAAGTTATAACTTAACCAAATATGTATCCAAATCTTGTTTTTCAGAGATTTAGATCAAATGAGTGCTTATTATGACTGTGCTCCAGTTTGGTTAGATGCCAAAGGTATTCCTGATCCTCCAGAAGGCTGGCCTCTGCCTAACCAAACAAGAATTACCATGAGAAATGAGCATTTTTCATATCTTGTCACCTGGTACATGTTGTCTGGATTCACTGCAGTTATGTGGCATCGTTACTTTATAAGAAAGCTGCCTCTTTTGTGAATGCTTTTTGTTAGATTGTAAGAGGAATTAATGTTGTATTATTTATTTGTAAGAACAATGTTACAAATGTAGTATAAACTTTTACATTAATAAATTGTCTATTGTTACAAATGTGATTTTTACTGGAACCATCACTGAGCTCACTATATGATCATCCTACAATTTAAAATTCATATTTTACCTTAGCAGATAGACATATGCTATTGCGAACTTTTCTGTAAGTCTTAAAGAAAAACAATTTTCTATTATATTTTTGTTTTGATGTATCGCATAAGTCTTAGAATAAAATGTTGTTTGAGTAATGTTATCCGTAACATTAGTTAAAATCCATTCAATACTTTTTGTGTTAAACGAACACAAATACATATTATAAATTATATAATAAATCTAAATAATAAGAATACAATAACATATAAATACATATATAAATAAAATATAAACAAATATTACTAACGATACTGTAAATAAAATTGTGATCAATGCCATCTTGAAAAAAAAAACACATACTACTTATATTTTCTGCTACTGAGTTGGTATCCCTGCGCGTATCACGCCAAAGCAGTACTCTTCAAAATGCTCGATTGTGCGAAGCGTTGATGTAGTTGGAACATTCGAAGTTAGCATTATGCCGCTAATGCGCTTTAGTGCTCTTATTGGAAAACAGGGATGGACTTACGTTTTATGCTATGCATACTCGTAGGTATAGACGAGCGACTTACGCTCGAATTAAATTCGGCATTTTCTCGTGAAAATGTGATATTACCGCACTAAATTGTTAGGTAAATATGTATTTTTTAACAACTTCCAAAAAGCAGGAGGTTATCAATTCGTCGAAATCTTTTTTTTATGTATGTTCACCGATTACTCGAAGACGCCTGAACCGATTTCGAAAATATTTTTTTTGTTTCAAAGAGTATACTTCCCAGGTGGTCCCATATAAATTTTATCGAAATCGGTCGAGCGGTTTTTTAAAAAATCAACAATAAATATATATTTTAAATAAATTGTTTAATCAAATATGTTATTAAAAATCTTTCTTCTTAAATTACCTGTTAATTATGTCTACACTAAAAATGGAAAAATAAAAACTTTAAAAAAATAAATAAAAACCGACTTCCAGGCACTAAAATGAAAAAAATAACTAAACGGGGGTTTTCATTTAGAATAGATACCTAATCAGATATTTTCAAAGTCGGTGCCAGCTGACAATATTTTAGGATATGAATATCTAAATATGTATTTTACGTATCGAAATATATTATATTTGCTTTGCATCAGCAGGCACCGACTTCGAAAATATCTGATTAGGTACTTTTGATTAAACATCATTTATATTTTTTCCTATGAATAAATAAAATTACACAAGAAAATTGAGATCTATTTATTATTTCATAAAGAAACATTACATAATTTTCTTTCATGAAAAAATTAATATGTTAAATTGATAAAATTAATGTAATCAATTACATTATTAAAAAAATCCATAATACATAATTTTAAAAAAATACTAATAAGCAGATATTAAATAATCATAAAATTTTCCTAAAGTAATGCAGTCTTATAAGAAAAAAAAATAAAAAATAAAGTGCATTTTAAAACCTATTTCAAATTATAGTATACTTTATGTCTAAAACGTATTAATTAAAATTAATGAAATATTCTTAATGTCAACTTAAAATAAAAATCGTAAAATAATTATATGTACAACTAACTTCAAACATATTGTACATTTTCAAGTTCAATGTAAAATAACAAATAAAAATTATGTCATAATAATATTCTTACCGATTTGTAGAAGGAGGCCTTGGCGCCAAATTATTATCCGATGTTACATCAGATTCATAATGAGAAATTAAACCTTAACAATATCCACATTTCGGTAGCAGTTGATCCATACAAGTTTCAGGTGTAAATTAAAGAAAAATAAAAGCAAAGAATCATCTATCACCGAAAAATGGGGCGCAGGAAAGTCCTTAGAAAGGGTCGACGACAATCGAGAAAATTTAGAAATGTTATAATCCAATTTTGTAGCTCCGCTTGAGTCGTATTACCAATCGATGTTATAAAAGTGTTAAGAGATCGTTAGAATGACAAAACTTATAGTTATGCCGGCACGAGTTTCGTGCTGGCCTTACATGAACACAGGCAATATGAACTTAAAATTCAAGCGGGCAAGTCAAAATTCGACACGTGTATTTGTGGTACGTGCGTGGGGTCTATTTTTGGGGTGGTCTTGTAGTCACATAGACCGTGTTCTTTCAGTTTCCATTCCCATCCCATCATCTGTACCGCGTGCAGTGTTTCTGCTTCCGTGTGCTGACGTCGAAGCATACCTTCCTACAATGTTAATTACTTCGTTAGAATATACACTACTATAAAATCCTTATAAACGATTCTATCACAATAAACTATAAACCATGACTTAGTGTAAGATGTGAATGTAAATGATACATCATAAACACATACAGAAAGACATTCATATAAAGTTGTATTTATATGCATCAGTTATAGAAGACCAGTTACTGAAAATTTGATGAGGATTTGAATCACTTAAAATTCATAACTATCTATCTAAATGTGCAATTCTTGTATATTTATTTATACCTCTCTGATCTCGGAAACGGCTCTAACGATTTCGCCTAAATTTGTATGTAGGGGTTTTCGGGGGCGAAAAATCGATCTAGATTAGTCTTATGCCTGGAAAAACGCATGTTTTCGAATTTTCATGCAGTTTTCTTTCGCATTATACCACACAATATGTGGTCGCTAATTAAGCACACCCGGGCAATAAGCATCGTGGTCAACCGGCCAAGGCGTAGGATTGACAATTACAGGTGTCCGGGTTCGAACCCCGTTCAGATACAAAGTCCCTACTTTTATTTATTTTTTTGTGTTTATTCAAAATTTTAGTTTTTTTAACTAAAAAAATACGATATAACAAAAAAGAAGCTCGATCGCCCAGGTACTCTAAATAAATGTGTCAACCATTATTCCATACATATACATAACAAAACTGATACTTTATTCTCTTAACGTTTATAAAGTATCTTTAATTACATAGATACGAAATAAATCATATAGATCACCTTGATCTTTTCCCACTTATCATCGACTTCCTGCAGCCACGAGTTGATTTGACGTCCGTTGCATCGGGAGCGCTGCGCGTTGCGTTTCTCTTCCTGGTCCGGTGCCAACACGTTGTACACCTCCTTGTCACGCAGTATTGTGCACACCGAAAAAGGAAGAGCCTGCCGGACAAATTGCATTGTATTATTATAAGAGATATTACAAAATATAGATTTTAATATAGTTGTATATTATTTATGTTTTTATTTTTCTTTTTATTTATTTACAATAAATAAAATTACAAATGTAGTTAATTATATATACAAAACAAATGTACACTTAGTTATTACTGTACAAATCATGTCCGCGTGAAATAGTGGCAAGAATATTTTAATTATTTTCTTGGCCAATTTTAAAAAGACTAAAAAACTTCCAATCGAAATGTTAAGTTCCTTCGCATGAGGATAAAAACAGGCAAGCACAGGCAAGTTAGTTTAGAATTAACTGAAGTAAAAGAAATGGAAATTTATATATATATATATATATATATAATATATATATATATATATGTGTGTGTAAGCATATGTATTATTAAAACTAGCGACTCGCCCTCTCTTCGCTCTGGTTTGTCCCTGGGTGATTCTTTAAATTGATTTAACTTTTTCATTTAAGAACCGATTGAAATAAAACAAATACTAAATGATAAGTGAAGCTTACGTATATTAGTGAAAACTGCACCTAAATCGGTTAAGCCGTTTCTGAAATTAGTGCGCACAAACGCATAGATAAACCCAAAAATTCTAAAAATCATTGTTTTGAGTTCTATTTTGCATTAATAAATATCATCAATAATAGTTTTTCTCCAATATCTTCCATGAACAGACAGCGATCAATTACACTTTTATTATATGTATAGATTAAATAATTGATTATATGTATTTTTAACTAGCTTACTTGGTTAGCCACAGCGCGTTCGGCGCGCCCGTGAACCCGCAATATCTCCTGTTCGACGGCCAGAACAAGCTTCTCTTTCTCTACTAGATGTTGTATACGCAATCTTGTCCTGTCGGAAAAGTATATATATATATATATATATATATATATATACACACTAGCGGCTCACCCTCGCTTCGCTCGGGTTCACCTCTAGAAAAGCACAAACAGATCTATCCCACGGGAACCGTTCATTTTTTCGGAATGATGAATTTTCCGGATGAAAAGTAACCTGTTGTTTGATCGGCAATATAAGGTATCAGCATGCCAAATTTTACTAAATTAGGAGGATAAGATTTTGTGTACTAAGCTGTATAAGTTACTATAGTTTTTTTAACTATCCCACGGAAACTCTTTAATTTTCTGGAATGAAAAGTATCTTAGATGTTGACCGGGGATATTAGGTACTATCATGCAAAATTTCATTTAAATCGTTTCAATAGTTTCAGAGATTACCCCGTACAAACAGACAAACAGACAGAGAAACAAAAAAAAATGAAAAAAACTGGATTTGTTCTATTTCTCTTATTTCGGGATGTAAGAAGAGAACTGACTCGGATTTTAGCATTTTTTTTTCTAACCTCTAGTTTTATTATATGTATAGATAGAATAAATAACGTATAATAAAACAGTAATATATAATAATGAAAATAGTTATAGCGAGTGTACCTTAGGAGATAGACATACGAGTATACTATGTAGAACTTTTCTATAGACCTTTTTAAGACTTACAATTTTCTTGCAAAATGTTTTGATCTATCTCTTAAGGTTGAGCCAACGTTAGCCATATAAATTTCTAAGGACGATTCCATAAAACCAGTTATTGTGTTTTCCCGTGGGAATGAATAATTTGCCTGTCGTAAAAGGTATCCTAAATGTTGACCCGAGTACTAAGTTTTATCACTATACAAAATTTAGTTAAAATCGGTTGAGTACTTTTTGCGTGAAACGCGCACATCGATTTGACTAAGTTAGTTTTATTATACGTATAGATAAGAATAAATATTGCGAGTGTAACTTAGGAGATAGACATATACAATTCGGAACTTTTCTGTAGGACTTTTCAAGACCTACATTTTTTTAGTATATTGTTTTGATGTATGTCTTAAGGCTTAGCCAGCGGAAGGTTTCTAGGGAGGACTCGATAAAACCAGTTATTGTATTTTCCCGTGGGAAAGAAAGATTTTCTTGAAGTAAAAGGTATCTAGGCAGTGGTATCCCAGTGGTAACGCGCTCGCTTGGGAAACCGAGTGAAGCAAGTTCAAATCCCGGGTCTCGCACCTCTGATATTTTCATGTGCGAATCATTTCTAACACAATTACCACTTGTCTTAACGATGAAGTAACACATTGTGAGGAAACCTGCATGTCTGAGAGAACCTAGCAAGTTTTCAAAAGACATGTGAAGTCCGTCAACCCGCACTTGGCTAGTGTGGTGGACTATGGCCTGATACCCCTCGTATAGAAGGGAGCCCGTGCCCAGCAGTGGGACGTTAAAAAGGGCTGAATACATACATACATAAATACATACATACAAAAGGTACCCTTAATGTTGACTCGAGTAATAAGTTATCACTTCACCAAATTTCGTTGAAATCGGTTCATTACTTTTCGCGTGAAACCCTCACGCAAAAACAGACAAACAGACATACAGGTAAACAGAGAATAAGACAATTTTTTTAATAACTATTGTTTTGGGGTCTATGTTGTGAACATAATACGTTATAAATAAACAAAAACATCTATCCCACGGGAACAGCACATTTTTCCGGGATAAAAAGTAACCTATTTGTTATTCTGATGTATGAACTATATATATTATTGTAAAGTTTCATCAAAATCCAATCAGTAGTTTTTGTGTACTAAGCTGTATAAGTTACTATAGTTTTTTGACTATCCCACGGAAACTCTTTAATTCTCCGTGATGAAAAGTATCTAAGATGTTGCCCGGGGATATAAGGTAGTACCTTGCAAAATTTCATTTAAATCGGTCCAATAGATTCGGAGATTAGCCCGTACAAACAGAAAAACAGACAAACAGCTCGCTCGGGTTTGTCCATACCTACGAATATGTTGTATTATCTCTTTAACCATTTGTCCAAATTATATGCAGTAAAAGGGAAAAGTCTTTTGTTTTAAACATTTTAGACGGTAAATTTATTTATTTTGATAAGAATTAATAATTGTTGATAATATGACCAATAAACATGACCTACCGATTTAAATTATTTTTTTAATATAAAATACTACTTTTTGTGACTTAAATATAAAAGTTAGACATATGCTGTCGCTGGCTTTTTTGTAGGCATTATTAAGCTCTATAACTTTTCTCTAGAACATAATCATATATCTCTTCGAGAGATATACGCAGCGTTCGTAAGAAACTTTTTCGTTCGGCCGTTTTTTCTCCGACTTACTTTGCAAATCCGACTACCACGAAAAAGCCTTTTCATTTTTCGGGTTAATTTATAGCCTATGACACTCAGAAAGAACGTGGCTTTCTATTGGTAAAAGAATTTTGAAAATCGGTTCACTAGATCCAGAGATTAACCCCTACAACGTCACAAACTCACAAGATCACAAACTTTACCTCTTTATAATATTAGTATATATATATAATATATATAAATTAAGTTTATTATAAAAGTAGTTATTTGAATTGTTATATACAATAAACTTTTATTTTATGTTTAGTTCTTACCTTTCTTTTTCCTGAGCTAAAAATTCATTAACCATTTGAGATGGTAAATTTATCGGTATTTCGACCTGCGGCTCCGGATTCACATTATTTTGAAGAGTATAAGTACAACGATTCATCAGATATTTGTTAAAATCTTTGGGTGGTTTAGGTTTTACTGGAAACAAGCCTTTCTGACGTCGCTCAATCTAGATAAAACAGAAAAAATGATTTTTATTATTATATTATATAGTTGTACTGCTTAAAGAAAAACATTTAATTACCATTTTTACTAGGCAATTTTAGCATTACATAATACAGAATTAATAACAACATCAAAGTATAATCTAAAAGTTATTACAATACAAAATCTTGCTTTGTTATAATGACAATAATTTGTTACTAATATTATACCAGATACATATATTTACTTACTTAATAACGGGATTTAGTCATTGTATTGAGATATAGTCTCTTACACCAACTTCAAAAGAGATGCAAGTATTTATTGTGTAACGCGAGATTTTTGCCAATTTTGGATTGATTTCAGTGATAATATCAATTCATTTAATGAAGGTGATTATCCCTCGAGAGTGATCAGTGAACATATAAATTTCATGTACAAAATGACCGTTTGAATTAAAATGGAATGAATGTTACATTTAAAATGATTTTAAAGTTAGTGTATATTATTGACGGTAAATAAATTATCTTAATATATATATAATTCTTCTGTATGTATGTTTGTTAATCTACTCCTCCTAAAAGACTGGACCGATTTGGATGAAATTTTATGTATATTTAAATGGACTCCTGGATGGTTTGAAAACACAATTGGACCCAATAGGTAGCGCTGCAGTCGGTGTATCACTACATTTTCATAAAGGACTCCATTTTCCGAGCAATAAATAAATTTAAATTATTGATTAAATAAAAATCGATGTGTGTATGTGTTTCCTATGGACTCCAAAACAGCTGGAGCGATTTTGATGAAATTTTCAGGTAATCTTCAGATTAGCCCAGCGGGTGATCCTGTGAATTTTGTTAGCGTACGGAAGTTTGGACGCGGGCGAAGCCGCGGGTATTGCTAGTTTTATATATAAAACAATCACCTGTTTACGTATATGAATATACATCTGGTAAGGGTTGGAATGGGTGATGCTGTGTGTGAGTGTGGTGCTATCTGGCACTTGCTCATTCTTTGACTCCCGCGAGTGGCTGTCCTTGGACGCTTTGATCTTGCGCTTCCTCGGATGCAACTCGACCGAAGGCCCTGGAGCTGTTTAATACAATTTCTATTAGCTTATCATTTTCACTTGACATATCAACAGAGACAGTAACAACCAAAGTGTAAGCATTTAATATTTCCTTACCATAAGTCTCCAAAAGTTAAAAGTTAGCATGTGAAAGAGTATTAAGATATTAGTTACTGATTGAGAAATTATTTCCAACAATTTAATTGACTAATATATTACCTGACTCGGATCTTCCACCCGAACCAGATGTAGATGTAGCATGGTCGCCATCTTGTCCCTGCAATGAAGATTCAAAATAAGTCCAATGAGCCACACAAACTATAAATATAGAGACAGATATTGATACATATCTAAGGTCTCTATGGTGATATGGCAACTACTGTACTGTGCTATATATATACTTACTGAGGGTGGTGGACTTTTGTTGGAATTCAAAGCCTGACTGTGTCCTGAGCGATTCTCCGACCCAGTGGGAGAACTTCTCCCCTTATCTTTATCCCCGTCATTCGTTCTGTGGGAGCGAAGTACTCTTTGTCCTGCCTACAAGACAAGTATTTAATATTTTACGTACGTAATGTCTTACTACTTAAAACCTGTCGTGACATGTTCGTTGTTGATACCTCTTTGTCTTTAAACGATGGCTACATTGCGATAGGCAACACGCATGCTGTGTTCATAAGTAAAAATCTTAAATGATTAGTAGTTTGTAGTAGCACTGCATGGCGTCTAATATTATTGAAATGGTACACAAAATGTGTATTTATAGGACCAAACTGTTAATTCTTAAAATATGTAAGTTTAAAAACACTTTCACACACGTGATTTAATAAAGAAAGCCTTCATAATAAAAAAAAAACAATTTCAATGAATTTGTTTTCCATAAATCCTAGTTGTATAGCAATACATGGATAGTTCATCAGTGTATGCATTTTGTAATGAAGCTAAATGAAGTTAGTTACCTTGCCACCCTCTCCAGATCTTTTGTCTTCGGTGTTGCCATCAGAGCTGTCAGATGTTTGACCGGTGTCAGTGCTGGTGCAGGGTATCACGTAGGGCAGAGTGGACGCGCCGCCTCGCCCTTTGCCACCGCCTCTTGAACCTGTACCCCCTGTGCTCATGTTAATTAAATCATATAAAGACTTTCCCACTCAATAATCACTAAATAGTATAAAACAAAGCCGCTTCCCGCTGTCTGCATGTCAGTATGTATACTTAAATCTTTAAAACTACACAACGGATTTTGATGCATTTTTTTAATAGATAGTGATTCAAGAGGAAGGTTTATATTTATAATACATGCATATTATAGTACAGAATAACTGAGAAATTCAAAGATTTCTATTTCATACTAACTGTTAAAACATACCTAGGGACGAACCTGAACAAAGCGAGGGTTAGTCGTTAGTAATTTTTAAATAAAATTATTCTGTCTATCTTCAAATGATCTAACATTTTTCACTTATCTATACAGATAAATAAAATTGAAGTATCCATTTATAATATCAAAATAACAGCTTTTTACTAAATGCAAATAAAGAAGGTAATAATAATATAAGGTACTTATAAACTATACTAATATGATAAGGAGGTAAAGTTTGTGAATTGTGACTTTCATGACTTTGTAGGGGATAATCTCCGGATCTATTGAACCAATTTAGATAAAATTTAGTAAGAATATAGTTTGAGATCCTGGGAAGGAGATAGGATACTTTTATCCTGGAAATCATCCCTTAAGGGGTTAAAAGTTTGTATGGGGAATCAACCTAGGGACGAACCCGAGCGAAGCGAGGTTGAGTCGCTCGTGAACTTTAAGAAAAACAAAATTTTTAACATTTTTGACTGTTTGCTTGTCGGCAGGACAGATTTTGACGGGACTTTCACTGGCAGATAGGTGATGTTATAAAGAGTAACTTAGACTACTTTTATTTTAGAAAAAGAATTAGGGTTCTGCTAAAAAAATATTAAAACATACCTAGGGACGCATCCGAGTGAAGCAAGGGTAAGATACTAACGTATGAAAAATGCTTGCTAAGCGTAAAAATGAAGCATAATAGTCTGTTGAGAACGATCGTTAGATTTGCACACATTTGAATATTGTAAATTAATAAAAATTGCAATAATATATAGTTTTAAGATGGTAATGAAGTTGATATATAATGATGATAAGAGAGTATTAGATAATTCCTTTATAAGATCATTATCCAGATAGTGCATATGCATTCAACTCATAAATTGCAATGATAATCTTTCCAAATGATAACCTAGTAAGTAATTTATATATATATATATGTTGTTACTTTACTTGACCCCTAAATGAATGTACATACCTAGTTGATGTGCAAAAAGTGCATATGCGTTTATTTTGTAAATTTAAAAGACACGTGATAAAATACACTGTACCTTCTCCCTCTTGCTCATTTCTGCTTCCTGAACCACCAGCCCCGCCTGGTATGACAATTTTTAATGGAGGTACTTTTGGGGCTGATGACTCTTGGCTTTTCTGATCATCATCACCATCGTTGTTATCCTTCCCCTGGTTGGGCTTAGGGCTCGCCACAGGACTTTTTCGATCTTGTTTGCCCGATTGTGAGCCTGATGCATTTTTACCAGCTCCTGATTTGCCCTATTTAAGTAATCATAACTATAGCTCTGATAATTATAAAAACATTTTTGAAGTTATACATCTTTTGGCATGTTTGGAAAAAATTATGAGGAAAATTTTTACTATGCGCGCGCACACCGACAGCCAAAAAGCAACATGATGAAGTTAGCTCCATTCCTTTTACAAACAGAGTTGTGACATACGGGATGAAATCTTCTGTTACGCCAAAGAAGTATAATTTGTTACCTGCTTACATAAGTACACACACACGTTATATTTATAGATCACACTGAGCTGGTCATATTTTTGTGATAATGCTGATTGTTTTAAAGACTACATGCATGTAAACACAAAAAATTAGGCTGAAACAAGATAATGTTGCATATTATTGCCAATGACTTTTTAAGGTCATAGATGTATATTTACCTGATGCGTGTTTTGTGCGTTTGCCTTTGCTCCGCCGCCGCCACCCTTGCCCTGCGCCTGCCCACCTTTCCCTGAGGAGCCACCTGCTTTGCCACCGGATTGGGAACCACTTTTGCCCAAAGGAGTTGCTCCCGTCTTACTTGCTGGTCCCGGAGGTTTGCTACCAGTTAGGATTCTGTTAAGATATTTTCAAAACCAACTCATAAATTTACTATCTATACTACAGTTTCCATCACCTTTGAAAATAAAAGGCTAAAGAACTAAAAAGTATAATGTTAAAAAGTATTTACCGTCCCGTGCCTCCTCTTGCAACAGGGGCAGGCTTTGCCATAGGTTCTTTTTCCTCATTATCTTTTCTCTTCTTTCGTTTTGATGAATCATCCTCAGTTGCTTCTGCCTCTTGACCATCTTCTACATAAGATCTCTTTGTACCTGTTGTTACCTCATCTTGTGTTGATGATACCACTCCACTACTCAGCTGTGCTCCTTCTATATAATATATTAATTCAATTATAAACCTAAAATTTAACTTAATTACTTTTAAAATTACTTAGTTCAGAATCATTTTTATTTATCATGAATGTACATTAAAATGAAGTGTTATGATACAATGAAATTAAAAATAAATACAATTTATATTTGTTATAAGCTTTATTTTTTACCATCTCTATTCTCAACATTATTGCCTTTTTCTTGCGAGGTCTCCTTGCCCTCGAAATTTTCGCCCTGCGCTAGGCCCTCCATGTTACTTCGTTTACTAGAGTCGCTGCTTGCACTTGCATTGCAACCCTTCTTACTGCTGTCATCCCTTGATCGACCAGTGTGAGCAGCTCTCGCGTTATCTGTTTGTTAAAAAATACTATTGTTGGATTAAAAAAAAAAAAAAATTATGACTAAATACAGCCAGAAATTATTTATATAATATACTAACTTATATTTTAATATTTAATAGTATTATTTTAAAAAATAATGTTGATATAGCTTTTCAATTTAAAACGTAAGGAAATGTGTCATATGAAATAGTACATTATTCTATAATCTTTTTTTTAATTGAGCTATTTTTAACAGGAAGTAGTTCAGGAAACCAGAAACACTAACTCTTTACTAACCTAAATATCCTTTACATTTATAATATAACAGAAGCACTTATATTTTTATTTCAGGGTCAAATTTTTAAAACTTAATTCATAACTATTATAATGTTAGCTAATTTCCATAAGATTTTCATAAATTACTTTCCCAAAAGGAAGAGGGATCTTGCCTTACTATTGGTGCAAAGAATATCAAAAGTCATACCGTAGTTTTTGAGATTAGCTCAAATAAACACAAATTCAGCACAATAGGAGGCTTTCATTTATAAATATGTATTAATAACTTTAATACTTCATAAGCAAGCAAATTAAAGAAAATATTTAATGTTTGAAATACAGTTTACACTGTAAATGCTACCTTTTATAGTTTGATTGCTGTTATCAGTGTTTGCATAATTGTTTCTATAAAAATGTCATATTCAAATATCTTTATAATATATTGAATGAAAAACTAATTTTTAAGAGCAATGCCCAAATATTATGTATTATAAACTTATAACTTGAAATAATTGATTATGTACTTATATAAAATAAAAATACAAAACCGTTTAATTGCATTCTAACCTAACTTAAATAAATATTACTTTTTCCCTCATGGATCCAAAGCATGTGAAATTGTCTGCCCATTTGTGGTTCTTTTTTAATTTAGTCGATATAAGCTTATAGAATACTATAATCAATACAAGTCGAGTAATAACAATAGGTATACATTATATGTACATTCTATTTCAGTTTAAAAACTTAAAGACTATTTTAAAACAACAGTTAGACACATAACATTATAGATATAACTTTAAGAGGGGCTTAGTAGGTTGTAACTTTGTTTTATTATTGTGTACAATTAGAGCATATTATGTATTACTAGAAATAAACGATACGCATTAATTAGGACTGTAAGTAAATACGGAACGCAGTTATTCACAACTAGACTGCGATTACATTTTTTAAAGTTAATAAATAAGTACTTACGAAATTTCTCATATTTACATTAGAACCATTTAGATTATAATGTCGATTAATGCTTAACTTTACGTAGTTCATAAGAGTCGTCAAATGATTGATTGATGATTTATGTGCGGCGTGCATTATACAAGACTATTAAAAATAATTATAAAAATCAACTCCCCTTTGTTATGCGAGAGTGCTCTCCTTTGCATTTCACGACGCCCGGCACGTTTAATTTTTATTTTTGCTGTTATACAAGTATTTTAATATGAAATCACCAAGTTATTCCTAAAATTCAACATCACGACGTTGACGTTACGGAGCGGCCATAACGACAATTTAAGCAACACGCCCCAGAAGACGTTTCTTTACACGAAGAAATAATATCTTAATATCTTAAAAACATATTTAAAAAATATGATTAAATCAATTTATTACGTAAAAGTTGTACTGCGGCAATATTTAAAATTGATTGTATTTTTTTACCCACTACCCACTTTTGATTATATTATTTTAAAAAACTTAAAGTCAATCCGAATTATAAATTACACTGAGCCACAGATTAAAAATGTTTTATAAGTATTTAGCATGAAATAGCAGTTTCATAGGTTACTTTTTTGATATTTTAAAAATATCGTATAAAATTGATGATTATAATAGATTTTGTTTGTATGTGAAAAGTAGATATAATGAACTTATTTATTCGTATATTATATTTATTTCACTGTAGACTATCGATGGTCATAAAATTTCTCTAGGGGCTGTTTTCGGAACTTATGGAAGCAATTTACAACTACCTATATATTTAACAGTAAGTCTTAATTACTTTTCTGTGGACATCATTTTTTAAAGGTGTAAATAGACGATCAGATTACGTTTGACAGGTGATAATAAGTTTATTATTCAAGAGTAGGGATGGGCAAGTGAAAACAATATGTCGATATTTATCGGATCGACATTATTTAAACAGTATCGATAATTATCTATTGAAAAATATTTATATATAGTCAGATTTCGCATGATTATTCATACATATTCTCAAAACATTCAAAGTTCGTAAAAAAAATAGACATGAAAAAGATTTTTTTTATTAAAGCTCGAGCCTAAGCAATATACAATTTAAACAAACCAGTAATCATCAGATATGGACATTAGAAGCACCCTCTGTTCAATGTGCTCGCCTGTTAAACGTCTTCTATTGTCCAAAACTTTTGAATTGCCGCCTTTAAAACATGGTGGATGCGCTTGCGCTGAACTTATCGTGAAGAGGCCTATATACTTTTCATGATACTAAAATTAGCCGTCGTCTGACAATTCTTGAAACTTTTTCAAAACGATAAATTATAAAAAAAATATTTTATAAAATGTAACTACTTTTAGTTTTTTTTCATTTTCTATATGTGCATATCTTTAGTTTCTTTTTGTAATTGATTTGTTGAAAAAAAAAATCCGAAAGTTGTAAATTGTCTGGTCAACTTCAGGGTCATATACGTCTCACATGGTATTGGTTTAATATTATTAGTATTTTAGTGCACACAGCGAATTGTCTGTGGCGGTTTTTTAAAAGTTAACGATGCGCGAAGAGCATGCAAGCCGCAAGGAGCATCGAGTAACATTAAACACGAAACCACAGTTGCGTTAAAAATATATATCGAAATTGATACGAATTCGATACTATAAAATAAGAATCGAACATCAATATACCGCGATATTAAATATCGACGATATATATCGATAATTGTATGGAAAAACATCGATGTTTTAATATGACGATAAAAAATATCGATATTTTTCGCCCAAGCCTATTCAAGAGTATAATAATCAGCACTGCCAATTGGCGGGTAGATTCCCGAAAAGCGGGTAATTTTAGACGATTTTTTTTAATGGCGGATAATTTTGTCGGGTATTTGCATAAAACAATAAAACAGCTCATCGAAACTCATTGAACATAGATAATGTTGTTGCAATATTGGCCGTGCGGGAAGGTATGTGTTAAGCAAAAGGTATTGTGAAATCCCAGCTCAGTTTTCAAATGTTGCAAATAAAATTATGACGGCTCTACTAAGCCAAGTACTAGCGGAAATTGATTAATTTGATATTTTAAGTTTTTTTTATGTTTGATTTAATAATATAAAGCTGTATAAGTGAGAACTGATTACAATGACTTATTTTTTAACATTAGTACTTTCTTTTATTTTATACAAAACATGAATTAATTACTTAAAAAAACTATTCTCAAGTATTGTGCTCATGATTGACGCCGGCGAGATGAACCACCGGGTATTATGAGCTTTATTGGTCGGGTAAATCAACGACTGTTATCTGGCAGCTCTGGGGGCTTACTCTTGAAACTGATTCGAATTCGATTTTGTTTTTGATTCGAACTCGATCCGCTGTCTTACTCCCGACCCAAGTCGAAAAAAAATCAAGATGACTTACGTTCGAGTGTTATCAGCGCAGCGGCCGTTAACTGTATCCGGCTGCTGTAAATCTATGGTCAAAATCTTTTTAATGTATAAAAAACGTTACATAATTCGCATTTTTCGTTTAAGATGATTCCCTAGTGTTTTAATAACAATTTTAAAGATTATATATAAATTATTCTAGGCGTTTTAACATTTATTTCGTGATTAAACCACAGGCAGTAATGATAGATCAGATATTTATTCTGTACTAGCATTGCACGTGGCTCCGCCCGCGTTCAGATGACTAAAAACCAAATTCTTAGGTTTTACATATTAGTATACTTTTACAATGCAGTTTTTGTATTCTTTCTCAGAAATGAGATATTTTCCCGTGGTAAAAAGTATCCTATATGTTGACCCGGATAACCAGCTATCATCATATCAAATTTCATAAAAATCTGTCTAGTGGTTTTCTCGTGATGCGGTAACAGACAGACAGACAGGCAGACAAAAATTCTAAAAACTATAGATTCGGACTCAGTATCGATAATAATGTCTATTTCAATTAGATTTTCCAATAAATATTTAATGGACAGATTCGACTTAGTTACAATTTTATTATATGTATAGATCTTAAAACTATTTATTACATATTACTATGGCAACGCGGTGTTACAGCGCTACATTTCAATAGTTTGTATTGGTATATCCATACTAATATTATAAATGTGAAAGTGTTTGTTTGTGGGTTGTTTGTTCGTCTTTCTTTCACGTCTAAACAGAGTGATTGATTGGCGTGATTTTTTGTGTGAAGATAGTTGAAGGGCTGGAGTATGACATAGACTACTTTTTACTGCGGGAGATTATCTCATTCCCACGGAAAAACACGTTATAATACAACCCAAAAAAATATTTATGATCCGAATTACTTGAAACTTATAATTAATGCTCTTCATTATAATTAAATAAATACGTATTTTAACTTTTCCGAAATTCATCCCATTAGGGTGTAAAAGAGGGGATGAAAGTTTATGTATATAGCTCTACCGCGAGCGAGCCGCGGGTTTTGCTAGTATATAATAGAATAATAGGTAAGAATATTTTTTAATCCACTAAAAAAAGAAAAAATAATAAGTGATGACAATATGTTTTGGTGTATAAAATTACAAGATATTGTTTGGTAAGTATAAATATTATTTGTGTATATTAAAACAAATATACGTTACACCTATATGATGTCCATACAGTAATGTATTGGGTATATTTATTCCTTAATTGTTATAATATGGTTACAGATTCAAGAGAAAAGAAGGGAAAATATACAAGCCCACTCTACTGGAAGGGTAGAAAGTAGCAAAAACAGTAAAAAAAAATTCGTCTAACACTATGAATTGGTTGTATCAAGTGTAAAAAATAAAAATGTTTATCACAAATGCGTATTTTATTACTATGTAAATAAAACATTGATTCAAAAACTAATGTCTATTGCGTCAAAATAGTTGGAAAAGATACTGTCGCTTGCTATAGCTCTATCTATATATTCACGTAACTGCTATTTCTTTCTTCTTACAGCACGATTGTCTGTTGCATAAACTATTACTTAAATATATATAATGTAGTTTTAGCATAACTCTGTGAGTTTAAATAGATTCCAATTGTGTAATTTCTTTTTCTAGTATATATCTAGCAGAACAGTGCTTTTGGGTGTCATCCTTTACACGTATTTTCACTGTTGATTCGTTAGTAACATAAAAATATCGCAGTCGAGCCGTAACAATAAAAAAATACATTTATATAGATAAATATCCACACTCGATCCAAAAAAAGTACCTTTTTCCCTATCGTCAAATTTAACATTAGATTGATCCTAAAACTTGATACCACAGCAGTCCGATTGAATGGGGAGTAAGACTTTTCGATCGTAACGGCCGTTTTCGATCGTAGTTAGTTCTATTTTGAACCACTACACGATCGTGCGCTGATGTCAATTTCAAGAGTACGAAATACGAATGCTAACAAAATCGAGTCAAACTCGATTAATTCAGAACTCGAAGCTGTCGGTAATACGCCGGCTGATAATAATAGTTCTTTCTATTGTCTATGCACCGCCTGGTAGCAGTAGGTAGTAGCAGGGACTATTGAAACTGTTTTAATGTAGAATAATTATTTTATAAATTTAAGAAAAAGATGAATGTATATATTCATTAATTTGACAATTTGTATAATGTTAAGTGTAACATAATTAAAAAAAATATGAAAACGTGCTATATTAGTAAGTCTTTTAAAAATATTTTATAAATTGTTTCCTTTCCTCTTTAGTTCGTATAAAGGTACTTTATACGATTTTAAAATATATATATATATGATATTTGGTCCGTCGTCGTCGACCGTCCACGCGTCAAGATAGGTAGGTATCTAAAGTTCGGGGTAATATACTCGTACACGAGGATATGGGAATGGACAAAATCCGATGTTTGGTTGTAGTAGTATGTTCTGAACTTTATAAATACTAAAAAAAGACTGAATAGTTCCTTTATCGGTAAATATATTTGAAGAAAATTTGTTTTTTTTTGAGCTAAAAACTCAACTTGTAAAATATTTAAAACCACTTTTGACTTTATTTTCTTATAGGCTAGACTTTTATACGCCACACTGATCGAAGACAAATCAAGGTTATATAAAGTGTTATTTTGTAGGTTTAAGACGATAGCTCGCAAGTAATAACCAAATAAATAAATAATAGTCGGCTATAACATATCGAAGGGTTTTAACGCGTTAATTTATAAAACCTAGCCACATTAGTGTTTATTATCACGCATCACGTGGTCGCGAGTCGCGACAAGATCGTATGTATGTATCAAAAGGCAAGCTTTAATTTACTTAGTGGTAGAGTTTCATTCTTTAGCGTTTTAATTATCTTTACTTTGACGTCACATCAATATTTAATTAGAATAATAATATAATTGATCCTCTTATGGCTATATTTATGTAGATTACATACTTCGACATAGAAACAGATTATCTATATGTTATTAAAATTAATGAATAATGTGACATTAAATAAAGGCCACTGTGGACGATTCACTTAACGTCTGAAGTCGTATGATTTTCAGTAAGTGTTGCCTAAAAACCATAAAGGACAGTGTTTTTAAGATGCAATAACAAAAACACAGCATTCTATTGATATTGATGATGATGTTCTCCTAGCCGATTCCGGCTACGGCGGCCAATCTCATTGAGATTAGCCAACTGCGCAGGAGATATTATAGTGCTCAAGTGTACGCGCAGACACAAGTGCACTCTCTATTCCTGTCACTCTCATATTCCAGTGGGACGACTACTCGACACGACCAGTGAGAGTTAAGGCGCAGGACCGACGGCTTTACGTGCTCTCCGAGGCACGGGGGTGAAACACCGCCAACTTCCCAACTCCGCGCTGTTATTGAGACCTAATATACAGAAAGACTCATTAACTAAACTTGGCCCGACCCGGGACTCGAACCCAGGACCACCGCGTGTGCAGCCGTACATGCTAGCCACTACACCACCGAGGCAGTTAATTATTGATATTAAATAATATACGATTGGTCCGGAAACGTTAATCGCCCTTCAACATTAACTGACTTGAAACTTCGCGTTAGTTTTACAAAATTAATATTAAAAAAAACGAAAGCACGTATTAACGTCTTTTTTAAACTGTCAAAATAAAATTGTATTGTGCACATTACATTTCTTTTTTCTTTCATTTATAACATTTCTACGTGCTGTATAGCTTCAGGCTTCAGCCTAGTTAAAGTTAACGTTTGTAACGTTAGCGTACAATGTTTTAGTTTGTTGTGTCAAAAAGATTAAGTAATATTATTTATTTCCATGAAAATTTTGGCGTTTAATTTTATTTAAATTTATTTTAATAAGTCTATTAACAAAACCTGTATAACTTAACATTAACGTTTGATATTCTGTACAGCTCTATGTATAGTACCATTACCATTATATCTCAGTCCAATATATTTGGAGAAAATACAACTTTATAGATGAACAGACAGACACACAAGTGAAGAACCCTAAAAATTTTAATAAGACTGTACCACATAAAATATTTTAATTTAAAATCTTGCGAACCAAGACATATTTGAAAAAGAATAGAAGGAAGGTATTGAAAGCTTTTTCATTAAATGAAAGAGTAAGGGAAGTAAAACTGGTACAACTAAAATAATGAAATAATATATTTTTATTTCAAAACTTATCTTAAAGGTATGAAAACGGCATGCAGTAGGCATAAATCGACAAATTTGTAATGTAAAATTGTTGTTAATTTACAACAAAGATAGTAGGTCTATGGCACGGTTTCTTTCGTAAAACTACTGAATAAAATCTTCAACTCTTTAAAATTAGGACAAAATGCAGGGCAACATAATAATAATTATTTTTTAACGTTTCAAGGACAATAATAACATTACTTTTACATTGATATTGAATATATTTAAAGTATGTACTAACTAAACATGGCGATTAAACTAATTTTGAGGTTGTTTTACGCACTTTGTTTAGACCCGGGCTTCACGGCCACCTGTGTGGTGAGGCCTCATGGGGTGCAAAGTCGTATTTACTACGCCTACGCTTCACATACAGGATGCCAAAAATTCAAAATTCGTTATATTTGTTTGTTTATGCTAATGTTACAGTTATTTGGTGTTCAAGAGGTAACCAGGAATGTTTTCCGAGTTATGAAAATTGGTGATTTTATAGATTTCGATTACTCTTGGAATGGCGCCTAATTACAGTTTTTTGAAAATATCTCTAGTTTCACACTCCACTCCCACTCTTTTTACGATAAAAACATATATAAAATTAGAAAAAAATCCTACAATTTATGTGATAATTTTTTTTTGTAAAATCGATAGTTTTGGCGTACGAGCGCAGGAAAGTGTACTTCAACATGCGTTTTGGCTAAAATACTTATTTCCATATCATTTTGAGATAGAGTAAGAGTGGCGTGTTTTTTTATCGTGGTATTCTATCCCAGTAGGCCTAATCCACATGCAATGCACTATTACAATATTTAGCGCATCTATAAAGTCACTAATTTTCAAAGCTCCCGGAAAACTACCAAATGACCGGGCTATAAGGCAGAATAGAAATTCGAATTTTGCAACTTTGAAACTGACTTAGAAGCAAGCTATTGTTGTTTCTAATAAATTAACCCAAATAATAGTCATTGAAGGGTTTTTTGTGTTGTCATTCTCCATAACTAATTATGAATTACTTTTTCCTAAGACTTAATAGAAACAAACCAAATGAACTCAAATTTCAGGATTTTACTAGAACAGTTTTATAAGGATTATTTTACTTGTATTATTGTACTTGTAGATGATACAACCAAATCATTGTTCAATTGATGTCCAATATGTATTTAGATAGGTACATGTAAACCTTAATATGAACCAAAATAGCTTTAATAAAATATATGTAATTGAAATTTAGTAAATGTGTGTAACTAATACACCATATATTATATTAATTCACCTTAATAAATAAACTCCAAATAATATATGACAAGTTAATTCTTAAAGAAAAGTGAAAACTACTTACCTTTTAAAGTTTGTAAATATTCAAAAATATGAGGGGCTGCATAGTCTGATGGCGTTTTCCCTTTACAATTCTTTACAAATGGATCTGCACCATGGTCAATGAGAAATTTAACCATCTTTAAATTTCCTGAAGTAGTTGCGTCATGGAGTGGGGTATCGTCATCCAAGCCTTTAGCGTTAACGTTGGCTCCGCTGTTCACGAGGACCACCACAACTTGTAACCACCCATAGCTACATGCTTCATGTAGTGCCGTCCACCCTATTACATAATAACATTAAGATAATTTCAGATGTCAAAGACAGAATTAATTTGATATACAAAAAAAAACACTAACAAATTTAATATGATATTAAACTTGTTAAGCAATACAAAACCAAAATTAGGAAACAAGAGCTAAAAAATATATTAAAAAATTTCTTTATCATTTAGAAATAAGAAAGAAAATATATTTCTCATACAGCTTCTCTTAATTTTTGCAAACATGAACTACAATTTTATTTGATGCTGTCTCAAAACAAACATATCTCCCAATATATTCATATCCTCTTTAGATCTTAAGTCTGGAAATGTTTGCGATAAAAGATGAACAATCCTTAGTGTTTAAATTTTTTATGGAAAACTTTTGTTTTTCAGTTAATATGATGATCATTATATATATATATATATATATATATATATATATATATATATATATATATATATATATATATATATATATATATATATTGATTTAATAAAATATATGTAGAACACAATAAAAAAAACTAATTAACAATTTATTAAGTACATTAAAAACAAATATTAAAATGTTACTTACCATTGCCATTTTATCATTGAAAAGTATTATTTTTTAACAATCTTTTGTTCTAGGCATTTTTATAACACTACACCCATATAAAAGTAAATTTTGAGACAATATAAATACTGCAGTAATTAAATGATGGAACATGATAGTTCATGTAAAGTATAATAAATATAAACACCGATATATCTATACTAATATTATAAAGAGGCAAAGTTTATGAGTTTATGACGTTGAAGGGGGTAATCTGTGGATTTACTGAACCGAATTAGATGAAATTTTATAAGAAGACAGTTTGAGAACCTAGGAAGGACATAGGATACTTTTTATCCCAGAAATCATCCCTTAAGGGGGTGAAACTTGTATTGGGAAGCAAGCTAGGGACGAACCCGAGCGAAGCAAGGGTGAGTCCCTAGAATATAAATTAAATAAGAAATAGATCATTCAAATATTACACATACTATTAATTTCCCTGAAAGTAGTACATACAATTTTTGAGCATGAAATGACTTTGAGTATTAGATTTAACAAATAGAATTTAATAATATTTTTTCTTGTTTAATACAGATATTTATATAAAACCTGGTAATAATTTGGCCTTTAGACCATTAATCAGATATTTATTTAATTTTGAGTTGATCATTTTATGCATAGGATCTATATATTCTTATTATATTTATAATATATACAATAGAATAACTATTATTATAATAGTATATAAGAACTGTTTGAGGTATTAATATAATTAGCAAAAAGACTAATATAAAAAAACAAAAGGAATACACAATATTCCATAACTTAATTGTTATTTAAAGTTTAATACAAATTACATATAGTTTTAACAATCAATATTTTAGTGTTACTATAATATAATATTTAGGTCCAATGCAAAAGACCTCGTTTGAAAGTAAATCTTTTTTTTTTAATTCATCGAAAATTTTAATTATTGTTAGAATGTAAAATAATATTTCTGATAATTAATTATAAATATTATAAAAGATTTGTTTTTGAAATGATGAGTATATCTTTTTGGTTTGTTTGCATGTGTAATTTAATTTACACCAATTTTAAGTTACTTCCATAGTATTTCAAAATTTTCATATTTATAATAAGTAATAAGTTTATTTACAGGCCACCTAGATTGTAAGCTATAAGTTGTATTATATTACTTATCAATCGGCAAGAGCATTTGTATATTTCACCACTCATATTCACATTTAAAAAATGAGAATAATGTCATAAGATATACATATATTGATGAGTGGTATTTATGAAATTAAATTAATAGTTTTTTAATCAATAAAGCATACCTGCAAAGTCTGGGATATCTGGATCTTGCCCCTGGTCAAGAAGCTTTTTAACTTGGTCATGGTCTCCTCTTATGGCGGCTACGTGTAAAGGTGTTTCGCCTCGTTCATTTCGCTGTTGTCTGTTGCGTTTCCGTTCTTCAGCTGGTGTCGGAGCGACTGTATCCAAAAATGGCGGGAAGTTACAAATGACCCAATTACTCGCCGTTATCCTTAGTTTTATGAATATGTCTTACCTGGAGGGGCATCCTGGGATGAAATTTGCATCACCAGAGCCAACTGCTGCCGCTCCGACATGGGTGCTATGACTTGGTTCCGTGGCGCGCCGTCAGGCCCGCGCCCTGAGCCCCGCGACCGCGACGTCGACGGCATGCTTCGAGCATAACCACGCGACTACACATATAAACATTCTATATAGAGTCGCAACATTTAATCCGTTTGAAGAGTCATAGCTTCCTAACGCGCCAAGAGCCAAAATCACAATGTGAAGTAACTTTTATTAGGATACCCACCTTTCTTTTTCTCCCCACCAGAATTACGTTGTATTAGAACAAAATTTTAAAAGTTGTAATTCTAATTTTAAAGTAAAAAAAGTCGAAAACAAAATTAAACATCTTTAGTTTCACTAATAATGTATCACACAGACATCGCGACGGACAACCACAAATACGACATTTAAAGTAAGTGTTGTGAATTTCGAATGTAGAGTTTAAAGGTCTATGGTATTTCGATTTTCGTTCATCTTAATAATCGAACAAAAGTTAAAAGCACTTGTACATATTTCTCGAGTGAGTACCTAAACTTAGCGGTAAATATTGTTAAATAGTAAATATTAGATGTAAAACAATAAAATGAAAAAAAATATTGTAATTTTATTGTTTCTAAATATTAATTTCAATACACACAGCACACAACATACACACATACATAATATGAAGTTTCAATATTTTTAAAGAAATGTTTCTCTTTGATATTTAAAAAAGAACATCTTGAATATGTGAAAAATATTTCTTTTTTTTCATGCTAAAATTCTTGGTTAGCATGAAGTCTCGATTACGCGTTAGTTTTTATATAGTCTGCATAAATAATCTGTGTTCTTATGTCATTAGTGATTAGTACTGATTTTTAATTGTCAATATTATTCAATACTTAGCCAGGTTGCTAATTTTGCCGATATTTTAAAGCCGTCTATCTAATGTAATTTACTGTAAAATGTGGCGTCCTACGTTTACCATATTACGTAAAGTTATTTTTCCTTCGATTAAAGAAAATGTCAGTTTGTCTAAGCTCTTGTATTCAACTAAGAGCCGATTACCCCGGTCGACGGCAAAATTGACCCTCATTAGTGCAAGTGTCGGTATTTTAGTTGGAGCCGGATATGGAGGTTATACCCATTACAAAATAAATTCCAAAAAATCTCTTGTTCCTACGGAAACGGAAGAACACGCGTTTTTGAAAGAAGCTCCGAAATATCATGCTCAACGCAAGGTATTTTTTTAAGAACTTAATTAGATCTCAATACTTATGTAAGCTTTTGAAAATATTCCAAGAGTTAATAATTCAGTTTACGCACGCTCTATTAATGAAGGGAGCCTTCCCTTCCCTGGCCCAGCAGAATAGGGAGGGTGGTTTTAAATTTTTAGTTCTTGAAATATTTGGTGTCACAATGTTTTACCTATTTTATATTTTTAAGACTGGTTTCCTGTGCGCTAATAAGAAGGAACAATCTTTGCTAAACAGGCAATAAAACCATTATATTTTTACTATTAATGAATAAAGTGTTGGCTCAGCTATTGAATCGACATCCCTTAGTAAAGACTTATTTTTTTTTGTGCAAAGTACTTATTATCTTGAGTAACCCCACAAAGTTTCAAGTGGCGGAAACAAATACTTTTGGAGATAAAAATATCAAAGTTTGATAAATATAACCTCAATTCTGCGCTATTTTATTGTTTTTGACGTAATTTTGACAGAAGCGTTGCTATTTTAGGGAGTTTTAATTATGTGTTTTGATTGTGCAAGACAGAAGTGTTGCTATTATAGAGAGTTCTAATTATGCAAATAATAAGTTGACGCGTATTTGAATTTTTATTTGAAAATTCTCATATATTCTCATATATATAGAAAATATTTGGTTTAAACAATTTCACAGTTATTTCCGACTTTTTTCGGTCAATAACAACGAAAATTTTGATTTTGTGTCAATCTAAAGTTATTTTAGTTACTTATCTAAGGCATCTAAAAGGGCTATTTAATATAAATAAAAATGATTTATCATTATCACAAATATATAATAGCTATAAAGTTTGCCCTTTACATTAAGTCATTAATTTTGACAAGTTAGGTATGAAGTTTGTGGTTAGGTTACAACTTAGGTAATTGTCGTCTAGATCTTGGTTAGGTTAAAACAGTTAAAACAATGCCATAAACTCTAAATTTCATGCAAAATCGAAGTAAACACTCGACATAACCTCAAAATGAGATTTTTAAAAATGCATAAAAAAAGTTTTTTTATTTCCGCCACTTTTCCTTTGCGGGGGGGGGGGGGGTGTTCTACACCCTCCTCACCCCTCTGCCCCCAAATATATAGATTTAAGAGAAGGTCGATTCAATAGTCCTTCCAAAGTATTATTAAAGTGCCTATTAAAAGTCTGTTTAATATTATTATCACTTAAATATTGAATCTTAATAGTACTATGATCCTTAATAATTTAGTTTTATGTATAGAATGTAATGCAATACAGTTAACTTAGTACAGATACATATATAACTTGTTTCTCTGTATATATTAATTATCCTTAAGGAAAAAAATGTGCTTAGTGCTAATATGTGTGATATCTAAGAGTTATATTCTTTAATCATTATTATTTTTATTGTTTAGAAATTTAAATCAATTATAACTAAATGAGATTAAATTGTGTCTTTTAAAAAATATGTAATAGTTTAGATTGGCTGTGTTATATCAATTATGTAATTCTTTTAATAAAACAAATATAATAAATCTATTACATACAAAAAAAGAAAATAGTTAAGAAAATGAAGTACCTACTTTATTCCTTTTAATAATGTGTCTATAAAGTCCTTGTATATATTAAAATATATTGTAGAACACCATATATTACTTAGGCAAATGTAAACTGCAAACTCAGTATTATATTTTAGCACTACTAATTTGAATTTGAGAGTTATGGTGTTAAATTTCAGATTGTTAATGAGTCTGATAAAAGCAATCTGCAATTAGTGCTGTTCCAGTATCAAACTTGTCCATTTTGTTGTAAAGTTAGAGCATACTTGGATACTCGTGGTATTAGCTATGAGATAGTTGAAGTGGATGCAGTCCTACGACAAGCAATAAAATGGTCAGGATATAAAAAAGTACCAATATTACTTGCCAAAGTGGATGGAGGTTATCAGGTATGTTACTGTATCTTTAATTCTATTTTGAACATTTGTAGGTGATAAGTACCATAAAGAAAGATCAGCTAATACTTTTTTTAATTCACCACTTGAACTTTTATATTTGTTGACAGAATATAGTATAATACTGTGTTAGGGAGTTATTTATGATTTATTTACGTATAAACTGATTTATTTATTTATTACAGCAACTAGTGGACAGTACAGCAATATTGTCGATTCTTGAAACATATTTGAGAGATAAATCATATGAATTAAGTGATATTATTAAGTTTTATCCATTGACAAGATATGTCACTGATGCTGGCAAGAGTGCTTTGGATGTGACTAACAAATATTTTGTCATGAGCAGCAGTGTTGTACCAGATGAAAAACAACGTGCTATTGAAGCGTAAGTTATTTGTCAATGTATTAATTATACAAAAATTAATATGAATAGTAAAGAGTTAATATGAATACATTTATGATTCTATTTAAAAATTTAGAGAAGAACGTGAATGGCGACAATGGGCAGATCGAGTTCTTGTTCACACTTTGTCACCAAATGTATATAGGACGGCTAGAGAGTCACTAGAAACCTTCAAATGGTTTGAAGAAGTCGGTGGCTGGAAGCAGTCATTCCCTAGTTGGGAATGTGTTTTAATGGTTTACGTTGGTGCTGCTGCTATGTGGATTATTGCTAAAAGATTAAAAACCAGGTATTGTTACACATTTTTCCTCTTGATTAATTTAATATTTGATTGCATTATTAATGTCATCCTACTATTATATGCATAAGTTTTATTTGTTTTAATATACTTGCTATTCTTCTTTATATAATTTACTAGTGACTCTCGCTTTGCTCGGGTTCTTCCCTCGCAAACAACAAAAGAACAACTAGAAATCTATCCCATAGGAACCGAACGTTTTACCAGGATATAAGTAACCTAAGTATGTCTTATTCCAGACTATAATCTATCTGTGCCACATTTCATCCAGATCCGTTTAGCCATTCTGGCGTTATTGAGGAACAAACATCCATTCAAACTTTTTATAATTTCTATGGGATTTAGATGTTTTGTGGTAAAGTTTAATTTTAATTTTTAATTATAATAATCTACTTTTTTTAAATCTATATTGTCTATAACTACATGAAAATAATGCCTTAGTAGTTTGCTATTTAATAGTGCAAAATAATAGAACTTTTCATCGGCTATTAACAGTGGAATATCAATACGTATTTTACTAGCATCAGCAATTTTAAGTTAATAAGCGAATTGACCCTTTGAGTCCAGAAGGGAAATCTTTTGAAGGGAAGTCGTATTGGTACTTATTATTCAAAATGTTAATGTTTTTCAGACACAACATCAAAGACGACGTCCGACAGTCACTATATGACGCTGCCAATGATTGGATGAATGCAATCAGTAAGAAAGGCACACCATTTTTAGGGGGCAAAAAACCAAATCTTGCCGATATATCCGTATACGGTATATTGAGTAGTATAGAGGGGTGTAAAGCTTTCCAAGATATGAAAGATAATACAGACATCAGCAAATGGTTCGATAACATGAAACAAAGTATGCAAGAGAGCGGTGGAAGAATGTTGGCAGTATGAAAAGTAAGGGTCTTCATAATATTTGCTGACGCGATTGCCTTTACGATGACTTTTAACCTTTTATTCGCACTCGTTAACAGAATGTAATCTGAGTTAATTTTACCCTTATTTTATGTTTTCGTCAATCTTCATTTAAATGTTATATATGTATTGTAATATGTAGCTTCGATAGTAAAAGTATTATCTATTGTTAAGTCCGAAACTGTTTCAACAGTCATTAATATATGTACATTTAGAAAGTTATGAACTGCTTAAAGTATTTATGTGTTATGAATAATTATGAATAATGATAAACGCTGTTGCAATATTGTTACATATTTTTTTAGTTTAGCTTTGAGTATTTAATTATTTTATTTTAATTAGCAAAAAAATTCATTATACACCTTAGATTAGTGTTTGTTTTGATTTTGTAGTCCTGGGATGTTTATACTGTACATAATAAGAATTTTGTTTTAATAAAGTAAATAATCATCAACCTTTTATATTCGCTAAGCGTATTATTTTTATTTATAACTCTATAGCACAACTAAATTATTGATAAAAAAAGATATAATTTATTTTTGATTATTTCGCTCAAATCGCAAGATTAAAAATTACTTCATCATAAGATATAATATAAGAACGCCATATGTAATTTTATTTCGCGAAAGCATACTATTAAATATATACATAATACTAACGACTCACCCTCGCTTCGCTCAGATTCGTCCCTAGGTATATTTTGACGCTTAGTATAGAATAGACATTTTTTTCGTGGATTTTTCTGATGTTTTAATAGTTATTCTTCCATTCGGGGTGAAGACAAATCCTACAAATAAAAACCATAAAAATCGGTCTAGCAGTTCTTGAGTAACCCGACTTTGTTTTATATATGTATATTGTTCCCGAAAGTTTGACTGTTAAACATTTTGGACATTTTTTCCCTGCCTAATAATAATAATATTTTTATTTGTAGAAAGAGTATCAGAATAATTTAGTATTATAGGAATATGTGAGTTTATTAAATAAAACATTAAAATATTCATAAAATCTTTTATTACCACACACAAATAAATCATTGTCAAAAAGGAAACAAAAATATAACTTCAGAACATAAATGTCTCCTTTTCAAATTTTGTTTCAATTTAGTACTAACATAAGCCTTATATGAATGATATTGACCCATTGATATACAAAAACTCAAAATAAACATTTAGCGTCTTAAAAGTGTCCTCGAAAAGAAGCGCTCAATTCGAAATTATGCGCTTTTTTCAAATCTCTTTTGTTCATTGCTTGTCGGATGACAAAATTAAATCGCACGTTGTTTCGCTCTAAAGAGTACTATATGTGGTGTGTGTAAGTTCGATATTCGAATTTATGTTTAGATAATTAGTAAAAATTTTCGATTTTTGAATTTTATTCTTTGGTTTGACTTAACGTCACATGTTAACGCCACTTTTTGAAGAGATATTTGTTAGGAAATGAGGTTTTATATTTTTTTATATATCAATGTGTTGACCATAAAATATGTTATATAAATACTGCATAGTGCTAATACAGCGAATTACTTGACAAAATCATTTATTGATTTTAGTAATTTGAAGCAGAATCGATTACTCCATCACATTAAAGAATGTCGAATGAAAGTATTCTTGCTGGATTAGATAATTATTAATAATTAGAGATGAAACGGATAGATTTTTTTGTTAATGTATATTCTGCCATTGTGTATACCGGCTCGCCGGGTCGGTCACATATAAAGTTAGATGTACTTATTACCAGAATGTTTCCTGGTTTTTTGCAACGCTTGCTAATAGAAATGGTGTAACTCGCAGAGCTAACAATACAATATTTTTTTTTGCTATAATATATATCTGAATGCTGAAGTTCAAGACATCTAGTATTAATTTTTTTGTGGGTGTTCTTTTAATAATTCTTTTTTAAATGAATTTATGGGTTGTCCGATATTAATTTAAAAAAATATATAATATAAAATACAGATATAAATTTTTGTACATTTTCATGTTTAATGAATATACTGTTTCCACCGAACAATAAACTTAGTAGTTTCTGGTATCAGCACTAATAGTAGCATTTTATTTCATAGCGAACCGGTTAGTTACCTGTAACCTGATATCCGTTTCGTCTCTAATGAGTTTATTAAAAATATAGCAAATTGTTAGATATTATATTTAGCAAGCGATTTGAGTGTACGCGAGGGAGAAACCTCTGTTGGCGACGTCTGGTGGTGTGGTTGCTGTAGCGCCTTCGTTTCCATCCGTTACCACGTATAATACAAAAGGCTTAGAACTCGCTGTAATAAATATATATACAGAATTTGTTAGTATTCTTCTGTCCTTTACTTTACTTTTGGTACTAAATAAAAGTGAAGATAAATAAATAAATGTGTTTATTATATGTATTGTATTACTTGTAATATTTTTTTGTATAAAATACTGGCGACTCGTTGTTACTTTGCTCAGGTTTCGTTCAGTATTTTTTAAACATAATTTTTTTAGGTACCAGTTGTAGGTACCTATTGCATTTAGGTACTGGTTTATTTTTTTGGTACTGGTTGGACCTATATTGCATTTAGATTTAGCCTATATGAACACTTAAAATATATTGTCAAATAAAACTTACACTGTACGGAAACGAAGCCCAAACCACAAAAACGATCAGTACCAACAGCAACAGCAGTGGCAGTTACTACTGGGTTAGGGATGACCACAAAGTCCGTAGTACACGCCACCCCGTTAACTGCGCCTATTGCAGTACCTAAAACGGTAGCGTCTGCTCCCTCTACATCACCAGTCACGGTGAAAGAGTACACGTCGTTTGCGCTCTGTTAAATAATATATAATATGTAACTTAGTTTATGTTTTCGTAAGAATGGACCATTACTTATTGTTTTCTTGCAAATTGAAAATGAAAGCGAGCTATTAATCGTAACGAATTATTATTAATTATTTATATTATTAATAATATTATATTAATAATAAAAGATAAGAATTAGTGGGTATTATTTTCCTAAAAACTTATATTTTAACAAACTATAGAAATTAAATATAAATCATAAACAACGATTTGGTCGAAATGCTTAAGATTTATAAAAAAACTCAAACCTAACAATTTAAAACACACAAATGTGTTGGAAAAAAGTAATTCATATTTTTTCAACAGATTTTTTAGATAGTGCTGTTGTAATGATTTTTATTAATTACAATAATTTTGCAGAGATTCGATTGTTTTTGCTAGAGTTATTAGATTTACAGTTTTACCTGTGAATATTGTATTGTGCAGTACCCAGCTTCCATTCTGATACATATCCCATAATTTAAATTAGCTAACTGCCTTGTACCAGTTACTAAAGAAGCACTGAGTAGCGTGTTTGCGGCAGAACCGTAATTAAAACTTTGTATAGTACCGGTTGTCCCCGTGTAGTATTGCAAACAGCCGTTAGGTGCTGAAATTAAAATATTGCGTAGAAAAAAGAAGAAAGCCTTTGTTTTTGGTAGAGTGTAATTTTTAATCGTGTCAGCAAACATTAAACGAGCCTTGTCTTTGCCTGCGAGGGCCTCATAGGCTTTTTTTGGTATATGTAAAGAAACCTCTTTACATCTGCTTAACTATGCTGGAAGGATACTATACAAAATAGCATATTTTGGCTTATAATTTAACGGTTAGAATTTCATTTAACTTGTAGGCTGCGATTATTGTCCCGATGTATAGGTCTACGGGGAGGTTCCCCTTAGCTGACCCGTGGATTGATTAGGTAAATTTAGTTTACGATTTAAGATCCACGGGAAATTTTCCAGTACTTTTCAGAATAGGGTCTTGGACTGTTTTATGAAAAGTATCTCAATTTATTGTTTACATAAATAATATGCTGCTAAAAATATTTTTCCGCTGAAATTATTGTATCCTCATGTAAAAAGTTGAAAATTATTTTTCGTTTTTGAATTTTGCGCGAAAACGCTACCCTTTTAACAATCGTCGAGCGTGACGTCACTTATCATACAGAGCGTGTATAGACTAAAAAGAGCTCGATTATATTCCGTAATCTGTGGACTCGACCGATTAATTATTAATTGAAAAGGAAACAAGAATATCGAAAATGAGTGCAATTAAGTATTATCAGTATTGTTTAGTGCCCTTATGTGAAAATAATACTAATAAAACAACTGAGAAATTGTTTATACATGTGCCTCATGATAAAAATATGCGAAAAAAGTCGTTGACACTGGCAAGGCGAGATTGGAAAAACCAATCCATAAAATCAATGACTTACGTCTGTGAAGATAATTTTTTAGATATTACATTATTATAGATTTTTAAACCTTTTAATTTGTATAATAGTACTTATAAGATAGTTTTTACATTTCTGAATTCCGCCGAGATAAAATCAGGGTTTTAGCGAAAAATTCCGCCACTATCTTACATCAAAAAAATCATCATACATCAAATTTATCGCATCGATACGTGATAAATTCGAGTTGTCAGCTCGGACTTTGTTCGCTATGGTATTGACCAGGAACGTAAGTAAATTTAAATTAAATATAATATATTATAATATATATATATATATATATATATATATATATATTAAATATAATATATAATTAATAATATATAATATTATTTTACTTAAACGATTAAAACTTTGAGATTACAGAAAATTGAGTTTTCGAAACTACACTGTATACACAACAAATTGGCACAGATCATATAATGCCATACTAGACACTAGTGACAATGATAAGGGACGTTACGCACCGTAATTGGCGTTTGTAGTCACGTGATTTTGATATAAAAAAATTATTCATTATGTTAAAAATAAAGAAAAATCATGATTTTTATTTAATTATTTCTTTTAATAATGAATTCTAGCCCCATAAACTACCGCTATACAAAACATCACATCATTTTATTACAGTCCAAGACCCTATTTTTACGTTTACCTATAAATTAGAACATTTACATGTATATAAGTTCTTAAAAAATGTGATATTTGTTTTTAATTTGGGATATTTTTTTGTTTTTGGGGTGCCAACGTTGTTGATAATTATTTATGGACTTTGGTAAAGTCTCTTTTATTGTGCGTTCATTATTTTGGAATTACATCAAATTATGATAATTGATTGATGATGATGAAAATAAACTTAGGCACAGGGACTGGTTATGGGAACGTTTCCCGTAACAGCGTATACATGCGTTTGTATTTCGAATTAGTCTAAAAGCAAGCGCAAAGAAAGAGAAACTTGTCTCATTTTAAATTTATTTATCACGTGTACAATATCTACAAAAAAAACTAATTAAATTCATTCAGCAGTTCTTGGTGCTACGCGATTATAATAACCAACAAACAGGCATATCTTATTACAGCTTTATTGTGTGTAGATATGTTAAAGGTGTATTAACTATATGTATGTATATCTGCTGTAATTTATCAATAAATGTACAATCCAAAGTATCATTTAATTTTTCACGCTGTTTTACAAAACAACTGATTTTACGATACTATTATAAAATTCAATAAACTTTCCATGCATAGCTAACGTGGTATTTCTACCTAACTACAAGGCGATGTTAGATATAAAATATGATGAGGGCCACGACTCGAATTTCGTCCTGTTGCCTTTTTGAATTAGCCACATTGCTGTGTGGGCGATTTTTTGCACTATTTTGTTTTGTCGATTCTTTTCCGACAGTTATTATGTTCGTGATATAAAAAATATATTACAGTTAAATTACAAACAAGTACTAACCTATGCCAGGACAATCGCATCCTAATTGCGTTAATTTTATGTTCCATCGTCTCGTGAATGTGGTAGCGAGGGTAGCGGTAACAGTAATAGTAATCGCAGCATCGTCGTTAAAATCCACAAACAGTGTTTGTCCGGTGTTGTCCCCACAAAGGATAGGCACTATAGTGTTGCCACCAGTTATAGTGAGAGAGTCGGTCGCGCACACGCCGTCACCATTCGGTTGCGCTAATACCATGTCCAGTAAATCTATGCGTAGCTAAAAATCAACGCCACTTACAATTAGTAGGTATACACATATATTTATTATATATGTACTTACATCTTTTACATTCTACCAAATTAATTATTTTTAACATGAGACAATTTAATGTGATATAGAAATCCAGAATCGTATTGTATCTACAATACGCTCAAAGTACAAAAAGCCGAAAAGGTTTTGTTTCTATCTTTTTATAAGAATAGTATAATTATAAGTTACCTGGCAAACATTGCTATTACACCGACTAACAATGATTGTGCACGCCTGACCCCCAGCGAACGCGGCTGGGTAACCGGGACTTGTAAAATAGGTGTTATTCACGTTCGTCGTCGTGCCACAGGAACGTGAAACTAAAACCAACTTTTTATTAATAGAAGCAAGTCCAATGAGTATCATAGATAAAACGAAATATTGAAAAATATGTTCTAATATGGTATTTTATTGTTTTGTTACAGTTATATAAAACATGTCTGAAATATCAAGATAGATATGAATGTTTGAAACGAAAGATAGATAATTAATTAGTCAAATTTTCGAAAGAATCTGTTACTCCGAAGTATTTTCTCAGATTTGAGACGCTTTTATTGAGTTATTATTTTACTTAATATCAAAAAGATGGCCATACCGATACAACATCGGCCTCTCCTAGATGCGCAAGTGCCAGTTATGGTACCGTTTAGATTATTACATTCACGTCGAGCCAGACACGTCCCATTCATGGTGTTAGAACTCGAACAGTCCACATTCGCAAATCTTACTATACTTACGAAGGGAAACACTGAAAATAAAATACTATAAAATAAAATGCATACTTTATAATATATATTCATTGGATCTATATGCCTATCTGTTAAACGCAAATATATACTTACCGACAAACGATAGGTACTTACAGGATGGATGCATCTACAGTGTGTTATATATCTATCTACTCTTATCTTATATCTTGATCATAATTATGCAGCTATAATTCTGAGTCTTCATTTTATTTTAATTTTATACAAGTATAAGAATAAAACAAAATGTATTGCTAAAGTTTTGCTTCTTTTTTAAAAGCAAGTAAAAAGAAAATTATAGAGTTTATTAAAAATATAAAGGTTTTCTGGATAAAAGGTATGACTTAATGCAGTACTTAATGCAGATTGACGTTTAAAAAATTTACCTATGCACACATTAAATATTTTTTATGCACTTACGTATTTTTCCCTGTCTGTCCTCGTAATTGTTATCAACATCATAAGTGTCATCGTTGCGAATGTCGTCGTCCAAAACAGTAAATGCTGCAACCGTTACTACAAAAGTTATAATACACGACCAAAATAATTTTTCTGTCATTTTTATTAAATGTTCACTTCTCACACCACTGAAGTAAAAAAAATAATAATGAGGTCAAACGTAAAACATTTTCTGAACAGAATATAGGAAATTTAGTTTTAGAAATCCAAGTACGAAATGAGTGTAGTTAGTTCAAACCTATTCTTATATGATGTGTGTGATAACGGTTGTTTATTTGTGTAAAGTGTTAGGGATGTTACCGTTTTCCTATTAGCGTTATCTGGCGACGCTGTATATTGGTGCTATGGCACGTTTAGCGTGTTAAGCGTTATTTATGAAAGTAGGAGATATTCTTAAATTAGTCAATTTATTTCTAAAATCATTACATGTATCACAATATTTATCACCTGCAGGTAAATTTCTAAGAAATTAATTAAACTTCTAAGAAATCGATTGTTTACTGTAACGCCGGCGTGTCCGCGGTCGTGGAGGGATTAATTACATTTGCTTGGTTTTTTAGTTTACAAAAAGTATTACTGCTAGTATACATATATATTTATTAATAAACTAGCGACTCATCCTCGCGTCGCTTGGGTACGAACCCGAGGGACGACCTAGCTTTAACGGTTAGTACGGAACAGATAGACTTATGTGTATATATACATATGTAAGTATGATGAGTATGTTAAATACAGAAGCCTATGTCATTCTCCAACTCTCAAGACTCAAACTATCTTCACACACAGATCCGTCAACTCTGTTTGGACGTGAAGGAAGGACAAACAAAGTCAACGTCAAACGTAGACAGAGAAAGTCTTATATCTACAAATGCATTTAACTCGTTTATATTAACTTCATAATTATTCTTACTTTATTAATTTCATGATTATTCTTACTCGTTTATATTCAGTTCATAATTTATTTATTATTATATTCTTTATTGCACTTAAAATATGATACAGAAAAAAAAATAACAAAGTAAACATAGTTCACAAAGGTGGACTTATCTCTAAAAGAGATCTCTTCCAGTCAACCCCTGGTTGTGGAAGAAGATGTCAGCGGGCAATATAGTGCAAAAAAAAAAAACTAAATATATACTAGAAATAAAGGTAATAATAACCACTTATACATACATACATACATATATACATATATTATATATAAAAATATATAATACTATACATATATAATACCTAATGTAAAGACTACTTATACATACATACATATATACATATACATAGTTAATATATAAAATATGAAAATAGAGAAAGGTACTGATTGATACTGTCTACATTTGCGACAATAAATAATTTTTTACTTTACATTTAAAAACATGAATAGATGGGCTCTCATGGAAGGTTTTGGGCAGTTGGTTCCATAGTACTGCGGCATGGACAGAAAAAGAATTTTGTTGGAATTTAGTATTGCTCCTAGGAATGTCGAGCATAGAAGTACTGCAAGATCTTCTGGAACGTGTAGGGATTGGTAGAAAGTTAAAACGGGAACGAAGGTAAGGAGGGAAATTTTAATTATATAGTAGTAAAGAAAAAGAAAAACGTGATTTTTACGTTTTTCCTTGAAACTTTTCCAATTTTTCTCTTCATAAAAACCCTCCTCGTACGTCAACGAATATTTGAAAAAAAAAAAATTGCCGACTTGGTCCAGACGTTCTCGAGTTTTGCGCTTTATAGCAACATATTTAACCTTTCATTTTTATTTATAAGATAAATCATCAAACACTTCTTTCTATTTTTGATAACTAAAAGCGCAGTTATGATATATAGCGAAAAATATTAAACAATATAATATGTATAAACTATTAAACATTTAATAATCATATTAAACATTTGTGAGTGAACTTTCACTGTTTCTTAAACTGAAATATATTTAAGGCAGTAATGAGCGCATTATTTGGTACATTTTTATTGATGAATAGAATCCATGTGTACTATAATTTATTAATATATAGAATATTATGTTAATGTTTTTTATTCTTTTTGGATCTGATATCAGTCTTTTTTGACTATAATCAGATGTTGAGTTTTTCTCTTTTCATTTTAACATGTTTCTGCCATGTAAGGTGGCTGTCCAAGAGGCTAAAGGCAAGAGGAGACGAGAAGATAATATTTAATACTGTCTTTGTGTGGTAAACCAAGATGTACTGGCGGGCAGAAACCTCTTCTTAGCGTGAAGGTTACTTGTACTCTTTAGACGGACTGGCTTTGGATGGACTTGACTTTGGTTTGAAGTCACTTATTGATCTCGTCTAGTTCTCGGTGCAATATGTTTGAAGCAGATATTGGATTATCATTACAAACTAATACCGCTATGTCGTCTGTGTATGTTGCAGTAGTAAAACCGATCGATATAGATAGGTCTGCTCTATATATAGCAATATAGGTCGCAAGATTGAACTCTGTTGTACACCTTTAAAAGAAAAAATCTATCTAAGAGATATGAAGAATTAGTAGCAAGTGAAAGCTATGTGGTATAGATATTTTTTGCACTTGTGCAGTAGATGCTGTCTTTGCTTTAACGCTTTTCTATTTAATTGGTCAACCATTTTGAAGTTTATTGAATATAAATTGAGGAATATTAAGTAATATTCCTCAATTATATGGTAAAACTAGCATTGCCCGCGGCTCCGTCCGCGTTCAGATGACCAAAAACCAAATTCTTAGGTTTTACATATTAGTATACTCTTACATTGCAGCTTTTGTATTTTCTCTCAGAAATGAGACATTTTCCCGGGGTAAAAAGTCCTATCCTATATGTTGACCCGGATAACCAGCTATTACCATACCAAATTTCATCAAAATCCCTTCAGTGGTTTTTATGTGATGCGGTAACAGACAGACAGACAAAAATTCTAAAAACTATAGATTTGTCCTCTGTATCGATAATAATGTTTATTTCAATAAGATTTTCCAAAGAATATTTAATGTACAGTTTCGGCTTGGTTACAATTTAATTATACGTAGGTAAAGATTTTAAAGACTTACAGAAAATATCTTAGACAAATTCTTTGTGGATCTGTCTTTTTATTTGTCCATGTTTATCTCTCAGTAAGTCTTTTTCAGTATCATTTCGAGTAAAATCGGCTAGAAACTACTACATAGATTATATGAATATTATGTAAATCTGATTATTGGCTGAAAATAACGCCAAGATGTAGCTATGAAGTTTGAACCTTGGTTGATTGTTTCGTCTTATAAATATTATGTTGTTACTTACTCGTAGGTAGCTCGCGATTTGCATGGTTTATAAAAATATTACCCGTAATTTGGTAGGTACATATATGTATTTGTGTGTATGCACCTATGGATATTTTTATCTCCTATTTAAAAAAATAAGACTGTTTATGTATCTAAAACTTTAATACCTATTATTAAAAAAATCGTCTGTTTGCCTGTATGTCTGATTTTCTATGCGCGTTTCACGCGAAAAGTAATGAACCGTTTTCAACGAAATTTGGTGAAGTGATAACTTATTACTCGAGTCAACGTTTAGGATACCTTTTACTTCAAGAAAATCTTTCTTTCTCACGGGAAGATACAATAACTGGTTTTATCGAGTCCTCCCTAGAAACCTTTCCATGGCTAAACCTTAAGGCATACATACATTAAAACAATATACTAAAATATTGTGGGTCTTGAAAAGTCCTACAGGAAAGTTCTGAATAGTATATGTATATCTCCTAAGCAATATCTATTCTTATCTATAGATAAGAATAGATAGGTTATATTTGACTAATTTAGTATTATAGGGTATACCCTATAATACTAAATTAGTCAAATATAACTAAGACTAACTTAGTCAAATCGACGTGCGCGTTTCACGCAAAAAGTACTGAACCGATTTTAACTAAATTTTGTATAGTGATAACTTAGTACTCGGGTCAACATTTAGGGTACCATTTACGACAGGTAAATTATTCATTTCCACGGGAAAACACAATAACTGGTTCTATCGAATTGTCCTTAGAAATTTATATGGCTAACGCTGGCTCAACCTTAAGAGATAGATCAAAACATTGTACAAGAAAATTGTAAGTCTTAAAAAGGTCGATAGAAAAGTTCTCAATAGTATATGTCTATCTACTAAGGTACACTCGCTATAACTATTTTCATTATTATATATTACAGCTTTATTATACGTTATTTATTCTATCTATAAATATAATTATACTGTAGAGGTCAAATGTCTGTACATAGAAAAAAAATGCTAAAAACCGAGTCAGTTATCTTCTTACATCCCGTAAGAAGAAAAATAGAACAAATCCAGTTTTTTTTTCAATCTTTTTGTTTCTCTGTCTGTTTGTCTGTTATTACGGGCTAATCTCCGAAACTATTGGACCGATTTAAATGAAATTTTGCTTGGTCGTACCTTATATCCCCGGTCAACATGTAAGATACTTTTCATTCCGGAAAATTTCCGAAAAGCTTAGTACACAACAACTTATCCACCTAATTTAGTAAAATTTGGCATGTTGATACCTTATATTGCCGGTTAAACAAAAGGTTACTTTTCATCCCGGAAAAATGAACGGTTCCCGTGGGATAGATCTGTTTTTGTTTGTTTGTAACATATTATGTACACAATATAGACCCCAAAACAATAGTTATTAAAAATTTTGTCGGTTTGTCTGTTTGCCTGTATGTCTGTTTGTATGTTTGTACGGGCTAATCTCCGAAACTGTAGGACCGTTTTAAATGAAATTTTGCATGATGGTACCTTATATTTCCGGTCAATATATTAGATACTTTTCATCCCAGAAAATTAAGGAGTTCCCGTGGGATAGTTAATAAACTATAGTATCTTATACGGCTTAGTACACAACAACTTATGCACCTAATTTAGTAAATTTCATTCTGATACCTTATATTGCCGGTCAAACAACAGGTTACTTTTCATCTCAGAAAAATGAACGGTTCCCGTGGGAACTAATAGATTTCCATTAGTGTTTTTCTAGTAATATATATATAGTTTGCTAGTAATATATATATATATATATATATATATATATATATATATATATATATATATATATATATATATATATCTTTATTACGTGAATTATTTTAAACTTTTTTTCTAAACTTCAGGATATTATTTCCTTCTTTGTCCTTCAGATACAAATATGTAGATACCTAATTGTTCGTAGTTCTCGGCGTGAATATGGTTCTTAGTAAACGGACAATAAATTTAATATTTTTTAAAGTATAGGCGTTAGGCAAAGACTTAGGCATGAAAAGCCTAAGCTTAAAGAATAATTATATTATTATAATACCTATTTATTAATTAACGGACAAAATAGGGTAAATCAAATCACAACATCAAAGTGACTAAATTTAATTTGTTCTGAAGTGAATATACCAGCAAAATATTTTACATACATTAGATACATTAGATATTCATAAATGACCAAACAGACAAAATCTCAATGTTGTTAATAATATTCGTCACAATTTAAACTTGCACCATATTTTATTCCTTTTGTAACAGTTCCTAAAACAATTGTCTTTTAAAAGAAAATGCTTAGGAAACTATTGACATAAATAGATCTACCTACGAATAATTTTTCACCTAAAATTTTGTAGAAACTCAGTATATTTGCATTTGTTGAAATTTTTTTCTGAAATATTTTTTATCTTATAAAGTTGGGTGCTTTTATTCTCTAACCACTTTTTATATACATATATCGAAATTAAAAATTTAATTACGTGTTCATTAGAAATAAAAAAAGTTAGTAAATCACTCATCTGGCATCTCATATGCTACGTAAACCTTTTGTAGGTCATCTGTACTAAACGCTTAGTTTATTCTTTTTACATGATTGTATAAAAACAATTTATAATATTCATATATAAAAGAAATCAAAAACATATCATTGGTAATAAATTATTTTGTGACTTAGTCAACATATTACTAGATATCTAAAAGTAAAATTAACGTGTAAATATAAACTAACATTTATACTTTTTAAGGAATAATGAAATATATAATAGGTACATAATGAGGAATAAGCAAGTATAGAACAAAAGTGAGGTACAAATTTTTCTTCACAAAGAAATATGTATAAGCTTAAGTAAATAAAATTATTTATAAAACTATTATATATGATCCTAAAGTATGGCATCTTCTGATTTTTATGGCAAAATTAATAAAACTACTATTAAGGATTTACTGTACATCATTTGTAGAATAGCTTTAAGGTAGGTACATGGTTTATTTTATTTTGAATATAATTTTTTTTTTAGTTTATACAGACAGCACAATACACTGAAAGTTTTTAAAATATCTATATTGACTTTATATAAAAGTAGATGCTAATTAGGGAATTGATTTTACAATCGATTTTTTTATGTATTTGATATCTATTTAAAATTACATGACAATATTAATATAATTTTTAAGATAACTCTATGCAGATTCATTCGGCAATTTATAAAGCACTTGTAATAAGTTTAATTGAATAAAGTTTATTTCATTTCATAAAAAAACTTAATTAGCAGTTAAAAATAGTAACGGAGCTGTGTTTGTACCTTTATTGCATATTTTCAAACATTTAAGTGACGGACATTTTGGCATACAGTAGAATCCAAAGCATTAGCAATTTTCGTCTATTTGTGTTTTATAGCGTGTTGTATACATTTTATATTTTTTATTTATATTAGTTAAATAGTAGTTAAGATTCGTTTAAATTTATCGAGCAGATCGATAGAAACTGATTGTCTAATTATTGTAAAGGAAATGGTCAAATTGTTTTAAAACAAAAGCGGGAAAGCTGAAGGTAGAATGTGTGTATTCACACCACAACAATGAATTTTATTAACTTTCAGTGTTATGTCGAAAAAACTTTAAAACAAATTATAGGTAGATGTTTTACTTTGGATCGTAGATTTCAGAGGTTTTTTGTTACAATGAATAAGTTATATTATTATTAATGATAAAATAACAAATACATATGTTCAATATATGGGTACACACATATATGTTCATCGAAATAAATTGTTCATGGCAATAACGTTCACGAAGTTCATACCTAAATAGAGCTTATATTCCAATTTACATTGAACTTATTTATTTAGTTAGAATAGGAATTTACAATATATTAAATGCAAAGAAGGAGTGGCAAGACTAAAATTGAAAGCGCCCAAGATAGATTTGCTTAGAGCAAAACAAAATAGAAACATTATAAAATGTTAATCAGAAACTAATGAATATTGAATCTATCATGAATGAAATGTAATCTATGAGTCAGTCAAAGTAACAAATAGAAAATCTTATACATATATGAAGCAGTGTGCAAAGCTATAATAAAGACATTTATTTATAAGTAGAACAAGTATAATATTTGATTTCACTAAAAGTAGGCACAACTTACATTATCTCGAAACTAGTGACTATTTGTGATGGCAATTGTGACAAAATATACACATAATTGTAATATTATGGTCTCGTCTACTTAAAGGCACTCTTAATTAGTTCACATACAATTTTAATACATTTTTTGTAATAAAATTGTGTTAGTGGACGGAGGCAATAAGGCTAGCTGGATTATTTCATATATATATATATATATATATATATATATATATATATATATATGTATATATATATATATATTCTTAAATATATATGTATATATGTATATATTCTTAAAGTACTAAAGCAATTTCAATTATTATTATGAGCTCTAAATGTTTTACATATATTATAAAGAATAGTGTGCATTTGAATTAAGCGTAGATTCTACATTATATTTATTTATTCCATATTAAATATGAACAGCGACTGTATGTTTTAGTGGAAAATATGATAGACGTGATGAACGTGCTTAAAAAAAACAAAAAACAAACTGTTATAAATCGAGACTAGAAAGTGTACAGCTGCGGTTCCGTATAAAACGACCTGAAGTTATTTGAAATTATAATTATTTATTTTATAATTAACAGAACTAATGTTCTGACTTCGTAAAAAATATTCTAGAACTTTACTATTAGGTTTTATGAGTATTGTAGTAAAGATACATGGAAAATTGTGATATAATTTTACTCATACAAAATTGTTAATACCTTATAAAAATTCAGGCCGTTGTATCCAGAAACGCGTTCGTAAATTAAAACTAATGTCTAACGCTTAATTCTAGTATTTTTAAAGTCATTAACGTAAAAATATCTATAATATCTTGGATATTCCTTGCTTTCTTAATATTATTTATTTAATCTTACAATAAATTAATCATATCTAATGAATACTTAGAGCTTTTACGTGTGTTTGTGACCCTTTGCTAGTTCACTGAGCAAATTTCAATGTGCGATAGGTTTATGAATGCTTCATAGACTATTAAACTTTTTAAATGTGAATATAAACTTTGCTTATTACAAGAAAATAAAATTATCAAACACATGGAATGCAAGTCGTTTAAAGTGTCCAAATGAAATAGTTTTTATTAAAATAAAATAATGGCATGAAGAGAAAAAGTTTTATGAACTCGAATAAAAACTAAAATAATAATTTTAACATAAAAAAAACTACGAATTGGATCTACAGAACATGCGAACATGTACTTTAACGAGGTGTCACAAAACATCCGCCTTAGATACTAAAAATAATTGTCATTTTCAATGTACATAAATATTTATAAAATACTTATCCATTACAGTTACATATTTTGGGTTCTTTAATAGATGACTCTGTGCTAATAATTTATAATAATAATTAAGTATGTAGATATGTAAAGCGATTTCCTTGGTAATGATTGTACCTTTTTGTGCTTTTTAAAATTATTAATATAATTTACATTATGGTTAACTATGGATTTGCATCGCTACATTTTCACAAATTTTACTCTTAAATTGTATGCCATTTTATTTTTCTACTAATTAATTATCGTATGGTACAAATTTTATAATTTCTCCAAAACTAAAACAAATGTCGATATTTCGTGTTCATCTATTAATTAAATATATAGTAATGTCTTGGTTGCGCCCTCTGCAGTGAAATCACAGTACGCTATAAAATGTGTCCATTAAGCTTGACTCCAGATCGCACTCTAGAAAGAGGTTTTCGCTACACTCTTCCTGAAAAAAGAGAACAGAATTAAAAGTAGGTCCTTTAAATTTTTTTTTCAAAACCTCCATTGGTTTTTATTTTTTTATAAAATTTTAGTAACTATAAGTTTTAATTTAAGTACATACTTGAGATGCTTGAGGCGTGGATGCTTGGTCCCCGCCTCTCCTTGGGTGTCATTTGGAAGTCTTGGGTAGGTGTCTTTTCATGTGTAGGGCAAGGTGGTCGGAGCGTGCGAAAGAGCGCTCACAGACCGCGCACTTGAAAGGTTTTGCACCCGTATGTTTGCGGTAATGGCGAGTCAACTCATCGGATCTCGCAAATCTCCATTCGCACTCTGGCCATTGGCAAGTATAAGGTTTCTCACCTGTGAAATAGAAATAATCACACTCATACCAGTTGACATTTGAACAACTAATGTCATTCGCGATAGGCATGTGTCTACAATATATGTAGTTACTTTTCAAAAATTGAGCTGTGAGCTTGAATAAAATCAGATTACATTATGAAAACTTTTAGGTAAATTAGATTTTACCATTCTTAAATACGTCATTGTATTATTTATTTATCGCTATTTTCAATAAATGTGTATTACCTAATACTATTTATAATATATTCTATAAATTACAAAAATAAAACAATTAATGTAAAAATGATCGCATATGCAGCGTAATTTTAATATTCGCAGCGCATTTAGTGTTGAAAATGGTAACAATAAATACTCCACCTGTATGTATCCTCTGGTGAGCTTTTAGGTGCGAACTTTTCGTATAAACCTTGGTGCAACCTGGAATAAATGAACATTATTTGTTTTTAAATGTTGTAATATATATTTAAAATTCTTTCATAACGTCGAGATTAAAAGAAAATCAATGAAACCAAAGTACACGCTGAACTTAAAAGCATCGGAATTCGGAAGATTTCTCATTTCGGAATGGAAAAAATAATAATAATTAAGTACCTATAAAATCACAATGATGGACCCTTCTTTTTTCGAGTTCAGGATTATTCCGTCGATTGTATTTAACGGAGGGCGGGGCTAGGCGCGGGTGGGCAGTCACGTGCGGATGCGGCGCCGGCGCCGGTTGCGGTGTCATTTGTAGGGACTGCGGCATCGCCTGGCATAATAAAACGATTAACAAAAATTAAATCAATAAAAACTGTAATTAAAGCTTAACAACACTTTAAAATTATGATGGATTTTAGAGACCCCATTAAAGATATGCAGTGATTTTACCTGGGGATGATGGTGGGTTTGAGGTAATGGATGCTGTGGTACATGTGGCGCACGAAGTAGTGGCGGAGGGTGGTACGGGGGCGGCGGAGTGCGACGCGGTCCACCCTGCAGATGATAACACATCTAGCTTGTATGATATTATTGATAAGAAAATTGTGGAACATATTTGGCATTTTAGTGAAGTTACATCTGAGATTTATTAATGCCACATATAAGAACACAGTCGCATGCAAAAGATGGTACCATCATAAATCGCTAGCGATCGCAAAGCGTTATTGATAGTTAGGTATTAGAACTACCTGCATAGAGTTTCCTGGGCTTCCCTGATCAGACCCGGGTGGTGTTAGGGGAGACATGTACACAAGCCTCGACTGGGGGTATTTTGAAAAAGACGTTGCTGGCTGCTGCTGTGGTTGATGATGAAGAGGCTGAGGATGCGCATAGGTTGGTGGTGCACAGAGCCTTTCCGTCTTGATCTCCAGCGGACTGAGTAAAGGTGTAGCGCATTCTTCAAGGAGCGCATCATCAGCTTCGAGCTTGACGTGGGTGGCTCCCAATGGAGCAAGCATGTTTGCATTCTCAGGATCGATATTCCTGATGGAAGACGCGATGTCCTCCCAGAGGGCGGGCCGGAGGAAAGCATCGTCGCGCGAAGTAGTTCCACCGTCGAATAGGTCCATGTGGGCGGGCGCAAGGGAAGCGCCCTCTTGCTTGTACAGCAGGGACTCCAGCTCAGATGTCTGTAAAAAAGGAGTCAAGTTTTAGCATTACATAAATTAGCTGTAACACATAGTTGTAAATATGTTCAGTTCATTCAAACATTTATTTGTAAAGACCTACATTTATTATCATGATGTAAATGTCACGCATTCAAATATTAATGCGTATATATTGAGATTTATTCTAAGGAATGCTTCAAGACATTTATAATGCAAATCCTTTGATCACTAAACCAATCCCATGAGGCAGCGTATTTTAAAAGGACAGCTTCAGCTTTGAAGTGATATTCTAAAGCAGAGATTGTTAACAAAGATATTGTTGTGATCGAAAATTGGCTGCAGGTCAGCTACAGTATTTAATGATTTTTAAATTAAATAAGAATCTTTATTTTTCTTAGTTTCTAAGGGCTTATACTGTATAATATTACTTGTACAACTATAACCACTGTATCTCTGTATATTAACAACTAAATCTTATTTTTTTTTGCCTTTAATAATATTTTTAAATTAAAGATTCTTTCAAAAGATGTTGGAGAGATGATGATACCGTCTCCCTTGTTCCTGTCTCCAATTTCTACATGCAGTGTGGACAGAGCAGTTTTGTATTACCATACAATACGATGCGCCCACGTGCAGACGCAGGTGACGAGACGCACGCTTTACGAATTGCTTTTATAAATCGCTAACTTTGCATGGCATTTCAGTCCACTTTGAACTCTAGTGTGAATGAAGATGAAAATTATCTTATGACAATAAACCAGATACTTTAACGTCGACAACCATTTTGTTTAACAACAACATTATAGAGTAAAGTATATTACATTATATAGTATTTCTTTGGTTTTTATGTTTAAATATTTAGTAAAAATTTATAGTAGAATGTATATATTATATATACATTTAAATAAGTTTGTTTTCAAATTTAGTAGATATTATAAACCGATATGACGTGTTATTAAATTATTCCTTAAAAGGAATATAAAGGAATATTAAAGTATCATATAAGTATTTATTGAATTGTAACTTGTACGTATATTTTGATTTAAGACTCAAAGTACCTACTAAGTAAATCATAACGAACTGATTGAATCACCGTTAAATAATGTGCACGAACTCTAATATATAACTTTTAATCATCGCAAAATGGCGTTCAATTTGAAACTATTATTGAGCAAATATCAGATCAACCTGCTCTAGCGCAGCTGAGATCGGTAACCCTTTGCGCAGTGGAACCTCCTTAGAGTAGTGTCGCAAGCGTGCCGGACCGCGCGAATTCCTTCTTTGACCTTTGCGGATCGAAACGATTGCGCCAACGTCTCCTCCACCACGGCTAGACGAGCTTAGGCAATTGCAACATAGATTAGATGTGTTACAGATCGCCCAGGGCCTTTGTAACGCTAGCTTCTATACACCCTGCTATTCTGTTTTATAAAATATATAAATGAATATATATTAAATATAATTAAGTTTCGTTATGTATGGGTATTGGTACTCATTTGCATGAGCTTGTATTTTTAAAGTAGAGATTAAACGGTTACGAACGTAAGAACTTCAGAAACTTTTGTTAGTATGCGGAAACTACTTGATATAGGTACATATATTTGAATGCGATAAACTATTTACTTGATATATTAAAATTTGCGTAGTTATGACCTTAATAAAGCCAATATATGAAATTTTGTGTGAATGAAATTTTATATGATAAATTCAAAAGTTGGATAATTTCATGGATTTTTTGATTAACTACGTACTTGTGTTATACCTTTAAATTGTAAGTAGAAATGATTCTATTAACCAAACTCGTATTTAAAAATTGATTCAATAGTAATCTATATATCTATATAGGTATATAAAACAAAGCCAGGTTTGTTACAACACTTGTAATTCGAGAACTGCTGGATTGATTTTTATTATCTTTGTTTTGTTGGATTTGTCTTCTCCACGAATAACAGAATAACTAATCAAACATAGGAAATAAGTCACGAAAAAATCTATTTCATACTAAGCGTCAAAATGTATCTAAGGACGAACCTGAGCGAAGCGAGGGTGAGTCCCTAGTCTTCTATAAGTATATACATATTATATAAAAATCAATTGCTGTTCGTTAGACTGGCTAAAATTCAAAACGGGATGGACCGATTTGGATGATTCTTTTTTCTTTTGTTGGGGGTTTGTCAAAGGTTGTTTAAAAGTATAAAAAAAATAAAGAAAACCTCAAAAAAAAAAATAGCTGGAAAGTCGAAAAATTCAGGTGTTTATTTTATATGGGAATCAGCGTTAACCTTAAACTACCTAGGGAGGAAAATAGTCGCTAGTAAAATATAATTTGTGAAGTTATTTTGATTCTTTAGGTTGATTCCCCATACAAATTTTCATCCCTATTTTCACCCCCTTAAGAGATGATTTCCGGGATAAAAATAGTAGTAGTAGTATCCTATGTCCTTCCCAAGGTCTCAAACTATCTTCTTACCAAATTTCATCTAAATTGGTTCAGTAGATCCAAAGATTACTTCCTACAACGTCACAAACTCACAAACTTTATCTCTTTAAAATATTAGTACAGATTATTATAAATAATACAATGTTGAATATTAAACTTGCATATCAAGACTTTCGTTGTTGTGTATAACTGTGTTATACACAAAACCTTCGTGTTTGCCCGCGGTTCCGCCAGCGTAGATTATTAATTAAATACATAATAATCATTTTGCCAAGTCTAAGCCTTAAATGCAAAAAAAAGGTTTTTTATCGGATTGCTAGTTCCAGTGATATATACTTATATAATTCGTTAAATATGATATGAGTTTTAAACACTTAATTTATAAAAAAAAAAAGAAGCGAGGGCGAAATGAATATGGTTTGCAATTTCATATATGTACGTACTTACAGTAAGAAAAATTATAAAGAGGTTAAAACTATACATCAGATTCTATGGATCTAGGTATTATTATAGTATCTGCGGATACTTTACCATTATCTAGGTTTTTTCAAGGTTCTTTTCTAGATTTTTTTGCTCAGCTATCAGTGCCTAATGACGTACATGTATATGTTAAAGATTAATAGAAACTTACTAAGATATCTATACATATACTTTTGGCTATAAAAACAGTACTTCCAAATGTAAAAGTCCCACTGCTGGGCACGGACCTCTCTTCATTACGAGGGGAATCAGGCCATAGTCCACCACGCTGGCCAAGTGCGGGTTGGCGGACTTCATATATTTTTTGAAAACTGCTAGGTTTTCTCAGACATGCAGGTTTCCTCACGATGTTTTTCCGTCAACGTTAAGACAATTGGATTATACGTGTTGGAAATGATTTGCAAATGAAAATATCAGAGGTGCGAGACCCGGGATTTGAACTCCCTTCACTCGGTTTCCCAAGCGAGCGCGTTACCACTGGATTATCACTGCATAATGTATATAAGATTTCGAATCTATATTTATTGTTAGCTACTTAAATGCACTTTGATAAAGGTCACAACTGAAAAGTGAAACATAAATTAACTTATACTGCAAGTAACATAGCTGCCATGGCATATTATTTCAAATACGCAATTATACCTAATTTAATAACGTAAATTTCAAAGTGCTTTAAGAATTATTGTGATTTAACTGATTGTTGTCAATGAAGTTGCCAATTTAAATCGAATGAAATATTATGATATATAATATACATATTCTAAGTTACGTAATACTGAGATTGTTATGCACCACTTATTCAAATAAATAATTAGGAAGAGGTAAATCGCTTTCCATACTATTTACTATTTTATTATTATATTTACTATTATTACAAATATTACTTTTAAACTTTATAACCAGTTTGAAAAGAAAATATGTTGGTATATTTTAGTAAATAGAGGAGCTAACTAAATTAACTCTACTGTTACAGTGGAGTCGTTTTATGTGTAGGTACATACATACATATTGTGATTGGTCGTCCCGGAGATAATGAGTGATGTATTCAGTAGTTCCACTATTGACGTGATGCAACATTGTGACGCCTCTTCTATTTCGACCAATAGCATAATTATTGATTGTGGGTCGGTTACGTAGAGTTGCGTATTATAATTTTTTTATCAGCCGAGTTCGGTTGGACTATTTTTCATCTATATCAGAACATCTTTATCGTTCATATTCAAAGATAACTGAAACATAATGCAAAGTACCTGCTAAAATACCTGCATTGAATTTTTTAAGTGTATATGATTTTTTACTTATCTATAAATCTATTTGAATATTTTTTGTATCTACTTATGCTTATTGTGAATTTTACAATTGTTTTCAACTTCAAGTAAATCAAATACAAAATATCCAATATGTCTATATCACAAATTTTATATAAGTATTTATATTTTACATGAGTTTTACATATTGAATAATTGAACGTTTATTTAGATGAGTAGGTAAGTTCATATTATTTAATATAGCTAATATTGAAGTCACTATTCGTTCTAATATTATACGTTACTGATAGATAAAACAAAGTTTAAATATTGTTTAAAAAACATTATAAAATGCGTGGCTTACGAGTAGTGCTAATCTTTAAATTAATCAATTAGGTACTCCAACTTTTCATAATCCTGATGGATATTTAAAGCAAATTGACCAGTCTATAATTTAGTGAGGTAGATATCGTTGAATTCCAATTATCGAGCACAAAAAAAAGGAATTGTCCATAAAACGTTTATCGCTAACAAAAAGCTTTCTGAGTTTCCGCTGCCATTTCTACATTTGTCCACCAATCACGGACGGCTTGCGTGACGCGTCGCAATATATGAAAGCAATTTTCTCTTGCTTTTATAAATGCCTGCTCTTGTTGCTTCGACTCGGAAAAAGGGGCATAGGTATACATACTCGCCTAGCTTGTTACTAGGCAAGATTAACTCTAGATTGGGTGAGGTATTATATGTAATTACTTGAACTAACTTATTTTTCTACAAAAAAGTTCAATAGCTTATTTTCATTGCGAATTTCACTTAAATCAAACACATTGACACTCTCACTACACCATGAAAAAGTAATAAATATAGACAAAAGTATGTTTATTACTTCTTCACGCTTCAAGCTTACAAGTGTTCGTATTTTTAATATTAGTGTGATGTTACCATATACTGCGCGGTAGAGAATATGTTGGTTCTGGGAGAAAATCTGTAGTTTTTGTCTTAAAATTATATTTCTTACGAATTGTCACATTGTTTTTACATTTGGTTTTATCATTTTACAAGATAAATTTAATAGTTTTGTTTAGTTTTGTTTTTGTTTTGTTCTGATATTTTAACAAAAAATTTGGAATATCTTAAACTTAAAAAACTACGAGTAAGTGCAAATAAATTATTGAACAATTGATTAAATACTTTATTATATTACTGTATATTTAAATGTATTTGTATTTTCATATTGCCTATAACTAACTTACGTGGTCGACTTTTTGATAATATGTTCTGGTAAGGCATTAAAGCAGCTCCATCCCGTTATGGCATTGTTTGAACAGCACGTTGGCCCGTGCCGACGATCCATTTCCATAATTCAACTGAACACCCACGCTAACTCATTCTTCAGTACACATTGCGAAGATTATTTACATTTGTAAACCTATATTCTGTGTCTACGTACGACGCCGTAAGATTCAATTTGCAAATAGAAACTGGTTATGAAATGACACTTATACAACGCCGGAGGTAATCCATAATACCCTATTTTAAAATATCTTTAAAGATATAATTATTCACAAACACGCAAGGATATGCGAGGTCAAAAGCTTTTGTACTATATAAGTTTATACTGATGCCTGCAAATAACTTTTCATGAAAAATCATAGGTAGTTCTTTCAAATATAATTTACAGTACGTCCTATAGAATAAAATATAAGTATTTATAATAATTTAGTAAAGTTACAATTTAACTAGTGACTTTTTTAATTATGATATGTTACATATATTTATACTCATGGAACATTATCTTACCCATACGTAAATTCTTAAATAAAAAAACATTTTTGTCCATTTCAACTGATTACATTAGGAGGAATCAAACTTTATGATAAAAAATGTACATTGTGATGCCATGGTCCTTGTGGGTCTGGGTGGCGTTGGGCGGGCGGCGATCGATAGTAAACGCCGCCCACTTAAAGAAGGACCGCCTATAAAAATAGGTCTCACCATTCTAAAGATTACTAAAACCGAAATATAAAATCTTTACAAAGGTGTCTGTTGTCTTGAATTGTTTGAAGAAATTAGTCATTGAGCTAAGTTGTTTTATTTTTTATTATCTATATAGTATCAATAAATGAAGCAAAAAGTTTGTACCCCTTTTTACGAAAATTGCGCGGATGAAGGAGTATGAAATTTCCCACACTTATAGCTTATATAGAGAAGGAGTGCAGAATGCTAATATTTTTTTTAAATTATGCATAAAAATACATTAAATCAATAAAAAAAACATTACACACACTACCATCCATGTATTTGACACACACACGCATTACTCTTTTTTTATTGTTAAAGTCTGTGGCGAACATAACACTTTCTTATTTATAATGTCTGTGGTCAAATTGAGAATTATGTATTAATACGTGAAGCAAAAACTTTGTATCCCTTTTTAAGAAAAATCGATAATAATCATGTTCGAAGTTCGACCACTCGGCGAATTCTAGTTAATGGAAACAAGTAGGTTTTTTGGAAATGGTAGTAAAAGTATAAGTGTAATTGGGACAAATACTAGCGTAACTAACTAGCGTAATGAAGGTGTTTATTACGATAATTATATTTTTTTAACGAATGCCGATAGTAAAATTAGACTTTTTAATTTTAATTTATTATTTAATAGCCACAACGTGAAACATAACTAAATATATTTTGCATTTTTTAACAAATGTACATGAGTTTTTATAAATAAATTGATCAAACTCTTTGTTATAAAAACATGAAAATAAGGTAGCGAAAATATTAACGAGCAATGGAATATAGAATTTAATGAAGCGCAACGCAAACATGTCACACTAATAAAATAATTTTCACATTAAGTCCCACGGCACCGCTAAATAGAGGAGAAAAAGACATTGTAATTCGAGTAATGTTTGCTTTTCCCATAATTTTTGGTAAACGACGGGTCGAGGCCCGAGGGTGGCGCTGTGAAGTCAAAAAATTAATTGACAGCAAATGTTCTACATTAACTGCGTACTTTTAATGTGACATCATTACTACTAGTAGGTTAGTTCTAAATTGGAAAGTTAGTTTGTCAGTCTTTTGTGACTTTTTTACGTTTAATTCGCTGAACAGATTGAAGGTAAGGATATAAACTACATCATGATGATTGAGGACGCACGTAGTCTGCCTTTTATCCCTGCATGTCTTAACATAAATAAATATTTGAAAAATTTAAATGGGTAATAAGAATGGATAATTTTACTTGTCGGTAAAGATTTAGTAATTAAAATTTAAAATATCTAAATTTAAAAATTGATATTTTTAATTTATAAATACTTATAATGAAATAGTAATAAATGAAATCAGTATTTGAAATATTTTTTTTAAAAACAATGACTGTTACGTACTTTGTACTTACAGAACATAGACCGCAAAGCAATAGTTATTAAAGCTTTTGTCGCTTTCTCTGTTTGTCTGTATATGTGTGTACATTTCACGAATACGCTACTCAACTGATTTTAACCTTTTGTGTAGTGATAACTTATTACTGGGGTCATCATTTAGGATACCTTTTACTATAGAACAACACACACCTTACAGACTTTACACCTTGAGAGATGCATACATCAAAACAATGTACCTACTAGAAAATTCTTCCGGTTCTTCTCAGCAGAACTGCCTTTCCGAGCCGGTGGTAGCTTCCTCACGGACTGACTACACTGACGCTTTCATTAAATTGACAATTCAAAAGTACTTGTAATAAGTCTAATTGAATAAAGTTTATTTCATTTCATTTCAATAAACATAAAAATCCGCAGTAGCTCATGTCTGTGTCCTAAGGTAGGTACACTGGAAATATTTTTTTTATCTATTTAATACGTGGCTAGAGTAAGTCGCCAGTAAAGAATAAGAAGCACGAAAACTGAGACAGTTGCTTAATGCATTTGAGATAAAAAAACAGTTGATAATTAAGAATGAAGAGAGCTTTCATGCTGAACAGACGTATAGGCTACTTTCAATCGCAGTACCTAATACGCGTGCGGAGACATGAGCAAACACTAGTTACTTCTAAATGTCATTTTTATATACTGATATTTATTTAAATTATTAAAATAAAAAAAAACATTTATAAATTTTACATGAAAATAAAAAAGATTGTATATCTTTCATCAGGAAATTCAATAACAAGAAACAAATGAAGGACTAATACGTATAAATAAAATACTACATCATCTGTCGTGTCACAGTTCATGGAATGTTTTCAAAGCTGCATTGAGCGTTCCCCGAGCGTCAGTTAGTGACCGGGCGCAAAACACGCTAACAATTACGACACAATCCATTCCACGCTAGAAACCTTTATATCTGTACATTAACAGTATTATCTCTACATCATTTAGTGCACTTGATATGCCGAATACTTTACGTACAGTTATGCTAAATTTATATTAATGGTAGATACGAAGGAAATTTATGACCTTTTCGATATCAAATTTTAATGATGTTCATGTTAAGAAATCGCTTTTAACTCTTGTAATAATCACATCTTATTGGCTACATGAATACTCGCATTATATTTAGTTAGTACACAAGTAATCGAAACAATCTGTAATTATGTTATAAATAATAAATTCAATGCAATTCTCTTTATCTCCTACTTGTACTGCATTCTATAATCTATTTATATCGTAAAATGTAAAATTTAACGTAATTTGTAATGATTAATAATGATGCTTCCTTTCTCTTTTTCTGTAATGATTACTAGCAGAAACCGCGGCTTCGCTCGCGCTCAAACTAAAAAGGTTTCATACAAACTTTTACCTTTTATTTTACCCCCTTATAAGATGAATTTCGAAAAATTCTGAAACACGTACCTACTTTTTTAATAGTATTGAAGAGCATTAATACCAAGTCTCAAGTACCTAATTCTAAATTCCACGCATGTCTGTAATCAAGAAATATTCTATTTAGAGGAGAAATTTAAACAATAATGAGCTGTTTCATATTCATTTTATATAAATACTTACAATTTGGACAAATTAATGATATTTTTATTTAAAATATTACTAGTATAACCCGCGGCTTCGCTTGCGCTAAACAACAAAAAAATACTAAGTGTCAAGTAATTCAGACCATTAATATTTTTTGGGTTGTCTTATAACATGTTTTACCGTGGAACTCACTCACGTCACTCTCTAGCCCTCCAACTATCTCCACATAAAAAATCACGCGAATCCGTCACTCCGTTTCGACGTGAAAGAAGGACAAACAAATAAACACACTTTCACATTTATAATATTAAGTATGGAAGTATGTATTTAGCATCAATTATAATTTGGCAATATCATATTACTAACATATTAAGTTAACTATTAAAGGTCTTTAGCGCAATGCTTTGCAAAAAAGTTGCAACAAAACACATGACGCTTTGAACAACGTTATCGTATCCACAATCGGATCCTGTAATAAAGAAGGAAGCGGGATTTCCTGACGATAGAAACATAAAGATAACTCAGCACTAAACTTGACATAACTCTCACATCACTCATCAGCTTTCAACATAGGTACTATTTATATGTGGACGGTTAGTGTGAAAGAGTACCTGACTCATTAGCAGTGATATAACCAGTGCAATGCAATACACTTTTGTCGTAAGTTTTCCCAATTTTTCGTAATAGGAGCTTGTGGAATTTTAGAATTTGTATTAATAGTGCTTTCATGTTTTAAAAAAAGTTCCGAGTCATCATAATAGCAGCAATTTTAGAAAAATAATGTTATTATATTTAAACATAATGATAAATAAAAAACTTACCTGTTTCTAAAAATATTCATCTTTATACCTACATACGTATATGGATTATAACTATTAACAACAGCATACCACAGGAAACATTTAGCGTCATAAACAAATCACCGCATAAATATTCATGGGTCATCCCCCTGCGTCGAAGGGATGCAATACGTGTAGCTTTACTTTAATAATAAAAACATATTAGCCGCATTGCATGTCTGTCTTTCCGTGACCGAGCAGTTTTACACCTGGCCGAATGGGGAGATGGGTGGCCGGGCAGTCCTAGAGAAGGGGGGCATGGAGACCGTGGTTTATAGGAATAATAGGGTAAAGAGAGGGCAGTGGGGGGCAAAGGCACCGTTTGTCAGCGGTCAGCTATTAATGAATGCGCCCATAATGTTTATTGTACCCGCTGAGCAGTTTTTGGGTAATGCCTGTAACTCATCGTTTTATAAATTAACTATCATGACAATCCTCTATTAATAACTGTGATAATAGAAATGGTTTCAATTATGTAAGCAAATGGTAATATGAGCTTTTAAGTCAGTTTTATATTCGTATAGTTTAAAAATTGGTGTCGAAATGGAAAATAAATATATCGAATTCGAAAGCGATAAAACACTTTTAATATTAATAAAATTCTTTTTCAAATGGTTTTTGTCGTAGTGGTATTCATATATTAGGTTATTCATATCGGTGCATATGAGTATGTATTTATATTCATTTAACATGTACATATCTATGTTTTCCAAATAGGCACTGAATGTATATAAATTGTTAAAGGTGAAATTATTTAAATATAGGTATATGTGTGTACTTTATTATAATTACTGATACTAACATTACTTCGAAAGTTCAACTTCAGAAAACAAAAAAAGTGGTAAATATTCGTACAAACCGACAACAGTCGGACGAATAATATATTTTTTATTCACCCGATTATCAGACGAATAGCAACAGCCTATAATAAAATGAGAATCTATTACTCCTACCACCTCACGTAACAAATATTTTGCCTATAAAAAGTATGATAATAATAGAGAATATGTAAGAAAAGTATAAGTATATGTAGAAATGCAATAAGACATTCGCTTACAAAACTAATACATGTACCTAATCATAATTTGAAACGGAAGTGGGACTACATCAATGTGACACGAGGTCACTATTATCACGTGTTACACATTTATACTGTTCAAGCCATTTTATAATAATGAAATTATTTGGAGACCGGGGTCGCGTGTGCGCCACGTGTCGATGTGCCCCCTACATTGTCCATTACCTCATTAGATAGTCGTGATGATACAAACCCTTGCGGGGGAAAGTTTAACTTTTTAATTTGATGGCGTCATTGCGGTGAAATAGTGCATTGTGCAAGGGTGTGATTTATGAGTGATGCCTTATGCATTTATAAGGTTATAACTTTTCGATTACTTTTATGCACTTTTGTTGTCTCAGTCCATGTACGGCCAGACAAGTAATAATGAGAGCTTGATACCCGAAATAATATAGGTATTTACGCAATCTAAATCTCTAAAAATATTGTGAATAATTATTACAGGTATCTTATACACAGTTATCTGCTTATGCCTACGTACTCGTATGTGTATCCTATATAGAAGAAGTAATAGGTTCTAATAGTAATAGGCTCTAGTAGGAACATCAAAAATTGTTTAAGTATGTCTAAAAATTAAATAATGTTTGATCTTGGCAATAAATAAATATAATATTTTAGTTTATTATTCCACATCAATAGAATAGTTAAGTGAAAAATTAATTTATCTAACACGTGTTATTGAATACATTTGATTGCTCTAATTATTATTTACATAGAATTTATTAATTTATTTTGATTAAACTCTCACAATATTAAAAACACTAAAAAGTGTTTTAGTATTTAATTAAGATGTTATTATCAAATTGGCTTGACTTTCCTGTTATATATTGAACTACTTTTTAATGTCCTTAATTGCAGAAATCATGAGATATTTAATTACAAAAATCAATTAGCAACCAAAGACACGGCGCGTTAGCAATCTGGTAAGAAGGGGGTTTTGGTGGCGCTAATTAGCTAATGGACGGTAGATGCCACCCTCGGCCCACTGTTCTGTAATGGATTGTGGCACGCTCGCCATCGGGACCATCTCGGATTTCGTTCTTGTCATTGAAAATGGGAACATTATAGCAAAATGTTCATGCAAAAGCTTAGATTATATATGTCATTTTATATGATCATAAGGTGAACGAAGAAGAATTGAAAAATATAAACATAAGACAAGAATAAAACAAAACAACTTTTGTGTAACTTCGATTACTCGATATATAAAATATCATATATAGTATGATATTTTAGAGATTAAAAGTAAGGGCAATAAATTAAGTCTATATCTCAACCTATTTCGTCGTTTTCTAATACTTCTTCGAAACTCCTTAGAATGAAGAAAACTATAAAATGCTAAATGCGATCTAAAGGCCGTTTAATCAATTTTACTGCCAACCCATGATCATCGGTGACTGGCACTTAAGCATAAGTATCGAATGTGTAATAGTTGCGGAAATAAATTATTGCCTACATAAAATATATCTATTATGATATTTTGATTGTGATAAAATATTTTTATAATGGAAAAGTGTCTCTTTTTAATAATATATTCTCTTAATAATTAAGAATGAATAAAAATTAACTATAAAGCGCTTAGTTTTATGGGACACATACCTAGTTAAACATTGTAAGAAAAAAATAATCAAATATATTTTTTCATATATTTGTTTATTTATTATAAACTAAAATAAATAAATATTTAAAACAAGAGTGACTAGTGAAAGAATAGAATTTTCATCTTATTATTTAATCGAGATATAGAAAATATATCTACGTCCATACGTCACATGCGGCAAAAGAACTTATAGGTTCCTATCATATATTTTACAGCTTGGCAGTGTCCAGTTGACGTACATGTTCTATTATTATCACTGTATTTCTTAGATATAGAGCTTATAATACGGCGAGTGTATCTAAAATCTTAAATTTTCAAATAATACCTACAAACTCTGAACAAAAAAGTATTTCAAAGTAATAATAAAAATAAAAATAGAGTATTTATCTTATTCTTTTTATTTATACTAATATAAATAAAATTTTGTAAGTTTCAATAGTAAAAACTATTCATTGATATTCGCTTCTTTTTACTACGTAACTGATATGTTTGTGGTTAAATTAAATAAAATGTTACATATTAAAATAATTAAGGTTTGGTTAGTTATTGAAAACTTCATAAAATCATTGTTAGCTAATAGTAATCAAAACATACTTTTAACTTTAAAACATACAGAGAAAACAAAGTACTGAAACGTTATTGACTCACGACACGTTACTAGATGGAGGTGACAACGGAAAGCTCTACAGTGTTTCTCCACGTGTGTATTGCTTCAAATATGACCAACCCAACTAATGGCTATTAATCGACTTTTACGGTGTCTCTGAGTTAATCTATTCACTGTAGTCTATTCACCAAAAGAAGTGTTCTTCATGCATAGATAAATTTTAAGTATTAATGAAAGAATCATGATGTACGGTAATAATGATACTACGTATATACGTAATAAATGATTATTACATTAATATAATATACATATGTATACACATCTGTATTGCTTTGATGTTGATTAACCTTTTCGAATAAGACCATATTTTTATTGTCTTTGTGTCTGTTTTACGTAATATAAAAGTAAGTGATGTCTTCATAAGTATCGATTTTCTATCGAATCGACACGAGTCATATTGTCTTAAATAGTTCTTAATAATCGAGGCGTCAGTTTTATAGAGCAGTGCAATAAAAAACGCATAACTTGTTCAACGTAATTGAATGGGGCCGTGGGGGATGTGGGGGCAGTGTCGGTTCACGAGACAGTGTTCTTTTACTCGCAATAATTTGTTCTATTTTAGCTTGGCATAATATGTAAGCTCATAAAGCGATACGGGATTATATATTGTTAGGAAATGGAGCGAAATATTATGATACGATTATAAAGTAACCATTAAACGTGTTTGTGGTCATGTTATGATGAAATGATGCCATTATATGAATAATATTTGGAAAATAATCTTCGTATTTATAGATATCTAGGAGGATGTTTTGACATTATAGCCAAGCGCGTTAAATATGTTTTGTTCTGTTTTTGACCTTTGGCCACCGTGTAAGAGTAACCTTTACGAGCATTTCTGAGCACATACTATGCTGTTATCGTTTCTCTATTAAGTATTGGTAAATTGAGAGTTCCAGTTGATTTTTAAAAGACCGTACTTTGTCTGTGTGGGTGATTTCGGTAAGACTACTTCCGCAACCTAAACATATTTCATAAAATATGCTTGACGAAACGAAGATCAGATAATTAGCAAAGACAGACATTACATATAAAATTTATTATACGTTTACGTTACGTGTTTTGTTGACTAATGTGTCTTAGTCTTTGCTAAAATCTTTATGACAAATCAAATTAGTCACTTTAAGCAATCAATGAAATCTACATTGGTTATAAGTAAATATAATATTTTAATATAATAAAATATTGTTCATTGGCCATCCAAATAATACTTAAATTTCAAAATGTGTAATCATGCTTTTTTTTCTTACATAAATACGAATATTCAATTTTAAAAAATTAATTTTACTTTTTTCGTTAATCGTTTACGTTTTAGTATACAAAGTTTATCGATGTTTTATTTATTTTATAAATATAGCAAATTATGAAACCGTTGGCCTAAATATATGTTTATGAACACATCAGTTTATGGACTCTATAATAATATCATATTCATATTATGTGTAGTTTAAAATTGTGGTAGTTATATACATATTTGTAGGTAAAATAAATATTCATAGGGGCACAATGTACTACATATTGTCATTTTCAAAGTATTCGTCCAATCACGGCCGAGGGCGGGCGGCCAGCCGGGGTGGAGTGTAGAATGAAACGTCAATAAATGCGCGCGCAGGCTTTTAGGCTTACTTAAATTGCAATAAATTATTTAACTGCACAGGTAAGTTTTAGAGAAATATGTGGGATTTGGTGGATTTATAAATGTTTAAGTTTTCTACATTCATTACATACGTTTCATTATTTAACTAAAAAGAAAAAGTAGGTATACCAATTACTTTTTCAACAAAAAATACATAGACGTTAAATTGAATTAATTAAAGTCTAGTCATTAAAAAATAATCACAATAAAAATAATTACAATTGTTCACACGTAAAAATATCGAGTCACAACACAAAAACATAGATCATAATTGAAAACCACTTCCTTTTGTGAAGTCAGTATGTCGGTGAATAGCTGATGTAAATTACAATACAGTTTTATTTTTATTAACAATAACGTTTATTAGGATAATTATCAACCAGTAGCGATTCTAAACAGCTAATGTTTCATAGTGTCTGTGTTTGAATGAGTACGCAAAGGAATGTGACGCACGCGCCTCTCACAAAATGTGAGCTGCACATGTAGCTAAATACACTAACACATTATAGAACAAGTTATACATACTCATACAATAAAATGTCTTTTTACCCAGCTTCGGTGAAAGAAAGGCGGATAATGGCTTTGATAGTTTATGATGTACATGGCACATAGCATAACGTATTCCAATTGTAAGTATGGTAAATATGACGTTTTCAAATATCGAAAAACAAAATAATTAACATGAGATTAACACAAATTGACAGAAAAATGAGAAATATTAAAGCTTTTAATAAAATTATATATCTAGGTAACCCATTTCAATTGAAAAAAGATAACTATGATTCCTTTGATGAAATGTATGTTATTAAATTATTTCACGCTATTTGGAATAAAAGTATTTCATATAATTATATAGCTAGAAAACTATCATTTATTAAATCGTTGCACCTAAAAAATTAATTAGAAAAACACTAGCACTGAAGAACAGTGCTAAATTAAATTTAGTTAAATAATTACTTACAAAAAACAACAAACCAAAAAAGGTACAAGAAGATGATATTAAATTTTCACGTCTTGACTGTATACTTACTCTTAAGAGTCTTGAATGGCGATGGCGAGACGCGAGATAATACATACTCGTACATATTTACCCGTTACTTGTCTCAATGAATGACTTCAAATGCCCAAATATTTTTAAACTTTCCACAAAAAAAGACCATCATCAAATAGATTTAAGATTCAAAATGATTTCTCATACTTAAAAAAAGTATTTTCTTATTAAAAATATTTTATGTTTAACTATGAAAAGGAAGTAAACTAAGCTAATTTTCCTTTCGAAATGTTTTTTGGTTGGAAATGAATCTGTGACGCCTACGCAGCAGCCGGAAATATCGCACGGTTTGATGGTATCGAGGCTTTATGTTTGCATGTTGCTCACGATTTCGTCATTAGGGAGATTTTTATTTTTTGGCTCACTTGAAAAGCACAGACAGATAAGCTTAACATTTAGTAAGCGATCTTTTAGGAGAAGAGCTATAGGTACTTAATTATTGACAATATCTTGTATTACTTTTCTACGTTTTATGTTGATACACATGATTATGTATGTTATTATTATAATATGTTTATATCTACGGTAGTTGTAAGATTTTCAAGTAGTTACCACTAGCTACTTAATAGAGAACGCGTGCCCGTGCCTGCCAAGTCCAACTGTCTGTCAAACGCTAATCGCTTCATCACGACCTGCAGTGACGTAATGTGTAACTATAAAACAACTTTTTGTTTAGCAAAACGTATATTTCTCTAAATATTCATTAAAAAATACAATAACTCTAATTTCCTACGAACAAATTATGTAATAGGATTTACGATCCATAGAATATTGTTTAATAAAAATTTAATGTAAATTTTTTACAATTGAAATGTCGGAATTGTTCATAATTTCCAATTAATCCAATGGCTAAGTAAAGTGAAAGCTTTGATAAAGTAAAAATTTTTACAGACATCTCATTCACTACTATTTTAAAACAACAGTTAGTGTACTAGGTACATATTGTTGTACCTGTAGAATGTAAATATATGTATATTATTTAAAGTATATAGTGTTTTTATTATAATTAAACACTTTTTTAAATTATTAACATTGTAAAGTTGAATTTATTATATGCCTCTAAAATGACGATGTTTTAGAATCTATCAAAGTAACTGGTTATAAAATTTGTGTCAAGTTTTATCAAAAACATACGGATGCTTAAAAGTCCGAACTACAGTATATGCATGTATGTAAGTAGATAATACCAATTTTTTATATACTTTATATTTATATTTCTTAGCGTAGATCATTGACTGAGCAGGAAAATCATATTAAATATTTTGAATTATTATGTGTTTTAATCTAGGATAAATGTCTCCATACTAATTAATTGAGTGCAGGTATTTTATCTGTTTAGGTTCATAATAAAGAAATTAATTTCTTTATTATGGACCTAAACAGATAAAATGTACCTATTAATAGGTTCATATATATACAATTAAATACCCGAATAATCTCTCATTATTCAATTATATACATATGTTGAGACCTAATAATATGTATTAACTAATATACTTTTTTAAGGTAGAATTAAAGTATTCATAACTAATTCTTACTTAATAAGTATTAATAACTTATTGCATAAAACGTAAAACTACAACATAAAAAAGATCAATAACCCCAAAACTATTACGTGGTTGGCACTCGGTATTAGGACGTAGAGAATACCTTTCCGTTTGTCTCTTGACAAACATTTAGCCTGTGTATGAATCGAGGCTCCAGCTTAGTTATTTACTTAGTGTGACACGCTTTGTTCAACGCCACTAGTCGCTTTACTTAAAGCTTACATATTTTATTGCCTATTAAAGTGCTCGTAGAATTAGTCAGATGTGATTTTTTTTTATGAATGGAAACGAATTGCTGTAATCTGACTAAATGATAACGGAACTTTTGCTATTGATACCTCATTAGCATTAGCCGTAAATATGCATCAAAGTCTTTCATTTTACGCTATTATACTTCGAGTTTAATTTATTTCCATTGCTTTTTATGTGTTTTAAATCTTTACTTTTATTTATAACATATTACAAAGAGGTTTTAAACAGAATATTATTAACAACTTATACAATTATTAGAACACTTTACATAAGTGTAGCACATGAGCAGAAAGAATTTTGTAAAAATAAGTAAGCATTTATGTGCTGTTTAATAAAAAAAGCCATTTTATGATGCTTTTATGTAAATATTGAATTCAATATCCTAATTCATTTCAACAAAATCGAGACACTTATATAGAGTTCAGAATTAAAATTACTATGCGATGATGTCACCATCAAAGGTAACGGACTCGACTGGCTAGGATTACGATAGAACTGGGTATCTAATACTTATAAAGAACGATATAATGCACATTTTTAAGACTATGTTACATTTGTAACCTAATTTTATTTATATACTAGCTTCTACCTGTTCCGCTCTGCTCGCGCGTGTATTCATTTTTGATCAACCACCACTATACATGACCCTTACTTTATATGGGAGCGCGTAAAAAGAGGAGTTCTTGTTGTATCTTGGACCTACTCTCACAATAGAAAAGAACCTATGTCCCTTTGAAATGCGTCGAGCCGTTTTTAATTGTACATATTTAAATAGACATGTAATTAAACAAAATATAATAATTTAAAGTATATTGAATACATTTTTCAGGTTTCATAACGTTTTACGAAAAACAATTTCAGTACAACCACAAAAAAAGTCGCGGCACAGCGCCAGTTTCTAAAAAGCGCGAGATATAGGGCCTGAGTCAAATATAACAATTTATCAAATATAACAATATAACATTTGAATGTAAATAAATTTAAATGTTTACTATAAATATATTTTAAAATATCCATAGCATAAAATGTAGAGTCCTTATAATTTAAATTTGAAACTCGTTCATGAAAAAATTTGATTTAAGTCCCCTTTCTCTCATGGAGATGGGCAATTTTATTGTTTAAAGTATTATGATACACTTGTGTGGTGCCTGTATTATGCGCATAAATGTGAATGCCATCAATATAAGAGTCGTCAGTCAGCATATTGATATAACTGTCGGGGTCGCGGGAAACGACACGACCGCCCACGCAAACGCGCTGCGAGTCGCAAGCGCACGTACTAACATTGGTACACTCACGTGCGAGTGCGTTAGTTATTTTTATCTTATTTTCATTTAATTAGCCTATTCTACATACGCTTCAAAAGTGTTAATACATTTAGTCCTCTCCTGTCAGCTGTCTTAGAATTTCTACAGATAAAGATTTTAGTTTTTTTTATGTGAAATATGTTTTGATAGCATTATTAGAAGAAGTATTGTATCGTGCATACATAAAATTCTGCCTTCTATGTTCTAATTTTTATATTTTGGGGCCTTAATATTACAAATATACCATGACAAACTACTAAGATTATTTCATATTAATTATTATTGTTATTATTACTTATTAAGTCAATTTCAGAATTAAAATAAGCGTGGTGTCTCGTCTACAAATCTTTGATACTTAAGACATCAACGATAGTAAAAACTTCTTGTCGATTTTTAAGTATAAATTTATAAGGCAGTTACATAATTCAATTAAAGCTATTTTGGTTGATTCGTTAGAAACATGATAGTGACAGCTCTACCAAAAGTGGAATTGAGACTATGTGAGTATATAAATTCTGTTAAAGTTCAAATTTGAAAATCATGTGACGTTAACAACTGCGTCATACTGCAACACATTCTTATTTAAACTTCTGCAGCGGGAAATTTTACTACAGTAAGCCAAAGCCTTCCTTATTAAGACTAGTTTAAATCCTTTTCGGTCGCATTTAATGACGTTCCGAGACAATCTTACCTCGTAACCAGTTTGATGGATAGTAACTCGATGTATCGTATCAGATCCGATATCGCTAGAGCAAATCGGTATAAAGAGAAAATTGTAAATAAAGTTTTATTGGAATATCCACGACGCGACAGTAATGTCGTTCATATTTCATTAATAGTTTTATTTTAACAATAATTTATTTTAGTAATTTTTAGTTATGAAGTATTTAAGTGCTTTTGATAGGAATTTTAATTAAATAAAAATAAATTATAATTTGAACTATAAAATTTAAATTTAAATTCGTGCAGTGATTTGTGAAATATCTTAAAAAATAAGTAATATTATCATGGCACTACTAAGTACCTCCTAGTACATCATTTTGTATACATATGTTCAAATATTTAATTACAAGTTTATAAATTATTTATAATGCGATAAAATATTTGAAATACATAGGTATATGTATTTGTACATATTTGGAAATAATAGCTTAAGCTAAAATTAGAGAAACTACTCAGTGTCTATGACAATACATACATATAAAATTCACCATATAATTATGTCTCGCATAATTAATAGGCACATAAAACAAAAATATGAACGTATCGTGTATACAATTGTGAAATCATGATAGGTATTTTGCATTTGATTGTTTATAGCATTCCAATTCACCATTAACGTCTCGTGGCAACGTTTAAGCGCGCGGCGATTCGTCGGTGAATGGTCAAAATAACAGTAAATTGGTAAAAAACGACAATAATGAAGATTTACTACTGAACATTGCAGGTGGGGAGATTGATTGGAAGATAACATAGCTCTATTGATCAACGCTTTGATGGTTTTTGGAGTCCCGTACTCACATCAATATCCAATCGTAACAAAACGGTTTATTTTTATATTTTTTCTTCAAATTTGCGAGATGATTCGTGTTCTTCACTTTATTTATCTTAGGTATACATTTTCTGGTATATATAAATGCACTTAGAATAATGTGAAGTAACATATTATCCATACTAATATTATAAACGTGAAAGTGTATTTGTTTGTTTGTCCTTCTTTCACGTCTAAACAGAGTGACCGATTGGCGTGATTTTTTGTGTGGATATAGTTGGAGGGCTGGAGTGTGACATAGGCTACTTTTTACTGCGGGAGAAGTCGCGGGTTCTTCTTGTAATAAATAAAAATTTTATTAAATTATCTGTTTATTCGATAATTAATGTTTTTCTATTATTTATTGTAAATATTTTTTGATAATTAAAGAAATAAAGGTGATTTATATAATACTAGCCTAGAGACTCACCCTCGCTTCGCACAGGTTCGCTCCGAGGTACGAGTATGGAATAGTTAGTTAATTAGTTGTTGTGGGTTGTATTATAACGTATTTTCTATTAGTATTAGTAGCCTATATCACTCTCTAGCTCTCCAATTTTCTCAATCACGCCAATCTGTCAATCTGTTTCGACGTGAAAGCAGGACAAACACACAAACAAACACACTTTTACATTTATAATAGCACAAGTATGACAAGTGATTGCCATATAACTTGAGCCTAAAGCTATATAAGAAATATTATAGTTTATAGTGTAAAAAAAAGAATTATTACAGATAATTATTGTCCTCTTAAAACCGCAACATTGATTGTTATGTGGCGTAGCACGTGTAGACGACTGGGCCCCGACGTTACAAAGTATTTACGAGTAAGCAATACACGAAGTTGATGAATAACATCGTTCATGATTACGTTATGTGAGCAGCCGGTCCCAGATGGAGATGGCCTGCGGGCAAGGAGGCCCGTAGGCTGCGCCACTTTCTATGCCCCTGCGCTGTTTGTCCGTTATCGATCTCTTCATATCATATAAACTTTTATATTTTTTAACATAACCTCTCATAAAAGCACATGTTAATACGTGTTTTAACTTACTCAAACCTTAATTCGTATCATTCGAACATTTTTAATAAATACCTACAAATAACTTATCAATACTAATTTTCTTTAAAAATATATGTCTAATACTTTCTTTATATCTAATAATAAATTATAAGGATCTACAAAGTTTCACATTATCATACTTCCTGTTAAACATTGGTATAGCATAGAAATTGGATTCATGATCATCAGTCATGTTGACAACGTATCTGTCAAGTTAAGGATATTCTCAGAACTTTAAACTTATTATCTTAGGTATACGTAAATACAAAATTATATTTTGAATTAGCATCGTGCTCGTCCTTTCTATCAGTTCAATCTAAATCGGCTTAACTCTTCGTTTCTCTCATTTGGCGTGAATATTGCCCAATCACTGCACACAGCTTGGATGCATACAGGCTTGATTCTAAGGTTCTCATGAATACGGCAATGTATATGCAATTTAAATATATTTCTTATTCAATTTTTATTTCATACTTATACCTGCCGAGCGCAAAGGTTTGAGTTCATTTGTCATCCAAAAGATAATAGTCAACGTTGCTTGAATCCACAATGCCTCATATCTTCTTCATGTAGATCATTACCTTATTATACTTCAAAGGATTGTATACATAGAGATATTTTATGTCCTTACCTATATACGTATCTTTTTGATTTATTATTATTTTTTTATTTTATATTTTGTTATGTATGTATATATATACATGTAAGTATGTCCAATCTCCTCGTAATTACCGAACGGCTTAAGCGATTTTGACGATTCGTACGTCACTCGATTCGTCTTGATATGGCAAGTTTCATAGGGTATATAAGGTATATAAATCAGAATGGCCGATCCTAGGCGTTTTATCTCAATATGGCTCTACTTGTTACTAACTGCACCATATAATATTTTTTGCGCTATTCCCATAAACACTTGAGAAAACCAATAATGTTCATTTCTTGTATTGATCATTTTGGGAAACTTCAGTCAAATTATTACTATGGAATTTTTATTATATTCTTTTTACATCCTTAAAATTGTGTCCCGTGTGTCACAAATAGCTATTTTACTCAATGACTCTACTTAAATACTTCTCTTGAAGCGTTGTTAAAATATAGTTGAGTTACAAAAAATATATCAATTGGACTTTATTCTCCAGTGTAATTTAAGATGCTATGAAATACAAACTTAGGCATAGATGGCCGTAAAAAATAATGTATAGGTACATAAAATAAATATTTTGTATAAAACTATCGAATTCTCGCACTTGACCTATGATTTGAATCAAGTGTTTTACGATTGGTTTCGCTCAAAATATTATGTATAACAAATATTTTGTTAACTAAATAGTAATCAATATTTTTTTTTAATTATAATTATTATTTATGCTTGTTTAAAGCGAATAGGGTAAATTTTTAAATTTATTCTGAATATTCAGTGAGCTGTAGAAAGGGAGTTATTTGTAAACCTTAACAAAGATTCAGTTTGATCAGAGGCTGTGATCTTAACTGCCGGGACGCGGAAGCACGATGAGATAAGCCATGCGTGTCTTTCTTGTGATTTATGCTTCTACAACTTGGCTTCCGTTAAAGCTTGTTAGTTAATGGGATATTTTAGTTTATTGAAAAATATTTTAGAAAATTATTAAATATAGAAAAGGTTTTATCATTATATAAAGTAATTATATTTTAGTAATATATTTCACCTACACTATCTGCTAATGCTCATTTTAAAACTAGTGACGTACTCAGCTAAGTTCTTAGGTACATTTTGGCATACTTATATAACTACTATTCTATACTTATATAAAACGGGATTTATTTCATCTTAGAGCTTACTTTCATATTAGAATTCGTGCATCAAGGGTTCCTTGATATAATTTTTTTTACGTGTGTATTTAAATTTTAAAAATATTTTTTTTTATTTTTATTATAATCAGACTAAATTTGATATTTGTACATAGGTATGTATTACCATTTTTATTTGAATGAAGTTTTTTTCCACTGGATTTTTATACTGGATTTACGGTACCTACATGCATTAATAATAGGTATTGTGTAAACTAAACCGGCTATCATTTACTATAAAAGAGATAAAGTCCTTTAAATGTAGGACATCCGAACAGACAGATTGACGGACAGACAGACGTTTTAGGCTTAGTAGGGAATAGAGTCCCGACCTGATTAATTTAAACCCAATCACCACTATTAAACGACGACATCCAATAGGTATATTTAGCTCGCTCGCTTGCGTAAAAGGTATAATAGGTACCTACTCTGGTAAAAGTTGTATTTAAATTATCTATTTAAATAAAATAGTATATATAAAATAATAAATAGGGTTCTTATAAGATACATTTCTAAAGCAAAAAGGTATAAGAATGATTCATAATGATTATAATTAGTCTCAAAAGTGTACGACTATAATTAATTAATTTCAGCTAATATTAATTACAATAATAGTACTTATATGCTAGTCTTTTAATTAGTTGATTTGACGCAACTGTCCTGTTAAGGTTAATTAATTATGTGATATTGTTTGACCACACACTGCACCATGGTCGTTGTGGAGTTGTTAAGCTTTAACATGTTACGTCATATAAATGTAATGTTACTGTGTTTGTTTATCCATGTGTTTGGTGATCATGCATAAACTAGTTAAACCGATTATGAAGTTTGATATAGGTACTTGTAGTTTCTTAAAATCTCAAGTAGAATATAGGCTACTTTAAAAATAACTGCTTATTATTAAACAGCTATTCTGTTTGCATGAATAATGTACATTATCATCATCGAGAGTTATGTTTTTTATAAAGCTACTGTTGACCAACAATCACATTGACGGATATAGTTGTTGTTTTGCACGGAGATACTTTATTGACTGTAAAGTTTCATAGATTCCTTTTCACTTCAAACGTGTACGAGAGCATTTTTATTCTTAATATATCAAAAATAGCTGTAGGTAAATATAGATATAGAGATTGTCGAAAATATGAAACAGCTTGAAATAATAATTGTTAATATTTTTCCTTGATTTGTAAAAGTATTGATATATAAAACAATATTAATATTGCGATTTCTGGAGTAACACCTACTTCGTAAGTGTACAATAATCATACCAGCAGATCAGTTGGTTAGGGTTCAAAAATTTCAACGTATTATCAATATATATGCTATATGATACTACAATAAATTAATTTCTATAGCCTGAACCACATGGAGATAGTTTTTAATTATTTTTTATACTATTATATGTAATTTATTTGTAACAGTTGTGACATTCAAGCGATTAGAATCGATCATTCGCGATCTGGCTGCTCTGAATTAATACAAAACGATTCAAGCCACCGACTCACCACATTCACTAAATCGATCCATTAGGTCAAGGGTCGCCACTATGATAGACCAGGACGGATATATTTTTCAGAACTTCGCTGTGTAATTTTACTCGTAATGGCGAATCACGCCTCCAATAGCAGACAAGGATAGCACTATCGACAGTGAAATGTTGGCGAGATATGCGGATAATGCAAATCATGCTATAATAATGGTACTTAAAGTTTATTTTAGACATGTCAACATTCGGTCACGATTTCGATATTCTGTCCTAAGGTTGTCGGTATTTCACCTCATTGTTGTTAATCATTGTGTTGTGTTACCTAATAAAATTATTAATATTATTATGTAAATTATCCATGAAAGCCAGTTGCAATTTTGTTTAAGATATTAACGTTTTATTTATATTCTTTATAGAAAGATTATGAAATTTTACGATGTAGGTATGTATATTCCAACTTTTTTGTTTGGAATTTATTTACAAAAAAAAAATGGTAAAATAAGAAAACCTTTTGAGTAACATGGAAAACAAACTATAGATACCTATGACAAATTCAGAAAAAAAAAGAATATTTAAACTACACTTCTAGCTTAACATATTATGCTTTTGAAAACTATGCCACAAATATTCTCTAAAATAGATTTCATTATCGGTTGTGAGGTTATGATCTCATTGGAACCACAGTAAATACTGTGGTATGGTGGTCCATGACGGAAATCATTATTATAGATACCAACGTTGTTCAACCGTTGTATGAAAGAAGGACATACCAATAAACAAATAACACACTTTCACCTTTTCAACATTAGTAAATAGTAGAAAGATTTATTATTTAGAATAATGTGCAACCCCTAGATTGCAAGTATCGGAATTAAACGGTAAGTAACGCTTACTCTTTGTATTGTTACCGTTAGATCTAAGTACCTTAATTTAAACTTTAATTTACTCTTTATACTATATAAGAAGATAACATTGTTAAACAAATGATATTTTCAGATGAATAAGGATATTTTATATAAATCTACCAAAGAAAGGAATATAAATGAAACTATCATTAAAAACTTAAGTACATTTTAAGCTTTAAATGCCAAGACCTGTATTTGCCCTTGAATGCCAGTACTGTAAACATAGATTAAATAACGGGCACTTGTGGTCTGTAATCAGTCAAAATCAATAGCGAGTTGTGGTCCAATCTAAACTGTTTGTTTAAGATACTCAATGTGATAACAGCGCTTGCCTAAGAACGAGTAAGGATTACATGGAAACTATAGGAAAATATAGAAAATTTAACGACTGCGTACATACATTAATTAGTATTTATAAATTGGTTTTGTTAAATCCATACTAATATTATAAATTTGAAAGTGTGTTTGTTGGTTTGGTTGTTTGTTTGTTTGTTTGTTTGTTTGTTTGTTTGTTTGTTTGTTTGTTTGTTTGTTTGTTTGTTTGTTTGTTTGTTTGTTTGTTTGTTTGTTTGTTTGTTTGTTTGTTTGTTTGTTTGTTTGTTTGTTTGTTTGTTTGTTTGTTTGTTTGTTTGTTTGTTTGTTTGTTTGTTTGTTTGTTTGTTTGTTTGTTTGTTTGTTTGTTTGTATGTTTGTTTGTTTGTTTTTTGTTTGTTTGTTTGTTTGTTTGTTTGATTGTCTTTCTTTTACGTCGAAACGGTTTGGCGGATTGGCGTGATTTTTTGCGAGGAGATGGAGGGCTGGAGAGTGACATAGGTCACTTTTTAACGCGGGAGATCATCTCTTTCCCATGGGGAAACACGTCATAATACAATCCCAAAAAATTTTTTTGATCAGAATTATTTGAAATTTGGTATAAATGCTCTTCAATACAATTAATTAAATACGTGCTTTTGCATTTTTCGAAATTCATCCCATAAGGGGGTAAACTAGCGGATGAAAGTTTGCATGAAAACCTACCATTTAAGAGTTGGTTTTTGTAGTTTTAGCGTCGGCGAAGCCGCGGTTTCTGCTAGTATATTTATATATTGAATACTTCAAAAATGTAACATAGTACCTACATTAAAGAAACAAAATTATCTTTTTGATATGTTATTTATTTTTAATATGTTTTTTATTTTTAATTAAATTTTCAAACTAAAAAAGTCGACTTTCAATAGGAGAAGAATTGGAGAGAAAATCTATCAACAGATTTTGGCTGATATTCTTGTAACAGATTTTCATACCATAAATGAATTTATTCACGGTTAATGATTCTTATTATTTGTGCATATATTGATGAAATTGAATATTTTACCTTTTGCTAAATTTTAATATTACGTGAATACAAAAGTAACCATGTAAACACGTGCACTATGCCATCAGTTTGTTATCAGAGTTGTAATCTAGTAAGCAAGTCACTTGTGTATCGCCGTAAAATGATAAAAATATTTTAAATAAAAAATTTAGGCATCAACAAAACTAGCACTGGAAAGCTAATATAACTATTATTAAATAAATATAAAAATCCTCTTTAAAATAGAATAAGTCCTGTCTGAAGTAACGTCACAATTGTGAAAGTGGGATTGTTTGTTTATTGTTCTACTTACAGTACTCAATTGTTAAACTGATGCTTGAGCATTCTCGTAGATGAAACCTTAGTAATGAGAAATATTATGTAGTTAAAACCATTTTAGTAAAGATCGAATAAGTAAAAGTCCTTTATATAACATAACGTGACATCACACTTTTTTCTAGTTTAAACAGAGCAAAATTTTTTAAAGAAAAATATTCGTTAAGTACCACTAAAATTAATCAAAAAATAATTACGCAAAAATTGAATGTAGGTCAACAAATAAAGGTGGGGTTGGCAAAATAGTCTATTTTTTAAATTTATCTTTATCTTTTGTACTGCGGTACGTTGCAGAAATGATTAGATAATATAAATAGATAAGATGTTAAAGTAAACAGAAGATGCATATTTTTGCTGATAGAGAAAGCGTAGTCTACTTTGTAAATAATTTTTAATTTTTCTTGATAATTATTGTACACTTTATTTATGATATTCTTTTACAAATACGTATTTTAAGCTGTTTATATCAAATTTACAAAATATTTATATTTTTAAACCTTTTTTATACTAGCAAGAAGGACTATACCTAGTCAAAAATTGAATAACTATATCGAAGCCTTTCTAGATAACGATAAAGTTAGTGGCTGTATCATACAGCGACGAGTGTGAAACATGAAAGCCTTGTGGAAACAACGAGAACGGGTCCAGGCTGTATCTAAGCGTATAAAGTGAAACTGTGGCCGTTTATCAATTGCAATTTCATTGCATAGTAGACACCTGCGCAGCTCGCTTGTGAATTTACGTTGACTACACTCTAGGTAAACTTTTCCATATATGCATAATCCATACTAATATAGATGTGTGTTTGTTTGTTTGTCCTTCTTTCACGTCGAAACGGAGTGACAGATTGGCGTGATTTTTTGTGTGGAGACAGTTGAAGAGCTGGAGAATGACATAGTCTACACTTTACACCCGCGAGCTTATCTCATTTTTACGAGAAAACACATTATAATACAATCCAAAAAAATATATATGATCCGAATTACTTGAAACTTTGTATAAATGTTTTTTAATACAAGTAAATAAATATGCGTTTTAGCATTTTTCGAAATTCATCCCATATCATATATGAAATAGAGGATAAAGGTTTGTATGAAATCTACAAATTAAAAAAATTAATCTGGCTAATGCAATCCATATTAGCTGTGGTCTCATCTGGAAATACTACGCTACTTATGCTGCGTTTAAATTCCCGCTCAGTCTCACCCAAGTTACAATTCCCGTACGAAATATATTTAAACAAAGTAAAGTTCAGTTCAAGCTCAAGCTCAAGTTCTCCGAAAGGGAACACTTACTGTGTGGGATATAGAATAGAGAGAATAATAATGTATATTATATCCAAAGGAAAATTATGTATACAGTTGGTCACAGCAGTGACAACTACAACAGACAAGAGAGATAGCCGAGCTAGTGTATCCTGATGTTTTTAATATACAAACGATGTCTCATTCTGGCTTTGTGAATGTGCTACACTGACCCTTCAAAACGACAGTGCTACTGCTTATAATAATGTCCTGCTCAAGTCTTTTGAAGAATCAGAAACAGAATATAAGTAAATGTAAGTTTGTCAATATAGTGATGCAAATAGATGAAACACTTCACTATCCTGTGGGGTTCCTTAATAGTGTTAAATCACCAGGATTCCTTTCTCATAAACTCCCCCAGAAAGTTGGCACACCTGTAATAAATAAGCCGCCTGAAATACGTAAAGGACTAGACATTGAGTAATCCATAAAACATTAAAGTGACCACTGTGTTTGCTGGACATGCTCGAGGGGATTCAGTATTCATACATCGAGTACCACTGGTTACTCCTAAATACTTCCTCAAAATTTGGAACAGTTTGTCAACTCAGAGCCAGTCGTTCAAAGTAGCAAGCATACGAAGAAGTTCTTAACTAAATTCTAACTTTCTGTTTGCAACTTTTAGCGTATATTAAGCTTAGGGCATCAAGAGTGATTACATAAATGTACACATATTACATATGACAAAATACATTCAATGGAAATTAAAACTGAGAAAACTCTTTAGTCCACACGAGCGTAGCCGCGGACAGAAAGCTTAACAAAATAAGTATGGCTCGTTAAAGTAACTTAAAAATGGAGGGGTAGGAGGGAGACTGTAAGTTTCAGATGTACATATTACATATGTAACATTGGGTCTTTAAAAATAACTAGTAGTTTATAGTTATTTTTGTATGCAACGATACAAGGCGAATTACTACAGGATTCTTAAGTCGTAAACATTGTATGAGAGTTGTATTGTTGTACTCTCTTTCTCTAACTTTGGAAAAGTGAAGTAGGTGTAAACTTAAAAAAATAAAATAAAAACCGACTTCCAGGCACTAAAATCTAAAAAATAACTAAACGGAGGTTTTCATTTAGAATAGATACCTAATCAGATATTTTTGAAGTCGGTGCCAACCGATGCAAAGCAAATCTAAAATATTTCGATACGAAAAATACATATTTACCTATTAGATATTCATATCTTAAAATTTTGTAAGTACTTACAGCTTTTCTCAATAAACGGGCTATTTAATGCAAAAAGTTTTTTTTTTAAATGGGATTAGTAGTTGCTGAGATTAGCGTGTTCAAACAAACAAACTTTGCCTCTTTATAATATTTATATAGACTAGCTACTTAGCCTCGCTTCGCTCAGGGTCGTCTCTTGGTCCGTTTTATTTTTTCGAGTGGAGCCCTAATTCCTTTTTTAAAATAAAAGTAGCCTAAATTACTCCTTATAACATCTGATTTATATGCTAGTGAAAGTCCCGTCAAAATCAGTCCAGCCATTTTAGAGATTAACCGGCACAAATAGACAGACAAAAAAAAAATTAAAATTGTGTTTTAATTATAAGTATCTACCGTATATAATTCTATATGCATTTAGTAAAAAGCTGTTATTTTGACATTACAAACAGATAATTCAAATATATATATATCTGTAGAGATAAGTTATAACATAAAGTTTGGCTTCATACTAAGTGAGTTGAGTGTGTTTTTTTGTTATTTAGAACTCGGGTGAAGCCGCGGGTACTGCTAGTATAATATAATTACTTTTTCTATATTTTGTTAACCTTACTAATACCTATTAGAAAGGCATCGATCATATCATAATATACCGATCTTGTATATGACTTAAAAATGACATAAAAAAAATGATATTTTTTCCAAATCTTAAAAAAAAATAAATCCATAGGCATATATTTTAAAAATAAATTAATAAAAATAGTTAATGTATTACCACAGTCATTTTTGTTAATAATTTCATCATTCTTCAATGTTCAGATTTTGTGCATCAGGTTGGCCATGAATTTTCACTAACCCATAGGTATAATAATAATAAATAATCAAATTAGTTGTTTATGATGGTTTTATATGAAGGAAATAATCGATGGAATTCAAGAAAAATATACATTATGGCTCTCATTTGTCAATGCATAGGAATATCAAATGTTAATAGTACTCCTAATAATGCTATGATTCAAGGAACTTTAGGATATACGATATTGTTTGCAGTGTTTTGTATAATTCTGGGCATACCTGTATTGTATATGGAATCTATAGTCGGTCAATTTACGACCCGGGATTGTATTGATGTTTGGAAGATCCGTCCTTGTTTATCGTTCATCGGCTATGTATTGGTAATGTGGCAAGCATGCTTCATTATTTACAATCATATAGTGACGTCTTTCTTTCTACATTATTTTTTAATAAGTTTCGAGAACCCAATACCATATTACACATGTGGATCTTGGAGTACAAAATATTGCAAGAGCTTGGTGAATAATTACACAGTCAACCAAGATTGCGTGAAATACCAACATTTATTTCCATATTGTGAAGACCTCTACGAAACTTTTCCAGAATATCAATACTGGCGTAAAAATTTACTTAAACCCTATAGTGAAGCCGGCTATCATATGGCCTGGAGAGTTTGTCTTGCTTCAGCTTCAATCTCATTTGTAACATTTCTCAGCTGTTTCAAGAGGCACGAGTCCCTGAAGTGGGTTGTAAGCATCTTTGTAATTTATCCAGTACTTGCACTTTCGGTGTTGCTAATGGGATCTATGCGACAAAAAGGACTAGTTGCCAAGTACGATGAATCATTGGATTTAGATTTCTATGAATTTGAGAGAAAATTTCGTTTATCTAGTGTTATAATACAAGTAGTACATAATTTGAACATTGGATCCGGCTTGATGTTTACGTTGGCATCAAGTGCATCTTTTCGATCTCCTTGTTTTTCTGACGTTGTAATAAGTGTCGTTGTTAGTACCACTTTCACTGTTTTATATATTTTAACTGTCGCAATGATGACTTGCCCCTACGCCTACGAATACGGGATACAACCGGTGGCATTGATCAAAACACCAATGTCGTTCAGCTTTGAAAAAATACCTAGACTCTTATACCAATATCAAAACAAGACTCTTTTTTTAGTGGCCGTTTTTAGCTGTAACTTCGTTTTAGGACTTTGTACAAGTGTAACTTATCATTTTAATTTTATTGAAGTCATTTTAAAAAGATCTCCTAAATTAGCGAAGTATCCAGGTTTGACAACATTTAGTGTTATTATTCTTATATTTCTTATCACAATTCCACTTTTAAGTAATTGTGGTGTAAACTTCATAGCTTTTGGTTTTCGGCGATACTTCACGGCGCTAACGACTTTTTTTGCCATTTTGGAATGTTTAGTATTTATTATATGGTACGGAATTCACAAATTTTCTGAAGACGTACACTTTATGCTGGGTGTTAAACAAAAAAGTTATATCAAAATCGTTTGGATCCTCTCTCTTATATTTATGATATATTCATTTGGATGTGAATTATACTATCAAATAGTTAAACCAGCGGGCTTTATATACGTTACCTATGGACTGCTATTGTTTGTCGGAATTATACTGTTAATATTTGTAGTTGGGTTGTTGGTAGCAGGTTGCAGAAAAAAGTTTCGAAGGTTTGTCTCTTTAGATGCAACGTGGGGGGCCAACGATGAAATATTGCAAAGGAGTAGAGCAATGTTTTCAGCTCAAGCAATGACCAAGGAATACATTTACAGACAATATCATTTGCAGGCAGGGATATGTAAAAGACAACAAACAGCTAATAAGAGGGTATGCTATTTGCAAAATTTCTAAAAATTAATTTTTTTTTACTGTATAATATTTTGTATTTCATTTTTTATGTTACTAAATGACAGTACTAACCAAATGCCACCAAGAGGTTCTTCCAGTATAAAAAGAATTTGCAAAAAATATAAATAATAAATATATCTTCTAAAATCTAAACCGAGTGTAGCTTATTATAAAAAGATAAGATCACATCTATGTTTATTGACCTCTAATTAATGGTTTTAGCAAGTCAATAACTAACTTATAAACTGTACTGTTTTTTATGTAACACCGTGAATAGTACTGTGACTCATCATATAATAATACAATATAATATATGCTGCGTGTAGCTATTAAATTAAACTCGTATTATGAATTGCGTAATTTATGAACTAATGTGACTCATCACTAAAAATATCACGAACCTTTAAGTTTTGACAATTTTTTTATTTTTATTCTCATGCCTGTTTATGGATATTTCAACCTTATTATTATTTAACAAATTCATATTATATTTATGTAATAATATATGATCAACGTAAATAAATTTGAAAATGTATTCATTGATCGGCACTTACAAGTATAGCATAGCAAAGTATATACACGAAGAAACATACAAGTTTCTACGTGTAGGTATTTATATTAGCAAAAACGTAACCCAAAATGCATACTTTAAAAGTAATTTGACGAACACATTATATTTACGAAGGCTATAAAAAAGAAAGTTAACAATTTCCGCCTCGAAAACCGCCTACTCAGTCATCCGACATTTGTGAAGAAAAGAAATAGGTTTATTGAAAAAAAAGTGGCGCGCCAAGCTGTCTGCTCACTGCACGATGTCATAATAGCGCAAGGCGTACGAGACTACTTTTGCTATGTAACATATCCATTGACTCATTATATTAGCAGTTCAGAAAACGTCTTCAGAACACTCATCAACTGTTACAAAATATTCCGAGAGACTTGTGAATCGTTGAATTTACTCATATAACGAGTCCCATTTGTCAATACCGTTTGTTACGCCAATGAAGCCTTTATGTTAAATAAGATTGTCATACGACAAAATGTTTTTGACATTAATATGTTTATAAAATGAACTTTATTAAAAACTCTTAAAACTGTGCAATTAAAATTAATTTTATTTGTCTTTTATTAAACGAAGTGTATAACAAAAAAGATGTAACATATACAAAAAAACCCCTGAAACCTAAAATTTTTTTTTTCAAAAAATGAATAGTTAAAATTGTATTATATAACAAAATATAGAGCCATTGTAAGTAATATTTTGCACACGTTAATATACCTAAGTTTACTATCCATAAACTAGGACGGGTATATTATATACTATTATATTGTCAACCATATGTTTCAATATAACGCTAATTAATGATTAAACAATTTTTTTTAAATTGCTAGAGATAAAAATCGATCAATGTTTATTTTTATTTGTTCAGATACCGTCTACAAAAACAAAATTAACATTGAAATGATTTGAGTGTATGTCAATACGGTAGGTTTAGATTATCCAAAAGGCTATTAACATACAGTATCAGTAAGACGAGTGCAAATCCAGTTATGGCATTGCGTCATACATTAGAATGTTTGACCCGGCGCTAGGCCCAACTCTGCGGCCGCGCTCCGCCACCGACGTCTCTGCGTGAATTCCAACCATTGTCACGACAGCTCTGCCGCAAGCCACTTACTTATTGTTGTTATTTGCTACTTACAAAACTAGATATTTATACAAAAGTATAACTACCTTCATCTCTTTAAGTCGTGCGTTCCCGAAATATTACTATTTCTATGTCAAACGAACTATTTATAAAACTAATCTATAAAGCTAATAGTTACATAGAATTATTGTGCACGTGGTAGGGATTTCAAGGATACATATATTTTTATTGTATGTATATAAATTTAAACTGTGCAATGTTAATAGGCCTATAGAAAGAAGATGCAAAGCAAATTACAATGGGAAATGTTTAAAAGATCCATCAGCATATATCTAATGGTATCTTTAATTTGACATGAGTAGTGGTCACTTAAGAAACTAGTATGGAGGTAATTGCACAACACTTACACTTATTAAGAAAAAGTGTTGAAAAAAAGTGCTTAAATTATTTGTGGCAGAACTCTAACTAAAAGGTTTTAAAAGACTTGAATGGAATTACGATGGTGTTTATCGGGCACGTTAACCTGTCTTGTTCCGTAGTCCGCCTGACCAACATTCAATCGGCACTTGACGCAGAAGATATGACCACAGAAGTGGCAGTACATTCTCCATAAAGTTTTCTATAATATATCGCAATTCTATAATTATATAATTAAGGATTATTTGTCAATCGCTTTTAATCTCTTTTTAAAACACATATATTTGTAAAAAATATGAAGTCGAAATCTTTTCATTAAAATACTCTTACTATGTGTAAAAGTGATGGAAACTATTTTGAATAAATAATAATGAATAAAAACTGATATATAAGAGTAAATATTAAATTGTAAAGCTAAGACCATTACGTCGTTTCTGCAATTTGCGTGGTCTACAACACCGATCACTTTCGTCGGCGCACGCGCAGGTGCCCCGCCCCGCCCTCGAGCGAGCCCCCGCGCTCCGCACACCGCCCCGACCCACTGACGTCGCTCCGCTGGGTAACGGTGTGTTTTGTTTAACAAAACTCTAGGGGCATGGAGGCCTAAAATAAAGTTTGAGCTAGAATCATCCCTATCTCTCTTACCACTAAATGTGGTTAGTAAAATATATTTTTTTAAAAACATTGATCAAATTGTGACTTTTTTTGTCATTAATCTTATTATTGTGGTTCCGACTAGGTCAACTGCATGCAAATGATAATTACATAAATAAATAATAATAATGATAGGTAAAGAAAACCTAAGCTTTTTAGTTACGACATCCAAATTATATATTTACTAGCAGAACCCGCGACTTCATTCGCTCTGAAACTATAAAAAAAAGCTCTAAAACGGGAGGTTTCATACAAACTTTCATCCGCTATTTTACCCCCTTACGGGATGAATTTCGAATAATGCTAAAACACGCATCTAATTAATTGTATTGAAGAGCATTTATATCAAGTTTTAAGTAATTATGAACATAAATATTTTTTTGGATTGTATTATAACGTGTTTTCCCGTGGGAAAGAGGTAATCTCCCGCGGTAAAAAGTATCCTATGTCACTCCAGTTCTCCAACTATCTCAACAAAAATAATCACGCCAATCCGATAAGCCGTTTCGACGTGAAAGAAAGACGAACAAACAAACAAACAAACAAACAAACAACACACACTTTTTAACAACACAATTTATAATATAAAAGTATGGATTTTTAAAAGAAAAAATGACATATTTTATTGAGTGAATTTTCTTGACGACATTTTTTAGACTTCCCGAACGATAAGTTGCTTGAATGTGTCAATAAAAGATAACTAACGCAAATACCAAAAGCATAAAGTCGATGACACCTTTAACTGGGACAATTTAGGAAACGTGAGGCATTCGAAATGTTTGATTTCAGAAATAGTTTTGTATGAATATTCCCTCAACGACCGTGGGCACACTGATGTAGATAAAATTCGCAGAGTGTTATGAAGAAATCTACAATATAAAAGTGATAATTCTTTCAAAAAAGAATATGATAAATTCAATTAACAAAATGTACTAAAATACAAAGCATAAGCGTAATTTTACCGAGGTCGCGTGGAATGTGTAAAGCAGTGCCGCGGGGTAGAAAGTAACGAGACGCCTCGCGAATGGATGACAGACAGCCCTTTGACGGTTGTTGTAGTTTGCAATTCCGGGACAATCTGTTTTTATCATTTTTTCTTTCTGTGGATTTTTTTATCAAAGGAAAACAATATTAAATAGCGTATAATTAATAATGAAGACTTTATATTACGTGTGAAAAGTGGGTTACTGAAAAGCTGCAGGCGTTTAGATTTAAAAAACTAGCGTTTGAAAGAAAATATTTTTACTCTCACTAGTACTATATATAACGATTGTACTATGTATATGTATATATATATATATATATATATATATATATATATATATATATATATATATATATATATATGATGATGATGATGTTCTCCTGGCCGTTTCCGGCTACGGCGGCCAATCTCACTGAGACTAGCCAACTGCGCAGGAGATATTATAGTGCACCAGTGTACGTGCAGACACAAGTGCACACTCTATTCCTGTCACTCTCATACTCCGGTGGGACGACTGCTCGACACGACCAGTGAGAGTTAAGGCTTATATATAATGATTGTTAAAAAAAAATACGTGTCATGATGGCCATACAAAAAAATTTTCGGTAAAACAGTCTTTAAATATTTCTACTTTATAAAGTAACGGGGCCAAAAGATTCATACAAAACATAATTGGTCGAACTCAAACTTTAAGGAAGATTTTTATAGCACAATTTTCTTTATAAAGTGAATTTACTTATTATCAGTCATTCAAAATATAATATTTAATTAAATACATGAAAATTTATAATGCCAAAACCGCAACGAAAATCATAAATACTCCAAAAATCCCGTTTGCGAAGTAAAGCCAGAGCTTTCCATTGAATGGAAAAATGCATTGGAGCCGGTTTCTTACCTTCCGGATTCCCAACCTGCTACTCTAGGTCAGCTAGTGCCATCTCACTCGCACGCTTGTACGAAGAACATTTTGGGTCGCGTCGCCCTAACCTAGATTGTAGTCGGCAGATTTTGTACTGGCCGAATACATTTAAATTTTTATCATTATTTATTAAAATTATATATAACTAACTTACTTATTACAAACAAATATATTGTAAAACTAATAAAATTGTATTACATACATGAAATCCTAATCCCCAAGTAAAAGCAAATTGGTACTGAAACAGGGTAGGTATACCGCAGTCTATTTATGATGATTGCATAGCGCTGGGAACTGTGTTTAAGTACTGGGATTTTAAGTTATTTTTAGGGATGGGCCGAAATTCGTTTTACATTCGGTTTAACCGAATTTTGGCCGCTAGGGCCGAGCTTCGGCATTCGGCCGAAATTTGGTTTAAACGAACATTCGGCAATAGAAAAAAATACCTACTTGCACTATTTTGACTGAAATAAATAGAAAGTATGTCTGTCCTAGCAATAAAATAAAACTAAATCTTTTATATACATTCTCATTAGTCCGATCGGAATCCGGTTTGGGAACAAAAAAAAAATAGAACCGAAATTGTATATCTTCAAAACGTTAGCAGGTATATAAGGAAAAAATCCGTAAAATGCCCCCGATGTCCAGCTATCCCCGGGAAAGTAGGGATGAAAAGCTGAGAAATGGGGGCATGAAAAGCTTTAAAAGATTTTTTTTTTCAATTTCCGGCTTACTGTGTTCTCTTCAAAAGTTGTAGGTCTAGTAAAAATCTACAACTTTTATATATGACACTTTTTACAATAAACTCAAAGGTTTCGAGTTTTTATTTTTTTATTTTTTTCTGCAATATTTTTTTGATTTTCATGAAACTAGGGGATTGTAATCTTTGAAATACTATAAGTCTAATGATCATTTTTTTTAAATTGATATGTTTAGCCGTTTGCGAGAAATTATAGGTATGAATCATTTATTCCGTCTTGAGTTGTACTTTTCGGAATAACGAAAAAATTGTCGCTCCAAAATTCATCAAAAAATAATAAAAGATATATAAAAAAAAATTCTACGGGACAAAGTCACAGTAAGCGAAAAATGAAAAAAAAAACTATTTTTCAACGCCTTTCATCCCCCATTTCTCGAGGGTAGCTGGACATCGGGAGCATTTTACGGATTTTTATTCCTTATATACCTGATAAGCTTTAAGAGACGTATAGGTTTTAATTTTTTTATCTATTAAAAATAAACAGATTCCGATCGCTCTACATGGTCATTTATTTTAGGTAGGAACATGTAAACCTTTACACGTATGCGATATAAAATTAAATTAGTTCTTCCTAATTTAAATCATATATATATATATATATATATATATATATATATATATATATATATATATATATATATATATATATATATATATATATATATATATATATATATAATAAACAGTCAAAAATCTTTGCCTAATTAAATAGACCAAATGAAATAAACGTAGTATTCTTCTATCTTAATTACAATTCGTAAATTGCTCGAGAAAGCGCGGTGAAATTGAGCCGAAGTTCGGCCGAAGTTCGTACTCGGTTCAATCCGCATTCAGCCCATCACTAGTTATTTTATATAATTATGCATATTTATATATAGTTATTTCTTTTGTAATTCAGAAATTATTGTTTGTCTCTTTTTAGATACGAGCACAGGTTTAGGTTAACCTATAGATTCTACGTGTTTGAATGGGATTTAACTTTAGTTTAACATAGAAGAAATAGAAAAATATTTATACGCGATGCCGGTAACATGTACATTTAATAATAAATACCTATGTAATAAATTCGAATAATTAACTTCATAGTGTTAGTAATGAATTTTAAATTAGACTACAGAGATTCAGCAATTCCTCTTTACTTCGATCACTTAACGGAATCCTTACCAAATGGCAATTACAACTATTTTATACATTATTTCCCCAGCGTTGGATGTAACGTGGCGGCATCCGTCTTCTACGTATAATATTACCCAACGGTGGATGACAATACTCTTAAAACATTAATATTACAAATACAACTAACCGATATCGTTATTAATATTATAAAATTGTAAATAATAAATTATAAATAATCAATATAAAATTAATATAATAAATATAAAATTATAACTAACAAAATATGAAGAATCAATATGATCCTTAAATAATAAACAATAATAGTCAATTGAGCAACTATAACTAACAATATGTATTATAGATACTCGGTTCATAGCGAATTGTTCACTAACTAACAATAATTATTGTAATGTGTTTGTTCCATGCATCATTAATCATATTATACTCGTAACTATAACATGTTGCTTTTTGCTTTAATAATTGTAATAATCTAAAAAGTACATCAACAATGTAGATATAATATGTTATAAGGACTACGGTATAGTATTAGTATTATCACATCGTCTATATTTTAGAATAATTTACAAAGAAGAAGAAACTAAGAAAATCTAAATTATTTGTTCTTTCTTATAATATCTCACACTAAGATATTCAATTGTTAAATTTGTATTTCTAAAATTATTTATTCACTAGTATTAAAACATATAAAATATTACTTACTGACTTTATTAGTTTGAAAAAATTAAAACAATATCGAAAACGTAAAAATGAAATCTTAATTTAAAATTAAAAATTTCTGTCACATTTTTTTGATAACAGCACGGACTATTACGCCTATACAGGAGCTTTTATGAGAAACTTAGTGTAAGTAGTTAAGTGTACGTAGTCGATAGCTGTGGTTTTGTTTATAACTTATTTAAATATGATTTCTAGTAGTTTCGTGTGTTAGGTTTTTGAAGTTATACGTTTTTGGCACGTTTGGAAAAAATATGAGAGTAAAATTTTTACGATGCGCGCGCCCACCGACAGCCAAAAGCGACATAATGAAGTTAGCTGAAAGCAACATACTGAAGTTAGCTGCATTCCTTTTACAAACAAAGAGTTGTGACATTCCGGTTAAAATATTCATATTTTTTTTAATTAAATGATAATGTTATAAATGAGTGCTTACATAGAAATCCGCGGATGTGTTTGATAATGGCGCGTATTCTTGGTGTGCTGATTACGAAAATGACATCCATTTTCAAATCCAAGATGGCGGATATCTGTTTTATTTTTCAATAATGATATGGATGTCATTTTCGAGGTTTCTTAGGGTGCTGATTACAAAAATGACATCCATTTTTAAAATCCAAGATAGCTGACATCGTTTTTGAAGTTATACTTGTTTTGGCGCATTTGGAAAAATTATGAGAATAAAATTCTTACTAAGGAATGTGTATTTTTACTCATTAACCAAATAATGTTTTGTGACTTAAGTAACATTTTTTTTTCTAACTTTTCTAAATTGTAATCTTTGGCAAGATATTATTCTTTAATCGTCGAAGATTAGAAATCTAAAAAAGTATAAGGAAAAGAACTTTATCATTATCACATAACAAATGAAATTAAATATTTTTTTTAAACTATTATTCAACGATTTTAGAATGACTCATGTCTAAAGCCCCTATAATAAGATTTAACTCAACTCGCTACTAATATACTTGACGGATATTATGTACTTATCTTTTATATGTTGTATAATTAATTCAAGAAATACTCAAATAAAATTTTCAAGACATGTAAAAAAAACTATTATTTTAAGTTAAAACCCTTTAAATACAATCAATAATCGTCTCCAATATAACAACATAGGCCTCAAGCAGTAAGCAATAAAAATTAATGGACTTAATGACTCATTCACTAAAAGATGATGTGTATTCATAAGTCACAGCTGAAGCCGTCGAACTACTATCTCGTTAGAAGACACTTAAAATAAATTATGATGTATGTTATTTTTTAAAGTTTTACCTTTATTTATTGTATTTAATATTTTGTATAATTTAAAATTGTCTACATTTCAAAATCACACAATTTAAAAAATATTTTTTTTAAATTCCTATTAGGTAGCTAAGTGCCAGATTTACAATTTTCAGTGATAACATGATAGAAAAAGGACAAAATCATGAATTGAATATCTTAGCATAAAAGATAATCTATACATATAATAAATTTTTAATTGAGTCGAATCTGTACATTAAATATTTTTTGGAAAATCTTATTGAAAAAGTCGTAATTATTATCGATACAAAGGCCGAATCTATAGAATTTATAAATTTTTTCTGTCTATATGTCTGTCTGGGAACGCATCATGAGAAAACGACTAGACAGATTTTGATGAAATTTGGCATGATGATAGCTGGTTATCCGCGTCAACATATAGGATACTTTTTACCGAGGACTTTTTACTTTTCATCTATGAGAAATCTTTACTAACCGTTAAAACGTAACTAGGTGAGTCGCTAGTTTAAGATATAAAGATGTGAAAGTTAAGAAACCTTTACTATTTTACTTTTATATTATCAATGATATACATTATATTTAAATTTACTTTAATATACATTATTTTTAAATTGATTTATTTTAAGAAAATTTTAATGTCAATTTATTTATTTTAAGAAATTATAATAAAAGTAATTTCGAGAGCAGTTTATAGAACAATGATAATTTTATGGACTTTTCGCCGTCTAGACTTTTCTGTCCTACTCGTAGACAGTCATAAGTGTAAACATCCATATACGTGGGTACTTACTTACAAAACTTTAGCGATACATGTTCAAAGTAACGAGGTTTCCTTTAGTTTACTTATTGATACCATGATAAGTTTCCAGCGATACATAAGTATGTACTGTCGTAAATCGTTATTTGAACACCGATATACTATAAGTTCGCGGTTTTATCATTATCATTGAATAAGTAGGTATATTTCATATTTTGTTGGTGCATCATTTGTATAATAGGATTTTTGTTGATTTTACCTGAGTGCGGCGAAGTCCAAAGGAGGGTTATGTGTTTGATCTGTATGTATGTAAGTATGTAAACTGCCTCGGTGGTGTAGTGGCTAGCATGTACGGCTGCGCACCCGGAGGTCCTGGGTTCGAGTCCCAGGTCGGGCCAAGTTTAATTATTGAGTTTTTCTGTACAGTAAGCCTCAATAACAGCCCGGAGTTGGGAAGCTGGCGGTGTTTCACCCCCGTGCCTCGGAGAGCACGTAAAGCCGTCGGTCCTGCGCCTTAACTCTCACTGGTCGTGTCGAGCAGTCGTCCCACCAGAGTATAAGAGTGACAGGAATAGAGAGTGCACGTTGTATCTGCGCGTACACTTGTGCACTATAATATCTCCTGCGCAGTTGGCTAGTCTCAATGAGATTGGCCGCCGTGGCCGGAATCGGTCAGGAGAATATCATGTAAGTATGTATATCCGATCCTATATTCCCTCGTAATTAGTAAACGGCGTAACCAATTTTAATGATTTATATGTAATTGGCATTGTCTTGATAAAGCAAGTGTTATAATCTACAGCGTCATGGGAACCTATTGGATTGTGAAGATTAGGTTCTAAAACGAAAAAAGTTTATGTTAAGTTTTCCATTTTGGAGTGAGAGGAGAGCGTGTACAAATTTCAAAAAAGCAAAAAACCAGTCACATGGAAATACTCGAGCGCATCAGACATTCATAGTGTACACGCGCTTTGTCTTTCTGATAACCGAGAGATAATAATCTGACGATTAATTAGTGGATGGTGGCCGTAAAAAGGGGTAGAAAAAAATAAAAATAAAAAGTTATTCGAGCGTGTCAGATATTCAGAGTCAATGTTAAGTGAACTTAAAGTTAAACAAAAATTCACCCTCTCTTTTCGGGTATAAATCGAAAAATATCGATCCTACGAAAAAAATGATGAGAACCAAAATTGTAGGAAATTTAATTCCAAATAACTTTAGTAAAAACTGTTTTTCGTATGAAATTGAAAATAAACGGGTTATTCAATAAACAAAAATCAACCCTTAAATTCAAGATGACGGATGACGCAACGGGTCTTTTACCCCAAAAATCTAAATTTAGACTTCCAGTGACCCCCAGAAAGAATTCCGAAGGAAAATTGTTGTTAAAAATTTTTGCAAGTCAAATCATAATTCGACTTTGCTAAAAGTTGACACATATGTATACACATAAATCCACACTAAATACATATTATAAATGTGAAAGTGTGTTTTGTTGTTTGTTTGTCCTTCTTTCACGTCAAAACAGAGTGAATATTTGGAGGGCTGGAGAGTGACATAGGCTACTTTTTACTGCGGGAGATTATCTCATTACCACGGGGAAACACGTTATAAGACAACCCAAAAAAATATTTATGATCAGAAATACTTCATACTTGGTATTAATGCTCTTTAATAGTTAATACAATTACATACATAATTGTTTTAGCATTTTTCGAAATTTATCTCATAAGGTGGTAAAATAGGGGATGAAAGCTTGTATGAAACCTATCTTTTTAGAGGTTATTTTTAAGTTTTAACGCGAGCGAAGCCGCGGGTTCTACTATAAACACAATTAAAGTACATGAAAATTATTGGACTGTTATTAATAATTCCTAAAACAAGAATAGATATTATATTTCTTCTGAATGTGCTCAATATGTAGGAGTTCTGAAACCGTTGATGATCATTTAAATTAGAATATCTTGACTATCGATTCAAATAGATAAGGACTGTTTGTTTGGGGAACGTTCACCATTAAAACTGATGGACTTAAATCGTAGACTTTATTCGTATAGAAGGAATTTAAATATCATAAAATAATGCTTCTTATTGAACATTACCGGGTATAGATGCTCAAAGTAACAAATAATGATGCATACATAACATACATTAGTACATTACTACAAACCCATAATCGATCACGTATTGAGCGCGATCATTGTATTCGTTAGTTGGACCGTGAATCCTGTCACTATTCCCGCTTCCTCCCTCCCCGACCCTCTTCTTTATATGAATCTCATTTACGTTTGCGCTTACGCAACTAAGTAAAGTCGTTGGAGTGTATAATGTTAATTGGCGTTCGGGAGGAAGGACTGTATTGGACAAATCAACTACTTACTCGTATATTATTTTTCCAAATTTCTTAAAGAAAAAGGTAGAAACAAAATTAGTAGATCAGTTTTTCAGGGTTATATAGTCAATATAACAAAACTAAACCCTTATATTTTACTTTGTCACATCTGTCATATTAAGCATTCTTCGTATGCCACTGTCAATTTATTCAAACCGCTTTATCGATGTAAAAATATATAAATTAAAAAAAATAAGTCTAGAACACCATACATACACCTGAGGGGTGAAATAAATTTTGAGCGCAATAAATATATAAAACAATAGTTACCCTGTAACTCATACGATGCCAATGTTGTAAATAAATATCCCACCAAAAACGTTTTCATTTAAAATGTTGCCAAGACGAGATTATTTGGCTGGCACTGCCAAAAAGTTATCAAATCTCATGTACAGCCAAACTTCTAGCTCTACACGCCCTAACTCTACAAGCTTTAACTTCACAAACTCTACCTTTGGTCAAAATATTTGGCTTGGCCGTTTCACTACCGTGACATGGGCGTAAGATGAAAAATTTATTCACTGTTTTTTACTTTTCTGTTATACAATAATTCTTGTACTAACTATACATGTATTATATAAAGTTTTACGACCGGCCGCCTGCCTGACGTCAACCCTCCTTGGGAATATATATATATATATATATATATATATATATATATATATATATATATATATATATATATATATATATAAATTATGGGCAATAATTTCGAAGTTATTTTGACCAGTATAATGTTAATCCTTATCTAATTAAATAATTTGGTTATGTTATGCATTTAATGTAGATAAAATTTGCTCTTTACAGCAAATCATTATCTATATATTAATATTCTAGAGGATATCATAGATTGAAAATTACCAAAAAAACAATATTCGTGATACCGTGCCCGAGTGACGGCAGCGCGGCGCGTGCGTATATGTAGTTCGAAGTAATCGAGTCGTATGTGGAGGCGCCGATATTGAACTGGGAAGTTTTATAATTTTTTTGACACTTTGTGTGTGACCCTACTTTCAGTGCCAGCAGTTGAGTTTTCGAATCCCGCTGGGAACATTCATTTGTGTGATGAGCATGAATGTTTGTACTCCAGTCATGGGTGTTTATATTTATAATATGTACCTATGTATTTAAAGTTATATATGTATAATGTATCAACTGGCTGGTATCCATAATACCAGCCTCTCAGCTTACCATGGAACTAGATGGTACTGTGGGTGAATGTCCCAACATATTTATTTATTTATTATTATTTTTTAATAACCCTACTAAGAACTCTACGTTAAAAAGAGTATATTTCCAAAGGTACACTCACAAAAACCATCCTTATGAATTTAAAACGTACATAGGAATGTCTAAATTGTTAAAAAATGCTTTTAAAAGATAACTATTTAAGTTACTCAGTAAATCAAAGAATGGTGAAATTAAAAATCAGAACAATAATACTCGTAGGTATAGTATAAATGTCACATGGAGCGCAGCTCTAATGGTGCGTTTAATATTATTTTACACGCGGCATTGGCCGGAAAATGCGACGCGGTGTTGATTACAGTGCAAACGTATATACATATGTACATTAAAATTTTCTGACATCCACACATTTTAGTAACAATATCAAAGTAAAAAAAAAGTTTTAAAAAGTTAAAATGACTAAGTGCATGACTTTTATCAACCGACTTCCTCAAAAAGGAGGAGGTTCTCAATTCGCCTGTAAATTTTTTTTGTTTGTAACCTAAGAACTCCGTCATTTATAAACCGATTTGAACAATTTTTGTTTTGAACGTGTATACTTCCAGATTGGCCCCATTTAAATTTCAAAAAAAAAATACCACCCCTAAGGGTGGAAAAATAGCTAATGATGAATTTAACCTACTTCTAATTGTCATATTGACTTGAAACTTTGCAAGTGTTTCTTCTTCCGTTAATAGTACAGTGGTTAGGTATTGTTGACTTCCCCCCCAACGTGCGTTCACCTTGTCGTGGTGGGGGGGGGGGGGGCTCAGTAGTGTCCGGCAATGCAGCCGGGCGCGAAGCCAAGAAACGCACAGGGAGGTGGCCCGCTTCGGTGGGCGGTGGGAGGCGGCCCTCTTCGGAGGGCGGTGTACCATGCGGGCTGCTCCTGGTACTTCTCTAATAGCAGAGTGGACCTTGGAGCAACCCCGTGGTTGTTGTGGTCTGCTTCGGCAGACCTGCCGTCGGGGTGTCGTGGTTGAATGCGTGAGCGATCCTGCGACGCCCCATTAAGACGGGGGAAGGTTTTGTTGGGCTTTAGTGGGTAGTACTGGCTTCGCCAGTGAGTCCCACACTTCGTGCGTAAATGCATTTCCCAACGTTATAAAAAAAAGGTATTGTTGACTTGATCTGATGGCAAGGCCAGAAGGTGGATAGGTGGAACTCTTCAACGGCTAATAGTAGATACTTTGAGTTTGGGCTTATTTTGTTTGATTTGACAAGCCTAAGACGTTAGAATTCTTACTTTGCTACTACTGTCTACACTAAAAAGGGAAAAATAAAAACTTTTTAACAAAGAATTAAAAACCGACTTCAAAAAAAATCACTAAAAAGTAAAAAATTACTGATTGGTAGTTTTCATTTACTATACATACCTAATCAAATATTTTCGAAGTCGGTGTGCTTTGGCTAAGTAATTAAAGCCTTTTTTTTTGTTAAAAAGTTTTTATTTTATTTAAATGATAGTTACGTACTTATTATATACTTTGTAGAAAAATATAATAATTAGTGCTAGTTAAATCAAAAGCATAAGCCACGAATACAAATGCAGCAATTATGACTTCCTAGGTATGGAATAATATTTATTTTTGACCAATTTCAAAATGGATTACTTAGGTTTTTAATTCAGTTGTATGCATTACGTATTATTTTGGACATTGTAAACTGATTATTCCTCTAATGAACAAGTTATATCTTAAATGTGGTTCCAGTAGCATATCTAGCAGAAATTCGATAAGAGTGGAAATTTCGTGCATTTTCTTAGCATACGAAAGTAAGGAAACGACAATATTTATATGAAATTATATGAATAGGGTATATGGTACTTTGATGACAGAAATATATTCGAAAAATAATAAATGAAATAGTTATTCAATAATTAATGATAAAATTAACATTTTGCATTTAAATAAATCACGGAGTTATAAAAATAGTTCAACAGCGTCACTCATGCGTGTACGCGCCCCTCGCGTGTCCGTTGATAACAGAAAGCATTTACTTACAACGCAGTTACGTACAAGGCCTTCTTGCTTTATCAAACTATTCATCGGAATTCATACATCGTTCGGGAAATAAATAGTTAGTAGCAGCGATTCAATGCAGTTTTTGTTTATAAGCAAAAAATTATGTATTGTAGCAATCAGTAGGTATCACGTTACGCTATCAAAAGAAAATGTTTTAAGTGCTGAGTAGCACATAACAGGAATAAAAGAATATATGCTTAAGAAAATATAAGTAATTACGGCTGTTGTGTAATTGGCGGAGCTTATAGTGACGGAAGTTTGTCCAAGAAACATTTTATGTGTGGAAGACAAAACATCTTTTGTTTCGACATCTGCGAAATGTATAGAAAAGACAGAGATCGGATTGTACTAGGAGTATCTCAAACAATGAGACAAAATATTCATTCTTCAACATTATATATAAAGATGAAAAAAATTATATAGAGGAATTATAATAAAATTACACGGGAAATTGATGTAATTTGTCATCGATCAATCGATAATAATTTAATGTGCCTCGTCTTACCCCATACACTCATATATCGATTCCCATGCACGACACGGTATCTGGCTGCTGACAATGGTCCCTACACACGTTATGTACCGTGTAAATTGTTGCGATACACTCAATCTATCCGTATTTGTCATCCAGGAATGTAAACCAAATGTTTTTCAAGTGGAAAATGAATTTATTACTTAATTCATACTTTCATTAAACATTCTGTGAACAAGAGCAAATAATGAAATGAAATTTAGTATATACAATATACATAATATAAGTATGTAATTATGTATACGTAAACAAGTAGTTAAAAATGTATAAGCCTTTTTCTTATCTTTAGCAGGTATGGATCAAAATAATAATTGAGATATGTTTATAAGTATAAAAATATTATTCTTGTCACTTATAATATTATTGGTTTAAATTCAAGATAAACATATCGTAAAACTAGCGACTCACCCTTGCTTCGCTCAGGTACGTTTGTAGGTAAGTTTCAACGGTTAGTATGGAATAAAGACTTTTTATACATAAGTATGATGAGTTTTATATCCCTTACTTGAGAAATGATTGATTCCCAATACAAAGTTCCACCCCCCTTTTCATCCCCTTCAGGCATAATTTCCGGAACAAAAACTATCTTATGTCCTTTCCAGGATCTCAAACTTGAAAAGGTAACAAAAGAACCAATAAGCAAATAAACAAACAAGAGTTACTTTTGCATTTATAATATTAGTATGGGTAGTAATCCAGCGAAAGCTGTACATGAATGTTTTGTTGAAAACAGGGACTGTAAGGTGTTGTGTACAGAATATAGTGTAGTAGATATCCAAACAATATTGAAAAAATTGTCTGTACGTCTTTTTGTCTGCTTGACAAGAGGTATAAATGTGTGCATTTCTCGTATAAAGTACCTACTAAGCCAATTTTATCTAAATTTTGTGTATTAAAAACTTATTACTCAGGTCAATATTTAGGATTCCTTTACTACAGAAAAAATTTTCATTCCTAAGGGAAAACACAATAACTGGTTCTGTCGAGTCATCCTTAGAATTTTACATGGCTATCAGCCGAATATTAAGAGAAGTATCGAAATAATATACAAGAAAAATGTTGGTCTTAAAAAGGCTTACAGAAAAATCAGTAATACCGTATGTCTATTTTCTAAAGTACACTGGTATTAACCATTTTTATCGAAATATTCAAAACGTATACCCGAGGTAAATCGCTAGTCATAGATAAATTGAATACTATCCATATAATTTTATTAAGAACTTTTACCAGTGGCTTAAAACATTGCCCATAAGAGCCACGGCTAAAAAAGCCACAAAGAGCACATAAAACTGTCGGTATCGCTTCTGATCTCTCTCCGTGTCGTGTCAGATTGCCTTTTGATCCAACTATGAGAGTAATTAATTGCTCTCTGCACCTGTGATTTAGCACACACTTGTTCTCATCATAATATCTCTAGCTACTCTGAATGATATGGCCGCCTTGGCCGAAAATTGTTTCGCAGGACTTTATTATAAAATGTACATAATAATGCCTCTATAACTTTAACTCTTACATTATTAGAGTATTACCAGCACAATGTGAATGATCCTTTCTATCCCATAGAGAAACTAACGTGAACATCTGTATATACATATACCATGTACATTAAATTGTTTTAATACCTCTTTTTTGTGACGAAAATTTGTAAGTATGTTTTGCCGACATAATTGTTTAACTTAACACATAGATTTTTATAGAAGAGTAAAAATGTATGTGAATCTCAAATAATACAAATGTCGTTAATTTAATTTTTATTATGTATATCAAAGTATACCTAATAAAAATTAAATTTACGACTATCCATACAGACCCAAAACTGCAATTTCTAAAATTTTACGTACATAATTTATATCTGAATGTTACTTACAGTGCGGGAGGTTACAGTGCATTTCACTTAGTTACTCTATACCATTACCGACTGAAATTTATAACAATATTTTCTCCATTATGTTGGAGTTCTGAACGTCAGATTTTCAAGTAGCGATGGAGCTACGAGATATGCGAATATGAATTCATAAAACATTTCTTTTACTAAAAATTGTATAATCATTCGTTTGCGTACTATGTAAAAACTAGCATTCCTGGTGTTGACTATATTTTCATTTAATTAGCATTTGTAGCTGTTATTAAAGATAGTCGTAGTAAGGTAAAAGATATACTATTAACACTACAGTTGATATTTTATTGGGGTAATTAATAGGAAATGTCTTTGTGGTGGCAATAGCTAGTTATAAAAAGTATGACTATGATGAAGTGGTTTGACTACTTTTAGAGAGCTCGCGCACTAGGCAGCCTGGCTGCGGCAGCCCGACTGGGGCAGCCAAAAAATTGAGCAGCCAGTTATAGCAGCCATAGGAACGGCCAGTTGGGACCATCCCGTCAAGCGATATGGACGTGGAGGATCTAATTATTAAGTTGTATATATTTTTGTAAGCCTTTTATAAAACCCTTTATTTTGATACCTCTCGGTAGGTTTTGTTAGAACAAATATTGGAGACATAGTATGGCGTCAAATATTAATCTTTAATTTTTGTAGCTGCATTTTAGGTTATAAATGACACAAAATAACTATTTATTCTTACAGAATTTTAAATGGTAAAAATATCGCTTTAAATTATGTAACAAATGTTAGTGTAGAGCATGTACCTACGCTCGTACGTGACAATTTTATTATTGCATGCAAAATATAAATAAGTAAATACATATTACTGTCTAAACAACATTATTCGGAAAATGTGATGTTTAATTTTATAATCAGAATACATATATTTACAGTATAGATGAATATGGAGATTAAATCAATTCTTATTATATTTTTGGAAATATTTTTTTTTAAGTAAAACTTGAATTAAAAATAATTATCTGTTGTTCGTGACAAATTTTAATTAATTAATTAATAATAAATATTAATAATATAAAAATAATAAATAAAAAATTAATAATAATAATAATCTATTAATAATAAGAGGCAAACCTGCATCTGAAACCAGGAGTCGAGGAGGCCGGCGGCGTGTGGAGCACCCCAACGGCCGCCGCCCGGGACTATCTATGAGCATACAATTAAAATATAACATCATATCTATTACAAGCTTTTTTATACCAATTATAAATATTTATGCTTGTCATACACACATCGACGTACATAAAAATTAAGAGATCATTTATTTGCTCGATTTACAAGGAAGTTGAAATTAAAAATGAAAAAATATTTATTTAAAAAGAAGTTACTAATAATCTATGAATTTAATAAATTGATGAAGTATTAATACGCATACATTCATTAAAAAATGTTTTAGGATGGTGTTTTAAAACTCTGAGGAAGCTCTAATGCATGAAATGCATCGACGCGATAATAATTATTATAGAGAACACTTGAGCTCATGTTAATGTTGGGTGAAAAGATATAGATAGATTTTAATGATTGTTTATTTTTCAATCATATAGTGACAATTAAATTATCAATAAAAATTGTTAAGTATTTAATAAAAATTAAGTGTAATAAAAGTAGTCAAGTGTGAGCGATAAAATAATTGCTTTATTTTTTATGTTAGCAACTGTTAGTCGTTATTAGTTTTGTATTATTTTGAAATGTTAGCGTACATTTTTAAAATTAATAGTACTATTTTATTTATTTATAAATAAATAAATACTATTTTTTTAAGTTTTAACCATAACAAAAGGATTATAAAATTATAGTTATATAGTTAAGCCTTGGCATCACCTCGTTTATATTTACAACTGACATTGAATGGTTTCGGAGCCGTTCAGCTAATATGCTAATTCGAAGAATAAGAAAGCTCGGAGAGCCTATTGTAGATAATAAACGATTAACTCCACCCGCATATAACTGTACTTTTATTATTTATTCTTTATAAAACTGGATTTTTGACACTCACTAAAATTGGTGATGCCTTAAGAAGTTGTGACGGATTTGAACAAATAAATAAATGTTAAAAAGCTTGAGTTTCGTGATTTATACTTTATTAAAAAATTCATTGTAGAATATTTTACCCTATAAATGTTAAGTAGGTATTATACAACGCATAATTATGTTTTAATGCATAATTTGACAAAATTTTATATATAATAGTACACACAATACTGATAAATAATTGTATAGTGTATGTAATTGATTGTGTTAAAAAATATGATTTCAATTTTCTATGTTATCTCTAACCAATTATCGTTTTTTTAACTAAATTTTTATAAAAAATATTTGTTTTAATTTATGTATATATGTTAGATATTCTAAAAATAGTTGTTAATATTTACCCACATAAAAATGCGTGCAGTGAACTAATTAAAATTTAAAGTTTGTCTATGATTGTATAATTTCTAGAAAAAAAAAACTTAACAATAGATTAAATTTCGTTTAATATACTTTTTAAATTCCTGAATTATTTAAATAAGGTAATTTTGCGTTTAATTTAAAATTAAATATTTATTTATTACTGTTCGCGTGCATTAAATATTACAGATAAATATTTTATACATATAACTAAAAAAAAATCATGATTAGAAAGAATCGTGGAAGAATTTTTTTTAAATTATATAGAGAAATAAATAAAAAAAATATTTTTTTAGTAATACTATATTTTATATTATTACATGGCAATATAATCAAGCATGGGTATCTAATACATACATATAATATTACACGGGACAAAAATTCTGTTGCCAAAACAGAAGAACGAAGTGTGATAGACATTAGTATGTGGTATCTATCCCTGAAGATTAACTATTCTGGGTTATTTTACTAATGCAGAAAACAATATTGAAAAAGTTATCAAATAATTTCTGTTCAACATTATATCAAAATCGGATCAATAAGAAGCATTTTGTTATTTTTATTTTAAAATGCATACCGTCGGACGGCGTTGATGTCTTTTATATGCACACACGATTTACGATTTAATCGAACTTACGGTAAAAGTTATATATAAGTTTTTTCATACATACATAAATATTGTAGAGTTTGGTATTTTTTTAACATATTTTTAGAATTTCTCTGTAGCAAAGGAATAAAGAATAGATGAAATATAAAAAATACATATATTTTTTATGTTTTTATCCTATTAAATTTTAAAACGGTATAAGCACTTAATGAAGTATGAAATTATATAAGGAATTGTTGTTAGTTAAATAGCTAGTTTTGTTCAAAATAATAAGCAGGACGCACGTTGGGAGACACTGTAATTAAATATATACGTTTATCATATATCTTAGAATCTTTTAATAAGTACCTATAATAAGTCCAACAATCAGTTTGATTTCTGAACTCATTTGAATCATTTTTTCTATTATCTTCATATAAATATACAAATCATGCCTATTTTCTCGAGTTTTACAATCGCGTAAACTATGCCGCTGCCGCCGGAAAACACTTTCAGCGCTGGGCTTTAAATAAATACCATTACGCCGCATTTCCGCCTATAGTATGTTAAGATATTATATACTAACCATTTAGTATTAAGTAATCTAGTATCTATCTATAAAAAATAATTAGATAGACGTAAAAATGAATTAAGTATGTTATGATTTACGTAATATTACTGGGGTCGCTTACAGTTTAGAGGCTAATTCTCTTTCACTGTATTGATCTCAATAATATTAATATAGATAATTTATTATTATAATAATAATATTTTTTTTAAATATAATTAAGAAAAGTATTGTGACAATTTGTTTCGGCAAACGTTAAATTACTCAAAGAATCCGCACTGGGTAATTTATTTCATCACTGTCACGTTTTACGTGTTTGGAATCAATTATTTATACGCAAAATCGGTTGTATGTCGTGCGCACTATCGAACTAAGCAGTCACTACTCTCAGAAATCGTCATAGCCGGTAGCTACACTGGACTTGCATATTGGCGAGTTGGAGGAGGAGGATAGATGGTGATCCATAGCCGGTCGTACCTGGTCGCCCACGAGGTCCTCGACAGGTGTGATCGCGCAGCAGGCCTCCATTCCCGGCTGTGGCCGGGGTCGCGAGAGCACGCGGTGAGAGCGGTCGCTACGCGCGCGATCCGGCGCACGCCTGCGCGCACCCACTGCGCGGCACCGACTGCCGCCCGCCGCCCGCCGACCTCCTTCGCGGGGTTGCAACGAAAGTGATTAGGCTCTTGCGCGAATCGCCGCTGATAACGAGGGCTCGCCGCTCTACTCCGCTCTCGCTTACGCCTTGCGACTCTATAACTTAACCCTACACCTTCACTTTAATATGCCACAGCTCACTAATGAATTCACGCTATACCATAGCGAAACTGCAATACTGCTAGGACCATTCATTTTATTTTGTTACAAATTTCAAAATATCCAAATGTTATTTACGAGTATATATATATATATATATATATATATATATATATATATATATATATATATGTATACGCATATATATTTTTAGTTTTAGTTATAATTTACCTTAGACTAGTAGACATAAATGGTGGAGTTGATGATAAAAATAATCTATCTAATGATATCAGATGTGTCTCTCTAGACTCGAACTCCAGAGTCGAATCGACCGAATTTCGGATAAGAAGTAACCCACTTTCGCATTGTCTAGCAATTAAAAAGAATTCCTTACAACATACTGAATACTTATTGCCTTATAATATTATACTAACGACTTACCTTATCGCTGGGTGTCTTATTTTAGTCAGTAAACATAAGTAACATAATTTAAATGTAATAATAATTGATTTTATTATTACATTTAAATTTCGAGCTTTAGTAATACAAGAGTAGTAACAAAAGCTTGTAAGTTGTATGTATATTTAAGTATAAGAAACAAAAGCACTTACTAAGGATTACTTATTAGGTAAGTACCTACTTAACAAGAATATACCTACTAAGAACTTTACTGAAAACTTACTATTTATAGCAGATATCAAAACGCGCGGAGCTTTTTTCAACACTTCCTTCAATCTTAGAAAATATAATGGAATAACCTAATGGAATATTTTTTGCAATGAAAATGAGATTGTGATATTGAAATAATTGTGCTTTGTTAAGTTTGTTTTATTAAGTTTAAATAGTGTTAAATAATGTCATTAAACAATATTTATATAGACATTAGTCTATATAATGTTAATCCTTCAATGCATATTCACAAACATCTATTTAGAAGAAGTTAAATTTAAAATTTAAAAAATACCTCCAAAACAATAATCTATTCACCGAGGTCATTACAGTGAACCTAAACATTATATCTCTGCAGTATTTTAGTAAAGAGTTCAGTGTCTTGCAGATTCCAGGAGACGCCGCAGCATCAGGCCAAGATGACTATATCGTTACAATATCATTGCAGTTATCGAATACCAAGTTTCAGTTGGATTAGATGTATGGAAGTTGCCAATATCCTGTTTCCAGCTGAACAACTGAACGGATTTTATTGATTTATAGCTAAGAATACTCTCGACCTAGTCACCTTTAAAACAAAATAAACTAAATTAAAGTCGGTTCATCCATTTGAGCGGTACGAGGCTACCCGATAACCTATTACCTACATATATTTTAAACACACAAGTTTTTAAAAGTGTATGATTACAATATAAAATTCTTAAATTGAATCCAATATTCAATCGTGAACATTTCACTAGAAAATTACAATCTATCACATCTCGTTACATACTATAAAGACACAAAAGTATTAATACGGGGCTTCGCTATTTTTGAAAAAAAAATCGTGCCAGCTATATAGAAAGCGAAAAAATATGCACTTTAAAAATGTTCATCTTCACAACTATTAATCATTATCTATTAATTATAAATATGTCCTTTATCTTACGCATGCTCATTTTGACTCTCTAAGGTCAACTGAAAAAATAAATTAAAAAACGTTTTTTGTGAGTACATAAGTATGTACGCACGTAAGAAGTTATACTTCTTTGGCCTAACAGAACAAAAATAGCAAAAATTTCACCCCGTATGTCACAACTCTCTGTTTGTAAAAGGAATGCAGCTAACTTCATCATGTCACTTTCAGCTAACTTCATCGTGTCGCTTTTTACCCGACTGCGCGACGTAAAGGAGGATAATGTGTTCAGCCTATGTATGTATGTGGGTTTGTCCATTTGTGGCACTATTTAGACCAAATATATGTCTCCGACTGCACAATACTATATTCCTTCATGAACTTGTTTTCATCTTTTTAGTTAGCTTTTATACAGTCGGGGTTTTTTTTATTTTTATAATATATTTATTTATTGGCTTTCGGTGTGCGCGTGCATTGTACAAATTTTACTCTCATATTTTTTTCCAAACGTGCCAAAATAAGTATTACTTCAAAATTACAAATAACAAACTGCCTTTGTCAATCAAATGTCGACATAGGGGTGCAGCCGTATGGCAATTTCAATGCTTTAAATTAATTGCTAATTTAACATTAAAATTAGTATTATTAGGGCTTCTTAATATTAATTTTTTTACCTTAATAATGGACCAAATAAATACCTTCGGAAATATTTTTCCTTAAAGAAATGCTCTAAAAAAATACATTAATTTAATTACTCCGAAATTGCTATAGCGCAGCAATCGCTCACAGTAGGCAACAGACGAACCCATCGGTCGGCGGTGTCGTTTCAAACACTTACTTTAAATTCTTCGATTTGACATAATGGCGATTGGCGCGAGTATGAAGGAGTATTGCGTCATAGAATAAGAAGTACAAACTAATAAAGTATTTCTTAACATTGAAAAATGAAACAATAAATTCCCAAAATTTTTATCTGATAAAAGAAAATTAACTTTCCAATTATTAGCTGTTTTTTTATTTAGCAAATATTTCAAATTATAAGCTTGATATGAATAATTAAAATATACTTTATAAGGATCTAAAGAACAACAACTAAGAAATGTTTTGACCGATGAGCTTTAAACATTTGATTTTGTATGGTTTTCATGGCTTTATTTATTAAACAAGACACGATGTCGTTTCTGCGATTTTTTTTCTGTGTCTACGGTAGGGCTAGTATTGTACCTATACCTTCGCCGGGACAGTGCGATGTTGCCGACTTAAGCTAGGGTCGACAAACTTATGATGTAATTGTGTTTATTTTATCATCCACTTTTATTACATTTATTTTATTTGGAAAATGCACTTTTTTATTATAAGGTATATTTTTAAATTGATATTTTTTATATTCTTATATCATCCCACACTATCTGCACTTTAAAATAACGTTAGAAAAGCGATATATAATATAATTTTAAATGTTGATCGTAACCTCATGTAACCGTAATACCTGAGCTTTCCAGACTATTCTGGTAAGTCAATTTTCAACTTTAAATATCTTGATAGTATAAAAAAAATACAGTCGAATTGAGAACCTCCTCCTTTTTGAAGTCGGTTGAAAACAAGATAGACCGTTAATTAGACATAATGTTTTATTATACGAGTAGACCTATGAAGTTTGTGTAAATTTCCAAGTTCCATTCGGAACAGAGTTTTTAGCTTTTAAAATTTATTTTTTCATCAAGTCTAGCTAGACGCTATATTAATTAAACAACAAAATAAACTACTGACGAAATAAAATTTTGAAAATATCAATTATTCAACTCGATTTCTATAGCTATTTTTATAGCTATATTCATTTTCCTATACATATAGGTGAAATCAACTAGATACACATTCTCTCACCGTATCAGTTATAAGAACCGATAGTTTCTTATCAGTGCGGACCCGTTTGTATACTACCTGCATAATGCTTACCTATTATATCTGTATGTCTACAATATCTGTATGTCTTCTCATTTCTGCTTTCACTACTCGTAGTTGCGACTCGACCGGTGTAGTTTTTCTTGTGAGAATAGATCATGCGCATATTATGTTTTTTTATAAATTTTAATAATACGTGTGTAATATTTAATGCAAAACTGTGTAAGCCCAATGTAGAGTACATTATACGTTTGTAGTTGTATGTATGAAGAAGCACATTACAATATATTTTAGTACAGTTCCATTTATTATTATTATGTTATTTTGAATATAACTACTAATCTTTACTTAATGACAATAATGAAAAGGGAATAAGTAGTTGTTGTAGCCCAGTATGTTAAGTGTCTGTGTGGCGTTAGCTAAGGTCATGCGTCCGTTTCCACGGGATGTACAATGTACCTATTCTATTCTTAGCTCGACTAGAGAAAATATTTATATGACCTATGTAAATATATATATATATATATATATATATATATATATATATATATATACATAGGTCATACATTCAAGCTCTTAGAAGCAGAAGAAAATATTCAAGATGAATTGATATAACTATGTAAGAAATGAGAATGACTACCGACAAGCAAAAATAACTTTTACTACTTACATAAATATAATATAGAAAATTAATATATCAAAAATAATCGAAATATGATTTATAAATAAAATACAAAATATCCATATCTCAGTGAACTTTAATGACAGCCAAGCTGCACTACAAGCGTGAGACTCAAACACGGTCTCATCAAAGCTTGTAGAGAAGTGCATGAACCGATTAAACCTCTCAGCAAAAAGGAATAAAGTAGTTTTAAGATGGGTACCGGGTCATGCAGGGGTGATTAGCAACGAATGTGCCGATGAGCTCGTTAAAGAGGGAGCTCTTGGTATGCAGCAAGGTCTTGAGCCCTTCTGCGGAATACCCAAGAGCTTAGCTCAAAGAACCCTAATGATAGCCTGTCTCAAGACTGCAAATAAGTTCTGGACTTAATCAAATGGAATGATTCACTTGATGACACTAATTAAAGCCTACGACAAAAGGCTTAACAACCTTATGCTGACGCTAAACAGAAAAACCTTACGCATACTGGTAAGGACCTTTACTGGACACTACTGCTTAAATACTCGTAAGTACCTACACGTTCATTCTGGGGCTGAGCGAAACACGAACCTGTAGAACATGTGTGGAGGCAGACGAAACGCCGCTTCATCTTCTACGGGAATGTGGACCGCTCATGCACAAACACAGCATTCATCTAGGAAAATAATTTCTAGGCCCAGATGAAATAAAAGAATGTAACCCTAAAAAATCCTGCAATTTTTAAACATCAGTAGAGTTTAGTGATGCACTCTAGTATAAAATGCGGCGATCAAAATAGACCATGGTCGCAGTGAAATTTTATAGCCGCAAAAATGAAATAAAAAATATCTTTTTTCCATAACGCGCCAAAAGAAGTATGTCTTAAAAATATCTCGTTTTTTCGAAGAATGTAAAGTGCTAATTTATTTTTGTTACAGTTAAGTTATACTTCTAGCTAGCTGGCTCATTTTTCGCCCAAAGATTCGGCATTGCCATTCAGCGGGGAGAATGTGGCTTGTATATAGGTATATATGGTAGGTATGAGAATAGGACGTAAAGTATTTTTAACCCATCTACCCCCACCCCGCATGCTTTGATCGCGATTTTAATATTTTTGTATGAACAATATTATTTAAATACATTGCTGTATAACATAAAGCCAAAGAGTTTCTTTTGTAGATTGAACGCCGGCGTAGTCGCGGGTTCTGCTAGCATTATATAAATACATAGAACGAACCCGGGTGAAGCGATGGTGAGTCGCTATATAGCATAAAACAAAGACTTTTTTTTGTAGATTGAACGTGGGTGAAGCCGCTGATTCTGCTAGTAAAATTATAGAATACTTTACTCAATGAACAATTTTTTAACGCAAAAAATATATTAGTGGGTACTAAAAAAATTAGCCTTATTATACACTAAATACATTTTTAATAATCAATTCCATCGCTTTTCTTAGGGATCATAAAATTATAAATATATCCTTAAACCATAACCATCATCTTTCATTCTCATCTTTTTTTTTATTCTTTTTTTTCACTATTGTGGAAGACTGTGATTGTTGCCGAAGAAGTGTTCATCTGTGGACTAATCTTCCGCGTAAAGGCCTATTAGACTGTGGGTATGATGCTGAGTGAGATAGGCAAACTCTTCGAGAGAATCCTCGCTACACGTCTCATTCACCATCACGAAGAAGTGGGTCCGGCCACTTGACTGTGGACTCCTTGAATGCCTTAATGGCTCGGTCTTTGGCCCTTCTCCTAGCTGTCTCATTGTATTTATGTGGCCAACGTCTTCAACTCCTTGTCGTTGGAGACTCTCTGAGAAGTGCTTTGATAATACCTTTCTCTACTGATGTAGGATGGAGGTTCGGGTTCAGATAAAGTACCTGGCTGCCTAGGTACCTGGATCTACCTGGTGGACCACCTGGACCCTAGGTGGACTCTGGACGTCTTCTAATTCACGTTACCGAAACAGAGCGGGCTCCTGACATACGGATCCAATCGGAGCCCTTGCTTGCGGCTATATGTTGACATCGTGAGGTCTATGGCACTGTGTGGTACTCCTATCCGAAATGACGCTCTCTTTGCGTCAAATAGGGCTCACTTTGCGCAAGGAAAAACGGGTCCTGTCAGTGAGGGTAGCGTCCAGATATCATACAGTGCCAAATGGTAACGACACTTCTGGTAAGTGACCCGCCTTAGGAACTCCAGATGGAGGTGCGTGTCTGTAGCAACCACACAACTTCCTGTTATACGTCATATCACGCTAGTAGCAGCATGATTTTGCTGTCTATGCAGCTATATTTTTAATTTTTGATTTTAACATTTTTTTGTCGGATACGGTCAATATAATTTTATTTTAGGAATCTAAGATAGGTTTCACGTAAGATAACAGATAGATAATAACAGGAATAACTTACTTTTATATTTTTTTTACATATTAATTTATTTATTTATTTCATTTTAAATCACTGAAATACAATACAGTTGTTGCTTAGTGAATATACTCTATATATACCAAATTTTCAACATTTCCATATAATAAATTTAAGCAAAACCAATATAGCTATACAGGTTCCCTTGTTTGATATAAAAGATGTGCGGTGTGGTGGGTTGGAGCTTAAAGTACAAATATTGAAGTAGCAAACTAAATAAAACCTTGCAAAATATATGTGAAAATAAATTTCTTGCACTACAATTTTTAGTTCACAAAAGTAAAGTTTAGTTCACAAATATTTTTTATCGTTGACGTAACGCTTAAATACATAATTTTTATACTATGTTTAATTTTATAAAAGCATAAACGATTGTAAAATTCATCTTGTCTAAGCCCCAGATTTAACAAAGAAAAACGCCTTCCATTCTCCAAGAGCTACAAATTAACCAGTGTGACATTGCTAAATTGTTTTAATATCAAATAGCCAATCAAAAAGATCGTACTTTAATTTCCTACAAAATATTTGAGTATTATCCATATATTACGAACATCATCTTTAGTGGTTACTAATCTTGTGGGAGTTATCTCATTGCTCATTCTCTCATGGCTCATTTAATAAAGTATTCAATGCTCAATACATAATTTAATCAAGGAAATCACAATGTTATAAACTTGAAACGGCAATTCTAGTAATTTTGTGGAGCAGCGGGTCGCCGATCATCGACTTCCAATTATAATATCAAAACATAACTCTCTATGATCCACCAAGATCAACCAACTTTACTATACCACGTATCTCCAATGAATGTCGTGAAGGCGTCTCGACCCCGCTCTAGACGTAATGTCTGCTCTAAATTTAAAATAACTTTAAAAGCAATAAAAAGTAAACTAAATTTATAGAAAACATAAAAGTAGAAATACAATTGATGGCAGATGTCGAAACTGCATGTCCAGATTGATGAAGAAAATACTTTTTGGAGAAAGGTTCTAAAGAGATTGTTGTCGTAGTGAAGCGATTATGTACAAGAGGCCTCGCTTTCAGAGGAAATAAAATTACAGAGAAGTTCGAGTCGGACTCACCCACCGAGGGATCTGTACTTTGTAGGAAATCTATTTAACTTTAATTTTCAACTAATTTTAATTTTTTTTTGTGACACATTTATTAGTAGATTTGCAAAACTGTAAATAGCCATGCAAAGACGTCACTAAATTTTCCTTAAAATTAGAATAAACTTTAACAAAAAACCAGTCAGAAGATATTCACTATAATTGCAAAAACTCTGAAGAACGTCCAGGTAGAATAGCTCCAATGGAGGATTTAGCATTAAATATATTTTTATTAGGGTTAAACCCTAATATTTCCATGTCCATAATGTTGAGGAGGTCCTTTTTTTCAAGTCCGGTTAGCTCCGACACTTTACTTATCGGAATGATTAGAATTGTGTCGTGATGTACTCAAGTTGTGTAACTTAGTTACCCAAGGAGGAACTGAGTAATACTAAATCCATTGCACCTCTGTCTCCTAATAAGGAACTAAGTCATTTTAAATCTTTTACATCTCAGCAAACCAAAGAGGTGGAGCTGAGTCTTTCTAGTTCTCATGCATCTCAGTTGATCAAAAATGTACAACTGAGTCTTTCTAAATTTTTTACTGATTTTTTATTCGCAAAATAATCATCAATTATATTGTCGTTTGAAATCTTGTTCATTAGTTATGATTCTACGCACGAAATAGCTAAGGCTTAAGCTTAAGCTAAGCTTTTCTTGGCTCTTAAATAATTTTTCACCCGTATTTAGTAAGAAAAGCTTCTCTCACCAGAACAATTTGTCGCTGGTGTACATAGAGCCATGTGTACTGCTATATCCAAGTTTTGGATAAACGTTCTGCAAATTCTGTTTTTGCTGGAGCGAAGATGGACTTTCCAATGATCCAGAATCTGATTTTATCAAAATTCTTTCAGAAGACAGGTGGCATTGAAAATGTGCGCATTTTTGAATTAAATCAGTGTCTAAATCATTAGGATACATTTCATATTCATTTCCAAGAAATGAGCTTTTTCCGTTAGGTTAGTGTTAGTTTTTCAAAATCAAAAGTTAGTGGCAATTCACTCATTCTGGTCCAAAATGAAAACTTTTCATTGAACCTTTTGTAGGCCTTCTTCCGTTTTTCTAAATCGGATACGAATCTATCAATCAGGATAAGAAATAGCAGATATTCTCATTTCTTCATCAGGTGTTTCATCGTAATTTTTTTTCTTTGTCCGTTGCCCTTTTCTCCAAGTCTGTTATATATTGTTCTGACACGTTTAATTACAGCGAGTTTTCTTCAAAATACTTTAAATTTTCTCGTTCAGCTACAAAAAACTTGCAAGGATTCGTAAAGATCGACAACAGTGATCAAATTGGCGGTAGAAGCCTGAATTAGAACTTTTCTTCCAAAAAAACATCCCACGCATCAACCATTACCGCTGCTTCTATATTAGTTTTTCAAAATCAAAAATATTTCCGTCGCTTTGTTTCATATTACGGGCTTTTCGGTACAATAACATTAATTGGTTTTAAAATTTTTAGGTGTTCCTGCCAGAAATCTCTCAAATTCTACATGCGTACACACGCGCAAAAAGAAATTGTAAAACTTTCATAACTTCATTAAATTTCATCGTGATCATCAGCCGCATTATTACTAGATAATTGTACATATTGTTTTTAAACTGTGAGTAAGCACAATAAAAGTTATTTAATTACGTTTACCGAATGTACATAATTGTGTAAGTAGTATTAAAGCATACTCTACCCCGCTTACTTATTTACCGGGACGAAAATTGCCTATATCGTGCTCAGGTTTATAATCTCTACGCAACCCACTGCGTGAATCAAGAACACAGCAATATACAGACTTACTCATTATTTAATATATTAATAAAAATGTTAAGAATTTTAAGACTTTATAACATCATTGAAGTAACATGTCACAATATTGCATGCTGTGCTCGTAGTTTATGCGATAAGTACGTACGTATATTATGAAAGTGTGTGACTAACAATCATAAACATGTATTATAATTTACAACTGATATTCGTAACGTTGTCAAGTTTGACGGCAGATTTGTTTAAAATTTTAAGACGTTGGTACTCAAAATATATTTTTACTACATATGTATTTTATTCATTACCCTCTGAAACTACTAAAAGATTCGAGACTACTTAAATGTAAAAAAATGACATACCTACCACCATGAACACTTTCGCATTTGGAATATTAGTAAAGGTAAAGTGTGATATTAATATGTACTATAAATATATGTATGATTTGTACCATTTTATTATAGATCTGAGTGCTTTCTCCATTTTAGAGTCGGCCAAAAATATGGTGCAATAGACAAGTATTTCATGACGTTATGAAATTATGAATATTATCACTTACTTTTTTTTCCACTTTTTTAATACTTTATATATTTTTGCATAAAATAGATTGATACTTGTGTATTTCGATAGTATATACTTTCCTTGATAATGAGAATAGTATTTAAAGTAACAAATACTATAGTTATAATCTGTTTGTGAAAAAGCAGATAACAGAACGTCTACGTAAATGTTATAAAGATAAAATTATCTCGAAATACCATTAGGAAGCGTACGTACTATTACAAGTACCTATGGAATATTTAAAAATTATAAAGTTTAGCACTTGCTCATACGAATCTTTTACTTGTTAAAATTTAAATATCTGATTTAACACAAATGTGTGTAACTAATGACCGAATTGTGTGAAATGAATTGTTTCACAGATTATTCTGAAATACACGAACCAATTTCAATCACTAGTACAAAGCGTGAAGGCGCGCGTGGTTCGTTAAAAAAATAAACAAGATCTCATTGATGCCATTGTCTATATTAAAGTGTATTCAAGGACTTGTTCCGATGATAATATGACCTCTGATCGGCACATATCAGTCTACGTACTTTAAAGATCAAAAAATGAAAACTAGCCTAGATTTTATATTATTGGAGCGTCAATATCTTTTCATATTTGCTATTGATTTTAATTATTTTTGTTTATATTTCGTAAATTTTATTTGGGTGTAGCTACTCATTACATCAATAATAAAATAAATTAATCATGCTCATTAATCTACAAGATTCGAAAGGAATATTTAACTTTCATTTGGTACCATATATTATATAATACGAAAATTTAATTTAAACACGATTACTACAAGACGGATTATTTAGAAACCACTATACTATAAACGTTTCAGTAATTACAAACAAGATTCGTTAACATATCCTGAAAGTCCCCTTGAATGTTGAACTTCTCAAAATTTTCACCTAGTTCATACTAATAGGTAATTAAAGAATGTCAAATAGGTTCCTGAATTAAAGAAATTGACAACAAATTCTTAAAATGTAAACTTGTAAGCATCTAGGGCTTAGTACCTAGCGCTTGGAGATTAGTCTTTATCCATGGCATCGTATGCATAGTTTGTGTGTAATCATGTCTATCTCTATTTATATATTATGTAACAAAGGATGTAATAAACGGAACCATTATCATTTCGCTATGACCATCAGGACATTTTCTGTCAGTTCGTATGTCTCAGCCATTTTACTCGAAGACTATTAATTAAAATCTTAATGCACTGTTATATATATTAAGTGTTTTTCAAATTGATTTCAAACCGATTTTCAAAATTCTTTTACCAATAGAAAGCCTCGTTCTTTTTGAGTGTCATAGGCTATATATTAACCCGAAGAATGAAAAGGCTTTTTCGTGGTAGTCGGATTTGCAAAGTAAGTCGGCGAAAAAACGGTCGAACGAAAACGTTTCTTACGAACGTTGCCTTAACGATGAGAGATATATGATTATGTTCTAGAAAAAAGTTGTAGAGCTTAATAATGCCTACAAAAAAGTCAGCGACAACATATGTCTAACTTTTATATTTAATTCACAAAAAGTAGTTATTTATATTAAAAAAATAATTTAAATCGGTCATGTTTATTGGTCATATTATCAACAATTCTGAATTTTTATCAAAATAGGTACATTTATCGTCTAAAATGTTTAAAACAAAAGACTTTTCCCTTTTACTACATATAATTTGGACAAATGGTTAAAGAGATAATACAACATATTCGTAGGTATGGACGAACCCGAGCGAGCTGTTGTTTGTTTTCCTGTTCGTACGGGCTAATCTCCGAATCTATTGGACCGATTTCAATGAAATTTTGCATGGTGGTACATTATATCCTCGGGCAACATCTTAGATACTTTTCATCCCGGAAAATTAAAGAGTTTCCGTGGGATAGTCAAAAAACTATAGTAACTTATACAGCTTAGTACACAAACACTACTGATTGGATTTTGATGAAACTTTACAATAATATATATAGTTCATACATCAGAATGACAAATAGGTTACTTTTTATCCCGGAAAAATGTACTGTTCCCGTGGGATAGATGTTTTGGTTTATTTGTAACGTATTATGTACACAACATAGACCCCAAAACAATAGTTATTAAAAAAATTATCTGTTTGCCTGTATGTCTGTCTGTTTTTGCGTGAGCGTTTCACGCGAAAAGTAATTTACCGATTTCAACGAAATTTGGTGAAGTGATAACTTTTTACTCGAGTCAACATTTAGGATACCTATTATATGTATGTGTGTGTATGTATGTATTCAGCCCTTTTTAACGTCCCACTGCTGGGCACGGGCCTCCCTTCAGTGCGAGAGGGATCAGGCCACCACGCTGGCCAAGTACAGGTTGGCGGACTTCACATGTCTTTTGAAAACTTGCTAGGTTCTCTCAGACATGCAGGTTTCCTCACGATGTTTTACTTCACCGTTAAGACAAGTGGTAATTGTGTTAGAAATAATTCGCACATGAAAATATCCGAGGAGCGAGACCCGGGATTTGAACTTGCTTTACTCGGTTTCCCAAACGAACGCGTTACCACTGGGATACCTTTTACTTCAAGAAAATCTTTCTTTCCAACGGGAAAATACAATAACTGGTTTTATCGAATCCTCCCTAGAAACCTTCCGCTGGCTAAACCTTAAGACATACATACATTAAAACAATATACTAAAAAGTTGTAGTAGTACTTTCACGACAGGCAAATTATTTATTCTTACGGAAAAACACAATAACTGGTTCTATCGAATTGTCCTTAGAAATTTATATGGCTAACGCTGGCTGAACCTTAAGAGGTAGATCAGAACATTGTACAAGAAAATGAAAAGTCTTAAAAAGGTCGATAGAAAAGTTCTCAATCGTATATGTCTATCTCCTAAGGTACACTCGCTATAACTATTTTCATAATTATATATTACTGTTATATAATAAAACTGTAGAGGTTAGAAAAATAAAGCTAAAAACCGAGTCAGTTCTCTTCTTACATCCCGAAAGAAGAGAAATAGAACAAATCCAGTCCTTTTTTCAATTTTTTTGTTTCTCTGTCTGTTTGTCTGTTTGTATGGGCTAATCTCCGAAACTATTGAACCGATTTAAATGAAATTTTGCGTGGTAGTACCTTAAGTTCCCGGTCAACATCTAAAATACTTTTCATTCCAGAAAATTAAAGGGTTTCCGTGGGATAGTTAAAAAACTATAGTAACTTATACAGCTTAGTACACAACAACTTATGCACCTAAAGTAAAATTTGGCATGCTGATACCTTATATTGCAGGTCAAACAACAGGTTACTTTTCATCCCGGAAAAATGAACGGTTTCCGTGGGCTAGATCTTTTTGTGCTTTTCTAGAGGTAAACCCGAGCAAAGCGAGGGTGAGCCGCTAGTATATATATATATATAAATTTCTTTAATTAGATTAGCGCCTTTTATTATATTTTGTTAATGTGTAAATTGAAAAACTGTTATCTCATCGTGAGATGTATTTTCTTCCCTCGATTGAGCTTGCCATATTTTTATGATGTACCGTAGGTTAATGCTTATCTATAAATATGATAAAATTATAACCAAGCCGAATCTGTACATTAAATATTTTTTTGGAAAATCTTATTAAAATAAACATTATTATCGATACAGAGGCCGAAGCTATAGTTTTTAGAATTTTTGTCTGTCTGTCTGTCTTTCTGTCTGTCTGTTACCGTATCACAGTAAAACCACTAAAGGGATTTTGATGAAATTTGGTATGGTGATAGCTGGTTATCCGGGTAACATATAGGATACTTTTTACCTCGGAAAAATGTCTCATTTCTGAGAAAAAATACAAAAACTGCAATGTAAGAGTATATTCATATATAATACCTGAGAATTTGGTATCGTTCATCATCTGAACGCGGGCGGAGCCACGGGCAATGCTAGTATTTTATAAATTATAATTCATTATAGCCGAACTATTGAAGTGAAAACTTCTTTACCGCGTTCAGCAATTTTTAGTAGGGGCAAAACTAATGGGTTCGCATCACCGACATGTGATGTGTCAACACAGTCTGGCGCAGGCTGGCGACGCGCAGCGCTATATGTTTTGATTAATATATAAACAAAATGTAAATAATTATTACTCGGAGTGCCAATACATGTGAAAACCAGATTAATATTAATTACAATTTACAAATAATGAAATTTTAATTATTCATTCCACGACCTCGCGGTTAATTTCTTAGAAGTTAATTGTAAACCGAGCCACCTGTGCCTCGGCAGTCGTTGACAAGCTACTTATAAATTAAATAAAAAATAAAAAAAACAGTTATTTCAAAGTTATAAGTTTTCACTTTTTTCGGCAATCCCCGTGACTGCTATATTATTTTTTGTATGAACTACAATTTCTCTTTACAACAATTTACTTGGTACAAATATTTACCAAGGGTTCTTAAGATATAACGGCCCTGCTGAAAATAATGGATAATATTGTAAATTCATGAAATAAAAAATTATGAACTTAATAGCATTATGTTAATTTCGTCTAATACTATCTATCATTATAGATTTTATAAAGACAAAATGATAATTACTTAAGGGCTACAAGAAGAGTTAGTCCAGGCCCCAGTGTCCCCCAAATTCAAAGTTGTTTCCTGTTCTTTTAAAGATCAGCTCTAACGTACTATTGGACTATCATGAAACTGACAGTAGGGGCCGCAATAATCCTTTAATTTTTATCAAGCATTACCGATATCTTGAAACTTTTAAATTTCGAAGTCACTAAAATCACTACCTTTTATTAACAATCTTGGATACAAGTTACTATTACTCTTTAAAGTATATTATCAGTAAAAACTAAAACAAATGAGTGAGTGAGTGAGTTTTTACGATAAGTATAAAATAGACTATATATATGTAAATAGGGAGGGTTAGGGGGTAAATTATAAAAATAAAAAAATATATATCCCTTTCTTGAGAAATGACTGATTCCCCATACAATCTTCCACCACCCTCTTCACTCCCATATATTCTGGGATAAAAACTATCCTATGTTATTCCCATTGTCTCAAACTATTTCCATACCAAATTTTATCCAAATTGTAAATAAAAAGGTAACGGGCAGATAGACAGACAGACAAACAGACAGACAAACAGACAGACAAACAGACAGACAGAGCTACTATCGCATATAATATTAGTACGGATATACATATAAAGGTAGTTTTTATTTTGTGGTGCTGGTCTATCATCATCAGTTTGGGCTGAACGTTGGTAAGTCAGTGAATCGCGACAATTGCCCTTAATATATAATGAAAATAGTTATTGCGAATGTACCTTAGGAGATGGATATATACTATTGCACACTTTTCTGTAGGCCTTTTAAGACCTACAATTTTCTAGTACATTGTTTTGATATATCTCTTAAGGTTTAGCCAGCGGAAGGTTTCTAAGGACGACTCGATAAAACCAGTTATAGTGCTTTCCCGTGGAAAAGAAAGTTTTTCCTGAAATAAAAGGTATCCTAAATGTTGACCCAAGTAATAAGTTATCACTTCACCAAATTTTGTTGAAATCGATACATTACTTTTTGCGTAAAACGCGCACACACAAACAGACATACAGACAAACAGACAAAAAATTTAATGACTATTGTTTTGGGGCTTATATTGTGCACATAAAACGTTATATATAATCATTGTTTTAAAAAAAATCATATACAGATTTCGCTAAGTTACTGCTTTATTATAGTATACTCGTATATAGATAGGAGTATGTAGACTATTATGGCGCTATAAAAGTTTTCTTAGTTAATATCTGTTATAAAATCCAGTGATCCCCTGTAATTTGTTTATGTTCACTTTTGTTTGAACGTATTCTACATATTTAAACTTCATTTTATAAATAAATAAAAATATTCCACTTGACATTTTATACAAAAATATTTCTAGTGCAAAATATAAAAAAAATCAATATCCAGTGCGAATTTGACTCTAGTGCGAGTGAACAAAAAGTCACTGAGAAACAGATCTGCATACATATTATGTACCTGAATATTAGAGAACTATTCAGGGACATACACTTTCACGTAGACATAAAAATTAACACACTTTTATTAACTTCACTTCTATCTTAGTCCAATCGGAATTCGGCTTGGGAACAAAATATTGAAAACCAAAGTTTTATGATTTTAAAATGTTAGAGGAATAGAAATAACACTTCTTACAATAACCTCAAAGTTTTCGAGATATTTGCAAAAAAACTTGATTTTTAACTGTTTCTTGGTTTTTTATTTTTAATTTCTAGAATAATATTTTGATTTCCATGAAACTAAAGGAATGTAATCTTCGAAATACATATAATAAATTAAAAAAAAAAAAAGAAATTGAAATGTTTAGCCCTTTCCGAGAAAAGTATGTTTTATGGTCTCGAGAGGCTAAAATCACCCCCAACTTCAAGTGGACGTTTACATTTAAAAAAAGGCGTTTAAGTTTTAGATAGGACCCATTCTTTTCGTCTTGAACTCTACTTTTTGAAAATATAAAAACATTGTATGGTCATCTTGTAAAAACACCCTTAAAAATTAAAAAAATTGGAGAAATCGATAATTTTTACTTTGTAAACTATATTTTTTTCAATTTTCATTGGAGAAGTGCACTTTATTGTCCAAATTTTTATAAACCAATTACACCAATGTATTTTTCAGGAAAACAATGAAAAAAGTGCTATCCTTAAGTATTTATTTTGACGCTTATTAAATAATAATAACGCTTATTAAATATAAATATACAATGTCGCCGTAAACATTTCAACTTTTCAATTGGATGAGTCGTGAAAAAATAATAAAAGTTGGAATTCACGTAAAATACAGTAGTGATTGTGTATTTTTTTGCCGTAGAATCTATTTATGTTATATTTTTTTCAAATTCATCGATATTTTATTAGTTTTCGATCGATTTTGGGGCTCATTTTATTGATTTTTCTGTAAAATTTGATTTTAAGGTAAATACAGAAAGAAATGAAATTCATTCATACTATATATAATCTTGTTTATTTATTAGTTTAAAATATGATTAAAAAAATTTAGTTGATTTTTATAAAATTTAGTCATAGTTTTGTTAAAAAATCATAAAAAAAGTAAAAATGTAAAAGCGACGTTTGGAAATTTTATTATTTTGTTGTTTTAAATAAATGAGTAGATACATTCCTTTTGCTCAATACACATTTTAAATTTTACAAAACTTAAAGATTGTTTCTACAATAATAGTAAAACTAAATAGATCCTTCGGAGAGAGAAAGGCTACTTACTATGACTATATAAGGGAGTCATTATGGCTACCTTTTGATAGTAAACTAAGCATCCTTATAAGCAGGAAATGTGATGTTATCCATTGGATTACATAATTCTGGAAATTACATAAAATTAAACTAACTATAACCAGTCATGTATTAAAAATAAGTATATTAAAAATATGACATGACATAGAAATATAATACAGTTAAACTACGATGTAGGTTCAGTTTTATTATTATTTATTTTGTAATTTATTTTTTAAATATTTAATGTATAAACGTAAGAAATATTACTTTTTGTCATAAAATATACTGACTTGAAAACTTCATTGCGTTTCATTTTAACGGAGGTTAAAGTTAAGATCATGTAATATGATTACAAAAAAATAAATAAAAAAAATTCATTTAAAATGGCAGGAATAACCTGATTTATACGATGAATAGCCAAAGCCCAATCCTGCGAGCAAAGTAGTAAAAGCTAGTGAATACAATTGTGCGAACATTATTGATATCTAATATCTTTATATACAATGAATCGCGTCAACAAGGGTATATTACTTGAGACTCCAGACAACTATATTTAATAGTAGACAATCAACGACACGCGCCGGCTGAAAACTCTGCTCGCTTATTCGAACCTGAAACTTTCTCGAACATTGTAAATTTCTTTTGGTGATCCAAATGTAACGAGTTTTTAAAATAATATTAATAAAATGGGTCACACGAAAAAGAAATCTCAGTAAGTACCTATCACAATTATATTTTCTGTACTCATTCACTAATTAAAAAAAATGCGATTCTTATTTTTGCTGTGCGAATTTATAATGTGCAAAATTGAAATTCTGTAGTGTTATAAAATATGCAGATAGTTACGTTATGCTATCGTTTCTTTCTACTTCCTTTTTATTAATTGCATTGTACAATCAACAATAATTATAATTGAATTTTATCTGATAAACGTGTAACACAATCACATCTATTTATTATAATTATTTTAATTTTAAGGAAATGTTACATAGCTCTATAAGTAGAGGTGTTATTAATAATATGCTTATACAAATTTTAATTTCTTGCTTGAAACGAGTAAGACTTACTTGTTATTAATATATTTAAATTGATTATAATTAAAATTCTTTGTATAAGAAATGCACTTATATTGGTCAAAAACTCTACCATATCTCTATCTAAAGTTAAATAAATATTATTTCGTTTTACATATTTATTATAAAAGAGGCAGTAGTATATGAGTTGTATATAAAGTATACAAGGAGAATATAATAGAGGTAGTCCAGTGGTAACGCGCTCGCTCGGGAAACCGAGTGAAGCGGTTTCAAATCCCGGGTCTCGCACCTCTGATATTTTCATGTGCGAATCATTTGCAACATGATTGCCACTTGTCTTAACGGTGAAGGAAAACATCGTGAGGAAACCTGCATGTCTGAGGGAACATAGGAAGTTTTTGAAAGATATGTGAAGTCCGTCAACCCGTACTTGGCTACCATGGTGGACTATGGCTTGATCCCCCTCGTGCTGAAGGGAGGCCCGTGCAAAGCAGCGGGACGTAAAAAGGGGCTGAATTCATTTTATATATAATACAAATTACCACTCGGTGCCTTCGTCTGTTTTTATGGGAATTAATTATTTTTTTTACTATAGTTTAAACTATGTATAACCACATAGTGTTACATGGGTGACTTACTCATGATATATGTACCTATTCATTTCAAGTTTTGGCACTTCAAGTTAAGATGGATAGTGAATATATAATAGTAATTAATAGGATAAGTAATTTTAATTTATACTATTGTATTTTTTTTCTAGGAAATCATCTGAAACAGAACCGGATTTAAAGGTGTCATATTTTCAAATAGTAAGTTCTTAGTTACTCATCCATATAATCAATGTAACTTGTGCAGATAAAGAATAAAGTTGTAATATTATATGCATCACTTTCATTACCTTAAAAAAAATGTAAAATAATAAATTGATAATTTCAATAGCAATTTTTATTTCGTTTTCAAATTATCTACTCCCTAGTTTTTATTAATGTTTTAGCTTATTTTTTATTAAAATTATATATTATAATCAAAATAAACCGCCAAATCTTTGTAAGTAGAAATAATGCTTACAAAGCTATAAGCGAATAAATCATCGTTGATTAAATCGTAATGTGCTGAGAGTACTGACTCAATGTGCCGCAATTTTTATTTCCATTATTAAATATTTATCAGGACGCATATCAATATAATAGTTGTATAAACTGTTATATTATTATTCCCTATAAAACTATTACGAGTATATTAATTACAAGCGGTTCATTCTCGGGTTACGTTTTAACGTTTAGTATATATTTCTAGAGATGAAATATTTTTCCGCAATAAAAAGAATCCTCTATGTTGACCTCTGAAATTTTATTATTAATGTTATACATATTGCGCACCTTGCATTTATTGTTACCTCCTTTAAAGTCGGTTAAAAAATGGATTTAAAAATTTAAATCTTCATGCTACATGTATTTTAGCCCAAAAACTATTTTTTTTTTAGTTCAAGTTGGGCAGTACCGGCTTTTCTAGCCAATGAGTAATCTGTATGTATAAACGACATTATAGTATTATATTATATTGCAGTTCCGTTATGCGACATGGATAGAACTAATGGCTACCATTTTGGGTTTTCTGGCGGGTGTACTGAGTGGAGGCGGTGTATGCTACAACTTGGTACAATTCGGCGAATTAAGTACAGCTTTTGTAGAGAGGACAGCACGACAGGATGAACTCTCCAGCTATATGCCGTTGACTACGTTATTTGGAGGAGGACGGAGATTGTAAGGCCTTTGAATCAGCTTTAAACCCCTTTTATATACGTTCAATAATTTACATCGATTTTATATGAACAATAGTGGTTAGTCTTCATTATAAATGGCTAAACGTTTATATAAAATTAATCCCATAATTAATTGAGAAAAATAAATAAAAAAAGGAAATGTAATTTTTCAAAGATCTTAAAAATATTATTCTGTTTAAAATATTCGATTGTGTCCAGATGCAATGCTTCACACGAAGAAAATATGAAGGCTCTCGTTGAAGATGCAACCGCGATGGCCATTGGAATGATTGTCAGTATCGTTATATCTATATTACTGAGTATGATCTCTATTGCTCTTATCAGCTGGAGTGCCTTACGTCAGGTACGTCAATCTGTAATATAACAACGAACTCCTTTTATGTACGTAGTACACGTGGAATTTAAATAAGCCACAAACAGAGATAGTCAGGATTTATCTGTATAAATATTTATATATTATTAAATAACTTTTAAAACATTTAATCTTGTAAAGATTTGAATTAAGTAATTGAATTACTTTTATACTTCTACTTAAATATTTCTTAATTAGAAAGTGCGAATGGAATACGTTACAAGTAATCTTCCTTTTTATTTCGAGTTTTATTATTTTGAATTAACGCAATTTATAATAATTTCCAAAAAAATCGATATTGTGTTAATCGTTGTTGGTTTATTATAAATTTCCAAAAAAATCGTTATTGTGTTCCTAAAATCTATATATATAAAAGAAAGTCGTGTTAGTTACACTATTTATAACTCAACAACGGCTGAACCGATTTGGCTGAAAATTGGTGGGGAAGTAGCTTAGACCCAGGAGACGGACATGGGATACTTTTTATCCCGTTCGATTGTGTTCCCGTGTGACGTGACATAAAACTCAAGAACGGCTGGACCAGTTTTTATGATATTTGAATTTTTGGATTTCTCTTAGTCCGGAATAGGATAATAAGTATTAAAACATCAGAAAAATTAACGAAAAAAAATTATATGGCTAGCGCTGGCTAATAACTATTTATCTCAATTTAAAACGTACCTAGCGACGAACCCGAGCGAAGCGAGGGTGAGCCGCTAGTATGTTTAATAAACCTAATATAGTATAGGTGCCTCATAACGTACCCTTCCCTGCATCTCATGAGTTACGAATCTGGATTTAGTTCCTATAACCGAAAATATTGTATGATCAGTTCACGCAAATAATATAAGAACAAATTCATTAGTGGCTTCCCAGTACAGGAACAGTGTATACATATGTATTTTGAACATTATTATCAATCAATGTATTTCAAAGATTCATAAATATACTGCTTCGTAACTGTTTTATGTAACTGTAAACAAAAGCAATTGTCTCAATTAATGACCTTGTTCATATTGTCTTGGAAGCTTTACAATCTAGTAGGTATAATATAAAATTGCAATGTTTGTTCATTTCAAGCGCTTATATAATTATATATATTTAGATTTGTAACATGATTTTTAGCACCTTTCAGAAAAGTCAAACAGTATTTTTATTTCAAAATAATGAAAAAAATATATATAAAAGAAATGAAAGCATAAGTAAGATAGAACTATTTATCTAGTTATCTAGAATATTTTGTAGTACATACTACTTCTTAGAAAATAATACTCTTAAATAACAGGCAAATTAGTCAGAGTAATAATAATTATTTCACAAATATATCATACCTATTACTCACTTTAATGTTTAGATTTTTGAATTAGAGTGCAGTCATTATTACTTATGAAAAATTCAAGTATATGCTTTATCTGGTTATTATAATAAAATGAAATTACCACCAGCGAAGCAAACATATATAAAGAAAGACTAGAAAATAAACAACTACATTTAATTATTGCATAAAAGACGTTGAAGATCGCTGTGAAGTCATCGGTGCGATCACAGATAGGTAAAGTCGAGATAGATGCCCCGCTTTTTGAAAAGGACACCCGTAAAGATTGATGCCTCACTATAAAAATGCTAAAAAGGATTGATATTCTATTGAATAAAATAATTAAAATACATATTAAAAATGTTTACTTGTAGTAATATAACTTAACATAATTAAATACCTTCGTAATATATTAAACCCAAGCGAAATCCAAGCGTAATAATATTCAAGAAAGTACTCGAGCTCGAAATCCTCCTCCTCATTTGGCATTAAAATTTAAAAATATACGTAAGACATTGCTATGTCTTAGGAGATACTCCTCTGAAGAATATTAAATTATATTAACACTAAAAATGATAAAAAGAAATTCATTGATTTTTTTCAATCAATGAAAATTTTAACAGAACTTGAAAAACACTCGTAATATGTATAGATAGGTATGAGGGGTAAGCACGAGTAAGGCTATACTGATATCGATTGTGGCGACTATCCTTTTTACCCGACTACAAGGAAAGGGTTATGTTTTTCGCGCCTATCTTTGTATTTTTATTTGTAATATTCTTTATTCCTTCATATCTTCCAAACCACTCGATGGATTTCTTTAATTAAAATATGGTTAGATTCGTCTCATTAGTCCAAATGTTCTTAGATAGGTGACAAAAACACATAAGAGGGCTGCTAGATTCGATAATGTGAAAAAGAAAAAAAAGAAAATCGACGAACTATGTCAAGTAGGGTATCGTTGAATAGGTATTTAAAAATCATTTTTAGATTTCTTTCATCATTTTTCATTTTAAATAACAGTTTAGGATATATAATGATTTAAAGTTCATTCTCGCTCATTTTCCTACTTAAAAAACTGTAAATAAATAAATAAATTGTAAAAATAAAAATCCTGACTGCATAAAAGCTACCTGGGTACCTTTTATTTTTGAACAAAACTTAAAACATTTTGAACGATTATTGACATTTACCTACATGTGGACTCAATGAACCAGTGTACTGAAATAAAAAAAAGGAATGCAAATTAATGCTACTTATAAAGTTACTAGCGGCTCACCCTCGCTTCGCTCGGGTTCGTCGCTAGGTACGTTTTAAATAGAGATAAATAGTTATTAGCCAGCGCTAGCCATATAATTTTTTTTCGTTAATTTTTCTGATGTTTTAATACTTATTATCCTATTCCGGACTAAGAGAAATCCAAAAATTCAAATATCATAAAAATTGGTCCAGCCGTTCTTGAGTTTTATGTCACGTCACACGGGAACGCAATCGAACGGGATAAAGTATCCCATGTCCGTCTCCTGGTTCTAAGCTGCTTCCCCACCAATTTTCAGCCAAATCGGTTCAGCCGTTGTTGAGTTATAAATAGTGTAACTAACACGACTTTGTTTTATATATATAGAAGATGAAACATTAAAAACTTGCGCTTAAAACTTTGAGGCGTTCGTCACAATCGCTGCGGAGATGATCGCACGCATAAACAAAATACATAGATTAAAAATATGTGGCCCCGCTCATTACTTTGTTGCGATTTCGGGAAATTAGTTTTCAAAATCGAGTCACCTAACTGGGGCATCTATCTCGGTTTTACCTATACCTAAAAAAATCTGTGGGTAATGATGTCATGTTTCAACCCGATTTGCAAATTAGAAATATTTTTTATTATAGAGTAAAGTATTTTTATTTTGTCTATATATATATTAAGATACACAGCAATGTTAAAAGTCATAAGAGGTAGATAAGAAGAATCCGTATTAATATTATAAATGTGAAAGTTTGTGAGTATGTATAATTGTTTGTTACTCTTTTACGCCAGAACGGCTGAACGGATCTGGATGAAATCTGGCACAGAGATAGATTAATTATAGTCTGGAATAATACATAGGCTACTTTTTATCCCGGAAAAATGTACGGTTGCCGTATATAAGTTTGTTCTTGTTTTCCTAGAGGTGAACCCGAGCGAAGCGAGGGTGAGCCGCTAGTATAATATAAAGTAAATATAATTGTAATATTCCTGAAAAGGATTACATATATGACTTTTTTGGCTTTTCATGATGCGACTACGACATGAATATAGATTGAGAGAAGATAGAGCTTTTCATTCATTAGTATATTTATTTTTTATTAATTATTTTTAGTCAAAGTTAATAAAAAAAAATTGGATCACATTAAAATTCCTAATAATGATTGTGATTGTTGTTCTGAAAACTTAAAAAAATAAAATTAAAATTTAATAAATTTTAATCAAGATCGGATCAATCTTATGAAATTCACTTCTTTTGTAGATTACAAGAATAAGGCTGTTATTCCTGGAAGCCGTACTTCGGCAAGACATGTCATGGTTTGACACAGATACTGAATTTAACTTAGCATCTAAAATGTCTGAGTAAGTATTTAAAAATTATACCTATCGTGTGTGCCTGTTTTTATAAAATTATTATTACATAATGTTATTTTCAATAGCTCAGCTTTTAAGTCCGTTTGTTAAAACAAACATAACCTTTTCAGTTTTATAATATGATGTTATGTATGTATAACTGATGATAAATTATTCATAATTTACTAGCGATTTACCCTCGTCTCGCTCGGGTGCTTCCCCAGGTACGTTTTAAAAGGATATCAATATTTATTGAGAGTGTACCTTAGGAGAAAGACTTATGCTGTTGCAGATTTTTCTGTAGGGCTTTTTAAGGCCTACAATTTTCTAGTACATAGTATTGATGTATCTCTTAAGATTAGCCAGCGTTACACATGTAAGTTTTTAAGAACGACTCGATAGAACCAGTTATTGTATTTTCCCGTGGGAATGAAAGATTTTCCTGTAGTAAAAGGTATAATAAATGTTGATCATAGTATTAAGTTATTACTACTCAAAATTTAGATAAAATTGCTCCAGTACTTTTTTGCACTAATCGCGCACAGACAAACAGATAATTTGACAAATAAAATAATAATTATTATTTTGGGATCTATATTCTGTACCCAATACGTTACAGTCATTGTTTTTAAAAAATATTTCATGTACAAATTTCGCTGAGTTACTGTTTTATTATTTCAGTCAGATGCAAAGCTTACAATGAAAAAAAAATAACATAAATTAAATAAATCAGTTGATATAAGTATACGTATTTATTGAATTTAATTGTCGTTTTTTGTTACAGAAATATGATGAAACTCAAGGATGGTATGGGAGAAAAGTTAGGTGTGGTAGCAAATTTAATCGGGACTGCTATTATATGCCTGTGTCAGGCTTTCCCTATGGGATGGGAGCTGACTCTTGCATGTGTATCTGTGGTACCATTTTCTATAACGGCATCCGTCATCTTATCTAATGTTAGTAGCTTATATATGTTTTTGATTTGTATATTATGATAATCGTAATATTTAATATGTACTAGAGGCAGAATTGTTTGTTTGAACCCGCTAATCTCAGAAACTACTAATCTGATTTGAAAAATTCTTTACAGACTTACATACATATATCTATATATAAATACTAAGTCACTAGTGATTAGATAAGCTATTTCATAATTATTTTTATTTTTTAGTATCAAACTAAATCATCTATTCGAGAAATGGAGTCCTACAGTCAGGCTGGTAAGCAAGCTGAAGAAGTCCTAAAATCTGTCAGAACCGTCGTCGCTTTTGGTGGAGAGAGTAAAGAAGTAGACAGGTATAGAGCTATACATGAAGTTTGATTTATCTTTCTCAGTTTTATTATTTATATTATTTTATATATGAAACTAAATTTAAAATTGTTATTATGTTTGAACTGTTGTCCACACTTGATATTTTAGGGTTTGAGTCTAGAACACTAAGGCTTTATTTTGTTATAGGTACTGCCGTCTTTTAGAGCCAGCGGAGCTGTACGGCCGAAAGCGAGGTTTATATACAGGATTAGGAACAGGTTTTAATTGGCTACTAACATATTCTTTGAATGCCATTGGTCTCACATATGGTGCAAGATTAGTAATCATCGACTTTGACAAGCCCACCGACGATCGAACTTATCTTGTTGGTGTTGTCTTCAGTGTAAGGCCCCTATCTTAAGCTTTACTAGTTCTATGCAAATATTTTTTACATTTATTTTATACATTATTTACACAAATAAAAAAAATGTTATATTTAAGTGTAAGCACACATTCGTCATTTGTAGCAGTTGTGTTAATTTTCACAGATTCTTTTCAGTGTATACATGGCTACACAGTCAATTACCTTTTGCGTTCCCCATGCAGAAGTATTTGCTTCGGCTCGAGGTGCTGCAGCTACCATATTTAAATTATTAGATAGAGAACCTACAATAGATGCCCTTGAAAAAGGAGGAGTCCAACCACGGCGAGTGATCGGAGAGATTTCGATAGAGGATGTTCATTTCAGTTATCCATCCAGGCCTAATGTCAAGGTATAATGAAAACACAAGACTTAATTTTAAACATATGCCTATACTAAACATACGTATGTATATTTATATCTATTGGCAAACCAAAAAGAGAACCATACATTTGTGCCTAATTCCGATCTGCTATCGCATACCCCCACTCTCTATAAATATATTGAATGCTAGCATTGCCCGCGGCTCCGCCCGCGTTCAGATGACCAAAAACCAAATTCTTAGGTTCTACATATAAGTGTCCTCTTACATTGCAGTTTTTGTATTTTTTCTCAGAAATGAGACATTTTCCCGCGGTAAAAAGTATCCTATATGACCCGGATAACCAGCTACATATCACCATACCAAATTTCATCAGAATCCCTACAGTAGTTTTTCTGTGCTGCGGTAACAGACAGAAAAACAGACAGAGAAACAAAAGGTCTAAAAACTATAGATTCGGCCTCTGTATCGATAATAATGTTTATTTCAATAAGATTTTCCAAAAAATCTCTAATGTACAGATTCGGCTTAGTTACAATTTTATTATACGTATAGATTTATAAGATATCCTTATAAACAGTAAATATATATTATACTATTATTTCTATCTATTATAAATAAAATTGGTATTTTAATAGCGTAAAACATTTCTATACATAAGTAGGTATTATTTAAAAATACGTACAGTACCTATATTATTATTTTATTTATATCCATTGAAGATCCTACACGGGTTCTCACTCAACATTAAGGCTGGAGAGTGCGTAGCACTTGTAGGATCATCAGGTTGCGGCAAATCGACTGTTTTACAACTCCTGCAACGAATGTACGACCCACATATTGGCACTGTTAAACTTGATGGTAAAAATGTAAAGAATTTAAATTTGGGCTGGCTTCGATCTTCTCTAGGTAATATTTCAATAAGTTTATTCCATTTATATTGTATATTTTGAAAATAAAATATTTATCTACCTTTTTTTATTGTTTAGGGGTAGTGGGACAAGAACCTGTACTATTTCGTGGCACTATTCACGAAAATATAACTATAGGCAGCCCTGAAGCAACTCGGGAAGACGTTCAGAGAGTCGCTGAAATGGCATACGCCCACGATTTTATCAGTCATCTATCTAATGTTGGTATTCCGATAATATTTTTTACCATACCATACAAACTATACAACATATAAACGTAGTATACTGCATAAACTTAGATAATATGCTTTATTCGACTACTGTAAAAACCCAAAAAAGTGACGAACTATGATGACAAACGACGTTCTTTTTAATTTAATAGCCATATATATTACCTTTATACGGGTCTTGGAGCAAACGATTTTATACATGTAGGGGTTTTCTTAAAAACCTGTTCTTTAAAAAAACTAGATAGGTGGCGATCACATTAAGGGAGAGTAGGTTCATCTGTTTATGTACTTGTACATCGGCAGCAGGATAATAATTTACGAGCTTATTATTTTTAGGGCTACGACACTATAATCGGTGAACGGGGGGCATCTTTGTCAGGAGGTCAAAAACAGCGAATTGCTATCGCCCGTTCTTTGTTACGTGAGCCGGCAGTTTTGCTTTTAGACGAAGCGACATCAGCCCTCGATCCTCATTCGGAAAGACAGGTGCAAGCAGCACTGGATAGAGCTAGCGCTGGACGAACTACACTTATGGTGTCACATAGGTATGTTATAGAAGGTACTTTTCATTAAGAGCATCAAACATTCTTGCTTAAGTTGTATGCCTTTTTAACTCTTTTATAAACATGCGTAATTAATAAACTTAGAACTATGTAATTACAGTTTAAAAATCGATGATAGAGCTAGGTGTAATTAGATAGTGGAAATTTTTAATTTATCTGTTAGTAAAAACTGCAAGTTTAAGCTAACTCTTAAATCCTTTTGCAAAGTCCCATATGTTACAAATGGTGTAAAGCATGTTTTTAGTTAATTTTGAACTATAAGTTTCATTTAGGAATTAATTGATGATATTAAAATGTGGAGATGGAAATAAATTATACATAAACGCTATGTTTATATGAAGACAGTGAACAGATTTCCTACTGACAATTAACAAGTCACAGAAGTTACTTCGATAAAGTCAATATTTAGTCTGCGTATAATAAAACACTTCTGCGACTTAACTAATAGGCCCTACTGTAACGTTATAACCAGCCTAGGGTCGAAAATAGTAACTAAGGAAATCTAACCTCTCTGTTTCTTGTCTAAAACATATATAACAATAAGATATATTAATGATTTTAGATTATCTACTATTGTTAACGCTGACCGTATAATTTGTATGGATCAAGGAATAATCGTCGAGCAAGGAACTCACGAAGAGCTTATGAAAGCTAAAGGTACCTTTTTAGATGATTTATCTATAATAACATTAATTTAAAATATGTAAATTCGCCAAAATATACATCTTATTTCTTTTACAGGTTTTTACTATAAACTTGTAACAACGGGTAATGAGAACAAGGAACCAGATGTTATAGAAACTTTACCAGAAGAAGAAAATGGGGAAGTAGAGGCTGGTGAATTGACCTTAGTACCCAGATTAGACGTTAAGCGAAGATCTACTAGAAGATTAGTTAGACATCATTCCACAAAGAGAGGTAAACTAATATTTAACAATTAAAGAATATTAATTTAATATTAAGCTTATTAGAAACTATCACGCTAATCCGTCACTCTGTTTCGACGTAAAAGAAGGACAAACAAAGTCAAACTGTAGATACATTGTAGAAAGAGGAAGTGTCAAATCTACAAATGCATTCAAGTAGTTTATATTAATATTAAGCTTGCATTCATAATTACAAATATTAATGAAAATAAATAATGTGATTTTAACGTTTTTCCGTAGAATTTTTCTAATTTTCTCTTCATAAGTACTTTCCTCAGACTTATATTTGACAAAATAATTAACCGAATTGGTCCAGCTGTTCTCGAGTTTTGGCGCTTACCAACACATTTAGGCATTAATTTTTGTTTATACACTAGCGGCTCACACTCGCTTCGCTCGGGTTCGCCTATAGACAAACAAAAACATACCTGTCCCACGGGAACCGTACATTTTTCCGGGATAAAAAGTAGCCTATTTGTTATTTTGATGTATGTATGAACTATATCATTGTAAAGTTAAATTAAAATCCAATGAGTAGTTTTTGTGTACTAAGCTGTATAAGTTACTATGGTTTCTTAACTATCCCACGGGAATTCCTTAATTTTCCGGGATGAAAAGTATCTAAAATTTTGACCGGGGATATAACGTACCACTATGCAAAATTTCATTTTAATCGGTCTAACAGTTTCGGAGATTAGCCCTTATAAACAGACAAATAGACGGAGAAACGAAAAATTTGAAAAAAATGTGGATTTGTTCTATTTCTCTTCATCCATCCCCCTGACTCGGTTTATGGCATTTTTTTTCTATGTACAGACATTTGACCTCTACTAAATTTATTATATCTATAGATAAGATGTTTATCTTAAATCAAGGTTATTATAAATCCATACTTAATATTATAAATGTGAAAGCGTGTTTGTTTGTCCTTCTTTCACATCGAAACGAAGTGACGGCAATCCGTCGGCGTGATTTTTTGTGTGGAGATAGTTGGAAGGCTGGAGAGTAACTAGTAGTGGAGAGAGTAAGTAGGCTACTTTTTACCGCGGGAGATTATCTCATTCCCACGTGAAAACACGTCATAATACAACCCAAAAAATTATTTATGATCAGAATTACTTGAAACTTAGTATTAATGCTCTTCAATGTAATTAAATAAATACGCGTTTTAGCTTTTCCGAAATTCATCCCATAAGGGAGTAAAACAGGGGATAAAAATTTGTATGAAACCTATCTTTTTAGATCTTTTTGTAGTGTTGTAGCTACGGAGGAAAACTTAACTCACCAATTTAAAGTCCGGTATTATAGGTATAACAGTTGCCAATATTTCAACAAAATATTGTTTCTAAAATTTTAATACAATAAATGTTACAAGTAATAATTTAATATGTACCCCCTATAACAATGAAATAATCACGTAAAAAATCTAGAGTCTCACGACTGGATGACTCCGCGTGGATCTATCTCGTCCGTTATGTCCACTGGTCTGCAAAACTTCATGTATAATGCTGATTACGACTCCGATGAAGAAAAAGATGATGATGAGGTCAGTAATTTATATACTTTAATCAATATAAGTGTTATAAAATTTTAATAACGAAATGACATTGTTATTTTTTTTAATAGGAAGTACAACAAGTTAGTGATTGGCAACTTTTAAAATTAAATGCTCCTGAATGGCCCTATATAGTAATAGGTTCAATTGCTGCATTTCTTCAAGGATCCTGTTTCCCTGTGTTTGCACTTCTTTTTGGATTTATGTCGGGAGTACGTATTTCTTTATTTTATATAGTACATAATGATTATAAGCATCGCATGAGATGTATTTAGCTATGTTTTTACCTAACTTTCAGATTTTCATCTTGCCTGATCGTAATGAAATCGTATATTTAGCAGACTTTTATTCAGGCATGTTCCTCGTAGTGGCGGCAGTTGCTGGACTATCAATGTGCCTGCAAAGTTCAGCATTCACAAACGCTGGTTTGAGGATGACTAGACGCCTTAGACAACAGTATTTCTCAGCATTACTGCGACAAGTAAGAATGTAGAATTAATTATTGGGATTAATCGGTGGTCCGAGAAAAACTTCCTAGGACCGAGACCTCATTCATTTTTTTAATACCTCTTTTCAAGTTTTTTTGTTTTTTTTTTAAGAATTATTATATTTTTTAGGAAATAGGTTTCTTTGATAAAGAATCGAACACAGTAGGAGCAATGTGCGCGAGATTAAGCAGTGACGCAGCCGAGGTTCAAGGCGCTACTGGCCTGAGGATTGGTCTCATCTTGCAGGGCACCAGCTCTGTAATAGTTGGGTTCATCATGGCCATCTGCTATAATTGGAAGCTAACTCTTGTCGGCACTGCTTTCCTACCTCTAGTAATTATTTTTGTCATTTACACATATTTTTCTACTTTTTGAAAATGCTCTATAGTACGTCGGTCGGGAGAACATCATCATAGTACGGATACTAATAAAGATAAATATCTGTCTGTTAGGTAGTCCTTAAATTCAGCAACAGAGCAAGCAAAGTAATTATTTACATAGAAATAATGTATGGACTCAATAGACATTATCTATACATATAATGAATTTGTAAGTAAGCCAAATCCGTACATTAAATATTTTTTGGAAAACCTTATTGAAATAGAAATTATTGTGGATACAGATTCCGAATCTATATTTTTTAGAATTTTTGCCTGTCTGTCTGTCTGTGACCGCATCAAGGACAAACCACTAGAGGGATTTTGATGAAATTTGGTATGATGGTAGCTGGTTATTCGGGTCAACATATAGGATATTTTTTACTGCGGGAAAATATCTCATCTCTAAGAAATCAATACTAAACGTCAAAATGTAAGAAGGGACGAACCCGAGCGGAGCGAGGGTAAGTCGCTAGTCTTATATATATATATATATATATATATATATATATATATATATATATATATATATATATATATATATTTCTTCTGTACGTGTGTTTGTTAACCTACTCCTCCTAAGGGACTGGACCGATTTGGATGAAATTTTGTGTGTATATTTCAATGGGTTCCTGGATGATTTTTAAATACCAATGGACCAAGTAGATGGCACTGCAGTCGGTGTGCCACTGATCATCTCTTAAACGGCAGAGGCGATTTTAATGATATTTTTTGTGTATGTTTGAGTGAGTCCCTGTAAGGTCTGAAAATACAAATGGACACGATAGGTGGCACTGCAATCGGTGTGCCACTAAATTTACATAAAAGTCTCCATTTCCTGAGGAATAAATACATTTAAATTGTTAATTAAATAAAATAAAAATCGGTGTGTGTGTGTTTCTTATGGACTCCAAAACAGCTGGAGCGACTTTGATGACATTTTCATGTAATCTTCAGATTAGCTCAGCGGGTGATCCTGTGAATTTTGTTAGCGATGAGAAATTTGAACGCGGGCGAGGCTGCGGGTACTGCTAGTTAATATATAAGAATTGTACAATTTATAAAATTTTTATTCATGTATACTGCATAGTATTAATATTCTAATTACTTTATTAACAGATGGTCGGAAGTATATGGCTAGAGGGAATAGTTTCTCAAAAATCACAAACAGACGAGCGCGCAGCTATGGAATCAGCGACGTCAATTGCAACAGAAGCAGTTATTAGTATTAAGACTGTTCAAAGTTTAGGTATAATATTTTTTTAGTAAATACATTTTATTTCTAAAATCAAATAAGTATACAAAACAGTAAAATATATATATATATATATATATATATATATATATATACACATATATATATATATATATATATATATATATATATATATATATACATTTTTGACCTACCTATTTAAATGCTAAATGATTTTAGGTGTGGAAAAAACATTCTTGAATAAGTTTAACGAGGCTTTAGAACACTCTTGTGCTGCTGTCGCCAAAAAGACAAGATGGAGAGGTCTAGTCTTGGGTTTAGGAGTATATGTACCATTTATGTCGTACTGCAGCGCTACCGTCTATGGTGCCATACTAGTGGCTAATGAAGGACTGGAATATAAAATTGTATTACTGTAAGTTCTTTTATTTAAATATTTTTATATAAATATAAGTACTTATTATCTATACAATGTACATACTAAAATAATACGAAATATGCGCGTGATTTTTAGGGTTCCGTATCTCAAAAGGTAAAAAGGAACCCTTTTAGGATCACTCTCTTGTCCATCTGTCCGTGGGTCACCACCGATTTTCTCAGGAACGGGTGGACCTAGCAAGTTGACATTTATACCAGATACTGAGGTCTATATTATAGTCCCTATTATGTGTGTGTATTAAAATGAAGGTCCTGAGTCAACACAATGAAGGCAAATTTAGATTTTCGCGAAAACTTGTAAATACCAAATTTAATATTAATTATTTAATATTTATTTTATTTTACCTTAATTTTCAACTTTTTTTATTTTTCGGAATTGTCCCTTTACTTGTGCTGTAAGACCTTGCTTTTAACCAAAATTGACAATTCTAGGTCAACCGGAAATACCCTATAGTTTTTGGGTCGAAAACCCATATGATAGTTCCCGTTCACCTTAGAATCACGAAATTTGGCAAAAGAAAGGTCTCTTGGAATTTTTCTTTTATTTGTGTTTTACACAAATTAAAGAAAAATTCCAAAAAATAAAAAAGTTGAAAATTAAAGTTAAACAGATTTTCTACAAATTTGTACGGAACTCTCGCAAGTCCGATTCGCACTAGACCAATTTTTTTTTTATAATCTTTATTGCTTTTGATTTTTAATGTCATTTCTTTTTTAATATTTTTTTTTTATAAAAATGTGCAAATATAGGTAGGAAATTCAAAGTAGTTGAAACGTACGTCATTGGTCAGACCGAATACGACGTCAAAGTATTATCATAACAGAGCGATAAATTGACTCGTCATTTTTCTGTATATATCATCCTGTGCGTTTAAAGTATTAGTATTAATTATAAGTATATATCCGTATTGGTATGATATAAAAAAATAAATACTAAATTTTAGGTTTTAGGAGCTGCATATTTTTTTATGAATAATATAATGATGTTAACTATTGTATACAAAATAAAAAAAAACACGCATATTCCCTATTCTTGACTTATGGTAAACGAAAAAATAATTAAATATATTCATTATTATTTTTAGTGTTAACGAAGCCCTGCTGTATGGGGCATATATGTTAGGTCAGTCTCTAGTTTACGCACCTAGTTTTAATTCTGCGAAAGCTTGTGGAGCAAGGATTCTATCAATTATTAACAGGGAACCTAAAGTAAAAACTGAAAGTGGCCTGAAAGACAGAAAAGACTGGGTAAAACTATTTATATATTTTAAATGTATATTTAAGTAAAAGACAATAAGATTTTTTGTCGTTTCTGTATGATATCCTTTTTCTAACTTCATTTAAAAATTACCAACGTTACAGATAGCAACTGGAAACTTTCTTATCAAAGATGTAGAGTTTAGCTACCCTACTAGACCTAACCAGAGAATTCTGAAGGGAATAGATCTGAAAGTGGAGGCTGGTAAAACGGTTGCATTAGTTGGATCGTCTGGCTGTGGCAAGTCTACGGTACTGCAATTAATGCAACGATTCTATGATCCAGATAGTGGAAATATAGTAAGTTAATTTTACATTTCTTTTTTTTTCTTCTTATTCAAGTAACGTTATTTTATACTGGCACGACAACCAAGTATGTGAAATATTTTTTTAAATTTACAAATGTTGACGTCAGCTGTCAAGTATCTCAATATAGAAAGTACGTATTAAAAATTGTAAATATGGGACAAATAATGGGAACGTATAAAACACGACATTTAGATTTAAAAATGGATGACAAGCCTACTTTTGACAGCAAGATTGGCTTCCAATGTAACAGACCGAAACGTGAAATGATAGCTTGTGAAGAACACTTAGTTTCTGCTCGTATACCAGAGAAGTATAGGGACTATTGCGCTCATTACCTTTTGGACTATCAAGTTTGTCGATACAAAAACATGCCTTTGCTATACAAATGTCATAATGAAAAACACGCATACATGAACTGCGAAAAAGATGATTATATTTTGAGAATGAAAGAGTTCGAAAGAGAAAGGAGGCTAAGAGAAAGAGAAATAAGAGTTACAAAAAATGTAAATAAATGCTGACATTATTATATAAAGTATTTTTGTCTTACTAGTAGTAGTGTAGTAAGATTAATGCCCATATGAAACCCATGATTACTTTAAAAAATGTAGGTACTAGAGGACCTGTGTTCGTTTGTTGTATCGTTGTGTTCATAACGCTCGTATATGAAAGTCAAGTTGAATGTTCACCCCAAGCTTCCCTCCAGCTCAACCAATTTAAGTAGGACAAAAGCTTAAATGAGAGAGCTCGTTCCAGCGAGTGTTCTTAGACCAAAACGAACCGCGTACATACCTCAATTTGAACCGGAAATATGGACAAAGAAAGTTATGAAAACACAAGAAACGTACAGGAGGAAATCGCGTTTGAATATAACTTGTGAACGGTGAAAGTTAGATTATTTCCAATACTTCATGACAAATCTGCACATCAGTACCTTTCATTTAAAAAAAAATTAAGCAAATCAAGTTGTATAGAACGCCCGGACGGACTCGTAATAGTTTTATAATTTTTTAAAGACGCTTTTAACTTGCTTATAGTTTTATTCAATCTCTTTATTTGCAACCATTTCCTCGGAGATTTACCTAATGACGAACTGAAAGAACAGCGAGAGAACTAAAAACTCATTATTTAATATACCTACCTAATGTATAATCCTCGCCAAACTTTTTGGCCGCCCTGAAGTTCGCGCTAGCAAGACCTCGCGCAGATACATTCAAGTGGACAATGGTTAACGCAATTATAAATACATAGGTATATGTTAATAAAGTAACATGATACATAATACTGTTATTTATTACTTTTTCATATACAATGATTTTTTACTTAGTTTTAATAAATATAATTATAATATTGATAAATAAAGTCAATTAATAGCATTTGGCAATTAAATACATTTCATCCACAAAGACATTTTCAATGGCAAATAGAAGTACTTTCCGAGGTTACTTTTCATAAATTATAAGGCATATAACAAAAGTTAAACACAACAAAATAAATATTATAACAAAATAACAAAGTAGTTAAGAATTATATAATTCGTAATTATATAATTAATATGTTAATATGTTGGGATACTAACACACAGCACCATCTAGTTACATGGTAAGCTACGAGGCCTCTGTTATGATACTAGATAGCTGATACACTGATACACATATATAACATTTTAAATACATACATATTATAAATATAAACACCCATGACTGGAGTACAAACATATTCATCACACAAATGTGTGCCCCCAGCGGGACTCGAAGCCGCGACCGCTGGCACAGCAAGTAGGGTCACTACAAACTGAGCCAAATGTGTTGTCGAAAATATATAATTATGTAATAAATAATTTTATAAATATATTTGTAGGAGTTAGATGGGCGGGACACCCGAACTTCAGTCACACTTCCACGGCTAAGGAGGCAATTAGGAGTAGTTCAACAAGAACCAGTCTTATTCGATCGCACCATTGCGGAAAACATAGCATACGGTGACAATAACCGTAAAGTAACAATGCACGAGATTATTGCAGCTGCCAAAGCCGCAAATATTCATAACTTCATTGTGTCATTGCCAAAGGTAATTAATATCTATAATGCTCTACAATAATTAAATATTAAATAATTTAATCTATGTAGACTCCGCATTCTTATCACATGCATACAATTTCATTAATTATACAGGAGGAATCATTTTACTTCTCGCAGTCAAAATTGGCTAAACTAATGCGTAATTCTATAATTTTTACTATAACCGATACACTTCTTCTTTGAGATATCTCTACAAATAATAAAATTCTGACTGAGTCAATTCTGTACATTAAATATTTTTGGAAAATCTTTTTAAAATAGACATTATTATCGATACGGAGGCCGAATCTATAACTTTTAGAATTCTTGTCTGTCTGTTATCGCGCATCGCCGCATCACGGAAATACCACTGGAGGGATTTTTATGAGTATGATGGTAGCTAACCAGCTATCATCATACTAAATACGGGTCAACATATAAGTACTTTTTACTGCTGGAAAATATCGTATTTCTGAGAAATCTATACTAAACGTTAAAACGTACGTAGGGACGAACCCGAGTGGAGCGAAGGTGAGTCGCTAGTTACAGCATAAATCCATAGAATTTAAAAAAGCTAATGTAGAAATTTGACCTCTTCAATTTTATTATAAGTATAGATTTACATATTATACATAATCATTGTAAGAGTAAGCTGAATTAATCATTGTCTTTTCCATAGGGTTACGACACAAATTTAGGTGCAAACGGCGCTCAGTTGTCAGGGGGACAGAAGCAAAGGATTTGCATTGCAAGAGCACTCATACGCTCGCCGCGACTGCTTCTACTTGATGAAGCTACCTCAGCCTTAGACGCCAATAGTGAAAGAGTAAGAGACTGACATTTCTATATCTGTATAATTTTTATATGTATACAAAGAAGACTATTATTACCTTTTCACATAGTCCGGCATTTGATTTCCTTACATTTTTCCATACTTATTATATGTTTATGTAAGTCTAGTTATTAATGTATGTTTTAAGTTTTATTTAAGTGCAAATCCTAATTTTGGCGAAAAAATCGAGTCGAAATCACAAACTGCGTTCAAAAAATTGGGTATCTTTAAAATGATTACACGATACTTCACGCCTGGACATCTTCTCACATTATACAAAGATCAAGTCCGATCATGCATGGAGTATTGCAATCACCTATAGGATGGCTCTACCAAGTACTAACTTACCGCACTTGAATCAGTGGAGCGCAGAGCCAAAAAGCTAATCGGCGACGAAAAGCTCGTGAAAACTAAGCTTCACAGCTTAACACTTCCTCGCCAAGCTGCTTGTCTGTCGGTCTTCTACAGATTGTACTTCGGGGAGTGTGCTCACGAGCTCGATGGTCTCATACCGACATCGCCATTCTTCGGAACACCAGACGTACTGCAGGATACCATCGTTTCTTGGTTGACATTTCGACCACTCGCATCATTAGTCTTCTTTTATAATGCGCACAGCCAAGAAGTGGAATACCCTCCCTACGTCTGGTTTTTCTAGTGCATATAGCCTAAAATTCTTTAAAGTGCGTGTTAACAGGCTCCTTCTGAGCAAACTCGCTCTACCTTACCTATTCCTTCGAACTAAGATGAATGTCAAGAGAAAGCCCATTCAAAAAAAAACATACTTGTCCTGTTACATATAAGTCATGTTTCACTTTTGTCCCATTAAGAAATACATTGTTAAACCGTAACCTTAAACGCAGGTTTTTAACCTAGCTCACGAGGTTCCAAATTAAATATCTGAGCGAATTTATCTCTTCATCATTTATTATACCTATTTTTGTTAATTTGTAAAAAGTGTATGAATAAAATATGTATTATCAAAAAATAATTAAAAAAAATTTCGGTTTTGCCGCAGTCGGGAAAAAATAGCCAAAATCTATTTAAATTGATACATTTCAGGCAGTCACAGAGGCACTAGAAAAGGCTGCTAAGGGAAGAACATGTATCACCATAGCCCATAGACTCTCTACTGTTAAAGATGCAGATATTATATGCGTTTTAGATAAAGGTACGTAAGACTTAGATAAAAATCGATGTTTGCCCATGGTCGTGACTTTGTAAGGTACCTACCATTTGATGTATGCATGAATTTTATTTGTTAAATTTAATATTGTAGGTAAGATCATCGAGAGAGGGACGCACAGTGAGTTAATCAACTTGAAGGGCTATTACTGGCGTATGTGTAAAGGACAAAAAATGGCTTGAAATTTAATATTCAAGTATATTTACTAAATATATTTTTATAATAATTATAGAGCACAAGTAACTACTATAATGTTAATTAATTAGTATGTAAACAATTTCTGATGCTAAGGTATAAAACATAAGGAGAATAAATAAATTACAATGTTTTTTTTTGTTTTCTTATTTTCTTTACATCCACAATTTATAGATAATTTACAAACGACGTTTAATTTTGGTCAAAAAAAATTGTAGTTAGAGGGTATTCTCAACTACTTACATTAACATCACATGTTTATAGAAATAAAAAGTATACAATAGGTACAAATAACATATGCAAATATCATATGCCTTCCAAAATTTCATAAAGGCTTTCAAAAGAGTGTCAGCTTAAAAACGGTCCACATATGGAAATGATTAAATAAATATTAGTTTAAGTTCCTATGTAAATTTCACATTTAGATTACTATCTTAGATAAAATTACAATAATAACAAAAAATAGGTGTAGGTATATAATATTTTTATTATCATAAACCACTTTTGGGCTAAATCATTTTAAACTGACACCCTTTTAAAAACCTCAACATTATCGTAAATAACAAAAACTAATAAGTCCAAATTACACTAACATTTAATAATTAAAAACATTAATGTATTACAATATATTTTTAAGAAGTACATACATCTCTAAAAATTGAGGATAAAAATATATATTTTTTAATTATCCAATTGTTCTATATGTACATTGTCTATAGAAATGAAATAAACTGGTGATCAAAGTTTAAAGTGACTATAATAAATTAATGGGAATGCAATATCTGAATGATTCTGAGTCATAAATATAAGTAATATTTTAATAATAATTAATTAAATGAAGTAGGTACAGTATTAAACATATCGGTTTTTATGTCATCAAATCATTCCCCTATAAAAATATTTAATTTTGAATAATTGTTCATTGCGATACCTATTTTTGGTCGCCAGCGAAATATAAGTAAAGTAAAATCAATGGTGCACTATTTGGCTTTTCTTAAAAAAATATATAACAATATGGCAAGCAATTAATTTAATGTTTCAAAATTTATCTATTAATTTAACAATTAATAATTTAAATAAAATTTACATACAATCTGTATGGGCACAAAATATCAACTTACGAAATGTAAAATGTGGATTTAAGTGAGCAAGTTCAACGATGGCGATAAAACGAAAGCAATAATAGGCAATGTCTTAATATACATGATTAAGCATATTTATTATGTAGTCAAGTGATAGCAGTGAGTATATCTGACTAATGTCTGCAGATGCCAGACAAGAAATCACGCATACTTATTCGATTTTTGTCTAATTTTATCAAGAGAGAGCTCAAAAGCAACTACGTGAATAAGGTCATTTCTCAAAATTTACGCCGATTTTGTAAATGTTTCTATTATCTCATCAGGCTTGATCATCCTGAGAAAAAGCGCGAAATAATTGAATTGTTTTAATAGTGCCTTACATAACTTGTATGTATAGCAGAAAATCGTATTATATTGCCGCTCTAATGTGTACCTCAAATTTTTCCACTTATTGCTGCATCAATAAAACAAATAGAATCACCCATTTTGTGAATGTTTAACACGCCTACTAACAGATGTATATTTCTGATGTCACCCACTTTTCAGTTCTATGGTTAAAAGACCTAAGGACCTTAGCCTTTCTATTTAAAAAAAATACATTATACAAAAATATACAGCGCTATATACAAAATGATTGTAAATATCATGACATACTCCATAATTTTTTTAAAAGATATTACTTAAAAAAATCTCTTTAAAAATGTATTTTATACATGAAAAACAAAAACAAATCTATCCCACGGGAACCGTGCATTTTTCTGGGATAAAAGTAACCTATGTGTTATTAATTTAATCAAATTCGTTCAGCCGTTCTGACGTGATTGAGTAACAAACGTCCATCCAAACTTTCGTATTTGTAATATTTATATATGGGATAAAAAGGTAGACGACAGCAAACTTACTGCCAAAATTTATTTAAACTATGAAATTATTTTCTACTTAAAAATATAAAAAGACAATATCCATTAAATACATTCAATTATGTTAAGAGCACCAACCATCATTATTACTCACTCAAAACCACACACTCTTTAAAAATTCTTATACTTAAACCAATGTATTACACAATAATAATATGAAAGAATGTATGTAACACCCGAAATAATAACTAATCACAATAATGTAAAAAACCGGCCAAGTGCGTGTCGGACCACGCGCAATGTAGGGTTCCGTAGTTGCCCATCACAATATTTTGGACCAAGAGGGCTTTTTTACCACGCGCGACTTTGCCGTCATTTTTGGTTGGCGCATCTATAATATGTATATCCATTATCCATGCCAAATTACAGCTTTCTACTACAAGTCTCTGAGCTAAGCTGCGGACAGACGGACGAACGGGCGGACATGGCGAAACTATAAGAGTTCCTTGTTGACTACGGAATCCTAAAAAAAGCGCACTATTAAGAAGTTATAAAACAATGCAAAAGTTAAATAAAATGAATAGCACTTTAAATCAGTTACATTTTTTACATGATACCTACTTAGGTATATAGCGATACTGATTGATAAATTTCTAATTGCCAAAAAAAAAATTTCCGCCCCTTAACCACAGAATTTAATAATATATCTTCAAAGTTGAAAATATACAGCAAATATTGAAAAAAAGAAAGATTTAAACAGCGATCTAAAAAATATTCGATTTGCCTATGGCTCGTTCTATATATATGTACAAAATTCCAAATATGAAATTACAGTCTCAAAATTTTGGCCCTCATTAGATTAAATTATAACAGCTGAATTGATTTTGATAGGATGTGAATTTTAATATTATAAGTGTACAATAATAATATTATCATTACATCATTATTGTGCAAGACTTTTTAATATGATTTTATTTATTATATCTCCCAATTTAAAGTGTTTTTATATACGTAAGGAATATCATGAAGATATTATTTGCCTTTTTATGTAATACCACATAAGTTTCATTTTTCACCACACACATCACCTTTTACGTAAAAAAATATTATACAATGGACATTAAAGAATTCTATCCTTAAATATTTCCAATAACAAATAATATTATTTAAAAACGAGTCTTTCTAAATTTCCAAAATATATTTTACCACGAATATAGAATTCAAATGTTTAATACATTTCATCAACACATTTATGATAAATCCAATTATAGACACCTAATTTTAAAGAGATAATATAGGTAGGTACGTACATCGTAAGTGGCATACACCGATAACTTGTAGAAAATTGCACATTAAATATATAGATCATTTACTCACATCTAATAAGTAAATCTAATAATCCAATAATGAATATTTACTTAAATATTACATCAATGTACTATATTATATATTTTATGCCCTAATCTTTGTGGAGCACTGGACACTGGCAATATGTTAACGTGAATCAAAATTGATAGGAAATAAAACTTAATTATCTTTTTGTATGTAATAAACAAATGTATAATCAAGTTTTTGATTAACCTAGTGTTGGTACAAAAATACTTTAGGATATGTTACCACTCACAAATAATTTGGTAATTGTTTTGTCAATACTGGTCTAATATTATAAATATTACGAACGCCACGTCTGTCTAAATATAAAACCCTAATGTATAGTATCAAGTATTAGAAAACAACGAAATAATTCTAAAAAATATACAAGACGTCTAAGAAACAATAAATAGATATATCCAGACGTATATTAACAAATAGAATCAAACAAAACATATGTACGCTTTCGCATATCAATATATGAATATTATTATTTAAATTATCATATTAAAAAATATATGGTAATCTTTTAAAGTTTTCATAAAAATAAACAACTAAACAATATTACAAGTTTGACACATAAGAAGAATAATGTTCTGGAAGATACCATTGAAACTGATAAAATCATTTCCAAACGTTTAATTCCTACCACCAGCTATTTTTTCAGGTAGTCGTTGGATCATCTAATATAGCTCAGCTTTTTATCTATTAATATTATGATTAAATTCAATTATTGATTGTGCTAATAATAGAATGAATAGAAAAATAATTTTAATGACATTTTGTCTTGCACTTACTCTTCGCCAGGCCCACAACTGATATTTCCACTGACTCTTGTTTCTTGCGTCTAAAAGTGAAATTGTATCTCCCGAATCATAATATCAACACTATAGTGCAATAATTGCTTTAATATCCTATATAATAAATAACACAAGTAACCATCAGTACCATACCACTACTATAATAATTCTAATGATTGCCATCTCACTCGTTTCACTTCTTCAAAAAGTGATCGACACTTCAATAAGTACTTGTACTAAAGGCTAAACCTATATTTGCCACAGAACCATTAAATCACTTTAATTTTAATAAATGTAACAATAGTGGCTATAAGGTATGATTATTGTGTACTTTTTCGCCGAATAAAACTGTTCGCGAAAATGCAATATACTTAATATGCCACAAATATGTAGTAAATGCGATATTACTTAACTTAAACAGTAGATTGTAATAGTTATTTTCGTCATGCAGTTCTAACAAAATAGCAATGCGGATTTTCTAACAATAATAATAAACTTAAAAAGTAAATTTTTTAATATTATCAAATTGAGCCATAATTATATGTATATATTAAAAAAATAATAAAAATATTGATTTTTAACCGTTTAAAGCATAATCATTAACCAACAATAGTGGTAACAAAAAAAATTAAATAAATATTAATTTGAACAAATATGGACTAGCGCCGTTTAAAATTTAAAAAATCAATGGAAATTGAAAGATATTTATTTCCATTTATTAAATGTAACTAAATAAAAACGAAATCTAGATCAATATATTTTTGTTTTATTCTTTTAAAATATAAATATTTAAGTATCTTACATAAGCATTACAGTTCTATAATTGCACAAAATTTCGTTCAAAATAGTTTATATAATAAAAAGTAAATGATAATAAAAAGATAATTTATATACTTAAAACTCCAAACGCCACCATAAATAAACTATTGTTGATAAACTTAATATTCTGTTTTAGATATATCTGCTATGAATCTTCTATGCTACTTTACGCAAAATCAAAGCTACTTTACGCAATACGAAGCTAAAATTTCTGCAGATTTAGATCAAAATTCTATTCACGTACATAGGTATGACTATGTCTAGTTGGCGCAAAGGTTATTTAGTTGTTTATTACTGCGATAGCAACAAAAACGACAATTATATTTTCTCATTTCTAACTAATGTGTTTCTATTTGGGATGTATGTACGTCAGTTTGTATTTTGTAAGTAATTATTTTGTAACTATTTGATCGGTAATACTGATATCATATCTATGGACTAAGATCATCAAGAATTCCAAGACACACTACACTACACCTAAATGTTTGGTGCCGATAAAGAAATTTAAAAACTGGGATTGTAATCGAGCCATTAACAATTATTATATTTCTAAGCTAAACCGATATTAGCTTCAGGTTAGTATTATAAAAAAAAAAATAAAAAAATGTCTTACATTTTTATTTTATGAAATGCTTCAGCTAAAATGTAAAAACTTTGGGGTTACTAGTGATTTAAAAACGTTCTTATTATCCCTATAAATTTTATATTTATCAAGCATTCTCAAGCAAAGCTCAAGTATATTTAAAGAAAATCGTTTAACTTAGCGCGACATTATATCAAAAAATTCATATTCATCAATACTTAAAGTAAAATGGTAACTTGTTATATGTAAAAAGTTAAACCGCGTCCATCGTACTTGCTATTTCCATATTTCTTGAGATCTTTGAACGCATACAGCGCTCATATTATATTATTGTTAAATTGCTTTTAATTTAAATATCACGGCCACATAACTAAATATATATTTGGATATATACGATACTTGTAAATATACGAGTATGTGACACTTTTTTTGTCTTTGAACAAATTAATTCTCTATTACATAATTTATTAAATATGTCCATAGATAGCTGACACCAAATGAGCACGAATTCATTACAGTTAAATAATTTAATTAATTGAATTAATTTAAGTACATCATTTAGATATAATAAATTATTCAGGTGATAATTAAAATAATATGTTGTCTAGTTTTAGAACACGGTTTCAGATCATATATCAAACATTCGTGCTCAACTAAAACGGCGCCTAATCCGATTTCGCCGTGATATGCACACCCTTTCGTTCCTCCTCAATATTTTAAACAACCCAAATTATACTCTCTACATTCGTTCTCGTATCCAAACTCTACCTACACCCTTGTTCCAGCCAGTCTTGTGCTACGTCGATGCTAGACATAATAAAGAGTAACAATTTTTTTCGCATTCTTTCTCAGTGTATGCTACTCTGCTCTGGAACAAACTCCCTAAACACATCCAACAAAGCCCCTCTATAACTTTAAAGAAAACTAGAAAGAACCTTCTGATACAAATTCAGCCCGCCAATTCAAGGCTGCCAAAAAGTTTGGCGAGGATTATATACTATATATATATATATATATATATATATATATATATATATATATATATATATATATATTTATACTTTAATATGTACGTATACATATATTTAATGATATATTGTATGTATAATATATAAGTTATTGTATATCTACCAACATATGTACGTATTATTTTATGTTTTGCAAGTGTATGTATAATATTTGTAATTTTACTTTATATTAATTGCACTGTTTTAGGCCCGTTATATGACACTATTTCTCACTTCCATAGGCTAGCTTGTTAGCTCTGCCGTTATATTATGATACTATCACAAACATACCCAACTTCATTAATTTCATCGAAAAAGTATCGACATTTACCTACTTTAATAGGACGTTATATATAAAAGTGCACGTAATAACCATATTACACAGTAGTAGTATTGCACGTAGATTATGGCATAAAATGGTATCCCTAACAGCTAATTAGATATGGTGATTAGATTAGATATATTATTATTTAATAGATTAAACACTACATTTGTGCATACAAGGAAGTATAATAATCTTAGTTAATGAGATCCGGCCTGCATACAGTCGACGTGTACTAACCTACTGTAAGGACAGCCTAACCGTACCGGAATTGTCCGATAGTTCGTATGCACATATAGTGCAGGAGACAACATCGTAATGTGGCATGTTTTCTGACCCGTTCGCTCTAGTAATAAGTGCGTTTAGCCGCTGGATACTGTAGTAACGAGAAAGTTTTATATTATCAATATAGGTCAGGTAAAGTAAAGGAAATATGAATTTCCTTTCAGAATCGTTTGGGACAAGAGAAATCAGGTAACTAGCAGTTATTTAAACATGCTCTTCTCGAAAGTCTAAGAAACTACGCCTTTTTGGAAAATGCGCTGATAACTTATTTATAGTATAACTATAAAATAACACCGCAATACTTAACACATACTTCATTATAAAGAGCGTAACCTTAGGTTAACATAATCGTTTTACTGAGTCGGCATACAAAAAACTTCCAGTATTTGAAACTGATAACTGAAAAGCCACACATATTAAACTGACAAAAACAGAAAATACATATTTTTATATGCGGTGGCATATAAAAACTGTCAGTAACATATATTGTTATAAGGACAAATCAGGACAACATATTTTTACTGTGGTGGCATTTGATGTTGGTTTTCGGGTCCGGTGGGTGGGGCCTGCGATTGAGGCTGGTACATAGGCCGGGAGGTTCCCTCGTACAATATTTGTGGGAGTATACGCTGATTGGGTTGAATTTCCTCTGGATTAGCATATGGATCTTGCACCTGAAAATAATAGGTACCTATTTGTAAATCTCATCAACGTAAATAACGTACGTAATAACGAGTACAGTGAAGTGAGGAGCGGGTGTTTTAGAGGAGGCGCTAGTATAGCGGTGTGAAGTGTGAGGGGAGTAGAGGAGAGTGGATGGGGATTGCGTGGGATATATGTCTTGCTCGGGATTGAAATTTATTGTTCTGCATTCTGCATTCTTATTATTCCGTTTAAGTGTTGTTAAATAATTGTTAGGGGTATAGATTTAAAACTTAATAGTTATATTATGTATGTATAAATTGTAAATTTATTATGTATGTAATTTGTAAAAAAAATATTTTTTATTTTCCCTGACTGCTTCACACAATATTTTATTTTTATTATACTATTTACGATCGACATTTTTAATAGAAGACTAAAGATATATGTAAGACCGTATTACATATAACCTCAATTTACTAACAGAATCATCAAGGTTCTAGACTGTACAACTTACTTTTTTATGACACTTAGGAAAGGACTTTAGGGTTAACGTAACATATTATATGAAAATTGATATTTATGATAACCCTTGCATTTGACAACATTAGTATTAAAATCAATGAACTGGGATTATCATACTATGTAATAACTATGTGACTTATTTTTAGATTATAAAAAGCCACCATGTTGAAGTTCTGTGAATATAAGTACTTACATTAATAAGAGGTTGTAGTATTCCAAGTCGGGCCAGTAATAATTGCTCCTTGACTTGCCGAAGCTCCTCCTGCTGTCGGACAATCATCTGCTGCAGCTCGCGGTGAGTGCGCTGCAACTGCTCCTGCCACGGCCACTAACTCGCATCATCGCATACAAAATGATCTTACAGCCTAATTTAAATAACTTATGCTCATCTAGACTAATATTATAAAGAAGAAAAGTTTGTGATATTATGAGTTTGTGAATTGTGAATTTGTGACGTTGTAGGGGGTAATCTCTGGATCTACTGAACGGATTTAGATGAAATTTGATAAGAAGATAATTTGAGACCCTGGGAAGGACATAGGATACTTTTATCCCAGAAATCATCCCTTGAGGAGGTGAAAATGGGGATGGAAGTTTGTATTGGGAAGCAGACTAGAGACGAACCCGAGCGAAGCGAGGTGAATTCGCTAATCAGTTTATATAATGAGTAACGAAAACATGTGAACGTGTAAATAATAAAGTTCCTAACCCCTCAACTTTACCTACTTCTAGCTATAATATAAATAATATATTATGGGATTACTCATTATAATGCGAATATTTGTGTGTATGTGTACTAGCACCATTAAATCAATCAAAATAAAAAAAAACTCTAACAACCCATAGATCAAAAAATACTAAATACACAATCAGCGACAAAAAATATTCTCACCGAATGAGCGCTCATTTGAACATCTGAGCGCGCTTTTAATTCTTTTTTTTTTGTGAAAACAACTTTAAGCGTTGCATTTAAAGTTCAATTTACATTCTTGTATATATATTTCAATTAGAATAATTACCTAAACACAATTTGTGACAGTTTTTAAAGAACTTTTGCATGGGATTGTGTATCTAGTACTTTATTGATCGATCTAACAAGCTAACTTAAATATCGTAAGGTTGGTATTTGTTAAGGTTATATCCTATAGTTATATATTGACTAGCATAAGTGTGCGAATGTGTAAATAATGCATTACCGGACTTTGATAATAAATGCTACATTGAAACGGCTGGACGGACTTGAATGAAAAGTAAAGAAATAGAATACCCTGGAGTATCTATAATATTGTTAGGCATCGATCTCACTCAAGTGACGCGAATGTAAGTTGCTAGTTTAATACTTTTGAAAAATTGTGAAATTATTTGAATGTATGTAGCTCAATCACAAATATTTAGTACACAGACAGACCATCCACCTAATGTGTTCTCATGGGATAATAATTACACTTTAGTTCTGAACCTATCGATAGATGGCGATGCCCTTGAATGTTTCAATCCCAGACACTAATCAGGTGGGAAAAGCCGTGGGCAGAAATTATAGTCTAAACTAAGAAAATTCTAAACGTTATGTACATAATAAGCTAAATATAATACATATTCAAAGGCAGTGGTAGCCCAGTGGTAACGCGCTCGCTTGGGAAACCGAGTGAAGCGAGTTCAAATCTCGGGTCTTGCACCTGATATTTTGTCATGTGCGAATCATTTCCAACATGATTACCGCTTGCCTTAACGGTGAAGGAAAACATCGTGAGGAAATCTGCATGTCTGAGAGAACCTAGCAAGTTTTCGAAAGACATGTGAAGACCGCCATCCCGCACTTGGCCAGCGTGGTGGACTATGGCCTGATCCCTTCGTACTGAATGGGGGCCCGTGTCCAGCAGTGGGATATTAAAAAAGGCTGAGTACATTCATACAATACATATTCGCTACCTTAACATGTGCTCACCTGCAATTGGGCTTGGTCGGGGGACACTAGGACCGGCAAGGCAGGGAGTGACAGGGGAAGTACTGCCGGCACTCCCACGGCGCTGACATACGGCGACGGCTCTAAGTACTGAGCGCCTATACCGTGTTGTGGCACTAATAATGTCTCGGAAACTCGATGTGGCTACAATACAATATTTTTTATTATTAACAATATCTTAATCCCTCCACGACCGCGGACACGTCGGCGTTACAGTTAACAATAGATTTCTTAGAACTTTAATTAATTTCTTATAAATTTACCTGGAGGTGTTAAATATTTAAATTTCATAACAATAAAATCATGTAAGTATACAGTTCTGTAAACAGTACCAAAACAAGCGATAATAGATGTGTTTTGTTAGTAGTAAATAAATTGTTAAGTACCATCAGTTGTTGAGACGTGGCTACGAATGAAGAAAATCCGAGCTGCATTAAGTCATAAATACAGAATGAATAAATAGCAATCTATATTTTAGTCTTTATATAAAGAAAATATTAAACAATATGAAAAATATTATATAATTTTGTTTAAAATTTCATGTGTGTATACCATTTTTTGATCTACAAAGATACACTCAATTAACGTGAAGTAATCAAAAATAATATTCATACGTATCAGTGCCTACGCTTAAAGCATATAGAGATAGTTGGCGTATCTAACTACTCTATCAGACCTACCTTTAATGTAAATGGTCATAAATGCCTATATTGTTACATTTATGGCCTTAAAACATGGGTTCACCGTAAATTGGAACACTTAAGTATCTAACTTGCTGACTAAAGAACAACCGAATAGCGTTGAAACAGAAGAACTACTGATAAGTCATTTACTGGTTAAGTTACACAGAAGTTGGTTAGGTTAATGTAGTTAATTGTTAATCATAAAAAATAAAATCCTTTTAAAAACACATGGCGACATCTATAATTGACGAATACCTTAATAATACATAAATAAATATTTTTGGAGTAAATTTAACGAATAAAATCTCGCCTATTAATAAAGTTTTTTTCATGTGAAGCTATTTATAATAATTTTTTGCATTATTTTGTAAATTATCTTGCTCAAATATTTATAGTTTGGGGTTTTTACTCCAACCAGTTTTTGTATTTTTTCTCAAAAATAAAATACTTTCCTACTTTTTCCCGATTTTCTAAAAAATAAATAATGTACGGATTCGGCTTTATGACAATTTTATTATAGACATAGACAAAAAATAATACAAAAAAAATCACAGCATGTGACTACTTAATACTCATAGAGAATGTCCACCTATAATAATACTCTGATACCTCTTGCGAGTTGTTCCGTTGAGACGACCTAGAGTCGCCAGACATGGAGTTAGAATCAGAACCCGCTACGTATCGAGCGTGAGAAGCTCTCGTAGGCCAGGAGGCTGCGGCCGTAGTCGAAGTCCCAATTGATGCGATGGTGGCTCCTGTACTACCCGCTGATGTTGCTGTTGATTTCACTGATGCCGGCTGAGGATTATATTGAATTAAAATATAAAAAGCAAGCTAAAATAATACTCTATAATTAATATGTAAGTTGACTATTTTTGAAACTTAAGTAGATTATTTATTTCATATTTGTAATTTTAAGTATACAATTAGGAGACAGATGAGACTTGGATCATGATACATGAGAAGGCTAGCCGTCTTTCTCGTTAGGTCTTTTTTATTTCAAACCCAGAAACCCTACTATGATATTTAATTGATTTGTGTCGGCCATAAAATTATCAAACAATGGGAAGTGTCAAAATAACAGCAAATGACATAATATTGTAAAGTCTCCATAACTTCGGTCTTGTTAACTTCGTCATGGGATTTTTCCTTATCATCAATAGCGGATTCAAAAATATAGCTCGCTCCTCCAGAAGCTGTTGTGTGTCCCATTTACTAAACTGCACCCATCAATATATATTTTTTCCGACTAATTCCAGACTATTTATGTTGCCCCGTTTTCAATTAATGCGCTTATGCCTTCATTTTATTTATATAAGCTAGTTAGTCCGACAGACGTTGTCCTATCCTAGCTATTTATATAGAATAGTAAGAAATTTTTAATATTAACTACATTTTTTTGGACTATTGTCACACTTAAAAAGCCAAATCGGTCAAGCCAATCTAATGTGATGCGTTTGCTTAATTGTTTATTTAGCCATATTAATAAGGTTAAGTACAGAAACATTAAAAGTACACTTGCCTGAGATAAAGACTGATAGGAGTTACCAAAGGCATCACTAGCCTCAGACAAGTAAGAAGGCGACATGGAGACTATAGCATCTTCAGATGAATTCTCCTTCATGGCATTTCCATTCAGCTCTGATTCATTAACCACGTCAGTTTCACCATTTTCCTGTTTTGTGCTTTTATCTATATCGGCAAAGCTGGAAATATTGATTTTTATCATTAAATTATCAAAACATTAAACGAAAAAAGAGTATGTTGCGGTTACACAAAAAAACGTGTATGTATACTACGTATTTACGCACACAAGTAGTTAGGTCTATTTTGGCGTAACAAAACAAAATTAGCTAAAGATTTCATTCCGTATGTCACCACCCTCTGTTTGTAAAAGAAATGCAGCTAACTTCACCATGTTGCTTTCAGCTAACTTCATCATGACGCTCGCATCGAAAATTTTTACTCTCATATTTATTTTCCAACCGTGCCAAAAGAAGTATAACTTCAATAAAATATCCATCATTTTGTTTCAAAATACTTAAATTAATTTGCTCATCGAATAAAATAGCTAATTTCCTCTTCTTGTAGTGCCCGGCCACCAGTATTTAAATATATATGTGCATTTGTACCTACACACTACATTTGTTAACTGCTAATATTTGATTTTTTAAATAATCATCTGGAGCAAATCATTTTATGCGCACCAAGTCATTATTTATATAATATTATCAGTGAAATTTATTAAATAGGAAAAACTTCACGCAGGTAACTTCTGATATAATATTCTAAGAGCTACGTTGAACTTTAGATTTGACTTTACTCTTAATATATTCCTTATTCATTTAATATCTAAGTATTCTACGATAAATTTTGTAATGTCCGACCGAAGGTCTCTTTTTGGCCGAAGCCGAAGCCGAAGCCGATTAATCGGCTATCGCCACAACCTTCGGCCGAAGCCGAAGCCGAAGCCGAAGGTTTATATTCTCTCAGCACTCAGTAATTAATTTTGTATCAATACCTCAAATAACCTCAATATTGAAGGTTTATATTGACTGTCTCATATAGAAGTTGACGATATATCATAGAGATGGTTGGTTTAGAGATAAATAAAAGTTTGTGATTTTGTGATTTACCTACTAGTAAAAAATAATCATTTCTTTATTATGTAATTCACAAATTACAATTAGACCAATCAGTCAGATTACTAATGTATCACAATTTACAAAACACTCGTTCAGTTCGTTCAATCTCGACGAAACCTTCGGCTACGGCCGGGTTTTGGGCCGAAGCCGAATGTTTCGCCGAAGGTGGATTTTTTGGCCGAAGGTGGCCGAAGCCGAAGCCGAAGCTTCGGTCGGACACTAAAATTTTGCTATATTTGGCAAAGCTAAAGCTATAATGAATAATTCAATTTTAATGTTATAATTACTTATTCAGAATTTATCAATAGATGGCGCAAACAGAAAACATTAAATAAAGGAAGGAAACCCTTATCACTTGCAAGACAGTAGTAAGAATTGTTGTTATTTTTATTTTTAATTATAAAACCAACTTACTTTACAACTCGATGTGTGCACACAACGAATTCAGGCTTAGAGTTCCACTGGTGATAAGTAATATAGAATCTGGTTTGCAACCAAATCCATTGCTGCCCTTTTGTAAGAAACCTGTAGCAGCACGACGTTAGCTCACCTTTTTGCATTACTAAAAACGAACAAATATTATAATTTACTTTCAATCAATCACAAATTACATATTAGTGTCAAATATCATTATTTAAGTAAAATATATATTATATGTATAGTTTACAAATATTTATACAGTATTTATCTTACTTCGGTCTTTATATTATTTATTTGCATTATTATTATAACATACATTATATCCCGGCATTGTCAAACTTAAGTGTTGCTTAAAATATATCTAATACGCTAAATATTCAAAAATAGATAAAAAGAAACCAAAAGAACTTACGAGCTTCATGGCAAGTAACAACTTTTTCCAAATCATCGAAGTGATAATAATCGTATCCAGAAGTGCCAAGCACTTCAAAGGGCAAGTATCCGATGATGGGGGGAGCGCGGTGATCCAGGAATAAGAACTTCCACTCTAAACTATGCCGCGATGTGAACTCGTTCTGGCTAGAATCTACTAGCGACACGTCTCGTATCAGCTGAGGCGTGCAGAGCCGGCCCGTGCACACGAATAGTAACCTACAGTAATAAATACATAATTGCTTTTTAAATAAAACTCTTTTCGGTTTTATTCGTAGATTTATTATGATTTTTGGTCCCCTACGTTTCGAATGCTTTACAGTAGTCACGGGAAAGTCTCTCCCGTTTAAAACGTCAAATAGTCACGAAATCTAAGAAAGTATTAAATAATTAGGAATTTTTTAAAACATACACTCAACTTGACAAACTTATCATCTTAAAGGCTCAAGAAGAATTTCACCATTAGGTACGGATTTTTCTTTAATTTATATGTGACCACCTACAAACCTATAACTTTTTTGTTTAAAAATATAATCTTAAAAATCTAACACAATTGATGAAAATATCGTAACATACACGAAAAAGCACAATGTATAATTTCTTTATATCGAAGTCGGTCAAAAATATTATTTGAAGGCTAAAAAAATACCTTACGCGAGTGCTACGAATGTAATGCATCTTAATTTAATATTTTTTTCAGTTCACCAAGAACTTAACCTTGAGCTTTCTTTGCCAGACTCACACTCAGAAATGGCAGGCTAGACGGTGTATTTTTCACAAAAACAAAACACAAAAGTCCGCGATAGCATGTCTATTGGCCGGTTTATACGTGTTAAGTTGTTTAGTAGTTAACTAAATTTTAACTTAATTTTAAGTGATTAATTGCGTGTAAACAGACAATTTAGTAGCAAGTTGCAAGTTAAAATTAAGTTAACTACTTAACTACTAAATTAGAATGTTTCCTATTTTTTCGGTTTAGTTGGTGGGCGGGGCTTGTCACTTGACACGTTTGGACACTTGGACAGTACAATTTAGTTACAAACGCTTAAGTAGTTTATTAAAACGCATAAGTAATGACGAGATAAGTTTAATTTTTTTTTGTTATTTTTTGTTAAGAAGCATATTTCAAAAAAGAATGCTTATGGAACGTAAAAAGCATGAAATATCTCGCTTAAAACAAATTTAATCTATAATCAATATCAATTCTTTGTCAAATAAATGTTAATGTCCCGCACTGTACTCCTAGATTTCCTATAAAAAATATATTCTCACCTAGCACTTCCAGGACCAACCTTGGCAAATATTCCCCAATAAACCGTTTAATTAATGCGTACAATAGTTTACTAAATACCGACAATGGCATCGAAATTGATATTTTTAACGACACTTTAAATATATATATATATATATATATATATATATATATATATATATATATATATATATATATATATATATATATATATATATATATATATATATATATATATATATATATTTGTATGACTGAACTAATATAATCATATAATTTTATATGTATAGTTGTTTCAAATTATAAATGTTAATAATTATTTTTATTGTTCATATTATTCTTATTTTAACATTAATTTATATTATGATTATTTAATTATAGTAGTTAATATGTTTAATTCTTTAATTTAATTTCATCTATTATAAATATTTATTAGAAATTGTATTTAACATTTTATATATTATTGTTTTAAAGCCGGAAATGTAATTAATGCTGTATATGCCTATAATTAATGCTTGTACTAGAATAAGTAATCTTATAATATAATAATTTAGAATGTAGGTACAATGTATTGTTGGCATATCTTGCAAATAAATAAATAAATAAATCTTGAATGAAATAAAGAGCTTCAATTCAATTCTTTTATTGAGCACAGATTACTTCGCCAATGTCACGTAGAATGGAGAAGACAACTAAAGAGCTTATCTACTTAACTACTAAACACGTTTGGACAGCTACTAAAATATAAATCACTTAAAATTAAGTTAAAATTTAGTTAACTACTAAACGACTTAACACGTGTAAACCGGCCATATCTCCTAAAGTACGCTGACAATAACTATTTTTATCTATATAAAACGTGTCTTAACAGGACTGTCCCGAGCGAAGTGTGGGTAAGTCGCTGGGATACTATATAATAATAATAGTATAACTAATAAATAATAATAATAATAGTATAACTAATAAATAATAATAATAATTTAAGCAAGGCCTTCTGCTGGAGAAAACGCCTCCCTTCATCTTTAGATAAGTTATTATATAGGAATTTTATAAATATAACTTTAAAAATATTTTTAATAAAAAAAAAATGTAATATGTGTTTAATTTCCTTACTGAAGACTGATTTTGGTTTTACTAAAATTTAACGATATTAATGAACTTCAGGAATTGTAGAGAATCTTATTCAAAAAAAATTTGTTCGATCATGTATTTACTTTACATTTTTGTATGTACATATATTTAAATACGCTTATAAATGATATTGTGCTTCAATAGCTTACCTCGAATCATCTGGTGGATATGTAACGTCACTATTTTCATTCTGCTCCATGTTAGTACCTGTAATGTTTAGAAATTTGTTCTGTTCATATATGTAAAGTTTCGCATATAAAATAAATATTTATAAATTGATGTTTTCTTTTATCTATATTCTATACACTAGCGGCTCACCCTTCTCTTCGCTCGGGTTTGTCGCTAGGTACGTTTTAAATAGATATAAATAGTTATTAGCCAGCATTAGCCATATAAATTTTAATTTTTTTTTCTTCTTTATTAAAACCTTCCGTGGACCTTAAGGAACATACGAAAAAAAATTAGGCGAATTGGTATAGCCATTCTTGAGTTATGCGCTTACACTCATTTTTATTTATATAGAAGAATAGATATCATAAAAATTCTGAGTCAAATCTGTACACTAAATATTATTTGGAAAATCTTATTAACCTCTGTATCATTATTATCCATAGATTAGAGGCAGAATCTATAGTATTTAAAAATTTTGTCTGTCTATCTAGGAACGAAAAAACCACTGGACAGATTATGATGATAGCCAGTTATCCTGGTCAACATATAGGATACTTTTTACTGCGGGAAAATATCTCATCTCTGAAAAATCTATACTAAACGTCAAAACGTACCTAGGCATAACCCGAGCGGAGCGAGGGTGAGTCACTAGTTTTTTATAAAAACAACTACTTGTCGGAGATAAAAAGTATTTAATTAAATTTTTAGCATTTCCTTCCGTGCTTTAAGAGTAAGACAATTGACAGTCTTATTATCAGGTAACTCCCACTACGACATTCGACTATAAAGACAAAGGACAAACCATTTCGTTGGGTCAGAAGCTGTTCGACTGCGAACACGGCACTTTCCTATAAGTGCTCTGACTTAACCGAGTTACCGAACAGGTTATCTCTGTATTGCTTATATAATTATAATAATGATTATGATAATTATTATATAATCGTTGTATAGTTATAATACTATATAAATTATTACATTATAATTGTTGTGATTATTGAATTCTTAACATATTGATTAAAATATTTAGATATCAGTTAGATGTTTAGTATTAAATATAATATTGGAATAATAATTAATTATTTAAAGATATTTTCAGTAACTATAAGTAACTTTTGCTTTACCCATGAATTATTTTACAATTATTTTTGTTATCTACCAATATGGTTATATCTTTGTTTATTAAATAATCAGTTGATTAATATTTCTATAAATAAATATGTACTCTAAATAGCTGTCTGTTCTTTTTTTTATCCATCTCTCACATACTAACAGTCACCGTATATTATAAATCCCTTTGCTTAGATGAAAGATAGAAAAATTGTAATGTCTTCACAATCATAATAAAAAAACAATTAATCCATAATTTTATTCCTGGGGATATTTTTACACTTATACGAGTATTGTAAATGAAATAGAATTTAAGTATTTTTATTTTTTATCCATTATAATTATTATATATTTTATTTTATTATCATTCAAATGGTCCATATCAAATTTTTGAATATTTTATTATTTTAATACTTACGAAAATGGCCGCTAAATTGAACCAATTCATATATAATCTCATCTCGGAAATCTAAAGCTCCTCTCTGAAGGTGGCATTGGAATTGTATCTCATTTTCTAAAACGAAAAAGTATATTTTATAAATAAACATAATTTTATACAATTTACTTATTGATTACAATACAAAATAATCGAAACATGGAAAATAGACAATGCAACCTTAATACTATTTTATTTTAATCTAAAAACATTGTTTTGTCGGTCATTATTATTACATTATAATACGACGGAACACCAAAAAGTTCGCGGAATGTCAGGGAATAGGAAAAGGGCAAGACATTGAAATACTAATCACTACATATTATAAATAAACGTCTCTCGCTGCGCTGACATTAATTCGGGCTAATTCCAGAAAATATGTTCAGTACGGTTTTCATTAACAGTATGATGATATTTTTGTGAATGTGCCCCTATTTGAAATCTTCCGTAATATCACAAATGCGAAATGCATCTAGGACTAAAGTTAAACCTTTCCTGTTTTTATTTAGAGAGGAACATACCTACAAATTACGACATGATAATATTGTTTTTTCGTTTATCTCCTTAACTTTGGGCTTAATTGATTTCTATAATATTAAATTCTAATCAGATTTTTTTGTAAAAATCCTTCTTGACAGTAACATTGTATCAAGAAACAACATGCTAATCTACTTTCCTGGTTTTATTTTCTTCTTTAAATTGCTTTCATAAAATTGCGAACAGTAGTTGTGTAAGATGCTGCATTTATGGTTTCATCTTAATGAATAAAATCCCTTTCAAGCCACAAAACATTTTTGACAATTGACATGAACTTTCGGCGTTCAACGTTTAACCTTGAAGAACACGAGTTATAACGGAGAAACCCTTAATTTGACATTGACGATCCTATTAAGCAAAATGATATTTAAAAAACATTCCCAAGGAGGGTTGACGTCAGGCAGGCGGCCGGTCGTAAAACTTTTGCCAAATCCTTTCAGCAGTACAGAAGATGTACTGCGCCGACCCCAAAAGATTAGAAAATAGGCAGGGAGAAGAATTTACCTACAATATCGGAATTAAAATATGTAATAAACATCGATATAAACGTACCAAAATGACGATGCAACAATAATACAATTTATTATAAGTTTAATACACCTGATGCGTGCATTTCAATTACAAAAATAAAAAATCCAACATATGTATTTTGTATGTACAATTGTACATGTTTTATACTTGATGCGAGTCTTGCTACGGGTATTACAACTCAGCGATGCTCGTCATCAAAATATTAATGGGTACTTTTAATTAATTTAAAAGGCCAAGAGAGAAATTTTATTTTATTACTTTTTAGAGGATTTTTTTGAGTCGGGGGTTACTTAAAAAATTATAATTTTATTTTTATTTCATTCTTTTTAAATTACTCGTGGACACTAATTCTAAGAGATAACTCTCATTGAGATTATTCTTATGAGCCCAAACACGCTATATCTTCTGTAAGTTTCTGAGGAATTGAGCATCTACTCAAGGTTAGCATGTCTTGGAAATACCACCGAAGTAACAGTACACCAAACAAATCAATCGGATCTGTGAAAACTAGTTAGATCCTATTGCCAAGTAGGTGAGTGATGATCATCAAACGCTTGAACAGATCTTTATAAATTTTAGCTAAGAACCATCTCGATCACGTCAGCTTTCAAACAAAAAATCAAAATCGGTCCATTTATTTAGGAGCTACGTTGCCACCAACAGACACACAGAAACACATACACACAAACAAACAGTCACGTCAAACTTATGTCTTTTCGCGTCGGGGATTAAATAAATACATAATATCCTTTCATTTGATACCCCACTTGGGCATATTTGAAAATATTCGATTGTTCATCACCACTTTAACCCCCATTTCTATAATAGTTGAACCGTTTTTGATAGAACATGACTAATTGTAATGTACACATTATGCGCTTTCATTTTATACCCCGCTTGGGTATATTTGAAAATATTTGGTTTTTCATACCCACTTTCATCCCCCATATCTAGTAAATGGTTGCACTGATTTTGATAAAACATGTCTAAGAACCATCGCCAAGAATATAGCTTTCAAAAAAAACAAACCGCATCCAAATCAGTTCACTCGTTTAAGAGCTACGATGCCACAGATAGATACACATAGCAGTCAAACTTATAAGACCCCTTTCTTTGCGTCGGAAATTAAAAATGGCACGTCTGAAGCATGCTTTAAACATCCCAACTTCCTAAGACAGTTGTCAACACATAACAAATAACGACAAGAACAGTTAACTCTTAAGTTGAAGTTAATTGTAAAGAACTCGTATGTGTAAGTTAAAATTAAGTGAAGACGTGATATATTTACTTTGACTTTACTGCGAACAAAAAATCTCTTATTTTTTCAAAATACGTGTATGTATAACATATATTTATAATATATTAAAAAAATATCCTTCCCTAAATTGTAGCCCAGCGAAATGCCATATTGTATAGAATTGAATGTGACGGAGAAGGAAACCCACTATGCGATCTATTCATTACCGAATTTAACGTTTTTTTTTAATTTATGAATAGAAAAACGTGATAGTTATAATTTTTTAAATTTACTGGCGACTCTGATTCGCCCCTCATTACGTTTTAACGTTTAGTATAGATTTCTCAGATATAAAATATTTTCCGGTAATAAAAAGTAACTATGTCAGATAATCAGCCATCATCATACCAAATTTCACCAAAATCGGTTCAGTGGTTTTCTCGTGATGCGTTACCAGACATACAGACAGACAGGCAAAAATATAAAACTATTGATTCGGCCTTTGTATCGATAATAATGAATATTACAATAAGATTTTCCAAAAAATATTTAATGTACAGATTCGACTCAGTGAGAATTTTATTATATGTATAGATTAACTATGTCGTATCGCAATCGCAGCAAAGATTTGCAGTAAAATCCGGCACCTAAGTCGTGGTCTGCGACCACACTAATAAGGGACCTCAAATTCGCCAAGCTTTCATGTAAAAAATTATATAAAATAGCATTTTAGTTTAGCGAATAAATAATATTCCTTTCGCATTTGCAATATTAAATATAAATATTAATATAAAATAGTGTTTATTATGTTTCTACATATACCATATTTTTTATTTATTTCCAGCTAATTTTAAAATCATTATTATTGTTAATTTATTATTTTATGATTTCTTTGCAGTAAAAACTATGAAACATATACCTAGTGTGCTAATGTAGCATAACAAGCTATGAAATAAATGGATGTACTACCATCCTATTCTATTTCCTTATTTAATATTTAATATATATATATATATATATATATATATATATATATATATATATTAATATTTATTATATTTAAAAACACATAGTTAATTAAAACTAGCAATTAGCATATTACTTAAAAAAAGATAAATTGTGCTACATCGCAAACAGTAATATAATTCATTTATTTAGTTCTAATAAGAATTAGGCATATTTCGCAGAGCAGTATTACATAGCTAAAATCATAATAATATATGAAAATTATTTTAGCATAAATAAATTTAATAAAACCCCACTTGATATAAATTTGTTTAATATATATATATATATATATATATATATATATATATATATATATATATATATATATATATATATAAAATGCGAGGAATCGAACACACAATTTTCTAACGCGTGGAGGACGCATCATCATACACTTGACAGGCGTTTTTAAGATTGACTAATCTCAAAAGCTGCTATACGGATTTTCATGTGGTTTTACCAGTAAAAAGAAGGATTATCTAGGACAGCCATAATTTATAAGCATATTGCAAAAATAATCTCCTGGTATTACATTTGATGAATTGAGTCGGAAAAAATAATCACTTCCAGTGACGCGAGCTGAGCAACACGAAAACGAGAGTGGGTAACTAGTTATTCTATAAACTATAATTGTGATGCACCTGTTTTGAAATTATGAAATAGTAAAAATATCATCATAAACATATTTTAAGACATCACTTTTTTTTTATAACTTTCCAAATCGCATATTTTGTTTTTATAATAAAACCGCAATTGCAGGAGCTGCTTAATAATTATTATTATTATTATATTTATAATTAGTAATTCAACACACACACAAATACTTTTTCCTTAAATATATAATAGTGTTTAACAAACCTGAATTAAGAGGTTGCGCTGGATGGATCACATTAGGTGGATTTTGCAACAACCCATATAAATTGGAGCGATCATTTTCAAATGTTAAATCGTAAATACTTTTGTTCACTAATTCATTCTGAAAATATGGATTATATATATTACGCTGTTATTAAAATTTAAAAATTATATTACAATATTGATCTTAAATTAATATATTGATTACCGCATTATGTCCTAATAATGATGTCACACTCTCAGATACATAATAAATATGGCCCGTGGCAGAAAATACCATAACAAATCCCTCAAGTGACTCTAATACCAAGTAAGTAAATTCTTCATTTGACAAAAAAGCTGGTTTCCAATCTTCTTGCACATCATGAGCTCTCGAGCGTACAGTTATTTCTGTAATTGTTATATTTAATATTAATATATCGATATTCTTCACATATTCTAGATAATGGAACTCAAATAATATAAATGATTAACCATTATGATTTTTCAAAAAAGATATAGTAGACTTCAGGACTGTTGACTTATCCATCTTTCTATTGTTTGAAGAAACCATAGACCCAAGTTCATTGAGTAGCATATTGAACTGATCCCTTCTTTTCTTTTCGCTCAAATTCCGAGTTCTCCTGGAAAAATGTAAATTATTTAAGATTATAAAAAATATTTTCAATGCACTTTATTCTTAACCAATCCATCAAGCTGAAATACCATCAAGTTGAAAAGGTAATGAGAATAGATGGTGTACAAGTTGTATTTTTTCATTTACGATTGATTAGCCTGTATACACAACAGCCATTTTTCACTATTTAATAAATTCTATATAATATTTAAATATTTATTTTTAATAAACTATATTAAAAATACTGTCATCTTTTTGTTTATAAAGTCTTCTTTAGTCTTCTTTTCTCTTGAAAAAGTATGTTGTTGTTTCTTTTTAGCAATTTAGAACAAAGTATTCTGGGTAAATTATAATAAATTATTTACAAAGTAAAATATGATTATCATGATTATTACAATTATTTTTCTTTTGTGTATCATACACAAAAGAAAACATTATTTACAATTTTTAAGACACCAAATCAAGCAGTTATATAGAAAGCAGAATTGACTGTTTTACTTTCTATAACTGTGTTTTCAAAATTACAAAGATAGTGAGAAATGAAGCTCAATTTACATAGAGCTCTTAAAATCATGAAATTAATTTCTATAACTGTGGGATAGGCTATCTTAATGCAACTTTGCCTTTCATTGAAGTCTGTTTAACACCTTCAGGTAAATTTCTAAGAAATTAATTAAATTTCTAAGAAATCTATTGTTAACTGTAAAGCTGGTGTGTCCACGATCGTTGAGGGATTAAGGGTTTAAAATTTTAAATGTATATTAAATGGTTAGATAATCTTATATATAAAATTTCCATGTCACAATGTTAGTTACCGTACTTCTCCGAAACGGCTTTACCGATTTTTACCAAATTTTATATGCGTAATTAGTAGGTCTGAGAATCGGCTATTATCTATTTTCCATAGCCCTAAGTGATAAGGATAAGGGTGGTCCTCTCAGACCTCACCCCAGGGACGAACCCGAGCGGAGCGAGGGTGAGTCGCTAGTATTATATATATAATAAATAATAAATGAGTAGAATTTTTTTCTTTTTGTAAGTGTAAATGGTCATTAAATGATTAGTTTAGCAGATGTATACAATTTAGTTCAGTAAATTCAAATCATACCTCAAAATATTGTTCTAAAAATGTCATTTATAAAGAAAAAGTATATATATATTTTTTGCCGCAAATACCAGGTACTGGAAAATGAGAGACAGACTTATGGAGGGATAAAGTTACAATACTTGCTTCTCTATTTTGCCCAATGTAAGCAATTACAAATGATTTTTTATTTACACTTTAAAATACAACAAACTTTAACATCCTTACTACCTATAGTGCTTCAATATCTATTAAATCCAAACAAAGTAACATATCCCATTTGGTAGTGGAAGATGAGAACTCTTACTTTAAGTTACTACACCTACTACAGCACTTTAAGTTAAATTCCAACTCACTTGGATTTGTCTTAAATATCTTAAGTATTTTTTTAAACTATTAAACTCAACTGTTTGTTAAATTCAAGCTACATGGTATTTACACACAAACTTTGTAATGAATAGGTTTTGGTAGTATTCATTTATTTTAAAATTAATAGACAATATTAATTTTTATTTTACTAAAGGTGTATAGTTATTTTAGTTTATCTTATTGCTATCAAATTGCTTAGGTTCGACTTTGTATTTCATAGCTTAGGAAAAAATTGTTTATTCTATATCCTTTTTTTACTATTCTAAAGTATAGACTTATATTATAGTAGAGACAAGTTTCTGTCTCCTACATTTGCTATTTATTTTTATTTCACTTTAGGCTCTCGATTACCCCGTTTTCAAAAATTTAAATCACTTCTCCAGAAACTACAATCTTTATATGCAACAGCAGCTAAATGTTCATTTTTATTTTATATTTACAAATTACAAATTAAAAAATACTAGGTCATTTTAATATTCTAAAGCATATTATGAGAGATAAGCGATTTTGTTTAAAAAAAACGTTAATTTATTTGCTATTTAACTGCGAAGATGAAATAATAAAAACGATGCAATAAACAAATGATGACTTATTCATGAGAACACATTATATTATGAGGTCGGATTTATGCATGAACTTTTACAACATATGTAAACTCATATACTTATTTTAATGTCTCAAGTAAATATAAACTTGAATGTGCACATAATACAGTTCTACTCTACTTTCATGGTTACTTTAATCTGATGCTAAAATTAATGTATTCTGGTACCTTTTTGAGTCATCCTTATCATCCCCGTCTTCATCCATGGTGCCTTTGGCTTTTAACCACAGGATTCAGTTAATCAAGAAATCGAGACACATCACATATATTTTTCAGATACAATAATCAATTATGTCATCGTAGACAACTGTGGATAATGATATTACTATGATAAACAGTAATTTGTAGGAAAATAAAAAATAAGCACTAATCACTTCTATGCAAACTTGTTCTCAAGAGACATTAGACATTCAATAACGATTAGTGAATAGTGAATAAATGAGAGGCGAGAGGCGAGAGCCGAGAGCACTTTGCACTTCGCAGTCTTCAATGTTAAATGTACTCTGTGGTCAGGGCTGCTAGATAGCAGATGTTGATTTACCCGACCAATGAACTTCAAAATACCCGGTTTAACTCGCGAAAATAGTTTTTTAAAATAATTAATTCATGTTTTGTATAGAATAAAAGAAAGTACTAATGTTAAAAAAGAAGGCATTGTAATCAATTCTCAATTAAACAGCTTTAAATTATTGAATCAAACATTCAACAAAAAACTTAAAATATCAAATTAATCAATTACCGCTGGTACTTGGCTTTGTAGAGTCAGAAGACCATAATTTGGCATGCAACATTTGAACACTGGGCTGGAATTTCACGATACCTTTTACTTTACGGGTAACTTCCCGCACGGCCAATATTGCAACAACATTATGTGTTCAATGTGTTTCGATGAGCTCCTTTGTTTTTTACATTATGAACATGCTAGTAATTAGTATTATGATAATGTTGCCAGCTAAACTAAAATACCCGCTGTCACCCCGCTTTTTTTTATCGTCGGGAAATGCATTTACGCATATGTGGGGCTCACCGGCTAGAAGAGTCGGTACTACCCACTAAAACCCGACATCCCTTCTCCCCGCCTTAGTGGGACGCCGCAGGATCGTTTGCGCATAACTACTACGGCGCCCCGGTGGCAGGTCTGCCTAAGCGCTAGGCAGACCACCAAACTAATGGGGCTGCTCCACAGTCAACTCTGCTACGCCAGAGAGGTACCCAAAGCAGCCCCATTATATCTAACCTCCGCCCACCGAAGTGAACCACCTCCAATCGGCTGCAGAGGACAGGGAGAGCGACACCGACACTCCTCTTGTCCTGCAGCCCCACCGCGTGCGCCACCAAACGGTGGCGACCCCGTCTAGGCCGCGGAAGGTAGGGAGAACGGCGCACCGAAATACCGACACTCCTCTCCCGCCGCGGCCTACCTCTCCGCCGAATGCGGGCCTGCGACCACAATCCCGCAACCGGCATCCATCATCCGGTTGTGTGACCAAGCGGTTCCACCACCAGTGGCCGCAACGCCTTCGGCTCGAGGCCTAGACGAGCGGCCCCACCCAAGCCATTTGGTCCGCGCCGGATTTCTCCGGTACCACCCGCAGCCCTAAGCGGATGACATTCCCCTATCCGCCATCTGGGGACACGCCCGGTAGGAGTTGGCTTCTCCTCCGGGATCAAATAATGGCCTAAAATTACCCGCTTTTCGCGAATTTAACCGCCAATGTAGCAGCGCTGTCTGTGATCGTCATGGCAGATGAAAGCGGATCCGAGACGATCAATCGTAATTGTCAATGTGCTACGGTATTGTTGCAATTAAAGTGCGATTGATGCATGTTTCAATGTGTTTGCCCTCATTATGCTTTTAGGCATTGGAAAAGTTAGCTTCGTCAATCGTCTCCTTTTTTTGTTCTTTAGTGGCTTAGAGTTGCGATAACAGACGTAATACATTCTGCCAGTGCCACGTATTGTGAGGAAGACACGAGTGAGTTTGAGCGGTAATTTTGAAATTTAGCACATATAACGTGGAATTGAAACTATAAATGAATGATGATGAAAAAAAGTAAATAATAAGACTATATTATAATTTAATTCTATTATGTACTATAAAATTAACTACTTTTTTAATAAAATGGTAGTAGTCTCTTTAATCTGTGGGCAGCTACGCAGCTGAATGACGGAAACGATTGTCAATGACTCAGTAAACGATCAATTGGCAACTTCAATGGCTTCTGTCAATGATCATTAATCAAAATTTCCATCAATTGCTTTCAATTACGTGACAATTACTGCAATTGTACTTGTAAACGATCAATGGCAATTAACAATAACGTAAAATTGACTACTTGATTGATCGTCTCGGGTCCGTTTAGAATGGTCTTTGTTTTATGATGCGTACACACCAACCCAACGAACGGCAACGAATGGGTTTCGTTGGCCCTATCTGGACAACTAATGCTGGGTACACACCGAAGACATTCTGCTAAAGTTGTCATATAAACGATATTCTTTTTCTACTTGTAAGTCTGTAATCATTTTACTTCCACCATACACATTTCTATCCTTAAAATATGTGGTTGTCCACCATCTTCGCTTTTGTTAAATTTTTCTTGTCCTTGCTAACTCGTTATGATATATAAAACTAGCAATTATAATTATTTCGTCGTCGCTCATGATCAAATTGCGAGTGCAAGCCGGAATCTGGTCCCAAACGATCCTTTGCTCGACCACTAAATGTATTTGGACGAACTTCAAAGGCCAACGAACATGCGAACAAGCATTCGTTGGGCCGGTATTTAAGCAGCATTAGTTTCCATTGAAAGTAATCCGAAGTAGTGATTCTCATACCAAATAACCAGTTCTGAACTTTTCGATTTTCCAGCTGTTAAAGTGTTTTTCCGTGGGAATAAGATAACTTCCCGTAGTAAAAAGTAGCCTAAGTCACTCTTCAGCCCTCCAACTATCTCCACACAAAAACACGCCAATCCGTCAATCTATTTCGACGTGAAAGAAGGAGAAACAAACAAACATACTTTCATATTTATAATATTAGTAGTTAGTACGGATTTCCATATGTCGAAAAAGCCGAACCTACATTATATGTAACTGTAATCGTTCAATATTATTTATTTTTTCATTTTCTATATTATCTCTTAAAGATCTCGACGTTTCTTCGGGACGAATCCTCTGCGTAAAAAAACAGCTTAATTTCAGATTTGATATACTAACGTAATTATTTTAATAGTAAAACAGAGGGTACTTACTGTACAAACCGGTACTGTGATAAAAAAAAGAAGCAAAATACATTACCATTATAAAATAACTAAATTTTCATCAAGAAGTAAAAAATTACTTTTTAAATTAGGTCAAAAAATGATTGACTTCAATTTGCATAGCATTGGCCATCATAGTTTGACAACGTATTTGTCATTTGAACATCTTTTAATAAATATAATTATAATTTTGATACTATTACTAGTGAAAAGTGATTCCTGGATATTTTAATGTTGCATGGCTCCTCCACCACTTTACAAAACATGCTGGCATATGATGATTCACAGATGTAGCGGACAATATTATAAGGTAAATATGTATTTTATGTATAAAAATATATTAGATTTTCTATGCGTCAGCTGGCACCGACTTCGAAAATATCTGATTAGGTATCTATTCTAAATGAAAATCCCCGTTTAGTTGCTTTTTTACATTTTAGTGCCTTGAATTCGGTTTTATTTTATTTTTTAAAGATTTTATCACTGACAAGTCACAGTTTCACTTTCTGAAAATATTTTTATTATCTAGTTGGGAAACGTATTAGTTTTGATTTAATTAATTAGTTGTTGTTATTTGTTTGCTGTTTTATATTCATTGTTAATTAAAAAGAAGTGGCTATGAATTTGGTGCCAGTCGTTTTAGTTTCTGCTATTTATGATTCCATAACCTTATTTTCCAATTTATTTATCAATATTATTTAACATTAGTTGAAAATGCAAAAAATCAGGAGATACGATCGCTAAAACAGTTAATCGGGTAACAATAACCAAATTCAGTGGATCTCCCGATAAATCGGGAACTTTTACATCAGTGTTGATGACGCGCTGGACACGACATTTGTTGGGTCATTTTTTTAACGCATTTACATTTCCTGAATTAGTATTTATTCGTAGATTATTACTCATACCTTTATAAAAAAAACGTTGACATTCTTGTGGGGCAACATGCGTAGCATTTCTTTAAAGTATGTGAAGACAACTAAGAAATACACAAATTGTATATTATAATCTAATATTGCTATTTTCTTACTGAAGAATCTATTTCTGTTAGCCAGTAGCCTCTCCCACAAATAGTTTAATTCTTTCTATTTCTTTCATCGGTCTAAAATAAAATTTAAAGGCTTTATGTAAGCATTAAAATTTTAAAAGTATATAAATATGGTCAACTTTCCCGCATAAACAGAAAACTTCAATCGAAACAAATTCATTAAATATAATTTTTGCCTCATAAGGATTTTTTCGCCTTTCACAAGTGGGTGATTTGTGTAATAATAATAATATAAATTATTGTTTTACAAACGTAAATATAGTAACACTTCAATAAATTGTCAATTGTCATCTTGTTTTAAAATTGTCACTTGTCAGATAAACTCATAGAGTATAATGCTACATATAAAAAGATAAACTATACGTTTACTGTGTTGTAATAGTTACATACTACATAATTCATTGTATTAATTTTATGTGAGCGAGGCACATGGCGGCAAGCGCTTGTGAATTTACTACAAGTTATTTTTAGTTTCTGTGTATCGCATCTCAGTACTAAACTTTTTTATAAAAATATGTGGCACGCTCCTTTAGATCATTCAGAATCTTCATCCTACGAGGACGAGGTAGGTGTATATTTGTCTATTAGTAATAGTAATATTTTTTTAAATTTGCCGGGTGGATAAAGCCGGTTATTATAAGTTCACCTTTTATGTGAAATCAATTTTCAATTTGTTCTATTATTATGTAATTATGTTCCATTTTTATTTAAAATTATATTATCCTTGATTTGTAAATATTACGTAAGTAATTATATAATGTGAAGAAATAGATGACAATACATATTTTGTGTAGTGTTGATGACTAAATTATAGTGAAATTTAGTTGGAAAGTGCCTTGTGGTCCCTAGTAACTTTATATGAATGTATAAAATCATTCTGTATATTTTTATTGGATATTAGATAGCATTGTTGTTATGCTAATTTGAAAAAAATAAATACATATTACAAAGAGGTGGCAATTAAAAAGAGAAGAGGTAATTGCAAATTAAATTATTTAAAGGAAACATCAAAAATTAAACATGAGGTTTTTAAAACTTGCCTTAATCAGATCTTATTGTCGCTTTTTACTAGTGATTAGCTAATTTTCTCTATGCCCCATGTAACATTGACAAGTGTATTGTTTCTTTTGGTGTGCTTGAAAGCCTTTTGTCAAAGATCATCTGATTGATTTATAAATAGCCTTTGTGTCTTTTTAATACAAAACATTTCATTTACATAGTTTTTTTGACTTAAATAATTTAAAGAGTATTATATTTTTACATGTTTTGCATTCCTGTTATTAATATCTAAATAGTTAAAAAGAAACACTGTTCAACTGTACTTTGAATGTAAATAACTATTTATTTGTTGAATACTTTCTCTCTTCTAAACATTATAAACAATTCTTTGACTACAATTACTAGGTCTTTATGACCTACAAAAATAGGATTTAACTAAAAATAATTAAATAATTTTGGAAATCTACAGAGATAATGTTTGCTGCTGTGCTTTATTTTAATAATATTTAATCTATACATATAATAAAATTCTAACTAAGTCAAATCTGTACATTAAATATTTTTTGGAAAATCTTATTAAAATAGACATCATTATCAATACAGAGGCCGAATCTATAGTTTTTAGAATTTATCTCTGTCTTTCTGTCTGTCTGTCTGTCTGTCTGTTACTGCATCACAGAAAAACTACTGGACGGATTTTGATGAAATTTGGTATGATCATAGCTGATTATCCATGTCAACATATAGGATACTTTTTACCGCAGCAAAATATCTCATTTCTGAGAAAAAATACAAAAACTGGTTAGAATAAAAAAACGATGATACTAAATAGATTTTAGCAAGGTAACTCACTAAATATGTCAAAAACTATTAAAAATAGCTAATCTTGAAAAAGTATATCAATAGCACTATTTTATTCATTAAAAAAATTATTTTAATGAATATTTATTTTTGTATTATTTAGATATTTGTCAATAGATGTTGCCATGTGTTTTTAAAATACGTAGTTTTAATTCCAAAAAATTGAATGGACAAATTCGACCTTTCTATGATTTTATTATAATTACTACTAAATTACCCGCGGCCCACCCGTGTTTAAATTATCAAAAAAAACAATATTTTTGGCTTTATAAATTAGTTACATCTATAGATACATTAAAATTTAATGAAGCCGTATCTGTGCTTTAAATATTTTTTGGAAAATCTTATATATGCCGACTTTGTTTTACACCTGCAAAATATATATTATTTTATCCCACGAATAAATATTAAGTCCTTTTATTTTAAGATTTTATTTAAATTTGTCTTTCACAGCGAAAATCGCGTAATCAAGTTTAAGATTTCTAACAGTGTAAAGTTAGTGCTTGTAATAATATATCAGAGACAAAGTAGCGTCCTATTTTTTAGAACTTATATTATGAAATTAATACGTGTAACACTGATTAATTTGCGATTTTTTTTTGAAGTTACATGTTTGACGAGTTATGTATCTACAGAAAAAAAAATACTTTCAGCTAGTAAATACATATTTTTTAGAAGTTTTCTATTAACAAATTGACTGACAAAATGACATACAAATTGAGCGTTTCCAGTAAATGCCTTTATTACAATAAAAGAATTAGATTACATTCGGTGCAAGCGCATGCACTTACAGAGTCACTGTGCCAGTAGGTCGCATTATGTAAGCCCCCCGCTTACTGTTTTGCGTAAGAATCGTCGTCGTAAGAAAAGAGCCAGACGATGACTTAACTTGTACGTCGCCCGTCCGTGTGTTGTGTTATTTCGGAGCGAATTGGATTTGAATTTATTTTCTGTAACGAAAAGGTACTGACAAATTCATAAATATTTTATTAAACAACTTTGACCTACCATATATGTATGTATTTATAATTATTATTGATAATTCATGTTCTTGTTCAAACAAATTTGGCATTGCGACTCATTTGATTTTTAATGTATTATATAACGACTATAACGCGTGTTTTATATATTATTTATATGTTTTGGAAGCATTATTAATAACCTAAAAATTACGGACAAGTGCGAGTCGGACTCGCCCACCGAGGGTTCCGTACAAATTTGTAGGAAATCTATTTAACTTTAATCTTCAATTTTTGTTTTGGATTTTTCCTTTATTTGTGCTATAAGATCTTGCTTTTTGCCAAATTTTGTGATTCTAGGTCAATAGGAACTACTATATAGGTTATCCACCCAAAACCTATAGGGTACTTCTAGTTGACCTAGAATTGTCAATTTTGGTTAAAAGCAAGGTCTTACAGCACAAGTAAAGTGAAAATTCCGAAAACTAAAAAAAGTTGAAAATTAAGGTAAATTTTGGAACTTACAAGTTTTCAAGAAAATCTAAATTTGCCCATATCATTTTATAGTGTTGACTCAGGACCTTGATTTTTACACACCTAATAGGGACTATAGACCTCATTGTATGGTACAAATTTCAACTTGCTAGGTCCACCCCTACCTGAGAAAATCGGTGGTGTCACACGGCCAGACGTACAAGAGAGTGATCTTATAAGGGTTTCTTTTTTATCTTTTGAGGTACAGAACCCTAAAAATGATAAAAGAGGATGCGTTAAAGATTTATATTTTGTCATCAAAGTCAAATAAACAGATAACAATAATGTTTACACTCAATGGTTATCCTAAAAATCCTATTTTGGTTGCAGGGGATTGACGAGGAAGAATTGTCCACCTCTTCAATTACTTCGGAAGATTCTCTAAATAATGCGGTAAGTTACTTATGTTTATAGTTTGTTTTCCCAAGTGATTCAATATTTATCCAGCAAAAGTCTCCAAATACGAAGACAATTGTCTCTAGAGAATATTCATTCGCCATTATTTCCAAATTGATTCATTGTCTAAAATAATTTTTATACAATAAATCAATTGGTTTTGTTTACAAAACCAATCGTATTAAGTTAAGAATATATTTTTAAAAGACCATACTTACTAAATTAACTAATAGTTTCCTCACAACGTTATGTTGTAAATGGGGCGTTGCAAGAAACAATATTAGCGTTATTGCGTCCATTTCACAGCCTTCCAACCGGTCCGCTCTTACTAGGCCAAGTTCAGTATTACGTATTGCTTTGATACGAGAAATATAATGACAACTGCTATTTTAAGTTAATTATATTAAATTCAAAGCCTACGATAGGTTTACACATAAAATATATGTACAGGAGATTAGCCTAAATTGAGACAGAGGTATTAACAGTTTTTTTTAAAAAGTTGATATCAAAATACTTGCTTTCGAATTTCAATTACGAATATACCTACTATAACAAACAAAGATCTAATTACTTACGTCGTATGTTGTTTAGTAGATTATTTATTGTAATTTACACAAAAAACAAAAATAAAATCTTCCATGTATTCTAATTTACATAAACGTATATGTAAGATAAACATTTTACTATATATATATATAAAGAAAACAATATACATAATATATAGCTTGCGTTGTATGTATAAATTAAATAAATAAGAATTACAAACAGTTTTGATCAGTATCAATTTATAGTGTTTCTTATTTACTAATTTTCAATATTTATAATGTACTAGCGGCTCACTCTCGCTTCGTTCGGGTTCGATTCTAGACAAACAACAACAAATCTATCCCACGAGAACCGTACATTTGACAGGATAAAAAGTAGCCTATTAGCTATTCTAATGTATGAACTATATTATTGTAAAGTTTTATTAAAATCCAATCAGTTGTTTTTGTGTACTAAGCTGTATAAGTTACTATCTTTTTTAACTATCCTACGGGAACTGTTTAATTTTCTTGGATGAAAAATATCTAAAATGTTGACCGGGGATATAAGGTACGACCATGTAAAAATTTATTTAAATCGGTCCTACAGTTACGGAGATTATCCTGTACAAACAGACAAACAGACAGAAAAACAAAATTAAAAAAAGAACTGGACTTGTTCTATTTCTCTTCTTACATCCCCTGACTCGGTTTTTAGCATTTTTTTCAGTCATTCTAATCACGAATCTCTTCTTAACATATACATGCTTGTCTGGCAAGGGGTTGGAACTATCAAAAATGTCTGGCTAGTGAGGAGAAATCATCTAATTATTACCCAAGTATTATATATAAAAATCAGCTATTATACTATAACGTAAGTAGAATTATAATTTCATGAACATTAAGGATGTCTGGCAAGGGGTTGCCACGATGTTAAGTGTCTGGCATTGAATGACGTGATTTTTAATAATATTCTGAAGGTAATACCATAAAATCACACTTTATTATTTAACGAACTTAGATCGGTATTTTACACACCTTTAGTACCGTTTACCTGCCAAACCCACGATAATCCGAACTTTATAATGGTTCATCGTTCTTACCTGTGTTTGGAGCATGCGCTGACAAACTTTCAGCTTTTATAAAATAACGAAGGTCTGGGGCTCACAGGATCTTGCTATATTTGTAGATAATGCTTTCGTAGCTGAAGTATTAAAGCACTCACTATGGCAAAGTGAATAATAAAAACAATTATTCGACGTCGAGTTTAAGAGTCTAAACAATATGTACAAAGGCAATCGCCGCATTCATCTTAATTACTGCAAACGAGCAATTTTGACTAAGTGTCCTACTCTCCCCCGCAGATTACTTACGGACTTTTAATAAGATCTTTTAAAAAATGTGTGTGCGCAGTGCGCACACTATACCGATACAGTACTGTCGCTCTATTTTCAACCGACTGCTAAGTCAGCCACGAGCGCACACTTATTGAGGGGGGCACAGCAGTGTCCCCGCCAAGACGAGCCAAGTGAAGCGCAAGGGCACTACCTACCTTTTCACGAAGCGCGCTTTGTCGTTTTTTTGAACCATCATAACTTTATTTAGGTTATACCAGATTAACAAAATTCTCGGAATATGATGTCAATAGTAGATTTATTAAACATATAAAGTTTCAATTGCATAGCTCTTAAACTTTAGATTTTATTGATATCTAAAAAACTCCGATTTCGTCAATGACTCACTGATGATCATCAAAATTCTTAGAAATCTGAAATTTGCTATATAAGCTAGTATCCATACTTCCATACGAATATTATAAATGTGAAAGTTTGTTTGTTTTTTTGTTCTTCTTTCACGTCAAAACGGAGTGACGGATTGGCGTAATTTTTTGTGTGGAGATAGTTGGAGGGCTGGAGAGTGACATAGGAAACTTTAAAAGTACTTTTAAAGCGGGAAATTATCTAATTCCCCACGGGAAAACACGTTATAATAAAATCCAAAAAAAAATTATGATCATAATTACTTGAAACTTGGTATTAATGCTCTTCACTAGAATTAAATAAATACGTATTTTCACCCAATAAGCGGGTAAAACAGGGGGGAAAGTTTGTATGAAACTACCCTTTTAGAATTTATTTTGTAATTTTGTGCGAGCGAAACCGCGGGTTCTTCTAGTTAGCACATAAATAACAAAAAATCTAAAACTTGGAACTTTTACCCCCAATCCCTTAAAGTAGGGGATGGAATTTTTTATGAGGCTTCCGTAAATTCTGATGCTAAGGTCTGAAAATTCTCTTACTCCTACTCCTTCTCTGACTCCTTGTAATAAATAATAAAATACATATTTCAAGATTTTTAGTAAACACTTACAAAAAGAAGTGAAATTTCACTAAAAACATTTTCATGTAAAATGTTGCCAAGACGAGACCACATGGTTCGCACTGTCATAAAGTTGTCAGATTTCAGGTAGAACCAAACTTCTAACTCTACACGTCCTAACTTCACAAGCTCTACACCTTAGTCAAAATATGTAGCACTTGACTATATTATTGTAAATGTAAAATAAAAGTAATTTTGCTGGAAAAATATTCTGGACAAATTTACATTAGGTTTCATAACGCAAACGCTTTCTTCTTAGTTACAATTGTTTAAAATGCCCGGCAGCTTGCAATTATACGCATTCATTGTCATTTGTATTATTAAGTTGGGCAAGTGTCTGTTGGTCTTTTTATAGTTCGAAAATGCATTTACGCTTATCATCATGAATTGTGCAGTTTATTATTTGGCGACTCACCGGCAGAAAAGTCAGTACTATAAAGTCCATGGCAAATTTCTCCGTCTTAATGAGGTGCCGCAGGATTTACGACTCAACCCCGACACTCCGACGGGTGACCTACCAACTAAGACACAACAACCATAGGGTTGCTGTCATTTCTCACTCTGCTATCAGAGAAATACCAGACGCAACCCTTCTTCTAATATACACCTTCCGAGGTCCACCAAGAAGGTCTACACGTCTCTTTGCTTCACGCTCGGCTGGATTGCCGGGCGCTACTGAACACTCCACCACCAAAAAGAAAATCCACATCGAGGGCTACGTATGCCAATTGCAAGTAGCCTGACCCATCTAAAAGTCTATTCTTCTAAATTTGTTATTTAATTTCATACAACTTATATTGCGAGAGCTGGTTGACATTTTATCGCAGGTATTTAAGGCAAGAAGAGAATTTTACCAGCACTTTTTTAATCATAGGCAGGTATAAAAGTGCAAGTCTGTCTGGAGGGTAGCAGTTGCCATGCCACCCTTAAATTTTCAAAGTATTCCATTTTTTTTCAAAAAAAAGTTTTTTAGGCATTTTGAATCTTTTATATATCTTAATATTATTATCAAAGAGTTTAAAAATAATAAAGCCAGATCATTTAATCGGTTAAAAAGTTTGGCCAGGCATTTTCAAAATTATTGTTTTTTGATAAATTCCAAAAATATATTTTAGGCACGCTGCTTTTTAACAGTATAAAATAGGTAATTAAATATTAATTCCTATAATATAAATAAGTTTCAAAATGCCTAAAAAACTTAAAAAAAAAATTGAACATGTATGTTGAAAACTGAAGGATGGCAAGGCAAACCGCTGCCCTCCAGCCAGACTTGCACTTGTATATTCTCATGTTGCCTAGAATACCTGCCCTAAAATGCCAGCCAGCTCTCCTACTATTAGTTAAATGACGACAAAATACCTATACAAAGCACCTAAACATACACGTTTTATGTTAGTATAAGATATAAGAACAGTAAAATAGAATGTCGATTATTTAACTAATTGTTATAATCGTAAAAGCCTCTTTCTTACATAATATAAATTATGTTACTATGGTTTCTTTACGTCTACAAAGTAGGTATAGTTTTCCCTTGTAAATATCTTCTTTCTGAAATATTATATTGAAACAAGAGTCAAAGGCACAACCTTTGATGTATATGCATAGACTTTAGAATTATAGAAAAATACTCGAGTACATACCTATGTACTCGAGTATTTTTCTATATATGTATGCCTATACAACGGAGGTTGAAGATAAGAGAAAAGTGTATGTTTACCGTTTCTTGCTCTCGCTACTATCTGTAAAATGTTATTATTAGTACTTTTATAACAAATACATAGTATGTTTTATATTGTAAAATATGCATACTTCATAAATTAATTGTTTTTTGCGTACGTATAATTTCTTTTGCTGCACAAATTCGGCATTTCCCAATATATCTTTTGTTTTAAATGCCATTATAAGAAAAAAAATCACTTTCGGTATATAATTAATGGTAACTACTATAATTACAGACTTGAGCTCGAGCTAGTAGACCGATTAATTTGCCGAGTAATGATCATTCGATGAAGATAATCTTCTGCAGAAGAAAAGTTGACTTAATTTTGTAGTTATCATATTATGGTTACTGCCATGTGAAATGTTGACTCAATATTATGCCGATAGACGTATCAATGGTTTAATAGCGATATGTCTCGCCTAACGTCTCCAGAGACTCGCTATATTGTTAGATCAAGGCCGGCACGTATTAGTCCGTAAGGCCTCGGTCTGTATGTTGATCCTGCTATGACATAAAATTAGTTTTTAATATTTTTAACGGCGTTTCCTATAAAGGGATAAGTATTTTAGTATAAAGTCTAATAAACGATTTTAATTGTTTTCATTAACTCAATTGAACTCTTATCAAATGCGTGTCATAATAAGCCACACAATAAAATTACAAAAAAACCAAAACTAATATTTTTTTTTTACTGAACCTAGTAAATTTTGCCTTTTAGGTCAAAACGTAGTTAATGATTTCAATAATGTTTTTTTAAATGTATTTAAATTGTTTTACGCATATGAAATAAGATTCTGTGATATTGCAATAACGCTACAAGCGTAATCGCATTAGCTAACTATCGCATATCGTTGAAGTCTCTTTTGATAAAACTTTTATGTACCTATAGTATTTTTATTTTTGAGAGGTCATATTTCGTAACACTATTTATAATATATATATACATATATATATATATATATATATATATATATATATATATATATATATATATATATATATAATTTTGTTACCATTAAAATATGTTGTTTTTTTACAGTCTTTTTCCGGCTCAACTACAACTGTACGTTACAAAATTCCTGTTATTACTTCACCTTTCTTACCACGACTCTATTCAAGTGATATTGTTGAAATGAATACAAATTTACAATCACCACGGCATAGAATTCGCAACAGAAGAAGTTGTCAAAGGTTTCAACCTTACAGAATTTCAAATTTATTTATATCCTCATCTGATGCGCAGTGTGATCTGCAAAGTTCGGAAGAAACAAATATTGCACACTTCGGCACTCAAGAGGAATCATCCTATAGAGTTACAATTACGGACAGAAGCCCATACAGAGAATCAGAGATTCAGCAAGATACAGAAAATAGGACTCCATCTTTATCCCCAGATCAAAACTTAGTGGAAAATTTGATTCAAATTTCTGAGGATGGCAGTGTCATATCTTCTACTCTATCGTTCGAAGATAACGACACAATAGATAGTTTCCAATCATCAATGCAAATCGAGTCGGAGTCGTCTTATAGAGAAATTCATAACAATAACCAAAATTTATATAATTCTTCAAATGAGATATACATAGACCAAGTCGCGGAATCTTTGCTTGATTCAGTCTTGAAATCTAAAGATGCACGTGCACAAACGCTCAGATCAAATGCAAAAACAGTAATAGAGAACTTTCAATGTGACAATGAATCACTGGCGCCGTTACTGCGTCTCGTTAACAAATTACCATCACCAACTCTGAGAGCACAAAAATTAGCTAAAAATTTAGTAAAACTGTCACGTTATCTTAAATCCCCTGATCTAAGTGAGCTGAATTGTTTAGATTGTACTCGTATCCCTACTTCTCCAGTCACAGGAGAGTGTGGTCACTCTCGATGCCTCAGGTATAACATATTTAATTTAAGTATTACAATAATTCAATAATTATATTGGTTTAAATCACTTAAAAATATAATTATTTTTGTGTTTTGCAGTTGTATAAAATTAAATGGAGCTTGTCCTTGCGGTGCTAATGCACCAAAAAATGCATTTGTCAATACCGTTGTGCGGGAGCTAGTACAAAAAATGACCAAATATATTAAAAAACCAAGGTAAATGTTATTTCCTCTACTAAAGTAATGTTTTTTTATACTTTTATAGTTTTTATATTAGGTATACTAGCGGTCCACTCGCTTCGCTCGAGTACATCCCTAGGTACGTTTTAACGGTCAAAAAGGACTAACAAACAAACACAGGTTCACATTTATAATATTACTTGTAATTTTATTTTTTACAATGTATTTATGTATTCATTTCTATTACAGAATAGCAGATCCCGGATCAATTGCAAGAACGACTGAAAAAAAGGTGACTGTTTCTGGAGGTAAGATTACTAATTGCATCTTGGCCAATGGTGAATTTTAAATTTAACCTTTATTTTTAAGAAAAAACAATTTATCATTTTATTTTAACTTAATTATTTGAACTTGTATAATTATAATAACGCTTAAATATAATGTGGGCGGGCATGAACAATAATAATAATCGTTCTCCAACAAGTATTATGTAAATCGACGATTTGTTTGTTACATTGCGGTTATATAAGTACATTGTCGACGACGCAATGGAGAGCGCTAGGTCGCAGGTTACGTTGGATTTAGTAGGTAGTTAGGTACGTAAGTCCATTTGGGGCACTCACTTTTTATTTCATCACATTCTTTCATATAAAATCATCACAATATATTACGATGCGATGACACAATAAAGTACCTACCCTTTTTTCGGAACTTTTTTTTTCAGTGTATTTTTAGCGTCACATATTCGTAAATATATACAGGATATATTTAGATCAAAGGAACAAAAAGTTCTCGTCCTTAATTTTTTTGTAATTTCAAACATTCAATTAAGTTAGGTTGTTATCAAGTATATTTATGGCGAACTTGAATAGATACTGTTATGTAGTCCAAACTACGTAATAAGTTACAAGCGGTAAGCGAATATGTTACTGAGTCAAGGCCACTGCCACTGCTTCTTTATAGTTTTATATTATCAGTCAGTTAATCTATACATATAATAAAATTGTAACGAAACCGAATCTGTACATTAAATATTTTTTGGAAAATCTTATTGAAATAAACATTATTATTGATACAGGGGCCGAATCAATAGTTTTTAGAATATTTGTCTGTGTATCTGTTTGTGTATGTTACTGCATCACAGAAAAACCACTGGAGGGATTTTGACGAAATTTGGTATGGTAACAGCTGGTTATCCGGGTCAACATATAGGATACTTTTTACCGCGAGAAAATATCTGAGAAAAAATGCAAAAACTGCAATGTAAGAGTATAGTAATATGTAACACCTAAGAATTTGATTTTTGGTCATCTGAGCGCGGTCGGATTTCAATTTATAACACAATTGATGTGCTGATATTTGTGTCGGTCTGGCTGTTACATTTGGTCACGGTATTACAATGATATTCATTAACTTGTCTTGGATTTTATACAAGTTATTTTGTTTTGCCACTAACTTATTTTACAGTAAATTGTCTTCGTTTTAATTTTATTTTTGCTGTGCTATGTATGATAATACTTTGATTAAATTTATTTTGTTAGGCACTAACCGCCACGGCTTATCGCTTGGATAATATTGTTATGTAACGCAATGCAAACTCTGACTTCATTTAAAATTACGTAACATCGGGCATTATGTAGCTTTGCGGGCTAAATATCGCAGATGTATTGGGATTATTTTAAATAGAGTCATTTAAAACAAAGTTATTAAATATTCAGTACATGTCCTTGCCAGCCGATCGACTTATTGCAGATCAATTAATACCATAATCCAGTTTGTAAATAATAGAAAAAGGATTACGTATAGTTTGTATAATCGATGAACATTTACAACTTATATTTCTACATGTCCTACTTTAGACTACGTCTAATCGTTATGTAATGCGCACCAATTTTACTTATTTGGTGCGGAATAAGTTACGTTTCATTTTACAAGTTGTTTACACAGTGTTCATTATTAAAATAATTATTAATATTTGATTACGAATTATTTTCTATTATGTAATAATGATATTATTATTTTCTTCTAGTAGCTCGTCCACGATGCTTGGTACAGCGTGGCTCGCAATACCGAAAGTCCCATAATTCGGCATCCATGACTAACTACACGCATAGTTTTTCGCGCCCACGTGAACCTATGACTGCACAGGTGATTAATTTTTCTAAAATTGAACATGTATGAAGTAGTTTTAAGCTTACTAATTCCTTAATTTTAGTTGATTAGCGAATAAATGTGCCGGTATTATTATTTTATTTTATTTGCGAAATACTTTGATTTATTATTATTTATGCGTTGCGATTTTATGCGATCACTAATAAATTGAAATATAAAATAAGCGATAGCAATATTTCATCCAAAATAAATACAATGAAATTTAATTTATGTATTTGGTGCATCTCTAAGTTTGAATGGCTTAGGAAAGCATGAAAGACAAACGTTCAAAGAAAAACTTTTTAAACCTGAAGCTTTCTCAGGCGTATACAGGATAACCTGCCTCAGTTTCATCACAATCGGAACCATGGTTTAGGAATGCATATAGGACAAACATACGAACATTCTATTTTATTTCTATAGACTCTAAATATAAGTATGCACTTACATAATATTTCAAATTATTTGCACCACAATTGTATGTTTTGTAAGTTATTTTTTTTTGTTAACCATATCAATTTCATTTGCAAATACAGAAAACTAATTGTAATAATATAATAATAAAAACAATTTATGTAATATTTTAATATAATCTCATTTTACAACTAATAGCAACCAGCCTGTCAGTCTGTTTTACGATAGCATCTTAAATTATCTTCTTTTTAGAATGCTGATTTATAATTTGGACTATACAATAAGTAGGTCGCTGATGTAACTTTTATAACAAATACTCAAAACTAATATTCTAATGTGCCTAAAAGTTGTATACGAGAGCTTAAATATATGAAATAAATATACGCTTATAAACTTATTATACTGAAATATTTGTTAAATAAGTCGATCTAAACAAACGTGAGCAGTTTCATAAGAATAATCTCGCTGAAACATGATTGATTACATCTCAAGCCGTGTGCAATACTTCAAATGATTGGACGTTATGCAACAAGGCAAAAAGTTACATGACATTGATATACAAGGTTTTTTAGTTTAGTTTAAAAGCACTTTCATTCATTAATCTATACGTATAATAAAATTGTAACCAAGCCGAATCTGTACATTAGATATTTTTTGGAAAATCTTATTAAAACAAACATTATTATCGATACAGAGGCCGAATCTATAGTTTTTAGAATTTTTGTCTGTCTGTCTGTTACCGCATCACAGAAAAACCACTGGAGCGATTTTGATGAAATTTGGTATGGTGATAGCTGGTTATCCGGGTCAACATATAGAATACTTTTTACCGCGGGAAAATATCTCATTGTTGAGAAAAATACAAAATTGCAATGTAAGAGTTTATTAATATATAAAACCTAAGAATTTGGTTTTTGATAATCTGAACGCGGGCGCAGCCGCGGGCAATGCTAGTCATTAGAATATAATGACTGCCACTACACTTGCAACGCTTTGTTGCGATTCTAGGAATCACCCGATATTCTATGGATAAATATTTAACGTAATAAGATTGAGTCATCAACCACTAAGCGTAAATACATAATATAATTGAAGCCATGTGTTTATATGTTGATGTTTTGCTCCCAATGATAAGGGTCAATTATAGTCTAGCAATTACATAATATTTTGAATTTATCTATAATTACTGAAATAAGACCTAAATACTTTATAAATAAGATTTAGAAACATGCTGCGAATTGAATGCGAATAAAAAAATTACCCATTTTACTTCTACGATACACTTTAGCGAAAACACACAAACAATATAATATATATTTGTGTGACAAAGAACCCGCGACCTGCGGCTTAAATAGATATACATTTACAGCAGCTCGTCTTCATGACTATATTATTCTTTGTGATATTCTTGTAAGAAAAATGCTACTAATATTATAAACGTCAAAAGTTTGTGCTGTAAAGATGCGTTTGTTACATTTTCAAACAAAAATTACTGAACGAATTTTGATGAAACTTTACTATAATATAGTTTTTACAACAGAGTAAAACATATGGTGTAATTTATAAAGATTTAAAAGATGTATATTGTATATGTGTTGCAGGCTCGACATCGTAAAGCACGAGAGCTGATATGTGCGGGCAAGTTTTTAGAAGCAGCTTCCCATCTAGCCCGCGTCGCCTCCACCCAACCATTCGCGCACGTGGCTAGGAAGCTATTGGCACAGGTACTATAATCGTACTACTACACTACTATGTTACGTGCGTGTGTGTATGTTTGTTATTTCTTGACGCTTGAACTACTTAGGATGAAATTAGTAAACAAATCTATACTAATATTATAATGAGGTAAATTTTGTGCGTTTGTGACTTTGTAGGGGGTAATCTCTGAATTTACTGAACCGATTTAGATGAAATTTATTAAGAAGATATTTTGAGACCCGGGGAAGGACATAGGATACTTTTTATCCCAGAAATCATCCCTTATGGGGTTGAAAATGGGGATGAAAGTTTATATGCGGAATGAACCTAGGGACGAACCCGAGCGAAGTGAGGGTGAGCCGCTAGTATATATATATATATATATATATATATATATATATATATATATATATATATATATATTTGTATAATTATAATATTTAGTTAATATATTTTAATATTAAGTCAATTCCGTTTAATGCTGTACTGTACATACACCGCACTAAATTAACTTATTTTCTCACTTCTGAAGGGTTTCTGGAAGAAATCTCTTAAAGAGATAAGTTATCCTTTGTCAACATTTTGTTAATTTATTTTGTATAACATATACTTTATGGTACATAAATAAAAAGAAGTCTAAATATTCTAAATATTCACAAATATAAAATGAACGAATGTAAAAGAATAGAAAGGAAAAAAATGTAAATCCATACAAGTTATTTTTTAATATTCTTAATTGTAACTTTTGTAATCATTTGTGAAATCGCCATATAGAAACTTTTTCAATTTAGCGTGATTTTAATGATTGCGATTGCACAAAATTTTATTTCGCGTACAAATCTCACCTTGTTGCGACAGTTAATAAATCTCGATTTCTTGCAATGTTTTTATTTAAAATATGTGTCTAAATAAAATTAAGTGTTGTTGTTTGTTTTGGTCGGGTGATAGATAAATCGGCTATTGATATTACAGTTGTTTTACTTGTATTTCGTAATCATCTCATTGTATCTTATAAGACCTATTTTTATGAAATATTATTTTTAATTTTGTAAAGTGAGTCTCTTAAGTGGAAAGTTAAAATAAAATATTATACGGATGTTTTTGTATCTGTTAATATTGATATTTTTTTCTACATATAATTTCTCATAGTTATATAGCGTTAACAGACGCAATCCATTCTGCCAGCGTCACGTTTTGTGAGGAAGACACGAAGTTAATATTGTTATCAAATGAAAAACGAATGACAATAATGTCAAATGAAAAATATTCCATATCCAATGTTTTTGTATAATTACACTATTCCTCTTTACGTTACCTAATCGTAAAAGCGGTTAAGAAATCAAACGCTATTATCTTTTCCTGGTAGAAAGTGCGTGAAAAGAAATAAATAAAATTTATATAAATTAATGACAATCTCAATTTAAATCAAAAGAACAAGATGCTGTCACACATTAAATGCAATTATTTTCCGTTCATAGACAATAACGGTTCTGTGCGATGGGTATGAACCGAGACATGTATGGCGTAAACTCAGTCAGTCTGTTCGAGAGCAGTCCACGTACAGCTGGCTGAGACCGTCAGACCTAGAGTGTGTTATATGCACGGGCACGTTCACTAACCCCGTGTCCACTCCTTGCGGCCATACTTACTGTAGGAGATGCATTGAACGTTCTCTCTACTATAAGAGGAACTGTGCACTCTGCTTGGGACCGTTGAAAGACTTCAGTGTAGAGGAGGTTAGTTAGTACTCTGTTTATGTTATTTTGCTATCAATATAATATATTTAATAAAATCATTCATTATGATCTCTATTTGACATTTTTTAAGTATGAAGATTTAATTAAATTAAACGAAACTAATATTATTTTTCAACAGCTTTATAATAATAAAGATGTTTTATCAAAATTACTATTGACTCACATAAATGTATGTTATCCCATTTTTTTGCAAATATCAATTATATCTTAACTTCAGAACGGGAAAAGCGTATTTTCAAATACATAACTATGAAAACATTTTTATCGAACTAACTCCATATTAATCCATCTGTTTGTTCAAGGCATAGCAACCACAAGTATAAAAAAGGATTGGGTTATAGATACCAGATAGTGAATACACTACACATATATAACTTCAAATACATACATATTATAAATATAAACACCCATGACTGGAGTACAAACATTCGTGCTCATTACATAAATGAATGTCCGCAGCGGGACTCGAACCCGCGAACGCTGGCACAGCATGTAGTGTCACTACAAACTGAGCCAAACGTGTCGTCAAAGTATAATGAGTTGTCCTTGTCAGGTCAGGTGTATATTTAGAAACATGACCAAAAAACGTTTTCGACCAATGTTTCTAACGTGACCACTTGTAAAATAATGTTTAAAAGAAGTTAAAGGTTATTTGGTTTTTGTATGTTTTCAGACTCGAGATACACAATTCATAAGATCTATATTGGCTTCTATTGACGTATCTCCGGTGCCGGATAATTCGAACGTCATACCTATTGTCACGTGCTATGTAGCTTTTCCTGGGTGAGTATTGTCTTTCGCTATTCAATTTTATATATTTTTTTGATTAAATTATAATTATGTCACTAAAGAGACAGACTGACGTTTAATACAGGCCAGTTTAAATGTTATTACAATACATGTAGTATATACATATGTATATATTATATTATATTTAAAATGAGAGTTAGCTATTTTATTTCATTTTTATTCATATACAAAAAAAGCATACGAGAATTCCCAATTTATTTCAAGTGTACAAATGTAATTGAATTGAACTACTATGCATACATACACCAAGCGAGGACTAAAACGTTTAAATAAAAATAAAATAAAATATTGTATACAGTAAAAAAACATATAAAGTACATATTAGCAATATTTATAAATTAGCGACTCACCCTCACTTCGGTCGGGTTCGTCCCTAGCTTGCTTCCCAATACAAAATTTCATCCCCATTTTCACCCCCTTAAGGATTTCTGGGATAAAAAGTATCCTATATCCTTCCTAGGGTCTCAAACTATCTTCTTACCAAATTTCATCTAAATCGGTTCAGTAGATCCAGAGATTACCCCTTACAACGTCACAAACTCACTAAGCTTACCTCTTTATAGGTATAGATTAGTAAACAATACCTTCTACGTTACAAGATCCCATAGCGTTTTTAACTATTTCTTTTGGAATTCAACAGAATGCCATGCCCGCTGTTCATATCCGATCCAAAGTATTGGGAGATGGTGTGTCGTGTAATGGAGTCGGGATCTCGTAGATTTGGAATGCTCGCCTATGAAGAAGGCGCTACGTACGCCGACTATGGCACTGTAAGTTATTATAACGCCAATCGTAATAACCAAACAGTATTTTAAATAAAACTATCTTTTCGGATTATTTCGCGGATTTATTTTGATTTTTGGTTCCCGACGTTTCAAATGTTTTACAGCAATCATGGTCACTGTATTTTTTTTAAATGTTCAGATTTAAAATCAAATAATATTGTAAGGTACTTTAGTGCCATTTTTGAAATCATTTTTGTAAAATTGTGGGTAGGCACTGTCTATAACAAGTACCTATATAACGCCTTTGAGATGTCTAAAACCGTAGTCTCTCCCGTGACCATGATTACTGTAAAGCATTCAAAGCGTCGGGAACCAAAAATAAAATCCGCGAATAAATCCGAAAAGCTAGTCTTATTTAAAATGTCAAATATACGCATAAATCTAAGAAATTATTAACCAAACAGTAGTATAGATTCGTTTCGTTTATGCAATTATGATTAATGTATTTAATTATGTTTTATTAAAAATAGAAAATAGGGGTGGCGCTCCAGAAAGAGGGGTATAATATAAATTTTGTTTATGCCGTCAATAATATGAATATCGTAGATGAGTAAATATTTTATTTTATGTTGAAATTAGCAAATTATTATGTTAAAACAAACACAAATTAAATCATTTGTTCGATTTTTTAAATTTTATTATAATTATATAATAAAAGAGTTAATGATTCAGAGGAATGTAATAGTGATGATATATAATTGTAATGTTTATATTTGTAATATAATACTTATTATAATTAAACTCAGACTAAGAAATAATATAGGCAGTGTTATAGAATACATACGTATGTATATGTAATATGCACGGATATTAATAGAAAACTTATTACTGTAATAAGTAAATATATGTTAAAAAATAAGCTAATATTGTGCTATCTCTCTCTTTCAAGAACTAATGTTAAAAAAATACAAAAGAATATTCCTACTTTCTTCTTATACTTTAATAAAGTAAAATATCTGTATGGCAGAATCGAAAATAGTTTATGATAAACAGCGAAATTACGCTCCTATTTTTGGCTTTATTTTTGGCGGCCACCAATAATAATTCTTTAGTCTCCAGTAATTAAATTAATTAATATACTCATTCAATGAATTATTCAGTCATTTTTTTGCCTTTCAATTACATTTAATGAAATTTTTATACAAGCCCTTCGGGTGTATTGCGTGACCATAATAAATAGTAAAGAAATATATAACTGGCCATGACATCAATATTGCATACTATCTCACTCCCACCAGATAAATCTAACGAAATCTAACATGATCTTTTATAACCCGTTAAAGTTACGAAGCATGGTGAGGAAATAATCTTACACTCATAGAATACGTCATACACCCGAAAATATTACTATGAGATAAAAATAGAAGCAAATTATACTTTGGCTTATTTGTAAGCCTAAGAAGTTATGTAATCCATCAAGTAAATAAGTTTTATTTATGTACATATGTATATATAAATTAAACTTATTTACGAGTCAAGCCATTTTAATTTAATGTTTAGAATACACGAAACTTAATAATACCATTGTTTTTATTATATTTTACATTTTATTCACTAATTTAATTATATAATTTTATTAATTTAACTGTCTCTTTTTCTCAGGTGCTTGAAATTTGTGATTGCGTTGTATTTGAAGATAATCGCTGCATACTATCGACCATTGGCGTGTCTAGGTTTAGAGTTCTAGAGCGATATGTAAAGCAAGGGTAAGAGAATACACTTATTTCACAAATACCATAATTAAAAAATAAAGTATCTATTAATATACAATTATTATCAAATGAGACAATTGATTCAGATGAAAGTTAACTAATTTATAATGTTGTTACTTATACAGGGTGTCCCAAAAGTCAACATCAAGCCGGTGTCGCGTGATAGATCAAGTAGTGACAGTATTCAGAAAAATAATAAAAAAAATCTTAGTCATCCACTTAAAAAATTGTGGGTATTTGAAAAAATATCGAGAAATTTAATACCTGGTGACAAGCTTTCAGGAACTGTGACCATAATTTGTTATTTTTCATCAATTAAATTTTTGTAATGTAACCTTGAATAGTCCTTCTATTAATCCGAGTCTAAAAATAAGGCACAATTGTCTTAGTTCTGAAGAAAATTATCGCTTTTTTCCCTAACCATGAACTCAAATTATCACATCACTTGAATTTAACTGCTTGTATTGAAAAAAAAATGTACTATGGGTATTATGGCAAGAAGCTTTAAAAGTTAGCGCATTTAGTCAAGATTCCAAAATGGTATAATACTTCCTTGATATTTTGTTAATAAACTGAAAAAAAAAATCCTTTGTAACTCAGATTTCAAGTTAAGTTTCATACATTGTTAAAATGTTTCTAATGAGCGCTAGGATTTTTTACGTCCTTAATTTTAAGGCACAAGTTGGGTTTAAGGTACAACTACTAAAAAATTAACCAACACCAAATTAAGTGTAAGCGTCCCAGGGGCCCAGTGTCTCATTTATTTATTTTATGGTTTTAGTGAAATAAATTCAAGGATTGAAATCAAAAGGCTTTTTATTATGTTACAATAAATGCTTAATATGTCTCCCATCAGTTTCAGTACACGCTTTATTAGACGTGCGTATCCACTTGAGTTAATGTCTTTTACGGATTCCGCAGTATTTGCACGCAGTTGGTCTAAAGTTTCTATAGGCTCGGAGTACACCTTTTCTTTAAGTTATATAAGTTTTCTTTAAGTTTAAGTTTTACTTTTCTTTAGGTTATAACAAAATTACTGGGGGTTCCAATAATTTTTTATTTCAGTACAAGCAGTTAAATTCAAGTGATTTGATATTTTGAGTTCATGATTGGGGGAAGTGATAATTTTCTTTAGAACTAAGGCAATTGTGTGTTTTTTATGCTCTGATTAATAGAAGGACTATTCAAGGTTAGACTACAAAAATTAAATTGAAGAAAAATAACAAATTATGGTCTCACTTTTTGAAAGATTGACCATAATTCCAGAAACCAGGTGGTAAATTTCTCGATTTTTTTTCAAATACCCACCAATTTTTTAAGTAGATGACTAAGATTTTTTTTATTATTTTTCTGAATACTGTCAGTACTTGACCTATCACCCGATACCGGCTTAATGATGACTTTTAGGACACCCGATATATTAAATTAAACTCAAGATCTGCCCCATCACTTTTAATATTTGTTGGGACATTAACCTGCAGCATCATCTAGTTCCATGGCAAGCTAAGCGGCTTGTGTTATGGATACCAGATAGTTCATATATTACACATATATAGCTTTAAATACATACATATTATAAATATAAATACCAATGACTGGAGTACAAATATTCGTGCTCATCACACAAATAAACTCCCCCAGCGGGACTCCATTGTCGTCGTTCGCCGGTCGTTCCGACCGTTGGCACAGCAAGTAGGATCACTACAAACTTAGCCAAATGTTTCGTTTATATATTAAATTAATTTGAACTTGAAATTTTTAACTATACAATAATGATTATTATTTAATTATTCTGATATATTATAATAAAATTAATAAGTAACATCAAAAGTTAATAAATAACATTTATTTTTAGATGTAACGTAGCCCGTATTGAAGTGTTGAACGACGTTATGCCATCGGAGGACGAAATCCCAGACATACATTTAGTAGACGCCCAAATACTATATAAAGCGTTGAATTGGTTGAAAAATATGGATGAATCGGTGAAAGAGGAAATTGAAACGGCCTTCGGTCCATTGCCGTATTATGATATATACAATACCCCACATGTGTGGTGGTCGACGGCGGACGGTCCCCATTGGCTTTGGTGGCTCATAACCATACTACCCCTTAAACCTGAGATAAAGGTATGTACTTTATTTACACTCTTGTATGTATGTATTCAGTCTTTCATAACATCCCACTGCTGGGCACGGGCCTCCCATCAATACAAGGGAGATCAGGCCATAGTCAACCACACTAGCCAAGTGCGGGTTGACGGACTTCACATATCTTTCGAAAACTTCCTATGTTCCCTCAGACATGCAGGTTTCCTCACGATGTTTTCCTTCACCGTAAGAAAAGTGGTAATCATGTTGAAAATGATTCGCACATGAAAATATCAGAGGTGCGAGACCCGGGATTTGAACTTGGTTCACACGGTTACCCAAGCGAGCGCATTACCACTGGGCTACCACTGCGTTATTTACACATTGGCTTGACAAATGCAAAAACACAATAAAAATGTTATATTTTTTCTATTGCACTTAAAACCTAAATTGACATAAAATTCGAAATATTTTTTGATAAAACTTGAAGGCTATGCTGACGGGCATAATATAGAGGAAGGAAAGATTACAATGAAATAGTAGTGAACTTACGTTTGGAAGCAAGCACGGAAGAAACCAAAACTTTCGTTAGTTTTTGTGTGACTTTTAACTTCAGCAGCTATCAAATAAAACACCTAAGGTTTATCGAGCAATTGAATATAATAATTATATAATTCTGTCAAATAACTGCTTTCAATGTATGCACATATTTGCAACTGTGAACTGAATTTCGAAATTCGGTTTAAGTTTCGGTTTTGAAACATAATTTTACTCAGATAATAAAATATTTCACATGTCTACGAAAAGACCGCGTGTTATGTTCATAAAAAATGTAAAACGCTTAACTTTCGATCAAGCAAATATATTATTTATTATTGATTTAAAGAATAAAAATTTAATGTATAGTATCAATTGAAATTAATGAATTATGGCAAGGAATCTTAGATATAATATTATAATACCACAAATTTGTTATTTCCTTCTAGATATTAATGATTTCAACGTGTAGTCTTCTGAAGCGCATGTTGGCAGTATCCAGGACACTTGATGTAATGAATGTGGAGTCCGATAGATCAGTATACTTTTCAACTATAAGGGAACCAACAGACGCGCCCACCAACCAAAGGTGGTCTATGGGAAATATATAAAAATACTTGAACTATTGCAAAGCATTTTTGTATCTTATATTGTCTAATTAAAAAATTAAGGTTAGCATTTGTATACATCATACTGTATGAATTTAATAATTAATTAATCCATTAAAGCTAAGAAGTATTTTTAGCTCGCTATAAGCTAGAAGTATTGTAGTATTTTAATAGATCTAAGTAATGTTTTTCGTTACTTGAAAAGCTTTGAATATGTTATTCTCAATTCCTGTTACGATATTTTGTTAGTCAAAAATTATAGCGTGAGATGATATGAGGTAAGCCTGCTAAAGTTTTGGTGGCGTGCACTTTATGTAGAGACGAAATGGGTTTGATCCTTGCATCCATCGCCATGACATTAAGTCTTTGAAATACGATCGCTCCATCTTGAAATTAGGTCAATGAATATAATACTTAATTTGTAATTTTAATATAATTTGCATAAGTATATTGTTAATAATTTATTTTCTGTAAAGAGGTAAGTAGGTTATCTTTATACGATGCACGCCACATAGATTTCGCATTGTTATAGTTTGCTGGTCAAATTTTTAAAGCGTAAATACTTAATATAAAAATAGTAGTAATTTTTTAAGAATTGCTTTGTTGCATGTTTTACAAAGGAAAACCTTTGCCATATATGTATATTTGCACTAACTCGTCTATAGATTTACTTTATCGTTATTAACAACAAGTTAATATAATACATGGAAATGATTTATCTTCCAAGGTTTATTCAAGAAAACTTAAACATTCCATTTGTTTTCAACTATAGTAAACGAAAATTGTATAATGGAAATGAGTTTTAAAAATAATTAATTAAATTATTGTTGGTGTTATAGCAAATAGTAGTTCTTTAAAAAATATTAAAAATGCTAACTTTTTCATAATGACATTTTGACCGCCTGTTTGTCAATTTTATGTTAATTTGCAAGTAGACTTTGGTAAACAACAATCGAATACAATATATGTTAAATATCGAATATAATAAAATAAATAGATTTGTGTATGATATATTACAAGCTTTTATTTAACTTGCCATGTTAGTATGTTAGTTTGAGTCAAATCTTGCAACTGAATTTTAAAGCACGAATCCTCCGAACCGATTGAGCTGAAATTTTGCATATACGAGTACGTTAAGTTTGCATGACAATGCAAACGTCATTCTAAATCCAATATGGCGGACGCCCCAAGATGGCGGACTATGTTTTCTTATGCACCCTAATGATATGGATATCAAATGAAAGGGTTTGCTGAGAAGAATACAATTTATTATGTCACTAATTGTGGTTAGGTAATTATTCTAGTTGAATTGAAATAAATATACAACCATGTAAATTGAACCTTAAATGCAATGCTTAAAGTTGTTTTCACAAAAAAATTAAATTAAAAACGCGCTAAAATGTTCAAATAAAAAAAAAATAGGTAAATCTCGCGACGAGCTTTTATATCATATAAATTGTGTGAAGTAATAAATTGTCGGGTTCGATTTAATTTAAAGTTTATTTTCTTCTTTTTAGAGCATTTAAATAAAAGCTTGTGAAAAGAATGATTTCTTTTTACAATTATTAATTAATATTTTTCATGCTAATTTTACTTTCTCATATGTTTCTTAATTTTAATTACATAAATTTATGCATTATTTCTGACTGTACAAAAATGCTTAGAATTATATCTTTATATGTTTCACCAATAATGTGTTATTAAATAATAAATAACTGCAACATCCAATTTACATTTGTACTGATGTAAACAAAGGAATGATTACACAATTGTATAATTATAATTTTAAATGTCAAAATCGTAAGCAATAATTAAATATATTTTTATCAAGGCAATTAACAGTCATTAAATGATAAAGCCATGTTACATCCACTTGAACAACCCTCAAACTATACATAATAATAAATCAACAGTCCCCCTTTAGTCTTTCTCCACCCTATCATAATTCAGTACAACTTAAAATCCACTTTGTATTTATATATACATATGCCTCTTAAAAATAATTTTATACTGTAGAATGAATTAGATTTTTATGATCTCGTTGTTTATTTAGGGGCCTAATCGTAAGGACTTCACCTTATTATAAATGATCACGTCAATGGAATATAATTACGTGATTATTAATTAAGGTGTGACCAAACTTTACATTAATATATTGAGTCTTGTTTAAAAAACTACAGTCCAACAAAGCTGATTTATCTGCTGTGATCAATTTAAGAAAAATATGTAAATGTATTTTGTATGTTTGGGAAAATGTAACTTTAATAAAATATGTATTAAAAAAAATGAAAGAAAGTATTTTTGGAATAAAAATAATTACACAAAAAATAAAAATAATATTGATTTTTGATGATTTGGTTTTATTTATTTACTCAACATTTGATATTATCAGAAAATACTTTTAATTGGCATACTTAATTTTAAACTAGGTAGTATAGCCACGCAGTCTTGTCAGTGGCATGTTTGCAATGATTAAAAATGAAAATTGATATAATTATTAAAAAGTATGAGAGTAGATAGACCTCAAAAAACATCGAGAATAATATTGTATTGCATTATTTTTACTCCGGTTATATACTGTTCTATAAAATAATATAATAGAAGGTATACCTAATACCACCACGTATTTGGGTTTGGTCGCAGTCGATTAAAAACTTAAAAAAAAAAAATAAAAAAAAAACTGGTAATTTTCATCCATAACCATACTAATATTATAAACTAGCGGCTCACGCTCGCTTCGCTCGGGTTCACCTCTAGGAAATCAAAACCAAACCTATCCCACGGGAACCATACATTTTACTTAAAGTTAATGTGTTATTCCAGACTATTTTCTATCTCTGTGCGAAATTTCATCCAGATCCGTTGAGCCGTTCTGGCGTGAATGAGTAACAAACATCCATACATACTTACAAACTTTCATATTTATAATATTAAATTAATAATACGGATAAATGTGAAAGTGTGTTTGTTTGTTTGTCTTTGTTTCACGCCAAAACAGAGTGACAGATTGGCGTGATTTTTTGTGTGGAGATCAAAGTCACTTAGTTGTAAGTGTAAGGTCTTTGGTGGAGATAGCTGAAGGGCTAGAAAGTGACTGTTGGGTTTTAAAATAGGCCTATCCTTTTCCCGCCCTCTTTTTTTTCCACACTTGTCTATACATCGCGCGCACAGCATTGACACATAATGTCACCGATGCAAGCGCCTCTAGTGTCAGAGTTCAAAAAAAAACCTTCTTCTAAAAACGACTTCAAGAGCAGCGTGTACGCGTCCGCAATATAATTACAAAAAAACCTAAAAAAGTGCAGTGAAAGTGCAGTGCAGTAACCAAGTAAGTCCTGCCCCTTTCCTAAGGCCTAGATTTATATATATTTTTATCAAGTTTATTACTTAATCAAACAAAATTGGTCCTTCGAGCCGGATACGGTTCCCAGTTACCAAATCAAAGCATTAGGACATTTCACTCACTTTACACTATACAAAGCTTTATTTCTAATCTAAAGTTTGTAATACTTATTGCAATTGTGTTTTCAAAATCCATTAATTGCAATATTCAATATATCGAATCATAAAAAACGTACACGTCATTGTCTCACCAAAGATGGCGGAAGCACTCGATGTCTTATTGCAACCGCACACTATGAAAAAAGAAATGTCGTTTTTACGTTTACAAGCATTATACGACTTATCTAAAACTGTTGAGAAGGATAGCACAGCCCTTTTAGAATTTTCTGCGCGTGTAAAAGACATTGAAAAAATAAAGAAAACGTATGAGGAATCCGTAACGCAAATCAACCTTTTACACTTAAATCATACACCTAAATATATAGCAAATTATAAAGAAATTGAAGCATTCGATTCTTTATATTATAATATAATGACTGTGGCTTCAAAACACGTTAGTGCAAATACCGAACAGACAAATACGCAAAACGCGCGTTGTGCACGGCCACGTTTACCTAAACTCGAACTATTCCATTTCGATAGTAAACTCGAAAATTGGCAAACATTTTATGACACCTTTTCTAGCTTAATACATAACAACGCTGAAATAAGCAACATAGAGAAATTTTATTATTTAATTACCTCAGTAAGCGGACAGGCATTAAACATTGTCAAAAGTCTGCCTGTTACAGCTGATAACTATACTATCGCATGGAATTTATTAATAAAGAGGTTCGAAAATAAACGAGTTTTAGCCACAAATTATTTAGATAGAATGTTTCAATTTAAACCACTATTAATCGAGTCGTCAGTAGGGCTCAACACATTTTTACAAACATTTCAAGAATGTTACAAAGCAATCAATTTATTAAATATTCCCGATTTATCAAGTTATCTATTGTTCTATATAGCATTCCGTAACCTAGACGCATCAACTCGCCGCGAATTTGAACAGAGTCGTGCGCATGATTCTCATCTACCTACATTCGATCATTTAATGCAGTTTGTCGAAAAACAGGTTCGCGTGTTGGAACTATCCGACCCTAAGATTAGTACGAACAAGGTTCAAAGTAGTACGAAGCCGATAACAGGCGCGATACCAAAGACTGGGTATAAACCGACCAGTTTTAGTAAGACATCCGCGCCTATACAAAAACCGTGTTTGACAGTGGCTAGTGTTAACCGGCCAAATAAAAATGTTAGCGTTGAGAGAACTTGTGCGTTCTGTGGTAAGTCATCGCATTCAATTTATAGGTGTTTTGCGTATAACGATTTAACACCTATTGAGCGTTTAAATAAAATTAGGGAATTAAAACTGTGTGAAAATTGTTTACGCGATGGACATTGTTTCAGTGAATGCCCCTCTAAAATTAAATGCACTTTATGTAAACAAGTTCACCACCATACTTTACATTTAGATACGAATTTAAATGAAGATAACAATAATACAATTTCGAGCAATAGTTCTAATCAAAATCATACAGTAGCCTTAACGTGTTCATCAAATTCCACAGTGCTACTGGGCACTGCTGTCATCCACGTGAAGGACAACTGGGGTTCTTACCATTCCTTACGTGCAGTGATTGATAGTGGAGCAATGAGTTCTTACTTAACTAACTCTTGCGCACAACGGCTAGGGTTGCCTCGGCGCAAGTGTAGTTTTCAACCGATTGGGTTAGGTGGCGTACCAGTGCAAGATTTCGGGCTAATTACATGTTCAATAAAACCTCGAAACTCATCTGGACCTACGCTTAAAACCGATTGTGTTGTTGTGTCTAAAATAACCGGTAACTTACCTACGACAATCTTATCAAATCAAATAATTAATCAATTCAAACATTTAGATTTGGCCGATCCTACATACTTCAAATCCGCTTCGATCGATATGTTACTCGCAGGTGATATTTTCCCGTACATATACGATGGTCAAAATATACTACCTAGCGCACCGGGTTTGCCCGTTGCGATGCATTCAATCTTCGGTTATGTGATCGCGGGCGAAGCAAGTTTAGAATGTAAACATATCGGGAATTCGTGTTTATTTTCTACAAATAAAAACGAAGTCTCGTCAAATATCGACAATATTATGAGTTCGTTTTGGGAAACAGAAAACGTGGGTTTTGATGTTCCGCGCAACCCTGACGACGAGTATACCGAGTCACTGTTTTCTACACAACATACTCGCGATGACACCGGGCGTTACACGGTCATTTATCCTTTTAAGCCTAATTTCGAATTGGGTCGCTCGGAGCAACAGGCTTTACGTCGTTTTAATAATTTAGAGTCAAAATTAAATTCTTCTCCCGATCTTAGAGCCCAGTATAATGACTTTATGCGTGAATATGAGAGCTTAGGTCACATGACATGTATTGGCGACTTGGGTACAGTCGAGTCGAAATACATTATACCACATTTTTGTGTATTGCGTCCGTCTAGTTCGACTACAAAACTACGTGTAGTGTTTGATGCGTCATGTAAAACCACTAATAATAATTCTTTAAATTCCGTGTTGTACGCTGGCCCTAAGCTCCAATCAGATATAAATGAGATTCTTATTAATTTTCGTATTCATAATTATTGTTTGTCCAGCGATATTTGTAAAATGTTTCGAATGACGTGGATAAAGCAATGTCAACGGCAATATCAGCATATTTTATGGAGGTTTTCTTCTGATCAACCTATCAAAGTTTACGAGTTGAATACCATAACATACGGTGTAGCTAGCAGTCCGTATCTAGCCATAAGAGTTCTGCACCAGCTGGCAGATGACGAAGCGGCTAATTATCCCTTGGCTTCGAAAATATTAAAGAAATCCTTCTTCGTTGACGATTTATTATACTCGGTAGCGACTCTAGAAGAAGCCATGCAGCTGCAGGACGAGCTCGTCGCTCTCCTAAACAGTGGCGGTTTTACCTTGCGCAAGTGGTCCAGCAACTGCACACAGCTGTTAGAGCGAGTTCCAGCTGATCATCGCGAAACGCCGATTACGTTTAAAGACGATAAGGATTTGTCTGTTAAGGTTCTAGGTCTTCAGTGGACACCAGGGGAAGACAGTTTTTCATTTTCAACTGTACCAGTATCCACCGTTGCTACTAAACGCAGTATTTTGTCGCAGATAGGACGTCAGTTCGATCCTTTAGGGTTCGTTGCTCCTTGCGTATTTTACGCTAAATGCCTTATGCAGAAGCTTTGGATCCTAAACCTAGGGTGGGATGATAGTCTTCCTCCAGAACTTGAAAGTGACTGGTTTGCTTACGCTTCAGAATTGCCTTTATTATCAAGCTTAAAGCACGAGCGCCAGGTCACTGTCAAAGGACATTCATACTACCAACTGCTAGGATTTTGCGATGCATCTAGTTTAGGTTATGCAGCTGTGGTATATTTACGCACCAATAACGCGGTCGGTGAGGTAAAAGTTAGTCTTGTCATTGCCAAGTCTAAGGTCGCGCCCTTAAAAACTGTTAGCATACCACGTCTCGAGCTAATGGCTGCTCATTTACTAGCTAAACTTGTTAAATACACACAATCAATTCTTTCAGATCAGTTGCAAGTAAATGAAACGTTATTGTTCACTGATTCGTCTGTGGTATTGGGATGGCTCAACACTCCGGCGCACAGCTTAAAAACATTCGTGGCCACACGTGTCACGAAGATTCTAGAAGCTGTAGCTAGCAAATGCTGGTTTCATGTCAGTGGCGTCTGTAATCCAGCTGATATTTGTTCGCGCGGTGCCCTTCCGTCTACCTTAGTTAACACACCGGAATGGTTAAGTGGTCCTACGTGGTCTTACACCTCTCCGGAGTCCTGGCCTGTGCGTTCAATCGAACAGTTTCGACATGAACCTTTGCCCGAGCTCAAAAACGTCATCATAGCTTTAGTCCAAACCTCTGAACAAACTAACGTAGAATCAAATACTCTATCTAATGTAATAGAAAAATATTCAAACTTTTCCAAACTTCTCAATGTAATTGCTAGGTGTTATCAATTTATCAATAACTGTAGATCAAACAAACTACAACGTAACGTAGGCTCTCCGTCCCTTAGGGAAGTAACTGCAGCTCATGACATCTTAGTCAAATCGGTACAACTCGAGCACTTCTCCGACGAAATCAACTCGTTGTCAAAAGGAGAAGAAAGTATCAAGTCTTTACGCAAGCTCAGTCCTTTCCTAGATGAGCGCAGTTTCCTCAGGGTAGGGGGTAGGCTTTCCGAGTCCAGCCTCCCCTATGAGAAAAAACATCCCCTATTATTACCTAAGAGTAGTCATTTTACAATATTACTGATCGACTATTATCATAAAATTTATTTACACGTAGGTCCACGCACCCTACAGAGTTTACTTAATCAAAAATATTGGATAATATCGGCTCGCAGTATAATTCGCTCTCGCATTCTTAAATGCTTATCGTGTTTTAAGGTTAATCCGCCAACCTTACAACCCCTTATGGGAAACCTTCCTAAGTTTAGATGTGAACAAGTTCACGCGTTTCACACTGTAGGAGTAGACATCGGAGGACCGCTCTTTGTAAAAGAGAGTAACAGGCGTAATGCGAAGCTCTCAAAAGCGTACCTTTGTTTGTTTGTCTGTTGCGCTACGCGCGCAGTACACTTAGAAGCGCTCACCGCTCTTACTACGGAGTGTTTCTTAGCGGCGTTCGACAGATTCACATCTAGGCGGGGTCTATGCCACACCTTAGTATCAGATAACGGACGTAATTTTACTGCAGCTGGTAAACATTTAGCCGAAGTTGTCAAATTTTATAAAAATAGCTCTGATCAAATTAATAACGGTTTAACGTCACGAAATGTGCACTGGAATTATAACCCACCAGCCGGTAGTCATTTCGGTGGTTTGTATGAAAGTGGCATTAAGTCGGCTAAATTACATTTAAAGCGTGTTTTAGGAACCAAAGCCTTAACTTTTGAAGAGCTCAGTACTCTGTTTTCGCGTATCGAGGCCGTGCTCAACTCGCGCCCTTTAACTAGTCTGTCTACTGATCCTAACGAATTTCAGATACTTACGCCAGGTCACTTCCTCGTAGGTCGTGAATTATTAGCTGTACCTGAATACTCTTTAACGGACGAACCGATCAATAGACTAACGCGTTGGCAGATGGTGCAGCAAGCCTCTCAACAGTTTTGGCATCTTTGGCGTAAAGAGTATCTTCATACTCTACAACAACGAGCGAAGTGGCAAACCAAGAGTCGTAATATTCAAGTGGGAGACCTTGTTTTGCTACACTCTGAATCTCCGCCGTTGCAATGGCCTCTCGGTCGAGTCACGAAGCTCTATCCCGGACCAGACGGAGTAGTCCGTGTGGTGAGCGTTCGTACTCGCACCGGCGAATTTATTCGCCCTGTTGTGAAGTTGAGTCCACTTCCAACAGATACTCAATAAAATTTCCTTTTTTTAAACAATAATTTAGTCATTTAAGCAAACTTTAGATTAAAAATAATACAGTCCACTACTCATTTACTTATTTCAATATCACTACTCATTTACATAGTTCAATATCACTCTTATACATTTTACACATATTTCGATCGCATTTAATTTCAACAACTCTTCAAATAACTTCACATTGACACTATACCATGCCTGGTATGGTAACTGGGAAATCTCGTACATACTCGATTTCCGGTAGGGGGTAAATGTTGGGTTTTAAAATAGGCCTATCCTTTTCCCGCCCTCTTTTTTTCCACACTTGTCTATACATCGCGCGCACAGCATTGACACATAATGTCACCGATGCAAGCGCCTCTAGTGTCAGAGTTCAAAAAAAAACCTTCTTCTAAAAACGACTTCAAGAGCAGCGTGTACGCGTCCGCAATATAATTACAAAAAAACCTAAAAAAGTGCAGTGAAAGTGCAGTGCAGTAACCAAGTAAGTCCTGCCCCTTTCCTAAGGCCTAGATTTATATATATTTTTATCAAGTTTATTACTTAATCAAACAGTGACATAAGCTAGTTTTTACCGCGGGATCTCCCTGTTTTGCCTTGTTAATGAAATAATCTATTTCATTAACAAGGCAAAACACTTTATTACAACCAAAAAATATTTTTAGTCAGAATTACTTGAAACTTGGTCTTAATGCTCTTCAATTAAATAAGTACCTACATGTTTTAGCATTTTTCGCAATTCATCCCATAAGAGAGTAAAATAGGGGATGAAAGTTTGTATGAAACTAACCATTTTAAGAGTTTTATTTTTGTAGTTGTTTTGTAGTTGTTCTGTCAGTTTACTATATTTACCTAATTATATATTAACCTAAGACAGAATCTTATATACCTTGACTCTAAGTCGATGCCAGCCTATACAAATCTAAACACACCGATTTCGAATATATCTGATTAGGTATGTACATAACACACCTACCTACCAATTGTTTACATGCCTAGAAACAAATGTCAAAAAACATTCTTAGATTACACAAACTATAGCAGCGTCATTATTACCTATATCATCTATCGTATTTTTTTTAAAGAAATGAGCTAATAAATCGTGTCATGTGAATAAATACGCTGAAAAGTGACAACTTAGATTATTTCATACAAACTTGTTTACACAAAAAATATATTTAAAGATGGCATACAATTTAAGTGAGCGATTTCCACCGAATCCAAAATCATTTCCACTTTTAGAACCCGCTGGTGTTTATCAAAGAACCAATTCGATATTGATTAGATCTAATAAAGTGCCTTTTCTTTCAAAAACTCATAGAAATACTGGGACTGCGTCTACTTTATGGACGCATGCCATATATTGCGGTGACGTATCTCAGAGAATACCAAATTGTACATCTATTTCTTCCAAAACCCCACGTTTCTCGTATGAACTTTTGAGTAAAGAGAATATAGAAGCAGTTTTATGCAAATGCGGAATAGATACCACTTGCGAATGCTGTAGCGAGAAAGAAGAAAAATCAGAAAACGAGAAAATTATTTGTCAAGGAAAAATTCCACGAAAGATATTTAAGGGTATTACTTCAAGATTTATAGAAAGTAAAGGTCCTTTCTCGGCTTGTGAACACGACCAAAATTATAAGATTTTTCCTGATGGATCCAGAATACGTGCGCTTAAGCAAGATGATCCTCCATTTTACGATACGGATGTGAAAGAACATAGTGCATTTTATCATGGATGGAAATGGAGTAAATGGACTTCACAAAGAATTAATAAACTTCGAGAAACTACACCTGGACCAGCAGCTTATAAAATTACTACCGAACCTGCTTATCAAACTGTATGCGCTGAAAAGGTAAGAGAGTTAAAACGTAAAAGGTCTAAACAGTTAAGATTTATTGATATGGTTCAAAGAAAGAATATATTGGAAAATTTTCCTGGACCAGCTAACTATCAGCCGACATCACCAAAAGGAACAAATTTAAACTTTTTAGGTCCTAAAGCGGAGAGATTCATTAGTTCGAAATACAATGAAATACCTGGTCCGGCAAAGTATAATATCAAGAGAGATTTTGAAAAAGGCGAAGAACCGTTAAAATATTGTCACGCAAAACTGCCAATACCTGCAGCTTTCGGAGTTAAAGCTGTGAGATTCAAATATTCTCCCGGTGACGGACCTAGCCCTGCAAGTTATGATTCTACTTGCAAACCGTGTAAATTTCTTAATTGCACTTTAGCTCCATTCAATTCCTCTACAAAAAGATTCAAAGATGAAATTGAAATAAATGACGCCGATAGTGACAGTGAATTCGTTGCTAACGAAGCACAAGAAAGTCAAAGTAAGAACAAACTGAAAGATTTGCCTTCATGGGAATTCAGATCCAAGACTATAAGAATGAAGCCTCTAATTAAAAAGTTACACGAACCCAGTCCGGCAGATCTACCACCATTAATGAATAAAAGGGAAAGACGTCTTCAATTTCAATGCAGTAGTCCATTTTTTTCCTCAGAGCCTCGATTTCAAACTTGGTTTAACTGGATTCCCGTACACGGAGCGGGAAATACGCCTGGGCCCGGCTACTACAATCTCGAAAGCCCAAAATTCTTGCCTGCAGTTCATCATGGACCTATATCTCGAAGTCTTCGCTTTAGGAGTAATACTTTTCAAACACCGGCTCCAAATACGTATAAAATTGACAATGGAATAGAAACTATCTTGAAGACACACAATGAATCATTAAAAGACAGAATCAGAAATAAACATAAATTTCATTGGAATCCGACCGCTAAAACCAGATTATTAGGATTGAAAGAGAAAGAAAGTATGTTATTAAATAAATGTATTTCCCTCTTAGAAGTGCCAGATATTTTTGATAACAGCGAAGTAGATAATAAACATACGACCAAACTCCAAATTGAACCTCAAACTAAATCCAAATTATTGCGTTGTTTCATAAAATATACCGAAACCGAGGAGGTAGTTTGGTGAATACAGCTGCTTCAAAATAAATGTTGACTGTCATTTTATTTACCCTTTGTATGTAGCTTCATGTGATATTTCTATTTTTTTCAATAAGAACTGTTGCGTAAAATTATTTTTGATAATAATTAGTAACATTTGTTAGTATTAAACGTACACATACAACATTTGTTAGTATTTAACGTCAGTAACATTTATTAATATTGAATATTGACTATTGTACTTCCTTATACAACATTATTAAATCTATTTGTCTCACATAACGCTTGGAAATTTTCAGTGGTAGGTTGTTCCGAAAGTTAAGTTAGTATGAAGAACACAAAAAAACAGACAAAATAAAAAATAATAGTTATATAATATTTTTTTTCTTACCGACAATAACTTACAAGATATATTGATTATTTTAATACAATTTTTTTTTATTCCGTTCGTTCTCATATAATATTCTTAAAAAAATATTTACAAAAATAAAAACCCGACTGTGTAAAAAGTGAACTAAAAAGACGAGAACAACTTAACGAAGAAACATAATATTACAGGGTTAAAAAATAACATATTTAACAATTTAGAGAGGTAAAATCTCTCATTTTCATGGGAAAATACAAAATTTAGTTCAGACGCAAGTCGTTGATCTATTTAGGTTGTCATCTATACATTGTACAAAACAAAGTTGCTGCCTGTCTCTGTTTATCCGCTTACTTTTTTATAATCACGCAACGGATTTTGATATAATTTTCATTAATAGAAATAGCAATAAACGAGAAAAGCTTGTAATATATTTACAAACTTTCCTCGTTTATCGCATAAACTATTATTTGTAAACATTTTGAACAAAATAGCATAGACATTATGAGAATTTTGTCTAAATATTCATTTTGTCTAAGATAAATATAAACACCCATGATTGGAGTACAAACATTCGTGCTCGTCACACAAATGCCCCCAGCTGCAGCGGGACTCGAACACATGACCGCTGACACAGCAAGTAGGGTCCTACAAACTGAGCCAATTGCCAAACGTGTCGACATTTTTTTTCAGATTTTATCAGGTTTATTGGATTCAGTTTCAGAAGTGAATCAAAGTAAACAAATTAAAAATCTGTTAAGATATGAATTATTATAAATAAGTTATTATACATAAATTTGTATAATTTCATATTTATTTGATATTACATAAACTTTTAAAACTCCTTGTGGGACATAGGGCTTGGTTCAAATAGATACATAATATATTATATGATTATTAATCTGTGGTAATGGGCATTGGTCAAAGGTCAGACATTAAAGAATACAGTTATATATGTAGCAATATACTCTATGGAATGCAGATTTATTGATTATCTGCGATACAGATTATCTACATATTTGTTAGAAAATTAGAATATCTATTTTGTTCAAAGCTTTGTTTTGATTATAACCTTTCGAATTAAAATATAAATTATAATTAATCACGAAACATTTTAATCTTCTCTGAACTTATTTTGAACAGAACGACCTCAGCTTCAAATATTGATGTTTATATAACCTCCTGAACATAATACCAGGAAGGTTTATTTTGTTTTGTGAACCAAATATAATATTTTATATTAATAATGTCCAAATTAGGTGCCTTACATTTTACAAAAAATACTGGAGTAAAACATACTGCGACAGTTATTTTCTTTCATGGTTCAGGTACCTATTTAGAATAAACTTTTACTTATTTAATGCAATACATAATTTTAAACCATGGGCTCAAAGTTAATATTTTTCGTAGATTTGTTGTGAAAAAATTAACAATTTATAAATTACATATAAAATTTTATTTATAATATTCAAGGTGCTGCTGGAGACCATATGAAAGAGTGGGTACATTTAATGGCAAAAAATTTTACATTTCCTCACATAAAAATTTTATTCCCGACTGCCCCATTGCAACCGTATACTCCAGCAGGTGGTTTAATGAGCAATGTTTGGTTTGATCGTGTTAACATTAATAAAAGAGCACCAGAAGTGCTAGAATCATTGAGAAAAATTGAAGTAAATGTCAAGGAATTAATTAAAAATGAAAATGATGCTGGAATACCTAGCAATCGAATAATTGTGGGTAAGAATTAATATTAAAGCCCTATAAATTGGATATTTTCTGTGTTTGACTCTAATTATCAGTCTAATGAGCTAAATATATAGCTACATGTTAAATATATTTTATTCAGAAAATACACTGTGATAGAATCTGTTGTCCTTAGTCTATACTAATATTATAAAGAGCTAAAGTTTGTGAGCTTGTGATGTTGTAGGGGGTAATCTCTGGATCTACAGTACCAATTTAGATGAAATTTGGTAAGAAGTTAGTTTGAGACCCTGGTAATGACATATTATCCCTTAAGGGAGTGAAAATGGGGATGAAAGTTTGTATTGGGAAGCAAGTTAGGAATCAACCCAAGGGAAGCGAGGATGTGTCGCAAGTGGTGTTTTACAACCTAAATATATTGAATACTATACATTATAATATTTTATATAATTCAGGTGGTTTTTCAATGGGTGGTGCTTTAGCTCTTCACACTGCATACAGATGGGATCCAAATGTTGCTGGAGTTTTTGCTTTCAGTTCTTTTCTTAATGACAATTCTATTGTTTACAAAGAACTCAAAGAATCTCCTGCAAATGGTAAGATATCCTAAATTACTCATATTGATTTTATTTGATTTATTTATTCATGTCATTTCATTTATGGGTATTAGTATATGTAATCCATCTTGTTTAAAATTTTTTGGCTGAATCTTGCTGTATTTTTTTAATATAGAGAAAAAAATATTCATAATAGTTTTTAATGAAAGAAGAAAAGTGAGAGAAGGAACAGTACTGAAAATTCTTAATACAATGATTTTATAGAATTAATTACTTAATAGAATGATCTTCTATTTATCTTCTTATATAAATAAAAATGAATGTTGGTAAGCGCATAACTCAAGAATGGCTGGATCAATTCGGCTATTTTTTTTCCTATATGTTCCTTAAAGCCCAAAGAAGGTTATAATAAAGAAAAAAAAGGAAAAATTAATAAAAAAGAAAATTAAAATTTATATGGCTAACGCTGGCTAATAACTATATTTATTTAAAACGTACCTAGCGAAGAACCCGAGCGGAGCGAGGGTGAGCCGCTAGATCGTAATAAAAATGAGTGTAAACAGAATTATTCACAATCTAAATATCAAATTAACAAAAAAAAAACAGTTATTGAATAATTGTCTCCTTAACATATTTTTTGTGAGCGATAAAAAAACAGAATTTATACTTAATTAGCAAATTAATTAATTGTTATCGTAATAATTATCATAATGTGTGCACTATATAGTGTTTATCATTATTCAAATTATATTTTACTTTAAAAAATTTGTGTGTAATATTATGTAATAATATTAAGTAATTGTGTACACGATGATAACATGGTATAATATTAACAATTGTAAGACAGTTTATATAATATATTAAGACATAATAATTGACTTAAACTATTATTGTTTTAATAAATACATATTGACAGTATAGTGGCATAATAGTACTTAATTTGAACATTAGATTTCAGAATCAGAATAGATCATTGTAAGAGATTTTTGTAAAAATCACAAGCTACTCACCCTCGCTCCGCTGGGGTTCGTCCCGTTCGTCGTTTTAACGTTTAGTATAGATTTCTCGGAAATTAGATATTTTCGCGCAATAAAAAGTATCCTACATGTTAACCCGGATAACCAGTTAAAATTTCATCAAAATCCGTCCAGTGATATTTCCGTGATGCGGTAACCGAGAGACAGACAGACAAAAAGTCTAAAAACTATAGATTCAGCCTCTGTACCGATATATAATAATGTCTATTTCAATAAGATTTTGCAAAAAATATTTCATGTACAGATTCGGTTCAGTTAGAATTTTATTATATGTATTGATATATTATTTATTTTTCCTCATATTTGACAACGTCAAAACAAAATTTATTGTGTAATCAAAATTTATTTTAAAATATATCCGAAAATAACATGAAAATTTTAAGTAAAGTATAAAAAAATGTTTTAAAAGACAAAATAAAATCGAAAGTGCATATTATAAGACTTCCGCGATATCATTCAGACAAAGAGAGACAACAGCATTCCCAAGGAGGGTTGACGTCAGGCAGGCGGCCGGTCGCAAAACTTTTGCCAAATCCTATCAGTAGTTTCTATCTTCCTTCTTAGTTCCTATCTTCTGTACTGCTGATCCTATCAGTAGTACAGAAGATGTACTGCGCCGACCCCAAGTGATTGGGAAATGGGCAGGGAGTAGAAGTATAGATATATTATTTTTTATTATTAATTACCGACACTGAAAATGACAAAGTTAGTCGTTATTTTTAATAAAAAAATCTTTAACTTTTATACATACAGTCTAACTCATTTTATGTTTAAAGTTTCAGTTCCTCTCCTACAAATTCATGGTGATTATGATGACCTAGTAGATATGGCTTGGGGTCAAGATACATTCAAAGAACTTAAAGCTCTTGGCGTTCAAGGAGAGTTTCATGTCATGGAACGATTAGGACATTCTATTAATAAAAAAGGACTAAATATTATAAAAGATTGGATTGAAAAACTTTTAACTGATTTATAATGATAAATATATTCTATACAAATTATGTAGTTTAAATAAAGAAAAGTTATACATACTGAAATCCATTTCTTGTTAAAAAATATATGTAAATAAACTTAATGTTATTGTATAATTAGATGTTTTCATACAATACCGCTAAATATTTAAAACTAGACAAACAAAAACAAATCTATTCCACGGGAACCGTACATTTTTCCGGGATAAAAAGTAGTCTATTTGTTATTCTGATTTTTCGCGATGAAAAGTACCTAAAATGTTGACCTGAGATATAAGGTACCACCATGCAAAATTTCATTTAAATCGGTCAAACAGTTTCGGAGTTTAGTCCGTACAAACAGAACAGACAGAGAAACAAAAAAATTGAAAAAACTGGATTTGTTCTATTTCTCTTACTTCCCTCTGAATCAGTTTTTATCATATTTTTTTCTTTGTACAGACGTTCAACTTCTACAGTTTTATTATATGTACCTATAGATGAAGGTAGTTGATAAACATTAAAATTATCGATGTATCATATGTTACCTACAGATACAATTAAAACAAATACAACAGAGCTGCAATTTACTTCATTTTAAAATAAATAAAAAAACGGATACTTATTCCTGCACTTGCACCTCCCTGCCATGGAAAATATATACCTACTTAGAAAAAGTTAAAGAAATAAAATTGTATTAGTAAAATCCTTGTTTAAATTTAGATATTGCGAAAATGATTATATAAATAACATATGAATAAAAATTATAAAGTTAATCATTTAAAGATTAGTTATTAGTTTAATGTGAAGAAGCAGATGCACCCTCCTGGAAATAATTCTGTTGCCACCCACTTACTGCACTTTCTGAATAGCGATGCTTGCGATGCGAATGTCAACCTTATTGTCATTGTTTTCATAATTGTATGCATTGAACATTACCGCCATCTCTGGACGAGAAGCGGAATTTACTTTTTAGAATACAATAATACATTAAGAGCAAAATAAATCTTATTTATAGTGGGAAAAGACATTTTAATTATGAGATATTGATAATTATCCCAGTTTTGACTAAAAAAATACCAATATTTGATTGGTTATTTCTTTGCTTAGTGCAATATATTATTCGTATATTTGTGTGAGTTTAGCGATACAGGTTCTGATACATAATATTCACATCTCACTTCCTTTTTTTTCTCTTCCGTGGCAGAAAAAATGCGCCGATTGGTCGTGGCCAGTTACAGTTATACTGTGTTTTCCAATTACAGAGCATAATGCCGCACATTGGCGCACAATGCCGAAGTATGCTAATGCTTAGTTGGAACGTGAATTAGTTTTCAAGTGCACCAGCAGAGGACACTAGGTTCAGTGTTGAAAGAAAAAATATAACTAACTAATGAATATATAATAATACTATAAATTTTAAAATAAATATTAAATAAATTTAAAAAAATTATTATCTAATAAATATATAATAATGTAAATAAAATTTTGATCAATGCCACCTTGAAGAAAAACACTACTTATATTTTCTGCTACTGAGTTGGTATCCTTGCGCGCATCACGCCAAAGCAGTACTCAAAGAGAATGTAAATGCTCGATTGAGCGGAGCGTTGCTGTAGTTGAAATATTCGAAGTTAGCATTATGCCTCATAATACGCGCTGTACTGCTCTAATTGGAAAACAGAGATACTCTTCAACCCTTAAAGCCTTTTCCCGATTCTCATAAAAAAGTATGTATGTATGACAGTTGGATGCAATTCACCTGCGTCTCACTTCGGATGACCTGCACGATTGTCTAAGCCTAGACGCCTTCATTTGTATTGCATGGATTTGTAGACTGCGTTATGTAATATCTATGAGCGTGTGAGAATGTTAGGTACGCATGCCTATGTGATACGTCATACTTTTGACAGTTGCGATTCGATTTTAGGGTTGACGCGTATAATTAATTTGACACGACATTTCACTACAGTTTTATAACTTCGAAAGCGGTCGCCATCAAAATTGCTATTTTTGAAAACCCTTGCATTTGACAGCATTTCTATTAAAATCAATGCAGCAAAAATGTCAGGGTGTACATGCTTCTCAAATAATAATGAATTCAATAACTTATTGGATTTTATTGAGAGCTTTATTGAAATTCAAATAACTAGTTTTTTTGTCGATAGTTTTGTTTGAGATAATTAATATTAATCTAGCAAGTACGACCATGATTTGGAATTTTATAAACTTTATATATGTAATTGCAATTCTGTAATAAATATATAATTAAATTTATTTTAATAAGAAAAATATAAAATTCGAGCAAAAAATGTTCCCTACATCCTGTCAGTGGCGTAGCGTGGGTAGAGTGGTTTATTTTTAAAGGGCGGCAAAATTTTACTATAAATATTGTGTACCAACATGAAATATAGAAAATTAATAATAATTTGTCACAAAAATCGCTACTAGCACATCTATCGGGTTATTGCGAAGTAATTTTCATTGCTGAATAGGAATTTTGATTAGTTGACTAGCGTGGAAAATATACTGCCAGATGCATGCCCGACGCTAGCTGTTTGAACGCCAGCGTGCAATTGTGATAATGCCGCCCCCTATCTAAGCTACTGGTACTGGGCTAAGATTATCAAAGACTTTTTAATTTTGAAATATAATAGTTAGAAAAAAATTAAAATTAAACTTGAGAAAGAAAAACGATTTATTTCTCTGTTATTACTAAATTATAGGATCTAAATCCAAATGGCTCAAACGAAATGTTTAACATTTTGACATCATTATCATCATCCTTCGTCCATTTAATTTTACTCAAAGTTCAGCCATTTTACTCGAAGACAGAAGACTAATTAATATACTATACTCGTAAGACAGGAGTCTCCTGTTTAACTATATGCTCGTGATCACATCTGAACATGAGCGTTTTATTGTAGAAATAAATAAAACTGACTTTTAGAGCCGTGATAAAGATAAAGGCTAATAAAAAAACGTGTGTGTATACCTACTTATGTAGGTACACACGTAATGCTGGCTTCTCACGGCGCGTGATATCACGAGTCGCGCCGCGCCGAGTTGATTTGTTCGTACATACGCGCCACGGGCGAAACCGCGTCATCCGTTCTTAAGAGGTACGCAACACCTGAAATGTCGTGTGAATCGTCGCATAGCCACCTCCAGATATGGAGCAATGTCCATGCATCGTGCTGGTCATTTCTATTTTTGTGCTCCGCACTTTTCGAGTTCCACAAAGATTGTTCGTTTTCGTATAAAATAAAAAATTCGGCAATTGTGTCATTTGACCACCTAATATTTACACACGTACAAGTACTTCACGGTCGAACGAGTCGAAATGATATGAGCGTGTTTAATAGCGTGAGCCGGGAGCCCGCGCCCGCGCCTTCACGAGCGCGCTCGTGCCGCGCCTTGAAGTTACCGACATTTAACGGATAGAACGCACCAGCCCGAGTGGCGTCGAGCCACTACCTTCACACGGCGCAAAGCGCGAGCGGGCGCGACGCGACTCGCGATATCACGCACCGTGAGAAGCCAGCTTAAGAAGTTATACTTCTTTGGCGTAAGTGAACAAAAATAATTTATAAAAGGAATTCAGTTAACTTCATCATGTCGCTTTTTGGCTGTCGATGTGCGCGGGCATCGTAAAAATTTTATTCTCTTATTTTTTCCAAACGTTTCAAAAGAAGTATAACTTCAAAAATTACAATTAAAAATATTTACCTTACAAAAATATTAAAAGTTATTCACAATTATTAGTCTTATATACCTACTAGTGACACTGGCAGATTATATTGCGTTTCGAAATCATTTCTTGTCTGAAGAAAAATAAAGGTCAGTGTCTAATATTATAAATATTTATTTAAATTAGCTAATGGCACCTAAAAAAGGTAAAGATATAACAGATGATGATAATTATTGGAGATTGTGCATAGAAGAAGCACCGTTAGATGATGAATCGTGGAAAATTAAAGTAATAATGATAGAAGCGGCTGGAAGTGACCAAGATCGTATTTACTTGAATAAGTTTGAATCCTGTGCAGCTGAAGAAAGAAGATTTGTTATTAAAAATATATGTAAGACAGAAACAATATTCATGATCAATCAACTTGGAGGGGAGAAGAAAGTTAAAGATGATAATCTTCGAGTATTTGAAGAAGGTCAAGCGTATTTAAAAGAAAAGAAAGATGTTCCAACCGAAATAATGGCTCTAATTATCAAAAAAATAATTTTGAAAATGAAAGATGAGTATCTTTTTATTAAAAGACAAAGACTAGAGGTACGTGAAGGAATGAAAAGAGAATCAGTTACTATGATAAACAGAGCAGAAGTGAGAGGCACTGTTAATGTTAAGTTACCCGAGTCAGAACCACCAACACTACCACCACCACCTCCTAGAGGTAAAAAAGGAGAAATTTTGAACGAAGACAAACAAACTGAAATAGATGAAAATAAAAAATATAGTACTTTACTCAGAGTTAGAGGTGAAGAATGGCGGGATAAAGTGTATATCGACGACTTTCCTGCCGATGGTCCTAATTTATATATTGCTGTAACAGGATTTTTAGAACTCGGGCTAGCTGGATGTCTTCTAAAAATTGGGATACCTCTAACAGCAGTAGTTCAAATACGAATAGATCCAACAGCTACAACCATACCGTCCAGCTTATTTCGCGCTACTAAAAGAAGGCAAAGTCAAACTGAAATGCTAGAAGAAAAATCTCTTAAATTTTGGGAAGACTTGCAACAGTTGCGTATAAATAGAAATTCAGCAGATGATTTTAAGGATACAGCTTTTCTTGTCTTTTCACCACCATATTGGAGTGAAGAGAAGTTATCAGGATGTCATGAAAAAATATATGATGAGCTATGCTATTTATTGTACGATATACAAGATTTGACCCGACAACACTCTCACTACCTTAATAATATGGATGTAATTACTGTACCAGAAGAATTAAAAGAGGATTTATATCAACAACTGTATCTTTCGAAGATAGAAGAGCAACCTTTAGAATCAATTACCATTTACTCAATTTTGCATGCAATTCTCCAAACAGTGTCTGAACAGAATCTTTCTATTGGTGAAAATAACAGTAAAATGTCTTACTCTACTGTAAACGCACAAAGTGACCAATATATGGAACAAAAACGATTATGTAATAAATCTGAAGAGCTTGTAAGCAATTTGATAAGTAATCTTTGTAAAATAGATACATCAAAAAATAAGTATCGTGTAGCTTATGGAGAAGAATATGAAAACCATAAAAACCCGATTATAATAGATCATGGCGACTTTTATAAATATAATACATTTCACTTGAGCAACATTAATTTAAACAATATTGTATATTCTATGCTATCAGGCATGCCTATATTTAAAATATGGATAAATAAAAATAAACCTGTTGGAGAGATTAAAGCCAAAATTAATTTTCATACCAATATGCTTTTATCTTGTTTTGATAGAAATGACATAGAAACAGATGAATTAAACAGGCTCATACACATTTTAGCTTTCCGTAAAGTATATAATAATAGAAGTTCGCTGGTAAACGAACATTTATTGCCATCAACAATAACAGAATTTAAAAAAAAATACTTAAAACGCAGTGTTCTTGTTGAACCTTTACCGAAATCACAGCTTTATACATGTGCAAGTTCAAAATCGTCCTCTTTACATTCAATAATCAAAGAAGTAGAAGAATTCAGTAGATCTGCTACAATTGAAACTGATGATGAAACATGCAGAATAAGATTTCTTTTTGACTGTCCTGATATCAGTGAGTTAGCCTCAGCTGCCGAAATAACAAGTCAAAAACCTATTAGTCATATGATTGATGATTTTGAGTATTTTGAAGATTTTGTTGGAATTAATGCCTTTCAAATCATACTCGATGCTTTTAACAAATTTAACTGCGTCGATTACAAATATTGTGAGATCACTGATAGTTTTATTCTGATGTTTTATAATAGTCACGATAAAAATGGAATTGCCAGAGAGGAATGGCGTTATCATCTACCAACGCCCTTATGCTTGCAAGATTTTTTTGATTTTGTTTTAGAGGAACATTATGATTGGATAAAAAAAGAAGAAGACGCTTATGATGAAAATATTAAAATAAAAACACAATCAGAATGTAAGGATGCAAAAAATCAAGAAACTGGGAAATCATGTGTAGATAATACAGTTGTAGAGCTTGAGTTACTCATGGAGGGCTCTTTAAAATATGAAGAAATGAAGGGATTAGAAGTGGCTAGTCCAGAAACTTCTAATACAAAAATATTTTCTTCCAAAAAAACAAATTCACCTGTGTCCCATACTGACTTAGATTCCAAAAGTAGTAAAAGGACAAAGTCTCCTGCCTTTCCACCACAAAAAGCTAATTTCTCTGTAGAAGAAGGAAAAGTGGAAACCATTCGGAAAGAATTTTCTGGTTATGATTTAAATGACAGAAGACTTGAAATTTTTGGAAAAGATTCATCATTTTTTTCTGAAGATGGCACACGCGTTTCAACTTTTTATTCCTTATTAATACCAATGAACTTAGAGTACGTTACATTGAATATAGTTCCTGGTAATAGCCATAATGAATTTTGGATGCACAAAGCCCTAGGAGAATTTATTGATCCCAATATAGTTGATACCTGTGAATCATATAGAGTTAAAACAAAAAATGAATTAATTATGTATGTAAAAAAACAATCATTTCAAGTACCAATTTATTTTGTAAATCCTTCTTCTGGAGAAACAATACATAAAAGTAACATTGGGAAGTCTCCGTCTCTAGATTTAGTTAATCCAAGCACGCAGATTTTTGAATCTAAATTATTTTATTCACTGATTATAACTTGGCCAACAGGACTTGTTACAGAAACTGTCTATAAAAATAATTCTCCAAATATTTCACATATCAAACAATATTATATTACAAATTACCTAAATCGCACTGAAGACATGCGATGTATCAGCTTAGATGGAGAGACAATCATTTTTAATAGCAACGGGGATATAGAAATATTAAAACCAGATTCTTCGTACTTTAAAATAACTAAATGTGAAAAAAGAGCTACTAGTGAGGAAGTTTTAGAAGATGCTCACAGTGCTACTGGTTCGGATAAAAGTAAAAAAAGAAAAAATAAAGGAAAGGAAAAACCCACAAAAACTTCTTCTAAATCATCTAAGAATATTTTAGAGGGTAATGAACAAGTAGTTGATTCAAAAGCGACTGAATATGAATTACATATTGAAGAATTTGAAATTATAGAAATTAACGGTTTAAAAGAAAAGTGGATAAATAATAAGATACATAGCACAGAAAAAGTTCTAATTAAAACTGCAACGGATTTTTGTTTGGGAGAAATATTTTCAAGACGTATGGATGGAACAAATACACTATTAAATAAAGATGGTATACTAATTGTAACTTTCCCTAATAATACAAGAATTTCTACAAGTTTCATAATTGATAATGACGACATATTTCCTGAATGGACAGACGAAGAAAAAGAATATTTATCCCTTTTTGATGTAAATCTGGAAACAGATACGATTAAATCGAAAGGTTCAGAATCACGTAAAAGCTTTTCGTCATCATATAAAAATAGTGCAAATAATCTCAATTCCGGTAATTTTATAGATATTTACGGAAATAGGAAAGATGGTTACGTTTCAGTACATTTGATATATATAATAGAGCATCCTAATTTTACTACAGTTACCATCAATAAATTCAATGACAAAATTTCTATTGAGTCGCCAAATGATACTTGTGTTACAATAGATAGTGACAATAATTATGAATTTTCATTAGATAACGCAACATCTGGACGTTTTAATGGACAGACCTTAAATATTAATCATGTATCTTGTAAGGAATGTAATTTATATAACAATTGTGACGTTAAAATCGCTTCTGATGAAATTAATAGCGTGACTGAATTTCAAAAAAATTGGCTAAAAATGACAGATTCATTTGGTAAGAGTATCATTGTTAATGAAGAGGGCAATATCAGTATTATAGAATCATCGGAAAATAAATTACACTACAATGAATCTGAAAAATCTGAATTACCCAATATGAATGAACATGAAACTACGAAAGATAAATCTGATTCTGTAATACCCCATACGAAATGTAGAGAAATGTGTCAAGCAAATTCATTAAAATTTTTTGTACTCAGACGGTAATATATAAATGGCCTAATCGGATATGGTTAGTCTTGAAACCGAAATTTTCGTAAAAAGGCGAAATTTACATTCAGACATGGCTTGACTAATCTTTATTCTGTTTTGTATACCTACTGTTTGTCTTTTACTTATGTGCATATAAACTTCAGCTCGTAGAAAATCGGATAAATATCAGAATAATTGAAAATGGGTTAAACAATTTTTTCTAATTAAAATTGTAAGAAATGTTTATAATATTTGAGTTTTAGCTATTACAAAATTAAGGAAGTTTGCTAACAGAAAATTAGCAATTTATATTTTCAATTTAACCCAATAGAGCACGCATTGTTCAAAAAAAATGTAGGGCTGTTGCCCTACATTTTTTTTGAATAATGCGTGCGTCCACGTTATTACGTGTAGGTAATGTACTTATTTTATAATATGTAGCTGCGTCTATGTGTATTGTATATGTCTCCGACAGCATAATACTACGTTCCTTCGTCAACTTATTCTCATCTTTTTAGTTAGCTTTTTACGCAGTCAGGTTTTTTATTTTGTAAATTATTGTTCATGCCACGCTTAGGACCCTCGCTGGTAATACACACAACAATTATTTTACTTTCTAAAGTTCTTTTACAGATAGGCACCCGTATGCTTTCAAAGTTTATTAGACCATAATTTCACCCTTTTTACTAAAGTTTGGATTTCAGGGCTTTATATAATTCACTGGTTTTATGTACCTGTATATAAGAATGTTTAATTTTTTACAATAATTGTTTTCCTTTCTTAACCAGTGATCTAACATGTTCAGAATTAGTACATCGATCTAATATAGAAGAATATAAGTTATCATGTAAAAAGCGCCCCTGGTGTTCCATAAATGAGTTCGATACTTTTAGAGACTATCGTAGCCTTTGGTCTATTTTAACTCCTATATATCTTACTGAACCGGAGGTAAGTAATTTAGTGATTGTTATTTTAATATTAGTATGTATATGAATATAGGTAGGTTACACCGTACAATATTATAGTAGGTTGGTACATCTTATACAAAATAAAAAAAATATTTTTAACATCTATTTTAGAAATGGTTGATGGAGTCAAAATTATCTGACAAACCAAAATATTTGACGTTCAAAGATTTGGAAGTTGATAATGGAAAAGGATTTTATCATTGGATGCGTCCTTATAAAAGATTTACACCCAAACCAATGAAGCCCGACTCAGTTTTACCAGAGAGACTACCTAGAGCTTTTATACTACGGTATTATTACATTGCACGCAATTTACGCTACCTAATAATTTACTTTGCTTAAATAGCTAATAGGTATGAATATAATAAAATACCAACATATATTTATTTGTTCTGTCAGAACTTTAGAGCAACAGTGGCGAGAGGACAAAAGAGATCAATTGAGCGGTGCTAAGGAACTTATAACTGCTATACTACGATACCGATATCTTATGGAAGCTGATAGCCAAACTCTTTTAAGTGTGCCAGTTCATGATCTTAGAACTGAAAATGAGCGTAAAAGTGACGAAATTGTACAAGCTATTGCACATAGGTTTGCCATTGAATTATCTAATTGTTTCATCCTACTTATTATAAAATTAGCATTTGTGTTAAGTAGGTAGCTACCTACCAGGTATAGTACCAGGTAGTATATTATGTAGTAGAAATGTAAAGGTTTCTCTGAAGTAAAAGTGAACTTAGTCCGAATGTAACTTTTTTGAAATCAAGAAATGTAAGCATAAAGTTTTAAGTTCTGATTTAAGATAAAAATATCTGAGATGAATCGCTTAGCGTACCTTAAATATCTAATACTTTATTAATCCACCTCTCATGATCTCAGGATCAGTTCGATCAAAGAACTGCATTGTCATCATATCGGTACGGTTATCTATAGGTACTAATATTATAAAGAGGTAAAGTTTTCAGTTTGTGACGTTGTAGGGGGTAATTTCTGGATCTATTGGACCGATTTAGGTGAAATTTGTTAAGAAGATAGTTTGAGACCCTGGAAAGGACATAGGATATTTTTTATCCCGAAAATCATCCCACAAGAGGGTGAAAATGGGGATGAAAGTTTGTATGGGGAAGCAATGTAGGGACGAACCCGAGCGAAGCGAGGGTGAGTCGCTCGTTATTAAATAAATTACCAAATTAAAATTATGTAGGTTATTTATATAATAGATGAAGGCTGAAGCTAATTAAAGTAACTGGCTTAACAATAAGCGACGGTCTCAATAGTCACTAATAGGTACATATGTACTTTTTATATAGTATATAACGAAATTTATTTAAAAACAGGGTATATGAAGATATGAAGAATCGTTTGATGGAAGATATTCAAAGCAGAGCTAAACTAACAATTACTACAAGAGCGCCACCGCCCCCAGAAGATATTTCTAGAGAAGGAGAATTCGATGAAGGTGCAGTCTTATTAGTAGAGATACAAATATCGTTTAATAACATGGTAGCATAGGCTGACATTTAGAAAAGTATCTCTATTTATTTATATTCCACAAGAATATGTAAACACTCATTGCGACGACAGTTTTTAGAAAACTCTAAGCTCCCATATAACATTTAAAGCTTATTTTAAAGCTATACGGGTAGGTATACCCACTATATAGGTACCTACTTATATGTTTCGGTAATCCATCTCAAACCACTAAAAGTAACCTACTTACGTACAGAGAAGCAAACCCTAACTCCACCTTATGGGGGAGAAAGCGTAGGTATTATTTCACCTAATAATTCTATGCCGTTTGAAATTAATGACAATATTAGATATGTACATAGGTACATATGCAGGTATACTATAATCTTTCTCCTACTACATTAGAGCCCTGATCTCAGCTACTCCAATTGTGGTAAAGTTCAAGGCTTTTCCAATTTTTTTCTTTAAGCAGCCTGGTCCTGAATAATTCTCGAAATAGCTTTGCAGGCCTTAAATATATATTGTATTCTTCACTAAAATAATAATTTTGGTTTCATTAAAGATAAAGATCATTACCACATTAAATATTTTATGTATAGGTACGTATACCTACTAAGTATACCCACTGTACTACATGTACACAGCTGTTTTTTTTATTAAAAAGTCAGTCGTAGTTTAAATGAAGAAAAGGTGAAGGGAGTCAGCGTCATAAATGCAGCACTTTCAGTGATGTGAATTGTGTGGGTGTGTTAACTGATGCTACCTTTATTGATTTTTCAATAATTATTGAACATTAAACAACTTTTTATTATTAGAAATGGTTAAATTAAAAATCCAGATTTTTTTGATGTAGTTACGTAGGTACGTAGTTGCAAAGGCTTTAAATTTGTTTGTATAAATTAATAATGCATGCTAAAGACAAAAGCGCTGTAGATACTTATAGATAATAGTATAAAATGTTTTAGAAACTCAAGAATTTAAAGTATACGAAAAAGGAAACGCAATACAGGAAGCCGAAATCGCTGAAGAGATGAGCCCGAATCTTAAGCGCTACTGGCGTCGTCGTGCGGAGGAATATAAAGAGGAACAATTTTACAGGTAAAAATACTACGGTTCATAGTAACCAATTTCTAAGTATAGTTATTTATTATCAACCAATACGAATATTTCGGAAGAAATACCTGTAATAAAACTGTAAAAGTATCAATGTGTCTCAATTATGTATTACTACCCATTAAAAATGCTTCATTGCGCACGCAACGCTAGTGTTTCAATAGAGCTTTTTCTACAATTACGACTACAATATATGTACCTATCTATCAGGCAATAATTTCATATGTTTAGCTACATTCAAATTTGGCGTTTTCTATTAGGTACTTACCATACCTATATATAATATACTTATCTAATGGTATGTTTTTAAGTAACGAATAGGTAGGTTCTATTCTAAAGATTGATAATACAATGATTGTCCTCCTGATCGAATTTCAGCCACGGCAGCCAATTTATTTGAAACTAACCATCTAAATGTACCTACTTATGTAAATAGCAACCGCAGGTGCATGCTCTATGAAAGTCCGTGATCTCTGGATCACGGGATAGTAATGGCTAGATTAGGATTTGAACTTGCCGACTTAACGATTTTATTGATCACTTTTCATTAAAACTATTGCCCTACCAGTGCCCTATAATTTAGACGCTCAATACTACGTCCTAGACCAATGACACATCCATATCACAGAATAGCAATTACAGCTAGACTTTATTTTACTTTGCAATACCTACTTATAACTTTTTTCAGGTATCTCCTTAGAGAAGATAACGTGCCTCCTTATTTTCGAAATGTCCTGGGTGGTGGTATTTGGTGGGAGGTGAATAGAGCTGTTGATGATGCAATAACAAGCGTTGAACGTAAAAAGATGAAATGTCGTTGCGACGAGGAATAGTTTAAAAATATTTTCAGTACCTAGTTATGTAGATAACTAGGTACTGAAAATATTTTTAAACTCTATACCCAGTCTTGTGTCGTATCTATTAAAGTAGGTATCTACTATTGATTGATATTTCATAAAACATACGTAGTTGTCATGACATTATAGTAGATATTTGATAAATAAATAGGTACTGTTTTTACCTTATTAAACAATTATTATTAAATATATAGGTATTTTATGTTCATTTACATTCCTATGTAGGTTCATCATATACCTACTCTGTTCTAGGTAGGTCGGTATAGATATGCTCTATGCATTTTTATAATTAACAATATTTTCATAGGAAGCGGAAAAAATATATTAATATTAGGTATATTTATATAATCATACCTATTAGATATAAAATTCACAAAGTTAATAAAACAAGTTGCAAACAAAGTTTTGCAATTTTATTTTATTTTTGCCTCCGTAACTTGTTGCTCAATGGCACAGCCCACCTCGCCAGTTTGCAAGCGCCAATTCTTAAAAGTTTATTTGTAGAGTTTTATTTCAAGGGGTAGCTAAATGTAAAAGTAGTAAAAATGAATCAAACATAGGTATATTTTTATTATTATATTATTACTACTGAAGTAACTTAGTAACTAGTTAAATAAATATGTTGGACATTGACTCATAGCACCATCTAGTTCCATGGTAAGCTACGAGGATTTTGTTATGGATGCCAGATAGTTGATACACTACACATAAATAACTTTAAATCAAGGTATGAAATTATCAAGATGAATATATTTTTTGATAATTATTGCAATAATTATCAGACAATTATCCGATAATTATCCAACAGATATAAACTTAACAATCCTTGTGTAGGTATTGGTATTTGACTACTTGCCTATCATAATTTACGTTAGAATAAATTATACACTTTTAACAATAAAGGTAATCTTTTATTATTATAATTTTTTCATTATTTTGACATATACAAACTATGAAATAAAAACAGAATAAATTTAACTATATAGACACTATTTAATTAAATTAAAGGTCTCTGCCCACTATACCGTCTCATACCATGACTGTGCTAGGACCATAACAGGACCGTGTCAGGCAAAAAAATATTCTTTGTATTGAAAAGTATGAGACTATGCCCACTAGACCGTTCCATTACCGATGAAGACATTTCCGTCACCAACCAACACCGTCGCGTGCCGTGCATGGAAAGTTAACAATAATTGTCGGCAAGAATATTTTGCCGGTGCCGACACGCTCCGTGCCTACACGGACGTTGCTGAACCGGTGCGCGCGGACGGCGAAACGGTGATCACACGGGTTATAGCTGCGTATGATGACCGTTCTAAGCCCGTTATAAACGAGTTGTCGCTTGTCTTCTAGTGATAATATTTTCTTTTAAATATTATTTTTTTTAAAACGGCGTGAACCTAGTAACGTCGTGATCGACTGATGTTATTCTCTTTTTTCCTCGCCTAAAACAATGGCTATCATTGTTAATTTTCTGTCGGACAAGTTTTTAATAGCCATCGTATGGGTATAGGAAATAATTTTCGTAACAAAAATATTCACTCGCTCTTCCTGACGCGGCTGCCTCACGCGAAAACACAGGTGAACTACTAAAACTGAGAAAACGGGAACTATACGGATATGACACGCGGATGATAGGCGGTTGATACGCGAATGATAGATACATTCTAGTTGGCATAGTAGTCCGTGTCGCTTGTTTCCGTGTCTGATACGTTCATAGCATGGTCATGGTATGAGACGGTGTAGTGGGCAGACTCCTTAATGAGTGGAATATCATCCTCATCCTCTTCAACTGCATTAACTCAGTTTGTTGAGTTTTTTGAGCTGATTGAGAGAGTTCATTTTGCTGATCGACAATTATTTGAAGAGTTACAAATTAAATATTTTTAATTATATTTATCAAATATAATTCTCCAGATCAACCAATATTTATCATGATAATTATCGTTTCGAACCCTGCTTTAAATACATACATAATATAAATATAAACATCCATGACTGGAATACAAACATTCGTGCTCATCACACAAATGAATGCTCCCAGCGGGACTCGAAGCCGCAACCGCTGGCACAGTAAGTAGGGTCACTACAAACTGAGCCATATGTATCGTCAGTTGTTACAAACTATAGGTACTCGTAAGCAATTTTTATGCTCTATAATGTTCAAAAATAACAACGATGTGATAAATTATAATAAATACATTAATAAAAACCTAATTTCCTTATAAATAACAAAATAAACGAGTTGAATACAAATAAAAGTAATTGGAGATTTATTTTAAATAAGTTATTCTTACAACATATGAAGAAACAATCTTATTAATTTTTTGCTTTATAAAATGTCAGTATACCTTAGAATTATATTGAGATTTCATCGTCAGCCAAGTGAGAGGTTGCAGGTGATTGGTGTCTCACATAGAGCGGTGTGGCCTGAGACGCCAATTTATGTGTAGATTGAATGGCGGGAGAAGTGTTAAGCGGTGTAGGCGAATTCGTTTGTCAATTTTCCCCACCGCTTTTACCGTTGTGTCGCCGGGCCAGTGGCGAAGAAGATCGGCCTGCGACGCGATTGGCTCCCGGTGCAGCCAATGTGCGCCCCGAATGTCGGCCCTCACGAAAGGGATAGAGCCGCGGCCCGGACACAGTCCGTTCCGGGCCCTTGCTAACGAATGTGTCGTCGACGCGATTCGTAGCCGTCGTTTGTTTAATAACAAATGTCTATAACCGATTGTGCATGTGCATTGTAATGGAATGCCGCGGTAGAGCCTCCTAAAAGTTAAAACTACGTTTTACTCTTCACGTGAGTACTTAACTCCTAATATAATTAACGTTTACGCGAATCACTAAGAGATGGCGCTAGTAGGCATGATATCCCAACAAGATGTGTCATTGAACCAGTAAATGTTTATGATTGCAAAGCTTGACATGTTATCGTATGCACGAGTCTTTGTTTGTTTTTCCGACATCTAAACACGTTGCTCCAGTGACTTATCAACGAACTTATAAATACTCTACTGTAAATGTAGTAGTAATACATTCGAAGCCTTATATTCCACGGAACACTTTTCAAGAAACTTGATACTAACACTAACTCGAAGAGTTCTATTACGAGGTATAAAATACTGCTCTATTCGTCATTTAAGTAACAACTTATAAATCGTCTTAAACGACTTTATTTATGTAATCATAAGATTGAATATTGCTATCTCCACATACAGTGTTGTTACTCGTCACCAAGTGAGGTCTAATGACCCTGACCTACGAACAACGCTTGCATATCACGTACTGTTATGACTCGTACCCGAAATTAACGAGAATGACGTCGTTAAAATATTAAATATGGAGATTAGGCCCGGTAAGCCTTAACCTCTTTATTTAATATTTTAAAAATAAAAAAATAATTGTAATTTTGTACACTAAAAGGTAAGTATGTAATCGTTGCTCTACTATAGCGCAATCTTGGTGACAAGAAATTGTGGTAAATAATATTATATATCTATTATTTACTTAATTACGCCTGTACGTAAATGAAATATATTTAAAGAAGGCATCAAAAAAAATTGGTAAGCCAATAGTTTCAAATTTTTGTAAATAATATGTCACCTCTACTTTTTATCCTTAGTATGGTTTAAAAAGTCTTCATGTTACAAGAGCGAGTTTGACGGTAATTAACATTGTATGATGATGATGATGTATGATTTAGGAACATTATTTTTAGTTATCTTATATATAAATGAACTACGTAACTACATATCGACGGCGAAGTGCCAACACCTCCTAACTAACATTTTTCGAGAAATTCACTTTTTTATCGTTTTGAATTTAAAGGCGCTATTCACATGTTTTATTCAAATATATTAACATATCGTAATTATTAAAGCATTATATATTATTATTATCCTCAATGAATAAATATGTTTACTGATTTTCAACTTGTCAAGAAATTAAATATCTTTTTTAGTTTGTGTAAATTCTTAACTATGACACTTGGGAGTTAATGACACTTCGCCGTCGATATTATATATGCATATAGGTATTACAGGTATTTCTTTTTATTGTATTAACCAAATAATGCCAATAGATATGAAAAATCTTACTAGATTTAAAAATAATCTTATTAGATAGGTAGGTGCGTGAAAAAAATGTAGATTTTTGTACAAAACTTTTTTAGGGAGTGGAATACAATTTAACTTGTAAATAAGATTGAGGAGCCCTAGTTAAAAGCTAGTTTCCTAGCTACATTCCCACTTCCATTGAGCATTAAACGTCTACTGAACAAGGAACACACTTTGTTAATCTAATTTTCTTCCACCTATATAATAATATTTTTATTCAAATTAGCAAAATTAAGTATTATTTGTTAATATGGAAAGCTATTGAAGAAATTAGGTGGCCTAACTGATAAGTCTGCTTGATCTCAACTATGTATAATTATAAGTATACAGAAACCTATCTACCAAAATATTTTTAAGTGGCAATATTGTATGAGCTTCAAGTAATCTGAATTGATAAGTAATGTACCTACCATAATATGGCCTGATTCAAAAAATCCTGAAGACTGTTAAATTATTTTATATAATATCTTATTCTTAATATCCCCGAAACATAACATTTAAACCGATTTTAAAAAGGACGTCACCTCTGTAAATTTTTTCTGTATGTTGCGCTCCATCTTCAGTAGGTAGAAAATAAAAATAATATATGTATGTATGTACTAAAATTTAAACATATCTGCATTTCTAATCTGATTTTCAGATGTACTACATAGGTAGATATTCTAAAAAAATATCTTTCAGGCGATAGGCGGTAAGATTTAGTTTTCTTCGATGATAATATTCTAAATCATATTCATAATAATTTATAAAGTTCTTACCTATATAAAGTTGAAATAATGAGGTTTCGTTTTTTATACAGGCAGAAGGTATTATTTGATAGGTACATAAGTAGTTTTTCTTTTATAAAATTAAGTATACAGTAGATATTTTTAAGCATAGGTATTATACATATAGAGAAGTATTTAACAAATGTTGTATAGAAATTGTACGTCAAAACTGTCTTTTCTTGTTACACAAAATTGTTCTTGTTTATATTATTAGATTCACTAAACTATATTTCTTCTTTTTATTTTTAAATTTCAATGAAAATGTAGAAGCAATGCTTACTTATAAAATACTAGTAGAACCACGGCTTCGCTCGCGCTAAAACTACAAAAAATCTCTAAAAAGGTATTTTCGTACAAACTTTCATCCCCTATTTTACCTCCTTATAGGATGAATTTCGAAAAATGCTAACACATGTATTTATTTAATTTTATTGAAGAGCATTAATACCAAGTTTCAAGTAGGTAATTCTGATCATAAATATTTTTTGGATTGTATTATAACGTGTTTTCTCGTGGGTATTAGATGATCTCCCGCCGTAAAAACTAGCCTATAGCACTCTCCAGCCCTCCTACTATCTCCACACAAAAAATCACGCCAATCTGTCACTCCGTTTCGATGAGAAAGAAGGACAAACAAACACACTTTCACATGTATAATATTAGTATGGATTCCAATGATATAAAAGCCGACTACGACTCTATTATCGAAAAATAAGTTAAGTATGTATAACTTATGAAGAGGCGTAGAGAAAATCAACTCTTATGGACTAAGTCATATAGTTATTTTTTGATTAATATGATCAAGTATTAATGAATACAGCCAGTTCGTATCTCAGGGACTCTTGAGTGACGAGTCGTTCTCACTAGTTATACGTGCTTTTTGTAATACGATCTGTCAGTTCCTGCTTTAGTCAGCCACGGACCACGGTGTCTTAATTGATAAACTAATATTTCAGTAAAATAATAGATTTGATTGCATAAATTAAACTTTATCCGTAATAACTTCCTTTATAAAATTAGTAGGTGTTTTCTTTAAGCCTCTTTACATTTATACTACAGAGTACAGAAGTTTAATTTAGAAATATTAAAACTATTTTAATTTTCTTCCAATCCTTAAAAAATTGTAACCAAAAGTTATAAACATTCGACATATTCACATACTAAAACATATTAATGATTCTTAGATTAGTTACATTTAATAATCTAAGTAATTATTAATGAATCTTAAAACAATCTCGAATCTATCGTGTGCTAAATAGAGTTTTTACAAACATTATAGTTTAATAGTGATTACTGAGTAGATAGGAGTCACAACGTATAATTTCAAAGGCTAAGCGTTGTACCACGGTAATATACGCATAGCATTACCGTGGTTGTACTTAACGATAATTCTACAACCAAAAAGATAATTGTAGGTACACTGCTAGAAGTTATGAATACTATAGTATCTCTACATATGTCTAAATAGTTTACTGATATTTTATAGTTTCTTTCTCTATAAAATGTGTTTAAAAATAGCTAACTGACCAAAATTGATGAACTCTAGAAATTTTCTTTATAATATAGGTAGGTACTAGGTACCTACTAATAGCTAGTAAAATTGTGATACAAATTCTAAGTGTAAATATATTCATTATATTTACTATAGACTACATTGCTTCATAAAATACACAAATCAAAATAAATGTGAATAAAAGTACACAATATTGTAACGTATTCAGCCTTTTTTAACGTCTCATTACTAGGCAGGGTCCCTTCAATACGAGGGGGATCAGGCTATAGTCCATCACGCTGGCCTATATTTGTGGGCTGGCGGACTTCACATGCCGTCCAAAAATTTGCTAGTTTCTCTTAGACATGCAGGCTTCCTCGTGATGTTTTCCTTCACCGTAAGGCAAGTGGTAATCATGTTGAAAATGATTCGCACATGAAAATATCAGAGGTGCGAGACCCGGGATTTGAACCCACTTCACTCGGTTTCCCAAGCGAGCGCGTTACCACTAGACTACTAGACTACTACTGGCTTATATTGTAATAATAATGTATAAAGCAAATTTTATTAATATCTTGTAAGCTCTTCAGAATTAAATCTGTTTAGTCTCCCTCTATAAAAATGATTACTATTTAGCCATAAGAATTATTAAGGTACGTGATACTTTCTGTTATTTCTTAAAATGCTTCGCAAGCTTAATAGTAGGTACATACTTACCTACGTGTATTAAATATTACCATCAACTTTTTTATATTACACAAATTGTAACTTGTAACTCATGGCATAAACTTATTTAATTCAGTCCTCATTTTAAGGTCTCTCATTTTAAAGATTCTTCAAGAGTTAGTTAAATAAATGGTATGTAGTTTCATTTCATAATAAGTGTTGACTTTTATTGTTTCAACTTTAATCATCGAAAAATGGTGAAAATATCATAGAAATATAGCTGTTACCTTCTCCTGATAGGTATTATAAAAGCTAAGTTGGTTAAACTTGCTATTGTATAAAAGCTAATTATGCTCTACAATTTTAATTTATTTATGTCGAAATTTATATTGACAATAATATCCCACCAAAAACATTTTCATATTAAATGTTGCCAAGACGAAACCATATATATGGTCCGCACTGTCAAAAACTTATCAGATCTCATGTAGAGCCAAGCTTCTAGCTCTATACGCCATAACTCTCAAGCTTATATTTAGACTTTACAAACTCTACACCTTAGTCAAAATATGTGGCTACTGGCTGCCGTCACATGGGCGTAAGGTGAAAAATTTATTCACTGTTCATTACTTTTCTGTTATACAGTAGTTCAATAGTTGTATTAACGATACGGCCAAGCCACATATTTTGACTAAGGTGTAGAGCTTGTGTAGTTAGGGCGTGTATCAAAAAAATATTGAAATATTGTATCGGATTTAAGAGAAGTTTGAGAAGAAATACGAAGAAGTGAAAAAGTAAAGTGGATTGATGTAATAGTGAAAAATAGGTCTCCGGGATTGATCACGTACATTTATTTATGCACGAGACGTGCATAATTTTTTTACGAAAAATTTAATACTAATACGAAATATTACTTTAACAATGTCGGGGGACAAAGATATAAACCTAGTTCAAATTTAAACTAAAATAAGAAGCTTCTTCTTAAAAATATTAACATTTATAACATTCAACAGAGGTTTTTAAGTCCAGGATTTAGCCGATAAGCTTATGCCTGCTTATCGGCTAAACTCAGAAGGCGCTTACTTCTCTAAAATAACTAGGTAATCCATACTAATATTATAAATGTGAAAGTGTGTTTGTTTGTTTGTCCTTCTCTCACGTTCACGTGGGTTCTGCTAGTTAAGAATAAATTAAAGATTCTATAGGTACAGGAAAGTTATAGTTCGATGTAACTTGATTTTTACAAAATAATTATAAGTGGGTATTTATTAATTGAAGTAAATATTTTCATAAGCACATGGTAATATCAAGCTTACATTATCCAATACGAACAAGTAGGTACATACCATTTTAGGCAAGGAGAAATGTATTCAAATGTAAGTAAGTTATTTTACCACTATATATTTTTTTGGTAAGGGGTAATTTGACTAAATCTTATTATTAAATTAGATTTTGTTATATTTTCATTTGGCTCATTATTAGTTAACTATCAATATATTTGCGATATATATTAAGATAATACCTACCTATTATTTTTATTTGAATTTCTACTTTATTCCACCTTTAGGTACTGTGTCACAATGGTGTATATTCTAAACTCTTTATCTAATGTAAGCCAGAATAAGCTGAATAAGTTAGTCTTGCTCAGTTACATGTGTTTCAATGTAGAAATATTGATTAAAAATTAGTATTATATTATTATAAAATACATTTTATAGTGTAAATATCGAGTAATCCCAATAAATTTCAGTGACAAAATAGTTTTTCGTTTTATAATTCAATGTAACTCTACTAAATAATAACTCTCTCAACTTTTCAAATAAGCCCAAACTCGATTTTTTTATTTGCAATTGTGTTCCACTAAGTACTGCTTTTTACTTAAGACTAGCACCATTACCAAATCCGTTTCAATGTGCCTATTATTATTATTGTACTGTTAGGTAGAACTTAAAACAAAACCAGTTTATCTCTTGCCATATTTCTTGGTTCCTTATACGAAGCCAAACATAAAAAGGGTGATATGATAAAATCACGTTCTGTAGTTTCCAGTCAAAATAATAAATCTTATTCTTTTGAAACTTATACATTTTAAATTAATTGAAAGATAAAATATTTATGACATTAGTAGGTATACCTATAGGTACGCAATCATGATTTACTCATGAACCTAAGGTTATATTTCGTGAACAAGATAATACCCTGTCCATGAAATCCGAAAAACTTCATAAACAAGTAAACTTAATGCCTATTTAGCTTTTTAACTGAAAATTAAAAAAACTTAAACCTTTTAAGATGGTAGAGTGTACTAAAGGCCACGTTTGAGTTAGTGAAGTGTAGTGCACTGTGCAAATCTACTAATCAAAATGTACCAGGTACCTTATCTACGTTTTAATAAACAATCTAATTAAGCATAGGTACCTCCCTCCTATTCACTTTCTACCACTAGTAAAGTTTTCTACCTTTTAAACCGTTCAGTGAGAATATTTGTTTCAGTCGTAGATTAAATATAAATCTTAGTTAATTAGAGGTTTAAATAAAATGATCCTACAATTAGATTCATACCATTCACATCAAAGATTCACCTCTATTTCTACGTGATTTCTATGCTTGTTTTACATAAATCTTAGTTGTAATACTTTCCTCCACGACCATTAAAAGCTACCTCTATGTAAGTAGGAGGTAACTGTATTGATGTATTGATTTTATAACTAGAGATATCGGCCATTTAGTCACTCTGCAGAAAGCCCCTGGGGATAAAAACTATCTTAATTGCTTGTTTATTGAGTACACCACAGGACACCACTATACTACTACAGGATGAAAGGACACCGCTATAGACCTTTAGAGTCTATACTATATGGGGAATATAAATGAAATGTGAAATGTCTTTAACACATATATTGTTCCCAAACGTTACATTTATAAATACATATAAGACTCTATATAAAAACTATTGTGTGAGAGAGAAAGAGGGGGACCGTCGGGGCACTCGCGAAACTAACGACTGACTTGTTACTGCCCTGCGCTGAAGGCGCAGGAGCGGTCGCGGAGACAAATTCCGCTGACGCGGCTGTGGACATTGCGACGCCACGGCGCGGCCCGCGCCGGATGCACATTCCGCTGACGCGGCTGTAGACATTGCGACGCCACGGCGCAGCTCGCGCCGGATGCGCATTCCGCTGACGCGGCTATCGCCAATGTGTCGCCACAGACAAATAGGTACGATGCTTACATCTCGGCATGAAAGCTTTTGGTTAATTTCCAGAAAATTATTTCAAATTGTGTCTCTTTTTTTTTAATAAATTAAAAACATTTGCCTCTCAATACTTAATTTGTTATTTCATATGCAGTTTTTTGTACGCTACAGTAAAATATACGGTAAAACAATATCAATTATAAATATTTGATGCTATACTAATACTTACATGTGTATGTACTAGATTATTAATTATATCATAACAAGATTATATGTTAAAAAATAAGCTATTCTGGAATAAGTAATATATGTGTTAAGTTTTAAAAAATAATGTACTATTTTGAAGAGGTTTTTTTTTGCTTGTTGCTTCTACGATAAAAGTCAATGTAGATTATTATTATATTCCAGCGACTTACCCTCGTTTCGCTCATGTTTGTCCCTAGGTACGTTTTAACGATTAGTATAGAATAGATAGATTTTTTTTTCCAACTTAAACTTGACGCACTGTTGTAGAGGATAGGTCCGCCACTAACGCCATCTATTGAAAGAAATCCAAAGTAGTGAATCCCATACAAAACAAACAGCTTTGAACTTTTCGATTTTGCAGCAGTTCTTATGTGTTTTCCATATTTTTTTTACACTTAAACCATCCCTGAGAATTATTCAAATCGGTCCAGCCGTTTTGAGTTTTAGCAAGACTAACGAACGGCAATTGATTGTTTGAAAGTGTTGTATTGATTTCTCAAATATGAGATATTTTCCCGCAGTAAAAGGACCCTATCTATACCTATAGTGATCCGAGTAACCAGCGATCATTATACCAAACATCAAAACCTGTCCAGTGGTTTTCACGTGATGCGTTCCCAGAGAGACAAAAATTCTAAAAACTAAAGATTCGGCCTGTGTATCTATAATAATGTTTATTTCAATAAGATTTTCCAAAAAATATTTTATGTACAGATTCAAATCAGTTAGAATTTTATTATATGTATAGTTAGACGAAGCTGCCATTAAGTAGGTAGGGGAGAGGGGGGCATAGTAGGGTACTTAACGTTTAAACAGTCCTAAAAACTAAAATAATGTGATTAAATTAAAATTTTTAACTTAAAATCACAGCTTAATTCATTGTGAATGCCTATGGATACATTTATGTTGATAACGTAATTAATCTACGAGATGTAAATACTTAAATGAAAAAAGGCATTTGACCCGCTATGCCCCGTGCATAGGGGTAAAGTGGGGTCTCCTATGGGGCATTGTGGGGTGGTCATAATAAGGAATGAAACACAACTTCCAAACGAAATAGTTTTATTTATTAGCAACATAACGACAGTTTAAAAAAATAAAACTACCACAACACTTTAGCATAAGAAGTTCACTACAAAAACTTCTCTCTATTATTATTTTTGTAAGTTAAAGAAATCAGATATCACACAAAAAACTTTAACAAGTTTCTTTAATCTTTTATAAAACTTAAATATTAAAGGAAATACAGAACGTTGGTACAGTTAAGTAATGAATTACGGTTAGTTATAAACATCTCCTTTAAAACAAAACAAAAAAGAAGTTTAAGAGTATGAGTTTAAGAGTTTTAGAAAAAAACTTTCAACAGCTACTCTATTGAAACCCATAGCTCTAGCTGCTGATGTTGGTTGAGGTTTTCTGTAGCTAATATTTTTGGATGCCTTTTAAGGAATCCTTTTAACCAATCTATACCAGCCAAACCACTCTCTGAATCAAATTTATGAGGAATTCCATTTTTTTAAGTCACTTCAAATGCAAGTTTGCGCAAATCACGTGAAGTCAGTCCATGAAACCATGCTTTCATCAGTTTTATGTAATTGGCAGAGGGAGAAAACACGCTTTGGAAATGACCCATTTTGTTTTGAAAGATGCTGTCGTCTGGATTGCCCCGATATTTAGAAACATAACGTTTTAATGAACGTTGTGCATATTTGCATATATTTGCTGCTTTTCTGTAGCCCATTTCTCCAGACACAACACTGTTGTACAACTTGTTTCATAGCTTCCACAGACCATGAATTCTGTTCAGTCTTCGTCTTGCATGTGCGGCCATGTTGGCTAAAAACGTAAAAAATAAATATATTAAACTTAGAAGTCTTTAAAACGAGGCAAAGTGGGGCACTTTGTGGGGTGCCCCACTTTGCCCCAGGTGCCACACCCCACTATGCCCTACCGGCTCGTTCAAAATTAAACACAAACTGACGGCATCTTACCGTTGATTCAATGTCCTTGTGCTTGTTGATTAAGAAATGCGGAAGAGTACTGATTCGTAATAAACTATAACACACCACAGTACACAAGTACGTTTAAGAAAGGTTTGCTGTTCAATTTCACTAATTTTTTTAAGAAAAACACTGCTTTTGATATTTTTGTTTACAACACACAAACGCATACCGAAATCGCGTGGCTCGCATATAGAGGTCACGCACCGACTAGCGACCAATCAAAGCGAGCCATTTGATAGTTTGCATAGCTTTCGTTTCGAGCTGCATAAGGCTCGCCCCGCTATGCCCCGTGGCCCCACTATGCCCCCTCCTCCCCTAGCCCATAAATTTTAATTTCAGCACTTCACCGTGTGACGTAAACTGTACAAATTAAATGTGTTAGGAACCTATCTACTGTAGGTTCGTGTAGTTCGTAGGCGCAGTATACTCATTCATTCAAATACATATGTATGCATATAACTAACGTGTAGGTCTCAGACTATCGAATTATATAGACAGGTCCGCTAAAATAAGTATCAAAGTCAATAAAAAAACCGACTTAAAAAATCACTAAAAAGTTAAAAAATAACTTATTGGTAGTTTTCATTTACTATAGATAATATTCGAATTCGAAAATATTTGATTAGGTAGGTATATAGTAAATAAAAATTAATTAATTTTATTTACAATTAGTTATTTTTTTATTTTGTAGTGTTTTTTTTCTGAAGTCGGTTTTTTTAAGATTTTATTTTTTCCTTTTTAGTGTAGACATAGTTAGTAGCAAAGTAAGAAGCACATATTTTAATAAAATATTCGCTTGTACCTTAAACAATTTACTTAGATGCCAATTTTTATACGAAGACTTACAAATTAAAATTCGTTTTTGTTAGTAACACTAAACATTCTAGCTCTAAAATCCGATTCTAACGTGTTAGGCTTGCCAAATCAAACAATATAAGCCCAAACGCAAAATATTTTTTAGCCGTTGATGTGTTCCAGCTATTCACCTTCTGGCCATACCATCACATCAGGTCGATGATACCGAATCACTGCACTATCAACGGAAATAGAAACACTTGCAAAGTTTTAAGTCTATATGACTATTAGAAGTAGGTTAAATTTCCATTAGCTATTTTTCCATCCTTAGGGTTAGTTTTTTTTTTTTCAACTTCAAATAAGACCTTATTGAAAGTATACATTTTAAAACAAAACAAAAATTGTCCAAATCGGTTAATACATGACGAAATTCTGAGGTAACAAACATAAAAAATGCAGCCGAATTGTGAACTTCCCCCTTTTTGAAGTCGTTTAAAAATAAGAGCGTGATAATAATGCTGTTTAATTTTTTAATTATATTGTTTATACTATTCTTCAGGTCGTTTACTTTCTTTAAAGAATAAAGAAAATTTTATGTGTGTATTATATGATGAATGTTCTCAATAAAAACAATTCATTTCGTTAGTTCTCTTCCCGTTGAAAGAGAAATAGCATAATATTAGCTTTTAAAGTTTTATTTATAACAAAATCTGTTGGCTATTTTTATTTATGTATTAATATTTATTATATAATATAACTTTATTATAAAAACTGCATCTGAAATCCATACTTCCACACTATACTATTATCCATACTTTTAATATTATAAATGTGAAAGTGTGTTTGTTTGTTTGTTTTCCTTTCACGTCGTAACGACTTGGCGGATTATCATAATTTTTTGTGTGGAGATAGTTCTAGGGCTAGAAAGTGACATATGCTACTTTTTACAGCGGGAAATTATCTCTTTCCCACGGGAAATGACGTTATAATACAATTCAAAAAAATATTTATGATCAGAATTTCTTGAAACTTGGTATAAATGCTTTTCAATACAATTAATTAAATATGTGTTTTAACGTTTTCCGAAATTCATACCTTAAGGGGAGTAAAATAGCGAATGAAAGTTGGTATGAAACCTACCTTTTTAGAGTTTTTTTTGTAGTTTTAGCGCGAGCGAAGCCGCGTCTTCTGCTAGTAGCATATAACTCATGATTCAGTATACAATTTGTCAGTATACCTACTACATATTTTAAAACATTGTTTGGCTTCATTTTGAGTTCTATGACACTGTCTATATTATTCCTTGGTCTGAACCATAAACGAATTAGTCACAATTCGTTCATGGTCTGAACCTATTTTGAATACATATATAAACTAGCGACTCACCGTCGCTCCGCACGGGTTTTGTCCCTAGTGATAGGTTTGTATGTAATTTTTAATGCCGAACATAAAAAAATTAATATAAAAATTTTTGTCCAAAAAATGAGATTTGTTGTGGACCACCCTTATCATTTGGGCATATGAAAAATAGTTTACGAGCAAGCCGTTTCGGAGGAGTTTTGTTACTAACACTGTGACACGAGAATCTTAAATATTAGAGATAGATGGTATAATATATATGTTAAGAAAGTAAAGTTAGTACCAAGCTATGTGTAAATTTAAAATTATATATAATAAAATGAGTCAAATACATACCTAATTTTAACAATTTTATGTTTAGAACTAGCAGAACTCGCGGTTTCGCCCGTATTAAAACTACAAAAAAAATTTTTTTGGCTATAGGTATGGTATAAGTAAATAAAGGAACATCGCTTCGCCGCTTTTCCGCACGACCTACGCCAATGCCACCCTGCGCGCTATTTATCCTTCTACCATGCCGTATAGGATTTTCAAAGCCCTATTAGACTCTGTTAGGGGATGATTTTGGAAAAACTGTGATACACATGTCTCATAATTTTAATTGAAGAGTATGTGTTCCCGTTTTCAAGTTAATCAACCTAGAGAATAAAAAATTTCACGAAAAATCAACCCCTTATTTCTCTCTTTTAGAGGTGAAATTTCAAAAAAAAACCTTTCTTAGTGGACAACTATACTTCACAAAGCACAACCCTCCAAATTTCACGTCTCTAGAACCAGCGGTTTAGGCTGTGCGTAAATAAAAAAAATCTAGAGATCCTGATAAATCTAAAAAAGGGAGATATATAGACTATAGGTATATTTATTATTTAAATAAATAAATTAAATAAATAAATGTTTAAATGTTAAAGTAAATCATCTGCATTTGATGATAATTTCCGAATATTAAACTGTCTAGCTGAATCACTAATGTTGCCATTTTATTGTAACAATAATATATAAATACTGTAGGTACCTACTTAGTGCTTCCTTAATTACAAATTCTATGTCACGTAACAAGCAAAATAAGATAAGTAAACAAAGATTTAATTAAATCAAATTCATATACATAATTCAAGTCCTCTAAGGAATTCTACGAAACAAAACATTAAAAATTAACTGCTACATTCCACATAAGATTGTTTAACTCGAAAAAATAAACCAAAAAATATAGTGTGCACACTCAAAATCTCATTTCGATTTACACTAACACTTATCGCTCGGAATGGAATTATCTAAACAAAGATTATTTGGTGGCACAAAATAAGAAACTGACGTCGAGGCATAGGCACTCACTGACACTGAATACTAAACTCGACCGGTTATGAAGTGATTCGCGCCATTCACGTCAGCGTCCGCGAAACGCATAGCAATTATAATGGCGACCCAAATGATGAGTGGCACGCTCCCACGAAGTCTTAGAGTGGAACGTATCCCGGCTATGCGGCGTTGCCAGCTCTATGCCCCCGGGCGCTCGCTAGTGACAGCGGCGTTGCCAAATCGTTCCTCAACAAGTATTCCGTGAGTGGCTAGATTTGGGAGGCGAAAGGACGACAGGGTCCCCTTTTACCTGATCTACTATTGTTACCATGACCGTGCTTTTTATTTGGGACGCCTTGTTTTTGCTGTAGTAAAACAAAAATGTAATATGTAATCATTTGTTCGTAAAATGTTAAATGTTAATATAGACGTATTATAAATGTATGTACCTACCTTATAGGTGCATAACGATAAAATATGATAAAGATCAATTTGCGGATATAATAATAAAAAAAAATTGTATAAGGTAGGAATGCTGTAAGAGAGCACAATATGTTGAATAGAAAATATTCAATTGTAATGTCATATCTTTGGTAAATACAAAGATGGATAGGCACACTAACTAACCACTGCTAGACTTACTCCGAAATAAAAATTCACGAAAGTTCAACTGCCATATATTGATTCGATCAGTTCCACGGAGGAGAATTAGAGTCAGATTGGGCGTATCACCTTTATATACCTATTTGATTCCTTGTTAGCAGTCTCATACTGTTCTAATGACAACATTCCTATGTACATACCATGCTATAGACTCATACTTATGGAACTTAGCATACTTTGGGATAAATTAATAATAATAAGAACATTATATCCTTTATAGTAAATTAAAACTTAACTCATATATTAAAGTAAAAAAAATATGTATATCTAAGAACTTTATTATTTACTTAACAACATAAATAGTAGGTATCTTTAAAATAAATGTTTTAATCTGTAAAACATCGCTATAAGTATATAAAAAATTTAAAAAGGAATAAACTATTTTATTATATTTTTCATGTAGGTAAATAAACTAAAGGGCATGTAGGTACCTAAATATGTAATTATATCTTATGTTATATTTAATAATAATTTCTTTTTAAAAAGTCTTTTAAACACAATAATAGGTATACCTGGAGTTATCTGATAAGTTGATATGGCATTATTTTTTATTCAACGAAGGAAAACAACGTGCTTTTACTTACAGTAATAAGGATGTCTATAGATATAAAATGCTTTGTTCCTGAATCACTGACTGATTGACGGATCAACGCACAGCCTAAACCACTGATCGTAGAGTCCTGAAACTTGGAGGGTGTCTTCTTTGTATGACGTAGGTATCCGATAAGAAAGGATTTTTCGAAATTCATCCCCTAAGTAGGTAAATGAAGGGATTAAAGTTTGTATGAAACTCTGTCATTCTTAAAGTGAAATACACAGAAAGTGGTATTTAGCTTTAGAATCATAAATAAGAAATATATTATTAGATTTTTTTCGAAATTCATCCCTTAAAGGGGTGAAAGGCAGTAATAAAGTTCATATGGGCAAAAAATTATTTATGATCAGAATTACTTGAAACTTGGTATTAATGCTCTTAAATACAATTAAATAAATACCTGTTTTACCATTTTTCAAAATTCAATCCTATAAGAGGGTAAAATGGAGGCTGAAAGTTTGTATTAAACTCTGTAATTAATGCACGGAAAGTAGTATTTACCTTTAAAATAAAAAATGAAACAATACAAATATTGTTTTTTCGAAAATCATTACTTAAAAGGGTAAAAGGGGGTTGTGCTGTTTATATGGGGATAAACAGTTTATGATCAGAATTAATCGAAACTTGGTACCTATTAATGCTTTTAAATCAACAAAATAAACATGAACTTATTTTTAAAATTTTCAAAATTCAGCCCCTAAGGGGGCAACACTGGGCGGTGTGAAGTTGGGAGTTGATTGAATATATTTAAATAGAGTAAAATGGCTCAAAAAAAGCTACAGCAAAATAAAATTTTCACTTTATAGGTATATGTATGTAACTTAAAAAAGAAGGACTGTAAACTTCAGGTGTATATAGCATTGGGTCTTTAAAAATAACGTAGATGTTAGCCTGTTACTATGTTAGTTAAAAAACCCATATCAGCCAAGTTACAAGATTCTGAAGTCGTAAAAATTGTATGCGAGTTGTATCATAATACCTACTCTCTTACTCTAACTTTAGAAAGATGGAATAGAAAAATGTGCAAAAAATAGAGGTAGCATGCTAAAACGTAAAATGAAAAATTATTTACAGAATAGACTTGCGTTTAACATCTTTTAAGATACTGGATATTTTGAGTTACAATCGCTGAAATTGAATTTATTTTCTATAATATATCGATAAAAAGTATCCTACATTCTTTCCAGGGTCTCAAACTATCCTCTTACCAAATTTCATCTAAATCGGTTCAGTAAATCCAGAGATTAACCAGTACAACCTCACTAACTCACAAACTTTACCTCTTGATAATATATGTATAGATAAATCTTTAAGAAATAATGTGAAACACGAACTTATTTTTGCAAATAAAATAGTATGTATTGCGAAAAAGTTTTTTTTTCGGAGTTTGACCGCAGGCGTAGCCGCGGGTTCTGCTAGTATTATATATACAAGGTCATATATAGAAGAGCAAATGGTATCTGCACATATAAATATATAAGTCTCAAATACCTACTAGATACACATACCTACCTATTATGAAAGTTGTATTATGACGAACATTCAATATAAGTTATTAAAAAAAACAGCTCTGCAACCCTTTCTAATAATTTAGGTAATATATTTATAAGGTGGTATTCCATTATACGTAAACGCAGGTTGTACGTAAACTTTGGCGTTGGCTGTCCGATGTAATATGTTGGCTCGTAGGTTCGCACACTTTACTGACAACGTTAAGATCGCTGTTTAAGGCGTATTCTCAAACCTTTTATACGTGCAGTTTGTGGCAATCTATACGCAGAGGACATACAACGATCTGTGCGTCCAATATAACAATGGATATAGGGTGCTAATGGGGCTGCCACGATATTGTAGTCCATCAGGCATGTTTGCTGAAGCTCGTACTAACAGCTTTAGTACAATCATGCGGAAGCAATGTGCCTCCATGATGTAGCGAATGCGTGAAACTATCTATGGCATCCTAAGTGCATTGGCAGACCGTTGGGACTCGCCGATGCTTGGACGCCGGATGCGACTGCAAACAGTCAAGTAACTACCCTCAAGTATCGGGGAGAACTTTTTGTTAGATTATTATTATTTTTTTATATCAAATTGATATCTCAGGTTGTACCCAGCACGGCCGTGAACCAAGTGCTGAAACAATTCTGGGTGGCTTGTTGTACTTTTTCATCATTACCTGAAGAAAGTTGCAAACATTTTCTTACTTTTCTGCAGGTGTTTAAAAGAGAAGCTTTCTGAAGAGTTAAATATGAGAATTTAGGCAAAGAAAGAATGCTTAAAGAATTAAATAAATGTTTCCGAACAACGCCTGTTGTAGACACTAATATGGGTACTATTGTAACATTAGTCATTTTCCAAATTTCTTCTTGTAACTCTGTGTATATTCTTATTTTTTCACTGATTGTTGCTTGTAAGTTATTAGTGTTAGGTACTGCTATATCTATTATATATGTTTGTTTATTATTCTTATCTACAAAGCCTCAAAGTTTATATCAGGTCTATTGTTATAAATTGTGTGATCTGTTAAAATAGTCTTATGACCTATCATAACATATTTGTATGTCTGGTTTTCTAATACAGATTGTGGTGTATATTTATAGTAGGTTGTATGCGGATCATTAGTGAGTTTGTATTTTTGAACAATTTGATACATAATATTAGCCAATTGGTTATGCCTGTGTGTAGTCATTTTGTGTTAGTGTTGCGCATGCTCCTGTTATATGCTGGATAGTTTCTGGTTTGAGGTGGCATTTACGGCATACATCGTTTTGTACTATTCTGTCTTTCAAAATGTATTTTCTGTATTTTTTGTTAATATGACTTGATCTTGGATGGCCAGTAAGAAACCTTCAGTCTCTGGAAATAAGCCTCCAAAATCAAGCCATTTGTGGGATTCTTCTTTATGTACATGTGATTGTTTTAATTCTTTTGGATGTCTGCCGTGCAATTCTTTTGTTTCTATTATTATTAAATTTAATTGTGTTCATAAATATAAACAACTATTTACTATAGATTATTGATCTGAAATAAATACTCATTATTATTATTATTATAGGATAAATAAGTATGTAGGTACGTTAAATATTTATTGTAAAAATAACCTTAGTAAAGTGCTGATCGAACTCTCCCACCGAGTCGGTCTTTACTATACCACGATGTATTTGTGTCTTCTACTTCTACATTGAATAACAGTTGAAATATTCATAATTTATATATTTTTATACTTTCTAAACTCTCTAGTTAGCCCTACAATTTAGTGCGAATTGCGAAAAAGATAGAGCAAAAAACATTATATAATTACTCGAAAAACACGATTCTTGTGTATTTTGAATGTTTTTTTATTATTATTATCTTACCCAATATACTTCCAAATTAATCCAATTAGCAAAATTTATATAGAGTATCTAATAAAAGTCTTTAAAATAGGTACCTATAAAAATAAAAGCATTTTTATCTAAAGCTCCGACTCCGAGTGCTTATTAAAGCTCTAGGTAGGCGTGTATTTTCCGCTTAAGTACAATAACAACTTATCATTATTAGTTTTCAGTCGGATGAATTTTAAAAGTTTACAATAACTTTAATTATTCCTAGAATTTATTATATTCAGAATAAAAATTAATTTTTTTTTAGAAATATGTCCACGTATTTAAAAAGTCTTCACTAAGAAACAATTATGTAAATTTAGAATTACTTAATTGAGTTTTTGTAAAAACGATTTTTAATGAAGTCATGCCGATATCGATTGTATTTATTAGGTTGCATCGAAGAACTTTGCTTGGAACAACACCTGTTATATCAATTAGCAAATTATAGTAGGGGAAAGTGCTATAAAAAGGACAATTATTAGTAAATTTTTGTTTTCTATGTTCTGCCAAGATTTACTCAGTAACAATATTAACGTAATAATATAATTTGGTTTTCAAAACAAAGAAAATGGCGAAGTGTGGTTTAACCCAAATAAGTAATTATTTCGTGAGTAAATTATTTTATTCGTTGTTTGTGAAGTTTTTTTATTAGATTAATTTATTTAATTAAATTATTTATGTACAAAGGACAAATAAGAATGCAGAGTATAACACTAGAGTTACTAATGGGGAGTAAGGGCGGCTCGCCCTAGCTAATTCTGGCATGTCTCCCTTAAATTTGCGCCAATATTAAACCCCTAGTCAATATGATTTTACAATTAATCTTCTTACCTAATTAAAATAAAACTAATTTAGGTAGTGTGTTTATCTCTGCAGGTTTCTAAATGCAGTATATATCGTATAGGTATCGATTACATTAAGGGTCATGGTCTTATACTACAAATCTAATCTTATACTAAATCATTTTAGTAGGTACCCCTGTGAAAATAATCGCAGTGCGATATGTTAGTGAAACTCGAAAGAAAAATTGAGAAGATATTTGCCTACTTGTAAGTTGTAACCATGATTACTGCGTAAGATTTCTCGTCCCAATAGGTGCGAGAAGTTTTCTTCTTGTAATCAATCTCCTTGTCGATTAACTGTAACAGGCCTGTTTATAGCAATCGACTAAATAGTAAAGTTCAATTATCTGTACATATAATAAAATTGTAACTAAGCCGAATCTGTACATTGAATATTTTTTAGAAAATCTTATTGAAATAGACTTTATTATCGATACACAGGCCGAATCTATAGTTTTTAGAATTTTTGTCTGTCTGTCTGTCTTTCTGTCTGTCTATCTGTCTGTCTGTTACCGCATCACGGGAAAACCACTGGATAGATTTTGATGAAATTTGGTATGATGATAGCTGGTTATCCGGGTCAACAAATAGGATACTTTTTACTGCGGGAAAATATTTCATTTCTGAGAAAAATACAAAAACTGCAATGTAAGAGTATACTAATATGTAATACATAAGAATTTGGTTTTTAGTCATCTGAACGCGGGCGGAACCGCGGGCAATGCTAGTTTATTATAAATGAAAAATGACGAAACCCAGTAATATGTAATAAATGGATTTGAATTATATTTTTCTTTTTAGGGATTTTACTACCATATACTAAAAAGTTTACCCGTTAAAAATTACCGCTGTTTTAAAAATCCGTATATTAAAAATAAAAACATTTTTTCTAAAAATATCCACAAAAAATAAACATAAAAAAATAATAATAAAAAATAAATCCACATAATTATCGGATTTCTTAAATTTTTAATTTTAGAATATAATAACTTTTATAGTTTTTGAGTTTGTTTATAAAAGAATTCTTATATAAAACTTTTTATAACTAACAAGGTTCTATCAAGTACCTAGCCCTTATTTTTTGGCAAAAGCTGGATAAACCTTAATATCAAAACAATGTGCTAGTAAATTGTAGGTCTTAAAAAGACCTACAATAAAATCCATAATAAAATATGACTTATCTTCTAAGGTACATTCGCACTACCTACTTTTTATCTATACATATAATAAAACAGTAACTTAGCGAGATCGATGTGCGCGTTTCACGCAAAAAGTACTGAACCGATTTTAAATAAAATGTGTGAAGTAAAAAGTATCCTAAATGTTGACCCGAGTAATGAGTTATTCATTACTATGATAATGAGTTATTCATTACTCGGGTCAACATTTAGGATACTTTTTACTCAGGAAAAACTTTCATTTCCACGAAAAATCACAATAACTGGTTCTAACAAGTCGTGCTTAGGAATTCACTAGTCTAACGCTGGCTAAACCTTAAGAGATACATCAAAACACTCTATTCGAGACACTTGTAGGTTTGCATAAGGGCTACGGAAAATGTGCAAAAGCATAATAAATCTTTCTTCTAAGGTACACTTGCAAAAACTACTAATATCTATAGCGTATCCCGCACGCACGGGAACGGGATGCACCCGAAAAAAACTAGGGTAAGTATTATTACTATTTTTTTTATAGAAACTTTGTTATCTTGGAAACAAAAAATAAACACAGATGTTAAAGGAATGTACTACACTAGAAGTAGCATCATTTTCATGGCACAACCCTTAAACACAAAAAAAACATTAGCAGAAGGTTTCAAAAGGTACAACGTTTCAGTTCTTAGTATAAGAAATTAAAAAAAATCCAAAATCAGTCAAATCCATTCATTACAGCTGGCTTTCGAGGTATAAACCTAATTGCACTCGACTAAAAATGTCATCAAATTAAATGCATTGTATAGAAATACCGAATGCCAAACAGACATTCATTTTTAATCGATTTCTAAATAGACGATACATATTTAAGTACAGATGCTTATTTAACATAGATGTGTAGAAAAGAATATAAAAAGTCATTTCAAGCATTCACTATCAAGTACATTTGAGTCCACGTAGTTAGCAAATCATATATGCAGATATCAATTTTCTTGATTCATTTGTGTTTATGTCTTGACCCTCAGGTCAATTCAGACAGTCATTGACAGAATTTTTATTCAAAACTTATCATGTTATTTTGGTAAAGTCACGAGCATAAATATATGACCATGTACCTCCAGATCGGCAATAATATCTGATTGCATGATTCATTGATATCTATTCACACAATATCTATTCACACAATGACAGCATAAATATGTGACATCGAAGGAATAGCAAAACTTTCTGACTGGTGGATACCACATTGGCGTCAAAAGTATCTGTGACCCCTAAAATATATAAATGTAGGGCATAACTTGCGTTACTATATCTGTCTGATATTTTTTTACACTAAACCAGAACGATTAACAACGAATGATAATCAACGACAAGAATAGTTAATGGTGAATAGCCTCTAGTGGGAAAGGGGCAGTATTTGAATCAGTTGAAGTTCGAATTCGTTCGTTCGAAGAAGTGAAAAAGTAAAGAAAAGTGGTGATATGTGATAGTGAAAAACAGAGCTTGTCAAAACTATTCGTGTACTGCGAGCGTGCATTATCTGTTATAAGTTACTCTAGTAAAACTATCTCGAATAAAAAATCAGTAGCGTAAGAGACGTCCTTTAAATTTCGATGAAGAACACCTTGATCTTGTCATATATTTATTATCTATACTCATAACTGTACATACATAATATATACAACCGATACTAATTTAAAGAGATCTTCTAAATGTTATTCTCGTCTAATTTGTCTAATCTAAAAATGTTTTTTTGAATTTTGTATTTCATAAAATACAAACAACAAATTCATAGTTATTGAGATTTATTAGGTATAGTTATTGAGTTATTATTAAGGTTGTCAATTTAATCCTAGTTTATCATTATAGTTTACACTATTAGACATATATAGTAGGTACTAGCGACTCACCCTCGCTCCGCTTGGGTTTGTCCCCACTTACGTTTTAACGCTTAGTATTTCTCAGAGATGAAATATTTTCCCGCAGGAAAAAGTATACTATATGTTGACCCGGATATCATCATAACATTTTTCATCAAAATCCCTCCAGTGGTTTTTCCGTGATGCGGTCACAGACAAACAGACAGACAGACAAAAATTCTAAAAACTATAAATTCGGCCACGATATCGATAATAATATTTATTTTATTAAATTTTCCAAAAAAATATTTAATATACAGATTCGGCTTACAATTAGTTACAATTTTATTAAATGTACCTATAGATTACTTAAAAGTTAAAACTGAAATTAGTAAAAGTAAGATTATATTTACTTTGTAAATAATTCACTAAGAAATATATACTTCTATTATTTAGTATGTGTATATAGTGATTTATACCTACGTGTATGTCTAAATCTATACATATAATAAAAATTGTAACTAAGTCGAATCTGTACATTAAATATTTTTTGGAAAATCTAATTGAAATAGACATTATTATCGATACAGAGTCCGAATATATAGTTTTTAGAATTTTTGTCTGTCTGTCTGTATGTCTGTCTGTCTGTCTGTCTGTCTGTCTGTTACCGCATCACGAGAAAACTACTGGACAGATTTTGATGAAATTTGGTATGATAATAGTTGGTTATCCGGGTCAACATATAGGCTACTTTTTACCGCGGAAAAATATCTCATTTCTGAGAAAAAATACAAAAACTGCATTGTAAGAGTATATGTAAAACCTATGAATTTGGTTTTCGGTCATCTGAACGCGGGCGGCGCCGCGGGCAACGCTAGTTTATGAATAAAATTTACGTGTATGCATGTCATTTTAATATAGTTTGGATAAAACATAGGGTAACTATTAGTTACCCTATGTTTTATCCAAACCGAAATGTCATTAATATTTTTTAGCTTGTCTCTATGTACCCGCCTATTAATTGCCAAAACGAAACGACTGAACTAAATCTTACATTACTTTGTCAATATAATTAGTAATTACTTATTACTATTTATGTAATGATATAAAATATTTCATCCTCCTTAGCGTACTATATAAATTATCACTTAATTTTGAAAAATCAGACATCATTCATATAACTAATAAAGTGTACCATTAACACATTGATTAATTAAAAGATTTTAATAAGCGGGTTTTTTTATGAACGTTTCTGTCAAAAACGCTTCCTTTAGACAAACTAAAATATGTAACACATACATAGTTACTTGAGTTCCATCTGTAATCGTAGTTCACAAGTTTGTTATCGTCACAATCTATACATAGGTACTCGTATAATAAAATTGTAACCAAAGCGAATCTGTACATTAAATATTTTTTGGAAAATCTTATTGAAATAGACATAATTATCGATACAGAGGTCGAATCTATAATTTACAGAATGTCTGTCTGTTACCGCATCACAGAAAAACCACTGGAGGGATTTTGATGAAATTTGGTATGGTGATAGCTGGTTATCCGGGTCAACATATAGGATCTTTTTACCGCGGGAAAATATCTGATTTCTGAGAAAAAATACAAAAACTGTAATGTAAGAGTACTTATATGTAAAACCTAACAATTTGGTTTTTGGTCATCTGAACGCGGGCGGAGCCGCGGGCATTGCTATAGTAGGTACCTACCTAGCCTTAATAAAATTGTAATAGATTATTGTTCTGCGGCTTGAAGAACAGAACAAGTACGTACGAGTATTACTCGTCTTTACTAATCTTGGGTGAATATTTATTAAACTGACATCGATGTCCAGATTTTTGTCCTGCCCACCTATACAACACATGTATTTTTAATTTATTATAACTTTTATAGGTACCTACCTAATACGGATATAGAAATTGTATTTTTTAATTGTGTAATGTGATTGTAGTCATACTTTTCATATTACAATCACAAATCTTGTTTGGCTTTTTCTTGCATAATTTAAAAATAAATTATTAAATATAAGTAAAACTTGGTCAATCTCCAATAAAAAGTTCCAAATTGAAAGTTTCAAAGTCGACAAAGCTCGGTCAATGTCCCTCTACGTCATTTTACGAACATAACTCACCTTACGTAACATCGCCCGAGTCGGGGTGACAACGCGCAGGACCGGGCGCACGCACCCCACCGAGTCCTGCCACCCTACGATCGATGCAGCCGCGTCTCTAGTGCCCCAGCAAAGTAATCTGGACAGCGAGATGATTTTGTGCATTAAATATTAGATTCCTTTGAAAAAGCTAGTACGCTGTCCTAAATATGTACTTATTAAGTATAGCTTTACCTTTTATGATTATATTTATAATATATTCTTGAAAAATAAATATAATATAAAAAGATATGTCTATCATAATTTTCCAATAATTTACGAAATTACTTGAGTAAGATAAATTTCTCCATTAAGTACTGCAATTTCTATAATATAACTATAGATTCGGCCTCTGTATCGATAATTATGTCTATTTCAATAAGATTTTCCAAAAAATATTTAATGTACAGATTCGGCTTAGTTACAATTTTATTATATGTATAGTTAAAAGGAGGTTGTAATATTTTTTACTCATCTGAACTGTCATACGAACTAAACACATGGTACCGAAAATATCCTATGCCTATTAATTTTCTCGAAAAATAGTGCCTAGTTTCTTTTTTTCGTAATTGACTGTAAAATTGTCTAGTGAATCACTTGAGACACACCTACATAATATTTACCTCAACTCATACATGTTAAGTGGCTGTGACATAGGGACAGACAGACATGACAAAGTTAAAGAGTTCCGTAGCTTAAAGGTAAATAAGCTACGAAACCATAATAAGGTCAATCTGCATACCTACTGCTACAATTCAACTTTAAACAATTCTCCTCAAAAAATGTTTTGAAAATTAATACGGATCAAACTTTTAAACGCTCTATTTCTTTATAGTACATATTATTTTGGTTCAAACGAATAACTATGATTTCGATATGTATTTACTTATTAAAACTCCAGTTCTGTGGAGGATACTTAGAAAAAACCCCAGTTAGCGTCATTACATAGTTTTAGTTATACAAACATTACTGGCCACTTTTACTAACTCAAACGTTGCAATCTTTGTTCATCTTCTTTTTAATATACACTGGCGTGCAAAAAAATCGGGCCACCTAGAGAAAATGGACAAACTTAAGATATGATATTTTTTTATTCATTTTGTTATTATATATGCTTAGCTGTTTACCCTAGGTACCTAAATCAATAATCGTTGAATAATTTAAATAAAAATTATTGCTCGAAAATAGAGGAAAATCAAATTTTATGATTTTTCGCGAGTTTGGTATAAAAATGTAAGCCGCAAATTAATGGGAAAATTAAAAGATTTCGATTGGTTTTATGATTTTTAATAATGCGTATTACCGCCTCTATTTTTAATTAAAGCTTTTAATCGGTTTTTCAGAGATTTGACACACTTTTTTAGATAATCTTGTGTAATAGACTCCCATTCTTCCAATAAGACACTTTTTAATTCTTGAATGTTACTCGGGACTACTACGCGACTTCTAACTTTTCTTTTGAGATGGTCCCATACATGCTCTATCGGATTTAGGTCAGGGCTTCGCGCTGGCCAGGCAATAGTAGACACTCCGACCTCTTAAAGATACTGCCTTACTGATGTAGCAGTGTGTGGGCGAGCATTATCTTGTAGAAGCAGAAAGTTTTCTCCAATGAACCCAGTAAAAGGCATCACATGATCTTCTAAAACCTCCGTTATATACCTAGCGGCTGTAAGGGATCCATTTTCTATGAATATAAGCTCGGTTTTCGCTTCGTAACAGAATCCTGCCCAAAACATAACTGAGCCCCTTCATATGACACTGTTTCCGGCATAGTGCATGGTGCAAATCTTTCACTTGGTCGCCGGTAAACAAAATTACGGCCGTCGGCACCATGCAAACACATTCTGCTTTCGTCAGTAATAAGAACCTTCTTCCACTGCTCCAAATTCCAATTCACGTGATCTCGGGCAAAAAGTAATCTTGCAATTCGAGGTGCAGGGGTGAGTTTAGGGCCAGTTGCGGATTTGCGTGGCGTCAGGGAAGCGGCTCTAAGTCGGCGCCTTACTGTCCACTCGCTAACATTAACACCTCTCACTTTTATCAGGAGATTTCGAACGTCAACCCCTGTGCGATGACGATTTCTTAGAGCTGATGACACAATAAATCGATCATCACGCTCTGATGTGGCTCTTCGTCGGCCGGAATCATGTCGTCGTACAAAGCCACCAGTCTCTATGTAACGTTTGTACACTCTCTGGACCGTAGAACGGCTCACAGAAAAAGCTTGAGCCACTTGACGTTGACTTTGTCCAGTTTCAAGCAAAGTCACAATTCGAGATGATTCAGACTCGGTCAGATCCATCTTGCAGTATTTTAATAATCGCAGATAAAGTAGAAGTGTCTTGTTCAATAATTGGAACTCAACTAAGCTTCTAAAATAACAAAAAATAGTATTTGTGGCTTCAATCCATATTATGCAAATATTCACTAATTACTGCTTATTGACTATAATTAAGCGCACACTTGCATTTCCAGGAATTTTATGATTTTTTGAAGGAAACAAAGGCCTTAATTACCTTTGCGGTATTTTTTTTCACCAAACAATTGTCAACAAAAAATTATGCTCAAAATTAAGGGTGGTCCGTTTTTTTTGCACGCCAGTGTATATACCTAAAGATACTTTTGATCTCGGAAAACTAAAGAGTTCCCGTAGGAAAGTAAAAAACTATAGTACCTACCTAACTTATATAGCTTAGTACACAACAACTTATGCACCTATTTAGTAAAATTTGGTATGCTGATATCTCATTTTACCGGTCAAACAGCAGGTTACATTTTATCCCGGAAAAATGAACAGTTCAGGTGGGATAGATCTGTTTGTGCTTTTCTAGAGGCGAACCCGAGCGAGGCGAGGGTAAGCCGCTAGTTAGAAAACAAATGTTAATAAGTAAAAATAGCTAATATTTTATTATAATAAAGAAAAAAAAGTGTGACAGTGGTAGCCCAGTGCAAGGCAGTGGTAGTCCAGTGGTAACGCGCTCACTTGGGAAACCGAGGGAAGTGAATATTCGAAAAGTCCAATATGTTAGAATTGGATTTCAGACAGAGATTTTTTATCGTTATTAAAAAACTTTAAAAAAACCAACTTCAAAAAAACACTAAAAAGCAAAAAATAACTAATTGATCGTTTTCATTTACTATAGATATCTAATTAGATATTTTCAAAGTCAGTGCCACACCGAATTTTGGCAATTTTTAATCCCACTACTGCCTTGTAAGATAACCAGGGTCAATTGCACAAAAATTCATAATTTGACGTACGTCAAAGATTTTTATTTATTAATTGTACATTAAAAAAGAAAAATTAGATCTCAAATCTTTTTCCCCAACACTTAGCTCTCAATAATACATCACTCTATTAGAAATCGCACATTTCGACTTATAAAATACTAGCAGAACCCGCGGCTTCGCTCACGCTAGAGCTACGAAAAACATCTCTAAAAAGTAGGTTTCATACAAACTCTCATCCCCTGTTTTACCGCCTTATGGGATGAATTCCGAAAAATGCTAAAACACGTATCTTTTATTTAATTGTATTGAAGAGCATCTATACCACGTTTCAAGTAATTCTAATCATAAATATTTTTTTGGATTGTATTATAGTGTTATCCCGCGGGAACGAGATAATCTCTCGCGGTAAAACGTAACCTATGTCACTCTCCAGCTCTCTAACAAACACATTTTTATAATATTTGTATATTCGTATAGGTTACGTAAGAATACCCCCCCCCCCTCCGCTTCCCTCTTTCCCAAGATAAGAGCAATTATAGAGATTTTGAGAGACCTCCTCTCCCCCTCAAAACTCATTAACGAATGGCCCGTAAATGAAAACTACCAATCAGTTATTTTTTTTACTTTTTAGTGTTTTTCAAGTCAGTTTTAATTTTTTAAGCTTTTTATTATTAATTATAACTCATATTTTCTTTTCAATAACTGTAAATTAACGGCTAATTGCCTATTTAAAATTTCTCTTATCCTTTGAATAATCTGTATAGCAAAATCTAGTATAGTAGCATAAACAGAAAATCACGCCACTATTTTTGACTGACATTTTTTTGCGGTCTCCGTCTACCTACAGGTATTATTTTTTAGCCTGAGCTACCAACATATCACTTTCAGTGTTGTATAATGTGAAATGTAAGTTGCACACACATAGACTGCTTTGCCTTTGACTTCACGCTTGGTTCTGTGACAGTTCGTCTAAATTATTATTATAGTCTGAGGCTGATTTTTTTTGAATTTTAAATTTAGTCAGCCTATCAATAGTTAGATTTAAAAGTATTAATGTACCTACCAACTAAAAGCTTCCTAATTAAATTTTAAGAGTGAATCTAAAAAAACACTTTGGACTACATAATATATGTATTTAGATAACTGGTTGTAATTAGACCGTCTCTTCCGAATTAGAATTTTTTTTATTCATCTATTGAGATATACCTATTACAATATTGTTACTAATTGTAAGTGCACTTATACGTAAAAGTATCAAAAATTGGGCTGGGTATGCTGTAATCTCTAGCATGAACGACGATTGTTAGAACAATATAGGGAACTCTAGTTATTGTAGAGTGATGGCTTCAGGTATCGAAGATGACAGGATTGCAGTGAAATGATTTTAAATAAGACTGAGGACATCAAAAAAATTTGCTCAATTAATTAGGATAAGTAAAATACGGGTAGTAAAATGGTTCAAAAGGCATATACCCCCCGCGACAAAACTTTAGCACACTACACATTTTTTATTACAACTCTTAAATAAAAAGAAGTTATTAGCTTTTATATTCTACGATTAAAGACGGTGCGTCAAGGTATTTATGTAGATATTAGAAAGAGACAGCTATTGTTTACGTATAGGTTCCGCGTAAAATCGCGCCTCTTGAACGACGCGACAAAGCTATAGTACAGTTAGGTAAAAAAAAGAAAAAAAACTTATTGATATTTTATTTTTTTATTTAATTAACGGGCATATCCTCCTCTATTTTTCACAACTTCAATCAGTCTCTTTGGCAGCGTTTCATATAGGTTTTGATATAATTTTGATCTAACTTAGGCCACTCATCTTGGATAGCATTTTTTAATTGTTCAACATTATTAAATTGTTTACAATTTAAGTACACAGCACGTGCTAGTTTACCTTAATAATTTTCAATAATATTTAAATCAGAGAAGCGCGCTGGCCACATTAATAATTGAATATTACGTTCTGAAAAATACTCTTTAACGAGTTTTGCAGTATGAACACCAGCATTGAACCCCAGTTCAATCATTTTTTACTTTTTAGTGCCTGGAGGTCGGTTTTTATTTTATTTTAAGTTTTTATTTTTACATTTTTAGTGTAGATGTAATAAGCTAGTGATTTATAAGACGAAAGTTTTTTTAAAATATACACTGACGTGCAAAAAAATTAGGCCACCCTTAATTTTAAGCATAATTTTTTGTTGACAATTGTTTGGTGAAAAAAAATACCGCAAAGGTAATTAAGGAGATTAGACGCCTTTGTTTCCTTCAAAAAAGTCATAAAATTCCTGGAAATGCACGTGTGCGCTTAATTATAGTCAATTAGCAGTAATTAGTGAATATTTGCATAATATGGATTGAAGCCACAAATACTATTTTTTGTTATTTTAGAAGCTTAGTTGAGTTCCAATTATTGAACAAGACACTTCTACTTTATCTGCGATTATTAGAAATACTGCAAGATGGATCTGACCGAGGCTGAATCATCTCGAATTGTGACTTTGCTTGAAACTGGACAAAGTTAACGTCAAGTGGCTCAAGCTTTTTCTGTGAGCCGTTCTACGGTCCAGAGAGTGTACAAACGTTACATAGAGACTGGTGGCTTTGTACGACGACATGGTTCTGGCCGACGAAGAGCCACATCAGAGCGTGATGATCGATTTATTGTGTCATCAGCTCTATTATTATTATTATTATTTTTGGGTTTGGTGCCGAGGTCGGCCCTAGCTACGTCGACCAGTTTAGGTCCATTGTAGCTCCCTTTATAGTGAATTCAAAGTTCTCCGCTTAGTCCTGTTGACTCCAGGAACTTCCAGATTTTCTGAGCGGGGAGCATCTGTATCTCTTCCGGTTGCATAGTATGCTGCCCTAGATAGATACTTCTGCGGTGCATGAGTGGACCGCACGAGCAGAGGATGTGCATAGCAGTTTCCTCTGTCTCATGGCATAGTCTGCACATTGCGGTCCGACTGAGGCCGAGGGTAAACATATGTTTATTGAGTTTGCAGTGACCAGTAAGTATTCTGGTTACTGCACTGGTTTTATACTTGTTGAGTTGAAGCAACTCTTTTGTAAACTTTTTGCGATATCCCTTAATTAGCGCTTTAGAGTGTATTTGTCCAGAAGTGGATTGCCACTCTTGAAGTGCTTGGCGATTGCAGTGAATTTTGAGAATTGAATAGGCATGTTGTTTTGCATTACCACAAAATGGTTCTGGGCCACATTATGGGGTTTCAGCGCCCCTTCTTGCCAATGCATCAGCCTTTTCGTTCCCATCTATGCCTGAGTGACCCGGGACCCATCTGAGGGTAACTCTGTTGGATGTGCCCAGGACATTCAGATTATCCATACAGTCTTTGACCAACTTAGAGTTGGTCTCAAGAGAATCTATAGCCAGAAGTGCTGCTTGGCTATCTGAGTTGATGTAGATATTTTGGTTTCTAAGCTTTCTCTCCAGGATTACTTCAGCACATTTGTTAATGGCGAAGACCTCGGCTTGGAAGATGGTGGCTTCCTTGCCCAGATTGACACTCATGTCAAATCTAGGCTTAAGGCCATAAACATCAGCTCTAAGAAATCGTCATCGCACAGGGGTTGACGTTCGAAATCTGAAAGTGAGAGGTGTTACTGTTAGCGAGTGGACAGTAAGGCGCTGACTTAAAGCCGCTTACCTGACGCCACGCAAGTGCGCAACTGGCCCCAAACTCACCCCTGCACATTGAATTGCAAGATTACTTTTTGCCCGAGATCACGTGAATTGGAATTTGGAGCAATAGAAGAAGGTTCTCATTACTGACGAAAGCAGAATGTGTTTGCATGGTGCCGACGGCCGTAATTTTGTTTACCGGCGACCAGGTGAAAGATATGCACCATGCACTATGCGGGAAACAGTGTCATATGGAAGGGGCTCAGTTATGTTTTGGGCAGGATTCTGTTACGAAGCGAAAACCGAGCTTATATTCATAGAAAATGGATCCCTTACAGCCGCTAGGTATATAACGGAGGTTTTAGATCATGTGATGCCTTTTACTGGGTTCATTGGAGAAGATTTTCTGCTTCTACAAGATAATGCTCGCCCACACACTGCTACATCAGTAAGGCAGTATCTTCAAGAGGTCGGAGTGTCTACTATTGCCTGGCCAGCGCGAAGCCCTGACCTCAATCCGATAGAGCATGTATGGGACCATCTCAAAAGAAAAGTTAGAAGTCGCGTAGTAGTCCCGAGCAACATTCAAGAATTAAAAAGCGCCTTATTGGAAGAATGGGAGTCTATTACACAAGATTATCTAAAAAAGTGTGTCAAATCTCTGAAAACCGATTAAAAGCTGTAATTAAAAATAGAGGCGGTAATACGCATTATTAAAAATCATAAAACCAATCGAAATCTTTTAATTTTCCCATTAATTTGCGGCTTACATTTTTATACCAAACTCGCGAAAAATCATTAAATTTGATTTACCTTTATTTTCGAGCAATAATTTTTATTTAAATTATTCAACGATTATTGATTTAGGTACCTAGGGTATACAGCTACCCATATATAATAACAAAATTAATAAAAAAATATCATATCTTAAGTTTGTCCATTTTCTCTAGGTGGCCCGATTTTTTTGCACGCCAGTGTATTTATTCGATTATGCTATTTATGTTAGTATACTGTCAAATTTTATATAAAGACTAACATACTAAAACTCACTTTTATTAGCAACTCTAAAAATCTGGCTCCAAAATCCAATTATAAAGTATTGGGCTTGTCAAATGAAACCAAATAAGCTCAAACTCAACGTATTTACTAGTAATCATTGAAGAGTTTCTAATATCCACCTTCTGGCCTCAAAATCATATCAGCTCGATGATACTAAATAACTATATTATTATCAGAATTACAAAAAGTTGTACGTTTCAAGTAGATATATGACCATTAGAATTAGTTATATAGGTAGGTACTAGTTCCAGACAGTGCCTACCCATAATTTTACAAAAATGATTTCAAAAATTCAAAAATTGCACCAGCATTGGCACCAGGGCACCAATGATATTCCACAAATACTCGCGAAAGAGAACCGCTTATCGCCCCATGATGATTCGCGAAGCTATTCAAATTAAAAAACATCCAAACTTCAATAGGGAAGATGGCTGGGTACTACCATCATCGTAGGATCCTGTAATAAACACAATAAAATCTAACAACATCAACAATTATAACAGACAGAATTATAGTTAGTTCATACTGTGAGGATCGCAATAACAGTAATTCAAATTAATATTACATATATTTTTAATCTCTAAAGATATCAATAGTGTTGCTTAATATTATTTTAACTTTAAATAATAGCATCTAAATTAAAATTATTTTTTTAAACTACATATAAAACAATAATAATTTTTAAATTACATATAAAACCATAATATTACTTAAATAAATAATTAATATTTTTAATTTTTAAACTTCTTTGTGGTTATACATATTACTGAAATATTTATAAAATTGTAATATTTATTTTGTTATTACAACAGCTAAAATTAAATAAATAATATTACTGTATTTAATTACAATACTTATATAAAAAATAAAATGTTTAGAATTAAAATCAACAAATATTGTAAGGAACTCAGGTGCCATTTTTTAATTTTAGGAATGATTTTTGTAAAATTGTGGGTAGGCACTGTCTGTAACAAGTACATAACGCCTTTGACATGTCTAAAACCTTAATCTCTCCCGTGACCATGATTGCTGTAAAGCATTCGAAATATCGGGAACCAAAAATCAAAATAAATCCGCGAAATAATCCGAAAAAATAGTTTTATTTAAAATGTCAAATATTCGCGTAAATCTAAGAAAGTATAATGTGTGATTTCTTGCATTTACAACGTTTTGAATAGCATTCATGAGTACAATTGCAATAAACGATATTTCACGCCCGAACAGCTTCTCACATTGTGCAAAGTTCAAGTCCGATCATGCATGGAGTATTGCAGTCACCTATAGGATGGCTCTACAAAGTACTAACTTACCGCACTTGACTCGGTGGAACGCAGAGCCAAAAAGCTAATCGGCGACGAAAAGCTCGTGAAAACTAAGCTTCACAGCTTAGCACATCGTCGCCAAGCTGCTTGTCTGTCGGTCTTCAACAGACTATACTTCGGGGAGTGTGCTCACGAGCTCCATGGTCTCATACCGCCATCCTTATTCTACCATCGGAACACCAGACGCACTGCATATACCATCCTTTCTTTGTTGACATTCCGACCACTCACACTCGCTATTCGTCCTCTTTTATAATACGCACAGCCAAGGAGTGGAACGCCCTGCCTGCATTTGTTTTTCCGAGTGTGTATAACCTGAAACTCTTTAAGGTGCGTGTTATCAGGCTTCACCTGGGCAAACTCGCTCTACCATAGACCTTATCTATACCTTCGAGCTAAGATGAAGATCAAGAGTAAGCCCATTTCCAACAAATAAATGTTTGGAAGCCTTGTCCATCAAAATTAGAGTGTTTTTTAGCACATTCTCGAAGAGTTATATCAACTTTTGTAACATCGTTATCCGAATTTATTGCATTGCCCAGTTAGAAGTAGGAAAGTATTCAAACTGCCCGGTCTGCCCGGTTGGGTATAAATGGACCACGGGCCATCGGAAATTACTAATATGGGTCGGCTAAAGTAAATAGTTTATCAATTTGATCGATACTTTTGGTCTTTTTTCACTATAGTTAATCCATCCATATTAATACTGCCTGGTTAACCAAGTTGCCCGTAACATAATATGTAAGCATATAACTAGGTGAACTTTTGAAGATGTCGACAGGTTGAGCTACATTTAGATTTTTCCGTCTTATTATATTATGGGTATAACAAATAGTATTAATATACGCTTTCATATTTTACAAGAATTTCATATTATTTATCATTATAATTACATATTGTTTGCGAAATGTACCAACAAGTCGTTTCTATTTCCTGAGGGGTGTTTATTCACTGGAACATTAAGACTTTAATAAGACGTGTAACATATGTACCTACTTACTGAGTAATAATTATAAAAATGTAAAATTTAATAAACCTTTATTTAATCCACATAATGTCTGATGCTTAAATTAAGCTTTCAACATATTTCAACAAACAAACAAATAAACAAACAAATAAACTAATAGAAGTAAATAAATGCACCGAGTATTATGTAGAAAACTAAAAACAAATGCAATACTTTACTTTTGTTTTCTCTTAGTCATAAATATTTTTATCTCATAAAAATTTGTTCATACACCTAAACAATTGTAGAATAAATTTCATTTATCAAATATCTTAGGTAAAAAGATAATATTTTTTTTATAAATGTTCATTTTTGGTATTAATTATTCATGAATCTGTCTGTACCAACGATATAAAAATTCAATAAGTACTTTCTTAATCTATGTTAATTGATAAGCTTTTAGTTTTATCTTGTAATAACTTTTTTGCGCTTTGGTAGTTACCTATTACATACCTAAACTGCATAGAGAAGTTAGGAACATCCATACCTGATATCAAATCATAAAAAGGCCGCTTATGTAACTACCTTTGTCTTTATAATAATTATTATTATACGAGTACGTACTTTGACGAAAACAGCTGTTGTAGAGTTCATCGGCCGATGGGCCCACACCCACGCAGTAGCATGAGCGAGAACATGCTAACTTATACTAGTGCGAAAGAGATAAAAAAAGAATAATGGATGAAGGAAGAAACAGAAAAAATCTCCGTTTGGTGTGGAATAATAATGAAAAGATTTTTTTGCGGTATTAGGTTTCTTTAAACTAGCAATAAACCAAGAAACATTATGTTACATTATTTATTACACATAAAAATCAATTTGGAAATGCAAATTTTTCTTTTCTTAATTCATATCTAATCAAATCATAATAGTAGTACATACCAAGAAATAAGAATTCCTTATTTCTTTATGCTTAAAGTTAAAAAGGGCATACATACATCTAACGTTAAAAAAGGAACAAATAGGTATCACTAATAAAATATTAGCCAAGGTAAATTGTAGTGATAACATCTTACAGCCAACACCTACTTTCCTATCTACATGAAATAGATATTAAAATATTACTTACACCAAAAAATAAAGAATCTTGTTGAGTGACTAATTTTTTTTTTAGAAAATAAAACGACTTTTAAAAAAAAAGATTTTCATATAAACCTTTCTTATAACAATTTGCCATCTTGTTAATATGTAGTAGTTTCTTATGCTTAATGAATAGACAAATGTAATTGTTTACTTACGTTACTTAATTGGTCGATATTAAATAACCAAGATTTTACATCTATGGTAGGTATTATATATCATGGATCAAAAAAACTGTTCTTTTAAAAAGTATTTAAACCTTCAATGTCAATGTGTTTATATTATGTATTAACAAAAACTTGGTATTTTAATTATTAAATGTAGAGGGTAGAAGATCCCTATCGTTTATTTACTACTAACAACTAACCCTCGCATCGCTCGGGTGCGTTTTAATTTTTTTGAGCGGAACCCTAATTCTTTTACTAAAATAAGTAGCCTAAGTTATAACATCAGCTTTCTGCCAATGAAAGTCCCGTCAAAATCAGTCTAACCGTTTCAGAGATTGGCCGGTACATACAGACAGATAGACAAACAGACATTTTTTTAAGAAAATAGTGTTTTAAATACCGTATATAATTTCATATACATCTAGTAAAAAGCTGTTATTTTGTCATTACAAAACAGACACTTAAACTTTATCTGTATAAATTAAATTACGGGCGTTTTTTTCTGTTTCTGACTAAAAAGGAAATAATTTAAATTTAATCATGAAGAACGCAATAAAATTAAAATATATATTTGAATCGTGATGTTTTAAAACCATAAAAGTTTTACATAGGTACATAATTATTTAAAATATAGAACTATTAATTTATAATGTATTATTCGAAACTAAAATTTGTTCGTATTTACGAAAAAAATATATTATCAATTAGTTGAATTAAAATAGGTAATCTTATTAGCTAGCATTTAAATATATTTTTTTCCAACCATTCTCTCTACTACATCGTTGAACATATTTTGGCACATAAGTACAATATTTATTGACACTGTATAATACGTGTTAGCTATGTTTTTTTTAACACTATTAACATTTATTTAGGTACCTTGTTTTAAATTATATTAATGCTCATAATGTACAGAGCATACAATTTGGAGTTTATTGATGTTTTTTAAAAGTTCGCTAATGTGAATGTAGATGGCGCAAATTAGGTTCTTGAAGTCATTTTACAAGTTGCACAGAGATGGCGCTAACATTGTTTTCAACACTAATGTCAACCCTTTCATGTCATCAACCTTGTAGGCTTGTATAATTACTTTAAGTCATAGGTATCTAGTAATTGCTTTAAAAACATAATAAGCCATTAAACAGAAAAAAGCATAATATAAAAAACCAAATATTAGTTATACGTAACCATAATCAAGAAGATTATAATAATATCATTAAAGAACCAAAATTATGGAGATGAAACCGTATTAAAGAAATCGTAAAGGAAAACCGTAAAGATTGAAAAAATATGATGTAATTTAAATTGAATAACCCTTTTAAAACTAATTGTTTCTATTGCCCATTTTGCTGTATAATTTATTTTATAAATAAAAGTTCTTAAATTAAAATTAAAAAGAATATTTTGTGTAGGCACTTGCATGCTATCTATGTAAAATTGTTATATTTTTTATAATTATCTACATAAGTCTAAATAATTATCTAGGTAATATATGGGATATTATAATTTATGTGCTTTCTGTTCAGTACATACTAGGGATACCTATTACTTTTCCCTTGTTGCATATATTAATCCCTATTAAAAATAACATACAAGGGTGTTTTAAAGAAGCCATTGCGCGTCAATGAGGAAGCCGTATGTAAGCAAATATATTTCTCTACAATTAAAAATATAATAAATTCGTTAAATAAAATAAAAATTAGAGAACAAATTTAAAAGTATATCATTTATGTTAAAAATAATTGTATGTAATTCTCAGAAGTTGACGTACATAAAATAAAACATTTCAAAGCAGGTTTATTCATGTTATTATGAATAAAAATATCGTAAGCCCAATAAAATATAAAACAGTACGGTAGGAGATTATGGCGCGTGTATTTTTTTACATTGGCGTACTCAATTTTTACAAAAAAGAAGAGAGAGACAGCAATATAAGTAATAATAATAATGCAGAAACGCTAATTTCGTTCCTAGCGCCCTTTCGCGCCGTTCATGGCAACCGGTTTTGTTTGTGGAACGGTCGTAAACTGAACCGGCCAATGGCGGAACAGAGCTTGCAGCGGGCGTACCATTGGAGATGCGTGATAGAGAGCGTTGCTTTGTAGAGGGGTGAGGGGGAGGGTGCGAAGCGACAGTGGTAGAGCGCACCGCGCGCATTCTCTACAGTCTTATTTCGCCATTCGGAGAGAAGGTTGTTGTTACGATGAGACGGGAACCGGACTGTCGATAAAGTGTGTTTGTATGTCGTTTTCGTCGATAATAAGTGTTGTGTTCACTTTCACCTGTGCGAATGTCTCGATCCTTACCTTTTTGTTTGTTTTTTCTTTTAATTACTGCCGCATGGGTCGGCGCTTACGTTTAAGTTAACCCTTTATTTTGAAACGATGGAACGTTGTTCTTATGGTTTTTACACCAAAAGGTATTTTATGTTATTTTTTACTTTATGATTGCGAGTCAGTTTGGTTGAGTGCGTCGCGTGTGGCTAGATGGTGGGCTAAGGAATTTATTCGTCATCAATATGAATCGCGTTTGTTCAATTATACCAACATTGGTGGCAAATTTCAAATCTACAATAATTGTACGAGTATTATATAAAACAAATAAGGTTACGCTATTTCATAAAAGTGAAATATTTTTTATTAATTTGATTGTGTAATTGGTGGCTATTCGTCAATTCAAGCTATTATAAAAGCCGTTTTGTAAGGGCTTTTGGGGTATATAGTGAGGGGAGTAAGCTCGTATTATTATTATTGAAGCGCTTCGGGGAAAAGCCGACAATACACGGCCCTCGTAACCGAGGGTCGCCTGGTGAGGGGAAGGGGGGTAGTGTCTGTCTGCACACATGCAGAACCGGTTCGCTCTCCAACTCCCCTAGTGCGTTGCATAAATCTCTTTCTTTCACCACACGCGGCTGCATAAAACCTTCTCGCTCGCACATTTTCATTATTTTTTGCTTCCCCTTGTGAAATAATGCCAGACGGACCGTTTTTATTTAGGTATCTGTCCCTAAATAGGTGCATAACTGTATATTTATAATGGAGATGGTAAGTATACGTATGGCAAAAAACATGTGGCATGGGTCTCTTGTTACTAATTGTAGTAAATTATGAAAGCACCCTACTAATATTATAATAAATATACAACCAATACAACCAAAGTATGTAAGTGTATGCATGTAAGTTCGTATGCTTGTTATGTTTAATTGTTCTTAAACATGATAAAGCCTACTAAATATAGTTTTAACTGAATTTTTAATCAGTTGGTTTTATTATGAAAGTAGATTTAATAATTATTATTATTCAACAATGCTCAAAATCAAGCATAAGACCGTATTACGTTTTGTGAACGGTAAAATCGTCGTATTGTATAGTCTAGAGCACGTCACTATCAAGAAAATTGTAATCTATGAAGAAGAAGTTATTACATATATTAAATGGATGGTAACTTCGATGTTTTTTTTTCAAATAATATAAAATATATAAATGAAAAAATATATATTTAATAATTCATAAAAGTTAACTTTTTGTTAAGAATTACGATTTTCAGTGTGTCACATGCTTTAAAACAGCTTTGATGTTATGTTGACGTTGACAATTAAGTGAATGACAGTTTTATAATTGATGCGGTTCGACTTTTTGTGCTATTTTATTTTTTTATTACCTATTTACGTATTATTTTACTGATTATTTTTATGTAATACAACGAAACACTTATATATTAGCTATGTATTGAATCGTTTAGACTTATATGTTATTTGTGTATTTTTCATTGTGTTACTACCAAAAGTGCTTAAATTGACTGGACCAAATTAGATTTTAGAACGATAACTCGATGATATTTAATAGGAATTTTAGGAAAACGATTAAAATAGCCATAATTATAATTTTATGTATCACTATTTCCTGAGTAATGGCTGAAATATCCAGGTACATTACCAACAAGTGGTTATGAAAAGATAGAAGTTAGTTAAAAATATTGAGTATTCATGTTTATATTTTTTATTTGGCACTTACTGGAAATTTTTATTATTTTATTTCAGGTCAGAAATTTTAGATAATATACAAAAAAAGAAAGAACAAGATAAAGATCAACCACAAAGTCCTAGCTTTCAACAGCAATTGGTTAAACCAGTTGATAAACAACATAATACAGATCATCAAAATGCTAATGTATCCGTGACACAGCATGTTCCAACACAGCTTCTTTCGCCAACACATGGCTCTAGTTCACCAGTCCAATCGAAAGAGGACACAAAAGACAAAACTATAAAAGTTGCTAATTCCACAACTATAACATTAATAGAAAACAGTAACATCAACGGAGAGAAAGATAAAGACAACAATTATCCCAAAAATTATTTTACCTTGGAACCTAAAAATGATAAGAAAGATGATTGTAATAAAAACAGTATCACTATAACTCGAACTATACCAAAACAGTCTCCAGGAGGTCAAGCTGATAAATCTAAGGCACAATCAAAGCCTACTAAGAGACCTCTTCAATATTTAGAAACCCTTGCAGAAAAAGCAGGGATTACATTTGAGGACAAATACGAAGCTGCCAATACGCTTCTTGCATTGGACAAACAAAATAATACTTTTCGCAGATCTGACCTTAAACAACCTAAGTCAGAACCTGAAAATCAATCACAAAGTGAAGAATTTAGATATAGAAATCAAAAAGAAGAAGATGATAAATTACAAGTAAGGCTTTTATAACTAAAATAATATTTAGGATATAAAGTTGAAAAAATTAGGCACTTGAAATATTTTAAGATTTTCTTTTTCAAATATGATAATGTAATGTATAAAAAATATTTCATTAACTATAATAAAACTGGACATTTTCTCCACCCTATCATTTCATATTGTACTTCTGCATGGAATACAAAAACTTCTGACTTATACTTATTTAGTGAAAAATAATTATAAGAAAATAATTAAAATAATTTTCGTGTTACAAAATGTTTTAAACATTCTTAATTTAATTATAAAACTATTTCATTATTTTCTGATTGCTTGTCACAAATGAAATACATTACTAATTTGTATTTATGTACAACATATTTTAAAAATTTAATTATGTGTTTAATTTATTTAATTAAAATTTATAAATGAATCTACACAGATACAACAGCAGATAATACAACAGCAACAACAACAGCAATTCCAACACTTGCAACAACAGCAGCAGCAACAGCAACAGTTACAACAATTACAGCAGCAACAACAGCAGCTGCAACAAATACAACAACAAGCTTTACAACGTCAGCATCAGGCTATACAGCAACACTTTAAAAATCAACAGGATCAACAAGAATTGGTAAGTTGTATAATTGATCATTTTGCTTTCAACAGTGGTCCAATACATTTAGAATATCTACTAGGGGATAATTCTTAGGTTAAACTTATTATAGTTCAATCTCGTGCAATTGTCTGTAAAGGTGGTAAATCCAGATATGTACAGAACATAATGAAAAATGGCATGCTCAAACATATAACAGGAACACGCACCAATTAATGTCATCTCCATCTAAGTTTTTTATTTGTATCTTAGCAAGTGGATGGGAACAGAAAACATAGTGTTGAGGTGTTAAGGTTTATCGAGTACATAATGTTATATTATAATGGAAAATGATATTTCTAATCATGAAATTAAGCACTTTGCTAGTCTTACACCACTTATTTGTAGATTTTTCTACTATCAGACCTGATATTTATATCAGTTTTGAAACTAATTCAAGAAAAATAAAAAAAGGAGATTTTAAAGCCAAAATCAGCCTCAGGTCAATAATAGATATTACTTCATAATGCTAATATAGTTACAGAAGCAATTCCAACAACAGCATCAACAGCAACAGTCGCAACAACAACAGCAATCTCAGCAGCAACAACAGCAGCAACAGCCTAAGACTGAGATCCAACAAATTTCACAGCAGCAAGAATTGCAACAGCAGAAGTTTTTGCAGGTTAAAAAAACATTTGTTATTTATATATTTGACTGCATATTATATTTTTATATTATACATAAATATTTAGTTATTAATATGGAATTTTGCCTTTGAGAGATAATACTCATCAACAACTCATTGTTGTGGAAGATGATGTTATATTATGGCAATAAAATGAAAGAAATATAATTATTAAAGATGTTTAAAACCAGTTAAACAAAGCGATTTGTATTATAGAAATTTGATCATATATACAACTAGCGACTTACCCTCGCTTCTCTCGGGTGCTTCTCTAGTTCCGTTTTAATTTTTTTGAACGGAACCCTAATTCTTTTACTAAAACATGAGTAGCATAAGTTACTCCTTATAACATCAGCTATCTGCCAGTGAAAGTTCCGTCAAAGTCGGTCCAGCCCACTTGGAGATTAGTGGGAACAAACGGATTGACAAATATTTTAAAAAATGTATTTTTCTTATAAGTACCTTATATAATTATATATTCATTTAATAAAAAGCTGTTATTTTGACACTACAAACAAACACTTCAATTTTATTTATCTGTGTAAATGAAGACACAATGGAAGCACTCTATTATATTAAATAAATCATCTGTCACATCCAAATAGCATAGCATATATGTTATCATAATATGTACTATAATTTTTTAGTATTATTACTATAATTAATATTCATGTCTGATCATCACATTAACATAGCATTTCAGTTGTCAAATAAAAATGTGTACTAAAGTGGAAAATGATTGTAATTGATCATCCTTGTTTTGTTATTAAACAAAAAAATATTCAAACAGGTTGTAAACAATCAACCGGTGCACACACAGCAGTTCAACGTTCCTGGTATTGGGGAAATCAACCTTAGTTTCCTTGCATCTCCTCAAAATAACGTCAACCTACTATTTGACAAGAATCAGAAGACCGGCATGAGTGGAGAGATCAAACAACAGCAAGTATGTATAAAATAAATTTATTATAACTTCTGTTTTATACAATTGTTAAATTCTTACTTTTTATCTTTTTATTAACAAATGAATAACCTAAATATAGTGTTTTATTTTAACATTGATTACCTTTCAACTAGAACTTTATCTGTGTGTATATATGAGAGGAGAGATCAAAATAAATTTATTATAAATTCTGTTTTAAAAATTGAAATTATATTGTCTGGAATCTTATTTCTGAATTTATATACTTTATTTGTCTTAACATTGATCTGTGTATATGTACAGATAGTTGATGGTCAATCTCAAGTGGTTCAGCAACAGATCAGCATGTCTCAGCATGAACCATCACAACAGCACCACCAGACTGTCACCGTCGTGTCCTCCATGCCGAGCAGTATGGCGCCACATCAAGTAAATATAGTCATTTATAAGTGACCAGTTCTTCTCCTGCTCACGTTCTTAATACGATGATGAAAATAAACTTTTACAGAAGCTTTTAAAAAAGCTTTTTTCATTACGTATTTCATTAGAATTGTTTGAACTAATACAGCACTGAACGGACATATGTATATTCCCACCGTCCTACTTTTAGAAATCTAATAATCTACCAAGAATAATAAATAACTATAAATTAAACAATTTATAACTAAATTATTACAAATCATTTCTTATATAAAAATATATTGTATTATGTAAGTATATGAATAACGGAACTATTATTAATACATAATTTATTTTCAAATTTACATAACGAGGCGTTCTAAGCGCGTCCCAACTTCCAGGTGCAATGTAAAATTCTAACTCCATATTACTATAGCGCCATAAGACGAAAAATTCTTGCTTTTCCTTTTCATACAAAATTAGTTTCATTTCTAGTTTTGTCCTTTTAACTACAAGGAAAAATCAGACAGTAGAAGATTTTTTTTTTGTACGAATGAAATTAATATTTAATATGGTTATAAAAATATTATGTTTTCCATGTTTTTAGTATCTCATTCCATTTTAGTTTGGAATGGTTTATTATGTTTAGGTTATTTTACATACAGATGTTAATAACTTAATTTGACGATTTAAGCTACATAGGTTATTATTACATAGTTACGGACACATTCAAAATTGACGTATTGCTATATACCTATAATAATTGTCCACGGTACTTATCATTCGTTTTATTTTATGTAGTGTACATATTTTATTAACTTTCAATTAGCCAAACTGCTACATCGACTTACTCATGAGACCTGACAATTTAGGATAATGATTAAGACTTCTAAGAGCAGAAGAAACATCTTTACTTCGAGATGAAACCTCCGGTGGTCATGCAGATGTAAAAAGAACTCTATACAAGACCAAGGAGTGATTTTAGTGGTCACACTGCCGTGATGATGTCGAGGATATGTGTCGAAAATGCGTGCAGTGTGCATCCGTCAAGGGCCCCCAAACCAGGAACTGAAGGGTAATGAAATTATACAACGTTGGGGCGCCATAGGAGAGAATCAGGACCATTTCCGATTAGTAACTCTAGGAACATCGCATTCTAGTTGTAATAGACTATTCGAATCATAGGTGTTTCAAGAAGTATATAAAATCACGGGGGTGTACAAAACTCGAACTACGCCATGTATTTCAGAGTCTGATAGAATGGTGGAAAAGTTTAATCAGACTAAACCGGCATCTAGATAAGATGTGGATAATCACCAAAAGGATTGGGACGAGTGTTTGTCACTGTTTCTGCTATCTCATCGTACAGCTGTATTGCAATTACGCCTGCTTTTACCAATTTTGGGAGGGAACTGCGTTTACTGGCAGAAGTGGCCACTTAAGTGAATTGGTAGCCGCCGGATACTCCCAGTTGCATCACCGAATATGCTAGCGATCTATATACGAAAATTATTGATATTCATGAGTAGACACGAGAGGCAGGAAGGACTCTAGGAAAGTAAACGTATGAAAACGCGTTACGACTGGAAGTCCACAGAGGCAAGCTTTGAGGGTGTATAGTTGGTATGGCGGCATAACCTAGTGAGATGAATGGAAAATGGCCAAACATTGCAGCCCAGTTGGGAGTGACCTTATGAGGTTATAACTAAAATCAAATATGTCACTTTCCGGATATAACTTACGTCGTGAAGCCCGGCCGAGATTGTACATGTGAATCCGATCGACTGGCTAAGTATCACAACACCAACGATGCTCAAGACGAGTACGTCATGGCAGGGCAGGGCAGTGGCAGGAACGGGCAGTGTCACGTAGTGCAGAGTATGTAACGTCATTTCACGAATAATAATAAAAATGTCTGAAGCATGCTTTATACATCCTAAGACAATTGTTAATACATGACAATTAACGTACAAGAACAGTTAACCGTAAATTGCCGTGTGTAAGAGAGGAACAAAACATTTTCCAAATGAATTTGAAATTACTAGAAAAGATTCGAATTTTTAAACACTAGAATGTTCTTTGTTTTATGCATATAATGAAAAGGCCGGCAGTGTGTCGAGAGATCAGTTAAATTTTGAAGCTAAGACAAGACAGAAGAAATACGAAAAGTGATGTCGTCATAGTGCTAGGGTAAATATTGGTAGAAAATAATGCTCAGAGACTACGTTTAGTTAATTCTGTGCTTATCTGTGTGTGTTGGTGAATCACCACTTATGGCGCCACTCTTGTGAACCAAAATAAATAAAACATTAGTAGTACAAAAGACGTCCTATTTTTTATTATTATTTTTGGTGTAATGACGTTACACTTTTCCACAGTACAATATTTTATGAGGTTTTCTTACTATTTTACTAATATTATAAATATGAAAGTTTAGATGGATGTTTGGATGTTTGTTATACTCAATCACGCCAGAACGGCTGAACGGATCTGGATGAAATTTAGCACAAAGATAGATTGTAGTCTGGAATAGCACGTACGCTACTTTTTGTCCCGGTAAAATGTACAGTTCCCGTGGTATAGATTTGTTTCTGTTTTTCTAGAGGCGACCCAAGCCAAGCGAGGGTGAGCCGCTAATATTTAATAATTATAAAATGTCTTTTGCTTTAGTATTATACATACATTTATAAAAAAACAAAATACATAATGTAATGAAGCAAAAAAAAATCTCAAGTTGTGGTCATCCAATTTCTTTACAATTTAAGTTTTAAAAAAATTTTGTCTGTTTTTTTAGACGGGTTTGGGTTCCGTTAAAATTTTACTCCTCGTTACTGAGGTACAACAAATATAAACAAATTTTGCCTTTAATCTTACTATGACTTTTGTAAACAAAAAGCAGGAAAAAGCAAAGACCGGAAATATATCACGAAACAATGTTTTGAATTTATATTTACAAATATTATATTTTATGTCCACTGCAAACAACAAAATACTATGTATATGGCTCTATCTAAGCTAATATATTTAAAAGAGCAATTCTTGTATATTTATTTATATATTTAGGTATACCGGCGATCTCGGAAATGGCTCTAACGATTTCGCTGAAATTTGGAATGTGGGGGTTTTCGGGGGCGAAAAATCGATCTAGATTAGTCTTATGTCTGCGAAAACGTGTGCTTTCGAGTTTTCATGCGGTTTTCTTTTGCATTATTCTACGCAAAATGTGGTCGCTAATTTGCACGCTCAGGCATAAGGATTGTGGTCAAGCGGCCAAGGCGCAAGATTGACACTCACAGGTGTCCGGGCTCGAATCCCGCTCGGATACAAATTTTGCACACTTTTTTTTATACTTATTCAAGTTTTTTTTTTTAAAGAAAATTGTACTTGTGGTTAAAAACTCCGAGCGACGCTCGGTCGCCCTGGTACTATAATATTGTTTAAACACTAATATTTGTCAAGAATCCTTTTCTTAGATAGGATATACTTCTGGAAGATGTTTACTAAATCATAAATATAAATAAAGCTTTCTCATATTACATGTTATATCTTTAGATGAAATTATTTCATAACACAAACATACTTTGAAAATATTTTCCTATAATAATTACTACCTTACTTTAAACGAAACTAGGGGTGACGGCCAGGTTTAGTTAATTTTTATCACATCTATATTAATATTATAATGAGAGTTTGTTTGTTTGTTTGAACGCGCTAATCTCAGGAACGTATATCATAATCGGATTTAAAAAATCTTTTTGCATTAAATAGCCCATTTATTGAGGAAGGCTATAGAATCTATATATCTATAGTATAGATCATTATATAATATCATATAGTCTATCTATTTCATACTAAACTTTAAAACGTACCTAGGAACAAACCCGAGTGAAGCGAGGGGGAGTCGCTATTTAATAGATAGTTAATGTTTTTGGTAATTGTGACACTATTGTAGAAGATTATAAAAGTTTTCAATATATGATTACATATGCAAATAAAAAATAAAGGCACGTGTTTGATATTGTTCTATTACACTCATTGCTTAAATAAAGTAAAGCTATATAAGACATACTTATCATCCAATATAAAATAATTATTTAATTAAATTTACCCATAATTTTAAAAAGAATATGTGAAGGATGTGGTCTTAAAGTAAATCGTGTCATGTCATCCCTTAATAATATAAAATCTCTCGAGGCATGGAGTGGATAAACATTTACGTTCTGAATATAGCTACCGGAACGTAAACTTGCTAATGCTATGCTTAGGTTTCTTGAACATACGTCGTCCAATAAATATTCCATCTTTTATTCTAACGTTGAGAAATGCATTTATGTATATCAACTGCATACATACAGGTGGTTATGACTCACCGGTTAGAAAAGCTAGTATACTCACTAAACTCAACGGAACCTCCCCCGTTATAATGGGACGTCACAGAACTGGTGTGATCGAGTAACAAACATCCATCCATCTTTTCTTTCTTTTCGCAACTTTCGCATTTATAAGATTTACTTATAGAACGATCTATAATGTCCCCAACACATATTATACAAAAGTAGCATAACTGTTTTTATATATTACGATAGTACCTATAAAATTGTACATAGATATAATATTAAAGCACAATATAGTACCTACTGTTATAACGTGATTAAATTTTTTTTGTGATGTTACCAGCTAGCTTATGTCGCCATTTCTAATCCCTATATTTATTTGCACGAGTATTATATGTTTACGTACATATAAGTCGTAGATGGTAATGGTGTTAATATTTCAGGTACAGCAGCAAGCGACAGGTGGCATACAACAGCAAGCCACTATGCCGCCTCTGCAAAGCCTTCCACCCAATACACAGCATCCACAACAGATAAGGTATAGTATATATAGTACTGTTTGGTAAGGTCCGACCAAAACCTTGTATTTTTGTCTCGGCCTAGACTAAGACCGAGACCGACAACGAAATAAATTTCCGGCCGCGACCCAGACTGACACATGACGTAATAACATTTAGTATGTTAAAAGGATCTGAAAATAATACAAAAAAAGTGTTATTTTCAAGCAATTCTTTTTAATATTCTGAGTTACGATCAAATATATTTAAGACACTTTTCAAAAATAAATGAAATACGAAAGGTATTCATTTCCTCGAGCAGCCGGCGTTTGTTGACGTTAAGCCAATCAGCAATCCTTAACAACAAGCCTCGTAGCTTACCGTGGAACTAGATGGTGCTGTGTTAATGTCCCAACATATTTATTTATTTATTATTTATATACAGTTACAAATCGTAAACAAAATCGCGAGTAGGTATCGTGCATTTAATTCTACCTCGCGTCGATAGATAGAGCGATAAGGTCTAAATCTAAATACAATTACACAACCACGACCACAAGAAGTATGGGCCATGGCCGATATTCTCGCCGAGAACGAAACTGAGAACTTGGCCTAATTTAACCGAAAATGACTGGAACCGAGACCGAAACCGAATCTGTTAAATATGTTCGAAAATAATTTAGGTTAAGAAATCTATGCCAATATTACAAAGAGCTATCTATGTGAGTTTGTGAGATGAACCGATTTAGATGAAATTTGGTAAGAAGATAGTTTGAGACCCTGGTAATGACATAGGATACTTTTTATCTAAAATTGCAATAAAATTTTGTATTGGGAAGCAAGCTAGGGGCGAACCCGAGTGAAGCGAGGTTGAATCGCTAATAAATAAAAGTAATAAAACTAAAAAATGCCTAAATGAGATGTAAAAAGATGAGAACAAATTGTTGAAGAATCATTGCAGTCGGAGACATACATATGTATGGTACATGTTTTATGCTAGCTGCGAGTTTTGATGCGTGTTTTGTATGTTTCCGAAGCGACTGTATAATACTATGTCTCTTCATTTTTTTATTTTTTTTTATGATAATAAGGTGTAATATTCATATATATATATATATATATATATATATATATATATATATATATATATATATATATATACTAATAGATATATAACTAATAGATCTCTATTAGTGTTTATATATATATATATATATATATATATATATATATATATATATAAACACATATATATATATATATATATAAACACTAATAGAGATCTATTAGTTGCCACGGGAACCGTTTTTTTTTCCGGGATGAAAAGTAACCTGTTGTTTGATCGGAAATGTAAGGTATCAGAATGTTAAATTTTACTAAATTAGGTGCATAGGTTGTTGTATACTAAGCTGTATAAGATACTATAGTTTATAACTATTCCACGGAAACTCTTGCAATATTTCATTTAAATCGGTCCAACAGTTTCGGAGATTAGCCCGTACAAACAGACAGAGAAACAAAAAAATTGGAAAAAATCTGGATTTGTTCTACTTTTCTTCTTACGGCATGTAAGAAGATAACTGACTCGGTTTTTAGCATTTCTTTTTCATTCGACCTCTACAGTTTCATTATATTTATAGATAGAATAAATAACGTAAAATATAAAAGTAATATATAACAATGAAAATAGTTATAGTGAGTGTACCTTAGGAGAAAGACATATACTATTGAGTACTTTTCTATAGACCTTTTTAAGAATTACAATTTTCTTTTACAATGTTTTGATCTATGTCTTAAGGTTGAGCCAGCGTTAGCCATACAAATTTCAAAGGACAATTCGATAGAACCAGTTATTGTGTTTTCCCGTGGGAATGAATAATTTTCCTATCGTATAAGGTATCCTAAATGTTGACCCGGGTACTAAGTTGTCACTATACAAAATTTAGTTAAAATCAGTTCAGTAGGTAGGTACTTTTTGTGTGAAACGCGCACATCGATTTGACTAAGTTAGTTTTATTATAGATATGTAGATAAGAATAGATATTGCTTAGGAGATATACATATATTATTCATAACTTTCCTGTAGGACTTTTCAAGACCTACAATTTTTTAGTATATTGTTTTGATGTATGTATGTCTTAAGAATTAGCCAGCGGAAGGTTTCTAGGCAGGACTCGATAAAACCAGTTATTGTATCTTCCTTTGAGAAAGAAATATTTTCTTGAAGTAAAAGGTATCCTAGACATTGACTCGAGTAATAAGTTATCACTTTACCAAACGTTGAAATCGGTTCATTACTTTTCGCGTGAAACGGCGCATACAAAAACAGACAAACAGACACACAGGCAAACAGAGAAACAGACAAATTTTATAATAACTATTGTTTTGGGGTTTATGTTGTGTCCATAATACGTTACAAATAAACGAAAACATCTATCCCACGGGAACCGTACATTTTTCCGGGATAAAAAGTAACCTATTTGTTATTCTGATGTATGACCTATATTATTGTAAAGTTTCATCAAAATCCAATTAGTAGTTTTTGTATACTAAGCTGTATAAGTTACTATAGTTTTTTGACTGTCCCACGGGAACCCTTTAATTTTCCGGGATAAAAAGTAACCTATTTTTTGTTATCGTGTATGAACTATATTATTGTATAGTTTTATTAAAATCCATTCAGTACTTTTTGTGTACTAAGCTGTATAAGTTATTATAGTTTTTTAACTATCCCACGGGAAATATTTAATTTTTCGGGAGAAAAAGTATCTAAGATGTTGCCCGGGGATATAAGGTACCACCATGCAAAATTTCATATAAATCGGTCCAATAGATTCGAAGATTAGCCCTTACAAACAGACAAACAGACAGAGAAACAAAAAATTTGAAAAAATATGGATTTGTTCTATTTGTCTTCTTACATCCCCCTGACTCGGTTTTTAGCTTTTTTTTGCTATGTACAGACATTCGACCTCTACTATTTTATTATAGTATAGGTATATATATACGTATGTAGAATGCAAATGCTAATACAAGAGAAAATTAAAACACTATCAATATAACGTAAAAAAATATTTGTCTTATTTGTGCAATGATCACATACTAAAATATAGTATATAATAAAATCTCTTAAATGTTACCATAAACATAACGCATGCTTCCGAATTATGTTTTACAAAACTGTTGAAATCAAAAGACCATAAACCTAGGTACAGGACTCAAAACAGTTGATTTTATAAAAATGCACTTTTAAAATTTATGACAATAATAAGTTGACATCGATGCTTTAAACTTACACTAAAACTGTTGCATTCAAGGAGTTAGATTTTAAAGATTTTTTCGACATAGCGACCGGTACTATAGTGAGTTTCTGACAACAAAAGGCTTAGTGCGATCGAACAAGATAAATAAGTAAGCACTTGGCTCAGGAAACTAACAGCTGTTAGAATGAAGTTGCAGTTTGTCTTAGCATGGCTCAGCCTTAGCTGGTCGTTTATAAAATATTCAAAGCTGGCCAGTATCGTTTGAGTCTAATTATAAGTTAGTATAGAAATAGAGTTTCACTTGTAAATCAATAGCAGTTAGTTTTAAAGCAGTCTTGCTGTATACTTGCCTGCACATCATCGGTTCTTTGTTTATTAGTGAGGCCAATATAAAATTTGATGTCAACAATTACTTTGTAGTGTCTCAGGCATAAATTAACAATCGTTTCGACCAAAATGTATCTTAAATATTATATGGCAATGAAAAAGACTGTTGGAGAACAGGCCGTAGAAAGGTTTTATGAACCAAGTTTTATGTTGACAGTTTTTTTTCCAAAGATATAGAGTATTGATAATGTTTTATCTTAAATATTAATAATTAAGCTTCCTCTCAATTAATATTTTTATAGTGCGGAATGGGGCCACAGTCGTGTGCAAGTAATTCAGCAACCATTGCAGAACAGCACCTATTTACAGCAACTGTACAATGCCCAGGGGCCATTGCTAATGCCTGGCAACATTGCTCTTCATCCCGGGATCAACTCTCAACAAATACAGGTAACAGATTACGGTATACTATTTGAAATATGCTCTGAAAAGGCTGTCTTATGTGTCTATAAATAACTTAGTTACCATATTAATATATAATTAGTATACTAATAACAATGTTTAAATTAAATGTTGTGTATATTTGGACGTAAGACGTCTATATTATAATAAAATAAATCATGTACAGATTATTGCTATGAGAAGTGCTTTATACACTCTCATGGTGGCCTCTTACATACTGCAGTCATATAGAAAGAGATAAAGCACTTAGCGAAGCGTAATTCGAGAATAATACTTTGTATTTGCGGTCTATATTTAATGATATGTGTTTTAAATAATATATAATTTTGTTTCAGGTGATAGCAGCCGGGAAACCATTCCAGGGCAACCAACTGGCACCGCACATGCTCACCACACAAGGAAAACAAGTTCTACAAGGCCAAGCCGGTGAGTGAAAGTTACATCACTATGTTAGATCTGGTTCCTTCATATTATGTTTAATTACTTTCCACGCGGTTCAACTAACGCTGGTATACTTTTTAGTCTCTATTGAATTATGTTTTTTAGTGTAAGCCTTGGTATTTTCCACTCATTTATACCTTTTACAAAATATCTATTGATCTTTCTTGTTGGTATACATTTAATTTAGAAAAGTATTCTCGCACTCATCGATAAATAGATCTTGGAAATAAAAATTTATTGATCCTTTATAATTATATTTATTTATTATTATTAATCTACCTTATATATCTAAATAACTTTCGAATGCGTCTATACATATAAAAAAATTCTAACTTAGCGAAATCTGTACATTAAATGTTTTTTGGAAAATCTTATTGAAATAGTCATTATTATGGATACAGAGGTCGAAGACTTGTAGTTTTCAGAATTTTTGTCTGTCTGTCTATTACCGCACGACGAGAAAACTACTGGACAGATTTTGATGAAATTTGGTATGGTGATAGCTGGTTATCCCGGTCAACATATAGAATAATTTTACTGCGGGGAAATATCTCATCTTTGAGAAATCTATACTTAACGTTAAAACGGAAGTATTAACGAACCCGAGCGAAGCGATGTTGAGTCGCTAGTATAATATAAAAAAATATATAATAATTAACATCATCTTATTTTGGCTACTACTTTTTAACATCTGTTTAAGTTTGTAACGAATGTTCTAGTTATATCTTGACAAAATAAAACTTTTCAATAACATAATTCTCATTAAAAAAATTTAGATACTAGCGACTCACCCTTGCATCGCTCGGGTTCTTCCCTACGTCATTCTTTAAATTGACATAACTTTTTTATTTATAAACCGATTGAAATAAAACATACACTAAATTAGCACGCACAAACGCACTGACGAACAGACAAAAATTGAAAAAGTCTTTGATTTGGGTTCTATCTTTCAATAATAGTTTTTCTCCAATATCTTCCATGTACGGATAGCGATCAGTTTCACTTTTATTATATGTATAAATATAGATAATATTTGCTACATACTTAATAATTTTTTTTGCTTAATTACATCACATTATTTAAATAGAAAACATTATATGTAACTGATTGTGTGTGCACTGCATATAGAAAGAAAAAGAACGACAACACTATTTAGTTTTATAGTTAATTTTACAGGTCTCACTGCCTACCAGGAACAAGGTTTATAAAATGTTTCAAATGACTTTATTATTTTCGAGTCTCGTGATACGTTTATCGTGAATGTCTATGTCTTGTTTTACTAGGGAATAAAATTTTCTTTCATAATTTTTTAATTGGCAATTGAAACCGGATTTGGTTGAGCTTTTTTGCGATCAATTATTATATATTATTGTTAACTTAGAGAAATCTGTAGGCTAGAAACAGCTTTTAAGCAGTAGTGGGTCTATTATAATACGTGCGTTTTTATTTCGGCTTTTCACGCAGTTTTTTAAAAATCATTTACATTTATCATTGTTTCCATTAGTAAACATATATTATTACTAACATCAGATCTTATTTGACGTATATAAATTATTCTATTATATTAACGAATGCATTTTATAATGCTTTCAAAATAAGATATATAAAATTTTAAAACTCTTTAATAAAGTTATTGTAAATAAAAAACAACATTTATATAATAAAAATGTACAAGGACATTATAATTAAAAATTGTCCGACGTAACACACTCAGAATCAACTTTTTATTAGACAATCGTTCTGTTAGTGATTGTGAAAGTGTTAGTTTGTTTCAAATATTGTTATGTTTTATATTTTTAGGATTTAAATATTTTTTTTATGTATTTATAGCACCGTTCCCCGGATACACTACGATACCAACTATCCCTACAACACAAAACCAGACGTTCGTATTTAGTCCCCTGGGAGTGATAAATTCTCAGCCGAGCATACTTCCGGCGCACTCTCAACCGACTGTATCCGGCATTGGGCAGCAGAAATCGGCGGAAATGCATAAGGTTCGGATCATATGTATATAATAAAGATATAATTTTTTACACGTATAAATAATAACTATATTAATTACAAAACATCAATTAGAGTTGGCAATCTTTAGAGTTGTATTCAATCATTTTTAACGTCCCGCTGCTGGACACGGGCCTCTCTTCAATGCGAGAGGGGTTCAAGCCATAGTTCACTCTAGCTAAATGCGGGTATTACTATAAGTTATATTTAACTTATTTTCACTTATTCAACAAGAAAAAAAAAGCTTGAAATCATAATGAATGTAGATGAGAAGTTGGTAAAATTTCTGTAATTAGTCCAAAAGTCTATCTAGTTTAAGTCTTAAAGTAAAACCATAATAATACTCTTGTACGCGCTAAGTATTTCGTCCGCTATTCATTATAAAATCCTATTTCACTCGTAACCTAACAGAAATATATCTGGTAATATATATCTGTGAAAACTCACCGGGTCCGACTCGCACTTGACCAATAATTTCATTATCGTTATAATATTAATATATGACACGTTTGGCTCAGTTTGTAGTGACCTTACTTGCTGTGCTAGCGGTCGCGGGTTCGAGTCCCGTTGGGGGCATTCATTTGGATGATGAGCACGAATGTTTGTACTCCAGTCATGGGTGTTATTTATAATATGTATGTATAATAAGTATGTATTTAAAGTTATATATGTATAGTTTATCAACTATCTGGTATCCATAACTCAGGCCTCGTAGCTTTCTATGGAACTAGATGGTGCTGTGTTAATGTCCCAAGATATTTATTATTTATTTATAATATTATTTATTTTTATAATACCAGGTGATGAGTGGCGGTAAAGTGACCACTAAAGTGGGCGGCGGCAACGCACAGACCGTGCCAGTGCAGGCGCAGTGCGTGCAAGTGTCGCAGCCGGTGCTGGGCCAGCAACCGCAGGCGCAAATCATTAGCCCATTGCAGGTGAGATATATAGGATATACAACTATATTATATGTTAGGATATTTGTGGATATTTGTTTTAGAAATGTGTATGAGTTTGTTTATGTGGAGTGTTTACTAGGTTATATTGTTTAGTGAGAAGTTTTACCATCACTTCTGTCGAGGCTCAGTTGTCTTAAATGTGTCACCTTTTTTGATTTCATCTTAATAGCAATTTTTTTTAGAATTGCGTTTTGGACGCATATAAATATATAATCTATATCAGTAAAAACGTCCGCTATAGTGATTAATTATTTTTATATAATATTGAGTAATTAATAATTATTTATTAGTTCAAATTGTTTCAAATAAATATATTCCTATTAAATTCAAATCATACTTTTTTATAATTTGCTGAAACTGAACTCCACTAATCAAGGAAAATTTACTTATATGCTATAATATCCTATATACATATGTAATATTATATGGCTTTGCGAATTTTAATTTAAATGCAAATGCGATGATAATTTCATAATCTTCGCTACGGCCATAAAATTGCTAAAGCGCTGCAAGTGAATACATATAATTATATGAACAGTTAAGAGTGTAATTCTTGGTGTGGTTTTACATTTTACATACTAAATTTCTAACTTTATAACAGATCTTTTAATTTTCAATATACTTACCTACTTATTTGTCTTTTTCATATTCAAAATATAATTTTAAATTAACAGATATTATATTGAATATTTAACAGGTCTTGTAAAATGAAAAATAATAAATTGATGCATTGAAATCAAGATTACTATAATTTTTTTACATTCTTACTATGGTTAATTTGGTAAGATATAAATTTTACGGTTTAATTTTTTATGTATAATTAAAAATAAGTTTATTATTGAATAAAGTTGTATTTGAATAGTATTTCATTTGCAGAGCAGAAGGAGGGAAGAAAATTGATATTTCATTTTAAATGTTGATGGTTCAATTTTATCCGAAATATCGAACGAACGTTTATGTTAAAATTTAAATGGGGACATTTTCAAAAACGACTTTATTATACAGTACAATATATCATTGAAATGATTATAGATGTGTTAATAAACGCGGTGGTTACAGACTGGCAGTCAAACTATGCAGTTCGCTCCGTGGCAGATTTCCGGAGCCCTCCCGCACATGTGGACGGGGGGCCTCCAGGCGGGGACTCTCCCCGCGGGGGGTTTGTTAGCCCCCAACCCCATATTCATAAGGGGTGGACAACCCGACGCATCAACCTCCATGTTCATACAGCACTCCCCTCAAAACAACGTGCAACACAACAGTTAGTATCACTTTACATTATATACATAATTGTTGGCTGTGTGATGGATGATATAAATATTTTTAATAGTTGTGTCAGCTATGCGAATTGTTTTGTTTAATAACCAGCGATTGTGTGTTTTCTTTGCTGCGATTAATCATTGCATTTTTGTGCAAGAATAGCGATTAAAATTTTGTTTGCTGTTATTAACTGTTATCAATTGTTTTTGTGTGATTTAAATATTCATTCTAATACGTGTTGCATTTATGGCCTTACGGAAATTCACTTTATTTAAGAATTACACAGAAATGTTTCCAATTCTTGCCTGTTCCAAAAAAAGACTAATTCTGTTGACTACATTTTTACATAAGATGAAGCTAATAATTATAATCTTAAATCGATAGTCCATTATATAATATAACTATACTAAAATGCATTTATATATATATATATATATATATATATATTATATATATATATATATATATATATATATATATCCATGATAATATAACCATTGTTTAAATATTACAATATGTGTACATAATTTTATCATTTACAACTTCCCCATACATTACGATAACTATAATGAAATAAAAAAATAAACAGTAGATACATGTTTATTTTTTTTAGATTTTCATTACATATAACATTTTCCTAACGTTTCAACTATTCGTGTAGATGCAACGGTGGCATGTGCGACAACGTCGAACAAGCCGCGGGCGTCGTCCGACGGCCTTACAAAGACACCGCGTCCGCTCTCGAACATACTGCCGTCCGGCATCCGCCCGGCCTCGTCCGTCTCCACGCAGACTAATGCCAATCAGGCTCAGAATCAGGTAAAGTTTGTATTGTATGTATTCAGTCCTTTTTAACGTCCCACTGCTGGGCACGGGCCTCCCTTCAATACGACGGAGATCGTGCCATAGTCCACCACGCTGGCCAAGTGCGGGTTGGCTGACTTCAACATGTCTTTCGAAAACTTACTACGTTCTCTCAGACATGCAGGTTTCCTCACGATGTTTTCCTTCACCGTAAGGCAAGTGGTAATCATGTTAGAAATGATTCGCACATGAAAATATCAGAGGTGCGAGACCCGGCATTTGAACTGCCTACCAGGTTAAGTTTAGTGCTTCTGTATTATCTACGTACTGGTTTTACTCGTGTATAAAATAGTAGATGATCTACCGACCAAAACACTTCATAATGTAAATATATTTGAGGAATGAATAAATTATATTTTTGTCACATGAAATGTGTACTTTAATATACTTTTACTTTGGGTTATTTAGTAGTTTGTTATATTATGATATAATATAAGATTTATTTTTCTCTGGTTACTGTACACCACACAAATCACTAAAACACATTTTTTTATTATAGTATTTTTCTTTTAATTATCATTGGTGTACAAAATTCTTGTTACAACAAGCATTATTAATGACTAAATATTGAGAAGGCTTTAGAACCACTATATATAAAAATGTTACTACTCTCACATCGCTCGTAGCCTAGGTGTTGTTCCCGCCCATAGTTTGTGTGCTAAATTTTATAAAAATAAATCCAGCCGTTTCAGCGTGATGGGGTTACAAATATATACGTATGTATATCAGTGGCGAAGGGTCCATACAAGAATAATATATAAAATATTAATATTAATAATAATATAGACTTACATACAAACTTTCGCATTTATAATAGTAGTCTGATATAATGTAAACAGGCAAAGCAGCGAGGTAAGCCCGGGGTGAGATCGCCGGCGCCCACGTCTAAGCAAGACGCCGCCAATCAGACCAACAAAATGCAACACCAAATACAACAACCGAAACAACAGTATGTTATAATAGAGTAATTTTTTTTTATATTTAATATAATTATAACGTCTGCTTACCTTCTATTTCCTAAACGGATGTAGCAATTCTTAGCTTATTAAATTAACCGTCTTGTCCTGTGTTGAAAAAAATTTTCAAATAATGTTCTGGATCTATGAAGTACAAATTACTCTATAGAAACAAAACTATTTTTAGGGTTCCGCACCCGAAGGGTGCCAACGGAATTCTATCAATAAACTTCCGCTATCCTTCCGTCCGAATTTTTTTAGATAATTTTAATTTTTCGTTCTCGATATTTTGAATTCTTTGCAGTTAACAAGGTATTTATTTTTATTACACATAAATAAATTAAATTATACAAATCACCAATATTATAATAAAATAAGGGAACCGTACAGCTTCTAATATGTAATAATAGCCGTAAAATTTAAACAATAGAAACCAGTATCTTATTTGTCCAAACATCCAATTTACCAAAAGGGATTTTAATACAGAATAATTGACTTTTAAATATCAATTCTGTTCGGTATTAAATACACATTTCATTTAAAAAAAAACCTAAAACCATGTATTTAATTATCTATACATATTTAAACGTCTTAGAAATGAAGCTTTGTTTTTAAAATAGAGGAATAAATTCTGTACTGTAAAGTAAAACAAGTATTGGTGGTAGTCAAAGTTACTCGTTATAACATCAGCTATCTGCCGGTGAAAGTTCCGTCAAAATCGGTTCAGCCGTTTCGGAGATTAGCCGGAATAAACAGACAGAATGAAAATTTGAAAAATTGTACTCTTTTTATAAATACTGCTTTTATTTCGAAATAACAAACCGGCACTTTAATTTTATTTATCTGTGTACATACATTAATGATCCATACAATTTCTAATACAGACTGCTGGTAATGAACTCAAGCGGTCAAATGACACAGATCACGAGTGTCGCGGACAAACAGCCGCTCACTAAGAACATACAGCAGCAAGCCATATTGCAACAGCAGGCCATACAGGTCAGTTATCTTACACGGGAAGGAGGGTAGGGGCGCTTTATTATATTTTATATTATAACAAAGCTACTAGCGACTCACCCTCGTTTCGCTTGGGTTCGTCCCTAGCTTGATTCCCCATTCAAATTTTCATCCCCAATTTCACCCCCTTAAGGGATGATTTCCGGGATAAAAAGTATCCTTTGTATTTCCCACGGTCTCAAACTATCTTCTTAACAAATTTTGTCGAAAATGGTTCTGTAGATCCAGAGATTACTCCCTTACAATGTCACAAACTTTACCTCTTTATAATATTTAGTATACATGACTTATTGTAGATATTATTTTGCGTTTGCTGCTTTAATTTGTTATTTAAGAAATTGATTGTCGATGAGAAGATCTTCATACATGTTAAATTTAAATGATGTATTGCATTTTAAATTTCGGGCAGGCTTTCATTTTTTTTTTTTCAATAATCGTTAAAATATTTACGCCAACGAAGACGGGCGCGTAATTTATTTATTTAAGTTATCAATGTAATGTATGTCTATTCCAACTGTTAAAAACAGCAGCAACAGCATCAACAACAGCAACTCATCCATCAACAGCAGACTCAGCAAATGGTCCAGCATTATCAACAACAAGGTTTACATTTTTAGAACAAGATATACTTTATTTTGCTTAATATAACATTATAGCTATTTTAAATCGGTACAGTTAAATGACTTTTCGGATTTTTCATGAATTTATTTTGGTTTTCAGTTCCAGACCAAAATAAATCCGCGTAAAAATTTTTAAAAGATAGTTTTATTAATAGTATCAAATATTATTATATAATATTATAGAAATAGGAGGTAATTCTATAATATTGATTTTAATTAAAGTTTTGTTTTTTAGGTATGACATTGGGTATGCAACAAAGTACATTACCCGTGGGTTCTGTGGCGCAAACATTGCCTATGACTGGAATGCCGCAAACTATATCTATGGTTCAGCAAATACACCCGGTAATACACCATTTTTATGCTACACTAACGATTCACCCTCGCTTCGCTTCGGGATAGACCCTGGACAAAAATAAATCTATCTCACGGGAACCGTACATTTTTCCATGATAAAAAGTAACCTATGTCTTATACCAGACTATAATCTATCTCTTTGCCTTTCATCCAGATCCGTTCAGCCGTTCTGGCGTGAAAGAGATACAAACATCCATCCATCCTCACAAACTTTCACTTTATAATATTACTAGCGACTTACCCTCGCTTCGCTATTGCTCTTCCCTAGCTTGCTTCCCAATACAAACTATCATCTATATTTTCACCCCCTTAAGGGATCATTTCCAGGATAAAAAGTATCCTATGTCCTTCCCAGAGTCTCAAACTATCTTTTTACCAAATTTTATCTAAATCGGTTCAGTAGATCCAGAGAATACCCCCTACAACGTCACAAGCTCACAAACTTTATCTCTTTATAATATTAGTATAGATGTAATATGGATCATATATATTACCGCAGAGCGCTATATACTATTTTTTATTACTATGTATAAAAATGTGTCTACTATCAGAAATCATAATAATTTAAAATGAAGTCGAAGATAAACAGATTCGACTCAGTTAGAATTTTATAATACATATAGATTAGTGAAAGAATTTTGAGAGTCGGATCAGTACTTTTAATGATTACCCTCTACATACAAACTTACAAACTATGCCACTTTATAATATTAGTGCAGATATTGAAAGCTATATCTCACATTTAATAATGTTTCAGCTTGGTGGAATGGCCCAAGCTAGTACATTAGTGGGGCAAATAAGTGGTGGCCAACCCCAAACTACACTAACACAAGTACAGACGATACAACAACCACAGGTTAGAACACTTTAATATATATTTTTTATCTTTTATATTTATTGCCAACCCGCACTTGGCCAGCGTGGTGGACTATGGCCTCGTCCCCCTCGTCTTGAAGAGAGGCCCACGCCCAGCAGTGGGATGTTAAAAAAGGGCCGAACACTATATTTATTGATAATTGATCTAAAACAAATAACTTTTACTCTTATACCGATTTATTTTTAAGGGGCGATAAAACTGAGTACCCATCCTTAAGATAGACCTTTTTCCGAAGCCGAAATACATACATTTTTCATAATTTTGGTTGGTAATATATAGAAAATACATGTTATGTACCTTAGCAATAAAATATACATACATATGTATTATTATATATTAAATGTAAATATAATAATGTGCCATTATAGCTTTGCTAATTACAATTTATAATTTGTTTAATAATATGCAATTATGCTATAGATTAGAAGAAAGGCTTTATATCTTACATAGTAATATGTGTAGTAGTATACGTTTGAAAACGTAGCACATTCACTGTTTCAGGGTGTATTCATAACAATTTTTTTTAAGTATAAAAATGTTCATTTTTTGTAATTTACCAATAAATAAAAGGATATAAATTCTTAAATTAAAGGATATAAATTCTTAAATATATCCTGCTTTTAATAATATTAATTATGTTATGTATTAATTATATTATTTTTGTTTATAGACTTTGGTTGGTAGTGGGTTAGTACAGACGTCAGTAGGAATGGCCGTTCAACAACAGGCTCTTAACCATTCCGCTCAAATGCAAACGGTAAGTACAAATTTCAAACTGACTCTATACTAATAATGCAATAATGACTTAATTTGTATTAATGAATTAATTCATTCTTTATATATTTTTTTAATAATTAAGAATATAAAGTTATAATATACTTTGCAGCTGCGATATTGGTCATGAAATTGTAAATTTAAGGTCCTTACATATGAAACTGGTGTTTTACATGAAAAAAGCAAAACGCAAAAAAAAAAATATGTTATTAATCAAAGTATGTACCATTATTATCTATACATCTTTGCCATTTTATAGGTAGTTCATTGATTCCTGTGCTGAAAAAATTGTGCGAGCGTGAATCAATAAAATCTTTGAAGGCGGTTTTAACTGACTCATCGGAATTGATTTTTTTTTTCTATCGGTCTCCGGTCGTCCACGGGGTTAGTTCTGTCGGTCAAAATTTTCAGATCGAAAACGTTGGAACCAAAAACGTTCGTGTTTTCTTTTACAGTAGCTTCCCCATACACATCTTTAATCCTATGAGATGTTTCTGCAGCTGTGGTGCCATAGTGGAACTATTATTCGTAATTAACGCGATATTTTAAGTTTTCCATATTGCGAACGATGTCAAAGAAAAATCAAATGGCGCGAAAATATTCTACTACTACACTAAATTTGAAACACAAATGCACAAGCCTAAATTTGAAATAAACTTGATTTTGGAAATCTTAACCAAACGCCAGATATTTGAGATCAAAGTGGCCAGTTCGACAAAACACCATTTTCACATGTAAGGACCTAATAGTATATTTAAAGTTTGTTAAATAGTAGATTAACGAAAGTTATAAATGATCCTTAGGGGCCATCCATAAATTAGGTCACACGAATTTAATGATTTTTTGAACCGCCCCACTCAGAACAAGATAAAATAAAAATTCAACATCAAAATCGTGGCACAGCCAACCGCTTGCTGCCCAGCGAGAACTCGCCAACAAAACAATATATACCTTTTATAGGGTAAAGAAAGATCAGTTTTTTAATTCGTTTACAGTTAATGTTTTGTATAATATATCACGAAGCTTATGACTCCCCCTGTCCCTTGTCACATGATGTCACACTTTGTTGACACATCCCCCTTAACGTGTAACATAATTTATGGATTCTCCTTATAATAAATTATCCATCTAACTCTTAAATAATAACTAATATTAATATATGCAACAAACGCTTGATATTAAAATAACAGATTGTTTTAAATAGTTTTTTCACGAACCAATTGGTATGCCCACTTACAAATTATATCAGTCATTAATGAATTGCATGATATTATAATATAGTATTGGAGGTGGCCGTTGAGAGTGTGTTAGAATTAGCAAGTGTGAGTGAGCATTCCCCTATATAGATATTTACAATTTCACATAATAAGAACACCCATATGTTATGAGTACTCTTGAATAAACATTTTGTACTACTGACCCTTTAAAATCAACCCATGTTTAGATTTAATTTGCCTTTCATAAATTTGCACTACATTTGCTTAGTGCGCACAATGTATGATGAATTATAGATTTATTATGTTGTAAAATGTTTAGATATCAAAAATATTTATGAAGGACAGAGTGATTAGAAATAATTTAATACTTGCCAGATTTTATTTTGTAAATTGACGAGAAAATGTTTCCATTACAAATGCATTCGCATATATAAATTGATTTTTATATAATATTTATTTTTTCGTACATTATACTTACATTTATTTTAAATTCGCTTTTCATTATAAAGCATTGATATATGAATAATATAACATAACAATTTAACCGTATTTTTGTCACTGAGCATACTAAAAATTGAGAAATGACAACCACACATAATTTTATATTTTATGCACAAACATTTTCTTGCCAATCTATATATGCCCCCCATAATATGTAAACATGTCCTTATTCATGGAGTGATAAAAAAAACTAAGCAATACTCCAATTTATATTCTTCAACTGACAATATTGTGTATTCTGCACGATAGCCTTGACGCGTATTGGTGAAATTAAACGTAAATGTGGGTTGTATTGGTAACGGTGTGACGATGCGATGCGATTGGCAGCCGGGACTCGCGCTCGGGACGACGCATCTGCTGTCACCCCTCATGCAGCTACAGCCGGCCGTGTTGAACCACGAGGTAGCGCCGCTGCTATCCCGCACACCCCAATACAACCCCAAACACCCCCAACACCCCCGCACCCCCGCAACCCCGCGCATACTCCCGCATGCAGTGTCACCCTTCTTTCCTCTCGGTTCATTTACTGCTTCACTACTAGCTTAGTCGCGGTTTCGCATCTCTCATTTTAGTCTAACGCAATGTTTCTCGTGCTGTATATGGCATGATGATGTATCTATGTCATGAATGTTAAACCGTTTCTTATATGTGTTTCTATCATAATCTCCTTACAAGAAGTCATAACGTGATACAATATAGTCATTCTATACATATTCTAGAATCTAGATCATTCTAAAATTATAAAGATACAATATTTAATGTCTTCATTTTTAATTTTTTGTTACTTGTAAACGTTGAATTTCTTAAAGAATTTCATAAGATTTTAACAACCTTATTCTAACTAAAAAGATTAAGTAGTTAAAAAATGGTTTTGGTCATTGTATAGATTTAGATAATTTAATTCGCTGCGAAATGATCTCAATATTTTGATATATTAAATTCAAACTAATATTATAATATAATAATAGTTATAAATAGTAATTCAATAAGCATGATGAATGTTTCTCATGGTATTGTGTATTTAGAAAAGAATCGAAAATGCATGTCGGTTTAGGTAAACAAAGCCGTACTCGTACGTAGACTGTGCATGAAGTAATTACAAAGTAACATGCAATAACGAAAGTAAACGATGGCGCTCAAAACATAATTGTTTATTTACATTTTTTACTGTCTAACCTCTGCTCCTTACTATCTCTGAATGGAAATGTCTATCGCTGTCCTGCTTTATATGTATAAATAACATATAAATTGTGTATTTACAGTGGTATTTAGCATATATATGGATTTGCATTTAATAATTGATTTTATTATTAATATTGTAATACTACTTGCCATAACTAACTATATAAGTATAATTGCATTTTTTAAAATCTAAATGAAACAATTCACTATCATTCATTCATTGACTTAAGCATTATTAACACCAAAAATATTTAATAACTTTATTATTACTAGGTGTCAGCGAATAACCTTAGCTCATCGCAATTAACCCTACAACAAGGGACAGTTGGGCTAATTACTGCACCGGTACAAGGGTCCATATTACCGCTTCAACCCCAAACTAGCACTCTCGTAGCGCACGTCAAAAGCGAGGACGATAAAGGCCAACAAATACAAGCAACGGTATATATAGACATTTGTACATACGTAACTGATATATTTTAAATAACTTTAAGGTTTACAGGTTAATGAACCAAAATGAAATTCGACGGATTCTTAGTTTATTTTCCTTTTAGTCAAAAATTTACATCAATGTAATTAATATCTTAATGTAAAAGAAATATGAATAAATGTTTAAAATGCGCACTAATCAAATGATTTCTAGACGGTGGTCCAACAAATAACGACTCAAGGGGAGAGTGCAGAAGGCATAGAAGCGACCGCGGTAACGCCGTCCGTCTCACTCCCCGCTAGCTCTAATGTGACCGATGCCGCCGTATCTACAACCACATCTACTGGTAATTATTAGTTCTGCTTTACATCAAAATATGTATTTAATATTATACGATATCTATAGTCTAGTTCCAGACGAAGTACCAATTGGATTTTTAATATATTTGTGCCCATAATGTATATTAAAAAAAACATGTGTGTGTACCTATGTATGCACGTAAGAAGTTAAAATACTTTGGCGTAACAAAACAAAAATAGCTAAAAATTTTATCCCGTATGTCACAACTCTCTGTTCGTAAAAGGAATGATAAATTAATAAAATAAACAAATAAGGCATATTAGGAATATTACAATCATATATATATTTATATATTATGTATCATTTGTCAGACAATAATAACGTCATGTCGATTATTGGCTGTCGGTGTGCGCGGGCATCGTAAAAATTTTACTCTCATAATTTTTCCAAACATTCAAAAAAAACTTCATAAAAGCAGTTACTTTTTAACAAAACTTTAAAAACAAACATGTGTTACAAATAAAAGTATAACGAATGATCTGTACACACTATGCTATAAACGGCACGCACGTATCATTTGAATATTCTGCCTTGATTAATTTAAAAAATGGCAACCATTTAAAAAAATCCATGAAACCTAAAACTGTAATTGTGTTATTATTAAATTCATATTGTTCTTAAATTCTTATATTCACTCGTAAATCTATACAGATAAATAAAATTGAATTGTCTATTTACAATGTTAATATACTTGTTTTTACTAAATGCATATAAATTATATACGGTACTTATAAGAAAAACACAATTTTTAAATTTTCTGTCTGTTTATGCCTCCTAATCTCCGAAATGGCTGGATTGATTTTAACTGGACTTCTATCGGCAGATAATTGATGTTATATGGAGAATAAAAAAAAAATTAGGCTCCCGCTCAAAAAATAAAATGATTTAAGAATGCACACGAGCGAAGCGGGGGTTAAATCGCTAGTTAAATGTAACTTGCTTCCAATTCAGGTCCAAACACACCAACCGAGACGACAAAGACGAGTCCATCAAAAGTGGAGTCGTCAGTGAGCAGCGAGTCGCCGCCGACGGCCAGCGCGCCGACCACGCCGACCAGTAGCGCGCAACAGACCGCCTCTGCTGCGCCACAGGTTAATAATATTACATCATTACAGATAACATAATGACTTATATTATACGGATTATCATAATATAATGAGAAATTAAGAGTAATTATAAATAAAACTATCTTTTCGGATTATTTCGCGGATTTATTTTGACTTTTGGTTCCCGAAGCGACGTTTCGAATGCTTTGTCAGCAGTCATGGTTACGGGAGAGACTAAGGTTATAGACGTCTCAAAGGCCTTTGAAACGACCAAAAATCAAAATAAATCCGCGAAATATTCTGAAAAAATAGTTTTATATAAAATGTCAAATATTCGCGTAAATCATAGAAAGTATTAAATTGAGTGGGGATATTGTTAAATATCACATTGAAAAAACACAAGGAGTAGCCTTTTGGAACCGACATAACATATTTTTTTTTTCAATTTATTATAAGCTACCGTTATTGCTGACCATCACCACCTATCAAGAATAGAGAAAAAATATTTGGACATTGTCATTTAGCCGTCACCGTGATTGGATCGTAATGAAACATCAAACACTCATGGTCATCAAACATACTCCCTTAATATCTAAGAATAGCGAATCTACGAAAATTAAATATATAGCTTCGACTTTTTTTCATTCATTTAAAAAAAATGTTGTTTAACGTCGTCTCTCTTAAAACAAAAATATTAATCTAATAACTTTATGTACTATTTAATGAAAAAAAATATACCTTTCTCATCACAGGTGGTGACGACGGTAGCATGTTCCAGTTCCACGTCAACCATCACCACGTCTATAGGCGCGCCTGTCTCGTCGGGAACCTCCACAGCGTTATTTAAAACGTCACAAAGTACAAGCCGGCATATGAACCAACAAGCTGTACATGGTAATTTTACTTATATACCACTAATAATATATATTTCATACAATACTTATATCTACCATTTCACTTTTAATGGCTATCTGATATACTATGTGTGTATATTGTATGTATATATGACGTATGTACTCTATTGTCGTTCTTATGCATTTTCTCTGGAAGAATAATACATATACTAGAAATAACTTTGCCCTACACAAGCCATTTTTTTAAATAAAGAATATAATAAATATCAGTTGCGTCATTTAATGGTTTTTTGTGTAAATATTAAAACAAACTTTATTTACAGATAAAGGTTTACCGAAAGCTATGGTGAAACCCAATATCTTGACCCACGTCATAGAAGGTTACGTCATACAAGAAGCCGGAGAACCATTTGCAGTAAGTATTCTTTTAGCATTTACCAATTATATTAGAAAATCTTAGATGAATGTTGTATAATTTGTTTTGTTATTTTAGGTAAATAGACCACTTCGAGAATGGGCATCGACTGACAAAGAACAAGATAAAGAAAATAAGCTTCCCTCGGCTGATGAGCCTCCTCGTAAGTTTCTGTACTAGTAACTCAACAGTTGCTCTTTTAAAAATAATATTTATTTATTAATGCCCCGCTGTTGCTGCTTTTTTATGTCGCATTTCCGATTCATCGAGTTTCGAATCACACTTACATTCCTCTGCTGCATCACAGGTTAATAATTACAGATAACATTATGACTTGTATCACGGTACGGATATCTCATAACATAATAAGAACTTGAGTAAGTTAATGTAACTCCTTAAGCCATGTAAATACCGAGTATCAACTAAAATTTTCTTTTTAAAATGTTAGGCAAGAAGCAGATGCTGGACACCGGTGCGAGCCTGCCGCGTATAAGCTCGAGCAACGAGTCGGAGGGCACGCCGGCGAGCAAGCCGGAGCCGATGGTGGTCGACCCCGAGCCGGCCGCGGACGACGCGCAGCCAAAAATACCCAACGCTAATAAATGGACCGTACGTGTCTTATGTACTTTTATTCCTCAATGGTTCTCTACTACTGGAATTACGGTTCTAGGTTCGAGCCCTGGATCGTACGTGTCTTATATGTTTTTATTCCTCAACTAGCCACTCATCTTCGCTTCGCACGGGTTCGTCTCTAGGTACATTTTTTTTGAGCGGAACCCTAATTCTTTTTCTAAAATAAAAATAGCCTATGTTACTATCTTCCAGTGAAAGTCCCATCAAAATCAGTCCAGCCGTTTCAGAGATTATGCGGAACAAACAGACATGCAGACAAAAATTTTAAAAATTGTTTTAAAAATTGTTGTTTTCCTCTAAATACCATATATAATTTCATATGCATTTAGTAAAACGCTGTTATTTTGACATTACAAACAGACACTTCAATTTTATTTATCTGTATAGATGGTTCTCTATCATGGAATTACAGTTATACATGGTTCTAGGTTCGAGCCCTGGATCGCACATGTTCTTAGTATCGGTCTATGAACTAAATTACAAAAGAAATAGATCACTTTCTATTTCTTGTACTAGCGAAAAGACAATGGTTTGATATTTTAGCCATTTAAAAAAAATGCTACAAAAAGATCATTTTCAATATTTACAGTCTGAGCATTTCGTTTTGTTAACACGTATTAATTTGGTACAAATTTAGTATAGATTTTATCAAAAAACTTGTTAAACCTTGCAGAACTTTTGCTACATGTTATTTATTTATTTTTTCATTTTTTAATGCCAAGAATTTTCCTTAAATCCAGGTGAGTGAAGTCTGCGACTTCATCCGTAGCATACCTGGATGCGCGGGATATGCGGATGAGTTCCTCATGCAGGAGGTTGATGGCGAGGCCCTGCTCCTCATCAAACCGGAGCACTTGGTCATGGCGCTGTCCATGAAACTCGGACCTGCTCTCAAGATTGTGGCCTGCATTGATTCCCTCCGACCGGAGACTGAACAAACGGTCGCTGACCATGACTGAGGTAAATAAAAAACTGGGAAGTAGGTCTTTAACTTGCAGGATATGATTACAGACTCCTTGTAGTAATTTTTATTCTTATAGATATAAGACACGTGTTGTGTATAAAGAAATAGCGGAATAAATATCTTGAAACTAGATATCACTTCACACTATACCAATGGAGAGAAGATTTAACTTCACACTGTAGCCAATAACGACTAACTTCATATTCAATTTAAATTCATAAATGCTTCAAAAGTACTTGTAATGTCTTATTGAATAAAGTTTATTTCATTTATTCATTCATTTAAGGCAGTTTTAACAGGAGTTTTTTATTTTATTTTTTAAAAAATTACTTTTTTATCTATATAAATAAAAATGAATGTTGCTAAGCGTAAAAATCGAGAACGGGTCGACCAATTCAGGAACATTTTTTTTCGTATGTTCCTTAGGTACACGGGAAATTTCAATACAGAAAAAAAGTATATAAAGTAAGGTATATAAACAAAGTCGGCTGGACCAATTTTTATAATATTAGATTTTTTGGATTTCTCTTAGTCCGGAATAGGATAATAATTATTAAAAAATCAGAAAAATTAACGGGAAAAAAATATATGGCTAACGCTGGCTAATAACTATTTATATCTATTTAAAACGTACCTAGCGACATACCCGAGCGAAGCGAGGGTGAGCCGCTAGTAGACAAATATAATATATGGTTTTTTGTCAAGTGCACTCTAGTAATGTAATTGCATACATTACATGTAGTTAGTACATTTTATTATTTTGCTCTTGCTCAACTTGTGCCTAATTTTAGGTTACACAATTTCACGACACGTGATCTTGTAAATTTCCTAAGATACATAACTATTTGAATGGACTTGCTTCATTATTGCCCAATCTAATAATTGCACGTTATGTTTATAATAGGTTTTTATGATTCTTATGAGACCTTGAAGGTACTGTACTAGATTATAACACTAAAACACAGATTTAAACTAGCCCATACTGCATATATGTATGTACTATGTATATTCCGTATTCTGAAATCGAATCAGAGAACTACACTTATGCCTCTTGAAGAAAATGATATCCATTTCATACATTCTACCGTTTATTTTTTAAATATAGAATTATATAATATAAAAGTTATCTGTGATATTTTTAATAGACGGAATTTTCTCACGCTCTGGCCTCACAGCATTTCTCACGAATCGGCTAATTAACTAACTAGTCATGCAAAGCTACTTGTAACTTAAACATTAGTGTGTTTATGTATTCTTATTGTAACCGATAAATATCTCTTTGTTTCAGATTTAGCTTTCAGGTTGTTGGAAATGATCGATGAGGACTTATGAGTGTTAAGTGACCATGAAGCTGCGGTCGCATACTTGCTGAAGCTATTGTAATTATTTTGTGGCCTAGAACAATATTGTTTTGAACAATTTACAACAAACAATACACCAATGACCCGCTTGTAAATATTTTGTGTACACAGTTTTAATATTTAAGACGTTCGCTAGCCGCCATGAGGGATATGCCTTGTGTATATACATACATAAGTACTGGAAACGGAATATTTACATTTAAATTTGTAGTGAGACGTGTTACTTTATTTGTTTAATATTATTATCGTTCTAAATGTCTTGTACCGCCTAATGTAAATATGTATGGGAGAGAGGATTCCCTCCAGTGATGGTTACTTCGACTTCTTTATACAATTTAGTTGTAGCTATATATTAAAGTATGTGCATTAAATGTGATGAACGCTTAAATGTCATGCCATTTATTTATATTATACGTAAAGTTTTGTTCGACGATATCCGTTAGTTTTACATTTCCTTATGACCACGTCGCTCGTTTGCGCTTTAGCCACATGACTAATCAAGAGTATTCTATCTCTGTGCTACAAACGCTGTATTCATATATTCTGTTTATGTAATTATTAAATATTTTCTTTGTATATTGCGATCATGAACCTAGGACTATGTCGAAAGTTCCGCCTATTTAGTGTTAAGTGATTTGCGTGTTTCCGCAAAATACATTTTTAATTTAATATCCTTTGAAGATGACCGAAGCGGTAACAAACTCATACCTTTACATTGCATAAGTATGTTTTCGGGGAAAAGCTAAATATAGAAACTAACAATATCTTTTATTTTAATTATATATATTTCAGTGATGAGTGTTTCACAAGTATATTTTAAAGTGAATAAATTACGTTAATTATTATTATATACAAATATGAAGAGTGTTGTAAAACATTTTGTTTGTTACCGTTTTAGTGCAAAATCTTCTGTAATAGCGTAGTTACTCATTATATGTTGTATATGTAACTCTTCAATAGGCAAGTATCAGCGCTTGAAATGTATGCTTACAATTATAGTTGCTTTATAGAACAAGAAATCTGCGTCAATTTTATATTCGGTGCTAATGCTGTTTTAACTTGAATCTAACATAAACTGTCTATATATTGTCCATCACTTATGATATATCTATCGTGAGAGGTTAAATTAAACATAACTAATGAAATATTTAATTTGTAATCATATTTTTCAATCGCTCATATATACTGATATTTGTTTATTGACGAGTAAATGAGTGCGCTTACTCTTGTGTATGTAACGTACTACCACAGTATAAAGATCCATCCAGTAGCCGGGTAGTTCTGTTGATTTTAACGGAATGGCTGTCAAATGTAACAAGGGTCGTCAAAAATGCCAACTTTCATGGCAAAGGGCTTTGAAATTAAAGCACTATAGTGCCCTCTCGGGTAAGTGTGTACTTGTCATTGTCTAAACGCTTTCGTTAGACGACTGTATGGATTAGTAGACTGTGGTACTACAGTCTGCTCGCTCTATTGCATGGTATCCATTAAGTTATAATTTATCTCATCGAAATGTTCGTCGCTTTGTCTAATCCGACTCTCGATTATAATATACCATTAGCCATTTAGTTTCAATTAGATTTATACTTCCTTTTTTAATAAAAAGATTCACGATTTCAAAGTTCAAAATCACTTCAAATGTAAATTATATCTCACATTTTTACTTAATATTTATATAATACCTATGTTATATAAACAAGAAAATCACAATATATAAATTGAAATAAAACCACCCGAATTGTGTACCTCCATTTTTGGAAGTCGGTCAAAAATTATTTTTAAGTGTGGTATTGCAGGTGCAATCGTTTGTTCGTGTTTTTATCGCCCGGTGTATTGTATATTACGTATTGTTTCTCAAAAACTGAAATGGCATAAACGATAAAATCTATGGTGCTACTTAGTTCTTTTTAATGGTGTGCGTCATTATTTTATATTACTTTTAATAATTTAATGTTTTGTTTAAGATAACGGTATCGACTTTTGAGATTGATCTTTAATATTGATTGTAGTTTATGTAAATAATAGTAGTAAGAATTGTGGTGGAAGTGCTCACTGAAGTGTTACTGACCGAGTGGCGGAGTGGAGTGATGCGTTGTATTCTAATGATCTAAAACTATTGTAAAGTTATATATATTTTGAGTAAACACCAAATCAAAATCAATGATAAATCTAATATATACATTATACAAGTATGTGAACAGAACAAGGACTCAAGCAGAAGTAGTGTTACAAGTGTTTATGTATATAGATCTTGTATGACGACTGTAAATAATGTTAGCGGACACACGACCGGACGCAGGTCGGTGACCATTAGCTTGATACGTGGGAATTCGAATTTGTTTTACGTCATCTGCATGTTAAATGATATCTGTAACAATTTGTAACTAATTATTATTATTAGTTTAGGAAATGTACTTTGGTTACTTACCTACTACATAATGTTATCGATATATGTAATTGTTAAATATAAATATTTTTGAATTCCCCTTAGAATCGTCACGATTCATGTTTTATCGATCTATACATATTTCTTAATGAAGCTTATGTGTTAGTTAAGTTTTGGCGCATATGTCGTGCGATCGATCGGTTCTCATTAAGTTAATGTCTACGTATAGGAACGTACATGGTAGTAGTAACAATAAGTAAAACATTTTGTTTGAATTATAAATGAATGTGTCGTAGTGACAATGTTTTGTTTGTACATTTTGAATCATTCTCGCAACGGCTTGAGCACTGCCATTAGTTAAAGTTAGTGAAGCGCGTAGTCGCAGGTGTGAATATAGGGGCGGCTACTAGGGTAAGGACATTCGATAGTGCGAGATCAATCACTCCCTTCGTTGTAATGTACTTTCGTATATTGTCATCTTTCATACTTTATTGACGTAAAATATGAACTAAAATTGTATGTTTATTGTCCTATCACTTTGCTCAACTCTTCACGAGCTGGACTTTTTCGTTGGGATTAATATTAATAAAGCGGATGAGACTGATCTTTGTTTTTTTTTAATTCCAAATTTCTCCTATATTCCTTCCTGTACACAGCATATTAATATTATACAGCCTAGTCGGGGCTATTTTTGTTTTCTTTTTGTTAATTTTTGACCGTGGTTAAAACACTTAAATCGCTATTCAAACTCAGTCATGACTGAAAATACGAAAATTTGATTTCAAATCACATTTCTTCACTTTACATTCACATCTAAAGATTAATATTACGCTAATAGAATGTAACGCCCTCTGTTGACATTTAATTGAATGATTTGTTCCTGGTAAAAAGGGGTCCCTTTTTATATTACTTATATCGGAGAGGTTCCATTTAACACGCATAATATCTTGCAACTTTTTAATTCGATCTTAGCCAACTTTTGTCAATAGAGCTAGTAAGTGAATAGTGGAACTCTTCAATGGCTGCTAGTAAAACCTTTGAATTTGGTCTCATTCAATTATATTGGGCGAGTGGTAGACTTACATTGGCCATAAAGCATGTTTTTTTTTTAATTTTTATATATAGTTTGTGTTTTAAATTTAATATAGTCGAAGTATCAAAAATAGTAAAGCAATCAGAAATCATAGTAGGTAATATATATGTACATGTTTTATACTACCTGCGAATCTTGCTACGTGTATTGTATGTCTCCGACAAAGGTGTTACATACTCTGTCTTCGACTGCATAATACTATGTTATTTATAAACTTGTTCTCATCTTTTTAGTTCGCTTTTACGCAATCTGGTTTTTATTTTTATAAATTATTTTTTGTTATTAAACATCTATTGGCGCGCCTTAGCAGTAAAATCTATCGAGTCGAGACGGTAATAGGCATAACGCGCATACTATACACACTCCATTGTAAAAATAATATATATATATATATATATATATATATATATATATATATATATATATGGTCAATTAAAATGATTATAGGAATATTTCAAAGAGTAGGTAAATTAAATAAAAATAGATATTTATAAAAAAAATACTTCTTCCATTTATTTTTAAATGTGAGATGGAATTATATCAAATAAATATTGTTAAAAAATCGTTACCAATCTGAATAATAATATATTGTTTTCCTTTTTAAATCGATCAAAAAATATTTTTTTAGTATCTGGGGTATCTTAATTATTTAAAACATAAATTGAATTTCATAAAAAGTACCGATAACCTACAGAAGTTTCACTTCTTGCGCGCGTAGGTACTTAAGGTACTCTTTAATTTTTTTTATTGTTATAATTAAAATAATTTAAAAAAACATTTTACTAACGAAACTATTTTTTTAGTGTACTCCATATTTCGTTATAGGTTTTATTAATTATGAATTCTAATATTATAGATGTTTCACATCTGTCGGGCATCCTGTGACGGCCAACTTTTTTTATACGTATCTCTCTAGATAATAATAAAAGGAATAGGTAGGTACCAACATAAAGTATTTATTCTAGTATTCTTTTATTCCATTTTAAATCTTTAAGCAGCTAAGCCATGCTTAGGTAAATCTGCCTAAGATGGAGAGACTTGACCTGAGCTTCATTTTTCATGATATATTTGAATGTGTAATATGTAATATTTTTAAGAAGCATTAAAAAGTGCATTGTAAACGTTTCATACTATTTTACGCGTAATTAGGGAAGAAGCCGTCAGCATGCAGACCGTCATCGAAGCTATAAGGTAGGCGCCCGCGCACTGCTTCATGGTAAGAGCTCTTCGTATCCTTCCCGCGATTTTTGTCAATTGATAATTTGGTACTCTGGAACGTAAATTATAATGGATATTTCACATTTATAATATCTCGTAATATAAGTATAATAATGTATGAATTTTACTACGTTCAGAAGCTGGAAACCGACTCTATTAATTCATTATTCAGCTTTACTATTTACCAGCATTCTTTCATTATATTCCATCGGCCGGCTGGCCGGGAGCGGTCTTATCATCATCCTAGTCTTATATAACGGTGAATGTGAACCTTTGAATGAGATCCAGTAAATCGATTGTTCGTTACTTTCATCCGGTGAAATTAAATATTTGCCATTAAGGTTACTGTAAAGAGAAAGTATGCATTTTAACAACACATCTTTAGTTTCTGACACATTTATAAAATATTAAAATACCTTTTATCGCATTCTTTATACCACCACGCTCCGCCATGTTCGTTGGCACAAGATCCCTCTTTCCACTCGTCATTGTCCACGTCGTAAGTCGAGAATTTTTGTCCAGCGTGGTACGACAGAGAATCACCTACATACATAGAAATAGAATAATAAGAATACGATGATAGCTATGTCATAGTATGATAAAATTAGGATTATATTTAAACCCGTTAAAATATCAAACTGACCGGCTGTTCCACGAAATGTTCCAATAGTACTTATTCGGTATCCTTCGTACTCTGGCCCCAGAGTAAACACTGAATATGTTCCTGAAGCTTCTTGTCCATGTTGCGATTCTATTTCCACTCTTAATTCATAAAGTTTTTGATTTGTAAGGTAATAAATCTTCTCCAAGCCAAGCCAAAATTCGCCGGCCAAATTACCAAAGCCATGCTTGTATTCGTACCAGTTTTTGAAAAAGTCTTGAGAACCATCGAATCGATTTTGTATTACCTAAAATTTATTAATATATATTAATAAAAAATATATATTAATAATAATTTTATTTTTTTAATATTATCATAATTTTATGTTAGAGACCATTTATTTATGTACGTGTGGTACATAAATAAATGGTCTCTAACAGATACACTATTAAATGGGCAAATGTATCCTGATCTCTTTTAGCTTACTTTGGGGGATGCCAATGTATATGTATAAAATTAAAGTAATTAGTAATTAATGAAAACATCTACTACCGTCCAACCTCCGCCTGCAGCGTTTAGATCGCACAAAACATAAAATGGTTCCATTTCATCAGGTTTGATTTTGTAAATTCCAGTTATATTAAATCCTTGTGTTTGAATTTCTTGACAATCTGTAGGATACCGCTCCGCGCGATCTACACGACCAGACCTAATAGGAAGGTAAAATAAACACATTGAAAACTCAAAATGCTTCTGATTTAAAAAAAAATTAGCTAGTTTTTTCATTCTATAAACTTACTCTTATACTATTTTTCGCGAATAAAGTGTATGTACCATGGTAGGAACCTCGATGAAAAGTAGTCATTGTGTTAATCTATTTAATACTTAGATGATACTATTTAGTACTTAATATGTATGCAGGCATGATGCAGTTAGGTAGATTATAAACATGAGACGTCGGTTAGAAATGAATTTTGCGACAGGATTCAATTTAATTTCGAATCATATTTGTAACTATTTTTGAAATGTTGAGCGAGAAAGTGAGATTAGTGGTGGAAAAATAGCGTTCAGACTGAAATGAACTAAAACTGTGGGTGTGCAGAAACCGTGGCTCTCTTGAAGCTAATAATTAGTAGTAATTACACATATATATTACAAAGGACATGCTTGAATTTCGGAACCCAGAACCTTAGCTCGTAACAATATATTAATGCTCTAATTTTACTGCTAAAGACATATATAAGCCTAAAAATCTAAATCAGCCCTGTTCTGAATTAAACAAAAATCATTACAGACATCCTTCTACCTCATTCAATTATAGTGAATCAAGAAATAATATACACAAATAATTACGAACAAACTTGAAACATTTAAAATTTATTTTAAGAGAAAACATCTAAGAAGCACAGCGTAGGTACTATACTAGAGGTTATTAATTCAATTTCTTCACTGGCTGATTTCTAATAAAAATAAAATTCTTTAATTATCATATTTAATTTTAAATAATGATATTGACTTTAGAGTACTGTGTAGGTACTATGAAGTATTTAGTTACTATTTAGGTACTGGCAAAATATTCATCTTATGGTACTAACTTGCAATCGCATTTTTTTGTTTTCTGCTCGTGAATGACTCTTCGGAACTCGTTGATCAGAGAAGAGGGGTCGATGGCACCATTCACCTCAGGTCTGTGTATTGTTTGCATATTAATTATGTACAATAATTGTTTATATACAAAAAAAATACATTGTTGTTATAAAAATCTTACTTATTTGAATTTCTTGTGCGCTGACGATTTTTCACTTCTGCGATAACGTTTACTATCGTATCTACGCTGTTCATAACGGACTTCATGTGACTTTCCAAAAATGAAAGCCGACTATCTAAATTTACTTCTAAACTGCACTCCTTATTATCCACTAAAATAATTAATAAAAAAAAGTTTGTTTAAAAATGAAATATATAGATTTTAACATTCATTCTAATACACTCGTATACTAAGGACCTACAAACTATCCATACCCTTTGAGTCCTTACCAGGATGCCGTTGGTATTTGTCTAAGGAAAGTTTAATTTGGCCTATATCTGTTTTTAGATCATCCAAAGAGGCGTTATATTTCTTAGAATCGCCTGGACCTGTAGTTGTTACCTCAGTCAAACGTTTCAATATTGCATTTGTCCTTTCATGTATTTCTATATCAAGCCTGTTTAGTTTAAAGTCTATGTTTTCAATTTTTTTTAAATATTTCTCGTTCGCTGTTATAGCTTCCATAAGCTTTTCTATTACTACTTCATTATCAGAGGTCGAAGTGGATTGGGCCGCTCGTGTGAAGTTTTTGTCCCTATCTGAGACGAGAAATGCGTTATCTAATTCCGTCTCATATACCTTTTTCCATATATTGTCATTCGAGTATAAATGCTGTTTTCTCTTTCCAGATTTTCCACGAATATTATCACTAGATGCTTTGGTAAAAACGAGCACAACCAGCAAAACTTTACACTTTGAAACCATTTCGAGATGTGGCAAATGAAAAAGATGTAAGGCAACTGGCGCTTGGATTTGTCATGGCCATTACCGACGAGTTTACATTTGTTAAAACAACAATATAATTACCTACAATTGATTTATTGTTTGTCTCAGGCAAATATTTATATTGTTTATAAACACCATATTATGTTTAAATAGTTACTATATTTACTCATCGTAATATTATTGTGTATAAATAATCTTCTTTTATATACCAGATGAATCAAATTAAGCGTATACGATATAGGTAGTATTTTTTATCAACAGTGAAATTTTATATACACTGGCGTGCAAACAAATCGGGCCACCCTTAATTTTAAGCATAATTTTTTGTTGACAATTGTTTGGTGAAAAAAAATACCGCAAAGGTAATTTTAAGGAGATTAGACGCCTTTGTTTCCTTCAAAAAAGTCATAAAATTCCTGGAAATGCACGTGTGCGCTTAATTATAGTCAATTAGCAGTAATTAGTGAATATTTGCATAATATGGATTGAAGCCACAAATACTATTTTTTGTTATTTTAGAAGCTTAGTTGAGTTCCAATTATTGAACAAGACACTTCTACTTTGATCTGCGATTATTAGAAATACTGCAAGATGGATCTGACCGAGGCTGAATCATCTCGGATTGTGACTTTGCTTGAAACTAGACAAAGTCAACGTCAAGTGGCTCAAGCTTTTTCTTTGAGCCGTGCTACGGTCCAGAGAGTGTACAAACGTTACATAGAGACTAGAGGCTTTGTACGACGACATGGTTCCGGCCGACGAAGAGCCACATCAGAGCGTCAGGATAGATTTATTGTGTCATCAGCTCTAAGAAATCGTCATCGCACAGGGGTTGACGTTCGAAATCTCCTGAGAGAAGTGAGAGGTGTTAATGTTAGCAAGTGGACAGTAAGGCGCCGACTTGGAGCCGCTTCCCTGACGCCACGCAAGTCCGCAACTGGCCCCAAACTCACCCCTGCACATCGAATTGCAAGATTACTTTTTGCCCGAGATCACGTGAATTGGAATTTGGAGCAGTGGAAGAAGATTCTTATTAGGTACTGACGAAAGCAGAATGTGTTTGCATGGTGCCGACGGCCGTAATTTTGTTTACCGGAGACCAGGTGAAAGATATGCATCATGCACTATGCGGGAAACAGTGTCATATGGAGGTATATAACGGAGGTTTTAGAAGATCATGTGATGCCTTTTACTGGGTTCATTGGAGAAGATTTTCTGCTTCTACAAGATAATGCTTGCCCATACACTGCTACATCAGTAAGGCAGTATCTTCAAGAGGTCGGAGTGTCTACTATTGCCTGGCCAGCGCAAAGCAATGACCTCAATCCGATAGAGCATGTATGGGACCATCTCAAAAGAAAAGTTAGAAGTCGCGTAGTAGTCCCGAGCAACATTCAAGAATTAAAAAGCGCCTTATTGGAAGAATGGGAGTCTATTACAGATTATCTAAAAAAGTGTGTCAAATGTCTGAAAAACCGATTAAAAGCTGTAATTAAAAATAGAGGCGGTAATACGCATTATTAACAATCATAAAGCCAATCGAAATCTTTTAATTCCCATTAATTTGCGGCTTACATTTTTATACCAAACTCGCGAAAAATCATTAAATTTGATTTTCCTCTATTTTCAAGCAATAATTTTTATTTAAACTATTCAACGATTATTGATTTAGGTACCTAGGGTATACAGCTACCCATATATAATAACAAAATTCATAAAAAAATATCATACTTTAAGTTTGTCCATTTTTTGCACGCCAGTGTATATTTAAAAAAAAGCTATTGTAGAAGTTCATGCGGTGTAAGAAATAAATTGTAATAGGTTTTGTAAAATGTTCATAGACACCTTCACATAACCGTTCAGTATTGATCACTTTCATCATTTCTACCATCTATACAAGATATAGGTCTACCCTAAAGATCCTCAAGTCACCCCGCCTGAAGCCATCCACTTTGGCTGCGACTTTACCAGGTCGTTAATTCACCTTGTCTAAGGCCTACTAGTAGCCACGCTTCGCCTTCTAATACAACTTCCTATTTAAGATTTCGGCAGCTCTCTCTCTTTGTCTTTCCTCCTCTCCCTCTCTTCGCCTCATGGGCGCATGAGTAGGGACTACTTCTGTTAGGTTGCAACTAGGGTGTAGTAACTATCATGTACGGCTGCACATCCGGAGGAGGTTTGTGAGTGAAAAGAATAGAGAATTCACTGGTGTCTCCACGTACACTTATGCACTATGGAATCTCCAGCTCAGTTGATCTGGCATTGTAGTCTCACTGAGATTGGCCGCCGTAAACAAAAACGGTCGACCTCATCGTATTTTTGTAGGGATGAACACATTGTACGACGTTTTCTGTCCGAAGATATTTAAGTGTATACTTTACAAAAATAATGGGAACTGTACAATGGATTTTTATAAATCCATACATCAAATTTATAAAATAACATTTTCAGTCCTTCCTTTTTTGTTCTCGTCTTTATGCTTAATTGATAATAATAAAAAACGAATTTTGTTTAACCTAACATTTTCTCTTTAAAATTACCAATACAAAATCCTTACTTTTTTTCTACACTTTGAAAGAATAGGAAAATGAACACATATAAAACTGTTAAATAAATGGTAAAGGATAAGAAATATACTCGTATTGCCTTAAGGCATCACGTTTCCGTGATATTTTCAGACGATGAATTGATATTCATTTAATGATTTAAAAACGAACTCATCACGTGTTACGTACGTGTGCGTCTTTAGTTGTATTCAACAGTTCAACAGTTTAAATACGTCTCAAATCTCATGTAAACTATCTTTAACTCGAAATATTTCGGAAACGATGTTTTAACGTTTAGTATAGGTTGACCAGCTATCATCATACCAAATTTCATCAAAATCTGTCAAGTGGTTTTCTTGTGATGCGTTCCCAGACAGACAAACTTACAAACAGACAATTAAAAATTCTAAAAACTATAGATTCGGCCTCTTAATCGATAATAATGTATTATTTCAATAAGATATTCCAAAAAATATTTCATGTATACAGATTCGACTCAGAATTTTATTATACGTTTAGATTTAAATAAGGACACAGTCCGATGGCGAAGCAACTTATTTGCGATTTGGTTCTTGTTCATTACAAAATACCTTTCAATCGGTAAACAGTGAAGTGAGTAGAAGCTTATTTTGAATCTTAGGCTAATTTATTTTAAATTACCTACCTCTTAAATTTGGGCTTTCGTTCATCTGTTGTGATATTAATCGTTTAAGTTTGTCTAAATCAGTTTTCAGAGATTGCAGGGCGTTTTCTAAAATATCCACTGGTGAAGTTTTTATTACTCTTAATACCTCAGTCATATATTTTAAAATAGTATTTGTTCTTACTAAAAACACACTCTCCAAATGACTTAATCTATTGTCAACTGTTTCAATCATTTTTAAATATTTTTCGCTGGCCATCATAGTATCTACAAATTTTTCAACTGCTATTTCTCCTTTTGTTGTATATCCTGCTGTAGTGGTATGCCAGCTGACATTGTTGTTTCGAGAATCATATTCATTTTCAATGGAAATGTCATCCTCATCGTTCCTGTTTTCGATCGGTGAGAATTCTTTCCTTGTACAAGAAATACTGAAAAAACAAAGGAAAAGGACAATGTTCGTCCACATTTCGACAATAGTAAACGACTCTATAGTCCAACACAGTATGAAAAAATGAACGTCTTCAATTGAAGTTTAAAGTTAAGGCTAACTTATTTTTTAAACAATGCCTACTGAAGTCTTCTTTGTTATTATCCACTGTCTAAATATCGATACGGATCTGTAACATAAACTATTACTTATTAAATCAATCAAATCAAAACAATTTTAAATTTGACTTAAGTTATGAATTGTTACTGCAGAACAAAATACCGACCAGCTTGGACTTCTTCGATTTTCATTAGTACAATAGAATATCCATTAACCCGATAGCGTGCTTAGTGTATGAGAGCCACAATGGTAAACTATATTTGTTGGTGTTTTCGTATATTTTATTTCTGACCTTTCAAAGGACTTAAGCATTAGCACTGTTGTTTTCGGGGCTCCGTGTAGCATGTTCACAAAGCCAAGCCAAGACTTCCTTTGTATCTGTACCTATTAGAAACATCCGGATACACTCTAGCTTATAGGTTTTCTCTCTCGCGCTCTCTAAGTCTGTTATTGTTGTCACTGGCCAGTCGAATTGGTCCATAATCTTCCCTTGGGTTCGTAATAATCTCCGTTTTCTTTCTTATATCTCACACTGTAAGTGTGCACTTTCGGAGAACTGAGCTTACTCTGAACTGAGTTACTCTGTTTAAATATATTTCGTACGGGGATTTCAACTCGGGTGAGATTGAGCGGGAGTTTAAACGCAGCGTAAGCCCTTTTACCACCTTCTAAAAGTGAGGCCACAGCTAATTTAATTCCCCGATTACTTTTTATTTAGTCAAAAGCAATTTATAAAAAAAGTCTTTTTAAGTTTTTAAATGTTCCTTAAATAAACCGTTAATAGCATTAATGCTGATTTTAAAGTCAACTTGACCCTGATAATATTTTTACCCTCTTAGTGGATGAATTTCGAATAATCTGATTGATAACATGTATTGTTTATTTTTTATCTTGAATACTTAATTTTAACAACAAAAATGGTGGAGTTTCTTACCAACTTTACCACCCATTTTACCCCCTTATGGGATACAAAAGTATTAAAACACGTGTTTATTTAATAGAATTGAAGGATATCAATTCTAAATTTCAAGTATTTCTGATTATACATATTTTTTGGGTTGTATTATAACGTGTTTTCCCGTGGGAATGAGAAAATCTCCCATCACCATCACAAAAAAAATACACCAATCCGTCACTCCGTTTCGACGTGAAAGAAGGACAAACAAACATACTTTCACATTTATAATAATAAAAAGTATGGATATACTAAGTAATACTTGTAAAAGTACACACGTAACGTAGTACTTACGAAAATAAATTCAATAATATTAAAAAGAGTTTGACAATTAAAAAATATAGGTACCTATAGGTACATTATTACTGAAACAATAGTAATCATTTAAAAACACACGTTTAGTGTGCGTTTATCAAAGAAAATGAAGTCACTATAATAAATCTCTTCTTAGTTAAACCTGAAATTGATTAGGTTTACTACCTAGTGGGACTTCAGTTTACAATAGGTAGTTTACAATTAAAGGTTACATCAGAGAAAACCAGCATCAACTTTCAAACTTATATAATGTTAAAGTTGGGATAGCAGAACTAAAACAATTTAATTATTAATTTAATACTTCTCTTTTATTCTTGTTAATATGGTTCTTCGTAACTCTCTTAGCGTAAGCACATCAATTATCAAAAACGACAGCGAGAATAGAACGTTAACATTTGCTTCTAGGGTTACCATTACCTACCATTTTTAAGTCTATTATAAACAATTAATATTTTCATTCTCATCTATTTGAGATAAAAGTACTTGTATCGTACCTACATAATTAATATACGAATTACCTAACAAAGTGGTAATTACTAACTCATTGCTATTATTTATTACAAAAGAATAAATTATTAATCTAAATGGCGGCATCTAAATATACCAAGCAGTGTTACCAACTCTACCAACTTTTAGTATCTAACTTCTATTACCTTGCAAAAAAATCTACCACAGTTTCAATTTTTTGAAAAATTTTAGTTCTTTATCCTCAAAAAGGATATGAATGCCTTCAATCTTTTTTCATCATCTTTCTTTCTATTTACCTAATCCTTTCAAAACATTCAACACCTTGAAGTAAGTAGTCCATTAAATATTTCGAAACTCAGATTACTTTAATTATGGAAAAATAAAAAATAAAGCTCTCTAAGTTATTGTATTGAAGATTGTATATTCATTGATTCTGATAACCATAGAATCTCAAGTGAATTCTTAATTATCACTGCTATAAATTGTCTTCAGGTTCAAGTAAAAAATATTTATACGAATGAAGGAATTAAATATTTATAATTAGAACTATTAAATCAGGATAAACTAAAACTTATCATGATCCGTTTTTCAATTTTTAAAATAGGTGAAATATTTGTTTCCCAATAGAAACATTAATTATGTGTATCATATTATTATTGTGAGGTCTCTAGAAAACTTAAAAAAATATAGGTATAGATCTATTAACTTTTCAAAGTAGGATAGGTAGCGACACCTTTTATCTCGTCCGTAAATTACTTTTTGACTGAAGGTTGTAACATAATATATTTATTAGATTTAATTATGAAACCACAATAATTTCTTTTCTTCAGTTAAAAATCTCGAAAGACATCGACAGGCTCTCGACAACTGCCCGCCGATCAATCCCCCTTTTGTTTTTCTAGTTTGTCTATTTTTATTTGTACTTCTTTTTGTTATTTTTATCGGCCTTCCCATTTTCGCATTTTTTAACTGTCTGGTTTATAAAGATACAACTGTTATTTGTGCATTCGCGTCGTCAGTGTGGCCAGCATAATCAATTAATGACTGTTTTATTACATGTACATTAAAATTTCGAAACCTTACAGAATAAAGACATATTAAATTAAATAAGATAAGTACTACATAACGTACCTAAATACGTTACGAGGTTTACTAAGAATTCCATGGGTATGGTCGTCTGATTAGGCGTAGGTTTGTCTGATTGCTGTGACATTTGAACAACATTTGATTAAGTTAATATAATTTGACCTGTTATTTTTATTTAAATGAAACTGGCGTAAATTATAACTAATTTTGAATAAATATTGAATAAAAATAATACAAATGCAAGAAGGCCGTTTATGTACTAAACACTACAGAGTAGACGAACTGAGAATTTTGTTATCTAACTTAGTAAGTTGGCAACAATGATAACACATTATTTATAAATAATAAAATGATAATGAGATGGTTTGTAGGTTGAAGCAATCTTAATGCTTTAGTCAAGAGTTTAGTCACGATATGAAGTAGTTATATAACTACTACACGAGAAAACTAAACTTTTAATTAATAAACCAAGCACGTTACCACGCATATAATCCTTAAAACTACTACTCAAAGTGTCGAAAATGTTGAAAGTGTGTTGTAATTTATTTATAATTTTCTACATTATTTGTCTTTAGTGGTTCTTTTTGAATACAAATCATTTTTATTTATGAATTTATAAACTTTACAGGGTCTAGTAGGACTAGTCTCAGGTGGAGCATCGGGTTTAGGCAGAGCGACAGCGGAACTACTCGTAAAACAAGGGGGATCTGTCATAATTTGTGACCTACCCAGCAGCAACGGCCAGGATACCGCTAAGAAACTAGGTCAAAATGTGGCTTTTGTCCCTACGGACGTAAGTTAAATAGAAGTTCTAAAATAATATTATTTGCTTAATATTAGTTATGTATATTTCTATTGTATTTTAACATTACCTAGGCGATTGGCCATTAATAATACTTATTTTTATTAAAAAATGAAAATAAAATCACTACAAATTAATAAATCAAAAAAGGTACAACATCCGTGGTGTATAAACTCATTTACTAACAATATAATAAAATTCTAACAAAGCCGAATCTGTACATTAAATATTTTTTGGAAAATCTTATTGGACTAAACTTTATTATCGATACAGAGGCCGAATCTATAGTTTTTAGGATTTTTGTCTGTCTGTTACCGCATCACAGAAAAACCACTGGAGGGATTTTCATGAAATTTGGTATGGTGATAGCTGGTTATCCGAGTCAACATATAGGATACTTTTAACCGCGGGAAAATATCTCATTTCTGAGAAAAAATACAAAAACTGCAATGTAAGAGTATACTAATATGTAAATCCTAAGAATTTGGTTTTTGGTCATCTGAACGCGGGCGGAGCTGCGGGCAATGCTAGTATTATTATAAATAAAACAATATCTATGTATATAATCTATCACTTCGCTCAAGTCCACATTCTTTGTTACACTAGTGTTAAAAATATTATCTTTTACGAAATGTTTATTTAAAACCGGCGTGAAAATTCTTACATTAGAATGTAATTATCAGTTACAAATAAAAAAATTTAGTCTCCGATACCATCCAACCCATACAAACCAAATAAAAAAGAGAAAAAACGTCGAAGAGTTTAAATTAGTAGTTAAATTGAAAAGTTTCATTAATCACTATAGACCTCGTGGCCCCTTCGCTGAACAGTTTTATAATACACAGTACGCAATTGTTTCACTATCTGATATTTATTTATATGTTTATAATTTTACGGTATTTTCTATTTTTCTTGGAAATGACATATTTCCGAGATGCACCATTAGAATACGATTCAAACTAGCCAAATTATTCAATTGTGATCTGATCTGTGCAACTATGAAATATAGATATAAATAAAATAAATAAATTATATAATGACTATTGCTAGGTGACATCAGAACTGGACGTAAAGAAAGCCTTGCAAACAGTAGTGGATAAATTTGGACGTCTAGATGTGGCAGTCAACTGTGCTGGAATTGGATCAGGAATAAGAACATATAATTTTAAAACAAATCAACCTTTTGACTTAAAACTTTTTCAGAAAATTATTGAGGTTTGTAAATTCTAATATTACGTAATAGGAATTATAATTTATATAAATATGGTGTAAAGTATCTCTATAAAAACTATAATTATTTATAATATATAATTGCTACTTTTTAGGTAAATTTGATAGGCACTTTTAACGTCATCCGCTTGGCAGCTGGCTTGATTGGCAAGAATGCTCCTGATGCAGATGGCCAACGTGGAGTTATCATTAACACTGCCAGTATTGCTGCTTTCGATGGTCAGGTATGCTATAAGTATAATTTTATATAATGGACTAGCACCCTCGCTTCGCTCGGGTTCGTCCCTAGTTACGTTTTAACGTTTAGCTCAGAGATGAGATACTTATTTTCCCGCAGTAAAAAGTATCCTATGTGTTGACCCGGATAACCAGCTATCATACCAAATTTCATTAAAATCTTTCCAGTAGTTTTATCGTGATGCGGTCACAGACAGACAGACAAAAGTTCTAAAAACTTTAGATTCGGCCTCTGTATCGATAATAATGTCTATTTCAATAAGATTTTCTAAAAATAATAATAATGTACAAATTCGGTTTAGTGACAATAATAAAATTATTTTATTATATGTATAGATAAAAGGAACTCAAAGAAGAACTATTTTAAGCCAATGTACTTTTTATAGATTGGTCAAGCTGCATACTCCGCATCTAAAGCAGGTGTAGTCGGAATGACTCTACCAATCGCCAGAGATCTCTCAAAGCAAGGCATCAGAGTCGTAACTATTGCCCCTGGTTAGTAACTACTTTATGTTAAATTGATTTTATGGGGGTATCTATCTAAATTTTGAAATGTGTAGGTACTTATTTATAAACATTTCTTACTTTTGTGTAATTACCTCAAATATATCTACTATAAACCTGACATTGTGTTTTTGCAGGACTATTTCGAACGCCATTATTAGAGAAGTTGCCGGAAGCGGCCATCCGACAATTGGAGGCGAGTGTACCCTTCCCCCCGCGCCTCGGCGCTCCACACGAATTCGCGGCCTTTGTTCAAGCAATTATTCAGAACCCTATGCTGAACGGTGAAACTATACGCCTCGACGGATCACTTAGAATGCAACCATAATATTCGGTCGCAAACTCTTTAAGGTGGAGTGATTATAATGATCAAGGAGTAAATAATACTTAATTCATATTGTGGAGTTTTTGTATTTATTCGTCGTTCAAAAAAATTTGATCGATGATTTTTTAGAGATTCTAACTACGGGGGCATATTTTAGTGCACATGTATGTGAAGATAGAAATCACTTCCCATTCCTTTGACTGTCATATTCTGGTGGGACGACAACTCGACACGATCGGAGGAAGGTAGACTTATGCACACAATGACTTTAAAACGCACCGACGATGTTTTATATTATTTATGCCTGTTAGACGTGTGCGAAACGAACGCAAGCAGTCAATTATTAAATTTATGAACACATAATGTGCGCAAACGACGACGAACGTCGTACATTTGATATGCGCGTCGTCGGCGGCTAAGGTGCAGCACCAGCAGCTCTCGGAGGCACGGACGGGGTTGCGACTTCCAATTTCGTTCGTACCTACTCAGAACTCATCTTGATAGAGAACCCAGTAACTACTTTGGTCCGATCCAGAATTCGAACCCAGCACCTCACGATTTGCGTAAAAATATACAATCTCATCTATTTACGTAGTCCAAAATATTTTTTTCCTTGTTTACTTCTCTATCCTACTCTATTAACTTTTGGCGCTTACTTTATTTATCGAATAGCTACGGTATCGCCACCCTAAGATAATTTTCGATGAACATTTTTTCTTACACAGACGGTTCTCCTTATCTCTACACTCTGGTCTGAAACATTATAAGGCGTGCGTTCACTACATAAAGGAGAAATGCTACGTTATAATTGAACACACAGAAAAAACTTTTAATTTTTCATATATTTTTGAAACACATATAATGAACACTCCTCGAGGTTCGTGATCTTCTAATACTCATGACAAAATTACCTGGCGATCGATTATAAGTGTTGAAGTGTGTACAATGTACATTCGTTGCTCGATGTCTATGCTACCCTGGTATTCGGGACAATGTCTTTGAGCCAAGCGCAGGCAGCGAAAGGAACGGGTGTCCCACGAGTCGTGGGAGGGAGGCGTCGGCCACAACACTGACCGTTTTATATGTGGATAGCATATTCATCAAATTATTAAGAACATCTTATTTTTTAATAGATTTAGTATATATTAGGTGAATAACAAAAAAAAAAACAACTGTCTAAACGAAAATATTATTTATTTCTACAATAACGGTCGGCAGCGCGAGCAGGCGCCACCGGCGCGTAGGTGCGTCTCGCAATATTTATTAATCACAAAGAAAATAAATATACTGATAATTTACGAGTGATTTCTCTCACCGCCATATACATGTGTCTAAGTGGACTTCTAAAAATAGATCATTGCCGTGTTGCCAGTTAAAAACTTAATGACGTTCAAAATTAAACGGAAGTTAAACATAATTTAAGTTACAGCGACAACAATATCTATATTTTAAAATGTACAAAAGACAATATGTGAGGTAATGACACGGTACAACGTTAAGATATAACATTTGCTCCGGTATTAACTGAACTACCATTAAGTAAGTACTTCACTCAGTTCTTATACTATGCACTTTAGCCTACTGTGCAGAAAAGAAGTTATAAAATTATAAGAAAAATTACAGTTATTTACAAAAATCGAGTCACATGCGTCTCATACAAAGTGATGTTCGAAGTGATGCATAAACATCATCACTTGTGATGTGTTCGCTTCATCTGCGTTCAGTTAATAGAGGAGCAGATTAACACATTAACTTTTGAGGCTAACTTTATGTGGGATCCTTATGTATGTACTATAAATTTATAATAATTATTAGAGGTCACTGGACCGAGATGCGAGGGACGCGTTCCGATTTGCTTGCTGGCTAGCACTCTGAAAACGAGACTGTGTCTCGTCGCTGCCTTCTAAGAGTGAAATATACATAGCCACTTTATATGTATTGTCGTATGAGACAGATTATTGAACAGCACATGCAACGTTGCATTGATATTTACCAGCCCCATATCATTAGATTCAACAATAACCATTAAAGATGAATGTAAACTGTTTACCTCGCCCTATCTATATGTACAATTACTTAATAAAATACAACTAACACGGCTCGCGAAATAAAGTTAGGTGCAACAGAAATAATCGCTTAGGTACTTAACAATTACAACTAACAAGAACCCAATCAGGCTTAGGCCTGTCGATTCGCTCAAATTCACGTCCTCACATTAACTTAAACCAATAGAATACTATACACAGACTAAATAAACAACATCGACTGAGATTAAAGCTAACTTATCGTTAATGAACAACAAAGTGGTTAACTTACAAATTGTAACGCATTCGTACGTTCGTCTACGCTACGTCGTTGACGCTGCGTGCGTTGCGTGCACTGAACGTGACTGTTAGGGTTATTTTGGAATGTGTGTGACGCAACAATCCCATCACCCATGGGGCCCATGGGGCCCACGGGCACCACGGGGGCGGTCGGCCAGCTGCGCGGCTGCGGTGGCTTGGCGGCTGTGGCGGCTACGAATCTGAGCGAAGGAACAGTGGCCGACGGCTGCCGTCTGACGGAGAGCACTCGTATGTACCTTACCACTTCCAAATACTTAACGCTTTAATTCATAAATATACATGTATATTTATATTACTTAAATGACCGCTAAAATACAACATATTCTGTATATTACAACCTAATCTTAAAATTAGACAGTAGTTTTAAAAGTTATAAGCATACATATAATGATTTTAATAAATAGTATTAATTGTGTTAATTTATCAAAAAAGCGCGTGACACAGAGTAGCGATCGGACAGGTGATCGAATATGAATGAACACTGGCACCTTTAAACTTTGTTATTGTCTAATTATTTTAATAAATAAAATGGGAAAGTAAACGTAAAATCATTATTCACGTTGAACAGAAGTGTTGTATGCGATGGGTCTGGAGTGGACCGCGTCTACAAACCCTGTATAGAACACTTAACTAATGGCACACGACTTTTTTATCACACTGGTGTGTCAGATGAATACATTTCATTCAATATATTATTAATAAAAATATAACAATTGATTTTAAGGATTACTCGAAAAAAACTGGGTTCATGCTAATAATAACATATGCACAAAAAATATAAAACTGTCACATTATATTAATGGTGTATATTAAAAATGAATATAATAGTAAATCACATAATACATAACAGATTGCAATTTTCATATGTGTATAAATAAGAAAATAATACTATAATAATAATAATTTTAATTAAAAATGATTAACTACAAATATATAAATACTGCATGCAATGGTAACGTAAAATGGTAATGTGGGAAGTGTAAAATTAATATAAGGCATTTGTGTGAACACAATATATACGGGAAGTAAACGTTATTTATACACAATAAAAAGAACCACTCGCAGATTACTTATATTATTTCATTTTTAGTATAGGAGAAGCCGAATGTTAAAGCGGACATGGACAAGTTGAAGTTAGTTTAAAATTGGTCACAATCTCTGTCGTTCTGTACCTAAAGTACGGACAAGTAAAACCCACACAGCCTAAATGTACCTAACTATGTCATACCATCACAGATCAGCTTTGCATTCGATAAAGCGTCTAAAGCTCGTGAAGCTGCGTGCGTTGTCTGTCCGTCGGAAACCCATTCGGAGATTACGTTCACGTCCATTGCTACGTACGGTTTATATAAAACTATCTCCGAATCACGATTCGTGGTCGAATTTCTACTATCTAACTTACATTTACAAAAATCGCAGCTTCACATAATGTACAAGTTACGTTACACCTTAACTATCAAGACGCACACGCGGGGTTTCTAAATGATTCTACTCCAGCCGACGAATGGGAGACGACATTCACGATTAAATCGATAATTAATTTACAAAATCAATACATATGACGAAAAAGCATATACGTACTTAAAAACTGTGCTGATGTGTTAAAATATTAGTAATAAAACATTGATACCATGACCACAACGTTTCAAGGAACTTTATTAGAGTCTGATCGTATTAATATATAGGTAAATTACACTATACACCAGGTACTAATTTTCATTCTATTGTCAGACCGTGTTCGCAATCGATCAGGTCGCCTTCGCACTACGCGACCGGTCCGCACTGAATGATACAATCAGAATCAACGCATACAAATGTAATGTAATCGCGACGTTAACATTAGTTATCACTGGACGGTATTAAATATAAATGATGGTGCCAAATTTGTCTATTTTACGAACACACGACTAACGTTTCCCATACTCTACTGTGTACTTACTCGTTGCTGCGGCCAACTATAGATTCGCACTTGGTGCAGTGATACTATAATAATTAAAATTTATAATGATAATAATAATATATAAACATTAGCTTTACAACACAAACCGTCAATCACATGTTCGATTAACTAAAACCGTACCTCAGTACCCAAACGAACGCGCGCCCGTTAGCTCTCCTACCCTACAACTGGCGCCTTTATATTATAAAAATAAAACGTTCTCAAATCAAATTTGCAACGCATATGTACGCAGGTATCACACAACGATAACACTATATTATAATATTATTTTAATACAATATGTATAACCATTTCCACATTAAAAGTTGATCAATATAATTGAATACGTACACTACTATATTTATATTAGAAAAATACGAAATAATGTACTTTCAGTTAACATATTATATATGTTAATAAAGAATATGATTTATAAAAATACATCGTCCATTCCGGCCATAAACCTGTAGACGCTAGTACCCATATTTTTTTAAAAATCTATGATTTTTAAGGCTTCTTGCACGTATTTGAGAAATATTTTACATAATTACAATATAAGTAGCATAAATCACTGTTACTTTCTATTTGTCATATTTACAGATTTAATTAATAATAATAATTATTTGTACTGGTACGGCCGATAAAATCAATAGAGACAATTTTAATAACATTTAGATAAACATCTCAATGAAACAACTGTAAATTTTAACTCGACTTTCGTCGTAATCGAACCTTACGTTATAGTGATATACATAGAGAATTTAATTTTCAAATGACAACTTCAATAAATTCTTAAAATAGCCGAGCCCAGGAGCGCAGTGGGCGAGTCCCGGGCCCGCGCGGCGCGCGCTCTCGACACGCGTACAACTAACAGTAAGTAAAGAGAACGGAGGGCGCGCCCCGCTCGCGAGCCAGCGCGACGCGCCCTCGCTTACAAACAACAATGCGAATTAATTTAATCTTTACATATAACATGATCATCTCCTCTTATAATAAGCGGGTCATCAAATTTCTTCTTTAAAATCACAGACGCTTTTCTAAAATATGTATTGTAATATTTTCCATCACTACACGCATCAGAGTGAAGACGAGCTAGTTTATCTAACATAGGTATAGGTACTTATTTAAGTTTCGATTATCCGTACACCGTAAATAGACTGCTCAATAAATTAATGGTAGCTACACGAGAGATGTTAGCTGTATGTTACAGAGATTATGCAGATAAACGAACGTCTTATCTGTACTGGGACTAGGCGCTCGGCGCACGACGTCCGGCGCAAAATAACTTATTACGTTTAATCACACACCAAATTAAAATCTAAGCTTAAACTATAGTATTTCATGTTAATCAATATGGTGTCGGGGCGCTGGGCGCTACTACGATGTTCCAATCCTTCTTCACTCACGTTTCAGGATCTGAAAGTAAGCAAACAACTTACTGTTAGTCTCCTGACGCTTGAATATTGTGCGTGCGATTAACTCTCCTCACCACAGTATATCCTAAATATCGGATAGTTATAACCAATTCTGTTATTTATGAAATATTACAAAAACCACCACCATTGCTTGTCTTCATACAACAACACTAATTTTTTATGTTAGTGACTGTGTGCGAGTAACATTCTTTTTTATATTCAGGAACAAAGACAAAATGAAGAACGACATAAAATCGTGAAATAAGCGACGATTATGGGATAACATTACGAGTATTACAAGGAAAGTAACTATTCGCTTACTACTGTAAAGGTATTTTTTGCATAAGAATTATATATTTTACATAAACAAAACTATGCTTACAATTAAGTATACAAAATACCAATTAATATATAAGATGAATGTAAATTTAAAGTTATGATTTAATATGAATCTACTCAATTATAATAAAATATACTTAGGTTAACGCTTTTTTACACAAAACTGTTGTGAAATAACATTTTTAATTTGGCTTTAGATTAATTCAAACCTAAAAGCTATAATTACTATTTTATTGAGTGCAGAACTAAACGATTAAGCCGCAGAGACGCCTGTAAATTATAACTATACGTTACGTGCCATATTATTCGTTACAACTGTGCTTAATTTGCCAGTGAATGTGCCAAGAGTCAATTAATTACATTACGATGTGCATCGAAGTAGTGCGAGAATGGACTTAAATCTCAAACATTGAATGCTTACTCTATATGGGCGAATGCGGCTCAATCGTGTCGTTCGGCAGGAAACCGCACCTGACACACAAAGAGCAAATACCTTCAATTTTTTAACTAAATCATTAAAAAAATGATAAAATCCATCCAAAGCTAATAACCTAAATATCTAAAAAATGTAAATAAAAAAAAGAACTTGCACTTTCATTAAAAAATCCAATATAAAAAGAAAAAAATCATAGCACATTTCTCCACACCATAAAACTTAAATATTACTAAATTTTACGTAAATATAAACAAAAAATCCATTAAAATAATAATATAAAAAATATATTTATATTATTATTTTCTTGATAACGTGAAATTTTTCACTTCAATATGGTGGTTAACTGGTTAAGTTCAGTATATTTACGAATACGAATTTTCTAGAACAATAACAGTGTTATCGCCTAAAATTGGAACAAGTTAATATCAAATGACGTGAGCGTTTTTACAATAATCACTGAAAAACTCTATGACAACATAGTATTTAATATTTATCATTTTTATGTAGCTTGCATGCACCTACTGATTAAGTACTTAACTCGAGCCCTTTGTATATGACTAACATTGCCCGCGGCTCCGCCCGCGTTCTGATGACCAAAAACTAAATTCTTAGGTTTAACATTTTAGTATATCCTTACATTGCAGTTTTTGTATTTTTTTTCTCAGAAATGAGACTTTTCCCGCGGTAAAAAGCATCCTATATGTTGACGCGGATAACCAGCTATCACCATACCAGATTTCATCAACATCCCTCCAGTGGTTTTTCTGTGATGCGGTAACAGATAGACAGACAGACAGACAGACAGACAGACAGACAGACAGACAGACAGACAGACAGACAGACAGACAGACAGACAGACAGACAGACAGACAGACAGACAGACAGACAGACAGACAGACAGACAGACAGACAGACAGACAAGACAGACAAAAATTCTAAAATCTAGAGACTCGTCCTCTGTATCGATAATAATGTCTATTTCAATAAGGTTTTTAAAAAAAATATTTAATGTACAGATTCGGCTTATTTATGATTTTATTATATGTATAAAAAACATGTAAAATGTAAAATTTAAAAATCGTACAAAACTGAAATTGCTTGTTGTATGAACTCAAAGGTCACAAAAACAATATCGCTATTTCCACAGAGGACGATGATTTCATTTTACATTTTCAATACAATATTGCATTATTTATAGCAATTAATTTTCGAAATTATAATTCTTAATCATTTATATTTATAAAACGTATTTAGGATGTTTACATTTATTTTTTTATTTTTAGTAATCAGAGGATAAAAATGAGTCATACCAGTTACTTTAGTGATTTATATAAAAATAAGCCTAAATTACATAGCACGTAGCTTTGTGGAATGCAACTTTATAAGCATTAACTTCATCCAAAATATAGACTAATTAGATAGATATATGTATTAATTTCTCACTCAGTTAATTTTTCACAGCAAAACCATGGAGTGCAATTTGCTCTTTATAAAATTTAAAACAGAAGTATTTAGGGATAGTCTACTGAGGATACTTTTGACTACAAAAAGGCCTTTATTTAAACTTTTACTTGTAAGAAAGATACTAAAATTGTTTTGCGATATCATAGAAGATTACGGCTTACTTTTAATGAAATTCCAATTAAGAACTTTTTTTAATAGTACAAAAAAAGAAAAAATAAACAATAATAAAAAACTTCTTTCTATATTTATTATCTTCAAATGTAATTTATCATCTATACAGATAAATAAAATTGAAGTGTCTGTTGCCAGTTTTTGTCTGTCTGTCCGTCTACAGCTTTTTACTAAATGCATATGAAATTACATACGGTACATATAAGAAAAACACATTTTTTTTAAAAAATGACTGTCTGTTTGTTCCGGCTAATCTCCGAAACGGCTGGACTGATTTTGACGGAACTTTATTTGGCAGATAGCTGATATTATAAGCAATAATTTAGGCTATTTTTATTTTATAAAAAGAATTAGAGTTCCGCTCAAATTAAAACGTACAGAGGGACGCACCCGCGCGATGCGGGAATAAGTCGCTAGTCTATCTATATTTATTACCAAGCAATTAATATTAACAGGTCATAAGTAATTAAATTATATCACTGAAATATAACTAAAAGACAATTCGCAATCATTGTAAAGCCCTTATTTGACAAATCACAAAAAAGCTTTGCAGGTTAAAGCAGTTTTCTTACATAAGAGTAAAACACCAAAATACGCTGAAACCTAGATATACATGTGTGTAGTGTCCTTATGATACCCCTTATTGTGCAAACCGAAGACTGAATTGTGAGGAAGAAAAGGAATTGTAATTATATGTGAGATATATATATCATTAGAAAGTTAAAATAACCCGTTACTTAGAATATTATGTAAGAAATACTTAAACATATGAATAAAGCTTGTGATATAACACTTCCTAGAGATGCAATGGATATTATTTAGGCAATTTAAACTCAATGCGTGAAATAAAAAGCGAATAGCCAAAATTATACCGAATTTATATGTGAATCAATAGCTTTAGAATAATATTTAACTTGATAAAACAGTTCAATTAAAAAGCATATTACTGTTATACAAGTTATAAATGTAAAACTTAAACCTGATAAGGCTTTTATAAAATGTTTGTATATAGCTTATTAAAATTTGGAAGTTATGTTTTTGTTGTTAATTTTATTTTTAAATAACTTTAATTTTATATGTTTCTAACAAATGCGTCCTTTTGTTAAATAACTTTAATTTTATATGTTTCTAACAAATGCGTCCTTTGCATCTATAGTACTTATGCTTTTATGAAAAACTATCTACGAGAATAAAAAAAAAATTAAATAGAATTGTCAGCTAGTTGAATGTTAAGTAATTTTTTTTTCAAAAATTCATAAGCTGATTCCAATAATAATAGACTGTACACAAAAAAAAATTAGTACACTAATAAAATTTATGCATATTTGAATGACATCTAATACTTTCTTCCTAGTTGCATTTAAACAATTTAAATAAATAATAATAATTGAAAGTGACTTATCATAACCATGCACTGGCCAGCCCAATACTCAGGGCTTAAGAGCATATAATTTGAAGGAAATGTCAGATCCCTCATAAATAATGATTAAAGAAGCCACGTTACATAATAAGTTAATTATATAATTTAAATTAGATGACTATAATTACTTGATTTATGATTAATTTAAACAAAATAATGAAATACTGTTTAAATATTTTTTATGCCAGCTGATTCGCTAATCGTAGAGTAAACGCTTTATTAGTTTTCAAAAACTGCTATAAAATATGCATTGCCGTAATTAGTTACCATAATGAGAATAAATATTCTTTTTGATTTTTTATTGGAATCAATTTTGAATGTAAGCAAAAAATCGCTGACAATTCGACTTATATGTATATATGTTAAATAAAATATTGAATGGAAATAATTAATACATTTATAATATTATATATAGAATAACGTACAATCTGTCTAGAGTCGAGGTGTGCTCCACACTCCGGTTAACCATTTCGGCGCCATTGGGCCTAGAACGAGACAGTGACTGCATTTTTTTTAACTATTTCACAGCTGCACTCTATACACTTAATTATCATCCAAACAAATACATTAGAAATGCTAAATAACGACACAAATATATTTTATATTCAAATATAAAAAAATATATTAGCGAAAACAAGGAACGAGAGATACGTTTATAAATATTATAGTTCTAATAAATAAATGTACTTAATAACTGTGAGGCGCTGGCGACATAGATCAAAGAGTTACACAATATACATATTGATACCATTCGGCTAACACCGTCTTAGTTAACTTTTGAAAGGCTTCCAAAAACGTAAATATTTTAATATTAAATTAGAAAATATATATTTTTTTAATAATGGTATTTGGATATAATCTAACATTTTATGTTTTCGGAAACCATTATACTATTGAAATATAGTTTTTAGTGCCTTCTGAAAATTGCATTAAGACTGAGTTAGGCGATTTGCGAATCAAAGTGTTATTTTATATGTAACAGTAACTCACTTGCGTTTAGCGTGTAGCATTTCCATGAGAAGTGTTTGCGTCGGCGCCTGACCCGCGCAGTGGCGCTGGTACAAGTGCTCCTCACCGCGCGCCGCCAGGGTATGAATCTCTGGCACCACCATCACCAATTTGCCGAACTTATCCTGAAATAGAAAACAATTCTTTTTAATAATGACAAAAATTTCACACACAGACACACAAACACATTATTTATTGTAAATGTTTTGGTTGTAAAATATATTTTTTTGTATTATTGTTTGTTTAGTAGCTTCCCGGTAGCTTGATTCCCAATACAAACTTTTATCTCCATTTTCAGCCTCTTAAGGGATGATTTCCGGGATAAAAAGTATCGCATGTCCTTCCCATGGTCTCAAACTATCTTCTTACCAAATTTCATCTAAATCGGTTCAATAGATTACCGGCTACAATGTCACAAATTCTCAAACTTTACCTCTTTATGATATTAGTATAGATTTATGTAAAATTGTACTGTTGGATGTACTGGGTATTGCTGCCAGGGTATGAAATTATCAAGATAAATATATCTTTTGATAAATATCGCGATAATTATCAAGATAGTTATCCGATAATTATCCGATAATTATTAAACAGATATACACTTAGCAATCCTTGTGTAAGTATTGGTATTTGACTACTTGCGTATCATAATTTACGTTAGAATAAATTATACACTTTTAACAATCAAGGTAATCTTTTATTATTATAATTCCAAGTTTGTATACCTACAAACTTGAAAAAAAAAACAGAATAAATTTAACCAACTATATAGACACAATTAAATTAAAGGTCTCTGCACACTACACCATCTCTTACCATGACCGTGTCATGCAAAAAAATATACTTTGTATTGAAAAGTATGAGACTATGCCCACTAGACCGTTCCATCACCGACCAAGACCGTTCCGTCACCGACCAACGCCGTCGCGTGCCGTGAACGGAAAGTTAACAATAATTGTCGGCAAGAATATTTTGCCGACATATTAATATATAATATTTAGGCGAAACGGTGAGCATACGGGTTATAACAGCGTATGATGACCGTTCTAAGCCCGTTAAAAACGTGTTGTCGCTTATCTTCTAGTGATAATATTTTCTTTTAAATTATATTTTTTCAAAACGGCGTGAACCTAGTAACGTCGTGATCGACTGATGTTATTCTCTTTCTTCTTCGTCTAAAACAATGAATATCATTGTTAATTCTGTGTCGCTTGTTTCCATTATCGATACGTTCATAGCACGGTCATGCATGGTATGAGACGGTGTAGTGGGCAGACTCCTTAATGAGTGGAATATCATCCTCATCCTCCTCAACTGCATTAACTCAGTTTGCTGATTCAGTTTTTTGAGCTGGTTGAGAGAGTTCAGTTTGGTGATCAATAATTTGAAGAGTTACAAATTAAATATTTTAATTATATTTATCAAAGATAATTATCAACCCATATTTATCATGATAATTATCGTTTCGAACCCTGATTTCTGCCCAGATACGGAAGTTTACACCCCTTTTGTAATTATTTGTTACGCACATTATTTAAGTCAATAAAGATTTTTTTCTACACAACACTACAGTAACTAATAGCCTCAATTAGAACGCTATGAATGTATATTGTGTTCGTTAATAAATTGGACGATACAGACACATCTATTAGTGAGCCAAATATATTGATTCGCACAATACTAAGTCTCTAACATGTATTCTAAATATCGAGTCCCACAATTGCCTCAATCAATCTATGTGAATATTTTATATATAAATGAAAGGAATAGTTTTTATTACAGTTCTTGTCCCTTGAATAAATAAAGAGAATTGGAATTAAGAACTCATTGTAGAAAAATGTTCAGATACAGATATTTTGATTTAATTTTAAATGCAAGGCATATACTCGTATATATCTTGAAATATTGAAATGAGCTTATTGTTAATTTCTTTATTATTCTTAGTTTCTTGATTATAGTAATGATTACATGCATGTAATTTAAAAATAAAATAATTTAAACATATCAAGAGACATGTCGGAAGAGTCAGCACATTATAAACTACTAGTGACTCACCCTCGCTTCACTCGGGTTCATCCCTAGGTTGCTTCCCCATACAAACTTTTCCGGCATAAAAAGTATCCTATGTCCTTCCCAGGGTCTCAAACTATCTTCTCATTAAATTTCATGTAATTCGGTGAAATAGATCCAGAGATTACCCCCCTACAACGTCACAACTCACAAACTTTACCTCTTTATAATATTATTTTAGTATAAACAAGTTACCTGTATATTTGGATAGCAGGTAAGCGTGTAGTCGAGCAGAGCAGCTTGCACAGTCTGGTAACCATCTCGGACGCACTTTACGTTAACGATGCCTCTTACCTCTGAAACCCCAAGACAACTCTTCAAATAAAAACAACACAGTTTGTAAAATGTCAACACAGTGACCGAAGTGAGGTAAGTGAAAAGAATTATATGATATATAAGGCATAAATCAAACAAAATTTACAAATAAATACATCAGCATGGCATTCGCGTAATTAGCATCCAGGAGATATGATATCTATAAGAACAATAAATAATACTGACCAGGGTTAAGTAAAAGCAAAAATTTGACGCAGATGTAGTCCGGAACGTCAAACTTGAGTTCCGCGAGTTTGTTCTGTAGCTCGTTGAAGTGCTCAGCGAGAGAGGGTACTCCGAGGAGGCCCAGACAGAGCAAGTCGAACTTTTGCCCGTTGTGGAGAGTAGTTTCGTCTGGTAGGCCGTTATGCATCCTCTGATGCAGGTGGTCCAGCACAAGCATGTCCGACCACGAGTGTTGCAACAGTTTCATCTGGTCATCAACCTGCAACAAACGATAAACGCATTGCTTTACGTGTCTAGTGCGTACGTAACACGTTTCTACCAATATGAAGCCATCGAGTACGGGAGATTTATTGAGAACACCAGCAAGAATATAAAAAACACAATTCGCTTGCCAGAACAAAGTAAGCTTTGTATTGATTACGATACATATTATATATTGAGTAACATCATTAGTTATAAATAAAACCTCGTTACTCGATCTCTAATATCCAGCTCCTATTGGAAGTAGTAAGGGCAACGTAACATGTGACGTGTAGAGTCTCGTGTGAAGCAATTACCGCGTCCTGCCATTAATCGCCTTAATGATACATACTTTGTAGTGTTTTATGTTATACATACTAGTATTATTCATCTTTATCGGTGCTTATACGCGCTCGTGCCAAATACATTAGCAATTTCTGTATGTTATCTTGGACCGTACTTCTTACTATCTGGAAAGTCGCAAGCTACTCGCAGCGTCATTCCGTGACCCACATTCGAAGTTGCATTAGAATACACGGGGCGGTGCGCGAGCGCGTAAAATTTGCCGTTTACGAAATGTTATAACTGAATTTTAGAACCCGAAGCTATTGCCACATCGCACGCCGCTTGCTCAACGATGAATCGAAATTGGACTGTCAAAATTTTATACTTAATCTACCAATTAGAGCCATTCGTTAGGTTATAATATTTCACATGTCTTATATTTGTACGATCTTCTCATTTGAAGTTTGATTTTAATTATAAATACATATTTAAATTATTTACTATTTAATATATAAACTAAACAGCAATAACCATTAACCAATGATGCGGATGTAGTGAAAAACAAATCGTTGGAACAGTAATTATTCCCTTGGCGCGATACTACTCGCCACTCGTATCATACTCGTATGTAGGTCAAAGTCGCGTCGCGTCGGCTAGCCGCGTGCCAGATAGGCACTGGTATCTCGTCCAATCTATATTAAAATCTTAAAACTTGATAACAATAAATTTCTACAATTGTTTTACAGTTAACTGATATCAGGACACTTATAAATAAGAAAGATCTCTGTGAATATTTCAAATATTTTTATAAAATGATATTAAAATTTTTGACGTGTTATTTAATAGTATCAATAAGAATTGTTTTATTTTAAACTTATGTTGGCCAGAACATCATATGTTTTATAATTTCCTTTCGGTACAGAAATGGGGTTTAAAAACACGCGGCAAGAAAATCGATTTGAAACAAGCCTAAGCTTGTTATATATAAAAAAACTAAAAATTTGAAACCCTAATTGCGTTATACTTTCAATAAATAAATAAGCCTAAAGCTCACATCCTGTCATAATTATTATGATAATAGAATACTTTATTTGAATTGCTTTAGGTTCACGATATAATATTACAAAATTGGATATTTGGGCCAACATAGTAAAGAAACAAGTACAAGTTTACCGCACCATGCAATAATGATCGTAACCAGTAAGAAATTATGTAAGAGAAAGCAACGCACTACTAGTTGCGTCTCCGTTACCGGTAGTTACGCGGGCGGTAAAAAGTGCTTTCTCGCGGCAACTCGGCCACGGGCAATGTGTCAAGTGCGACGACGAAAGTGCAGCGTTGCCGCCCCGCACGCCGTACCGTTACATCATATCCGTCTGGAGAAAGCGCAGGTCATCAACATTGCTCTCGCGTCTTCCCTATTATTTTCTACACCGTAGTACATGGTTTAGCCGGGCCGGGTTTTTGACAACGAGATGGCCGGCCTATACTGTTCGGTACTTGACATTTAGGATATAATAACGATAAAAAAAAACGATTTCCGTAAACAGATTGAGTGAATACTGCTAGCGAGATTCATGCACGTTCGTTCGTCCTAATTCTGAGAATGGGTCGTAAACAAGCCGCGTCATTTAGAACAAATGAAAATTGCTAGTTGTAGAATGGAGGCTGTCTGCTGGAGTGAGACGAGGCGAGGTGCACGGCACGGCAACGTCGCGCGTCCACGTGACCGGCTGCGACTCTTGCGTAAGCGTACGGCAACCACGATACGGAGACTGTTGCCTCCGCAGTACCGTGCTCCTCGATTGATTCCTGTTGATTGATCGAACTTACGCTACACCTATAGAATATATAGGCCTTTCCACTACAAAACGTGAATTATAAACGAAGTTTTTTTTTATGTTATAATATTTATAAACGTTTGATGCGAAACGATTAATCTAGTATCAAATTCTCATTAGAAGAATGGAAATGTAAAAGTTTGTTGAATCGGAACAAATTTTCTGATTACGCAATACATAATCATGTAATGTACGTAGGCATGTCGCACGTTTCGGTTAGTTTAAATATATATATTGAAGTATAAGTACAATCATAAAAAAACGATGGCAACGGCAGGCAGCACGCTAGTCGTGAGAACTTGACCCAGTTGGTAGTGAGCGGGGGCGCGGATGGAGTGGGGTATCGATTGCGACCAGCACCGCACCGCTCAATGCGTCACACGCGTCTCCACACACTAATCACATGAAAAATAATAGGGTTTCGTTAAGAATTCGCATTGCTCACAGATTACTTCCCCTCGCATAGGGAGTGCATATCGCAAAGCAGCATGAAGACAAATTCGCAAGCAAATGGGTGTACACCGAGGACCGGGGTTCAGGGATTAGGGACGGGATACTTATACTTATCTGGAAATTCACCTTTAGATACTTAAAGAACACGGTGTTTCTCGCCCAGTCCACTTGAGAAAATAAGTTTTGGTCCAGCACTTTGCACATTAATTCGAAGAGATCCACTTCACACTGGTTGTAAGTTTGGCTCTGCAAGAGTCCAAATAGTGAATTTTGCCACTCTCGATCGTCGATAGTTTGAACGAATTCACGAATCATAGGAGAGACCCGTAGAGTTTCCGTACTGGTAGGTTCTGCTGTACTGGAGGGCGTGGCGGCAGTGGTGGCGGGCGCTTCGAAGGTGAACGCGTCCGGGGAGGCCGAGTGCGGCGAGTGCGTGTCCCATTTGTCGTGCGTCGCGGGCGGTGGCGGCTGCGGCGCCTGCGGCTGGGCCGCCAGCAGCGCGGGACCCGGCGACGACTCCGGTGACGACGTCAGCGACGACACTTGTGGAATTTGAATCTCCTGCTTCACAGGCACTGACGCGTACGGTGAGCTGAACCCGAGCACTAGTCCGCCATCGCCCAGCGAGCCACGCAATGTTTGCACGGCAATCTGTCTTTGCCTCATCATTTGTAATTTACGAGCGCGGTCGCGCTTGTACATAGGGCCGAACTTATTCCGACCACCTCGCATGCGATCTGCTCGTACAGCTGAAAACAAAAAACATTTTTTGAAAAAGTGCTCGGTTCATTAAATCTATACATACAATAAAATTGTAACTAAGTCGAATCTGTACATTAAATATTTTTTGGAAAATCTTATTAAAATAAACATTATTATCGAAACAGAGGCCGAATCTATAGTTTTTAAAATTTTTGAAAACCACTGGCGGGATTTTGATGAAATTTGGTATTGTAGTTTGGTAGCTGGCATGAACGAATAAACCACTGGACGAGACATAAAATACAAATGTATGAAAACTCGTTCAACCAAAAGACGCATAACGCACACAAAGATTTTATTACATTATTATACACACAGGTACACAATACAATATTTCTAGTGCTTGAACGTAATCGATAAAATACATATATCGATGAACCAATTAATGACATTTTAGACATTGGTTAGCATAGTCATCATATTTTACATCTTTTAATTTAAAATATCTGTATTTATTATAATAAATTAAAATAAATGAATTAAAGAGGCAATAATAATGTGTCAAATAATAATTATTTTTTAATTTGATTTATATAAATACGATGGCATTGATGGCAGCATTCTGTTGGCCTATAATAATGTTAATGAACAAATGAATATCGGGTGTATATTCCATTAATATATAATAAAAATTATTTTTTAAAGATTAAAAAAATATTAAGCTAATTTAATTAAATAAAGTGATTTTGTTGATTCTGTTATTGAATTATTTTAATTGGCAATTGATTGTCTCGGGTAGCTTATAAAAATGTGACACTGTCCTAATATTGCTCAGTTCTTAATAAACATTTGTGAAATTAGGAAAAAGAAAAAGTGATTGCAAATTAAAGTGAGTGTTGGATCGTGAAAGTAAAATAGATCGTGAAAGTAAAGTGTTTTATTACAAATCGCCAACCCAGAAGTTTAGTGCTAAAACATTATTGTTTGATTTTGTGTAATTTATGTGTTGAAATAAAATGATCTTTATTATTATTACAATGGAATAATATTCCAAAGTATATAAATGTGGTATAAAATAAAATAAAAAATTAAGTACACATACTAATTATAATTTTTGCATTTATATTTTTATGTGACTTAGAAAATATTTTTATAAATTTATTGTCATCAGATTGTAGGATACTGTGATAAAAGTATTTTATGTTATTGTACTGTACAAATAACACAATTCGTTCAGTTATTTCGTCAAATATCGATATATTTTTCGACATTGTCAAGCACTAGTCGATGTCAAATGGACTCACTCGACAGTTTAGTCATTTGTTCTGAATGGTATAATCCAGGGATTTTATGATGGTTGTCAGATGTCAACAATACATAGAAATATCGACTATATTTAACATAGTTGGATAATATGACATTTTATTTTACAATTTTATTAAATTGTGTGATAAATAACAATAAATGTAATAAAATAATGTATTTACAAGTGAAAAGAAACAGTGCTGCTTCCGCCGCTATAGTTTTTACACCATTTAACAGAACATTTAGTCATTTTAGGCAGATTGTTTGTTGACAAATAAATGCTTGAGACTGACGCAAAAAACAAACGACAAAGGCTGAAATTTCCTGGCTACTAATAAGACAGATAAAGGTACGTCCGCTTATATGTCTGGTCCAGTGACTTATTCGTTCATGGTAGCTGGTTATCTGGGTCAACATGTAGGATACTTTTTACCGCGGGAAAATGTCTCATTCCCGAGAAAAAATACAAAAGCTGCAATGTAAGAGTACACTAACATCTAAAACCTAATAAGAATTTGGTTTTTGGTCATCTGAACACGGGCTTAGCTGCGGGCAATGCGGGCAATTAATATCTAAAATAATTTTAGGCTGACAACAAATTATTAAAACATTTTTTGTAAACTTAAAGTAAACTAATTTGTAAAATTTAAAGTTTTAAAATACATATAACTTTTTCCAAGACGTAAAGTCATAAAATACCAATCACAAGTCTTATATAAGAATTAAGAACTAATAAAACTAAATACTTCATGGGAATATTCAAACAATATTTCATGACATATTCGAACGATTTCGTATCACTAAAAGGTCACGTAATCGCTGCCGTCATAGATGTCACATCTTAACTATTCATGGAACTCAAGTGGGACTGATACAATTGTCTACATACTAAATAAAGTGTTATTTATAATATAGCACATCAATCTATACCTACTTATAATTTGGCTTTTTTGGTACTTAAATGCTTAGGAAATTTAACAGATTCTTTTTTTAAGTAACGTTAGGACTACGAGTAGAAGTATAAATTACTTTATATTTTTTATTTATCATATGATGCAAGTCACAAAACTTGTGTAAACATCCCGAATCTCGTATCGTCTGGATGGGAAGCCTTATCAGTTTTAAAAGATAATGTCGATGCTCACCCACCGCTAAGTGAGTGAACATAGATTACCGCCATAGATAAGTATTAAGTATGTTATTCAATATTAATAATTTGGGCTTGAAATTTAGGACGCTGGCCTTATAACGCACACAAGCGCAAACGCTCTTTATGATATTGGCTGAACTCCAAATTTCCAGCAAACGCTCTTTGCGATAACTACAATTTGTTCGGTTGATTTTCTCTAAGAATATCAAAATATGATACAGTACTCTATCAATAATGTTGCACGTGAAAAAGTATATTCATAGAGGCCAGCCATTTAAATGCGTATTTTTTTTTTGTTTTTTAATATTTTGTAATTTCCTTTTCTTACTTCAATAAGAAACTAAATTCTTATACGAGTATACACGGACATTCAGTGAAGTTCATTATAATATTATTCCTGTAGTGGCAGGCAAGGCGCAAATTAGTCTTACTAAGAAGTATATTGTGAACTGTAAATAAATATATGAACCAGGAACGGAAGGGGGCTTTCAGTAAATTGTCGACTCGCCCAACCCACGAGTTAAAAATAACAACCAGTTTTTATTGTAGCCAGCGCACCTCGGTGCGATAAGGACGCAGTTATAGGGCACCGAGAAGGATCCAAAAGAGACGCCTAGTAAGCGTAGCGGATTTAAGTGGTGCTGTGTGCAATTCATTCCACCAGTTTCGTATTGCAAACCGATTCATGAAACAATTTATGTTCTTATAAGCCACAAATTGACGGAGAAGTATAATCAAATTAGATTATGGATTTATATTATATAGATTTAAGATATATGGATTTTCATGTAATGTTATTAATTAAATTACAAAATTACTTTAAAATATTATATAAAATTATTTAAACTTAGCAGTATTCAGTATTGTGACCACACCATTTTATTTTTTTCAAAAAAAGAATTTTTCTTCTTCATTCTTTATCTTATGGAAATAATATTCTTTACTTCGTTATGTTATTTATATGCAATGAAGTCAAGGAAAAACTATTTAGAAGATATTAAAATACCTACCGATGTAATTAATATGTTACCTGTAATTTTTATTTGAGACTATTAAAGATCCATCGTAGTAAGAGTATCGTAACATGAGATTTTTATAGATATTGAAATTATTTTAATTATTATTGTTCTCATTTTTTATATTTTTTTGGAATGAGATGATAAGTTTTTGAAATTAGCTAATGAGTTAGCCTATACTAATGTTAGAACTTTTAGTTGTATGACTTTTAATTCTTATTAATGACTAGCGGCTCACCCTCGCTTCGTTCGGGTTCGCCTCTAGAAAAACTCTAATAGAGATCTATTACTTCCCACGGCAACCGTTCATTTGTCCGGGATGAAAAGTAACTTGATGTTTGACTGGCAATATAAGGTATCAGAATGTTAAATTTTACTAAATTAGGTGCATAAGCTGTTGTTACTATAGTTTTTTAACTATCCCACGGGAACTTTTTAATTTTCTGGAATGAAAAGTACCTAAGATGTTGACCGAAAAAATAAGGTACCACCATGCAAAAATTTCATTTAAATCGGTCCAACAATTTTTGGAGATTAGCCCGTACAAACATAAAAATTGACAAACAGAAATACAGGCAAACAGACATTTTTTTAAATAACTATTGTTTTGGGGTCTATATTGTGTACATAATACGTTACAAACAAACAAAAACAGATCTATCCCACGGAAACCGTTCATTTTTCCGGATGAAAAGTAACCTGTTGTTTGACCGGCAATATAAGGTATCAATCAGCATGCCAAATTTTACTAAATTAGGTGCATAAGTTGTTGTGTACTACGCTGTATAAAATTATGTTTTTTTAATTATCCCACGGGAACTCTTTAATTTTCCGAGATAAAAAGTATCTAAGATGTTGCCCGGGGATATAAGGTACCACCATGCAAAATTTTCATTTAAATCGGTCCAATAGATTCGGAGATTAGCTGTACAAACAGACAAACAGACAGAGAAACAAAAAAATTGAAAAAAATCTGGATTTGTTCTATTTGTCTTCTTACATCCCCTTGACTCGGTTTTTAGCATTTTTTTGCTATGTACAGACATTCGACCTCTACTGTTTTATTATAGTACAGACTAGCTTTGCCCGCGGCTCCGCCCGTGTTTAGATGACCAAAAACCAAATTTTTAAGTTTTACATATTAGTATACTCTTACATTACAGTTTTTGTATTTTTTTCTCAGAAATGAGATATTTTCCCGCGGTAAAAAGTATTCTATATTGATGATGATGTTGACCCGGATAACCAGCTATCACCATACCAAATTTCATCAAAATCCTTCCAGTAGTTTTTCTGTGATGCGGTAGTAGACAGACAGACAAAAATTCTAAAAACTAAAGATTCGGCCTCTGTATCGATGATAATGTTTATTTCAATAAGATTTTCCAAAAAAATATCTTATGTACAGATTCGGCTTGGTTACAATTTTATTATAATATACATGTCGTGCATGGAAAGCTAACAATAATTGTCGGCAAGAATATTTTGCCGGTGCTGATACGCTCCGTGCCTCGTGCCAGCAGATTTATGTAGCATTTTGATTTACGCTCCGTGCCTGGCACGCGACGTTGCCGTACCGGTGCTCGCGGACGGCGAAACAGTGAGCACACGGGTTATAACTGCGTATGATGACCGTTCGAAGCCCGTTATAAACGTGTTGTCGCTTGTCTTCTAGTGATAATATATTCTTTCAAATTATATTTTTTTTTTATTTTGTTTTTTCTCGTCTAAAACAAAAGCTATCATTGTTAATTTTCTGTCGCACAAGTTTCTCTAATAGTCATCGTATAGGAAATAATTTTCGTAACAAAAATATTCGCTCGCTCTTCCTGACGCGGCTGCCTCACGCGAAAACACAAGTAAACTACTACGAATGAGAAAACGGGAACTATACGGATATGATACGCGGATGATACTCGGTTCATACGCGAATGATACGTTCATATTACGTGGGCATAGTAGTCCGTGTCGCTTGTTTCCGTGCCTGATACGTTCATATTACGGTCGTGATATGAGACGGTGTAGTGGGCAGACTCCTTAATGAGTGGAATATCATCCTCATCCTCCTCAACTGCATTAACTCAGTTTGCTGATTGAGTTTTTTGATCTGATTGACAGAGTTCAGTTAAATATTTTCAATTATATTTATCAATTAAATATTTTCAATTATATTTATCAAAGATAATTATCAACCCATATTTATCATGATAATTATCAATGATAAATATCGTTTCGAACCCTGATAAAAAGTAAGAACATATACAAGCGTCATAATATTTTAAATAATGTATTATCTGATAATTATCTCGATAATTATCATTATACAAAAGTATATTAGTAGTAATCATGAGGAACTATTATTAAGATTGGAATTAAGAATAATCCATTGAAATGTTACATTTTTTGGGCTTAGCGTGCATTTGTCAGAGGACGCAATTTTATTTTTTAGATATCAAGGAGGGGTTAGTGTTAAGTTAAATCCAAGTTGGTGGGGTTGCGGTCCTTGTTCCACGGCCGCCATCTTGGAAAAAGGGCGAACAAATGGTTTTAATGGTTTATCTGATAAACTATAGATATAAAAAAAAATAGTTAAACCATTATTGGTTGAAAATAAAATTCTCCACAACTTTGGTTAAGTAACTTTTCTTGTGAGACCAATTTAAGAGTAATTTTTTTTTGAAAACTTTATTACAATTTATCATTATTATAATAAATTATTTAATCGTTATTATCGATACAAAGCCCGAATCTATAGTTTTTAGACTTTTTGTCTGTCTGCCTGGGAATGCATCACGAAAAAACCACTGCACAGATTTTCATGACATTTAGTATGATGATAGCTGGTTATCCGGGTCAACATATAGGATACTTTTTACTGTGGAAAAATATTTTATCTCTGAGAAATCTATAGGTACTAAACGTTAAAACTTAAACGTAACGACGAGCTAACCTGAGCGGAGCGAGGGTGAGTCGCTAGTCTAATATACATTTTGGAATCAGACGATAAGTTTCAAATCTATACAGATAAATAAAATTGAATTATTTGTTTGTAATGTCAAAATAACAGCTTTTTACTAAATACATATGAAAGTATATACGGTACTTACAATAAAAAAAAAATTCTTGTCTGTTTGTTCCAGCTAATCTCCAAAACGGCTGGATCGATTTTGAATTACTTCGGCTACTTTTACTTAAGAAATGGATTTAAGGTTTCACGAAAAAAAATAATTAAAACCCATGAATTGCGATAATGTGACAAAATCCGCATAGTTAGGGACGCACCCGAGCAAAGCGAGGGTAAGTAGTAGTTAGCTAATAAGTTAGTTAACAATAATGTTAGAACTTTTAGTTGTGTGTCATGTTTTCTAATAATTATTATGTATATATAATTAGAAAATATACATATATATGTTATTTTGTTTACTATATCCATAAAATAATACATTATTTAAAAGATTGACTCATGTATATAATGTCTTTATACAAAAGTACATTGATCGAATTGCAAAACGTAATCATAAGGAGCTATTAAGATTGGAATTAAGAACACTTCCAATGAATTTAATCATCTAATGTTATTATAATGAGCACGCGATAGTATCCGATAATGCGGTAAACGAGGTCAGCTGTTTATTACACGACTAAACTAGATCAAGGTCAAGGTCATTTTTACAAATCAAAAACATACAAAACAGTGACAAACACACAGTGTACAAAAATAGAGATACATACGTAATATTTCACCTTATAATACCTATGTCGCTAAATGTATCTAAATATTTCCCTCTCGTTACAGATGGGTCAAGGTCGGCATCGACACGGTTGTCGGTTATTTACATATTAATTTTTCACCCCGTAACCATGTAATAGTAAACCATATAATAGTCACAACGTATCAATATAAAACAAAAATTAATGTAAAGATATTTGTGACCTTGGCACATGCATCAGGGCCGTTAAATGAAGTAATCGTGTCAACGAGATAAAAAATAGTGTGTTCCGAAAGGACGGGAAGAGGTGGGGATCGCTTCTTGTACCGAGCGACGAGTCGTGAAACTTGGTCAAGGCTGAAGCGCCCGCCGCCCCGCGCCTCGGGCACGCCGCTCCGACGCGCGCCGAGCGCGGCCGACAGCCCGCGCGGCCCGCACCAGCATGTACTCGATCGCGCGCCCAGATAGCGGCAACGCGCTCGTTACACAACACTGTCGAGATAAATCATCACCCGCGATCATTCGTCGAACTATGTCAAGATCTCATCCATATGTTTAAGTAGTTTTCTTTAGCGAGAAACAAATTAGATTCTTATTCGACCCACATTCTACTTGTAGTATATAGATATATGCACTTTTCATAGAAGTTAGCCGTAAGGATCGTGAAAAGATGGCGAACGTTTTAAGTTGCATCGTAGTACTGAGGAAAGCAATTTACAAATCCTGAATCGTCTGCGCACCAAAATCTTTTCAAGATGGCGGCGCCACCAAAGCTGTCGTAATAATAAGACAGGTAATACCTAAAAAATAGAAAGGCCCGGTGTGCGAGGCCGCTCTGTCGAAACACCCAATTCGGGTCAAGGCAGTGCGCCGAAATAGTCTGCTGGCGCGCGCGTTTTTATTGTGATCTAACATCTGTCGCGCGCCGCATACTCTTAACCCCCCGCAAAAATTATGTTCTGCGATTGGCATATTTTTTAAATCTTATGGGAAATATAAAATTATCAGATGACCATAGTTAAGAACCATTTAGTCTATTGTTGTATCCATTGTCAATCAAAAGAGAATCTTAAAAGATTCTTACAAGAGTGTTGAAAACTTCTCTAGCAAGGATCATAAACGATTAACAGTAAATTGATTATATTGATAATTCTTCTTCCAATTTCTTATTGAAATTTAATATATCAAATTAGGTAGCTGTCGTTTGGGAGAGCTATAGCGATAGATTACGTAAGGTAGCATGCACGGAGCGAGCTGTGGTCCATGTAACAACGACCATTATTGTTAATCTCGGTCCACTGCGTTATCGCTGCCGATGGCCGGGTAGGGGAATAGATTGCCAGTTTCGCGTCGCAACACGTGGACTACCACTTGCACGTCAACAATCATCATTTTATGAATACCAATTCAAACATACACAGCACGGAAATGAACGATGAATGCTACTAGAGATCATTGTTATCCTGATCTTGTGCACAAGATCAATGTTACGACAATTCGTTCTTCATATAACTAACATGTTACAGAAGTGAGACCTTTTGCTCGGCATTTTAATTTGAAATTAAATATAAGGCAAAAATTTTTTGGAGAATTTAGCAACACGCAATACAGACGTTAAGATGCTTAAAATTCGGCATGGATAGCTATGGACGTGTAATGTGATACGTGTTCAGGTCACATTTGGGTAGTCCGTTGCGACAGGTCGAGCGAGGCGTCTTATGAAACGCCGCTTGCGCAGCACACCCCACCGACGGCGGTCGATTGTGTCGAAATGTACGATAGTCGTTTGCGCGCGCCTGGTGCGCAACCCTTGACTTTATTTTACTTTTACTACTTACTTTAATCATATTTTCTCATTTAAACGTATATTATACTTGTATACAATTATAAATAATTTCTATATATATTATTATCGCAGACAATTTAAACAATTATTTGAAAATTACGTAATAAAAATAAAGGAAATGTTAATTAAATTATTTCCAAGAAAATATCGTTACTTCGTATGTCTAAGTTTTATTTACAATACTAAAATTGACTAGATAATAGTACAGAAACATTCAGTAGCAACTATTTACGACATACAGAGGCATTAAGCGAAATTGAGGTCAATTATTTAAAGTACATTTGCTTAACAACAAGATTAAAACATAGTAACAGAATGAGTCTAGTGACTTCGATTAACTATTACATAAATTTTAATTTCAAGTAATGGTAGCGGTGGTTCTCTACACGGATCGCAGAGCGGTGCTAGATGCGCGGGCGCGGACGGAGCGCTGGCATTGCACAAGGCTCGTTGCAGGTCGGGCAGGCACTGCGCCTCTCGCAACCACGATTGAGGTCAGACAGCGATTTGTGAGAATTGTGTCATCTGACATATGTTTTATTGCAAATGTTATTTTTTCATACTGAGTCGCTTTATTTTCTTTTAATACCTATAAAAGTATTTATGAATTTAAAAATATAATAATAGAAACATTGGTACTAGCTAGTTCCAATATATTATAAAATGTTCCTTAGGAGAATTCGTAACAATAAGAAACTAGAGCAATGGTAAAAAGAGAAATGTCATAGTTAAATATTAAACATTACGAAATGTAAACCCAATTATCTAAGTTGCAGTGTATAATTATATAGAAGAAGCCGCGTAATGGTTTAATGTAGTAAACCATATAACCTATTATTGGGTTAAGAAGATTATATGTACATATGCTCATGAATGAAAACTATCAACATTAGCGATCCCTTCAATAAAAGGGGCTTATTGTGTTGTGTGTATAATATTATAATCTTCAAGTAATTAATTCAGGATCAGGAATATAAAGATATATAAGAGCGTAACAAGCTTCGAATTAGTCGCATACTACTCAATAGGTACACGAATACGTTTGAGGCCCACTTAGACCACACCTCTTAATTAGTGTATGAAATGAGTTTTGAAAACATACACAAAATCTTAGGCAACGAAAATAATCGCAAATATTTATATTTTTTATAAATATTATGCAGAAACATTTTAATTATTTCTCGATTATAACGTCAACTGATTTTGCCTAACAGCATTTCTATCAGAAAGATAGACATCTACAGGATTAGTCTGTCTATATTAGTCAAAAATCAGTATGGTACGTTCAATTCAAATTTCAGCGTAAGCATTGAGTGTTGCAAACATCGCAGCATCTGGCGAAACGCGCAATCGTGAACAACTTACGCACACAGCGGCAACACCGCGTTGCGTACATGCACGCACAGGCAGCAGCGCGCGCGCCGCATCGCGGCCCCGCTCGCAAGTAGGTCAGGGCGCTCTGCGGCCGCGCGCGTTTTAAATTTAGAACGATCTGCGCTTCAAACTACGCCCCACGCGATCACCTAACTCAAATTAACCTTTAAATTGTTGTTACCTGTGCTGACTTCTCATATCTTTTTCTGTTTATTATAACTTAATTAAACAGTGATTTACTGTTTAATCAATTATGTACTTTATTGATGGCCAAGTTATGCTTTTGTTGTCAAAGGTCGTTGCTGAGAGCATTGAAAATGTTGTAATTTTGTATGTTAATATAAAATTTAATACACATGACATTATCAGTTTAGAGATAATTGTATTTTATTATCATCTCAACCTATTTTACTCAAAAATGATGAAACAAATTAATTATTCGATATATCCCGGTCAACAAAATGCTGATTTTGGTTGCTACTGCAGAACTTTAAATTTTAATTATAATTATGAATATCTTTTACATCAAATTAAAATTTGCATTAATTTTTAGTATGTATCATAATTTATTTTAATATTTTAATTTGAACAATTTTCCAATATACTTAAGTACATAATATATAAGAATGAACATATATAATTAATATAGCTCGATTACTTGCTCTTTATGTGAGTGTATGACTTTAGAACCAAATAACATAAGTAGTTTTAATGAACAACGGTTAACGTTGTAAAGTGTCATAACCTAACTTAAAACAATCTTGAGCGAAGTCTCAAGCTCTGTTTTGTTTCGCCAAAGCATACTACGAAATTTTAAAAAAGAATTGCTTCCTAGGATGCTCGCTCGCCCCATAATAGACTCGGGGTTTTACGTGACGAGGCAAGTAAAAATGAAGACTAAGTAGATGAGCTACGAGCCAGAAATTTAAATCACGTACTGGAAATGATACACAAACGCGCATTACCAATATTACTAACCTTACTAATATTATAAATATGAAAGTTTAGATGTTTGGGTCGATGTTTGTTACTCAATCACGCCAGAACGGCTGAACGTATCTGAATGTTTGGCACAAAGATAGATAAAATAGCACACAGGCTACTTTTTATCCTGGAAAAATGTTCGGTTTCCGAGGGATAGAGCCGCTAGTAATACAAAACCGTGGTTTTACTTGTCTCGTTCAGCTGTTTTATATACGTAGGTTTTATATAATTATATTGTCTTTGTTTTGGTATCCAACCATATCTGTATGCAACTAAAAGGCTTACAGAAGAAAATGCTAAAGAAAAAAAATGAAATTGTGTCAGTATTGATATGTAATTGAGGTCACTCTACCTCTACTACATAAAAACCTAATGAAAAGAACGATATAGAGCTATATCGACGTGTTTACGCTTTAAATTTGTAAAGATGACTGCGATCAAGTGAATTTATAGTCGTCTATAATTATGTACTACTGGAAGTGTCAGTATGTGTCTTAAACATACTCGAAGACATCTAACTCTTAAAATTATAAAAAAGTTTTTCAATGAATTTAATAAAGTAACAATTCTTTATTTATTATTCCAAATAACTTATTAAGTGTAACTATGTAGATTTGTCCTAGTGGTATAAAAATTACTTAACAGCATATTTTAAGGTAATAATATTGTCAACTAGTGCCTTACCCTCGCTTCGTTCGGATGCGTCCCTAGGATTGTGTTCATTTTTTTGAACTGAACCCTAAGACCTTAATTCTTTCTCTAAAATAAAAGTAGCCTAAGTTATTTCTTATAAGATCAGCTATATACCTGTAAAAGTCCCGTCAAAATCAGTCCAGGCGTTTCGGAGATTAGCCGGAACAAACAGACAAACAGACAAAAATTTAAAAAGATGAGTTTTTCTTGTAAGTACTGTATATAACTTCATATGTATTTAGTAAAAGGCTGTTATGTCAAAACATTACAAACAGACTTCAATTTTTTTTATCTGTATAGATAGTTAATTACCTCATTAAGTCTTAATGACATTATCTATTTTAAGAATACTGTATATTTTTATATTTCATATTTTAATTATAAATAAAACTATCTTTTCATTCATTTTCAGAATTCTTTTATAATGTAAATATTCGCCTTAATCTAAGAAAGTATTCATATTTTAACTTGTCTTCCTTAACAAAAAGATAAAATACCTACTTCAGAAAATACACATTAAATTATTTTGCCCGCCCTAAGAACTTTCAGTTTTTACTGCATTTGCTTGCGCTAAATGATGTAATACATCTGGGCCGCTCGCTACTGCCGCCTACCTGACCTACATACATATGTGTCGCGAAAAATCATATTTGAAATATTCATTTCTGAATGACTTATCCTATAAAGTAATGTTATTTTCTTTGTTCTGTGTTTGTCTATAAAGTTTTAGTAATAATCTTATATCATAAAAACTTACCCTCGAGTTTCATGCCGACATCAAGACACTTTTGGAAGCGACAAAAGGGACATCGCTTCCTCTGTGTTTTATCAATATGGCAGGCTCGTTCTGCAACGCAGGTGTACACTTTCTTGTTCTGAACGGTTCTTTTGAAAAAGCCTTTGCAAGATTCGCAAGTGAGCAGTCCGTAGTGGTAGCCACTGACTTTGTCTCCGCAGACGGGACAAAGTTCTTCAATAACATCCTTCGTATCGGTTTGGTCACAAACTGTGCCAGCGGCAGGCAAGTATGCTCCAGGTTCGCTGCCTGCACCTGTCGGAAATAAATATGAAGCGTCCAGATTCGCATAGCCAAAAGGCTGTTGATCTGATGTGCATTGATAAGCTGCGCCCTGGGGCACGTATTGTTGAGAGGCCCCCGAGGGTCCACTGCCCGATCCTGACCCTTCCGGGCCGGGACTGAGATCGAATGGGGACATGTTTAGAGACATGAGGCCTGTCTGCTGGTCCATCGTCATGCTCGGCCGCACGGAGCGGCTACTTGTTACAAATCCCTACGGCGGCGTTCAACCGCGACAACGTTCACACAGTCACTGAGTTCACTGGCGGTCTGACCGCAACACTATCTGCCGCTCGCGGGCTGCACCTGTTCAATCACTATTGTTGAAGACACATAAATCCAGCACATTTTTCCTACGCCTACTTCGTATGAGCGAGATTCGTACGCCAAAGTAAAATGTAAGAGAACAGTGTGGCAATGTCGATTCAATTTGTTGTCAGCGCGCGTTGTTACGATCGTATCGAGTGTCGATGTGACGGCGGCGTACGTGCCGCCGAGTAGACGTTCCGCGATCGACTGGCGGCCGGCCGGCGACGACGGCGCGCGTGCCGGCGCCTCCCGCATGCGCGCCCCGCCGCCACCCGCGAGCCCCCGCCCGTCCGTACAATGGAAAACGATTAGGAGCCCATGTAATAAGTGAAAGTGAGTCGGTGACCCACTTTCCCGCGATCCAGGTCTATGTTAGTGCGCGTTCGCGCGGTTGCGCCACCGCGCGGGCGGGCCGGTGCGGCGGCTGCGGGGGGCGGCCCACTGACCCACTTGCGCGCGTTGCCGCAGCAGGGCAGGGTTGCCGCGAACGTTCAACATAATATCTCTACCAGCTACTGCTTAATGTTTACATTCGCATTGCAAATGTCGCTCATTAGCGATTTAATACTTGTATCCTAAACTCTTTGTATACTACAAGTACACAATTTTTTGATGAAAATTCTACGTAAAAAAATATGACTTATGATTGAATCTTAACTGATATAACAATTCAGGCATAGCTGCAAATACAATATATATTTTAAAAGCAAACTTTATACTATTTTACTGACCATTTATGATTACGATATTTTTCAATATTGGAACAAATTAAGCAAAATAATAACCGATGTAGAAATTTTTTATCCCTTTTTCAAACTTAAGATATAATACAACTATAATAAATGAACAGAATTTTATGAAAGGCCTACTTTCACCAGGTACGCAGCAGGTAATAAAAAAAGTTATTCCCGACCCAGTCCCGCTATCGAGTATCGTACGAAAATAAAAAGAGAAGAACAAGCCTTAAATTATTGTTGAAAATATTTAAAACATAGCTATTTATACATCAATATTTCATGATGTAACACTTGCATGTAATTCAAATTTGATACTTTGAACGTTGCGCAGAAACTTGGTCATGATCATGAACGACTGTGTCTATAACATATTTAACACAATAGGTTAATTTTTAAAGTGCAATGAGAGCTATTCAATATCAAAAGCGAAATGAATTAAAGATCTTGACCTGGTTTTGGTTAAAATCAGTCAACGGGTCACGAACGAGTGACTGGCTGTGACAGCCTTGTGCTCGCTATGTAACGTGTTTCAACGTGTCCTAATATACTAAGCGAACTGCATATAGCATCCACGTGAGTCGACTGTAATATGCAGACGTGCAACTCATATCCCCGAAGAAAATCTCCATGACTGCAAATTGGATTGAAATCGGTCGATTCGATAAATAGAACTTTATTTACAATCACAGCCACTGAAATTAATTCAAATATTGATGAAAATAGTCATATGATTACTGATGTGAATTCATTTGGCTATAATACATATTGAGGTAAAAAATAGTTTGAAATATTTGTATACTACAACATTTCAAAAGTAGTATAATATGTATTACAAAACAATATTTAAGTTAGTGTAATTGCCAAGATTTTACCGTAATTCACGTACCAATATAAATTGTCATTTTGATATTAGTTAGAGAAGACAAAATCTACCAAATGTTACAGGATTTTGCATTTGCATGCACTAAAATGGGTTTCAGGAAAGGCGCTTGTTGATTGAAAAAAATAATATAATTATGCATAAATGTGTTCCAAATTTTACATAAGTAATAAATAACCTATATTTTTTCTTTTATTTATTAAAATAAGTATTTTATTTTATAAGTAAGGACAGATTAATTTAAAAAAAGCTCTACTTCACTGGCAGTAAATAAAATTTAATAGCTCTTTAAACTTTATTTTAATTACTTAAGTTGGACTGCACCTATTAGATATACATATGTATAGCTCAATTGTCTTTACCTAAATGATAGTCTGGCGATAATCTTGGTAGATAAATTTTGTTTAGTAAGTAAATAATAATTCCATATGAGCTACCTACATAGAGATCTATATAGAAGAATATCCAAAAAATATTAAGTGGCATGCATGTAAAGTGCATTTTCGATCATAATAAAATATCAAGCATATATTTTATAAACATTTCGAAATAATAAATCTATAAAACAGTCCTAGAGAACTGGGAAGATAGAAAAAAAACGTGAAGTAAATTAAATTGAATTTAAAACCAGTTTAGACACGTTTCTTTTAATAATAAGTCATACTGCCCTCAAAATCCGCATTAAGAAAAAGTGTATAAGCCGTGTGAGTCAATAAGTTTCGATTTCATAATCAAGACTTGAATACCGGATGAAAAAGTGACAGTGGAGGTAGGTATAGCAAGTGTGTCGTTTTCGCTATCGCTCAGACGCCGCGGCCTCCTACGAAAGCAAGAGTGCTCCAACTTGCCGAGTCGCACCGTCGCACGCGCAACTTTGCTTTCTTTGCATGCGCGCATCTGACGTCACACTTTCCCCGCGTCCGGTGACGCGCGTTGATGTAACGCATCGTAATACAGTGGAGTAATAGGCGGCATGTCGATTCACGCTTGTATTAGCTCATGGCAATGTAAATTATTAAATCCCACTACTATCAATGCGGGATTGTTTCTAATTATTCATTGAACTTTTACGTTTAACATATATTTTACTTTAAAACATATTAACGTACTATTAATAAAATTATTAATCTTATAATATGTAAAAACAACATCTTTAAAATAGTGTCAGTAACCGTGATGATTATACTCTTAAAGTTAATAACATTATCGATAAAGACAATCATTAATGTTGTAGTCTTTTTCACAAATATAAAAAAAAAAACATTAAAGCTCTTTGGAATAATATAAACAAAAAAATCACGCTTTAAATAAACAATTTTTATGTATGATTATATTGATGCCCAAATTTACACAAAGTTTTACTATACTAAGTTTTCGAACTTACACTGTAAGTTAATAAATTAGTACATACATACTTTGAACATAAACGCCTCAAATGCAATATGTCTCTGCACAAAATGTACTACAACATCATATTTCTGCTAGTAACACAATATAAAGGAAATCTATCTACATATTATAATGGTTATACGTATATAAGTCGGAAAGGGACATTAAAAGGGCCATTTGAATCGATCAAATGAACTTGCGTGTCGCTATGGAGGCTGGGGGAGGGTGGGGCAGATTTGGGGAACGCGAGCCAAGTGCAGTAGGTCAGTGGGTCAATGATAGCTCTTATTCAGGTCAACTTTATGGACGTCACGCGTACTGTACCTAGGATTTTATATCTGAACTTTATTTAAAATTATGTTATGTATTTACATAATATATTATGGTAATCTTAAATGTCGTGATGAGGTATTCAATTAAAAAACGACGTATTACAGCGGTAAACTTAAATGAAAAGATATAATTTTACTTAAATCGATTTACTTTAATATATAAGTCCATAAGGAACTACTATAATGAAAATATTCACGAAAATTACATAATTTAGTCAATTTTCAAAATAAATAGTGGTTTTGTCTATTTTTCTAAACTGACACAATTACTTATAGTTTAGATAATTTTAGTGCTACAGGGAATAAGCACAGCATGCATGCATGACTTAAATAATTTTACTAATATTATAAATGTGAAAGTGTGTTTGTTTGTTTGTCCTTCTTTCACGTCGAAACGGAGTAATGGATTGGCATGATTTTTTGTGTGGAGATACTTGGAGGGCTGGGGAGTGACATAGTGCTGCTTTTTACCGCGGGAGATTATCTAATTCCCACAGGAAAACACGTCATAATACAATTAAAAAAATATTTATAATCAGAATTACTTCAAAAATATATTTGTAAGTAGCTAGTAGCTATGCCCCGCGTTTTTACCCGCGTTAAATTTGTTTGGTTCATTGTTACAATAATTATAAATTCATCAGTGTTACGATAATGTATGGAAGTCTGCACGATTTGTTGATATGATTAATGCTCCGTTCCCTTGGATAGTAGCATGCAAAAAGAATTTTTCATATCGGATTAGTACTTTCTGAGATTCGCACGTTCAAACAAACAAACTTTGCCTCTTTATAATTAATTCTTCTTTTAATAATTATTAGTAATTAAGAATTGGCTTCAATTACACTCAGTACATCCTACAAACTACACCTAAGTAGGTACATATAAAATGGTGGCACGGTTTCTTCAGAGGCTACTAAGTACATTAAAAAGTGTTCTCTCTGTATCTTCGGAACTGCTTGGCCGATTTTTCCAAAATTTTTATAGGTGGGTTGGTTCATTGACTTGGGATTTACCAAATATTTACATAAACTACTTTATCTACTGAAAATAAAGGTAACCATGGGATAGGAAATAGGGGTTTAATAATATTATAATGCATGTGGTTAAGTTACGTTTACTATAGTGTACCTAAATTACTACGTTTACCAATCAATAGCTAAATCTTTCAAACTTTAAACACAATGTATCCTTGGATAGCATAGGTTTCCAGATATTACGTCGAAAGAGTTACAAACATTCTGTTAAGGCACATTAAATTGCTGCATGGCCTTTTATTAAACAGTACACATGTATACCTAAGTTTTTACTCTATAGTCTATGATCTTCTTATATTTAGGCGTTGTAGCAATGCGGGAATAATTACATGAATTTAGAAATTCTATATAATAGGTACCTTTTACCTCAGGAATAGAAAGGGTTCAGCGGGAGAAGAGAAAACTCTGTATGACAAATAAAGTTTTTTTTTAAATTAGATATTTCTTATATGCAGTACATAAAAAAGAAAATGAGACATGTACAAGTGCGTAGAGCCTCTATAGCTTGTATACAACAATTTCAGTTCAAGTACTCTTGGGTATATTAAAAAATGAATAATAACTAGACCAATTCTGTGTTGCTATGCTACTTTCACCTACTTAGACAAAGGAGCTAGTCAGTATTTTCCGTTCCAATATAGATGTTTGGAATAACAAAGAAGAATTACACAACTGTAGCTGCAAAGAAACAGTCGACCTCATTCAGAGATTGGTCGATTTTATTCGCCCTCAAAATTTCCTAACCTATTAATAATGGAAATCCTTATTTCTAATTCTGTCGCACCACTTGAATTTAAATATTATTTTCATATTGATACATGAATTGTGTAATTAGTAAGGTTAGTAATGGACTGCCCGTACATCCACGACCCACGTATGAACAATTTTGGACGTCATATAGGTACAACACGTAGCTAAAAGGTATGGCGTTTTTTACCCTTTATATCTATCTACTTTTTAAGTATATTTTACAATAAAACATAATGCATTTCGTATAGTAATTTTAATAATCAAATAATCGTTGTTTTTTCATGTAAACCTATATTTGCTAAAAAGATATTTTGAATAGTTTAATTGCTATTATTTAAATTAAATTAACAACTGTTTAATCTTCCAAAGTTTCAATACGGCCTTCTCTAATTATTAATAGTTAGAGACAGGAGAAAGGATGTTGCATAGAATATTTATTTATAGCAAATACATAATATATTATTTTATACGATAGAGATATTAGGTAGTGATTTAATACACGGTTTCATTCGAACGTTTAAAATTCGAGGAAAAAAGATATATGGAATGGGTTCTCGTGAGATAAAAACGTGTTTGAAATGGAAGCTGTACATTAGACCGAATCTAATGAGCTAGACTAGTTTAGATCTGTCTTTACATCCGTGTATATTTGTTATTATTTATCTCACAACGTCTGAAATTGAGAGATTCTATTTCATGATTGTACTGTTCTTCATATTTTGTATCGCATGTTATTATATTATTTACCACTAAATAATTTGCGAGACCTGACTTTTTTATCTATTTTGGTAATAACACTTTACAGGAATAACGTTCTATACGTTCCCAATTATTATTGAACCCAATAGTTATTCTTTAACTTCTTTTCAAAATGAGCTAACAACAAATTAAATTTTAATACCCCAAGAAAGTAAAAAAGGATAGACTCGACGTTGCCAACGCTAACGTCATGTGCAATGTGCATTGTACAAAAATATTTTCTTTTTCTTTAAAATTAGTATTTAATTATTAGTCAAAAGACTAAAAAAACCGACTTCCACGCTCTAAAATATAAAAAATAACTAAGCGTGGGTTTTCATTTTGAATAGATACCTAATCAGATATTTCGGAGTCGGTGCTAGCCGATGCAAAGCAAATCTAATATATTTCGATACGTAAAACACATATTTATCTATTAGATATTCATATCTTAAAATATTGTAGGCTGGCACCGACTTCAAAAATATCTGATTAGGTATCTATTCTAAATGAAAACCCCCGTTTAGTTATTTTTTACGTTTTAGTGCCTGGAAGTCGTTTTTTTTAAGTTTTTATTTTTACATTTTTAGTGTAGACGTAATAAACAGATAATTTGTAAGAAGAAAGTTTTTTAATAACATTCCAATAAGCAATTTATTTAAGAAATATATTTATTGTTGATTTTTTAAAAAACCTTGATCAATCTTGATAAAATTTATATGGGAAGTGCACCCTTTGAAACAAAAAAAATCCAAATCGGTTCAGACGTATTTGGGTAATCGGTGAACATACCTACGTAAAAAAAAATCTGACGAATTGAGAACTTCCTCCTTTTTAGAAGTCGGTTAGCAAAAATAGCAGAATATAATTATAGTTTTGTGGATGAAAACAACAGATATATCTACGAGTATTATTGAATTTTCATTTATACCTGTCTGTGCGCGTTTCATGTGAAGAATTTCAATAGATTTTTTCTACTATATAACTAACCAAATATATTTTCCTAGAATAAATAAGGTATACCTATATAAAAATATTTGTTAAGAATTTATTGTGATATTAACTGTGTCTACGTTGTTACTATTGTGCAGTGTATACTGAAGACCTATGCGTGCCTCAATGGTTTCATATAACTACATTTAAAGTTTTTAAGTCCAAACGACTGGGGAATAGGAAATGTTTATAATTAAAAAAAAGAATGATAGAAACAGATATTTGAAATTTATAAGCTAATAACAGGTTGTTATGAGCTTTAGAATCGTCAATAGGTGCTTTAAACACTACAAATATGCCACGTTTACCATATAATAAGTTCAGTCTGAAGATTATGTTGCAGATAAATTTCCAAATGTACCTAGATCATTTTCAGAATACACATTTACTTCGATGACATAAATTTCTTTGTCCAGCTGAAGATAAGTTTCTTTGAGACGGCTGCATAATTATGCACGTTTCACCCCAGTTTTATTTATAACCTGAATCGGCTTGTAACAAAGATAATAAATGTTCATTTTATTTTATACACCAATAACTATTATTATAATAATATGTATGCTCTAATAATACTGTTATGACGACAAATATATGACGAAAGAATTAAATTGGCGTCCTTATTTTCAACCGACTTCAAAAAGAAGGAGGTTCTCAATATGGCTGTATTTTTTATGTTTGTTACCCTAGAACTCGGTCATTTATTAACCGATTTGGCAATTTTTTTTTGTTCGAAAGTAATACTTCCAATTTGGTCTCATTTAAATATGAAAAAAAAGACTACCCCCAAAGGTGGAAAAATAGCTAATGAAAATTTAGCCTACTTCTAATTGTCATATTGACTTAAAATTTTGCAAGTGTTTCTATTTCCGTTGATAGTGCAGTGATTCCGTATCGTCGACCTGATCTGATGGTAAGGTCAGAAGGTGGGTAGCTAATAGTAGATACTTTGAGTATTGGCTTATTTTGTTTGATTTGACAAGCCCAATACGTTAGAATTGGATTTTAGAACCAGAATTTTTAGTGTTATTAAAAAGTGAATTTTAATTTGTCAGTCTTCATATAAAATTGATATCAAACTACCTTAAACTGTTTAAGCGAATATTTTATTAAAATACATTAGAAAAAGAACTAAAATGTAAATAATAACTGATTGGTAGTTTTCATTTTGGTAGCCGATACAAATCAAAGCACACCGGCTTCGAAAATATCTGATTAGGTATCTATAGTAAATGAAAACTACCAATCGGTTATTTTTAAGTTTTTACAATTAACGGTTTAGTTAAGTCGGCTTTTTTAAAGATTTTTGTACATTAAAGATTATTTGGTATGAATTGTAATTAAAAAGTTATTATTATAAATGCGAAAGTGTGTTTTTTTATTTTATCGTTTGTTGAAACGGTGCAACTAGTAGTACCTACAAGCGCTGGAAACTGACATAGGCTGCTTTTAATATCGATGCGTCTAGTGATTACCGTAGCACATTAATTTGTTAATATGTAAAGTTATCTAGGTAAGCGACAGAGCGCAGCCTGAATGTGTAATCTATACATAGGTATAACAAAATTGTAACTAAGTCGAATCTGTACATTAAATATTTTTTGGAAAATCTAATTAAAATAGACATTATTATTGATACAGAGTTCGAATCTATAGTTTTTAGAATTTTTGTCTGTCTGTCTGTCTGTTACCGCATCACGAGAAAACCACTCGACAGATTTTGATGAATGGTATGGGGATAGCTGGATATCCGGGTCAACATATCGGGTACTTTTTACCGCGGGAAATTGTATCATTTCTTGAAAAAATACAAAAACTGCATTGTAAGAGTATACTAATATGTAAAGCCTCAGAATTTGGGATTTGGTCATCTGAACGCGGCCGGAGCCGCGGGCAATGCTAGTCTTATAAGTAAAAATGAATGACTAAAATACTACTGTGTGCGCAAAATTCGAGAATGTTGAGAAAGAAACTCATTTCGGCTAAGTTTTTTTCAAATATTCGTTGAGGTCCGAGGAAGGTGTTTATGAAGAGAAATATTGAAAATATTTTAAGGAAAAATGTAAAATCACATTTATCATTTACCTTAGGACCTTACTACTTCTTTATCATTATAAACGCAACCTTAAAATTAATAAAAAGTACTTGAATATATTTGCAGATTTGACACTTTTTCATTTTACGATATACATTTTGACTTTGTTTGTTTGCCTTTCTTTTACATCGAAACAGAGTGACAGATTGACGTGATTTTTTGTGTGGAGACAGTTGGAGCACTGGAAAATGTATATATCAATACAGTCTATCTATTCCAGGCTAACCGTCACAACGTTATATACTTTATTAATAGTAAGTTCATTTAATGAAGAAGGTAAGCATTGAACACCAAGGAGTCACAATAAGAGTATTTTTACCACAATTAAACTTATGTTCTGAAAGGTATACAAGGTCGACGGGCGGTACACGGAACAACTGCCTCCTTAAATACTTTTTCGTTTTAATCGTATTGACAAGCCTTTGGCTAACCCGGTACATATTTTTCTACTTTTTGAAAATGCTTTAGTACGGATACTAATAAAGACAAATATCTGTCTGTTAGGTAGTCCTTAAATTCAGCAACAGAGCAAGCAAAGCAATTATTTACATAGAAATAATGTATGGACTCAATAGACATCATCTATACATATACTCGTAATAAAATTTTAACTGAGTCAAATCTGTACATTAAATATTTTTGGAAAATCTCATTGAAATAGTCATTATTATCGATACAGAGGCCGAATCTATAGTTTTTAGATTTTTTGTCAGGCTGTCTGTCTGTCTGTTACCGCATCACAGAAAAACCACTGGAGGATTTTTGATGAAATTTGGTATGGAGATAGCTGGTTATCCGGGTCAACATATAGGATACTTTTTATTTATGATTTACGCGGGAAATTGTATCATTTCTGAGAAAAAATACAAAAACTGCAATATAAGAGTATACTAATATGTAAAACCTAAGAATTTCGTTTTTGGTCTTCTGAACGCGGGCGAAGCCGCAGGCAATGCTAGTACTATATACGTCTTTCTATACCAATGTGCAAAAATCTAATTTCAGCCCAAAACTTTAGGTACTTATACTATTTTAAATGTCTAGGTAGGTCTTAAGTTTACATAAACGAAACTCATAAGTATCATGAATAACAATCCCAACTGCATAGAAGCTAATTAAAAACCTAAATTAGATATCTAACTTCCTTTACAAACGGCCTGTGTAGATTGAATAGCTATCACCACTGTTATTCGCATATTATAGTATCTTCTATATCGCGTATACAAAATGGTTTGGTATATATGTATTATTTATCTGCATATCTATTTGTATACTTATTTCTTGTAGCACATTTTACTCCTATATTTTAAAAATTGAATTCTTTTTTATTTATGATCTTGGCACTATTGCCATAGGTTCTCAGTACATTAGTAACTTTTAAAATATTATTATTTGACATATATTTTGCCTTAATAAAAGCTGAGTATAAAACACATAGTGTTGTTTAAATACGAGCATACCGAATAGCATGCATTAGCATTAATCCATCAAATACAGTACGAATAAAGCAGGTAAGCATTTAGGATAATTAGGCGTTGACACACTTTTTTATTTAAAGCTCGACACAATGAATGCGGCGCATACGCATACAACATATAATCGTGGATTGTTTTTATAATTAGTCTAGCGGGGAAACAATATTGCATTGATTAACCATTTGGTGATTGTAATTTCAATTCCTAAATCTGCATACGTTTTTTTAAACGAGTCCGAAAATGTATTTGTCCCTAATGTCCGGCAATGATTAAGTATAACTTTTATCCACTATATTACCCATGACAAAATGTATTTTATACGTTGACCTGATTATCAATTAAAATTAATGATATTTTATTTAAAGATTCATCGATTACCAAGTTTCTAGCTACGTAAAACTTATGTTTTTTTCATGTTGAAGGGCAGTATTTATTTTGGGATAAAAAGATTCACTCAATGTCTGCATGTAGTAGCTATTTGCTTAATAAGAGTTCATAAAAAATCTACTCGATTATATCCTTCCGCGGGAAAATATTGCACATACAACTAGTGTACAATACATTTTGATTAAACCATTTTATTGCTTGCTTCCCGATACAAATGTTCATCCCCATTTTCACCCCCTCAAGGGATGATTACCAGGATAAAAAGTATCTTATGTCCTTCCCAGGGTATCAAACTATGTTCTTACTAAATTTTATCTAAATCGCTTCAGTAGATCCAGAGATTGTCCCCTACAACGTTACAAACTCACAAACTACCTCTATATTAGTATATTAGTATAGATAAATATAAATATCTTGCATTTTGACAACCCCCTATTTTACCCCCTTTATGGGATGAATTTAGAAAAATGCTAAACGTATTTATTCAATTGTATTGAAGAGCATTAATACCAAGTTTCAAGTAATTCTGATAATAAATATTTTTGTTTGGGTTGTAATATAATATAACGTGTCTTTCCACGGAAATGAGATAATTTCCTGCGGTTGAAATGCCTATGTTTCCCAACTACCTCCACACAAAAAAACACGCCAATTCACCACTCTGTTTCGACATGAAAGAAGTACAAAGAAAAGGAATTAAAGACCCTTAATTTTATTTGGAAATTGTGATAATTGAAATGAACTCTTGAAATTGTTATGCAATATGTGTCAAATTAATATTATCTATTTTAGTTTTGCAAAATTTTGTTCACTTCACTGTACGATATAGGTACATTCTAAGTATAATTAAATATTTGATATTATCTTCTAATTAGAGAAAGTGATTTGACTTTATTTCTCAAAGATACGTCAGTTGTTTTGATTTATCCAGCATGCTCCTAGAGCCATATTTCTTGAGTAACTACATGGTACATCATGGATCATCAATCAGAAGCATTATTGGATGCTTTATTTCGTCATTTCTTCGTTTCTTATTGAAAAATATAGATAAACTTATGCAGCTATACCTTCCATCTCGCTAAATATCATTACGGTACGTAAAAAAAACGTAAGTAAAGCATATTTAATGTAACAAATGTAGTTTTATTTATGTTTAAGGTCTTTATAGAGACTCCTGGGATTTATATGGTAATGTTTGAAAAAAAGTGTGTGTGTTCTTCTCAGCAACCCTTTCATTTGATGCCCATATCAAAAGGGTCACTATGGAAATGATAAATTGCCATTTTATAATGTCCGCCATATTGGATTAAAATATGGCGGCATTTAGGATATCGTGGAGTCACGACAATCAAACGTGTGTGTCTTCTTCTTCACACTGCACTGTAGCCACTAACGACTAACTTCATACTGAAGTCTAAATCTGTCGCATCGTAAAAAACACTATCATCATTCATTTTTCATAACACGCCAAACGAAGTATGAATAACTTCAAAAACTCGACTTACTACGATGCTACTAACGTTGCCTTTTTCTGGTAGGTACCTAACGAACTACAAGAAATGAGCAAATTTAAAATTAAACATGAAAATGAACACACAATCATCAAATCATTTACAGCAAAAGGAGTCTAATAGACATCGCTAATGAACTGTGTTTATCTATAACGAGATACTTCTATTATTTTTTGCATTCTGGACAATACAATGTATCTAGTTATTACTAATGATATACGCATGTATTTTCAAAATAGTACGGTATACGCGGTTATTAAGATTATTCAACGCCAAAAGATTCCTCGTAGGCATGGCAAATTTTAAAGTTTTTCAGTCTTATCGATAAAAATCTATTTTTTTTTTGTATAGGAATTACTCATTTAGATTTCTGATAGCACCTTCGATCAACAATAGTATTGTTGATCGAACGGATAGCACTCACCAAGTAAAATTTAATTTTTTCCAGTCATAATTAAGTTAGGTAAGTTTAGTGTATTGTTATATTTTCTATAGTTAAGTGTACCTACTATCTACGAATACACATTACAAAATACAAAGTTATAAGTAAAGTTCGTAAGTTACTAAGTTTGTGTGGAAGGAGTATTCTGTGAAACTTCTTTGCATCAGAAGTTTCATTCAAAAAAATGAAAAATAAAAAAAATTACAAGAAGAAAATGTGTTTATTGTTAAATATCGTAATAACTTTAATGGAAGTCGAATAAAAACTGACCGTTGAGTTGCTTTACCGACGTGCGCTGTCTCTGGCAAATAAATGCCCAGTGAAACGCACCCGAGCGAAGCGAGGCTAAGTGACTAACAGTCTAGAATCTAGATGTATGTTATACTTACACCCTAAGCATATTTAGTCAATCTATAATAATCTCTATAAAACGTTATTTTTATAACCAGTTGGATTGAATTATTTGGTCATTTTGACTATTATTTTATAACGTTGACTGTTAATTGTTGTGTTAATTGTTAAATGTTGACTGATTACGAAATTCATAAAATTAAATATTTTTATTCATATTTTAAGGCATTATAAGGCATAAAATTTTGTCTAAATTAAAATATGAAGACATAAGCATAGTCATATCAAACAGAAGATGGGTGATGATAATAGGGTGTGTAACCCGAAATACGAAATACATTAATTAATCTATGCCAAGATTATAAAGAGAAAAAGATTGTACTTTTGTTTGTAATGGATAAACTAAAAAAATCTGCAGATTTCATTTATACAGTATGAAGAAAAGTTTGAGGACATAGGATAGTTTTTATCCCGGAAATCATCAGTGTAAAGAGGGATGAAAATTTAATGGGGAATTAATCATTTTTTAAGTAAGGGATATTAAAAAGCGAGGGTAAGTCACTAGTCCATACTAATATTATAAATGTGAAAGTGTGTTTGTTTGTTTGTTTGTTTGTCCTTCTTTCACGTCGAAAGGGAGAGACGTATTGACGTGGTTTTTTGTGTGGAGATAGTGTTGGAGGGCTGGAGAGTGACATAGGCTATTTTTTACCGCAGGATATTATGTACTTCCCACGGGAAAACACGTTATAATACAATCCAAAAAAATTTTTATAGTCAGAATTACTTGAAACTTTGAATTAGTATTCTGCAATAAAATTAAATAAATACATGTTTTATCATTTTTCGAATTTCATCCTATATTAAATAAGGGATGAAAGTTTGTATGAAACTACCTTTTTAGAGACTTTTTGCAGTTTTAGTGCGAGCGAAGCCGCGGGTTCTGCTAGTAGAATATAAAAGTAACTGACACAGTGAATATGCTGATGGAGGTAACCTAACTAGTTATTCAAGTATAATAAAATAGAGATATATAAAATGTCGTTTTAAATGACACGAACGGAGGGAGATATTACCGACGCTGGCTAAACCAGAACGATGAAATGAACGAACCGTTCTTTATTATGTTCATCATCTATGCTAATATTATAAAGAGGTAAAGTTTGTGACTTTGTGACGTTGTAGAGGGTAATCTCTTGGATCTACAAAACCGATATAGATGAATTTTGATAAGAAGATAGTTTCAGACCCTGGGAAGACATAGGATACTTTTTATCCCGGATATCATCCCTTAAGGGGTGAAAATGGGGATGAAAATTGTATTGGTAAGCAAGCCAGGGACAAACACAAGCGAAGCGAAGGTGAGTCGCTAGTAAAATAATAAAAGATTAAGAAAAAGAATTTAACAGTTTTAATTTTTGTCTCTTTTCTATTAATTAATAACTTTTCAACATATACTTTGTCGTTCATAGTTGAATAGTGTGCATGCGTGTGTGAGCGCGTGCACGCGTACACACGTCTGTTTTTGTTTGTTATCCTTTCACACTAAAACGGCTTGACGCAAGAAGATACGATATATATGTATGTAATCAAATTTTCGAAAAGATGGCCGCACCTAGAACCTGCTAGTTGATTAAATTAAGGTTGAGTAATAAAACAATAAAGGAATTGCAAAACAGTTTTTATGCACACAATTATTAATCGTTGTATATTTTATAAATAAATATATTATAAAAGTAAAAAACCCGACTGCATAAAAGCTAACTAAAAAGTTGGAAACAAGTTCACGAAGGAATATAGCATTATGCAGTCGGAGACATACACGTTTCATCTTTGCCGCGAGGCGTACATAGTACATACTCGTATGTATGTCTCCGACTGCATAATACTATATTCCTTCACGAACTTGTTTTCATATTTTTAGTTAGCTTTTATGCGGTCTGTTTTTTTATTTTCATAATATATTTATTTATTTACTTACAGCTTTTTAAGTATTTTTAAGTAGGAAAATTAGCGAGAATGGTTGGTTATCATTATATATCCTAAACTGAAACTAATTTAAAAAATAAAATAAAAAATGACAAGAGAAACCTAAAAATGAATTTTAAATACCTATTCAACGATACCCCACTTGACATAGCTCGTCGATTATCGGTCAGGTAATAAAAGTCAAAAATCAGTCGGATAATAAAGTAATCCTTTTACTTATTGTTACAAGGAAGGAAAAAAAATAAAACAACGAAGTAGATGTTCCCTAAAATATTTTCGCTTTTTATAAACCCAAATAAAATCAAAATATGATAAAAATAAGCTATCGTGGTAATCTTCTATATCTATCCATATTAGGCAACCTCTTAAAGCGAAAATAATATAACATATTAAGCTATGAAAGGAAACCTAGTTTTCAATTAATACAATTCATTGAAACCAGAAATAATTTATTAAAATCTAAATGAATCATCTTATTTCAATTTAGTTATTAAAATTATTATTCGAGAACTATATTTTAGTAAAACGTATACACTGAAAACGCTATTTCTCATGTACATGTAAATAAGTAGAGCCTTGGCCTCGTTACCACGATTTTAGCGGTATTACAAAACATTTCAATGATGCGGCCCACATGACAGCGTCGGTTATATGTACACGCAACACAAAATTAAGCGTTGATAAAATAAGATATTATATTTTTATATTGAAATTACATTAATTGCTTAGGTACTGTTTTTATTGTACTTTTAATAGAATTGATCATAAAATGTTGTCTTAAGAAAAAACAATCAAAGCGTAATTATATATGTACAAGAAAAACATATTATATATAATAATGAAATAATATAATTATTATTAGACGAATAAAGCAAAGACATTCAGCATAATTAGAGCAACTGTGTGTGTTTCCTCAAATTTTTGCAATAAAAAATACTTTATATATATAGCCTTTAATACATTTTTGAGAAAAAATTAAGCCAGTTTTAAAGTACCACTGCGTAAAAGAAGTACAAAATAGTATGCACACTCCCATATCTATACTTAAAACAAAAATGAATCTGTGATTTGCATGATATTTCAGTCCAAATAATCATAAAAAAATCGGTCTGTTTGTATTTACACAAGTTAATAAAAGGAACAACTTGAATCTTTTGTTTTAAGCTTTTTCTATAGATATTACATATATCGTAGTGCCTAGCCTATTCTTGTTGCGCTCGCCTGCAACTGGGATTTGACATTTGTAAAGTATATAAGTATATATAAATATACAAATATTAATATACTAGCATTGCCCGCGGCTCCGCCCGCGTTCAGATGATCAAAAACCAAATTCTTAGGTTTTACATATAAGTATACTTTTATATTGCAGTTTTTGTATTTTTTCTCAGAAATGAGATATTTTCCCGCGGTAAAAAGTATCCTATATGTTGACCCGGATAACCAGCTATCACCATACCAAATTTCATCAAAATCTCTTCAGTGGTTTTTCCGTGATGCGGTAAACTATAGATTCGGCCTCTGTATCGATAATAATGTCTATTTCAATAAGATTTTCCAAAAAATATTTAATGTACAGATTCGACTTAGAATTTTATTATTTATGTATAGATTTATATATAAGCTTATTTCGTGTAAATTCGCGATTCGTCAGATTGGTTATTCATCAAAACCTTAATTCATCAAATAGGTGCGTGATTAGTCAACTTATTGTACAATGTCGCACACCTGTTTTATTTATATTTAGTTTAGGATGTTTATACGACGATTTATTAGATGAGACCTAGCTTGCTATGGGGCTGCATAGAAAAGTGGCTTTGCGTGATAGAATCAGATATAACCGCTAACCATAAGGATTAAATTATTTGGATACAGTTGATAGGTATAATATGCTAAACAATATTCATGAATATTATTTAACAGTGATCGTGTTTTCATTTTTATAAAAATACTAGGTGTACTTAGAAGAAAACATCATTTTTTTATTTTGTTGTCTGTCTGTTGAAACGGCTAGACCGATTTTGACGGGACTTTCACTGGCAAATAGCTGATGTTATAAGGAGTAACGTAGGTTTTTTTTTTGGAAAAATAATCAGGGTTCCGCGCGAAAAAATTAAAACCCATGAAATTTTGGCACGCACCCGAGCGAAGGGAGGGTAGGTCCCTATAATTTATATTAGTCGAATATTATACATTGATTACAAAGAGATTTATTTGCTCTATGACACTTAGTGGTAAAGGAAGCGGTAGCGCGGCGGTAGCGCGCTCGCTTGGTCTCTAATCAGATATTTTCGAAGTCGGTGCCAGCCGATGCAAGGCAAAGCAAATCTATTTCGATACCCATAAATACATCACTAATTGATGTATAATATTTTAACTATAATTAGAGTTCACACCCTGTCGTATTTACTTATTAGATAGCATTGTCGGCTGGCACCGACTTCGAAAATATCTGATTCGATATCTATAGTAAATAAAAACCCCCGTTCAGTTTTTTACTTTTTAGTATTATTTCTTTTTGAAGTCGGTGTAACTTTTTTTAAATTACTTTAAAAAAAATGAATCCGACTTTTTTCGTGTATTTACACAATTTTTGTGTAACGTGTAACTAAAACTGAAATAGTTTTTTGTAATTACTACTTATTACAGAAAGTGAAATACTTTTTGTAATAAGTAGTAATTACACAAAACTATTTCAGTTTTAGTTACACGTTTTGGTCCATCTTAAAAAAAACTGAACCGATTTTGATGAAATCTTTACTAATTATCCATGTTGAAAAAAATGTAAGGAAATAAAAAATAATGATCACGATCCGATAGCAAGTTTCGAACAAAAACACACATGTGTATGTAAGACACATCAACGCTGCATATTTCATGTTTATTAGCATAACTTTAAAAGTAATGGTAATTTGAAAAAGATTTAAACATCAATTTATTCCTGGTACATTTATTTTCTGTATTCTAAATTGAAATAAAAAAAGAATGGCTGAAGCGGCAAAATTTTAATAGACTGTAACGATACATTTTCTTCCTTGCACTTTTGATAATTAAATGAATACTGGTGGTTTTTTCTCTACCATGGAACGCCGATATTTAAGTAGAGAAGAGATGTTGGGAGCAATAGGCATGCTGGAAGCGAGCGCGAAACAATGCAATGTTGTTGATGCCATTGGCACCAGTCAAATCGTCTTATCAAGATTACATAGGTCTCGTTATCGGGACACTGGCGAGGTGGCTGAGCGGCACACTAAGAATAGTCGGGTAACCACCGCAAGACAAGACCGATTTTTACAAATTACGCCGAGAAAACAACCTAACGCTACGGCTAGGCAATTGGTTTTAAAGTTACAGTCGGCACATCAGGTCCTGGTTTGCGATCAAACTGTCATGAGGAGACTGCATGAACGAAAGTCAACCTTCATGCTCGTAGACCACTTCGGATTCCAGCACTTCGACAACGCAATCACGGGCGAAGATTAGAATGGGCTAACGAACATTTAGCTTGGAACGATCGTCAATGATCTAGGGTATTATTAAAAGAAGAATTAGGGTAAGAAATTCTTTAGAATTTCTTTTCAATTCATGAATTTCTAAAATATCCCTAGATTATGTTGATGTGCATACATACATACGTAGTACATACATACACACACACACACGCACACGCACACGCCCACACACACATACATACATACATACATACATACATACATATATTCAACATTAAAATTTTGTACATTTGTTTGGAAGCCCTATCAGATTATATCATATGTGAAAATTTTACAGTTCTAACAATAATATTACATACACAGTACACACATATCGAATTGATAGCCGTTTTTTGAAGTCGGTTAATAATACGCTTTTTAAACCTATAAATTTAATAAAACTATGCATGTGTCTTATGGTTTCCATTTCGTCTTGACTACAAAATGTTAGTGACTACAGGGTAATTGGTTAAGCTAATAATTTGACGATATAAGAATTTGAATAATCAAGTAGGTACCTATTTGATAAATTTGGATTGTAACCAATCTCTAATTTGGCCAGTCAAGTATTTAATTAGTGCCTGCGAAACTACGACTGGCACTTAACCTATTTCTGCATAATAATACTTATAAAAGCATCCTAAATTCTTTCTGATGCATTCAATCATTTCTTAATCGTTTAAAAAGTACCTACGTCAACCGTTGCCCAGTGGCATCTTGCAACGTAAAAAAATCTTTAAATATTAGCATACAAATATTAATTACTACGAATAAACATAAACTTTAGGTACTTATTAAAAAAATATCAAAATGTAATTAAAAATAACAATTTCTAAATGGTGTTGCAACATCTGCATATTTTAAATAACGATATTCTTTACTACCTAAAGGATTGAGACTCTTGAGATTCGATGAATCAATACATAGGTAACGCATAATGAGCAGAAATACAAATATACTGAATATGTGGAAGTGGCACAAGGCTGTTGGTAGAAACGGAGTTGCTTGCACTGCGATCAGCTTGGAAACAAGGGAAGTCGATAATTTATAAGAAAGTTGTATTACTCATGATAAAATAAATGGATATTTTAACTGTACATGTGAGATAGGTCTAATTTAAATCTCACACAACAATTGACACAAAATATTCAAAAAGGAGCGTTCTATTTTTCTGTGTTGAATATTTGACAAGGTAGTTTATGAACGTACGTTGTATGCGTTTATGACTTCAAGATGGTTTAATATGGAATATCTTTTTTCAAATAGAACGTAGCGAGGAAATAAATGTTTGGTCTATAAGAAAGCTCTATCTTTTTTCGAAAAGGTCGGTTAAATATAGTAAGCATTATATGATAATCGGTATATCGGTACTTTTTATGTACATACCCATTATTGATTATACCGAAATAGGTTATAAGTCCAGTCAAATAAGGTCTGAAATCAAAATTTGGTACTCAACTTTGCAGTTTTGATATAATGTAGTTTTAATGATACAAAAACAATGTGTAAAGATTTTCGTGTCTGTAACCCCCGGCAAGGCAAAAATGTTTTTTTCGCAATTACTCAGAAAACGGTAAAAATTAGACGAAAAAGTTTTAATAAAAATGTGTAGAGCTTAAAATTTTACATAAAAAAGTATCATGACTTTTTTTCCTCCGGTTAAAATTAACCGATTTATGGAGGTTTTAAGTTTAAGGGACGAACGAAGAAATTAAAATTCGCCTATGTTTACTAACTACGATTTTTTAAAATGTACGCTTAAAATTTACTTTAACCCCTATTATTGTGCAGTCGGAGAAGTACGTACATAAATAATAACGTATGTAATACATATACAATAGAATATACGTACGTAATGCACGTTTCATCGCCGGCGTTACAGTTAACAATAGATTTCTTAGAACTTTAATTAATTTCTTAGAAATTTACCTGGAGGTGTTAAAATGAAAAATGATGAAAGAAACCTAAAAATAATTTTTAAATACCTATTCAATAAACAAATATAACGATAGACTTGACATAGTTCGTCGATTTTCATTTTTTCCTTTTTATTATGGAATCTAGCAGCCCCCATATTTAATTTTTTTTGTCACCTATCCAAGAATACTTGGACTAATGAGAAGAATGTAACTATACTTTAATTAAAGAAATCCATCGAGTGGTTTGGAAGATATGAGGGAATAAAGAATATTACAAATATACAAAGATAGGCGCGAAAAACATAAATAACCCTTTCCTTGCAGTCGGGTAAAAAGATAGGTTTTATACAAACTTTCATCCCCTATTTTACCCCTTTATGGGATGAATTTAGAAATATGTTAATACACGTATTTATTTAATTGTACTGAAGAGCGCTAATACCAAGATTCTAGTAATTCTGATCATCAATATTTTTTGGGTTGTATTATAACGTGTTTTCCTGTGGAAATGTCCCGCAGTAAAAAGTATCCTCTCCAGCCCTCTAATTATCTCCACAACACAGAAACAAACACTCTTTCACGTTTATAATATTAAGTATGGAAGTATGGATGATATGCTTCTTTCGTTTGTCACATCTATAAATTCCACAAAAAATCATACACAATATATCATTATTAATTGCATTACATGTTATTATATTCCGTAAGTGATTGTACATATATAATATGTACAAATATGTACAATCACTTACGGATTTATGTCTTACGGAATTAAAAAAAAATGTAAATAAATGTTTAAACTTTAAAGTATTATTCCGATAAAATAATATACCAATCGTGATCTTTTATACATTTAAATTCTAGAGTTTCAATATCACAGCTTGATAGAGATGGAATTCATTCGTAGGCTTGGCGTTCACGTCACGATAGAGACACTGTTCCTAGAATTGGTGTAATAGCCGGTTTGGTATATAATTATACATTCTTTACAGTCCGGTAAAGACAGTAAGCGAAATAACATAATTTATATATCTAAACATAAAAACATCGTAGGATTTTAATGGTGATGAAAAAAAAAATGATGAAAGATAAAAGTGAAGCTAAAGTCGAATTTCTTTGTTCCCTACGCGTATCACACATAAAGTACCAACCTAATATTAAATTCAAAATCGATATGTAAAAACTTGTTGTAAGGTTTCCTATCCTATCCCTATACTTAACATATAACTGCATTTAAAATGTAACAAACATTGCAAATCGTACTGATTTGATCGTACTGATTCGTATTAATTGTTTATTTTGAAAATTCTAACGAATATAGATTTTAGTACCTACATACTGAAATGGGTATTAAATTAAGTTTTATCTTACAAAAAGAAAAGATTCCCTAGGGAGAAGAAGGGCGGCCAGTTATTACTGCTATTTAAAAAAAAATAACTAGATGGATTTTTCACAAGATCCATGAACGTGTTATTGGTATGATTTTTGCTTAATAGTTACGTCAAGATTTAACTTAATTTGAATCAATGAACCCCAAAGATTTCTTGCGAGAAAGGGGTGTCAAAACTACTAATGTCTTTAGCAAACAGATTTTTTCATAATAACGGAAATATTTAAGACTTCTTCCTTTTCTTTTATAAAGGCCTTGTCGGCCTACGCCAACGAAATTGCGACTAGTAGTTAATAATAGGGGTTAAAGTATGAAATTGCCGTTTTATTGTAATAGGTACTTCGAATTGACATAGAACCTTCATGGTTTGAGATTTTTGAGTGAAACTTTTTTCATATGGTACCTATGTAGTTCTACTTTTAAATTAATGCAATAAAATGCAAATGCAAATAATAAATGCAAAATTCGATTATCGACTTTCAGTTGTTTTTTTTATTCAGCTTAGACAAGAAATCTTTCTTGTCTGGATACTTCGAAAATTCGAGTAATTTTTGAATACGAGTTCCGACGCGGAACTAACGCGGCAGAAACAGTTCGCAATATCAATGTTGCGTTTGGAGAGGGGACTGCTAATGAACGCACCGTGCGATTTTCGTTTAAACGCTTTCGTGATGGAAACTTTGATTTGAAGAACGGACCATGTGGAAGACCGCCCACACAGGTGAATAACAATGAATTGAAAGAGATGAAGAAAGCCGATCCGAGCCAAACTACCCAGGAATTAGCGGCGTGGTTTAACGTTACCTTACCAACAATATTGACTCATTTGCGTCAAATCAATAAAATAAAAAATATGAATAATGGGTGCCTCATGATTTGACTGATCTGCAGAAAAAAACGCGTGTTGAAACTTGAGTTGCCTTGTTGAATCAATACAGAAATGAAGGAATATTGGATCGAATTGTGACATGCAATGAAAAGTGGATTCTTTACGATAACCGTAAGTGAAAAATGCAATGGCTGACCCCAGACCAAACGCCGCAACAGTGTCCTAAAGCAAAGCTTACCAATAAAAAGGTAATGGTAATTGTTTGGTGGTCTTAGCATGGTGTTATTCACTATAGCTTTCTCCGATCTGGTCAAGCAATAAGGGTAGTTGTCTACTGTGCCGAATTCCGAACAATAATAACAAAACTACCAGTGAAACAGCCCCGACTCATGAATCGATCTTAACCATTATTGCTCCATGATAACGCCAGACCTTATATAGCACGAGAAACCGTTTTAACTCTACAGGAACTGCAATTAGAAACCATTCGTCACCCTCCGTATTCGCCAGACCTTGCTCGAATGGAATACCATTTTTTTCGTGATTTGGACAATTTTCTACTAGATAAAAAGTTTTCTTCTCAAGAGGCAGTACAAAATGCTTTCACACAATTACGATCACCAGAGTTCTATCGCAAAGGCATAAACGACTTTCCTATTAGATGGCAGCAATGTATAGATAATAATGGTAATTATTTTGATTAAATAAATATGTTAAATTAAAAAAAAACTAATTTCAAATTTTCAGTACAAATCGGCAATTTCATACTTTAACCCCTATTATTTGTACAAACTGTGTAGCGGATAACTGTGATAAGCTCGTGATATTCATAGCTATACATACCTACCAAGATTTATTGAAATACTGTAAATAATAAATAACTACATACTAATATTTATTTAAAAATGACAGACATTTAATATTATAATTTTCGAAATTATTTCATCCTTTTAAATAGAATGTTACGGTGAGGTTTAGTTACGAGTGTCAAATACAGATTTAAGGCAAACAAAACAAAGAGCTACCTCGGGAGAATAGCTGTCTGCAATTAAATATAATTTCATGGTTATTTTATATGATGATAGATTAATTTAGTGTTATGGGAATTTTGGTAGTTATTAACTGTACATACCTACAACCTACATAAAACCAAGCATACCATTAAATACCTAAACAACTTAACGTTTTGTTTACTACGCACTTCTAACTACGAGTAACGTATGTGTACGTTACGTATGTGTATATGTGTTCATGTCTATTCTTTTAGTACACCATTCCACCACTAAACGTTGTCTCTTCTTTATGCCTACGTAATGTCTAAAAGGTAGCTTAAACTTCTGGTAGTGACATTATTCTAATAAATGCCAGGCAGAAAAAGAATGCCATTACTAGGAGTTTAAGCTACCTCTTGGGTCTATTTGACTTGATGATTCGATTAAATTGAAAGCTTTACAACTTAGTGACCCAGCCTTATTTAAGCTACAAAGTTATTATTAATGAGATGAGGTAGATAATATTTTTAGACGCAAAGTTAATATTAATGAAATAAGATGTAGATTATGTTTATTATTGATAATGTACTTATTGGTTTGAGAAATGTAAAAAGCAAATTGATGATGCGTCTGAACTTATCATTGCACTATGTTAAATTTAGGCTTATTGAAGTAAAGTATAATGCAAACAGACCGCGCCATTTATGTAATGACGAATCATGCGAAATTGGTGCGATACCTATAGGTATCTCACAATATTAGTTTTATTGAATGCCAAACTAAGTAGGGTTTTCAGTTTTTTCTTAAAGATTCAGAAAACAAAGTTAATTTTGCGCTCGATTAGTAAGACAAACTATACCTAGTAGGTACTAGGTACTAGCGACTCACCCTCCCTCCCTAGTAACGTTTTAACGTTTAGTATAGATTTCTCAGAGATGAGACATTTTCCAGCAATAAAAAGTATCTTATATGTTGACCCGGATAACCAGCTATCACCTTAACAAATTTCATGAAAATCCCTCCAGTAGTCCGTGATGCGGTCACAGACAAAAATTCTAAAAACTATAGATATCGATAATAATGACTATTGCAATAAGGTTTTCCAAAAAAATATTTAATGTACAGATTCGACTCAGAATTTTATTATATGTATAGATTAACAAGTTGTCATAGCAATTAATAAAATAGATTTTTTAAAAGTTCAAAGAAACATTTGTTTATTGTAATATTATTATTGTTTAAAACAAAATTGATATAAACTTGAGAACTTAAATAAAATTTAATGGCTGTAAAAGCGAATTGATAGAACTTTTAACGATATCACTTAGTTTAAGTACGTGTCTTATCCTTGTGGTTCCAGAGTCCCAATACATGTTTTAATGTACCTATCACGAATAGATATAGAGCACGGTTTAAGGTTTAAAAGGGATTATGTACGTTAATATTTATTTGTACAGTACTCAGTGTATATCGATACAGCCTAAAAATCTAGCGACTCACCCTCGCTTCGCTCGGGTTCGTCCCTAGCTTGCTTCCCCATGCAAACTTTCATTCCCTTAAGGGATAATTCCGGGATAAAAATTATATAATATATAAATTTCCGGGATAGATATATCCGGTGTCCTTCCCAGGACCTCAAACTATCTTCTTACCAAATTTCATCTAAATCGGTTTAGTAGAACCAGAGATTACACTCACAACTCACAAACTCACAATTCACAAACTCAAAAGGGAAAAGTCTTTTGTTTTAAACATTTTAGACGATAAATTTACATATTTTGATAAGAATTCAGAATTGTTGATAACAATAAACATGACCTACCGATTTAAATTATTTTTCTAATATAAAACACTACTTTTTGTGACTTAAATATGAAAGTCAGACATATGCTGTTACTGACTTTTTTGTAGGCATTATATTAAGCTCTACAACTTTTCTCTAGAACATAACGTTCAGCCGTTTATTCTCCGACTTACTTTGCAAATCCGACTACCATGAAAGTCTTCTCGGGTTAATATATAGTCATTCTTCGGGTTAATATATAGTCTATGAAACTCAGAAAGAACGTGGCTTTCTATTGGTAAAAGAACTTTGAAAATCGGTTCAGTAGATCCAGAGATTCCCCCCTACAACATCACAAACTCACAATATCACAAACTTCACCTCTTTATAACATTAGTATAGACTAGCGACTCACCCTCGCTTCGCTCGGGTTCGTACGTTTTAACGATTAGTATAGAATAGTTAGACTATATACTGTTATATACATATATAATTTTTTTCTAACTTAAACTTGATGTATTGTTGTAGATGGTAGGTCCACCACTATTGAAAGTAATCCGAAGTAGTGATTCCCATATAAAATAACCAGTTCTGAACTTTTCGATTTTCCAGCTGTTCTCATGGGTTTTTTCTACATATTTTTTATATTTAAACCATCCCCGATATACCTCCCAACAAAACAAAACAGAATTATTCAAATCGGTTCAGCTGTTTTTTAAATTGTAGCAAAACTACGAACAGCAATTGATTTATATATATATATAGAAGAGAACATTAGAGTTCATACCTTGTCATATTTACCTATTAGATATTCATATCTTAAAGTATTGTCGGCTAGCACCGACTTCGAAAATATCTGATTAGGTATCTATAGTAAATGAAAGCTAGTTCAGTTATTTTTTACTTTTTACTGCCTGGAAGTTGGTTTTTATTTTGAAGTCGGATTAATTTTATTAAGGAAAAAATATATATATTTTTTTATTAATCTATAGCTGGACTAATAAAAATAATCTTAGTCGTGCAGTCACTGTATTAATAATGATAAATTATTCGTACAGTTACTGTATCAATAGGTTTAGCCATAAATATAACGACACAAAACATATACATAAACGTAAATTTATGTGTTAGGTACACACAAATAACAATAGGTTTATGTAATTAAATAACTATAGGTTTATGTCACGATTAATTTATTTACTAACAACGTTACGAGAAAACCACTGGACAGATTTTGGTAAAATTTCATATGATGATAGCTGGTTACCCGGGTCAACATATAGGATACTTTTACTGTGGGAAAATGTCTCATCTCTGACAAATCTATATTAAACGTTAAAACGTAAGTAGGGACGAACCCGAGCGGAGCGAGGGTGAGTCGCTAGTATATTTTAAAATTAAGTAGGTACTTAATCAATATGATATGTCATATATATATATATATATATATATATATATATATATATATATATATATATAATACCATAAATTTAATATCTAGTTCAAAACAGCTTCAATTTTCCTATGTATCCCTCCCTAACCTAGAAATTAATATTTAACCTTCCTTATGACATACATAACCATTTATATACTTGACAGAAAGATTAGATTTCATTAGTATATTTACACTTTGTATTTACCAGTTATTAATGTACAGTTACATTAAAACAGTGCTCAGTGAAGCTAATTATATAGGTATTTGGGATATAATTTCAATAAGATTTTTTCATATCCAATTAGCCTGTTCAAGAGGCTATCAAATGGCCGTAGGTATTGCCCAGTATGTAGTTTGGCCCATTAAGAAAATGTAGATTTGTTGAGTAAACCCACTGCAATCTCTTGGGACCTTGGTGCGGTAGGAGAGGGCGAGGTGCGGGGAATTGCGGGGCGCGGGGAGGCACGGTCGCAGATCACGCGCGCCCTACTGACACACTGACACACTTACCCAGTGACAGTGGTACTGCTTTTGGTCTGCCGAGGTCACTTGGTGCGTCCTACGTGTGCAATAAATGTATAGCTCAATCTATTTTAACTTCGGATATCATTTAATATCTAGTAAATAATTGCGTTACTACCTACAGCAAGCATAAATGAAACCGAACTTATAACGTTAAACGGCGTTGGTTAGGTACTAAATTGAACAGTGCAAATAACATCTGAACTATAATACCTACAGTATTTCCATTAATAATTATTCGTATTACAATTCACTATTTGTATTTTCTAATTTTAAGTTCAAGAATTTTAATTACATTATAATCGGTTAAAAAAAATAAAAATATTTTTGTAAAATCTAAAAACTTATATTATTCAAATATTCATTTATATGACTGATTTAAAATACATTTGTAAATGATAAATAGTTATGCTTATAGTAACATGCAATCTATTTAAAACGAAACCTTATAAAAATTACAGGTCATATTATAAAGTAAAGATACAAATAAATGTGAACATACGAGTATGTTTGCGCACATATTTTATAAATTGAGTGTAGCATGTCTCGTGACATTCAAGCGGTAAAGCTAAGTTTAGAATACGACATACATAGACATAAATGTCAGACATTAATTTCTGACTGTTCTTGTGAACTAAAATTGTTTTTACGTTTTAGTTTCTGAATAGTGTCTGTATATCAATGTACGGAAATTGTGTCCGAGCTGTTCAAATTCCGTGCTCCATGTGAAACTAATTTTGAAGTGCTATCTTTTACGCGGTGCGATGTATTGAAAATTCCGTACCTGTTCGAAAACTTTTCAACCACACAAGACACCGGATCATAACGCGGTCACACAGCCGCTGATACAACACCAGTAATAGTGTTACAATAAATTTCCAGTTAGAGACACTCGCGTTCACACAGAGACACTCGGTGTATTCACTGAGTATACCGTGTACAGTGTCTAAACTAGGCTTTAGAAATATTATATCATTTCACGGTTTTTAATTAATAGTCATAAAATTACAATCTTTCATAAATAAAACATATTGTCAATGCAAACGGCAAATGTAGAAAAAATCAAAAAATAAATAAACACAAAATATACTTTATTCAAATAGGACTTTAGAATTGTCATTTTTACACTTTTTTAAAGTCAGTATGTTAATGAAGATTGTAATAAAAAAAATATATTATTGGTACTTTTCGAGGATGCTGAAGGAAGACGAGGGAGACGTGGGTTTACCCTTAATGCGAGGGAGTTCCCACACTGGCCACATGCGGGTTAGAGTTTTAAAATAAATCGTATACTGCTTTTAGGTAAGCATAAGATACATGATATTTTCAACTGTTATTCTTTTATGAAAAGTAACTATACATAAAAAAAATATTTACTTAAATAAAAAAAACCGACTTCGTAAAAAGCAAACTTAAAAAAAATGAAAAAAGTTGACGAAGGAACATAGGTATTATGCAGTCTTTGTTTATCAGATTACAATAAATCAAGGGGCTATGTGATAAAGCTGTTGACGATGGATGCCTTAAAACTTAAAAGTTAACACATAATCAGCGCTATCAGTGATACGAGTATCACAGCACGATATACGTAAATGATTCAACAAAAATTGAATATCTGGGATACGCAAAAAACAAAGTTTCGGCGGTGAAATAAATGTAGGCGAATACCGTAGAAAGTATAAATAAATAAAAGTTCTTCGTAATAAAACGAATTGGACAAGTACGAGTCTGACTTCCGCACCGAGGGTTCCGAGGATAGTAGTAGGAACAAAACAAATTTGATGTTTTAACTTACGTAATTGTTTTTGCAATTTTTCTCTTTATACCTTAAAAGATAGAGGGGGAGGATGATGAAGAAGATGCGTCAGTGATTACCTACTGTAGAGGCAGGTTTATACAGAGTATAATTCTTTTTTTTATTTTTTCTGATTTTATAACACTTATTTTCATATTTTTAACATACTTTTGAAATTGTGGCTTGTCATAGGGACATATATTATAAGGGATTCATATTTTACAAGTAATAACATATTATTTTAATCAGAACAGTAAAATGTATGAATAATTTGCACCGGAACGAAGTTTTACGAATCTAAAGCTGATACAGCTTCAAATTCAATCTAAAAGGATAATAATTACTCGAGGTTGAATAGTCTCCTCAAGATTAATTGAAGAAATATTTTTATCAAGGTTTGCAATATTGCGTAGAGATGAAGAGAAAAATAAGACATTTTTTAATATTCCTAAAGCATTATAACTTAATAACTTTTGTTATGTTCAGAACAAGACCTTACAAATGCTTAAAGAATTTGTCAAAAAAATTACTAGTGTCAAAAAATTAGGGTCTCATTCTCGTTTTCGTTTTCGTTCTTAGGTAAATTTTAACGGTTAATAATTAGTACGAAATAGATAGACTATATATTGTATGACATATACATAGCCGGTAGCCTTCCTCAATAAACGCCCGTTTGTTGAGGAAGTTACCTAATGCAAAAAGAATTTTTCTAAGCGGATTATTAATTCCTGAGATTAGAGCGTTCAAACAAATAAATAAGCAAACAAACAAACTCTGCCTCTTTATAATATTAGTATAGATATGGTAACTGACAATGAACAACAAAGTGTTTAGGGAGCTAAGGGAAAAGAGTGATCTAATGTATTAGACCGTTGAAATTGCTATACTTTCTTAATTATTGTCCTTGGCATATAGGAAAATGATTACCTAACTGATAAATAAACACGAGATAGCTCTCAGATAATATTAGCAACAAGGGAAAACATATGATATTAAAAGAGAAGTGGCACGTTTCATACTTGTGGTGCTTATTATGAAGCGGATACGAAAGTAAAAAATCCAGTGACTCATGTATCGCAGGAAGAAAATGACAATATTATGTTATTGAAATTACAAACTTTTGTGAACTAACTTATTTTAGGTTCCCCAGAATCTAGAATTTTTCTTATACGAGATGTATTTTACTTTAAAAAATGAAGCGATATCATTGTTTTTTTTTTATAAATATTAACTTACTTTGTTCTTGCAATAACGTAAACGGGCGAGTAAATCTTTTTTGAGTGGTTATCTACTCAGAAGTTAATATTAAATAGAAAGTTCTTAAAAAATCTTATTTCAATATGATGACTGTTTATTAATTATTACACAGTAATGTTAATATCGATCCATTTTCAAGAACGCAGCGACCTCGACACAGTTGTCTGCGGAATACTATCTGCATTTTCCTCAAGCAATTCCTCAGTATGTGCTAGCATGTTTTCTCTGAACTATTCTTGAATAATGTAATATTTACAGGATAGAAAATAATATTTTAATATAAAATTTAAGCCATCCGAAATTATTAAAAGTAAAATAAACAGAATCAAGGTCTATTATACAATAGTATAAGTTAACAAGGTTTGTATATGGTTTTGTAAAAAGCAAGACTATGTCAAGGTCATTACGATATCTAATAAGGTCTATATATGAATGAAAACTTAATTATGATATGGAAACCGAAACAACAATTTCGAAGAAGATTGTATTTTTTTCTCAAAAAGGAGGAGGTTCTTAATTCGGCTGTATGTTTTTTTATATGTTTGTTACCTCACAAATGTTAATAAATAACGGAGTATTTATTAACCAATTTGGTCAATTTTAGTTTTGTTTGAAAGTGTATACTTCCAGATTAGTCTCATTTAAATTTCAAAAATACCACTCCTAAGGGTGGAAAAATAGCTAATGATGAATTTAACCTACTTCTAATTGTCATTTTGACTTGAAACTTTGCAAGTGTTTCTATTCCCTTTGATAGCGCAGTGGTTCGGTATCGTTAACCTGATCTGATGGTAAGGCCAGAAGGTGGATTGGTGGAACTCTTCAACGCCTAATAGTAGATACTTTGAGTTTGGGCTTATTTTGTTTGGACAAACTAACACTTTAGAAGCGGATTTTAGAGTTTAGTTACTTTAGTTACTAATAAAAGCGAATTTTAGTTTATAAGTCTTCGTATAAAAATTGGCATCAAAGTAACTTCAACGGTTTAAGCGAATATTTTATTAAAATACTTTCTTCTTACTTTGCTACTACTATGTATATATTAAAAAGTGAAAAATAAAAACTTTTTAACAAAAAAAATAAAAATAAAATCCGACTTCAAAAAAAGCACTAAAAATTAAAAAATAACTGATTGGTAGTTTTCATTTCCTATACATACCTAATCAAATATTTTCGTAGTCGGTGCCAGCCGATACAAAGCAAAGCACATCGACTTCGAAAATATTTTATTAGGTACATATAGTAAATGAAAACCACCAATAAGTTATTTTTACTTCTTAGTGCTTTTTTTAAAGTCGGTTTTTTTTAAGTTTTTTTTAGAATGATTATACAGGTATAATTTTGGAGCCCTGCGATTGTTGCGAGAGTGATTCGCAGAGCTGGCCTTTTGAGCGCTCTATATAATAAAATAAAAGATTTTATAAACTATAAAGTTAAAAAGCAGTATAAATGATTTTTTTTTCTTAAATTCATTTAGTACAATCAAAAGATTGCATGGTTTGAATTACTTTAGTCGATATTTTTAATGAATTCAATTTTTATACATTTTTATAGTAGTTACTTAATTTTCTCTTCATTTAGTAACATATGAAATAGGCAAGACGAACCACTCTCTCTTTCTCTAATAAAATATTGAAAACATTAAAATTACAATTATATATATAATTAAAGAAAAATATCAAAAAGGGAAATGTGAAGTCATTTAAGTTTCACACCAAACTTTTTCCAACGAAACGTCTATAAAATATATGACGAGTAATATCCGTTAACGCATACACACATAACGCATATACAATATAGGTACGGTTGCTTAGTGGACGAGGGAGGTCAGTCGTCGCGTGAAGAATTTCTTTGTGGTGCCTTAATCAATATCAGCTACATACTTCATTGACGCAAGAGGCATGGATGGGTTTTAAGAACCGTACAATGGAAGCTTTTACGTGTAGAAAAATTGATGTTCTTCCTTGTTTCGTTAAAAAAATCTTTAATGTACCTGTAGGTAAAATTGATATCAAAAATAACTTTGACATTGTATCGACAAAAAATGCGATTTAAACTTAAATTTTCCGAATAGACGCTAATATAAGTCGCTCTAAAATTTGCAAAAGCTGCAAATTGACCAATTTATAATATTACTGTACCTCTCTATAGAATCTTTTGAAAACATTAATTTCACTGTAGAGTGGAATGAATTTGTATTTTTAATTAAAAACGTTGTATCTACGTTTTCAAGCCACATAAACTTAGGTACACTAATTGCATAGCGATATTTTTGAAAAAATATTTTTGTTACAAATAAAAAAAGTAACTTTGTACCTCCCAGTTTTAACTAAACATGTCTGACTTGACATATAAGGTATGTAATTTAATTTCACGTAAAAGGTCTAACAACTAAAATTTTCGAGTCTAGAGCTCTGCAATAGAAATGAAACACTTGAATTATCTGCTTCCTACTAAACAAAAATTATGAGACATTGCTATGATAATGACATCTGTCATTTTTGTTCAATAGCGGAAAGAAATCTTTGTTATATTTTCCCGCACAGAGATTGCAAAGGGATTTAAAATCGTGCCGACATGATTGTATTTTATTTAATATGTCAACGGTATATGCTTATTATAGACTTCTATTTTAATTATAATGTCCTGACCGATTCCGGTCAATTTTAATTATACTCGTACTGATGGTATGATGGATGGTAACCTAACCTATACATACGATTGCTTGGAAAGGTAAATACTATATAGCTTCATTCCCCTTCTTTTATGAATAATATTACAGCACATGCTCGTGGACTTCCAGGGTTGAGAATAATGTAGGCCAAGTTCATAAAAATAGTTCAGGGTGAATTCAACAAGTGGGAGCTAAGCGGTCATTCCTGAACGGATATTTGTAGAACACATGATTATTACATTAAAATTTCTAACGTATGTCGTTTATGCCAGAATTAGCTATGTACTAAAAAGTATTTGTATTATTATATAGAATGCCAGTACCATATTTTTTAAAAAAGGAAGACAAAACAAGGCTAAACATGTTTCTTCTAATTAGGTATCGGAGAAAAGTAAATAGTTTTATGAATATACATATTACGTACCTACAATCTACATACATACTTTACACAGTTACATAATAAATATTTAGGACTCTGAACAATAAGGAAGATTTTAGCTACGTATTTCTACTTAGAAATTGGGTCGGATGGGTCAAGATCAAGTTGAAAATAGGTCAAATGGAATCACATTCATACCCTCCAACGCTGTAAGAGTGTGGGTAAAGGTGACACAGTGCCCTTGCCCCACTCGAAGCAAGAAAAGAACATATTTATCAAACTATAATATGTAAAAATATATACTGGGACATGTATATAATATATTATGTAGCCAATTATTTATAGCAACATCAATAATAGCATTTGAGTTACATCATGGGCGATAAAAAATAAAAATGTACAGGTATATTATGCGATTAAAAATACATTAAAAAATACTAATATCTATTACACAAAAATAAGATTTTTGAAGTTTATTCTCAATAAGTGATTATAATTATTACAAGAATAATTAGTAACCTTATGTAAATAAGTGTTTCAATGTAACACTAACATTGATTGTTTTAAGAATATGCTGGCGATACCCTTGCGGGCTTTGTCATATCACTCAGTCGTATGTATCTCGAACATGTATGCTATAACATGTTTGTTAGCAAGGAGAGTATTTATTACTACTATTTATATCAAAATTATTAGGTATTCATCCATATATGACAACAAGTAGGCCAAGTTCATACAATCCAGGGCAGAGGATAACAGAGTTGCAGTTGACATTAATTTTATGTAGGTTGCACATGTTTATATATCATATTTATCCAATATAGTTACGTCAAGAAATGATAATAATAATTATTATTATTTTAGTTAAAATAATGCAACTTATTACAGGATTTAATTTATTTAATTTACACTATGTGTTTTTTAATAAATAAATATAATCAATTAATACGAGCTGAAAAATATAGGCCGGTAAAGAATTAAGAGTATAACCATCCCCTAGATTTTCACTTTTCTCTCTTCTTTATTTATATAGTTTACTCAAAATCATTTTTGTATAGGTATATACAGGTTGTATGAACAGTAAATAAAATATTTCTTTTATTACTGTTTTAAAGATACGATTATATAGGTACATAGAGACTAAAAGGTATACCCTTCACGCAAATCATATAAACACTTTCAGAGTGTATCATAATAAATTTTATAAAGAGACAGTTATATGTTCACAGACAGAATCAAGAGCGAGATGAATAGATAAATGTGTGTTTTGAAAATATTCCGAGAGGCTCGATTCGAATGAGCGGGTAAGTAGGCGAAGGTCAGACGCCATTGTAGTCGGCGTCGAGTGACGTTACACCTAGAGATAAGCTGCACTCGATGCCTGAAGCCTGTTGTTAATGTTAAAGCATCTAACTAATGTATTGGCCAAATTGTTGAAATTAGTTGACTTTGCATAAATTATTCAATAAAATGAATCTATGTAAAGGCAAAAACAATAATACTAGTAAATAATAAATAAATATACAACGACATATATTTATTACCTACGTTTAGGGTTCATTTTTATTCTGCATTCTATTCGTCACACGTTATACATAAATAATTTAACGAATATTTTGTGGTATACGCATGTCGTAATTCTCTTTATATACTAACTTCGTAATAGTAATATTGCTCAAATGCCAAGTTTGAATATATGTATATGTGGTCCTATTAATGAAACAATATAAGAGCAAAAAGCACCTTTTATACGTTCTCATAGTTAAAATAACGTGTTGCGACATCAACAGCTGTACAATAAGCGTAGGAACTATTTGTTTGGAATTAGCAAACAATAAGAAGCGATTATAATTATTTGACTGACAGTGAGTTGTAGCTTAACCAACAAACAACATTTGAGTAGAATGATATAATCCATACTAATATTATGTGACAGTAGGTTTGTTTGTCGTTCTTTCACGTCAAAACGGAGTGACTGACGGATTGCCGTGATTTTTGGTGTGAATATAGTTGGGAGAGCTGGAGAGTGACATACGCTACTTTTTATTCCGGGAAATCATCTCATTCCCACCGGAAAACACGTTATAATACAATCCAAAAATTTATTTCTGATAAGAATGACTTAAAGCTTGGTATTAATGCTCTTCAATACAAATAAATACGTGTTTTAGCATTTTTCGAAATTCATCCTATAACGGATTAAAATAGGGGATGAAAGTTTGTATGTAACCTAAGTAGGTAACTTACCTTTTTAGAGATTTTTTTGTAATTTAGCGCAAGCGAAGCCGCGGGTTCTGCTATTATTTAATAACTAGTACTGTGAACAGACAACAGCAATCCTCGCAAGCACAAACTTTTTTCCTACAATTAATATACCACTAAATTTAAGTGAATAATTTACTACACTTTGAGAAGCTATTTTACTTAAAACTAAAGTTACTACGTTTCAAATTAAAAAAATATCGTTAAAAAAACATTTTTAAAACAAGCTTTTATTTAAATGCTCTAAAAAGAAAAAAAGAACTTTAAATTAAATAAAATCCATCAATTTATTACATTACACAATTTATTTACTTAATATAAAAGCTTGTCGCAAGATTTACTAAAAAGCTACTTTAATAAGAAAGATATTTTTTTTAGAATTACTTATAATATCAAGACCGAGTTACATATTGTCTCTTCTTGTTTATCTACACAGTAAATCTCGCGACAAGCTTTTATATCATACTAGCATTGCCCGCGGCTTCGCCCGCGTTCAGACGACCAAAAATCAAATTCTTAGGTTTTACATATTAGTTGTAGTAGTACTCTTACATTGTAGTTTTTGTATTTTTTTCTCAGAAATGAGACATTTTCCCGCGGTAAAAAGTATCCTATATGTTGACCCGGATAACCAGCGTTTTCCGTGATGCGGTAACAGATAGATAGACAGTCAGATAGACGAAAATTCTAAAAACTATAGATTCAGCCTCTGTATCGATAATAATGTCTATTTCAATAAGATTTTCCAAAAAATATTTAATGTACAGATTCGGCTTAGTTACAATTTTATTATATGTATAGATTTTACGTTTTTGGTTGCGTCGTTTTATTACATAGTTCCCATGGCCATCCCATCCATCATCAGATCCTGGAAATCATCCAGTACCAAATCCTTTGTCAAGAGGAATCAAACAAATCCGAACTACGCACTTAAGATACGCAAGTATACCAAATTTGAGTTCAATCGAACATAAGGAATGGTTCTAATGTAGCTTCCAAGACCTGACCCAAACTAACACGGCAAGTTAAATTAAAGCTTGTAAAAAGATCCAACGAAATCCCCCCTTTTTGGAGGAAGTACCTACCTATCCAATCAAAAATCCCCCACGACAAAAAAAATATATAACGTCGCAAAATCCGTATTCGAAGTTTCGTCCAGATCGGTGGTAAAATACGACCTTTAGAGGACTACCAACAAACTCACAGAAAGCAAATTTTGCCAGGCTCGAAGCAGAGACGTTCTGCTCGCTTGGCTCTCCCGGTGAATTATTTTATTCTGTTTTTTTTTTTTAAATCGGCTCCATTATCGAAAACTTATTTTATAATCCATTTACATTTTTTATACTAGTCGTTTATAGTTAAAATATATTGTTTTAAAGAAGTTTGTATAACAATACATTTATTCGTAATATGAATATTAATAATAAAGTCTTGTATTTTAATAATAATATGCAAAAATTTGAACTTTTTTAGATGAAAAAAAAAAGAATTTTCATGCAGTTGAGATGTTTACAGAAGCTCGCTTTAAACGTATTTATTTTATTTAAAATAAATATTTTTTTCTATACATCGATTCCGATCGATCATTTTTCTAAGAAAACTAAAGATTTATGCTAATTTATGTAATATAGTGATACGTATTTTCTTGACTTTAAAGAGGAGCACCTGAATCGACTTGAGCGCCTTCAAAATCTTTGCATACGGTTTATATTCGGTCTCCGTAAATATGACCACGTTTTTCACTTTGGCAAAAAGCTCAAGTGGCTTTCAATCCGATTTCGCTGGAATACTCACTTACTTCTTCTCCTCTACTGCGTGCTGTTTAATCCTTCTACCCCTTCCTATCTCAAAGAGCATTTCGAGCTTCTAAGGAATTCTCATACTCGTTCCCTGTTTTCTAGTGAAACGTTTATCCTCAAAATTCCTTCTCACTCCTCTTGTTTTCTTACCAACTCCTTTCCTGTGAAAACTGCACGTCTATGGAACTCTTACCAGAACACATCAAACGGGCTAATAATTTGGACAAGTTTAAGACCATGTTAAAAACGCATTATTTATCTCTTTAGTTTGTCTTAGTATAATATATATATTATATATATATATATATATATATATATATATATATATATATATATATATATATATATATATATATACTATATATTTGATATTATATGTATTTATTTGAAATACGTAACTTAAATAAGCATACTGATTATATTTTTCTATTATACTGTTTGTATTTATATATGTATATACGTATGTATTTACGCAAGTACACCGCCTACCATTTTTATATACTGATTCCTCTACCCTAAGGTTGCCTGGAAGAGATCGCTTCTAGCGATAAGACCGCCTGCTGTGCATCTTTTTATTGTCATGTATTTCATTTCTTTATTTATTTCTTGTGTGGTGTGCAATAGTATACATTATTATTACTATACATATACAACTAAGGGTCAATTTCTTATTGATGTGTATGAAATAGCTATATTATTTTTAAATGAACCCATAAACATATTTTCTCTGCTCATTGTCACAAAAGGAAAGAGACTTATTTTATAGAATCAGCCTTTTTACCGGCCGAATTTACTAGAAGGAAAGAGATAATATTTCGTAAATATATTTTTAAGAGTTGGATGCCTCAATGTCATATTGCGTAAGTAAATGAATTCTTATTTAGAGGCCAAACTTTAAAAATAAAAAAAAATATATGAAGTGCATATTAGATACAATACCTGAGGAAAGGGATCAGTCGATATAAGGAATCCAAAGATATTTTATTTATAATTTAAATTTGCGTAATTTAAAACTATAGTACACACAGAAAATGTACGAAAGTCGGATATTTTAGAGTCACAATGATCTGAGATATGGGATTTTATCAATATACCCAAGCATTTTGAAAATATCAGAATATAGAATTATTAAACGAAAAAATTAGGTCCTAAACATATTATCAGAAATTTCGAGCCAAATTAAATATATATATATATATATATATATATATATATATATATATATATATATATATATATATATATATATATATATATATATAAAATTTGCAGGTTTATTAGCACAAAAATAAATGTATTAATTTTGTTCGTTTTATCTTATTAAGTTTTTCTTTAAAACTCTCATTTGTAACTGAATGTCTTGATTGATTCAAGATATTTAAAATTTTGTGGCACTTACTTTTGGTACCTTGAAACCTAAGGTCATTCGCGCAACAACAAATTTCGAACAAACATCGTTTATAAGTATGTATGCAATATACGGCTGACCACATAGCCTCCCCCTCTATAAATAGTTATATCAATCACATACAGTAATATAAAAATAGTCCATATACATTACGTTTTTTCTTTTGGAATAAAATGTTGTATATGAAGAAAATTGGCTTTGGTTAAGTAAATTACCTGGTATTCAAATGGTCAAACCAACTTATGACACTGACATCGCAGTTGTTTTCCTCGACCTAGTCTGCTTGTGAGCCATCTAAGGAGAGCTATCGAGAGCAGGGCCACCGGGCTATTAAGTTGAAGTTGTTAATTTTATTTAATTATTAAAAATTTTACTTATCTACAGCTGATATTGTTTTTATACTTAGGTATGGATATACATATTTTTTTAAATAACTATGCATTTAATAAAATATGGAAACAAAATTCATTTGTTTGAAATCTTTGATTTTAAAATCGTATACATATATTATGTTCCTAGTATGTACCATACGTCTAGAAAAAAAATATTTTTACGTGTAAGTTTAAAAGCTCAAATCCACTCATCGAGAAGCATAAATTTCAAATACACGAAAACTACGGCAAGTATCATTTGTTGCGACATTCCGAATCGAATTAATTACCTCGCAACCAAGCGTAGTATTAAAAAACGGTTTGCGCAAGAGTCGATCCATACCTTGACACAGATATATAATGCTCAAACTGTCGTTTTGAATACACAAAAACCGGACGCTGCCTTCACTATTTTAAAACGAATTTTGTTTTATACAAATATATTCACTTAAAATCATCTAGAGGGATTTGTGTAGTATTTAGCTTTTTCTTTACGAATATTATTGTAAGTTCAAATATTACTACGCCATATTACTAACTGTAAAGGAATCTAATAACAATTAATGTTTACTACAAATTTTTATATAATGATACGTTAATAATATATTGATATATGATACGTAAATAATAATTAAATATGTATACCAAAAATTACTTAAAATTATATTTTTTAAATATTGTCGCTCTAATCTTTACGGCGAGTACCTTTGTTTTGGCGGGTTTTAAAATGTTCTGTATTATACACATAAAGCTACTAGCAGAACCCGCTGCTTCGCTCGCGCTAAAATTAAAAAAAAAATCTCTAAAAAGGTAGGATACATTCCCTATTTTACCCACTTATAGGATGAATTTAGAAAAATGCTAAAACACGTATTAAATTAATTTTATTGAAGGGCATCAATACCAAGTATCAAGTAATTCTTTATTATAACGATTGTATTATAACGTATTTTCCCGTGGGAATTAGATAATCTGCCGAGCTAAAAAATAGCCTATGTTACTCTCCAGCCCTCTAATTATCTCCACACAAAAATTCACGCCAATCCGTCACTCCATTTCGACGTGAAAGAAAGACAAACAAACAAACATACTTTCACATTTAGAATAGTATGGATATATCAGGACCTGTGTTGAATAAATATGTATGTCTTACCAAGTTAAGTACCTATATATGTAAGTATCCTGCAAAATGTCTTTACACTCACGCAAATGTAAAAAAATGCATATCGATATTCGTATTTTAATGGATCATACAGACTTTTTTTTTTTATAAGATTAGCGAGCAAACGAGCAGGCGGGTCTCCTGATGTTAAGAGATTACCGCCGCCCATGAACATTTGTAGCACCAGAGGCACCACTAATGCGTTGCCGGCTTTTCAGGACTTTATTGGTCCGCCCCTTGAATAACCCCATGTTGTAGTCCAGCGGGAACACAGTCGATGGGAGTTGGTTCCACAGTTTGGTAGTGCGTGGAAAAAATGATCTGGCACAACGTACAGTCGAAGTGCTCCAGGTACCCAGGTGGTGAGGGTGAAATTGCTTTCGGTGGCGTGCGGTGCGGTTGTAGAAGAGAGAGGGTGGGATAAGGTCAAATAGCTCTTCAGAACACTCCCCGTTATATAGCCGATAGAATACGCAAAGAGAACTTACGTCTCTGCGGTGTTCCAGGCTTTCCAATGAACTAGTTAATTTGGGGTCGTCCACAAGCCGTACTGCCCTCTTTTGAATCCGGTCAAATGGTAGGAGTTGATACTGAGGTGCTCCAGCCCAAAGGTGAGAGCAATATTCCATGTGTGGGCGGACTTGCGATTTATAAAGTAGGTGCCTGTGCTCTGGCGCAAAGTACCGCTTAGCTCTGTTGAGCACCCCAAGTTTTTTAGAGGCTAATTTAGCTTTTCCCTCCAAATGATCTCGGAACTGGACTTCGTTCGAAATGTGAACACCAAGAATCCCAATGCTATCGGAGGGGGTGAGGGAAGTGTTCTGAAAGAGAAGAGGTGTGGTGAAAGGGGTCTTTTTGGCGGTAAACGCACAAACTTGTGTTTTTGAGGGGTTAAATTGCACAAGGTTTTGTGAACCCCATACTGACACTTTCTCGAGAGAGGTCTCAATGTCAGTAACAAGTTTGGATCTACTCTCTTCCAGCATTGCGCGAGAGAACTGTGCTTGACCTTTATAGAGAGCATCGCCAGTGCTGTCATCTGCATAACAATGGATGTTGCTGTTTTGCAACATATCATTGATATGCAGAATGAACAGTGTAGGCGATAGCACGGAGCCCTGCGGGACGCTAGCGTTGATGGGCTTAGGTTCAGAGCAAAAACCGTCGACAGCGACTTTGATGCTGCGCCCATGAAGAAAGCTAGCGACCCAATTGCACAGCTTCTCGGGAAGACCGTAGGATGGCAACTTCGAAAGTAGAGCCCTATGCCAAACCCCATCAAAGGCTTTAGCGATGTCGAGGCTGACCGCTAGAGCTTCTCCCTTTTTGTCAATAGCATCCGCCCAACGATGCGTGAGGTATGCAAGAAGATCACCAGCAGATCGGCCGTGGCGAAAGCCGTATTGATGATCGCTGATGAGCTGGTGCTCCTGAAGGTAATTCAGCAGTTGGGTGTTGATAATTTGCTCCATAACTTTGGACAGAAGAGAGGTAATCGCGATAGGCCTATACATGGACGAATTAGAGACTGGACCTGACATAAAATACAAATGTATGAAAACTAGTTCAACCAAGTGACGCATAACGCACACAAAGATTTTATTACATTATTATAAACACTGATACACAATACAATATTTCTAGTGTTTGAACGTAATCGATAAATACATATATCGATGAACCAATGAATGTCATTTTAGACATTGGTTAGCATAGTCATCATATTTTACATCTTTTAATTTAAATATCTGTATTTATTATAATAAATTAAAATAAATGAATTAAAGAGGCAATAATAATGTGTTAAATAATAATTATTTTTTAATTTGATGTATATAAATACGATGGCATTGATGGCAACATTCTGTTGGCCCTATAATAATGTTAATGAAACAAATGAATATCGGGTGTATATTCCATTAATATATATAATAAATATTATTTTGTAAAGATTAAAAAATATTAAGCTAATTTAATTAAATAAAGTGATTTTGTTGATTCTGTTATTGAACTATTTTAATTGGCAATTGATTGTCAAGGGTAGTTTATAAAAATGTGACACTGTCCTAATATTGCTCAGTTATTAATAAACATTTGTGAAATTAGGAAAAAGAAAAAGTGATTGCAAATTGTGAAAAAGTGAGTGTTGGATCGTAAAGGAAAATAATTAGTGCAAGTTGTAAAGTGTTCTATTACAAATCGCCAACCCAGAAGTTTAGTGCTAAAACATTATTGTTTGATTTTGTGTAATTTATGTGTTGAAATAAAATGATCTTTATTATTATTACAATGGAATAATATTCCAAAGTATATAAATGTGGTATAAAATAAAAAAAAAATTAAGTACACACACTAATTATAATTTTTTGCATTTATATTTTTATTTGATTTAGAAAATATTTTTTTATAAATTTATTGTCATCAGATTTTAGGATACTGTGATAAAAGTATTTTATGTTATTGTACTGTACAAATAACACAATTCGTTCAGTTATTTCGTCAATATCGATATATTTTTCGACATTGTCAAGCACTAATCGATGTCAAATGGACTCACTCGACAGTTTTGTCATTTGTTCTGAATGGTATAATCCAACCCGTTCATGATGGTTGTCAGATGTCAACAATACATAGAAATATCGACTATATTTAACATAGTTGGATAATATGACATTTTATTTTACATTTAATTAAATTTTGTGATAAATAACAATAAATGTAATAAAATAATGTATTTACAAGTGAAAAGAAATAGTGCTGCTTCCGCCGTTATAGTTTTTACACCATTTAACAGAACATTTAGTCATTTTTGGAAGATGTTTTGTTGACAAGTAAGTGCTTGAGACTGACACAAAAAACAAACGACCTAGGCTAAAATTCCCTGGTTACTGACATGACCGTTAAAGGTACGTCCGCTTATATGTCTGGTCCAGTGGTTAATTCGTTCATGGGCCTATAATTTGAGGGATCTGAATGATTGCCTTTCTTCGGAATCGGGTGGACAAGAGCAGTCTTCCACGAAGACGGAACAGTGCCAGAAGAGTAAGATAATTGAAACAGACGCGTTAAAACCGGTGTTAACTCCGGAGCACACGTTTTTAATACAATCGCAGGAATGCAGTCCGGCCCACTCGCCTTGTTGACGTCGAGAGATGAAAGTGTCTTACGCACAGCGCTCTGGGTGAAGCGTATATCACGCAAAGAGCTTTGACACTGCGGGATGATAGGTGGTGTTTTCCCGCCGTCATCAAGGGTTGAGTTGGCAGCAAAGAGAGTGCTCAAAATTTCTGCTTTCTCTTTGGCAGTGTGGGCCAAAGCATCACCCGGTTTGCGTAAAGGCGGAAACGAAGAATGACAGAAGTTGCCTTGTATTGCTTTCGATAGAGACCAGAAAGCTCGGGTACCAGAAGGTAGAGCTACTAGTCTCTGTCCAATTCTGTCAATGTGCTCAAGTTTTGCCCTGGCAATGGCATTTTTGTAGGCTCTGGAGGCAGCATTGAAATTCTTCTTTGATTTGGCAGCATTTGCATCATGCTTGCATTGTGCTGAGACCCAGGATTGGTAAGAAGTGCGTTTACGTATGGCGGCCTTTTTACAAATTCCGTTGAACCATTTCTGTGCGCGCTCCCCAGAGGGTATCATGGAGTTCGGGATGAACATTCCATACCTTGGAGTATAGCTTCAGCAACTGCCTCAGCACAGAGGTTCGGGTCGTCAGAAGAAAAGCAGAGCCGCGCCCAGGGGTATGAGGCGTAGAATTCACGCAGCCCATCCCAGTCAGCTGATTTATAGTGCCACACTCTACGGCTACCGGTATCACGCGAGCAAACAGATGATCGAAGTGGCACGGAAGTCTGAACCAGGCAGTGATCAGAGGTTCCTAGAGGTACATCGACACTTACCTGGTAGCCGGTAGGGTGAGTGGTAAGAAAGAGATCCAATATAGAAGGAGTATGATCAGCGATATCAGGGATCCTAGTTGGTTTAGTTACTAGCTGATTAAAATCATATGCCAGGACAAAGCTTTGGGCGCACCTTCCCGCGTGGTCGGTGATACGTGATCCTAGCCATTCCACGTGGTGGGCATTGAAGTCCCCCAGGATCACCACCTCCGCGGAAGGGATGTGCCCTAGCACAAAGTCGACCGACCTTTGGACGTAATCGAAGAGTCGGTCTGTTTCAGCGTTACCGGTATGGGATCTATAGAGACATGAGTAGACCCGGGTTTGACCCCCGTAGTCCACGCGCAACCAGAGGAGTGAGAGATCCCCAACCTCAAGGCTGTTGAGGCGTTGACCACAGATGTCCCCTCTAATGTACACACACACGCCAGCACGAGACGAAAAGACGTGCTCCAGTTTGTAGCCGGGGTAGTTTAGATACGAAGTATCATCGGGGGTTGAAATTTGTGTTTCAGTCAGAAAGAGTAAGGCCGGTTTAATAGTTTCGAGGTGGTGGTGTACAGCATTCAGGTTGGAGTGCAAGCCTCTGATGTTACAAAAGTTCACACGTAGTGTGGAACGAGGCGCCGCTGTGAAACGTTTCTTTGTATTTCTTTTTCTTTCCATGATTTTGTGTATTTGGGGCTAAACTATGAGGGGACCGGGTTAACGAATGGTGCATCGACGGTGTTCTCCAGGTCAAAGATATGGAGATAGTTGCTCCCGATTGCGCAGGTGGTGTGAGTTACTGGCGTGAGGGACGGAAGGGCCCCCAATCCGATCCGCTGAATGACCGGCGGGTTCCACTCCGGTCTCCCACTCCGGCACTCCGGTCATTCACCGGACTTTTTTCGTCGGTGGCGGGACAGCCTCCTAAGACGGGATATCAAAGGGCCCCCTACGGACCAACGGGCGGCCAGCGGACAACCGTTTCATCGGGTCTCCCTGGACCACACGCCAATATATCACGCCTACGAATACGGGGAGGGCTTTTCTTCCACAAAGGACCCGAAGAGCACAGGCAATACACCATTCGGGAGGATGGGAAGGGATAGCTGGCTCTCCAGCTCACAGCCGGAACGCAAGAGTGCTTTGCGACTGATTTCGACCGGAGTGTGGTCGCTAGCCAGACGGATTGGGTTTATCCTACCACGAAGCAGAGATACCGTAGAGATTATGCCGTGCGGTATTAGACACAGCGACCCATAATGGGGACTGGGTAGTGTCAGAGCCTCGTCAGCAGACCGGCAGGGTGCACCGCGCGCAGGTGAGGTTGACTTTGGCCACAAAGATGGTATTCGGGACACTTGCACCCCTTTAAATAAATATTTATTTTAAAGAGTCTAGCTGTACTTCTATAGCGAAAGTGCCCCAGATAGGAACCTATATCGTAACCAATGTTATATTGTAGAGGACACTAATAGTAATTGATCCAGTAAATATTAGATCTATATCTTAGTTAATTGAAGAGCATTTTGAAAAAAAGTGTCCGGAGACGACATTTTTTCAAAACGACATATGTATCTTAGTTAATTTCAAAGCTAGCGTAATAAAACAAAATGTAAGTGTTATATTATACGCTTTATAGTTCATTTTATAGCTGTTTACTATGGGCCAAGCCTAAATAAAAGTATTAAAAAAATGCAAATAAAAATTTTGTCAATCGATTTCTATCAGATATAAATAAATTAACACTATGAAAAAGATACATAATAATTGCCTATATATTATCTAATAGCATGCCAAGTTTTAATTAAAATCCAAGAGGTGCAACATGTCAAAAAAAAATATCAAAAGTAAGTGACCAGACACTTTACGACCACCTTGTTGACACTTTTATCTTGCATAACATTTTCAGTTTTTTCAATATTGGGCATGAAAGGTTTAAAAAGGAATGGAAAAGATATTTTCTCAATAGATAATTGGATTTGAAATTAATTAAGATATATCGCTTTGAAAAAATGTCGTCCCCGGACACTTTTTTTCAAATAGCTCTTCAATTAACTAAGATATAGATCTAATATTTACTGGATCAATTACTATTAGTATCCTCTACAATATAACATTGGTTACGATATAGGTTCCTATCGGGGGCACTTTCGCTATGGAAGTACGGCTAGACCCTTTGTTGTGTGCTAGCAATCAAACATGCTTATGAGCAAAATATAGGATATTTATTTAGAAATAACATAAATTCACATACAAGTATTACGTTTGGTAACGAGGGAGGGAGTATGTCTGAACTAGATTAAATCTCGAAATGTTTTAATCTATCTACGTATAAAAATAGTAATGCCTCAAGTCTCTAAACGCATTTTCAACTTTTATTTATCTATATACATATAATAAAACTGTATAAGTCGAATGTCTATACATAGATAAAAAATGCTAAAAACCGAGTCAAGGGGATGTAAGAAGAGAAATAGAATAAATCCAGATTTTTTTTTTTTGTTTTATTGTTTGTTTTTACGGGCTAATCTCCGAAACTGTTGGACCGATTTAAATGAAATTTTGCATGGTGGTACCTTATATCCCCGGTCAACATTTTAGTGTACGATTCCGTGGGATAGGATTACATATAATTATATAAATATATAAACATATACATAAAAAATAAAAGGAAACTACTACTAAAAAAGTTGTAGTTAATGACGATATGTCTATTACAATTTTATTTTTGTAGTAGCAGGTAGACGAAAAGTTTAAATTATTTATTAAAGGCATCAGGTAAATGGTGTCATTGAAGTAATTACGCTACAAGTGCAGTAATTATTGATTACAAACTGGATCAACATGGCACAAGTGAATAATTGACTTACTTTTAAAATAACAAACATAAAATTTTAATTGATATATTTTAATATTTTTATTCTATTACAGAGACATTTATTTATATTGAATTATTAATTAGTTTCTGCATACATTGTTTTGATAGTATAAAGTATTCTGCTATTGTAAATTACCTTGTTTCTATCTACTTATGTAGAATATTAATAGACAAAATTGTAGGGTGGTTAAATACAAATTACGGTTTATTGGAATAAAATCACAGCTTTAAACAGACAAAATCAAGAGTCAATCTTGCTACTTGTGAATTAGATTCAAATAAAAATCTGCACGATGGTGTAGAAATGAACATCAAATCAAGAATTAACCATACAATATTTTTCTACTAATCTACAGGCACTGCAAATTAGCTATAAAAGCTGTGTTTGGTATCGAAGACGTTCGTGCAGTTATGTTGCATTTCAATATGGTTATAAAGAACCGCTTTATGAATTTATAACTAAATCATTAAATATTTTGATGAATTTGTTTTCTAGTCATGCTTAAGATTCCAATATATCAATAATACAAATCAATTCTAAAGATGTCTGTGTAATCGAGCATCTCTGTTTGTTGTTAAATTAAATAGATCTAATGATGCAGCTTGAGCATCAAGTCCAACACGCTTCAATACAAATGATGAGCCTTGTTTAGTGGTTGAGGATTAAATACCCGGAGCCGCACGTAGTTTAATCAAATTGTTCTTAAGGACGCTATTAGTTTGTATCCAAAGGGAAAGCATCAAGGCATTAGAGATAACCTAAGAAAGCAATTTATAAGTGAATTTAAAAGCTACTATTGTGAAAAATAATACTATAAAAAATACAGCATACGTATTTTGGGGTGATTCCGTTTAGCCATTGGTGTGGATAATCGGAATCGCATGTCTGTTTGTCCACTCTGAGCGGAGTTTATTCCCGTAAACGGAATTTAATTTTGATTACTTATTCCGATTATTATTTTATTTATAATAATGTGAAATATAGCAAAATGCATTTTGCCATCATACCGTATCATGTCATTTGTGCTTTTATGATCTTATAAACATTTATATTTTTAACGTTATTTCAATACACTCGCGCATACGCAGGCAGCTATTTGGAAAAAAATATCATACAGCAATAAATCGTTGATATTTAAATTTTCTTAAACGCTGACAAAGATTAGACGTTAGAAATAAAAAAATAGCCTTTCTTCGATTTAAATAATCCAAATTTATTAATTTTTAAAATCTTCTATTAATATTATCCAAATTCCATACAACATAAACCCTCCACCCAGGGTTGCAATTTAAGGAGAGGCTTAACGAAATAAACCCTTCTTTGTCATTTTATTTGTATGTAAGTATATACAAATAAAAACTTTAACATTTTGTATGTATCCATATAATATCTATACATATCATAAAATTGTAACTAAGCCGAATCTGTACATTAAATATTTTTTGGGAAATCTTATTGAAATAGACATTACTATCGACACAGAGGCCGAATCTATAGTTTTTAGAATTTTTGTCTGTCTGTTTGTCTGATACCGCATCACGGAAAAACTACTGGAGGGATTTTGATGAAATTTGGTATGACTATAGCTGGTTATCCGGGTCAACATATAGGATACTTTTTACTGCGGGACAATATCTCATCTCTGAGAAATCTATACTTACTAAACGTTAAAACGTTAGTAGGGACGAATCCGAGCGGAGCGAGGGTGAGTCACTAGTATACCTATTATATTATTATAATTATTAGTTTAAACATTTGTCAATTTTTACAATTACAAAACCACAGGTACCAAGTTGTACGTATACCGGTAGTTAAGTAAAATGAAGTCACACGTGTACAATGTTACGCAAACAAATTTCGTTATTGAGCCCGCATCTCTTAATTTAAACATGTTTCCCTGAGAAGTGTAACAAAAACTATAGATCTATTAGGATACGATGATTACAATGGAAGGGTACCAACTGTCTTGATTTCAAAAGAAAGAAGAATTTTTGTCAATATCAGTATCCCGCAACTATCAGTATCGATATCCTTTGCGGCTTGTGTTTTAACTTTTAACACGCTTCTATTAGCTCCATTTGTAAATGTATGAAATCCAGATGCCAATACCATAATTTGTTACTATCGAGCTAATATAATGATTGCAAGAGGACAGTGCAACTCTTCATCGTACTCTTTACATCTACATCTCTACATTAGCGTTGGTGTATTTTTATAAATTTTAAATTTAATTGAAATTTATTTTTATTCAGTCTACAAAGTACTACGTTATGGATCGCCAACAAAAATCAGATCAATCTTAGTCGGTCTATTGTAGAATTTGATTGAACAAAATTAAAATTTCATATTGTTTTGAAAAGGCTTTCTGAGACTTTTAAAGAGATAAACAATTTTCGTTATCATCTACATGTACACTTCTACTACACTACTATTATAAAGAGGAAAGATTTGTATTTCTGTACGTTTCTAACGAATAAACTCAATGACTACTGGACCGGTTTAAATGAAATTTGGTAAGACGATAGTCTGAGACCTTAAGAAGGACATAGGATATTTTTTTATTCCGGAAATTATCTCTCAAGGGGGTGAAAATGGTGATGAAAGTTTATAAGGGGAATCAACCTAGGGACGAACCCGAGCGAAGCGAGGAGGAGTCTCTAGTATATTGTATATAATGTTAGACCAAACATACAATTTTTTTTTGGTGTTTCGTTATTGCTTTAGACGTATTATTCATGACTGCTCTAGTGTCATCGAGTTTTATAAGTTGTCGTTGGTTTAGTCACTAATAGCTAGCATAAACGACAGTAGATCAAAGTAGGTACTTATGTACTGGGTTCTAGTCTCAGGCCGGCAGAGTAAGTTCATTGAGTTTTTCTATCAGCACTTCTCAGTAACAGCGCGGAGTTGGGAAGTTGGCGGTGTGAATCATCAGCAAAAAAACATTACCATGAAATTTATTCCATTTTGACGACACGTTTGGCTCAGTTTGTAGTAACCCTACTTACTGCGCCAGCGGTCGCGGGATCGAGTCCCGCCGGAGGTATTCATTTGTGTGATGAACACGAATGTTTGTACTCCAGTCATGGGTGTTTATATATATAATATGTACGTATTTAAAGTTATATATGTATAATGTATCAACTATCTAGTATCCATAATACAAGCCTCGTAGCTTACCATGGAACTAGATGGTGTTGTGTGTTAATGTCCTAACATATTTATTTATTCATATTTATGAAATGTCAAATAATCGGTCTTGAGCCTGTTCTTACCAGTACGTATCGTATGATCATCCCACCGGTCTTTGAGAGTAAAAGGAATAGAGATTAGATTTGTATTTGGACACTATAATATCTTCTACACAGATGGATAGTCTCAGCAAGATTGGCTACTGCGGACGAAATCAATCAGACGGACATCGTAAGTCGTCATCATACTTTTGGTTGATAATGAACTTTCAAATTGTTTTTATGTTAACATGGACATGTAGAAGAAAGTATTATTAGTGTTTCCGTAAAGTTTTGTAATAATTATGTACTCATAATGGAGATTTTTAGACATGCAACAGAATGGAATACCTAAGTTTGCCTATACATAGAGTTTCGCAGTGCAGGATTCAACCTTAGCGCCGCCCCTGAGCACTGTAAGAAATGCCGCCCCATTATCGAAATTTTGCATAAAATGGATAAAGTTTTGATAAAGATTAATTTTTTAATTATTATTATTTTTAAATGCAAAAAAATAATTTGAAAATGTTTTCAATACGTAGAAAAATGTGTTAGTTAATATTTTTTTTAGTAGTATATTTCTTTTTTTGAAAATAAAAAAAAACATTTTCGATAACGCGAAGATTTTTTAGTCTCCGAATTTTGTCGCCCCTGAAAATATGCCGCCCTTTTTGAGTTAATTGGTATATAGTCAATCTTTTTTTTAAGCAATCTGCCAGCGGTGTTAATTTTTATTTAAGCCTCTTATAATAAAGGTCGGTCTAAAATCCGTGAAGACGTTTTAGAGCAATGCGCAGCACAGGTTATTCCGTACCTCACCGTATCTGCCGGTCAAAACCCTTTTTCACAGGATCGCGTGGAGATATCAAGTTGAAATTAATATTAAATATTCAGGTAGCAATCTCTTGAAGCTGTACAAAAATCAATTCAATCATGCAATATTTTGAATCAACTTAATCAAAAGTCAAGGCCGTCTATGCAGTATATTTTGACACTCGCAAGGGAATCAAAACCTGTAGAGTACTTTCTGTTGTCCTGGTATCATGAAATTTGGCAGGAAGCAATTTCTTATAGCTAAATCAAGTACATGAGAAACACCAGAAGCCGTAAATTTTCGTTACATCACAAAAAACATTTTTATTTTGATATTATAAACTTATTTTAATATTTCATGCTACTGAACCCCCTCGGTTTATTAATAGTACGTGTAATTAATTCAACGAGTTTTGTAAACAATAGGTGGCGCTGCAACTGCAACTTTAATATTCATTTTTCAAAAAAAAAAATATGCTGAGGCATCCATTTTTAACTTTATTTTAAAGCAATTACTAATAAAAGTCTCTCATACAATATCCAATTCTGTACAGTTTTTAGGAGGAGGAGTTCTGGCAGATCTGGGGATCTTCTCAACTGATTGAAATTAAATTTAGCTCTGTTTACACCAAACTGCACCATAAGGAAGAGTCAGGTTTACGACCATAGCTATATGGTGGACTTATGCGAATTAAACACAACAAGACCATATACCATCCGTATTTGGGTATCGCCCTGCCGCTCCATCATTTTGTGCGACAGTATCTAGATAGTAGATATGTATACCTATATTTTGTTACTTTCTCAACAATTATAAAGTACTACCGGCTCACTCTCGCTTCGCGCAGGTTAAAAAAATAAAACAAATTTATCCCTCGGGAACCGTATAGTTTTCCGGGATAAAAAGTAGCCTATGTGTTATTCCAGACTATGTATTATCTATGTCTGTGCCAAATTTCATCCAGATCCGCTCTGCCGTTCTGGTGTGAAAGAGTAACAAACATCCATACATACTCACAAACTTTCACATTTATAATATTAGTATAGTAGATAGATTTAACTGCCTCGGTGGTGTAGTGGCTAGCATGTACGGCTGCACACCCGGAGGTCCTGGGTTCGAGTCCCGGGTCGGGCCAAAGTTTAGTTATTTAGTCTTTCTTTATAGTAAGTCCTAGTAACAGCCCGGAGCTAGGAAGTTGGCAGTGTTTCACCCCCGTGCCTCGGAGAGCACGTAAAGCCGTCGGTCCTGCGCCTTAACTCTCACCGGTCGTGTCACCGGAGTGGTCGTCCCACCGGAGTATGAGAGTGATAGGAATAGAGAGTGCACTTGTGTCTGCGCGTGCACTTGAGCACTATAATACCTCCTGTGCAGTTGGCTAATCTCAATTAGATTGGCCGCCGTAACCGGAATCAGCTACGAGAACATTATCATCATAGTAGATAGTACTCGTATAGATTATTATAGATTTATTTAAAGGGTTCTATAGATAAAGGGATGTGGTAAACCAATTCGGCGAGATAGTTAATCTAATATACCAACAATACATGGAGAGAAAACTTAGTATCCTTTTTCAACCGTACGACGAATGAGCTTTAACATAATTAAAGTTTATGTGGAGAATAACTGCAGAAAGCTAAAATTTATAGTAGTAAGAACGTATGTAATCCCAATAGTTTCATTCTACAGATACGAAATATTACTTAGTAGGTATAATATAGGTAGCAGGAAGCCCTACGAAGTTGTTACGTAGGGAACCGCTAGTAGGTTATTCTTAACTTAAATGCGCAATTTTTAGCATTAACTTAAGAAAAAAATAAACCCTGTATTCAACATATTCTAGCATTTATATAAAAAAATATTAAAAAAATTGACAACGTTAAAATAAAATTTATTGTAGGTATGTTAGAAATTTATTTCAAAATATATCAGAAAATTACACGAAAACATTGAACATTATTAAGGCACGCCTAACCAAGTCAAGCAATTGACTGTGCCAATGAAAGTGATGAAAAAATTACTGTCATTAGATAATTTTATATACCTAAACCTAAATTAGATGTGCTAGTCATCGCACCTTGGGTTCTTTCCGTGATAAACAATAGCATTCCCAAGAAGGGTTGATGTCAAGCAGGCGGCCGGTCGTAAAACTTTTGCCAAATCCTATTAGCAGTAGGTACGGAAGATGTACTGCGCCGACCCCAAGTGATTGGTCAGGGAGATGATGATTCAACATATTCTAGCTAACTTCTTTCATAAACATTTGAATGAAATTTTCTATTCAATTATATTCTAATAAGTTAAGAAAATAAAGTATAGTAGTATAAAGAAAAATATTTTTTCTAACAACAATTACAAAATATGAATATAACAAGAATTTTATTTAAAAAAAAAACATTTTCATATGTTAATTAACTATATATTCTTTTGTCATAAGTCTTTATTTTCGATGAGATATATTTAAAAGTTTTGTAATTCCGAGTTGCAGTAAATTAGGAAATTTTCAGCATTGAAAGTATGTCGCAGTTGTTGGCACGGCATGTATGTCAGGTCAACAGGGCTGGGCGTCATTCGAATTATTTTTATTGACACGTTTTCTTTTAAATTGTTCCAGCCAAAATAGTATAAGAAAATGTATTTTTATGAATACATTATGGAGGTACTTATATAACATGTCGCTTAATGGATGTGTTACATTTGACATTTTAGTTGTTTAAAAATAACTAACAACATAAATAATATCAAAGGTTTAAGAGTGACTATTAGGACAAAAATTTTAATAGGTATAAAAAATACTAACAAGAAGACAAATTACCTGAAAAATCATCGAAATACTATATAATACATCGAAATCGGTACTGTTAAAAATTGTCGAATTTTATGTTTTGCAATGAAAATGTAAAGTGAATATAAAAAATTGGCATAAATGAAATGTTTGTTAATGATTTGCTATGTACTAAATGAGCCTTAACAAAATAATATATTTTTTAAATAATTTTATGCATAAACCAGTTTATATAAAATAATAAATTTAAATATTAAAAATTAATAAAATACCTTAACACACCTTTAGATATAAAGTGCTTAATGATGTAACAAAAATCTGAAATTAAAATTTACTATGAAACTTGCTACTCTTTGCGACTACAAGTACGCCCGCGCGCGCGCGTGTGTGTGTGTGTGTGTGTGTGTGTGTGTGTGTGTGTGTGTGTGTGTGTGTGTGTGTGTGTGTGTGTGTGTGTGTGTGTGTGTGTGTGTGTGTGTGTGTGCGTGTGCGCGCGCGCGCGCGTGCGTGTGCGCGCGCGTGTGTGTGCGCGTGCGCGTGCGTGGATAAATGGAAATAGTTTTGGATATTAATTATTGTTAAATGATAAATTTTAGAATGTATAATCTATTATCTTTGCTTGCTATTTAAAAAGTTTCTATCCCTTGCCGCTTGGTGCGTTATATGTTATCTGTATTCTGTCATCTGTCTCCCGAGAAGTTTACATGTGTTATAGAAATCTTAAAAAAGGTTATCAATAAATATCGAAGAAATCTTGCTCAATTATATTATTTATTACCCAAAATAACAGGTTATTGGCCCAGATACGCTCCGTAATTAATTGAGTAAAGAGCAGAACTTAAAAGGTACTTAACGCGCGTTTTCGATAGTGAATAACCTTATAGAAAAACAAAATGGAAGTTACAAATTCAATGAGAATTGAGAAGTTTAATGGCAAGGATTTTCGACAATGGTAATTTTAAGTCAATTGTGCCTTAAAAGCGAAAGGTTTAAATATCTACGAAGAAAAACCAACGGTGGGAGATACGAGGCCGTGGGACAAAAATGATGGCATGGCCAAGTTTCTATTAACTTCGTCTATGGAACTAAACCAAATCTCAATAATTAAAAAATTATGGAACGGCAAAGGAAGTGATGACAAGGCTGGAATCAATTTACGAACAAAAATCGGAGCTGCACAAAATGATGATGCATGAGAAATTCTATCAATATGTCACCAACCGACAGTATTGCACAGCATATTTCTTAAGTTGAGGACTTAGCTAAACAATTAAAAGAGACTGGCGAAGAAATACAGCAATATGACAAAAATATTAAGCACATTACCTTCAAAGTATCGTTCTCTGCGTCAGGCATGTCTGTCATTAGATCCACATTCACAAACAATTCAGAATTTAACAGCAAGATTATTAGATGAGGAAGCGAGTTTGACTAATGAAGGGGAGTCTGAGAGTGCTTTAGTATCCACGAAGCATTCTAAACCACAAAGAAAATTTCAGAATCACAATAGCAATCACCAAAGTTCAACGTCTGGCAAAAATAATCAGCATCGATTTATATGTTATAATTGTAACAAGAGAGGGCATTTTGCAAGAGATTGTCGAGTCCCAAAGAAGTCTGAGAAGAAACCTCAAGAGCAAAAGATGCTTGCATTCAGTGCCGAGCAATGTTTACAATCTGAAGCTGATATAGATACATGGATCCTTGACAGTAATGCTTCTGCACACATGTCAAACAGGCGTGATTATTTCTGTGAGTTACTAGATTATGGCCAGAATAGTGGTGATACAACTGTGAGATTGGGAAATAAGAAGGAACTAGTAGTGCAAGGTCGTGGAAATATAATAATTAATAGGTGTGTAAATGGAAAGTGGGAGCAAAGTATTCTAGAAGATGTACTTTATGTACCAGAGCTACGCAGAAATTTGTTCTCAGAAGGCATGGCAACAAGAAAAGGCTATGTTATAATTAAGAAGTACAATGAAGCCTTAATATTGAAAGATAATACAGTTGTAATGACTGCAACATTGAAGCAGAATAATTTATATGAAGTAAATATTAAAACCATAGTACAAATAGATTGTAATTTAGCACAGTCAAGTTTGAAAATCTGGCATGAACGTTTGGGACATTCAAATTTGAAGGAAGTGCAAAACATGAGCAAGAATGGTGCAATTTCAGTTAAGTTAACAGATAACATAAACTTTGTTTGTGAGGCTTGTCAATATGGCAAACAGAGCCGCTTGCCATTTTATAAATCTTGTAGAGGAAAATGTGAACCTGGTGATTTAATCTACAGTGATGTGTGTGGACCTGTAGAACATACATCTGTATCTGGAGCAAGATATTTTGTCTTATTTAAAGATGGTGCTACCAGCTATAGACATGTGTTTATTATCAAGAACAAAAGTGATATCCTGGATTGCTTTAAGAAATACAATGCTATAGTGAAAAATAAGTTTGGTCATGGTACTCGTATATTGCATACAGACAACGGACTTGAATATGTTAACACACTTAAATCTTATTTGGATAGTGAAGGAAAAATTCATTAGCGCACAGCACCTTACACACCTGAACAAAACGGCAGGTTGGAGAGAGAAATGCGCACAATCATGGAGAGCGCAAGATCTATGTTGTACTCTCGTGAAATTTCATTGAATCTCTGGGCTGAAGCAGTAAACTGTGCTGTTTATTTATTAAATCGAAGTTCTTCTACCCAGACAAAGGATGTATCCCCATATGAGCTGTGGAATGGACACAAGCCAGCCCTTCAACACATAAAGAGTATTTGGTTCAGAAGGTTATGTTCATATACCTGATGAAAGAAGAAGAAAACTAGATAAAAAGAGTGTAAAACTAATATTAGTAGGATATGAAAATGAAAATTATAGAATGTTTGATATTGAAAGGATAATAATAAGTAGAAATGTTCATTTTATTGAGAATAACATACCAGTACTGAGAAAAAACACCACTTCAATTTCTATCACCGATGAACAAAAACAAAGTAAAGAAATACATGATATACCAGTTTCACCAGAAGACAACCAAAATATTTATGAATCTAGTTTTGAAAGTGTAGAAACACGGGAGGATGCCAATGATATAACATACCAGCCACCTTCACAAATTATTTCTGAATATGAGAAGAGAAATATTACACTGAGACCTAGAAGGAACAGGAATGAAGAAGCAAATTTCATTGAGTTTGATGTACCTATGACATATGAAGAAGTTATAAACTGTAAAAATAGTCATAAATGGAAGGAAGCTATAAGAGAAGAATTACAGTCACTAGAAGAAAATGAAACCTGAAAGTTAGTTAATAGAAATAATGAGAAAACAGTGACCTCAAAATGGGTATTTTGTGTAAAAAGAAATTCAAATGGTGATATAGAAAGGTACAAAGCTCGTCTTTGTGCACGTGGTTTTACACAAACTAAGGATGTTGATACAAAGAAACATTTTCACCAAGATTTGATTTCATTAGAATAATATTATCTCTTGCAGCTCGAGAGAATTATGAACTTCAACAATTTGATGTCAAAACAGCATTTTTGTATGGTGAGTTGTCAGAGGATGTCTATATGGAGGTGCCTGAGGGTGTCCATGTTGAGCCAAGGAAAATCTGTAAGTTAATAAAATCCTTATATGGCCTAAAACAGTCATCACGCTGCTGGAATAGAAAATTCTCCTCTTTCCTAACTACTTATGGTTTTGAAATGTGTCCCTCTGACAACTGTATTTTTGTTGGTCATTTTAATAATTACAAAGTTATCTTGATCTTGTATGTAGATGATGCTTTATTATTATCAAGAAGTAAAAGTTTATTGTTGCATATTATAAATGATTAAAAAAAGTTTTAAGGTAAAAGAGTTAAATTTAACTATGTTTGTTGGCATAGAAATAACTAAAAATAATGGAATAATTACTTTTAAGTCAAAAACAGTACATAAAACAAATTATAAATAGATTCAACATGTCAGATGCCAATCCTTGTAGTACCTACCCCTGCAGACAATAATGTAATTTTAAAGAAAAATAATAATGAGAGTAATATTGATTTTCCATATAGGGAAGCAGTGGGAGCCCAGATGTTTTTGTCAACTGTAGTATCTAGGCCTGACATTTCTTATTCTTTGAATGTAGTTAGTAGATATATAAATAATCCCAGTAAAGACCATGTAACTGCTGTAAAAAAAAATTATTCGGTACTTGTTAAAAACAATAGATGTTTGTATTACTTATAATTGTAACAAAGAATTGATAGGTCTTTCTGATTCTGATTTTTCCTCTGATATTGATTCTAGAAAATCTAATACAGGATATATTTTTATGATGAATGGTGGGCCTGTTACTTGGGCTAGCAGAAAGCAAAATACTGTGGCATTATCAACTACAGAGTCAGAATATATGGCCGCAAGTGAGGCTGCCAAAGAAATTTTATGGCTTCGGCAGTTGTTAATTGATATCGATGAACCACAATTGGTGGTAACTCTATTTATAGACAATCAGAGTGCTATTAAACTCATTCATAATCCTATTTACCATAAAAGAACAAAGCACATTGATGTAAGATATGATTTCATTAGAGAAAAGGTAGAACAAAATGTCATAAATATCCAATATGTGAAAAGTTCAAATCAACTTGCTGACTTTTTAACAAAAGCTTTGCCTTCTGACAAATTTATTAATAATAGAGATAAAGTTTTAAAATATATAAACTGAGTTTGTTTGGTATAATATTACTATAAAAAAATTGTTTTAGATTTAAAAGTTAATATTGTCAGAAAATAATAGGTTGATTTGAAGCTTAATATTGTAATGATCTAAAATAATAATTAGGTGATTACTAGATTTAAAAGTTAATCTTGTTAGAAAATAATAGGTTGGTTTGATGTTTAATATTGTAATAATTATAAAGTAATTGTTAGGTTTCAAAGTTGATATTGTTTTAAAAAATAGGTTGGTTTGAAGCTTAATTTTAAAATTTAAAAGTTAATATTGTTAGAAGATACGAGTAGTAAGTTAGTTTGAAGCTTAATTGAAACTTAATATTGTAATAGTTCTAAAATTTAAGTGGGAGTGTTAAATGATAAATAGAATGTATAATCTATTATCTTTGCTTGCTATTTAAAAAGTTTCTATCCCTTGGCGCTTGGTGCGTTATATGTTATCTGTATTCTGTCATCTGTCTCCCGAGAAGTTTATATGTGTTATAGAAATCTTAAAAAAAGGTTATCAATAAATATCGAAGAAATCTTGCTCAATTATATTATTTATTACCCAAAATAACAATTATTCTCTTTTAAAATGAGAACGGTTGAAATATGGGAAAATGTTTGCAAACTACTTTTTTATTACCCGACTGCGCGACGCAAAGGAGGGTAATGTGATTATCAGCCTATATATGTACGAGTATGTACATATGTGGGTTTATACCTTTGTGGCACTATTTAGACCAAACACGTGGGCCGATTTTGATAAATGACACATCGTTTGATTCGTCATGACGGCCCAAATATTATAGAAAGCATAAAAATTTGGAAAAATCAAAATGGCCGATTTTGGACGCCATAATGTGAAAGAAAAAATGAAAGTCGACGAACTATGTCAAGAAGGGCATCGTTGAATAGATATTTAAAAATCATTTTTAGGTTTCTTTCATCATTTTTTATTTCAAATAACAGTTTAGGATATATAATGATTTAAAGTTGGTTTCACCATTCTCGCCAATGTTCATACTTAAATATACTTAAAAAGCTGTAAATAAATAAATATATTATAAAAATAAAAAAACCCGACTGCGTAAAAGCTAACTAACAAGATGAAAACAAGTTCACGAAGGAATATACTATTATGCAGTCGGAGACATACAAACGAGTATATACATTTCGGGGCGCAATATATATATATATATATATATATATATATATATATATATATATATATATATATATATATATATATATATATATATAATTCTTCTGTACGTGTGTTTGTTAACCTACTTCCTTCTAAAGGACTTCACCGATTTGAATAAAATTATATGTGTATATTTCAACGGGATATAAAAAAAAATTACATTTTTTTATGATTTTTTAACAAAATTATGACTAAATTTTATAAATATCAACTTAATTTTTTTAAATATATTTTTACCTAATGAATAAACAAGATTAGACTTTGAATGAATTTAATTTCTTTCTGTAATTACCTTCAAGTCAAACTTTTCAGAAAAATCAATAAAGTTAACTCCAAAAGCGATCAAAAAATAATAAAACATCGATAAATCGAAAAAATTATAACATTAATAGATTCTACGGCAAAAAAATACAAAAGCAGTGGTATACTTTACGTGAATTCCAACTTTTATTATTTTTCCACGATTCGTCAAATTGCAAAGTTGGAATGTTTACGGCGTCATTGTATAAATAATAAGCGTCAAAGGAAAAACTTAAGGATACGATTTTTTTTCGTTTTTTCCCGAAAAATACATTGGTGTAATCAGTTTATAAAAATTTGGTCAATAACGTACACTTAGTCAATGATAATTGAAAAAATGTAGTTAACAAAGTAAAAATTATCGATTCCTCCAATTTTCAAAACTTTTAAGGGTGTTTTTACAGGATGACCATACAATATTTTTATTTTTTGAAAAGTAGAGTTCCAGACAAAAATAATGAACCCTACCTGTAAATTGAACGATTTTTTTTTTAATTATAAACGTCCACTTGAAGTTGGCGGTGATTTTCAGCCTATCGAGACCATAAAATGTACTTTTGTCGGAAATGACTAAACATTTCAATTTAATTTTTTTTAATAATTATTGTATGTATTTGAAGATTACATTCCTTTAGTTTCTTAGAAATCAAAAGATTATTCTAAAAAATAAAAAACCAAGAAAAATTTAAAACCGAGTTTTTTGCAAATATCTCGAAAACTTTAAGGTTATTTTAAAAAGTGCTATTTATAAAATTTGTAGATTTTTACTAGACCTATAACTTTTGTAGAAAACATTTTTCGATATAACGTCACAGTACGCCGGAAATTGAAAAAAAAAACTATTTTTCAAAGCTTTGCGTCCCCCCATTTCTCGGGGGTAACTGGGCAGGGGGTCATTTTACGAATTTCTATTCCTTATATACCTGCTAGCATTTTAAAATCATAAAACTTTAGGTTTTCAATATTTTGTTGCGGTTTTTTGTTTAGGTTTTCAATATTTGATTCCGATTGTACTACTATGGCACTTGGCGTACAATTTCGCTAAATAATAGAGTTCTTTTTTGAACGATCCGGAAATTCGGGTATTGTGGAAAAACCTACGTCGTTATATACGATACAGTACACGTATAATACAGAATGCAAACTAGATGTACTATTTATTTTATATAGATTAGCTATTCATAGTTAACATTTTTCTTATATTTTCAAAGATAAAAGATATGGATGTTAATAACATTTCCTTTTTCTTCTGGAAGTGCCAATATTAATTTACTTTAAGTCCTACAAGACAGACTTTTCTAAATCGAATATTTTTAAACGAGCAATTCTCGTATATTTATTTATACCGGCAATCTCGGAAACGGCTCTAACGATTTCGCTGGAATTTGGTATGTGGGGTTTTCGGGGGCGAAAAATCGATCTAGATTAGTCTTATGTCTGGGAAAACGCATATTTTCAAGTTTTCATGCGGTTCTCTTTCGCTTTAGGTATTCCAAGCAAATATGGTTGCTAATTTCGCACGCATTTTTTTAATTTTGTTTGTATTTAAGTTTTTAGTTTTTTTTTGTTTTCAAGCCAAATTGCTCGGTTGCCCAGGAAATAAAATAAATGTTGGTACATTAACATTTAACACACAGCACCACCTAGTTCCATGGTAAGCTACGAGGCTTGTGTTACAGATACCAGATATGAGATGATACACTACACATATATAACTTTAAATACATACATATTATAAATAAAAACATCCATGACTGGAGTACAAGCATTCGTGCTCATCACACAAATGAATGCTCCCGGCGGGACTCGAGCCCGCGACCTGGCATAGCAAGTAGGATCACTACAAACTGAGCCAAACGTGTCGTTTTAATAATTAATTAATAAGTAGGCACTCATCCTGAACAAAATATACATTACATGCGAAATATTATGTAAGTGGTCCTAAAATGGAAGATACTTAAACGAGAACGTGACCGACATGAACGGAAGAACATGACGAAACCTCACAAGTATTTGTCATTTGTTTCTGAAATTCTACAACAGTATCGTTATATAATTTATTTACCTACAAGCTTAATAAATGTTAACTTTTGAATGAATTGAATATTTATATAACTTAACCATGGCTTTGTTATAAATGCTGAATTTGGATGCATGATTTTTAATGGTAACTTGTATTCATAATTGTAGAATTAGAATATTACTTATCTAAATATAGGAACTTTTGTAACACCAAAAGATATTCTTTTCATATGAACGCAATATGCTTGTACAATGTATTACGTATATACTTGTGGACGATATAAGAGATAGCTGCTCTGGCGCGTAACTAGGTCACTGGGTCACAGACGAGGCCCGCTGATAGCAAAGAACAGTCATTCCCAAACTATATTGTTTGGTACAGAAAAATCTTTACAATTTTTATCATCTAGAAATTTTTATAAAAAAACTACAAACAGTCTGAAAACAACTATTCAGTGAATGCCCGTTTATTTTACCAAAAAATATGGATGTATAACAATGTGATGATAACTTTAAAGAGATCATAATTTATAGTTCAATTATAATAGCTTCAGGAATAATAAAAATAATTAGCACCAGTACTTGTTAAATAATAGATAACGCGTTTCTCAAGTTATTTCGTATTATATTAATGTTAGTCGAACGCATCAACCTTGCTCTACATACATACATAAAGAATTACAATTAATGTAAAGAAAAAAACAAATGAGGTGTTAATCGTTTTTACTATACGATAAGGGTTCCATCATTATTAAACTGAACTTAATTAAAAGATAATTATGTATATTTATAGAACATCATTTTGATTACTTACAATAATATATTTGATGTAGAGTTAAATCCAGTTCAAAGTATTTGAGGCACCCTACGAGTTCACATCACATCTCTTAAAGCTTACTTACTCGTAACTGATAATGTTTGTTTAAAAGCGACTCACCCTCGCTTGGCTCGGGTTCGTCTCTGGGTACGTTTTAACGGTTAGTGTAGAATAGACTATAAGTATACACATATCTATATTAAAATGTGCCCGCTAGTATTTTTAATTAAATTAATAATAATTGACTTTTTATAACTAAAGCGATTCACTTGTTATTAAATTAAATTATACTCCACTTCACAGAAATAGTAGTACGTAGAGAACTTGGAAAAATGGTTGTTGCCGTTGTGCACTTGGCCGCAACCTCTTCGCAGCAAGGTGTAAGCAAGTAATATTTTTTACATTTATATGTTCGTGGCGTATATATCATATTCGTTATTTATATATCAAACTAGCTTTGCTTGCTATATAACTTGCTTCCCCATACAAACTTTTATCCCCATTCTCACCCCCTTAAGGGTTGATTTCCGCGATAAAAACTGTTTCACTCACTTTACTTATGATGAGATTTAAAAAAAATATATTATTATTTTTATTTACTTCTATACAAAGTTTGTCCCTGACAATAACAAACACAAAAGAAAAGAATTATTCAATTTGGTGCAGTCGATCCGAAGTTAGGCGCGTACATACATTTCGGTGATTCATTTTTATTTATATAGATAGATTAAAGCTATTTTTTTTTCCTGATAAATTACCTCTCTACTCTGTACTCAAACTATGTATTAGTAGCCGCAAATAGGGGGTGCCAGCTATTACAGATTTTTTTGTTACATTTAATATTTATACGTTCATTGCGTATATTCATCATTTATATATCAAATGAAAGTATTTTTTTCTGTGCATCTATTTTTTTATTTCATTATAGGACTACATTAATTATAATTCAACTTTGTTTCAAGAATTGAAAGCTTTAAATCAAAGATCACTGTCATATAAAACATATCATCTCAACTCAGGCTTGCTAGTGCACATATACCTATTGCGAAACTAGATCTGGCACTATTACAAGACTTAAACTTGAGGATGAGCCCTTTGACTTCTATCAGGTTTGAATCGCCAAATGTCTAAGGTACAAAGATAGATGTACAACTGTACAATATCCGTAATAATAGGTTTGCCAGATGTTTTATATAATTAGTAAAAAAAACTCTGCGGCAGATACCATATTCACTAGAAACCCTAAGAAATTAAAGCTGGTCACGCGCGAGAATCACTTTTAGTAGTTTACGTACACTCGTGCTACACGCATAGTAACAACTTAATTCAGTCACTCAAATCATTATTTTCCACCATTGTCTTTTCTACGTTTTAACATTATTTTCAACTCCCGACGCAAAAATGACGGGGTCTTTGACGTGTCTGTGTGTGTGTCTGTATGTGGCATCGTAGCTCCCGAACGGATGAACCGATTTAGATTTTGTTTTTTTTTTGTTTGAAAGGTGAATTAGTCGGGAGTGCTCATAGCTATGTTTGATGAAAATCGGTCCAAGATGGTCGGGGGTTTTTAAATTTTCAATTTATAATTTATTAAAGATACATTTAATATAAATATGTTATAAAAATAAAAATCCCGACTGCATAAAAGCTAACTAAAAAGATAAATCAAGTTCACGGTTATGCAGTCGGAGACATACATACAAGTATGTACATATTGAGGCAAGGAAGAAACGTGTATGTCTCCGACTGCATAATACTATTAATTCCAACTGCCTCGGTGGTGTAGTGGCTAGCATGTACGGCTGCACACTCGGAGGTCCAAGTCTCAGTAACAGCCCGGAGTTGGGAAGTTGGCGGTGTTTCACCCTCGTGCCTCAGAGAGCACGTAAAGCCGTCGGTCGTGCGCCTCAACTCTCACTGGTCGTGCGAGTGGTCGTCCCACCAGAGTATGAGAGTGACAGGAATAGAGAGTGAACTTGTGTCTGCGCTTACACTTGTGGACTATAATATATCCTGCGCAGTTGGCTAGTCTCAATGAGATTGGCCACCGTGGCCAGAATCGGTCAGGAGAACATCATCATCACTATATTCCATCATGAACTTCTTTTCATCTTTTTAGTTAGCTTTTATGTAGTCGGAATTTTTATTGAAATGACCATTATTATCGCTGCAGAGGCTGAATCTATAGTTTTTAGAATTTTTGTCACGAGAAAACCACACGACAGATTTTGATGAAATTTGTTATGATTATAGCTGCTTATCTGGGTCAACATAAAGGATACTTGTTACTGCGCGAATATATCTCATCTCTGAGAAATCTATACGAACTTTTAAAACGTTATATATATAAAAGTAATAACATACTGGTAAAAATGATGAACATTATTTAGAAATGTCAATTTCTTTTAGGGAAGCATCCTTGTTCTTTCTCATTTACGGCAATTTCCCATTGATTGTTCGTGTCATGTACTGACAACTATCTTGATTATTATTAAGCATGATTAAGGCGTGCTATTTTAAAGTAAATATAATATGTAGAAATTAGAATATCTACTAACTCGCAATCATATTAAAGAATAAAGTAAATCTATGTATTTTCATTTCATGTTTACAGTGATTTGTTTATTTTAAAATTACACACGCAAACACAGTCTGCGCATCAGCTTTAATAGTTGTGACGACATCTGATGATTATGTATTAAACTAAGTATTACGAATTTGTTTCGAATAAAGCAACTCCACATCACAAGTACGAGTATACTGTGTTCCACATATCCGTAGAGTATACCTACTAAATTTTCAAACATAAGCGACTGATGCTTTAGTTTATACATATTAAAATATTGTTATAAAAATTCATAGCCACCTAACTATATCGATTAAGTTCAATAAAAAAAAATGCCTAATCAATATATTTCAAAATGTTATATAAATCGAGTAACATTATCTTTGTTCAGAAAATAGCTTGAATGATAAAACAGTCATTATATTTTCAAGAGGTTACTACCATTTCAGTTACAAAGTTAATTCGGAATAAAGTAGAACACGTGAAATAAAAATAGAATTCTAAGAGAAACAGGTCAAGAAATATACAGTTATGGAAATAGTCACGTTGTGAATATTTTTAATTGAAATGACGTAGACATGTCATAAATTATTCTCAATTAAAACAACCCTCGTTGTAGATCAAACGTCCGGGTTGAAAACTGTAACTGTGACTTTGCGTCTGTATTGAGAACTTCGGAATTGATTAATAGATACGTACTTTTTTTTAAATGTAACGAACTATAAGAATGGTAAGTGTATTAGTAAAGGATCCGCACTAGAAACAACCTTCACCCATTTGTTTAATGGATGAAAAGTATTTTATATCAAACTAGGGACTCACACTCGCTTCGCTCGGGTACGTCCGTAGTTTGACTCCCCATACAAAATTTCATCCCCATTTTCACCTCCTCAAGGGATGATTTCCGGGATAAAAAGTGATAGGGGCCGGTTGCGGAACTGTGCTCGCAGGCTTGCGACCGATGGGAGAGGCCGCGACGGGAGAGGAGTGCCGGTATTACGGTGCGCCGTTCTCCCTGCCTTCCGCGGCCTCGGTGGGGCCGCCACCGTTAGATGGCGGACGCGGTGGGGCTGCAGGGGAAGAGGAGTGTCGGTGTGTCGTTGCCGTTCTCCGGATGTAGGTGGCCCACTTCGGTGGGCGGTGAGGGTGCCAGAGAGCGGTCGACTTGGGGAGATCGGCCGTCCACTAGGTTAGCTCGAGAAGGCCGTCAGGGATGGACGAATATCTCAGCCCCTGACTTTGTGACGGGCCTTAAAAGACACTCGCTGTCAGGGTCGCCGATGAGTCTTTTTGTTACCCGTGGCCCCGGCCCTAAGGCGACGGAGGTGTCACTTTGTGAGGTTTTTTAGTGGGTAGGCTACCGCGCGCATACCATCTTTGCGCGGCAGGAGCCCCACATAACCCGCCTCGCTTCCCCATTGGCGAGTGGGTACCTGGGAACCGGGTTTTTTCCTGACGAAGAAAAAGGGTCTCAAACTATCTTCTTACCAAATTTCATCCAAATCGGTTCAGTAGATCCAGAGATTACACCTACAACGTCACAAACTCACAAACTTTACTTCTTTATAATATTACGTATAGATTAGAAAATATATCTCGAGTGAGTTGTCTAAAAAATTACTGGCCAGACTATATTTAATAAAAAATTGAAAATTGACTTTTTATTAAATACTAGCGATTTAACCTCGCTTCGCTCAGGTTCGTCCATACCTCGATTCCCCATGCAAACTTTCATCCCTATTTACACCCCCTTAAGGTATGATATCCGGGATAAATATTATCTTATATCCTTTTCGGGGTCTCAAACTATTTTCTTATCAAATTTCATCTAAATCGGTTTAGAAGATCCAGAGATTACCCCCTACAACGTCACAAACTTTATAATATTAGTACGTATAGATTGCGCTCATGAGTTTATCGAATTTTAATACCAACCGAAAGTGAAGCCTTTAGAATATACAAACTTTGGGTTGTCTATTTTTTTCTGGCGTTACTACTGGGTTGGCAGGTATAAACAGGTAAATCGATAATAGTTATTTTCACCTATTTGTTTAATAAATGAGTTTTATATCAAAATGAGCTCTATTTAATTGCGAATACGATGATATAAGATTGTCTGTAAAAAATCTGGCCTGAATGACGGTTGTCGAGTTTTAGAGCATATAGTATGTTTTTTACCATTATATTTTATTTGTATTTTCAACCGACTTCAAAAAGGAGGAGGTTCTCAATTCGACTGTATGTTTTTTTTTTTTTTTATGTTTGTTACCTCAGAACTCCGTCGTTTATTAACCGATTTGGACAATTTTTATTTTGTTTGTAAGGGTATACTTCCAGATTGGTCCCATTTAAATTTCAAAAAAAAATACCACCCCTAAGGGTGGAAAAACGACTAATGATGAATTTAACCTACTTCTAATTGTCATATTGACTTGAAACTTTGCAAGTATTTCTATTTCCGTTGATAGTACAGTGGTTCGGTGTTGTTGAACTGATCTGATGGCAAGGCCAGAAGGTGGATAGGTGGAACTCTTCAACGGCTAATAGTGGATACTTTGAGTTTGGGCTTATTTTGTTTGATTTGACAAGCCTAACACGTTAGAATCCTTACTGTGTGCTTTGCTTTGTATGGGCTGGGACCGATTTCAAAAATATTTAATTAGGTATGTATTTAATAGGTAGGCTTTAATTACTTAGCCAAAGCACACCGACTTCGAAAATATTTGATTAGGTATGTATAGTAAATGAAAACTACCAATGAGTTATTTTTCACTTTTTAGTGCTTTTGTTTGAAGTCGGTTTTTATTTTTTTGTTAAAAAGTTTTTATTGGACTGTTCACTGTTCATTTTTATTTATTTTCCTGAAATAACAAGAAAATTTCAAGATAAGTACATATCGCTATCATAACTTGACAATGGACAGAAAACAACGATAAAACGTGGTCGAAATTTAACCATAATTTAATGAAATTTAATTAATTATAGCCAATTTTCGATCATGGGGCTACCAGTAGCTTAAATTATTATTTTTAATTTCTTCTAAGATGTAATAAAACCACGTTAACACCGACTGTACTAAACAATAGATAACAAAAATAATCCTGTTTTGTTACTATTTGCTAGTTTAAAAATTACCTCCCTACATCGCTCAATTGAATAGGCAATTATTACATATATTAAAACTAGCGTAGGTACGTTTTTAAACAGTTAGTGTGGAATAGATAGTCGATCCACGGTTCTGTGAAAAACAAAAGCAAATCTGTCCCACGGGAACCGTACATTTTTCCGGGATAAAAGTAACCTATGTGGTATTCCAGACTAAAAACTATCTCTGTGCCAAATTTCAGCGAATCCAGATCTATTCAACCGTTCTAGCGAGACAAACATCCATCCATCCAAACGCATTTATAATAGGTATATGTAGTTACGATTTGTGAGTTCTGGAATGGAAAATTGAAGTATGCCTTCTGCATTACAGATGTTTTTTACTTATGGCTCGTGACAGTCACTTTTGGTAAAAAAACACTCAGTATGTGTACAGTTCTGGCTTAATTCAGTTTTTGAACACTATTTTTCATCACTAGTTGCACTTTCACTAAAGTTCCAGATAGGACTAATAAAAAATTAAAAAAACGGGTTTTTTGCAAATATCTCGAAAACTTTAAGGTTATTATAAAAAGTTTCATCTAAAAAATCTTTTACTAGACCTACAACTTTTTTAAAGAATACTTTTCGATAGAATGTTACAGTAAGCCGGAAATCGAAAAAAGCTATTTTTTAATGGTTTGCACCCCTCCATTTCTCGGGGGTAGCTGGACAACGGGGGCCTTTTTCTTTCTTATATACCTGCTAACGTTTTGAAAATATAATAAAACTTCAGGTTTTAATTTTTGTATAGCGCATCGCGATCGGACTATTTTTATAGCGCATATTTAAATTAAAGAAAAAGTTAATAACGGATAAAAACTTAATTTGTTTCGAATTAAGTACTTAAAAAAATAATTTTGTATTAATCCTTTTTTTCTTAAATTTCAAACTTCTTAAAAAAGTATATTTATTTGACTTTGGCGAGGGTCATGACCCCCATGACAGCCAATGCCCCCCTCCCCTGGATCCGCGCTTGATACATACATACATATATAAGCTCATAAACACATTACCCTCCTTTGCGTCGCGCAGTCGGGTAAAAAGATATAAATGAGCGACTTGCTCTTAAACTTGCTTTGCAAACTTTGCATTTTCCCATGAAAATTTGACATTTTACGGCACTAAACTGTTAAATATGTTAATTATTAACCCTGCTACATATAGTTTTGTGTAATAAACCATTGATATTTTGTATGAGCGACAACTCGACCAAACCAGTTACTGTGTTTTTCCGTGTGAATGAGATTTCTCTGAAATAAAAGGTATGCTAAATGCATGAACGAATTAACCACTGGACCAGACATATAAGCGGACGTACCTTTAACGGTCATGTCTGTAACCAGGGAATTTTAGCCTAGGTCGTTTGTTTTTTATGTCAGTCTCAAGCACTTACTTGTCAACAAAACATCTCCCAAAAATGACTAAATGTTCTGTTAAATGGTGTAAAAACTATAACGGCGGAAGCAGCACTATTTCTTTTCACTTGTAAATACATCATTTTATTACATTTATTGTTATTTATCACAATATTTAATTAAATATAAAATAAAATGTCATATTATCCAACTATGTTAAATATAGTCGATATTTCTATGTATTGTTGACATCTGACAACCATCATAAAATGGCTGGATTATACCATTGAGAACAAATGACGAAACTGTCGAGTGAGTTCATTTGACATCGACTAGTGCTTGACAATGTCGAAAAATATATCGATATTTGACGAAATAACTGAACGAATTGAGTTATTTGTACAGTACAATAACATAAAATACTTTTATCACAGTATCCTACAATCTGATGATAATAAATTTATAAAAATATTTTCTAAATCACATAAAAATATAAATGCAAAAATTATAATTAGTATGTGTACTTAATTTTTTATTTTATTTTATACCACATTTATTTTTAAATTACACAAAATCAAACAATAATGTTTTAGCACTAAACTTCTGGGTTGGCGATTTGTAATAAAACACTTTACCACTTGCACTAATTATTTTACTTTCACGATCCAACACTCACTTTTTCACAATTTGCAATCACTTTTTCTTTTTCCTAATTTCACAAATGTTTATTAAGAACTGAGCAATATTAGGACAGTGTCACATTTTTATAACTACCCGAGACAATCAATTGCCAATTAAAATAGTTCAATAACAGAATCAACAAAATCACTTTATTTAATTAAATTAGCTTAATATTTTTTTAATCTTTACAAAATAATATTTATTATATATTAATGGAATATACACCCGATATTCATTTGTTCATTAACATTATTATAGGCTAACAGAATGTTGCCATCAATGCCATCGTATTTATGTAAATCAAATTAAAAAATTATTATTATTTGACACATTATTATTGCCTCTTTAATTCATTTATTTTAATTTATTATAATAAATACAGATATTTTAAATTAAAAGATGTAAAATATGATGACTATGCTTACAAATGTCTAAAATGTCATTCATTGGTTCATCGATATATGTATTTTATCGATTACGTTCATGCACTAGAAATATTGTATTGTGTATCAGTGTTTATAATAATGTAATAAAATCTTTGTGTGCGTTATGCGTCACTTGGTTGAACTAGTTTTCATACATTTGTATTTTATGTCAGGTCCAGTCTCTAATTCGTCCATGGCTAAATGTTGACACAATAAGTTATTGTTATCATATTTAGTTAAAATCTGTTCAGTACTCTTTGGATGAAAAGCAAACAGATATACAGACAACCAAACAACAATTTCAACAACTAGGTTTGGGGTCTATATTCTGTACAGAATACGTACCAGTCATTGTTTTTAAATATTGTTTCACATACAGATTGAGCTTTTTTACTATTTTATTATATTTATTGATAATAATAATTAATGTTAAGATCACCCTACTCAGAGTAATGTTGAAAGTTAAAATTATCAATCCAATATATAATATTCATTCTGGAATATCGACCTTCTAATCTTTTCATCAAAAATAAGGTAATCATGGAAACGTTCTAATTTGCGTGTCTAGGCAACCCTCTGTTACTGTGAAATAAAACGTATACATATAGACGTATATACATAGTCTGGCCATAAATACTGTTACATATTTTGTGATTTTAAAATGGAGTGGGGTGATAAAGAGAACCGAATTACTGTGATTGCATTATACAAATTAGGTATGGAGACAAATACAATTTTTAAAACTCTCCATACGCTTGGTATTAGTCAAATATTTGTGTGCCCGGTACATTGATAGGTACAACGAAACCTCCTCAGTTTATCACAGAAAAAGATCTGGCCATCCACGTAGTGTTCGTACGAAAAAGGCGATCAAAGCAGTAAGGGAAAGAATTCGAAGAAATCCTGTCCGAAAGCAAAAGATTTTATCTCGGGAGATGAACATAGCACCTAGAACCATGTCGCGTATTTTAAAGATGACTTAGGACTTGAAGCCTATAAGAGACGCACTGGTTATTTCTTAACTGATAATTTAAAAAGGAATAGGGTGGTAAAATCAAAACAACTACTTAAGCGGTACCCAAAGGGAGGACACAGAAAATGTTTGTTTACGGATGAGAAAATTTTTACAATTGAGTAATATTTTAACAAACAAAATGACCGTATTTATGTTCAAATCTCTAAGAAACCTTCGCAATTGGTCAACAAAGTACAACGTGGGCATTATACAACTTAGGTGATGGTTTAGTGGGGTGTTAGCTGTGAAGGAGTGACTGAGCTATATTTTTGTGAAAAAGATATTAAAACATCGGCACAAGTGAACCACGATACCATTCTTGAGAAGGTAGTTAAGCCCCTTAACAGCACCATGTTCAATAACCAAGAATAGTCTTTTCAGCAAGACTCAGCGCCGGGTCATAAAGCTCGATCCACGCAATCTTGGTTAGAAACCCACGTTCCGGACTTCATCAGAGATGACGTCTGGCAGTCATCTAGTCCCGATATTAATGCGCTGGATTATGATTTATGGTCAGTTTTAGACAATATGGCTTGCTCTAAATGCCATGATAATTTGGAGTCCCTAAAACAATCCATACGATTGGCAGTGAAGAATTTTCCCATGGAAAGAGTGCGTGCTTCTATTGATAACTGGCCTCAAGGACTGTATTGCAGCCTATGGAGACAATATCGAATAAGCTTTATATATTTTTAATGGCTTTATATTAATGTATTAAACTAACACACTGTAATAGTAATAAATGTTACGTGCAATAGAAAAAATGTTTTTTTCTTTGTTACAATATTTAGGATAAGACTAAAACTTAAAACTTTAAAATATATTGTATATATTTTTAAGTTTGTAAAATAACTTAGAACTTCAGACTAAAAGAATAATGTAGACGGATTGTCATAGATCTAAACATGAAGTCAAACAACAATGCATGCTTCTCAAACTTTTGTGTACCTGATAGACGTCAAACATTGATGTGTGGGTAGAGTTACCAGGCGTTGCTTTAATCTATCTTAGTTTTTAAATAATCTTAATCTATTATATAAATAAAAATAAATGTTGGTAAGCGCATAACTCAAGTATGACTGGACCAATTCGTCAAACATTTTTTTTTCGTATGTTCCTTAAAGTCCACGGAAGGTTTTAATAAAGAGAAAAAATGAAAAATTAACGAAAAGATATAAAATTTATATGGCTAACGCTGCCTAGTAACTATTTATATCTACATATTTAAAACGTACCTAGCGACGAAAGCGAGGGTGAGCCGCTAGTGAGTTATAAAAATATTAATAACAAATAACAATATTTTTAAGAACAAATATATATGAAATTTAATAAACAAAAACATTAATATCCCCATAATATTTTAAAAAATTGATAAGAAAATAAATAAATTTCAATTATTTTTGTGTTTTTGTTCTTTTTTAGGTTTCCGTGACCAAAAGGAAAAAACGGAATCTTTGTAATTTTGTTACTTTTAGGATTTAGAGGTTCAAAATTCTACAAGAAATATTTACTGTACAAATTCGGCTCAGTTAGAATTTTATTATATGTACATAGATATTAGATAATGATATATTGTATAGATTGCATGAAACAAAATCATGACGATAGTTTTTAATTATGATTTTAGCAAAATATTAATCTATACGTATAATAAAATTCTAACTAGGTTGAATCTATACATTAAATATTTTTTCGAAAATCTTATTGAAAAAGACATTATTATCGGTACAGAGGCCGAGTCTATAGTTTTTAGAATTGTTGTCTGTCTGTTATCGCATCACAGAAAAAAGGATGGATGGAGGGGTTTTGATGAAATTTGGTATGGTCATAGCTGGTTATCCGGGTCAATATATAGGATACTTTTTACCGCGGAAAAATATCACCTTACTGAGAAAAAATACAAAAGCTGGTTAGAATAAAACACGATGATACTATTTATTATATTTTAGCAAGGTAACTTACTAAATAAGGCAAAAGCTATTAAAAACACTTAAAAAAAATAACGACAGGGCTATTTTATTTAGTTTTTACTTTTTGGTCATCTGAATGCGGGGAAAGCCGCGGGAAATGCTAGTTCAGTCATATTTTTACGGTTGGAATAACAAAAAATATTTTAAATAAAAATATTTTCATATTTTTAGCTGGTTATCCGAGTCAACATATAGGATACTTTTTACTGCGGGAAAATATCTCATCTCTGAGAAATCTATACTAAACGTTAAAACGTAACGAACCCGAGCGGAGCGAAGTTGAGTCGCTAGTAGGGCTTTCATCCCGGGAGTCTCGGTCTCGAAAATTTCGAGAGTCTCTACTAGGGCTTTCATCCCGGGAGTCTCAGTCTCGAAAATTTCCAGTCTCGACGATTTTTCGAGACTCGAGACTTCTACTGCCAGTCCCGGGAATAACGAGGCTTTCGAGACATAAGTCAAATAATTAAGATTATTCAAAAATGTACTAAATCACCAGTATTTTTTTATTCCATTTAAGTGGTAGCACTGTAAAGTGAAACTTAGGATAAGACCACAGGGGGAATAACTAAATTATCCCCTATCTAATACTAGCGTAGAAGCAAAGAGGGCTTTTTCTAACGCGGGTTAATTTTGTAATAAAATCAGATCTCTGTATGAAAGTATGTACATTAAATACTTTGTTTTTACGTGCCCACTGTAAAAATGAAAAAAGTATCATAAATATGAGGTTCTCACTATGAAATTGGCGTTTTGTCGAACTGGCCACTTTGATCTCAAATATCTGGCGTTTGGTTAGGAATTCCAAATTCTTTATTTCAAATTTAGGACTGTGTATTTGTTTTTCGAATTTAGATATTCATTTGTTGTCGCGCCTTTTGATTTTTCTTTGACATCATTCATTCTGTTTACAATACGGAAAACTTAAAATATCGCTTTATTTACGAATACGAGTTCCACCGCGGCACCAGCGCTGCAGAAACTGCTCGAAGGATTAATGATGTGTATGTAGTTTTGGTTCCAATGATTTCGTTCTGGAAATTTGGACCTATAGAACAAAGCCCGTGGACGGCCGGAGGTCGATCATAGCAAACCTCGTCAGAGTTACCGGTAAGATTCGGTGTGAGTGATAAAACAATTTTAATTTAAACAAATTGGAAAAGTGAAAGAACTCGAAAAATGGGTACCGCATGAATTGAGTGAAGCACATCAACGAACACGCGTCATGCTGCGTTACATTACTCAACCGTCACAATAATGAGGGAATTTTGAATCCTGTACAATCATCGGAAACGCTCGTCATAATGGTTGAACCCAGGAGAAATCCTGCCCCAAGCGAAAGTTGACTCAATAAAGGTACATACTGGTAAATTTCTGGTGGACCAGTGCTGGTGCCCCGTGTCATCCATTTCAGCTTCGTTAGATCGGGCCCGACGATTACTGTCACGTTATCTGTATTAACAACGATTTCAAACCATGATGGAAAAGCTAGCCGTTAAAAAACCGAGACTGGTCAATTGCTCTAGCTCACTGCTGTTTCAGGACAACGCTAGACCACACACTGCGTAACAGACAGTCGCTAGAGTTATCGGACCGCCATACTCCCCGGACCTGGCTCCAATAAATTACCACTTTTTCTGGAATGTGGACAATTTCTTGCAGGGAAAAACACCAATTCCGATGAGGCAATCAAAGCCACCTTCGAAAGTTTTATTGATAATCGTTTACACAATTTTATCAGCAGACGAATCAATGAACTTATACTGTGTGACTGATTAAATATATAATTTAAATATTTTTTTCGTTTTTAATTTCATATGTAAGGGCCTAATAATTGTTAATTTTACTTGTATTGAGTTTGTAAGAGTATGGTTAATAAAGTACTTTATTGAAATACCTTCTATCGACTGCCTAACTGCCCAACCCATGAGTATGAAACCATTTTTGGAGGAGTCTCGTTTTTTTTCCCGGGACTCGTAAATACTCGTATAACGAGACTGAAAGCCTTAGTCGCTAGTGTATAAAATATAAAAAAATAGTGTATATAATAAAATGCAAGGTGTCAGAATTATACAATTAATTTCGTTTGTAATAAGTTCTAATTGGGAAATATATGAAACTGAAAAAATTAAAACAAACTTAAATGGTTCTTTTTATTGTTCGGAAAATAGTTTTGACTTGAAAATTAAGCTATATATTTTTAGCTAAACATTTTAATTGATTGAGTAAAATTATGCAATTTGGGCTACCATATAAAACGGAGGTGGTTTTAGTGACGTAATGTTTATATTCAAACGGAGCCACATGCAGAACCAGCTTTAAATAAAACAGTATGAATCAGGAAGAAGATATTTACAACACGAAAGTTGCAGCGCCATCTTGTTCATATGCAATAGATGTTCGTTATCTTTTAATCCTACAGCATATAGAATATATTTAAATTATTATTAAAAATTTAAACATTACTAGAAATAGTTTAGAAATATTAAGTACATATTATAATCAGTAGTAGTAAGTAGGACGTATGATTTCACTTAAGAGCACTATGTTATTCATGATTAGAATGATTACTTCATACGATGTAAGCTGTTACAAACACGATATCGTAGCCCCACTGCACTGCAGACCGCAACCAGCTAGCGTGCCCTACTGACACCGAACGAAATCAAAAAGCGTCGTCGTGCCACAGGTAGAATACAAAGTGACATCAAACGTGGATGCCATACGTTGTGTCCATTAAATCCAAGAATTGTACAAACTCCTTTGTAATTAAAGAGTTAAGGACGAAAAATATTTGTCAGTCATAGAGGAAACCATTCTTTTAAAAAATATATTACAATTTTTCCACATAACCCACTCCATTGTAGGATAGCGCGAAAAGCCAATGCGACGTTGCCACACCGTGCGAACCAGTATACGAGCAGGTAGTCTCTAGTCTCCACAATGCATACAATGTAATTATTATACAACCAGCACTTGTCTGTTTTGTATGTAACTATTCATAAAACATTTACTAAGGCCTCATGTCCCCAAATTTATGTAAAAAGAATCTAAGCAGAGTCCAATTCGATTTAAGCGACTTCATTATTGTTTTTACATAAGCCATAATGGAAAGTTTATACTTAAATATAGCCATGTTTCATACATTAACCGATTTATCAAAAATATAATAAAAGTAATTCATGCTTATATCCGGCTCGAGTTGAAATCATCTATAAATACTTGTAGGTATACGTGACTAATAGTATGTAATTAGTAGAACTACATCGTACGCACCATTTGTTGGATCCACATAAGATATCTTTATCTCCATTGCTATATTTTCAGCAGGCTTAGGGTCCACGGAGTTCATCTCATATTCCACGGCGCCTTCCAACACAATATCATTCTTTGCCTGGCTTGTAGAGGCAGCCAGACCCTGCGCAACACTCATTTTTGGAGAGTCTTCGTGCATCATTTACGGATGATTTAGCGAAACAACTAATAGTAGCTGCCCGCAAGAACTATAAAATTTCATCTACTTTGTTTAGGAAAATATTTTATCTTAAATTTTGTACATAAATACCATTAATTCTTTATAAAACACTAAATGTAGGTCTCTAGGCCACTTCACTTACACTTTAATATTCCGACATAACTCGGGTTCAATAGAGCTACCATACTCATGACTGACATTGAAATATGTCGGTAAAGGGCAGCGAGAAATTAACCTAATTTAGAAATGTGTGTCATGGGCCATGGCCTATTTTCCAAAAAAAAATCTATTTATAATTTAAATGTGAAATAATGTTTTTCTTATTAGGTTTATTATTAAAATAAATATCATAGGTGTATGGTAAAAAATATTAAAAGTACTTCAATGTCCATACAGTAAAAAACTAAAAATGTTTTTGGCTTAAAAATACTTTAAATAGTGCAAAATGAATACATTTTCTTATGAATACACTATGTTGTGTAATAAATAACCGTTTCTATTGCACAATCCTTTCACAAGGGCTCCAAATGTAGGTCAATCTGTGCAAGAATGATATACATTAAAAAAATTATAACATTATTTTTTTGATATTAATAAAACTAAAAAAATCTTACTATAATTAATATACTATTTTATATAATATTTTGGGAATTTATAAGACTTTTAATAGTATTAAGCATTTATTTGACTACAACATCCGGTACACAATAGAGCCATCTAGTTTCTATATAAAGTACTATTTTAAAAGTTGCTTATCAGTTTTATAATAGATGTCACTGTATTGCAGATTAATAAATTCATACACATCTGCGTCTTGCTTCAGTAAGTACATCCGTTTAGTTCAATGAAATTTTCTAACATCAATATAAATGGGTAATATAACCAGTGGTGTTGATAGTGTCCCATATAATAAAATAAAAAAGTTAAATTCGTTTAGTTATTTTATATGATGCTCATTTAAATATAAAGTAATTAATTGGGAAGATTTCTAGAAAGAAGGGCACCACACGTATGGCCTATTTACATTCAGTCTGAGGTTATGCAATTTATTGTGATATCTCTTTTAAACCTGGTTTTTTGCTTCTATTGTGTTCGCATCTTACCCGTAGAATCTGAACCCGAACCCGTATCTGAAAGTTAACCAGCTGAAGGAAGAATTGAGAAGGAGACGTGCATCTTACGGTGGTCCTGACTGACTAATGGATCAATATACAGCCTAAGCCGCTGGTCGTTAAAAAATATTACCTGTAGACGATTTAAGAATTTTAAAGTTACTTTATTTAAATGAAGTCCACATAGCCTTAAATATAAAGATTGTGATTTTGCAAATTTTGGCTGTCTTATTGATTCAGCCAGCAATTTCTTTAGTTTTAGTCTATTGATAACAAACTATATTCATTTTTTTTGCCTTCTGGCACTGAACAATTTGTCATTTTAATTAAATTTTAAATAAAATGAAAAAAAAAAACCATTCACGCTATATAGCTTTACAATATACTGAGGGCTATAATGATCGCGACATCTGGCGGGAGAAAAAGGCAAAAATTCTTCCCCGTTTCATGTAATATTAATTTAAACTTTTTTTTTGTTTTTAGCAAGACATAATAAAAGGTATATAATTTAAAGACCCCATGATGACGTAATTCAAAGAAAACTTACGCGCAATGAGAAATACTAGTAGTCTTTTTTCGGAACAGTTCTTTCACATCAGTCTTCGTAACGGCTTTTTTCGCATCGTATCTACTATCTATATTATAAAACGTCATTGGTTGATAGGTATTGTTTGAGAGTCCTCCCAAGAGTTCAATTTAGTCCACAAGTGCTACCTACTGATTTATGTAGGAATATATAACGAGTTCAAGTTTTGTTATATTTAATACTAGTTGCTTATTAAAACAGTATTAAATTCAACTAAACAATGTTTATGATAAAAGTATTTGTTGGCTGGTTAGACTTAATATTCTGTTTCTCATAATTTTTTTAGTAATAATGTGGTCAATTTTATTATGATAATAAAAAATAGACAAGTTTTAAATATAATATTTTAATAATATAAAACTTCAAAGATATTATATTCATACAATCATTATGAACAGTATAAAATTTCACAAGATATAAAAAATATTTTTTTTATTTAATCTTACTTGAAGTTATTTACTTATTTGTTCTAAATACATATACATATATCGACACTTTGTTTTGTGCATCTTACATTTCAAAAAAGACAATTTTAAAAAGACATACAAATGCGATATACGGTTATTCTTAATATCCACACCTCATCTAAACCCAAACTAAATAATACAGGAGTAAGACAAGGATGACCAATAATATTTTTGAAATTTATAAACAAAATAGCAGTATTTTTTATAAATTTTGCTTTTTCATGATAGCTAGTTATGACAATCTTTATTAAGTGTACGACAATAGGCTATTAATATTTTGACAGTGTAAAAAATATTTTTTTGTTTGTAGACAAACATATTAATATAAGTAGGCAATTTTTTTTAATGAAATATTCAAAAAAGCTCCTCTAAACTTAATTTATTTTTCTCTGGTACCACGTGATGAAAAAAGATCTGGATTGGCTGATGTACAATGACCTCATAGAGCACTAAACTGTCAAACAACATGCCTGTCAATCAGTTTTGACATACCGTCATTGCCGTTCCTACTTCCTTGTATTTGTCGACACGCCCTGACAGAAAACACTATTTGTAGATTTCCTTTATTAGATAATATCAAATAATAACAAAACTAAATACTAACTCAACTTGAATATGACGCTTGATTGGTTAAATGACACTTTCCTGTGACGTCACGACTGACGTCAGTGGTTTAAATTGTATTGTTTTTGTTGCTATTTATAGAAGAAATACTTATAAGTATTAAAAATAATCATGTATTGTGAGATCAATAAACACCACTAAATAATTTGAGACGGTTTCTAGAAATTAGTCAAATAACTTTTACATTAGTTCCCAAGATAGTCTATCAACCTCATCCCACTCGTATACTATTTATTTACTTAAGCGTTGCTTTGTTTGGCCTGTGTGAGGATTTCCCTGGATATGATAAGTCTTTGAATTTGAGATGTTCCTTCATAAATTTGGTATATTTTGGCGTCACGCATGAGTTTCTCGACGGGGTATTCAGAGTTGAATCCGTTTCCACCAAACACTTGCACCGCATCCGAAGCGGCCTTATTGGCTATTTCGGACGCGTAGCATTTGGCTACCGAAGCCATCACAGTGTTCTTTTGACCTGTGCGAGTTGAATGTATGTATTATATAATTTGCTTATGATAATTTTGTAAAAACATGTTTTATCTTTATATGCAAAGTTTCTTTATACAGGTGAGAAACTTGAAAATGACTTTAGGTAATTAATTATTCTTCTGTTTCGGGACAAGTGTAATACTTTTTTTAACTGACTTCCAAAAAGGAGGAGGTTCTAAGTTCGTCTATATGTATTTATTTTTATATATGTATAATGTATATACCATGATCAACCATCCAGGCGGATTTCTGCCAGGCGAGACGAGCGGTTTCCACGCCGATGGCCATGTCCGCCAGCATAAAGGCCACGGCCTGGTGGTGGGCAATGGGCACTCCGAACGTCTTGCGCTCTAGTGAGTACTTGGTCGCTTCGTACAGAGCGCGGTTTGCGAGGCCCGTCGCACCTGCTGCCACCTGTAGGTAATTTACAATACATATGTTATTGAAGTAAAACTTCTTTACACACGCTTGACTTGGGGGGTAAGTGTAAATCGAGCGACGCGAACGTTTGTTGCAATCGTAACCGTTGTTATTGTCTGACAAATTATATATATTATATTCTTTCCTTAAATGATATTCTATAAATATATGATTGTAATATGCCTGATATGCGTCATTTTTAGTATCTCACTTAGCCTTATTATTTAAAACATAAATTCAATTTCATAAAGAGTACTGATAACCTACAGAAGTTTTTAAATCCTAAGTAGTACAGTTTACGTGTGCCATGCAAGTAATAATCATATTTTAATTTTCTCGCAATGATTTCTGAAAATCTTACAAGATGCAAGTCACAGGTTTTATCACGCTTCTTTGTGTTTCCTAACAGGTAACCAACTTGCCACAGATCGTGAGGTCTTGCGATTCGAATCCCGGATCTAGACAAGGATTACTTTTAACTAGGGAATATTCTTTTATATCAAATTACTTAGTCCAGTACTAACAATAAGTGAATGCGCTGGTAATATTAGCACACAATATCTTTGTTTATATATAAAAAATAATATATAAAGAACATACAGGTGGTCGGGTCTTGTCGAAGGCTCCCATAGCGATTTTGAAGCCAGCACCTTCTTCGATTAAAACGTTTTCTTTGGGAATACGAACATCTTCGAAAGTAATGCCTCGGGTATCGGACGCGCGTTGTCCCATGTTCATTTCCTATTTAAATATTTTATGTTAAAATGGCTAGAAAATTTGAAGCATTAGAAATTATTACAACAATATGTACATATATAGAATAAAGCAGATTTGAATTTTAATTAAATTATTTTTTGTTTTTATTAAGTTTTAAATTGGTCTCGAAAGAAATGATAGGTGGCCGGCCTATTATATAAATTATAAGGTATAATTTTTTTATTATTTTTTTATATAAAAACCAACTAAATAAAAACAAACTTATAATAAAACAGAAGTTCTACACTATAATTGTAATTGCTATATATATGCTATAATTTTTGAAGTGAAACTTCTTCAGGCGCGCTATGAAAGAAAAAAAAGAATGATTGGCGTTACAATTTTTGTAACGGAAAAGGTACCTTACGGAAGTCAATAAATAGTGAAATAAAAATTATTTGAACTATTATACGAAATCTAAGAATATTTTATCTAAGAATAAAGGAAATAAAAATAGACATTCATTTTTTTATTTACTTTTAAATAAGCAAGTCATATCAAATGAATATTGTTAAAAATTATTTACTTGAAATACTTTTTTACGTTATAAATATAATTTCTTTTCACAAAAATTGACACCATTTATACAATTAGAATAATAAATTATTGTTTACCTTTTAAAATCGACAAAAAATATTTTTTAATTATTTAAACCAAATAGAATTTTATAAAAAGTACGCAAGTATAAGTAAAATTGATACTTTTTAACTTTTTAATTTTTTTTTATTATTTATCCTGTTATAGACTGGCTCTATTAGAACTTTCCTGATAAGCATTTATATAGGTTCTATCTTATCGGAAAGAAAAAATAGTTCGAGTAAATGTTAATAGATGGCGTTGTATGTATTACAACAACTAATAATTGAATCTATATTCTTGTTAATTGCTAAATTAAAATACATACACAAGAACGTTTTATTCATAAAAAAATGTATACAACCATAAACAAAAAGGCATATATTGGGTACTAATATTAAATTCCAATAATCACAATTTTACTAATAACACAGATCACATAACACTATATTAACTAAAGCATGGTAAATATTGTATGTAAAATTCACCCTGCATTCGAATATTTTTTTTAGCGATATTAACAATTATTAACCGTGATAAACAATACATAAAAACTAAAAGCGCCTTCTGTAAACAAGAATATACACTAAAAACCTATCATCTGTTGCTGATATTTCAATAATCAGTAAAATTACGATTCAAATTTGATTTACAGGTGCATTATTTTATTTCAATTTACTTTTTGAAACAATAATAAACCTTTTTGGGATCGGTTTTTTACACAACACACTTTTAATAACAAATCGATACATATAACGTCATCTATTGATATTTATTTGAACTAATTTATCTTTGTTAGTGACGAGACCGCTGGATGTTAATAATAATTAATATATCAATCATTTGGCAATAAATTTTTACTGCGAATGTAAAGATGGCGGTATTTGCATTTCGTTTGTTCCGGCAATAAGCGGTCAGAGAAAATGATTTTATTTTTGTATTGTGCACATTTTAGAGCACAACACATTATAGAAAATAGCTTAATAAGCCTTTGTGTTAGGGCCATCTACCATCTATTCGGACAAAATAAAGAATACATCAAAGAAGAATCGTCCTATTTCGTTAAATTTATGTGAGCTAAGAATATTACTCTTATTCGCTGTGATGAGCTTTTAATTTTTATTTTGATTTATAATGTAATCGAAATTCAATCGTTTGTGGATGTTTGTTTTGTATTCTTTTATAATACGGCGCTATTTCTTTGTATTTTTTTTACATTTCATTATCTACGTCCACCCATTTCTCTATTATTGTAAAACTAAATAGGGTAATATTTTAAAGTTGGAGAGATGTTTTCTCTTTTTGTATGTTTAAACACTCAAAAAAACACTAAATAACTTTGTATTTTATTTCTGTTTAAATAATTTTATGAGAACTTTAGGAATTATACATAAATATACCTACATTAGCCGCGAGTAAAATCTAGTTATTTATTTAGAAGAGATCATTTACCTTACGCCCAGGTATTACTCCAGGCCATTCCCTCTCCACTATGAAACCAGTGAAAGCTTTGCTTGCCGGGCACTTGGGGTCAGGGTTGGTTCTAGCCAACACGAAGTACCTGAGTCAAATAAAATTCATATTTATAAAACTATACTCCATTTTTGTAGAAGTCGGTTATTTATACGCATACATATATCTATTAAATATAACAAAATATATTCTTCAAATCATCAACAATCACTATTTATTCAAGCATAAAACTTGCATAAGAGTTCCTTGTATAGGCAGCGAAAGGATTATTAGAAAATAATTCATCTCTTGTTGCGATCAAATCTAATAGATATACAAATTGTTGAATTTTATTAATGAAAGGTAATACATCTGTATAAATATTATAAATGTGAAAGTTTGTGAGTATGTATGGATGTTCGTTACTCTTTCACGCCAGAACGGCTGAACGGATCTGCATGAAATTTGGCATAGATATAGATTATAATTTGGAATAACACATTGGCTATTTTACCCCGGAAAAATGTATTGTTCCCGTTGGATAGGTTTGTTTTTGTTTTCCTCTTAGTCTTAAATACATAGTCTGGCCATAAATAAGTGATACAATTAAAAATAAACAAAATATTACATTTGAATTTGGAATCTGGATTTTTATATGATTGTTCATTGTGTTTTCTCATTTTCGCGCCATTCATTGTATAATATTTTGAGATTTTAAAATGGAGTGGGGTGATAAAGAGAACCGAATCGCTGTGATTGTAGGTATGGAGCCAAATACAATTTTTAAAACTCTCCATACGCATGGTATTAGTCAAATATTTGTGTGCCCGGTACATTGATAGGTACAATGAAACCTCCTCAGTTTATCACAGAAAAAGATCTGGCCGTCCACGTAGTGTTCGTACGAAAAAGGCGATCAAAGCAGTAAGGGAAAGAATTCGAAGAAATCCTGTCCGAAAGCAAAAGATTTTATCTCGGGAGATGAACATAGCACCTACAACCATGTCGCGTATTTTAAAAGATGACTTAGGACTTGCAGCCTATAATTCTATTATTATATATATTATTTATTAATAGGTCATTTCTTAACTGATAGGTTTAAAAATAATAGGTTAAAACCAAAACAACTACTTAAGCGTCATAGAAATTTTTTTTTAAAATTGATATTTATTGAAATTTTTTTACAATTGATATTTATGCTAAAAGCTCTAAGGAAGCTTCAAAATTATTCAACAGAGTACAACGTGAGAATTATTCGACTTCAGTGATGGTTTGGTGGGGTGTTAGCTGTGAAGGAGTGACTGAGCCATATTTTTGTGAAAAAGGTATCAAATCATAAGCACAAGTGTATCAAGATACCATTATTGAGAAGGTAGAGAAGCCCCCTAACAACACCATGTTCAATAACCAAGAATGGTCCTTTCAGCAAGACTCGGCGCCGGGTCATAAAGCTCGATCCACGCAATCTTGGTTAGAAACCCACGTTCCGGACTTCATCAGAGCTGACGACTGGCAGTCTAGTCCCGATATTAATCCGCTGGATTATGATTTATGGTCAGTTTTAAAGAATTGCTCTAAATGCCATGATAATTTGGAGTCCCTAAAACAATCTATACGATTGGCAGTGAAGAATTTTCCCATGGAAAGAGTGCGTGCTTCTATTGATAACTGGTCTCAAGGACTGTATTGCAGCCTATGGAGACCATATCGAATAAGCTTTATATATTTTTAATGGTTTTATATTAATGTATTAAACTAACACACTATAATATAAATATAAATAATAACTAATGTTACGTGCAATAGAAAAAATATTTTTTTCTTTGTAACAATATTTATGCCGAGACTATGTATATTTTTAGTAAAGTATCATACCAGTTAGCAACTCCACCATTGGTGATCCACATTTTTTGTCCATTTAGGATCCATTCGTCGCCCTTTTTCTCAGCCCGAGTTTTAACACCGGCTACATCGGACCCTGCTCCGGGCTCGGTGACGCAATACGCCTAGAATTTACCAATCCAATATTAATTGAAATGGTTGTTTTAGCGATTTTAAAAGATAAAGCGAGTGATTCTTAGTCTTAGATTTTCGTATTACATATAAGATATATTGAAATTTTTCAAAATTTACGCACGCAAATATGAAAAAGCTGTTATTGTGGCTTTTCTGTGTCCTATTCGCGAAACAAATTTATATATATATATATATATATATATATATATATATATATATATATTCATTTTGCAATTGACTTAAAATATCTATTAAAAAGAAATGTATACAAATTAAAGGTAGGTAGTACAAGCGATATTTAATCATTAATATACCTATATACTTTCCAATTAACATTCCTTAAATTAAACAATGTTTTTTTTCTGATAACAATGTAAAGGCGCAAGTAAAAACGAGACACATCTCATGATTAAGTAATGCAACGATTAGACTGTAAGTACAGTTTATACTTACAGCTACAATTGGCTCTTCAATCAATCTGCCTAAATATTTTTTTTGCTGCTCTTTATTACCAGCTATGATGACTGGGGTTTGCTGAAATATCGAGGCTCGGATGAGAATACGTCATATTATAAATAATATATGATTGAAAAAACAAACCAAAGCATTTACACAGTGCCTATATTTTTTTATCTAGTCTTATCAAGCGGTTAGTTGAAAGCATTTTGGTATAGTAAACATACATACTCGTGTATTACATTGATATATGTATATTTTATATTGTGTAAAATGTGTTTTGTTACTTACAACCTTTATCATTAAATATATGTTTCGTATAATATAATTGTATTGCAATAAAAGGCAAGTTCAAGTAAATTTGGAAAGAAAAAAATTCCTCATAAATTGTCCTTTGTCCTTCGAGAGGTTCAATTTTATATGACGAAGTATGGATTGTGTCGAAAATTATTGTAACAGTTGCGTAATTTTATGTGTGGTAAGTAGCCATTCCACAACAAGGACTGTATAGGTGTAGGATTTGTAAGTGTAAAAAGAATATAATAAAGAGAAAAGTGAATTAATAATAATAATAACTAGGATATGTATAAGGATGAAGGACTATATATAAAAAAATATTCATCATTTTTTGTCAAATTCAAAAAGTAAGTAGGTAGGTAAATTGGTGCTGAAAAATATATAATTTATATATACATATACCTTTTTTGTGGTATGAAATAATTATAATTATAAGCACGCGGCAAGACTATATCCAGATAAGAAGCAGGTTATTAAAGAACTTATCCACACCAATATACATAAATAAAAAGCGCGTTTGTTATTAAAACACACACTCCACAGTGATTAGAACTCACAAGAAACTCAAAACCACCAAACACTAATAACCAAAAACAAGTTAAGAAAAAAAAGGCTAATTACTCATTTAACACATCGAATACCACTACCATGTTTTATACAAAAAATACAGAGCCTTATCGTTTCGCTGTCTGGCTTAACAATATTATTTTCTCTGCTATAAGAGTTAAAAAAAGCATTAGATTTTATTGATATCGTCTTAGATTTTAGTTTCAACATCGACATATTGTTATTATACCAACTTATTATCACATATATAGTGTTATCACATTCATCTAAACATTTAGCAAGGCAAAACCGCTGGACAGAAATGGAGGTACATTAAAACATTCAATATGATTAAAAAAAAAACAATCAAATTTGACTTAAATAAATTTCTAGTGAGTCACAGGGCCTATCTAAATACTATGCGCCACTCACGCCTAAGCCACTGGCTTCCATTGCGGTCATGATGCCAGTACAGCCGAAGGCCAACTCTTCAGCTACCATACATCCATCAAAGACCCCCATGTCCAATCCACCTGTGAAATGATTATATGTGGCAATAAACACCCATCACAATTAACCGTAGCTGACAAAAAATGATGACATGAAAAAGAAACAATAACCTAGCAAGAAAAAGAGCTTATAAAAGCTTTGTTTGTTAAAAATTTCTGTAGCATTGTAAGCAAGCTTTGGCGGGATTTTTTTTGCTAACGTCTACGGTAGTAATTCTCCTGTGAACACTAGATGAGGATCATTGTTGAAACTTGGAGTTGAAGAAATCTTCTCCCAGAAGAAGTCATTAATTAAAATTTACTTCGTCGAGTGAGATGGCGATATAGATCTAACGTAATATTCGTCTGTGCGTTTCATTTGTACATAGCGAATTTCCCGATACTATATTCACAAGTAAAAGTGATAGATATAATTATAATTGACACAAATATGTTTTAGCTACTTGATAAATACTTAAAGAAATTTTTTTAGTAATTAAAATGTGCAGTCTTATAGTTTGATTTTTAAAATAATTTATAAAATATAGCTTTTGCTCGACATTCCTGAACTTGTCTAAGTATTAATAAGGATAAAACTTAGTTTTTAAATAAGGATCTCAAAATTCAAGAAAGTGACAAGCTTTTCACAGATATTGAGAAAACTTCACATTTGGTACTTCATAACAACATTCAACATATTCTAATTCTCTTTTCATCGTTTTCTACATTTTTGTCTTCCAATCTGTCTTCTATATAATAAAATAGTAACAAAACGAAATCTGTACTTACATAAAATAATTTTTCAAAAACAATTACTGTTATGTAAAAAATACAGACCCTAAAACAATAGTTGTTAAATATTTTGTCTATTTCTCTGTATGTCTGATTGTCTGTACATATATAAATTGGCTTTTCACAAAAAAAGTACTAAACGAATTTTCATTAAAATTTGTGTGGTGGTAACTTGGGTCATCATTTAGGTAAAAATATTTTTTAAAACCGTAATATAACTTTTTGGGATGTATTTAATATATTTTGTTAATTTTATACAAATTTTAATAACAAATTGATACCTGTACTGCCATCTTTTGACATTTATGTAAACTATTTTTTCTTTGTTCGTGATGAGACCCCATGGTAAAACCTAGCATATTTCAAACTCTAACGATAAAAGCCCGAATAATGGCGCTTTTTATAAAAAAAATACATTTACCAGTTAATGTTGGTGAAGCCGAAGATTTATAAGTAAAACCTAAGAATAACAATATACAGGCACATACAAACAGTTATACAAACATAACAAGAATTGTTACCAGAAACACTAAAGAATTGCTAACAAACAGGTTAGTTTACTTGACGTACTTGACCAGACTCATTTGGTGGATATGAAACACATATTGAATGTACGCAAGCATGTTACACATAAATACATTTCGACTAAAACATCACCAAATATGTGTTATATTTTTTATAAAGTATAACAGGTAGATTACTTTCGGATGGATCCTTTGATTACAAATTGTTAAATTCAAAATAAAATAAAATTTTGTGTTGAGGTGTAGGATATATGTAGTATGTTGGGCGGCTCATATATTCAAGATATGTACAGGATGCTATACTTCCATGCTTACTGTACCCACTTTTGATAGACCTAGTAAGAGTTACGTCACGTAAATAATGAAGGTTAGAGAAGAGGTTGAAGGCTGAAGACAAATATGTTCCAATTACTTAAGGCATTGTGCTTCTATATCATAATAAAAGATGATTTGTATAATAATACACTTCGTAAAATACAAACTATGAAACATATTTTTGCGGGACTGGCACAATAATATGTCACTTTAGTATAAATTCCTCCAACCTCCATGACACAAAAAAAAAAACATTTTACCCTTTGCCTGTAATTGCGACATTTAGCATTCGATAATAATGATGGGTTACATTCCACTTTGTACAATTATATTTAACCCAAGAAATTGTAAATTTTGTAAGCATTTTAAATTTAACATGAAGAGATTAAGAACATATTGGCTTTTGTTTAAAAAAACTTAACCGTTTCATTAACTTACTCCTAGGCCTGTGGCGCCCACAGCTGTCCCTATACCGGTGCATCCAAAAGACAATTCTTCAGCGATTACACACTCGTCGAAAACGCCAAAGTTCCCTATGCCCCCTGAAATAAATCTTTTACCATCTCAGGTTGGCAGTAATGGTGAAGTTAATATTTACTTTTAATATACCTATTTTATCGGCGAGTATATACTACTATAATTGGTTATATCGACCAATCGACGGTGCGATTGATGGACAAATTTAAATTCTTATGTATACCAAACTTATATAGTAAACTACTCAAATATAAATTAGTATAAAGTCGCTAGTAAGAGATCAGCAAATCCCACATGCACCAAGATATTATTTGCCTTAATATGCTCACTGCGACTTCGGTGATATACATCGCTGCCATTATCCCAGAACAGCCAAAGGCTACTTCTTCACAGATTAAACTATTCGACAAGACTCCTAAGCCTAAGCCTCCTGCGAAATTATACATTTTTACGATGTTGCTTATCAATGTCATTTATGCGACTACTTACAAATACAGGAAGATAAAGCTAAAGTAACGTAGTTCGCTGTAAAATAATTAAAAAGATAACGTAGTAATTAAAGTTAAAGTACAATTTTTATCTATAAATTAAGCTGGTACTGTCACATGGTCTATAAAGCCATAAAACAACTAACTAAATATAATAAATTTCGTAATATCATATTTTTAACTACATAAAATTCTACGGTGGAAACTAACAGTTTTACTCATTGTGGAAATATGTACTGCACTCGTGTACTCGTGCAGTGGACACAGACCGCAATTCCATAGGCATATATTGTGTAGTTCCAAATTGCTATTCAACTTTTTTCTTGAGAGATTTCCCAAACTCCAGATCCAATATATTCATATATTTTATTGTCATAGTGTGCAATATCATCTACATAATATCAATTTCTTTTTCGTTATAATAGAAGAAAAAACAGGTACCTATAACTACAGAAATATGTATTCATGTGTTTTTACCCACACTTGTAGTCGATAATTGCAGTATCAGCCTATGTTAAAATTGTTAAGGTCAAGACGAATTACAAGTTTTCTCAGTTTAACTATTCTCCTAATCCATACTAGTAATATTATAAAGAGGTAAAGTTTGTGAGTTTGTGACGTCGTAGGGGGTAATCTCTGGGTCTACTGAACCCATTTAGATGAAATTTGGTAAGAAGATAGTTTGAGACCCTGAAAATGACATAGGAAATGTTTTGTCTCGAAAATCATCCCTTAAGGGGGTAAAAATGGGGATGAAAGTTTGTATGGGGAATCAAGTCGCTAATTTGAAAATAAAAATATTTAGTACTCAATCGAGTATTATAGTTAGAATTTATTAGTTACGAGCTTGATTTCTGAGCTATGAATATTTTTTAATATGTTATTCAAATTAAACGACAAATTCAGAATTCGAGCGCTTAAGATATTATTACCACAATGTTCCGGCACGTGTCCGTTCATTAGACCAAGTTCCCAGGCTTTCTTTATGATTGGCCACGGGTATTCCCCGGTTTTGTCATATTGTGCCGCCACAGGAATAATCTCCTCCTTGGTAAACTTGCGGGCCAGATCTTGAAGTGCTTTTTGTTCATCGTTCAGTTCTGTAATTAAGTTTATAAAAATTTAATCAGAAATAAGTGAATTTTAAATAACGGGTAATTATTATTTAAAAAGCTAAAATTTAATCAGAATCAACAATCATATAAATTTTAAATGCTAATTATTATGTAAATTGAAATGGACCTCTATGTAAATTAATTCGCTATATTTTCGCAATGACGTCACGTTGGCTGGCTGTAGGTATAGCGTAAATTTATTTATTTTGGAAAATCTTATTGAAATAGTCATTATCATCGGTATAGAGGTCGAATCTATAACTTTTAGAATTTTTGTCTGTCTGTTTGGAAACGCCTCACGAGAAAACCACTGGACAGATTTTGATGAAATTTGGTATGATGATAGCCGATTATCCGGGTCAACATATAGGATACTTTTTACTGCAGGAAATTATCTCATCTCTGAGAAATCTATACTAAACGTTAAAACGTAACTATGGCCCGAGCGGAACGAGGGTAGTCGCTAGTAGAATCTTTACATAGTATAAAGTGAAGTCGCTTCCGCTGTCTGTTCGCTTAGATCTTTTAAACTACTCAACGGATTTTAATGGAGTTTTCAGCAATAGATAGATTCAAGAGGAAGGTTTTTATGTGTGATACATGCATATTATAATACAGAAAAGCCGAGAAATTCAAAGATTTGTATTTCATACTTATCGTTAAAACGTACCTAGGGACGAATTCGAGCGAAGCGACTTAAGTCGCTAGTTATAATTATAAACATTTGCTTGTGTGTCTCTTTAGTAATTGTAATATGTTTCGATTTACGGCATTTGAAGTGTTTGAGATTCAACAGAAATTACGATTTTTTTATTTCTATCCGATCACATCACAATACATATTATGTACATACAATCCAATAATATTATAAGTTGTATGGATCTTTGTGCAAGCTGTATGTAAGTACCTAATGAGCTACGTATATACCTAACTGATGTCTTAGAGGAGGATAATAAAATTAAATACTGTGAATAAAATAAATAAAAGTAAACAAATAAAAAAACGTATAAATATTACAAATTCTAAAACGAATAGTTATTGTAAAAGAACACTTTATATAAAAAAGAATTTATCAGTATCCGAGATGTGTTATACTCTAACTTATTGATATCGTAAGATAACATATAAGAGGCTTTTGAATAATGGACTTAAGATTAGATCATCAATGATCCTATCGCCATCCACTACTGAACAAATTGGGAAATGCATTCAGGTATATCACCTGCATACATACAGGTTATGTGGGACTCACCAGCAAAGCCAGTACTATACACTAAAACCCGACAGGACCCGTCTTAATGGGGCGTCGCAGGATAGCTTTCGCACTCAACCACGACGCCACGAACGGCAGGTCTGCCGAAGCAGAACACAATCTAACAGTCTACTCTCAGAGAAGTACCAGGAACAACCCGCACGGCACACCGCCCACAGAGGTGGGCTGCCTTCCAGTGCATTTCTTGGCTTCGCGCCCGGCTGGATTGCCAGACGCTCATGTGAACCACCACGACAAGGTGAACGCACTATGGTGGAGGACAGAGACATGACCTGCCAACTTCCTCTTCAGCGAGCTAATTCTGTGCGCGATGTCGGTTACTTTAGTTCTCTGGCGAATGACTTCATTTCGAATTCTGTATTCCAGAGAAACCCCAAGCATCGCGCGTTCCATTGCTCGCTAAGCGACCAAGATTAGATTAGAGATTAAGATTAGATCATTGTTATTTATTAATGAGAAAGTCCATCTTTCGATATATATTTTAATTAGGTATAACTTAATTTCATAAGGAAAATTATAATTTAATTGAAAAGAGTAATCCCATCAGAAATATAACATGTAAAAAAATTGCAAGTATCGCAACGCGCTATAATATAAACCTGTCTATAATTTAAATAGTAAAAGGAAAATATATTGTAAATTTAATTAAAATATTTTATCATTTTCAAACGAAATTTATATTGGACTAAGATCCCACTGCAAGATTGCTACGTTCATTGCGTATTTAATCTAAATCAATTTTTTATATACAGTAATAAAAGGGACAATATGTTTTGACCGGGGTGCCTATTCAAATGTGCCCGCTAGTATGTTTAATTAACTAAATAATAGTTGGCTTTTTGGAATAAAAACGATGCATTTGTTATTACAATGAATTATACTCCATTTCACAGAACTATACGTAGAGATCTTGAAAAATGATAGCTGCCGTTGCGCATTTGGCCGCAACCTCTTCGCAGCCAGGTATAAGCGGGTCATGTTTTAGTATGTTTATGCGTTCATAGAGTACATGCATCATTTATATATCAAATTAAAGCTAATTATTTTCTTTTGTCCCTTTTATTATTGTATATAAAAAATTGATATCGATTAATACGCAATGAACGTAGTAATCTTGCAGTGGGATCTCGATCCAATTTGACATCAACGACGCAAATTAAGGCATGATGAAGTTTGTTTATGTCAAAATATTTATAATATTATGTGCTATTTTATTATTGACTATTATTTTAAAATATGTATAAAAACAACACCATTAAATAAAAATAAAATACGTAAGTGTTCTAGCGTTAATAACTAAGTAAAAGTGGAGGAATTGACTAACAAATTAAAGCCTTATCACTAGGTCCGCCTTCTAAACCCCACCACGTCAAGTAATATATAGCTAGCCACTGCCGTTTGTGATACTATTTGTTACTGCATCCATATTATACGTAATTCTTCTTTACGTGTGTTTGTCACCTCTAAGCGGCTGGACCGCTTGAGATGAAATTTTATGTCTATATTTCAATGAGTTCTTGAATGGTTTGAAAATACAGCCCTATAGCCCAGCGGGTGATCGTGTGAAGTTTGGTAGCGATCTAATGTTTGGACGCACGCGACGCCGCAGGTACTGCTAGTTACGAGTATAAATATATTTGCAAAAGATTAATGTCATAAATTACATTTTTATCTTTATTAAATAGGAAACAACCCTTGGTATTGTTGTTAAATGATAAAAATGTTATATGTTTTTCCCACTTGAAATTTTTTCTTACTTATTTACTTTATATACTTCATTTTTCATTTACCTTAACCTGTAATGTACCTAAAGGATCTTGAACATTAAGCCTTAAAAACCTAGATTACTAAGCATTCGACATCCGATAAGACGAAGAATGGACATTCTTCGATTCATTTAAGTTTTAAGCGAGCGAAGGCGTTCCGCTAGTAATATATATATATATATATATATATATATATATATATATATATATATATATATATATATATATATATATATATAGTCTATCTATTCCACACTAACCGTTAAAACGTACCTAACCGTTAGTCTATACTAATATAATAATGAGGTAAATTTTGTTAGTTTGTGACGTTATAGAGGTAATCTCTGGATCTACTAAACCGATTTAGATGAAATTTGGTAAGCAGATAGTTTAAGATCCTGGAAAGGACATAGTATACTTTTTATCCCTAAAATCATCCCTTAAAGGAAGTGAAAATAGGGATGAAAGTTTGTATGGGGAATCAAGCTAGGGTAGTAGGGACGTAACCGAGCGAGGCGAGGGTGTTTCGATAGTTTTATATAATATAGGTATCATTACGAACTAGTAATCTAGGAAATAACAAAAATTGAACTTTGGAATCGGTTTTCTAAAACAAATATATAATTTTTATTTTAATTGTGTTTCTCAAAGATACTATGAGAAACATGTTTAATCATACGGTCGCGTAACAAAACGTGTAACCGAAAAAAATACATGTCACAAAAACTATTCAACCTGCTTCAAAGTAATTTTTTCATTGATTGCCGTCATTTATTCATTCTATTGTTGAAGTTGCATGATTGATGTTCATTATTTAGCAAATCCATACTAATATCACGGTAATGTAATGCATACAGTATTCCATCTTCATACAAACGGTCGGAAATCGAGTTATACCTACTCGCGTCGCGTTCGGTATATACTCGGTACATAACCGTGCAGGGCTGGCCAATCGTATAATTGGATACGAAAATTTTATAAGATGGTTATGTTATGTAACTTTTATAATTGGATACAAAAATAAACATTTTATTCCTCCCGTAAATTCGCTATTATGTCAAGCAAAAAAGTATCAAGACATCGTATGTTTTAAAAATAAAAACTAAATAATTAAAAATAAAAATTAAAGTATTTTTAATTAAACTTTTTATCCGAATGCGGTTTCTTTATACTATTAAATTTAACAATAAAGCTTTTCTTATGTCTCAGTCGAGGTGCAAATATTTATAATCTCAAATTTATAAGGATCACATACCACCCTTATAAATTTGAGATTTTTTCATTTTTTTCCAACTCGGGCCTGTCCTTGAAATAATTACCTACAGCCGAACGTCACGTACCGCATTACCGTGCAAATATTATGATGATGAAAGCGTTTGTTTGTTTATTTGTCTTTTTTTCACGTCGAAACAGTGATGGATTGGCATGATTTTTTGTGTGGAAAAAGTTGGGAGGATTGGAGAGTAACATAGGCTACTTTATACCGCGGGAGATTATAACATTCCCACGGGAAAACACGTTTTGACATTACCCAAAAAAATACAAAATCATTGAAGACAAAAATGCTTTCACTTGTTACCCAGATCTAAACATAAATACTATATTTGTTAGCATAATTAATAATTATAAATGATCTATAATCTTGGCACCATTTTTTATAAATTTACTTTTAGCTATTCTGACAATTTGTATGGGAATACTATATCAACCTTGAACCTTGGCCTTGTATATCTCAAGCCGATAAATATAGACAATTTTTCATTTTATATTAACTAATTGTACTGCGTTATGTTTATTCTAATCTTAACTGAAGATTAAAGAGTATGATAAATTGTGAATGATTACGATAATGAAGGCCACACCAAGTTTTGCGAGTATTAACTAATAAATAATAATATTATGTAGATATGCGCATCCTATTTAAAGATCCGATCACAAATACGATCCAAGCACAAACGAAAACACATAACATTAGAATGCAATGTTTAAATTTGTTATTATATAATATTTATTATAATGTTATACAATATACAGGATCATTTTTAATTTACTGAAGACCTTTTGGGAATATACTGTTTAAATCGTAATAACAACATCTGTAAGAAACAAATAATAATATTTCTTTTATTTTCATACAAAAATGAAAATATAAACTAACTAGCATCTGGTCTTTAAATGAGTAAGCGTCGCCTCCTGAACCCCTCCACCCCGTCCACTCAACCGGCTATGCGTTTTCTTTTGCTAATGCTAGGATATTTATGGCTGATTTCACCAACGTCACCTAAGTTTAAGGGATCCCCTAACCATGGTTAGGGGGCTGTTAGGGGACAGTTTCTGTTTCACCGACAGTTAGGGGTCACCTAAATGTTAAAATGCCACCTAAATATAGGTATTAGAAATACGGGCTCTGACGATGGTAAAACGAAATTTAATTAAATAGCTTACCAAAACATAATCCAGTAGAAGGTATAGGTTTAGGTGCCGAAGCGACTGCTTTAGTCGTTGACAGCTTGCGGTAAATAGGACGCGAAGCGCGTACAACCTGTATTAAAAACCAAATAGTTGAGTACATAATATGTTTTTTTTAGTTTTGTCTAATATATAATTTGAAAACTATTATCATATTAGCTTTACGAAAGCTGATTAGCAATTTGTGCAAGATTGCGTTGGAAAACAAATTACTTAGGCATCGTACAGAAATTTTATCACATAAGAATAATCTACTATATTATTTATAGTCTTTCAAATTCAAAATATTTTATTGAGCATTAAATTATTATATTTTTTTACTGAACGTCATGAGTCTACTACCATTTCGGAAAGAAGAAGCCACAGACCTGAGAAGAACTGACGAAAGAAACTCAACGCTAATATTAACTCGTTATTTTTATTAAAGTAGAATTATAATTTATAATATTTCTAGTTGAAGTGGCCTGGAGGCGATCATTTTATTCTCAAGGTGTGCCATCTTCTATAAAATCATTTATTGTATAATAGCCTTTAGCACACAAACGTTCTTTAACATATTTTTTTAATTTGGCGATAGAAGCCTTTTGAATATTTTCTGGGATCCTGTTGTACAAGCGTATGTATACATTGTCCATAAAAAGAATTACGGACTCTGTGTAGACGAGTCACAGGCATTACAAGTTTGAGTTTGCTCCTAGTATTACTGTTATTTTTACGAACATACATAAAATTTTCGTACACGTACTGAGAAGCAACAGTCAATATTTTTATTTCTTTAAACTTATCTCTTAATGACACTCTATTACCTAAACTATAAATTGTACGAATAGCTCTTTTCTGCAGGACAAAAATCATATAAATAGCAGCTGCATTTCCCCATAGTAAGATACCATAGAACATAATACTATGAAAATAACTAAAATATACTATGCGAGCTGTATCTACATCAGTACTGAAGTTATTCTATTTATAAAATAAATAAAGATAAATATTGATACTAATATTGATACGGTCTCTATAAGATATTGTTAATTGACTAATTAGGTAACAATTTATGACAAAGTTGTTGGATAGATGTTTCTCTATATATAGGTACTGAATAAATTGACTGATTTAGTTTTACAATCGATCTCAAAATTTTGCGGTAGAAGAACTGCATTGCGAGACTTAAATTTTTTTACATGTTATGTTTTTCATGGGATCTCATTTCTTTATAGATCTCAATCTCATTACTTGCCTTCGTCATGCTACACCGACTTTTACGTATAGTATAGATGTATAGTATAGGTATATTCTATAGTATATGTGTATTTTATTATATAATTACAAAGTTACTTAGGCAGTTTGTTGTAAATCTAGAAAACGTGACTGGAAGCGCACAAAATGGGGGGCATTTAAAATATCCGTATTTAATTTTTTTTATAATATTTTTTTTACAATTATATAATGATGTTAACTATTGTATAAAAAAATTACACATATTTACTATTGTGTTTAAAATTTGAAGTTCGTATCTGCTATAAGTACCTTAGAATTATGATGATCGGTGAGTTAGTGAGGAAATTAAAGAACTTTAGCCTGCAATAGTTCTTAAACTGCAGGTTCAAATTGAAAGTAATTTGGGAATATACCTAGTTATATTATGTTCTCTTAGTCACTGAAAATTCAGGCTTCAAACTTTATCCACAACAAAGCTACAGGGGGTTGAAAATGTCCTGTATGGCTGTTCTTTGTTTAACTTGGTGGGGGCGCTACCGTGCCACGGCGTGACCCGGCGATTATATACGTGTATAATTAACATACATGTTGCTCTATTAAAACATTTATTAATAATACTAATGAAACCATTAATAATAATAATCATCTAAGCACGGCCAACAACTAATCAATTTTGACGTATGTAAAGCTAGAAAGGCAAAGTGAGCAGAATCGCTTAAAACTAAGGGCATAAATTAGTGCTCATTTAGTGCTAATTTAGTGCCAAACACTAAAACTTGATGCTCTTATATTTTGGCAGAAAATTAGAAAACTGCTAGCTTTTAGTTAAGCTAGCAGTGTTACCGCCTAATACGCTAACCGCATAACACGATATTTTAAAAGTCTGATGAATGAGAAAAACATGTGAAATGAGCTAAAAGATTTTTCGATAAATATAGGAGTAGTGAAAGACATAAGTATAGAAGAGGTGACAGTAGCAGTGGTAAGTATGAATGGGTAAGCAGTTGGGTCAAACAGAATATCATTGTGGTGTTTTTATAGGCTGATGAAATGACGTTGCTGATTTAATTTTTTAATAAGTTTTTACAACAAGAGACATATAGTGCACTCTTCTGTGCCGGGCCTATCCATAAAACTTAAATGACATGTTTGGCTCAGTTTGTACCCTACTTGCTGTGCCAACGGTCGCAGATTTGAGTCATGCTGGTGTGTAATGAGCATGAATGTTTCTACTGCAGTCACGGTATTTTATTTATAATATATGTATGTATTTAAAGTTACATATGTAGTGTATCAACGATCTAATATACATAACACAAGCCTGTAGCTTATCATGGAACTAGATGGTGCTATGTGTCAATGTCTCAACTGTCAATGTGTCTTTATTTATTTAATATGCATAAAAGCTAACTAAAAAGATGAAAACAAGTTGACGAAGGAATAAAGTATTATGCAATTGGTGACATACCATCTCGCGACAAGGATGAAACGTATTTTTTTATTTACAGCTTTTTTTATTAGACATTTGAAGTTAAAAAGTATGTAGTTCTATTTTTAATTCATTCGTTTGGTTATTAATTAGTGTTTTGTTTTCACTACATTTGTTTATTTTTCATCAATATGAACACAATAAAAATACGAGTAATTATGAAATACTGGTAGCAATCCTGCACAAACGGCTCGCAATATTAATGATGTGTACGCAGTGCCGAGTGAACACTACAAACGAACGCACGACTCGTTATTGGTCTGAACGCTTCCAACATCGAAATTATCTGTGGCTGAGATAGCAGCAGCTTTCAATGTTAGCATCAAATGAAAAATATTTATAAAAAAAATTTCATAGGTATAACCTATTATTTAGCAAATTCTTATCCCAAATTACCTATAAACATGTAAGTTGTGTTCTTTTAATTTTTTTTGTGATCAGCAAAAATCTTTATTTTGAGACCCCATTCGATTGATTTGGAAGATTTTTTTTACAGACACACAAATCGGCGCCTGATATCCGCCATTTTAATTTTTATTATTTTTAATTTTAAACTATAACGCGAGTATCATAGGCTATATATAACTTATGACACTCGCGTAAATACGACACTAACGACATATGAATCATCAAAATCGGCCCACGCGTTTGCTTTCTAGAGTGCCACAAATGAAAAAACTTACATATGTACATACATACATACATACATAGACTGATAAACACATTACCCTCCTTTGCGTAGCGTTGTCGGGTAAAAAATATGTTTATTTGCATCTCTTACACTAGTATCATGTTGCATTTTATGTTTATTGTAGATGCACTAAAATTGCTTAAAACATGACAACATACAGATTACAATATTATGATCGGTGGGGTGAACAAGAAAGATCAATTGTAGGCAATGTACCCCATAGAGCAGAAGCGAACAAGGATTTAGTATAAAAAACTATTTATAAAAACTTTAAAAAAAATATAAACCGACTTCCAGGCACTAAAATGTAAAAAATAACTAAACGGAGGTTTTCATTTAGAATAGATACCTAATCAGATATTTTCGAAGTCGGTGCCAGCCGACAATATTTTAAGATATAAATATCTAATAGGTAAATATATGCTTACGTATCGAAATTAATTAGATGTGCTTTGTATCGGCTGGCATCAACTTCGAAAATATCTGATTTATATATTATACCACGCCTTTGTTCGTTTCGACGACGTGAATGAACATCGAAGACGTGCTGAACATTATATGGGTCCTCCCATAGGTTAGTATAGCTACGTATGTATCTTTACTTAGTGATAATTAGTATTTGTTGCTTTTAGGGTAGGTGCTCATCTTTTTTTTTTTTCAATTAAAAAAATATGTATAAAAGCTTCTACCTGCCAGCAATATTCATTAAAAAGTGTCCTTTACTTAACAAAAGGCATCCAAAATTTTCAACTTCAGATTTAAAACATCTGTGAGTACTAATTACAAAATTTTTATACTGTACTATATTTTTTTAACTATGGAGTCCATTAAATACTCAATACAGTAACTGGCACAATACTTCAGTCTTATAAAATTTAAATTAAAAATTTAAAAGTAACCCCGACATGTAAATCGCCATTTTGTGGTGGCGGCCATCTTGGATTTGAAATTTATCGTAGTGTGTATTATACTAGTCAACCCTAATCCATTTGATACCCATATTGAGGGAGTTGTGAAAAAATATGTAATCCGCTATTTTGTGGCGGCGGCCATCTTGGACCGATTTTCATCAAACATAGCTAAGAACACTTCCGAATAATTCACCTTTCAAAGAAAAAACAAACACAAAATCGGATCATCTCTTCGTGAGCTACTATGCCACAGACAGGCAGACACACACACACACACACACACACACACACACACACACACACACACACACACACACACACACACACACACACACACACACACACACACACACACACACACACACACACACACACACACACACACACACACACACACACACACACACACACACACACACACACACACACACACACACACACACACACACACACACACACACACACACACACACACACACACACACACACACACACACACACACACACACACACACACACACACACACACACACACACACACACACACACACACACACACACACACACACACACACACACACAACACGTCAAACTTATAACTCCTCGTCGTTTTTGCGTCAGAGGTTAAAAACAGTTGAAAAAAAATAATTTCTGTCCGAATTAATATTTGAAGTTGTTATAATTTGTATTAATGTTTTTATTATCATTTTATTTCCATAACATAATCTGTTCAGATATGATGGAATTGGTCGTATCCATACTTTTTTAGCTGTCCCTTGTAATTCTTATATTGAAATTGTTAGTTTTCAGAATTGATTTCTGAAATATTCTAATAAAGCAACATGTCTTTTTATTATATTTTTCTAATTTTAAATATCACTAAATTGTAAGATGTTCATATATTTTAATGAAAATTTAAACAGAATTTGCTCTGCGATCCAAAGTTTGAGATGACGTTTTTTAGTACTTATTTTAAAGTGTTTGGTTTATTGTTTAATTCTCGTAAACTAAATAGTTATACGAACTCAAACTATGTCAGTATAACGTATGTGGACTATACTATAATATAAATGATTATCCTAAATCTTTTGATCTTCAATGCTCTCAGAATAAAAGTATAAAAAATACCTCTTTTTTATCCGGCGCTAAGTCGCTATGATGGAGACATGTTATTGTACAAGCTTGTGGTATAAAAAAAATGTACAGTGAGTTGTGTTGTTTTAATCAATTAATATAAAATATTGTATCTATTATTAAATGAAATTATAACTTTTTAAAATAATAGTTTTATTTTGTAATAATTCCTGTTTTCATACTATATGCTGATAAAAAATCACTTTCAGTAATTTCAACTTAGAATTAACTATATATTATTAAATACAATTGACCTTATTTATATATACATTCTTAGTTTATTTTAAAACGATTCTAACGATATAAGCTTTATATATAGCTTATATATAAATTTTTTAAGAAATATCGTTATTTTAATGATGCGTACATATTTCGCGCAGGCCCTCGCAAAGTAGCTGACAGATGCGCCATATTCTTGTAAAATGACAGCGACAGTTGAGGGGTTATTAGATTATTAATTACAAGATTCCAACAACTAAAGAGGAATAGAGGTCATGGCACATAGAGTACAAACTTGCAAAAAATTATGTGAAATCCAATGCGAGGAAAATGTGGTAGCTTGGTGCATACATTACTGAAAAAATGGTGTAAAAAATTGGAGAATATCAGATTGAAGATCAGCAGGATTGAAACTGAACATCTGTTCTGTGACTTCACTAAGCACTTTTTCTAAGTGTTTTAAATTAAAAAAACAGTGACAGTGAGGCAAGTAGGAGTGACAGGTATTGAGGATAATTTGTAACCTGTGTATGTCTCTAAAGCTTAAGTGTTAAATTTATAAGATAATTAATACATCCTGTTATGGAGTATGGATTAGGATGTTGATCAACCAAAGAAACAGATAAATAAAAGAATTTAGATTTTTGAAAATGAATGTTAAGTCGTTATGTACCCTACATACTGATGATATAATGATGATATAAAAGTTACTTAGAGTGATTTTAAGAATGAATATATTAAACAAATTTAAAAAAATATATAAATAACACCTGACCACAAAAAAGCTGAAGCTTAACATGTTATTAAGAGTCATAAGCAAGACAGTATTAGTTATGAATGCAGATGGATTTAGAAGTAGAGGAAGACACTGGAAGGTATAGATGCAAGCTGTGAAAGAGAATATGTGTGATAAAGGTGTGTTTGTGTTAAAATAACAGGGAAAGACGGTAATGGATAAAGAAAACATGAAGTGTAGGTTCCACGGGATGGGATAAGTACAAAAAGAACTAGATTATTCATTGGAAATTTAAACAAAAAATATTAATTATCCATAGCCAAAAAGATAGAAGTGTAAAGTGGATTTGTACTGCTTTAGCAAAATATTTTAGTGTTTATAATATTAGTACAAATAGAGTTTTTAAATGAAATATTATGTTACGAATGTATCAAAAGATAATATGTATTTCATAGGTGAAAGCATAAAGTGGACTTTGGACTTGTTCTCAATATAAATATTGTAACACGACTTAAAAAACTGTTAAATCAGATAATAATGCATTTCAATGTTATATATTTGAAATAAATTCAATAAAAGCCTACAAATATTAGAATATCAAAATATAAACGATAATATTCATTTATAAATTGAATGTAACTTACTTGAGTAAGAGGATTCATATCGGTGTTGTTTAATTTTTTCTTGTAAGTAATACAACGTTAGACTTTGAACCGCTACGCATAAATAACAATTAACAGGAAAATTCAAGTTTACTTAACCGAACACAGATGAGCAGCCGTTACAATGAAAAATGTGCGACGTATGTAAAATCTACTCGAAATCTTTCCAATTTATATGTAGTGTACTCTGTACAAAGTTCAAATTATTCCACAGATAAATTATAAATACATAACTAAATAAACAAGTGTAAACGAAACGTAGTGTCAAAATATATCACATTGTAAACATTTTTTGGACCTTCTCTTTCTCTCTCTCTCTGTCAAGTAATTCCGAGTTTATTTTTTATAGATTTAGAAATATTCTATCTATTTAGTTCTAAATAACAACATTTTAGCCTACATACTTGTTATATTAATTAAAAGTATATCTCAATTGAAGAAATACTTGTAACTTTTATAATAAATGTAATGTTTTATTTTTAAAGAAATGTTTTAATATAACATTAAGTATTTTTTATCAATTAATTTAATAGGTATGTATTTCAAATTCAGAGTAATAAATAATTTTTAAAATATTAATATATGTATGTGCTATAATATGTATATAGGCCTTTAAAATGCACAGTTAGGAAATCTGAAGTATTTTAATATTGGTATAACGTGAATGATTTAAATTAAAAAACCTAATTTCATTTTATTTTATTAATGTATGTAATAAAAGGAATACTGGTAATAGAGTTCAATATATACATATATATGTACACTGTAGTGTTTACCTACTTACTTTGTAGTAAAAAGACTTGAATGTGTGCCATAAAATCAATCCAAATTCCAAAAAGGGGGCGTTTTACTCTTCTCAAATGGTCCAAATGAGGATTATTTCATTTATAATTTATACATAAATGAAATGATGAATCGAATGTGTGTGAACTGTGTTACTAATGTTGTCGTTGATAATAAATAATTTTCTCATCAACCTTTGTGAAAGTATTTTATCAGGTCTTAGTTAATTTACATTCAGTAGTAATTACATTCGTCAATCTAACATTTGATTAGTTACAGTGTCAAATTATTCATAGATCTGTGGTCAATCTATTTAAAATAGCGTCTGAGATTATTCTTAATTGCTTATTTGAACAATATATTATGATAAAGATGTAATAAGTAAGTGTAACTGTCGAGATGCGGTGTAACAATGTGTTCTCTTTAGTTAGGTAGAAAGGACGATGTCATTTTAGAAGGTAGGTTGTTCAAACGATTGGTAGTTGAGTAGGTGTTCGATCGGTATGTGGCATGAGCAGGCTGTGTTATGAATGAGGAGGCTCTGTTGGCACGAGCTTCCGAGGAGCGGGAGCGTATCTTCCAAAGATACGAAAGAGGACGTGACAATCTCGTTGGCCAAATAGATCCTTGGGAAGATCCAGAATTTGAAGATTACCATAAAACAGATAGGTATAGTAATTTGTTTTAATCTAGTTTACATTGCGTTCATCTACTTCACAATTCCCAGATATCTTTTGTTTTCACACTAAGTACCCTTATTAAGTGAATGTGAGTAGAAAGTTGTTAATATAAATAAAAAATTTGCATGCATTGGTGACAATACATAGCTTTTCTATTTTTCAAAATGTGTTTGTGTGTAGTACTCTACTAAAATAATAATTGTTGTGTCATGTTTATTTATTGTTATGATTTATGTATTGTATGTATATATCAATAATGAAAAAGAGTAAAAAATTGTTACAGAAGTAAATTATTTAGCTTATGAAAACATATTCTATCGCAAATAAATCTAGCTACATGCTATAAATTATTACATTCTCAATCGAATAAGGCTTTTGCGAAGTTATTTATAAATGTTTACTGTGCTATTATACTAATTAGCAAGCTGGGCTGGCCTGTATTGAATTTTATTAAAATGTAATCTAGATATTTCCTTATATGTACAATCACTTCAGTTATATTGATAATTTTGCAAAATTGATATTTTTAAGGTATTTTTAATATGAATAATAAATAAAACAATTGTTTGTTTCATTGTTTTTCCTTTTATTTTATATCTGCTGCAAAAACATGAAATGTAGACAGTAGGTCTTTTCAAGTACCAAATATTTTAAAAAATAGGTACCTACCATGTTTTAAAAAAATCATTATTGATCTTACTTTTCTTCATTATTAAAATATTAATTGTATTGTAAACTGAAGTTACGTATTTTGATTATACAATGTAAATTATAATGCAAGTCTCTTTTCATTGTAGTATTGTATTAATGATGCTGTGCTTCTTTATGTTGTGTATCTGTGGTTGGTTATTTAGGTATTTTGCTATGCAGAATTTTGATTTTTTAATGAAAATGAATGAAATAAAAAAAGAAATTGTTATTGCCTAAATACATTTTTATACAAGTTATAAATTCAGTTCATGTAATACATATAAATCTTAAGACTGTTTTTTAAATTTAAAATTTGCTATTTTTTACATAAAATAACCTTTTTTATTGAATGAAATTGTTTAATAGATATAGTAAGAAGTGATGTTTATAAATCAGTACAATTTTTATAAAATACTAGCAGTACCTGCGGCTTCGCCTGCGTTCAAGTACTAAACTAAAAATTGTCTCTTTGACACACCAACACCAGCACCATCTACCGGGTCCAATTGTGTTTTCAAACAATCCAGGAACCCATTAAAATATACACAGAAAATTTCATCCAAATCTGTCATGCTCTTTTGGAGGAGTAAGGTGACAAGCACTCATACAGAAGAATTATATATATATTAAGATTAAATGCTTGCAAATACATTATTATATGGTGGACAAGTATACAAATGTTCATGTAATAAACAAATCTTTGTGTAGTAAACAGAAAGTATGTTGAATATTGGAGCTTATGTTATTATTTTTTACATTATATCCAAGTCAACTTATATCTACTGTTACTGGTGGAAGATAACTGAAAATAATCTAAACTTAGATCAACCTCATTTTTTTTTATTTAAACATAGTAATTTATAATATTTCAGATATGGCTTCATACATGATGAACGTCTTACACAGAAGACAGCACCACAGAAAGTCAATGTTGAGGTTGAAAGAGAAAAGAAATGGGTCAAAATGCTTGGATCCTGGGATTCTTCAACAACAAAGGAAAAGTTACATAGAAGAATATATAAAGGCATTCCCAACTCCTTGAGAATAAAAATATGGTGCAAACTATTAAATGTAAATGCCATAAAATCAGAAAACCCTGGGAAATACCAAGAAATGCTAAAATCAGCAAAACATTGGTCCACAGATGTTAGGCAAATAGATTCTGATGTTAACAGACAATTCAGGGAACACCAATTCTATAGAGAGAGATATTCAGAAAAGCAGTGTTCATTGTTTAATGTTTTATGTGCTTATAGCATGTACAACTCTGAAGTGGGCTACTGCCAGGGCATGTCAGGTTTAGCAGGTGTATTGCTCATGTATATGGATGAGGAAGATGCATTTTGGGCACTTACAATCCTTTTATCAGATAAGAAATATGCCATGCATGGATTGTATGTAGAGGGATTTCCAAAGTTAACACGGTTTCTAGAGCATCACGATAAGATACTAACCAAGTTTATGCCCAAGTTGAAACATCATTTCGACAAGTTCGGCCTTGATGCTATACTCTATTCTCTTAAATGGTTCTTTGTTTGTTTCGTGGAACGAGTGCCCTTCAGCTTATGTTTGAGAGTGTGGGATATTTATCTGCTCGATGGAGAGCGTGTTATTACTGCTATGGCGTATACTATTCTTAAACTTCACAAAAAAGCTATTATGAAATTGAATGACATGGATCTTATTGTAAATTTTATTCAGGTATTTATTAATTCTGACGAAATAATACAGTGCAATTTTAAGTGTTTAATATATGACTTAATATACGTTTTTTCAGGTGAAACTTCATAAAGACTTTGGGTTTGAAGATGACGTTGTTATATATCACTTAGAGCGATCTATGGAAGAATTGAAGCGTGCTAAACTTGACTACCCGGGCCCACCTCCTCCTTCAGAATTGCCACAACGAGCTCTTGGAATTTTCGTAGAACCAGATAAGAAATCAAAAATTGGTCAACGAGCTGAAAATTTTTCAGAAACTGAAAAGCAAGCCCGAGCCACAGTAATTTTACGGTAAGATAGTTTTTAAAGAATTTGAGATTGAAGTTAAAGCTGTATAGGTGTTATTAATAAATAATTGTATTTTAAAAGTAAATTTTACTAAAATTTAATAAAATCTGCTTAAAGTTATAAAATTTTTAGATCTTTGCTATGGAATTTGAGACTTGTTAGTAACAAGTATACTATACATAGATATATGAATATTATTTGTGTTATAGTTCTTTAAGATATTTTGTAATCATCAAATACAGATTTAAAAAGAGCCGCTACATGAAAATTTTTATAATATATGTACCTAAAAAAGAAGTGACAAATATACATAACTTTAAACACTTTTAAATACATTGATTAGATTTCCTTAGTGGCTGTTTTTGAAACTACTAAAAACAGCATATGTACTACTTATGTAACAGCAATAGTATAAATACTGCTGCTATCATCAAAGAATTTGTTTAGCACCAATATTATTTTTAACATCTTATTATAAAATTGATCCTTGTATAGACAGTATCAATCACAATGAAACCAAAAACAAAAGGGATACATTTCTTGCATAACCCTTTTTTATTTCTTATCATTTACTAGTTTTTGCCCTCGGCAAATTTTATGTAAACCAGTGAGACCACTACATACAATATACATGCAGTATACTCTCATTCATCTACTTACAAACTTTGACTTGAAAATTTTTGTGAAATTAAGTATAGTACATAATGAGATAGACGTAATATGTTATTTTGGACTTTTTTGACCAACTTTTTCTAGTAAATTATGTTAATGTATCTCTATGTATTTTTTCTCAGAAATGAGACTTTATCCCGCGGTAAAAGGTATCCTATATGTTGACCCGGATAACCAGCTATCACCATACCTCATTTCATCAAAATCCCTCCATTGCTTTTTCTGTGATGCGGTAACAGACAGAAAGACAGACAGCCAGACAGACAAAAATTCTAAAAACTATAGATTCGGCCTCTGTATCGATAATAAATTAATATTTATTTCAATAAGACTTTCCAAAAATGTTTAATGTACAGATTCGGCTTAGTTATAATTTTATTATATGTATAGATTATTATAAATATATATTAGGTATATTATAATCTATTTCAGGCGTGAGAAGGCTGCTCTAGAGCTGTCGGAGTTACGTGTGTCTCAAAGTGACACGGTCTCAGGTAATTTGGAGGCCTCACTTCCCACGTCGCTAACTACTTCCGACGAGAGTCTCGACTCTGATCAATTTACGCATTTATGAACTTGTGCACACACTAAATTAATTATTTAATTTTTTGTTTTAATTTGCATAGCGCTGACATATTACTTCAACCATTCCAATTGGGATCAAAAATGCCTTTGCTTTTCAATTATATGTGGCTAAATTATAATTTGTGGTATATGCGTATTAAATGTCAATAGTATTAAACAGTAATAAACGATAACAAATACTATATCTGAAACAATAATAATCTACACCAAATCAATTTTTGGTTATGGCTGCGAATACTATTGACACATCAGCACAATAGATATTAATGTCTATACGCAGTGCTATATCTATTCCTTCACTGTCACAAACTATAGTAATATTATAGGACCTCTTTGCGTATTCTTTAAGGCACGTGATTTCGACAATCCCAAATTTCCAACTCCGGAAAACATAATTCGGAAAAGGTTAATTAATTTGCCTTACAAAAACTACTTTAACTCGGAACTCGAACCCAAGATCTCATGATCTGCAGTCGTATAATAGCTTATAGCTAGCATAGCACATCTAGTGGATTAAAATGTTAGTGGAAACCGAAAACTAAATTTTGGTATTTGTAAGGAAAGAACAATAGACTAATGGCAAAAGCAATCGTTACTATGCGGCAGCGAAAATATATGTGGCAGAGATTATAGAATAGTATGAATGTAGTAGATCTGTAGTTACCTGATTAAATCTGCAATAGTTTTGATTGCTTAGGTATTGCATGTAAATGTGTGATTGTAAAAATCAGTCAAAACGTGCTCAAGTATACGGATGAGTGACTGAAGAATGGTCAAAAATATTTGATGGAAGAGTGAGTGCAAGCAAGGCATACTATACGCAATTTTTTTTAATTATTTTTTCTCTAGATTCACGCTAGACAGGAATGAAACAAAAAGTGAATAATTGCCATTTTTAATCCCATAAATACGTAAATAATATATTTGTCGGTGATAAGTTGCACTAGAATGAGACCCATCAAAACTCTTCCAGTGCAAACGCACACACATTTCACCCATAAAAAGAAAGATAATAAAGTATTATAACAATTATTTTCCCAGTTTGTATGTGTATCATAAATTATATTGAATATTTTAATTTAAACGCATGTTCTCATATGTATGTACGTCATTATAATTAGAAAAAAATGTACGGTATTTAATGTAGATTATTATATACTACTTATTTTAGTTCACATTTTAAAATACTCCCAAAACTTTCCATAGATATGTAGGTGTGGATAACATCTTAGTTATATTTTTTATTTGATAGAAATGTAATGACCTACAAGTACAAATTATATAAAATCGTTCAACATACTTGAGTATTGCAAGTCATGTGTTTTTTTTAATATTTTAAATAGCCTGCTTTAACTGGATTGCAAAGAAATCGAAAGGGAAAGTGTATATATTTTAATGCCTAAACGACAAAACATACGACGACTTGTATTAATTCCACGTTATGAAATATTTTTTTCATAAGCGAAATGAGTCATATTGGTATTTTATATTTAATATTAATTAATTTATTTTTAAAGTATTATATCTTCACATTTTGCTATAACATTATATTATAAATCATATGTGAGGTTATAAAGTGACTTCTAACCTTAATCCGTTTCTTATCAACGATAGTTAGGAAATAATTATTAGAACAACGGAATCCTCTTTTTTTAAGTTTGTTAAAAAAATCGATGGATTTAGTAACGTTGGAATGTTGGAATATAATATTATCTGATGCCATTATTTATTTAAGGTGTTTCAGACGCTACCTAAGCTTATATTTTTTTAATTTTCTTCTGCCTCTATTGGTCTAGAAAGATTTACATATTATTTACTTGATCTGTATTAAACGTATAATATTAATGTAACATGTTTTAAACACTTGTTAAATACTTTAAATACCTATCATGTAAAGTTTAAATAACTTGGAAAAAATTATCATTTTATAAGTACTTATAACAGTGAAAACAAGTTCTTAAAAGCACGAATTGATTTGGAAATACGAATCATGCTTCTGTACTAAAGATTTGTGTAGCTTAAGTTGAACTTTATGTGACTTTGTACACTATTTATGCTATGAAATAGCTTATTAATATGAGAATGAGCTAAAGGCTATGTCAAGTTTGAAAACATATATAAACATATAAGTTACGCGATTTTGGAAACTTTGGCTAATAATAGTGAACAGACATTAATATTTCTATTCATATTGTTACGGTATTAAATTTACAAAAACGTACGGTAACACGGCACACGCAAGGCAATTCAATAAGATAATCTAAAAGATACCCTAGGTCGGTATACAATCGTATTATTATTGACACATTATTACGTTTACGTTATGAATTTATTTATTTTATTTAGTTTATTATGTATAAAGGTGCATTTTTAATCAGCTTTAAATCTATCAGTGTTTAAATCTTATATATATTATATTATTATCGGAGATAGATTAATATCTTCAAATATTAGTGAAAGTGGTATGCCATTGGTCAAATTTCAATTTCCCCATGCTGTCTGATGTCTGGAATTTAATATTTCTTGAGTGATAGTTTCGTCTCATTGTGTCAGCAGCGGCACTACAAGGAGATAGTTCTTTTCTTATTTTAACCAAGTTAAGCTGACGACGATCTTAAGTACAGTGTTGCTGACACTGATGAATTTATCCAATTTCTTTGATCAGTCACATTAAACAATTGACCAATGTGCTAATTGACCAGTGGCATACCACATATTTAAGTTATTTTAATAAATTTTAAGTGCAAAGCCCAATTTGAAACACTCAAGCCTTTAGCTCATTCTGTTCTGTAAATTTTTATATGCAGTGTTGTATCCACGATAAAGTTTATGGCGTCAAACAAACATACACATTTGATGCCCAATTTGCTTGCCAATTTATTGATTTTTTTATTTCTCGCACAGATTTACTAAATAATCTAGTGTTATCATTTAGTTTTTGTGCACTAGCATGGTCATGGTGGTATGCCGGTGGGTTTATGTTAAGATTAATATCGTGCAGATAATTTGCCTTAACACTCTTTGCTTAAGGTTTAAGGAGTATCTAACACCAATTGACTGTTACTAATCATACAAAATCACCTTTACACGTATCCTTGAATCTTAGCATGGCCACGTTTTTAACCTTTTTGGAAGACTTTTGTATATCACCTTTAACGGAACGTAACTTGTAGTTTAGTTATACGTCGTTTAAAGCACATATTCTTCTATCTCGCTAACAGAGTTCAGTTTTTAACTTGTTTTTTATTCATTATTGCGTTCTCGACACTACTCTGCTCCAACCTGATTCAATGGATATTATTTCGCTTATTGTTATTGCATAAACCCACCCATATCATCCAGTTTTATACCGCGATGTTGCTTTCAAAGACATTGTTCATATTGTTTAATTGTTTAGCTGTAAGAGACACGCGAGCGTGTTACGTGTTTTACCGTTTGAATTATTCAAGTGGGTATAGATGGCGAAATCCGAAATATGAGGTATATTGGAAAATATTAAATGAAAGGTCAAACTCAGAATCTTATTAGAATATGATTCTATGTAAGCGTTATTATAGGATAGTACACAGTAACCCGCGATCTGTTATTGTTTATTCAAACAAACTCTAAAATAAGCCTCGTAGTTGCATTGAGAATATTCCACTATTCCTTATAACATTTCGTATTTCGTCATCACGCCCTTTTGAAAAATTCATTCTGTATATATTAATTTAGAAAATGAAGACACGTCAAAAATAAATTACTGTTCTTTTTAATATGCATTTTATTAAGGAGTCACTGGATTGTGATGTGGCAGATTATAATTGTTTTCTATTTTTAGTTTTGCCGCCCGTTGTGGTATGAAGACACCAAACGTAGTACATATCAAAATACCTAATTTATGGTATGTTGTAGATGTATGGTATATTTTATATAGACATCACATAGATTGCGAGTCACAAGTAGATACACCACTGTCTATGCTTACTTTATATATTATTTTTATTTTTCATTGTACAGTAATCTGTATAAAATAAAACGCAAAGTACGCATAACATTCAAAAATAAGTCTTCAGTTTCTAAATAATAAAAGAATGTCAAGTAAAATAAATTGTGATTTAATCTTTTTTATGTAAACTAAAGCACTGAAACATTTTTACATTCTAAATAATATGTTTTTCTTCCATTAGAAAATGTCTTAGCGGTTCCTCTCCATACTTCCCACGCCTCTATGAATATCCTCCGAGAGAACTCCGTGAGTCCCATTCCTTCCCTCTGGAACGATGAAGCTAGACCTAATTATTTAATAAAAACGGATAAACGTAAAATCATTCGTCGAAGAAATGTTTTGTTATAATGTAAATAAATGATAGAAATAAAATTCATTTGAGTTCTGTCAGGTTACGAGCAGAGATTTTTATTTACATATGCATGTTTTTTTGGCACATTGTTTGCTTGAGATGTGTGTGTGCGCGATCCCTAACCCGAGGTAAGTGTTTTGCATGATTCTTGTTACTTATTCATTCGCTGTTAAATATTCATATAAATTTGTTAGCTTTTATTTGTGATGGGAATATAATCATCATATTATGCTAATGTTAATACGTCGAGCAAAAAAGTGGGGATTTCAATATTTAAGTTATGTAATCTATTAGTGTAACTTTGAACGTATACTAAATCTTTGACGTATTAGCAATGGCAATTGTAGGGAAGTCATTAATTTTGGTGTCTGATATGTGGGTATAAAGCGTCATATGACGTAGTTAAGAAGTGTTGTGCTCAGATCACAGCGGCGTGGCCAGCGGGGTCCGGTGTGAAGACTCGGTGTCCGCTCTAGGGTCTCGTCGGTCGCTCGCAGACACTAGTGTCACGAGTACGGCAGATCTCAGTGTCTTCTCTAGCGGCCGGTCTCACGCGCCAGACAACTCTCTGGACACTCACAGCAACATCAGCGACGATGGCACAGGGTCAGATGGGTGAGATTTTACTACATGCACTCTAGTTTCGCAAACACACTAACCCTTTTTCATTGCCTATAGTGCTAGATTTGCCAATAAATAGCAAGTATACCCCATTCTGAGAGGATGTTTGGTCAAGTATTTGTATTTATATGTATGTGCAGAACGTAGTACAAAACGTCATCTCTGAAATGTGGATAAAAGTTAATGAAATGTTATATTAGCATTTATTAATATTTATTTTTATACTAGTGTAAATCCAGCACTGTATTTACTATGTTTTGTTATGACAGCAACAGATAATCGATTGGCACGTTAAGATTTTTTATGATTTTATGTGCCTATTTGTTCGGAACTGAAGTCTGTATATTTTTTCAGGTATAAGCCTCATTTAATGATACATGTAGGTTTAATTTCAATCAGATTTTTATAAAAAAAATATAGTTCATATGGTGTCTAAAATTTCTAGTAAATAAATCTAAGTAGGTCATATAAAAAAGAAATTAAATTTTTAAAGCGATCTTACTCAGCTTGTACAAATTTTTATACTAATTAAGATATTGGACTTTCTGCCAGCACATAATGCTACATGACATTTAGAAAATTTTGTACTGATTTATTCACAATATTAACATCTGAATAATTTAACAGTTTGTAAATAAAATCACATTATAGGAGTTTGATATTAGAGCGTATTACGTAATCTTTTAATTCTTTTAGTAATGTAATATTTTTAACGTATAAAGCATAAATGACTGCTTTGACTGACTTATACCTTACAATATTACTCCAGGTCCAATATAGTTTGTTTTATATAGATAATAATATTACGTTATTGTACTTGTAACCTTTATTTTTTTTCAAACGAATTAGCCAATCATTTATTACTTCACTTATTTATTTTTGCACAATTTGTTTATGATTCAGTAGTTTACACGTATACTTTCTTGTTTATTGTATGAAATATAACAATATATATTGCTTTTTAAATTATATAATATTATATTTACCCGAATTAAACATGCGGTACTCAAGGTGGGGTCAAAGGGACCGCAGCAAAGCAAACCGGTGGCAGAGTTGGCGGTCACAAACTAAGACCTATACTTAGCCTTTACTACGAGGGTTAAAAAATAAGACTGAATTTAGCCGATGCTGTGGTGAGGGGTAAGGTGGGTCACACTCACTTAGCCCTGCAAATAGTGTTGCCAGGCATATTGTAACGCGATCATTTTTTTTATTTCTTTGCTACGGCTATAAGACATCACTGCGACCATGACTCGTCTATCGTAGATCACATCGCCGCATGTTGAGTTAGAGTTCACCACGGAACCCTGCAGCTGTTACTACAGATTTTGTTTAGAGGTGCACTCCATTGTATTGAAAATTCAAAAATTCTATTCATGTAACGCGATCAAGTGATACTTAAAGTAAAATAAACGGTAGTACGAATTAGTATTAATGTGATTTTAACATGCATTTTTACGAACTTCACAAACAAGGATTTGTTAGTCTTAGCCTGGGACACCTGGCAACATTTATTATTTTAAGCTCATGTCAAGCCGCAGTAACGTTTCTTTTCATACTTACATACCTATTGCTAAAAGTTTGCTTGTTGTTAAAAATTTAGAGTATAATATATAATTTGCCCAAATATTATACATATTATGTTTATGCGCAATTTACTTTAATTTTGCAGCTTTGGTATTCAATATCTAGTCAATAGCAAAATAAAAACTAAAATAAATTTTATCATAGTTTTTATATAATCATTTTATTTAATTTTATATTTTTAATATTAAATGTTTCTACGTTAGGTACCTACCTACTGTTACCTTTACCATTAATACTGTTTGATAAGTTATATAAACTTCTATAAATTTTACTAATATGCATATGACTTATAAAATGCCTACTTAATATGTACCTAACACCAATCAACCTAGGCTTTTTGTTACATAGATTATTATTACAATTACACCGCTTGTATGACATTAAACAATATATACGCAATGTTATTATAATATAATATCTGGTAAGTTTTTAAACTATTTCAAGTCTCTAGCAACCAATTATGTAATAAACATAAGTTATAAAATTTTCATACGTATTTAACGGTAGATAGCTATCTGCATCGGAAATTAGTTGGGCGTATAATGTCTATAGTATTGCTAACTGTGGATAAATATGCATTCTTGGATAGTGCTTTATTACATGAATTAATTATTGGTATTTCAGATCGGGTATTTGCGGTATGAGTATAATACAAAGGGGCACGACGGCACATTCTACCCCTCGGGCGACGCCCCACCCGCCTTCCGTGTCGCCTCAATCTGAAGATGTAGTCCGCATACACGTTACATACAACCCGCTCGCCGCTAGTCCCTCACATTTGCAACCGGTTAGTCCAAACTATAAATCCTACGATAAAGAATATCGTAAACCCGTCTCTCTAGGTTTTTACGCGAGCAATGGCGCTACCAACGTGGCCTCCGATAATAGGATAAGGATACAGGTCTCATCCGATGAACTCTTGACCCCGGTGGTTGACTCAGGCCGCATCATCACGCCATGCTACGTAGAATCGCACTCTGGAATCTATGATATTAAATAACCTCAAATATTTATTTACAGAGCTATTTTGGGGGCGTTTTTTTCAGCTCAATATTTACGTTATTCGTGTAGTGATACAATTTTCGAATTTAGATAGTCTGAGGGAGGGTGTAAATTATTTTTTTGTGTTTTGTATTATTTTATTTTTATTGTGATTTTCTATATTGATGATGCCATATTTTTGTATATTAGCATTCCGTTTTTTACGTAAAAAACAACTGCCAATTTTGGAAATGAATAATTGTCAATAATTATAAGATCTTTTTAATTTATGATGTATAAGATATTGATGACCATTTATTTTTTATATTATTTAAAGCTAATTATTCGAGGGATTAACTTTATCTCATGTCATTGATATATCTTTATCTCATGCCGGCGATGCCAACGAGGTCTAATGGCCTTCTCATTGATAGAAAATGTGATTAAAGAATCTCCGATGAATATGAAATTTCTATTGAAATTTAATTATTACTTTCGTTATGCAACATTTTACTTCAATTTATAGTTTTTTTACCCAATATGTGTAACGTGCATATTGGAATAGGATTTTTTGGTAAATACGGTACACTAATCAAAGAGTCTAGGACTAGCTATTTTACCATTGTGCATTTTAATTAAAAAATCGTAAAAAAACAGAGAAGATAGATACACGCTTTTCGGTGGTTTCGGCTTTTAATGTATGTTATATAGAGTAGGTGATAGCTAGTTCATAGTAAGTATAAGACAATGAATGAAATTGAGAAATAATATTTGCCTACTATACACTTTATTATATACGTATGTAGTGGTTAGTTGTATATTTAATCATTGTTGTCAACAAGTGCCGTCACAATTATTTACTAGTAATTTATGACTTACAGTGAGAATCGCAATAATATCATAATAAAAATTAGAAATAGGCGTATTTTGAATTAATATGTCACCGTTCCTGAGATTAGAATAGTGCTTTTCTCATATGTCGTTTAAAATTTTCAATAAAATTCCATTAAAATACATATATTATATAGATTTAAAAAAATCTTTCCATAAATCTGTCATAGATACAATAACTACGTATTTATAAAATATACTAATGCTGCTAGGAATTATTTTCTGAAGTTATATAAAAATGTAATTAGTCGAGCTATCTTTTCATGAGAGTAAAGGGCAAAACAAAGAAATAAAATAATTCTCTAACAAACAAAAAATTAAAATATTTGAAGATTTATATCTCTAGATAAGCTATGTATTATCTTAATATGATCGTGCTTTCGTGGTACGTTTATGCGTTGCCATTGTAACGCATAGCTGTTGAAAACTAAAAATAAGTATTTTGTTTTATTAAAAAGATACATAATAATGATGCAGATAATGTACTTAAAGCTAAAAAATAATTATTTAGGTATCAGGTATAAATCATCATATCACTCCTCATCAATTTAGAGCATTGATCAGACAAAAGTAAAATCATTTTATAATTTGTTTGGAGTCTGTTAAAGCTTCGGAAAGTAGCTAGCGTGTCACACACTGTTGTTAGATCTAGGAACGCAGAGTGAGTGAGCTCTATCTCAGTATGGACACTTTCATAAGCGATCTAAGTGCAGTAAGGACTAATCTATGGATTTAATTTTTTGAAAATTGTTATATATAAATGCTAGCAGAACCCGCGGCTACGCCCGCGTGCAATCTACAAAAAATCTTTTTGGCTTTATGTTATCGTCCCCCATTTTACTCTCTTAGGGGTTATATTTTAGAAAAGGCTGAAATACGTAACTCATTATTTTTGCCGTACTCAATTCATACGAAATTTCATGCGAATATGTCCACGAAATAAAAAGTTTCATACAAACTTTTACCCCCTATTTCATCCCCTTGGGGGTTGAATTTTAAAAAATCCTTCCTCAGTGCATGCCTTTGTCAAATGAAGAATACGTGTCCGAAATTTCAATTTTCTAGCCTTAAGGGTTTGGCCTGTGCGTTGATACATCAGCCAATCACTTTTGCTTTTTATATATATAGATTTCCTGTATTTCCATAACTTAAGTTAGTCATTTACAGAATGAATCTTTATATTATTCATTATAAAAGTTAATATACTAATTTATGAAATAATTGATTTTAAGAGCGTATTTTGCTTGATATTAATAAGTATTAATTTTTTATCTCAATCACATTAATTAGATAATTATCGTTTCACACAGTAATTTCTTTTATTATATTTTTAATCCATCGTAAAACCAAAGTTATTCCAAATATGTGCTCTCAAGATTTGTTAAATATATTGTGTAACAAAACTATGTAGCAATTGGAAAATCCATTTTATGAACACTAAACGAATTTCAAAAATTACAAAACTTACTGCTGTTAATCGGTTCAGAGTTGATCTATACTACTGTAGTATCTAAAACCTTGTATTCCTCATATATATTTACATTATATCTGCCAGGATTCAAATATATAATATACATATCTGATAAAGAACTGTGTCTTAATGTAAGAAATAAATCGAGAAAAATAAGACATTTCTTTCCTATACCTATATAATTTAATATATGTATGAGAAGTACGAATCTCATGTTATATTTTGTTTCAAATCGTAATTGAGTCATATTTTCTCCGAAAAGATAAACGCATTATGTACGCCTCCGAATACAGAAGAAACTTTTTTCTTGTTTTTTATTTTATTTTTTTGTTCTGTATTCTGAGATGTAGGTATACTAAAGCTATTTCTTATCAATTAAGTTATTAATATTTCAAGTCGAATATCGTTCAAATTCAGTTAGTCCAACGTTAAGGTGCTCACACGATGGAGCTGTTTAAATAAAACCGTGTTCATGTAAAAAGGGTCTTACGGCTTACGATTTATTAAAGGGTTACAGAAAATATATATGGAAAATAATAATTGAAATTGTCAATCTGATGAATTCAGATAAATCAAAATTTTGTTTTGTATAGGTACATATTATGTATCTATACAAAACAAAATTTATTAACTCAAAAATTAATTTACATCATATTAGTGGGGATTTGCACGTATCCCTTATCCTACCTACCACCTGGTTTGCGGGGTTACCGCTTGGCCGTGGGGGGGCCGCGCAGGCTGGGGCCCGACTGGCGAATGCCACCTCGACTGGTCAGGCATGTTCAATGGTCAGTCCGACGGTGATCATTCATATTCTATATAATTTAAGCACGATATTGCTATTCCGTAAAAAATAGCTGTAGGATCCGGGGATAGAAATGAAAGCGTTTGTAAATTGTAACACACGTACTATTTATAAATTAGAGAACACAATGTTTACGCGTATCAACATGTCGCGTGTCATTATGACACAAAACATCTTTTTTTTCTATTATTCATCTTTCATTCCATTCCATTCTTAAAATTAAATCATACGCCCCCTTTTTATTCTTAAAATAACATTTCACGCATACTCATCTCGCAAATCCCACAAATATGTGTATATCTCGGCAGCTAAAACCATAAAATAAGTACCTACCTATGTATATCATACAGTTGTATGAAGCACAATCATGGATTTAGCTGTCGTATTACATAGAAGTTTTTACAGAATAGTGCTCCACATTGTTAGCTCTACAATTTGTCTTTGGGATCCCCAGCACAAACACTTAGATATACATTTCACTGACTGTCAATTTGCGTGAATCAGATGAAAAGGTCCAATTTTCAAGATTCTTTTTATTGCATAAATAATCGAATGAATTAAAAGATCTATAAAAATTTCTACGATATTGCATGGATTAAATTATAGCAATTTGACTGCCCTATTTGGGCATGTAAAGTTCGCACACATATCATGCGTTCCCATTCGTAATCTTCATGTATTAACATCCATTCTGTGTATGTATTTTTATATTAATTATGAACTTTTGCAATGATAAAAAGGCTTAACTTGTTTTATGTAAAAATATATTTTTAGTTTAATTAGACTCCAATAACATATTTAAATATCTCTGTTTGTATTCATTCATGATATTTTAAACAAGTTATTATAATTTTTGTAAAAAAATGATTATTTTTTTACTAACTTATAATGTCATGATTTGAAAAATGAAATTATTATATATATTATTATTAATCTAATTTTAGGATTACAATTACGTTTAAATTATTTCAAGTAAGAATAAAATGCAGATTTCTAGTTTTCCGTCCAACTGTTTGGAAACCATATAATTGAAGAATTTATCGCCAAGGAAAAATTGTATACTTATACAATTTTATATGATATAATAATAATTTTAGTTATTTACATAATATGTAGGGGAAGGTGGGGGGACACCGGATAGTTAAGAAGAAGACACAATAAATAAGTTACTATGTTATTTATTGGGATAATCAACATTATAAATGTTTAAGTATACCTTAGGCATAACTTTGGTATGAAAATGTTTGAGATCAATCTTAATAACTACAAAATAAAACACATTTTTATTAAAAATCATAAATCCGAATTCACCCCATAGCTATGGGTCAAACCGGATAGGTATTTTATATTCTAGGGGTGAATACAGATACTAACAATAAAACTAAATATTCAAATTATTCGCAATTTTTGCATACAAAAAATAATAATTATTGATCAGAACAACCGATGCAACTTTTCTGAGCCCATTTAAGTCAAGCAGTGCATTGGTACCATCCATTTGTGGACTTAGTTTGACTGTACTTTTCGCCACAAACCAAAGACTCCGAATCCTCCTGATAGTTTTTATGCGTCTTTTCACCGATTCGAAAATATCTGATTAGGTATCTATTCTAAATGAAAACGCCCGTTTAGTTATTTTTTACATTTTAGTGCCTGGAAGTCGGTTTTTTTAAATTTGTATTGTGGTACAGAGGTCAATCCAGTCTCGTCCATGTAATAAATTTGCGTGGGATTGAAAGCGTGCTTAGCATAAAAGGTATCTAAAACATTAAAAAATGATGACACTACAGCTCTATTAAATCTTCTTGCAGCTGACGTTGCTTCAGGTGATCTTAATGATAATTCATAATGTTGTTTTAGAAATCCATTAACCTAATTTAAGCCAGCCAGTTCAGTTTCTCTATTAAAAGGATGGTTTAAATTATTTCTTTCAGCTAATAGAAATGCCAAACGTCGCAGATCTGTTTTAGTAAATCCAAATAGTCGAGATTCCCCAGTTTTGATATGGTCGTTCGTCTTTGGATTTTTCACACTTGATCTTCTTTACACGATCTTCTAAGGAACTTTTGGGTACACTTTATGTGTGTAACGCTAAGAGATATCCCATTCTACCTTCTATCACCGAATTTATGGCTAAAAGCATATCTGAATCCGACATTACAACCTATTTGACTTTTTCACAATTATCATCATGTCGTCGCTCGCACTCTGTAAAAAGCAAAAAATAAATAGTAATTAAAGAGAGGAATAAAACAAACACCCACAATACCTACATATAAAATCAATCGGGGTGAAACTGGGTAGTCGAAGTCACCCCGTCCGCTTGTACCCCACAAGTACCATGTTTGAAATTGTAATAACTAACAGGTTATGTTTACACTCACAGCAACAACAAATACCGTTTTAAAAGGTTAAATATGTATTACTTCTTAAAAAATACAACTTTATATGATAGCGCACAGCTAAATTTAATGATAACACTTTAAAAAAAATTAAATATTAGATAACTTACCATTGTTTTTAATTTTCGTTATAAAGACGCACTGAGTAAGCGTTCGCGCGTATTTCTCCACTAGCTAGAATGAAACAGCTGTACGTGGAGTAATGAAACAGGAACTATCTGTTTTCACCCCCTATCCGGTTTCCCCCCTCATTCCCCTACGTACTGGATCTCCAAATTTTTTTTGTTTTATTGGCACTTTATAAAGTTCAATAATATGATGTTTGTTTCAGGGGAAAAATCAAGCTCAATTTATATTTGTTTTTCTTTTGTATCGTTATCTTGTATGTGCTTTTATGAAATTGTGTAGTAGGTATACCCAGGTGTGGTTCTATTGAATATATTGTATCTTTAATCTGTACCTAGATTAAAAAAAAAGTATATATATATATATATATATATATATATATATATATATATATATAATTTGCTGAATTAAAAAATAAAAATATAACGATGTGATGATGATCACTCTGTGTTGTACGAGTATGTTGTTGCATTTTTATCAATGTCTATGACAATAATTTTGTATTAAAGTTATTATCATAGACATATGGAATGGACTGAGCTTTCAAAATTATCTAGGTGTCGAACAGCAGATAGAAACGTGTGAGTGAGATTAAACGTTTAAGCGGCCTTATATCCATCACTCCTATATTGTTAGTATGTATGTGCAGCGAACAGGTAATGGTAACAGCTAATGCTTTCTCTTTTCATACTACTCGATTCGTTATAACTCATAGGCATGCATGTACGGAGTTGACATGTTAGTGATGCTATAATTGCGCAAACGCACAAATGTCCTCAATTATCTGACAAATTTATACAAGACTCCGAAGAAGTTAGAGGAAGAGGGGCGCATAATATTCTGCACTGTAATGATTTCGCCGTCTTAGAGGAGGAATCCTCCCATGGGACTAAAAATGTAATGGTATTCGATATAATATGCTAATAATATATAGCTAGTTCCCATAACTGGAGGTGTTACGTGTGATAAGTAAAAACAACTGCTTTTATTTCTGTCTGTTCAAATGTGTGTACTTACAGTAACAAATAAATATATGTATGTAATTTCGTCTTCTTCTAATCCTTCCTACCAATGTAAGGAGTATTAGATGTATGCGGACAGTTTAAGAATTCTGAATGGGGTATGTATAAGCCCATGGATGGCGTATTTCATTATGAATAATTGTTACAGACCTGCAGATAAGTTATTATCATCTTAAGAGTGTTTTTCAACATAAGTAGTTATTTGACAGGTCATGTTTCAGTAACCGCTAGCCGTCTTTCATCACGTCTTTTTTTTAACGTTGGGAAATGCATTTACGCACGAGGTGTGGGACTCACCGGCAAAGCCAGTACTACCCACTAAAACCCAACAAAGTCTTCCCCCGTCTTAATGGGGCGTCGCAGGATCGCTTACGCATTCAACTACGACACCCCGACGGCAGGTCTGCCGAAGCAGACCACAACAACCACGGGGTTGCTCCAAGGTCCACTCTGCTACCAGAGAAGTACCAGGAGCAACCCGCATGGTTCACCGCCCTCCGAAGAGGGCCGCCTCCCACCGCCCACCGAAGTGGGTCACCTCCCTGTGCGTTTCTTGGCTTCGCGCCCGGCTGTATTACCTGGTACTACTGAGCCCCCCCACCACGACAAGGTGAACGCACGTTAGGGGGGTTTTTCATCATGCCTTATGTTTAGTCCTAAAATAATGATTTCAGATCCGATGTCTAATTAAATTACATTTAAACAATATAGTCCAGTAAAAATACTAGATAATCAATATAAGACGCCCGTAAGATTTGTTATAATAGAAAAATGTTAATTAAGTTGGTAGGTATTAGGTATACATATTTAGAAAAACTGGACGACTAAATTTATGAACATTTATAGAATCTATATTTTTATTGGACTGTATTACGTATGTAACAGTCTGCCAATGAAACTTTTTGAAGTAATTAAAGTGAGTATTGTGCCTATTTCTAATTTTCGTTAGCCTACCTCTTAGAGTACCTACCTATTGGCGGTGAAGCCAAAGAAGTTACTTATTAATTAGCTCGGTTCAATAGGCAATAACTAGTTCGATCAAACTATAAACAGTATAAGAGATTTTGAAGAATTTTTACTTGTTTCGTAGGAATAAAAGAGCAATAAACAAAATCTAATGTTATTCGATTATAGACTGCGTTTTAAAAATCATTTAACTCAAATTGGATGTCAGTAAATAAATTGAATGTTTTTGTAATTTTAAGTAGAAATTGTTCAATGTAAAGGTGTGAATATTTTAAAATAATTAAAGTATATAGTAGAATAATATTGTCGTAGAGCTTGATAACTGTTTAGCTCGTGACTAAAGCTCACATTCTTACTAACATAGTCATTAGTCTTGCTGCGGCCTATTCGATTTGTTTAAGAAACCTCTTGATAAATTGTGTATTTTTCATTCCTAAAGTATATAAATATACAACAAAGTGCAATAATGCAGGTATTATGTGTCATCATCGTGACGCGCCCTGGTAAAGATTGATTAAGGAACAAACGAATTGACGGTAAGGATTTTTACAAATAATGTGGTAGCGAGAAGTTATTGACTTCATTTTAATAAATATTTTACTTTCTTTGATCTAGTCCCATAGTGCAATTCTGTAAGAATTTTAATGGAAAATCCAATATTAGTATTTGTAATATAAAGTTTTGTAACTGTTTGTATTTCTGCACTGACAAAATGTTTATTGCACTTTGATGTAAAACGTTATACTTACCTATTAAAATTCTTTTGTGTTTTTTTTAAGAATTATTTAATTGCACAAATATTAAAAATATGTAAGATTTTCTAATAAGTACCCCATTAGATTATACTCTATTATCGTTAGAGATGCTAGTTATAGAATTTTATTGATATTATGTAATTTAGCTGGAGAAGCGAGATTAGGTGATATTAAAACCGAATGTTATGCCAGCTATTGTTAAAGTACCATATGAATTATTAAAATTAATCTTGAAAATATAACTATTAAAAATATATTTATTCAAATTGAAAATATACTTTGATAGTTTAATGTTGCAATTAATTAATGGAATTAATTGTGTTCTGAAGAAAGCAATCAACAGGTTTACCTTACACCGAACAATAAGATGCAATCGCTCTTCCGATTATTACATTATATTAAAAAATCAAGCTAAATAAACTTATAATATATTTTACATAACATAAAAAAGTTATTTCTGTATTTTAAATAAATACTTTTTATTCGTATAAGAGACATAATGGCCCTTTTTACTCTAAAAAGCGAAGTCGCGGTCTTTGCCTATTTATTGTTTTTCCATGATATTATTTTTACCTATTTATGGAAGTATGTACTAGTTATAGTTGTTTAGGCTATTGTATTTTTTAAATTGTAATAATTTTGTAATTATCTGTGTACCTTTATTGAAGTGAAACTTCTTTGCGCGAATGAGTGAAATTTCAAGGCCGCATCATGACAAATCACTTTGTATCACCCATACGTCACGGGCAGCGCCATGATATTTAGATAGGAAAAATAATTTAAAATCCTAATTTTATTTTAATTTATTCGAAATTAAATTAGTAAAGTACAACTTATAATTTGTGTTTATTTTTCTTAAGTAAATTCATCGAATATTATTCCTAAATCCTTTGAATACCCACATATATCTCACTGTTTACCTCATTCTCTGACATCTACACTTTATTATTAATTTATCATGAAACTAGCGACTCACCCTCGCTTCGCTCGGATTCGTCCATAGGTACGTTTTAACGATTTGGATAGATAGACTAAGTATATATTGTTATAAACGTATATTATTTTTTCTAACTTAAACTTGACGTATTATTGTAGATGGTAGGTCCACCACTATTGAAAGTAATCCGAAGTAGTGATTCCCATACAAAAAAACCAGTTCTGAACTTTTCGATTTTCCAGCTGTTCTTATGGATTTTTCCTATTTTTTTTAATATTTATACCATCCCTGATGTACCTCCAACAAAACAAAAAAGAATTATTTAAATCGGTTCAGTCGTTTTTGAGTTTTAGCGAGACTAACGAACAGCGATTGATTTTTATATATAAGATATAAACAATGAAGTTTCACTTCTTACACGTTTCCATAGAAACTTGATTTTTTTTCTTTATTTTTAAGGCATTTCTTTTAAAGCTATTTTTGTAAGCATAATCATTTAATGAAAAGAAAATATTGATTGTTATGATCTGAGATATTATAAAGATTTGAGTGGTTTGGTAAGTTCAGTGAGCTTTCCTTAACGTGTAGCAATCATAGACACTGTTTAAATAAATTGTAAATTAAATAAGTCTGCATTTTATTTCATTTTCCCTTATTCTATTCTTATATCTAGCTTTCTCTTTTGATACTACAACTTCTTGAATTAAAGTTGGTACTTATAATCTAAGATCCCACAGCTCGGGACGTCCGTCAATTTAGAAAAGCTAAAATTTTGAAGATTAATAGTCTAATATGCAGTTAAGATGGTATTATTCCGAGAGCTGGCGACGAATTTTGGGAAGGTCCTTTTGGCAAATTAAAATTGTGAAAAAATATAATTTCGTCAATTGGCGAGTCTAGTCCCGCGAGTCTGGTATAGCGTTTGCGGTTATTTCGGTACTGCGCAGTATATAGCATTTGCAAAAAAAATAATCCAAACCTTTTTTTGGTAATACCAAACAAATTTGTTTAGCGGTTTACATGAGACACCCAAGTAACTAACAAATTTAAGCAATGTAGCTCTATTAGTCTTCGAGTAAAATGGCTAAATTGAATGGACGAAGGATGAAGGATTTCATAGTCAGATGTCTTAAAATTGTAAATTTAAATTTAGTTGTCCTATAAATGAGTAATTACGTAAACAAGTATCTTTTTTATATTTTCACACTATTATATTCCAAAAGAAAAAGTCTTCCTGGGTAGCTTAAATATGTGGCGGCATAATAGGAATTGCACGCGGGCGTTCAAATAGCTAGCGGCGGGTCCTGGTAGAACTCAAAAAAATTAGTCTACAATTATCGAATAATATTCATAAAAACATATACCCGAATTGAACAGTTAACTATATCCTTTTTTGCAATAAATTCAGCAACGTAGACCCTCTTAAACTTAGTATATGTATGGTAATGTTATGGTACACTCAGTCCGCATACTATTTATACTTAGAAGTACACTACGTTTTTACTCTCAATTACCCATCCGCAAAGAATACTTAATAAGCGTACTTACATCAAAGCGAACAGCGATGGCTGGAAGTTACCATTTCTTTTATATGCCACTTCTTTCAATAAAATAAATAAATCTATTAATATTTACCCACGTACACTAAAAATGTAAAATAAAACTTTCAAATTGGCTTCTAACCTTAAGTTATGATCAGACAGAGAATTTAACAAAATAACACGCACTCAAATGCATACATACATTCACACAACTTTCACACTCTTACACAACCCACACTTTGTGTTAGTTCACTACATATCAATTAGGTAAGTATCTCCTTATTTTAATAAACATAATAATAATGCCTTACATTATTAGTGTCAATTATTCCCTTTTTGCTTTAATTAAAACAATATTTCTTTTTAAATGATTTACTTTTGCTAAAAAGGTTGTTTATATTTATGATTTTATAAATATAATTTTTTATTAGTTTTTGAATGTATGTACATATTCTGTAAATTTGCTAGTGGAGGGTGTTAATAATTGCGACACAGTTTATTAACTTCTGCAATTATTATCGTTCATATCTGTTTTTGTCATATATGTACTAAAATTTCAATAATTAAATATTCTAAGTTTCATATAAATCGCCAGCTGAATTGGCCATCGCCCATCATACTTCATGCAGCATACTTGAAGGTCAATATACTAATTCATGTAGTCTACTGAAGGCGTCTAGACAGGACGTGAGACGCGAATTATGCAATACCGAATGTCATGCTTATTTTTACATGATTCGGTAAACGGCTTTTAAAATTGATGATTCCTTATTAATTGCTATAGGATATAGGTATAACTGTAATTTGTCACGAGATGGCATATAGCGCTTTAACTTCGAAAACGTTAACCATTTAGGATTGGTATTTTTTGACAGTCCTTGTGTGAGGTTTATAAAAGCATTAAAAAATAGCAGGCACTATTGTTTGTACGGAATATTTGAAAAGGGCTTCAGTATTGCCTATTATATATAGTATTGGTATTTAGAGTAAGTGCGGCCTATATAGACTGGTTTTATAATATGGACTATCGGATTTTCTCGAAAAACGTTCTTTGTATCGAGTCTACGGTCAGCGTACACTAAGGAATACCCTTCCTGCGGTTCGCCAGCCGCTTACAGTGAGGCAGCGTGTACGCGCTTATACACGGGAGCCATTTCGTTTTCGTTAACTCGCGTTGTAATTTTTAGGTTAACTGTGTAAGATCATCTCTTCAACAAATATTACTCGAAGTGAAAGTGGATAAGGCCCAAGGGAAAGGTGAGGTATTTTACAATTATTCATCGTAAGTTGTAACATCTTATAGTAATTACAATTTTCTGGACAACAATATTAACCTCGAAATGTATGAGTATTACAATATGGACCACCACCGGTATGTTTTGAATATGGATTAGTGGTCCATATTACAAACAGTCATTTGTGTTTGATTATTATGTTTCAGAACGGCATCTAAACAAAAAAAAATTGTCGATCTTGGGATGAAAATTCAACGGTAGGTGCAATTAAAGCTGTACGAAAATACAAAATGGGCTTTTTGAAAGCATCCAAAATATATGGCGAACCCAAAAGAACGCTTATACGTTTAAAAAAATAGAACATCAATCACTGAGTGACATCTATACATACGAGTACAATAAAATTGTAACTAAGCCGAATCTGTACATTAAATATTTTTTGGAAAATCTTATTGAAACACATTATTATCGATACAGAGGCCGAATCTATAGTTTTTAGAATTTTTGTTTGTCTGTCTGTTACCGCACCACAGAAAAACCACTGGACAGATTTTAATGAAATTTGGTATGATGATAGCTGATTATTCAGGTCAACATATGGGATACTTTTTACCGCGGGAAATTATCTAATTTCTGAGAAAAAATACAAAAAACTCCATTGTAAGAGTATACTAATATGTAAAACCTAAGAATTTGGTTTTTGGTCATCTGAACGCGGGCGGAGCCGCGGGCAATGCTAGTTATATTCTAAAAATGTAAAATATCTGGATTTGGTCGAATACAGGGACGCAGGGACATAGATTTGGTAACATCGATAAAAAGGAAGGAAGAAAATAAGAAAAAAAGAAAAAGAAACAAATTTTTTTTTAAAGAAAGCGCCTAAGAAAATAGGCAACAGCCCAGAACAAAAGAAAGATCTCAAAAGATAAAGAATTATATCCTGAAAGTTCTGATAAGAGTGACTATTGAGCACCGATGAAAGTCCTGATCGTTAGTGAGAAAATGTTCATGGAGAGAAATGGGTCCAATGTGCACCTTATAATCGATCGGCTCATGTATATGATACGGTTGACTTCTATGTGTGCAAATGTACTAATGATTAGTCTAAGCGCTAATAATGATTTAATTTTAGATAATACGACGATTATGTTCACTTTTTGCAAGTTCATAAAAATGACATATTTTAGAAAATGTTAATTATTTTTAAGATGTTGATGTTTTTTAAGAATTTTATTAATCGTTTTTGGTACTAAATAAATATTGAACTTTTTTATAAAAAAGGGCTGATTACACTTTAAAACTCTGAGTTTTATTTGAGAAAATCCTTATGGTAGTCCATATATGCCGCACTTACAATTAAAAACCAGTAGGTATTGGGCACATAATAATATCATTTACAAGACTTTTATATATTAAATATAAATGTATTACATACAAATTTATATCTTAAATATAAATGTAGTTTTGTGAATGGTTATTCACTAGGAGACATTAATTTCAGTTGCATTAAATGAAAATTCAATTTAATGGAAGTGACTTGTATTTATAAAACACATTACAATGATTTTGTTTCTATAAAATAAATTATATTATAATATACGTTACAGGCATAAAATAATTATAACAATACACTGATTTATCATTTAAATGTAACATATACGTATATAGGAACTATATTGGTTTATGTCATTCTATAAAACAAAGTGTTCTGAGGCGTCTATCTGTCCATTCTGCCTACAAAGTACAAGTGAGTGAGAGATTGTGTTATCATAATTAGTTTGATTTTTAAGCATCAGGTTAGAGTTATATACCTAATTTATAATTACTAATGGGAATGAATACATATGTTTGTACCACATACTTAAATAACGTAATTCCAATAAGTTGCATTAAGAAACTTAATTTCGAGTATTTCATTGTTCACTAGTTTGTTGAGTTTCTTCGATGTAGGCACAAAAAGTATTTATATAAATAAATGTATTTTTTAATATCTATAATAGAATAACAATTTTATTTTATTTCGATCCATACGAAACCGGAGTGTATAGCCAATATAAATAAAATAGTAACATTTTACAAAATTTATATACCTATTAAATAATAATTATATAACATTAGCTACCTAAATATGAAGGCACTAATATTTTGGACCCCGTAATACGAGTACACACAGATTGTCATGTAGAAGTTAATGATGTAACGAATGTTCGATTTTTCACATTTGCGGATGCGAATATTCATCTCCAATATTCGCGAATGCGAATGTTGACCTTTAAATGTTAAAGAAACATGTTCAACATTTCGTAGCTGAATCGGTTCAGGTTGAATGAAGGAAGTTATTCACATAAAGTTCATTCGAAAATTTATTGAAGTGAAAACTACTATAGGCAGGTTTGGATGGGGAGTAAATTCATCTAAGTCGCCATCGATATGGTCACGTGACGTGTTAACAATAACACTTAAGAGTGCCGATAGATGTCAAAACCAGATAAAAATAAACAGTTTTAATTTAGAAATTTTAATTAAAGATCAAACAATTACTTTGAATATCCAAAAATAACAACTGTTTGTTAATAATTTTAAGTTTTCACTTCTGTCGGCAGTCCTCATGACTGCTTTTTTTGTGGTTTGAGCTACGATCAACAGTAGTATAATTGTTAATCGAAGGATTTGAGGTTAGATTAGTATTATGGGGACCGTGCGCGAAATGTAGAGGTCAGCACTTTTGTCCTCCTAGTGTTTCATTCCCGTAGATAGTTGGATCAAAACATTCATTTGTAAACACAGAATATTTATAAAAATAGAAAAAATATATATAATATGGATTTCAACTAGTTATCAAAAATATTGTACATAGTCAGAATAATGAGAAAGGTAAAAAAAATTTCAATTCCAACCATGTTTATGGTGTAGTAGAAAAAAGTAATAAAAGTGAAAATGTCTTAACTGCGAAAGTTGTACCACAAACGAGTGTGTCAAATGTTTATGATGTGAAAATTATGGTAAGTGTAAAAAATTTATTTTAAAAATACTTATTGTAATCAAATTAAAAAACATTTTTTTTCTTGACGTTGACATTATTGAAAAATGATCCCAATAAATTTAGGTGTTTGCCACTAGTTGGCATAAAAGTCTAGACACACGGCGCGTATTGCATTTGTCAAATTTAACCGATACCTATTCAAAAGTGACAAAGAGATATAAAAACATCAGTAAGTCACAGTTGTATAATCATTCCATATCCATCCATTCCATACATAATTTCCTTTTTGTGTCAAATAGGTAAATTCGCCAAGCATTCGCATGCTTTCTTCTGAATATGAATGCGAATGGCAAAAAATATGCGAATATTCGTTACATCACTAGTAGAAATCTTATTATTTTAATATATCTGATTTTTATAAGTTAAAAAAATCTATTCTATTTCAAACAGTATGTATACTGACAGTATTGAACATTTTTTGATTACTTAAGTATTAGCAATGTAAGGCCTCTTCTAATATTATTAGATTTTTTTTCCATAATTTAATTTGAATCTATGGTAGAAAATGAGAGTTGAATAGTGTCTCTAGTTTATCGCTAGAATAATATTAAATGCAAAAAGAAAATAATATTTTAATTCTGATAAAGTATAAATACTTCGATATTTGTTCAACTTTTACCACAGCAAATTATACAATGGATCTAAAGTGTTTAGGCCGTCTCGTAAGAGTCGAAGCACATAAGTACAAACATTTCAATTTTTTTATGGTTAATGAAATAAATAAATCATGTAAGTACCTGATTATTAATAAATATTTTTTTATGATTCAGATTGTGAGATTACCTAAGAACACCTTCTCGAGTTAATTATTAGATGTTCAAAAATAATACTATTCTCAAAAAAATATCAAAAGCCACTTATGGTATATGTCGGGCAAGACAATATACCTTCATAATATCTTTTAAATGTAACTTTTGTATTCATTCATTTTTTATCCAAAGTGTTTTATTTTAAATACTATTTAGTAAAAAACACCAATATTTCTTTCTCATCTTTGCTTGTTTACAACATTAAATTAAAGATTGTTATTTCATTGCACATTTGGTGATTTAATTAACACATTTCATTGCCTCAAACACACACATTTAGCAAAATTCTCAAACAATTTTAGCAGGTAATTGTACATCTTATACCACCATTGGGAATGCAATTGAATTTTAAATAAGTACTTCGATTCATACTAAATTCACTTATAATTGTCACGCGCAAAAGCTCTTAATTTAAAAAGTTTTTATTCTGGAAAAATTTTCTTAATAAAAATATTGTAGCACCACTTAAAACAGCGCTGGAGAACTATCTATAAGAGCGTGTTTGCAATTACAAAAATGTTTCAAAGTAATATTAGTTATATTTCGCTAGGCTTGATAACTATCACACATAAATCCCTATTAGCATATAAATAATTACCTAGATTTAATCTTAGTCTTTATTATCAATAGGAATTTTCGTATATTCTTGTATTATACTTATAACAGCATCTTTGGTACCGAAGATTAGCGCGAACAAGCCGAACATCAGAACCAGAATATTCTTCCAAATAAGATATTTGTATGGCCCGAAGCCTATATCCCAAAAAGTAATAACTTCAATGAACGCCGGAGCAATTAGTCCCAGGATAGAAAAGCAGAATGCACCGATGACGCCCATGAAAGGGCCAATGGTGGGCACGGCAACAGCCAGTAAGACACACATGGTGACCATTATGGTACGCATTATGTAGTCGGCCAGCTCAGGCCTTTTTGTGAATTTCTCCTTGATGGAATTCCACATAATTTCAATGCAGACGAAGAATTGAAGCCCGAAAGTGCAGTAGACAGCGATTGCGATGGCAATTTTGACGATTTGCGAAAGCCTGAAAAGAAATAGTTATAATTTATTTACTTATTAGCTATATTTTGTATTACGTGAAATTAAAACTAATAGGGTAAAGGCTACCGTGAAAGAACATACAGAGCTACAGCGCTAAAGAAAAGAAGAAAATTCAATTAAAAAATGTAGCAGTAAGTAGTCTGATCTGTGTTAGGTAGATACATATAATTTATTTATTATACAAACAAGTTAATCTAAAACCAAACGAAAAGTTAAGATTCTAAGTAGGTGCCTAATAATGGATTTATTTATACAAATTGTGGGTGATTTTGTCTTTTTTGAAATAATGCACAAACTTAAAACAGCGCATTATTTTTGTTATATTTGATATACAAATATTTTAAGACTACAAGTGGACACACTAAATCAAAAATTTATATACGTATATAAAACCATTCTCTAATGGTAAATGTTAGGTCAAAGTTAACCTAGTCCTTAATCGTTCATTCACTGGAGCCATTAATCACCCATATGAATTTATAATAAAAATTAATATTTATTGCGTTGCATTGTAATAATTATTTAAATTACCTATACATAAAAATTACACTACTACTACACTACTTTGTTGACTTTATTTACTTTAATTTGTTCAATTAGGTGGTCTTAATTAAGTTTAGAATAGGTACGTATACCTAAGTTCATAAATAGTTTATTTTATGTTAGTAGGGATTTATTTATATAACTAGCGACTCATCCACGCTTCGCTTGGGTTCGTTTCTAGGTGCGTTTTAACGGTTAGTATAGATTTCTCAAAGATGAGTTATTTTCCCGCAGTAAAAAGTATCCTAAATGCTGAACCGGACTTCCTAAAAACCGGATTTTCTAAAAATATTTAAAGTACAAATTCGACGAAGTTACAATTTTATTATGTATAGAATATAGTATATAAATAATATACTTACACTTCCTTGATTTTTGGGTCACCAGGGTGTGGTTCCAGATTGAGTGTAATCGAATCTTCGACGAGGCTACCGTAGCGCAAATATCCGAGGAATCCTAGTAAAATGTAGATAAGAGTCACTCCAGTCATGCCCTTATTGAGTACACCGCAAAAACCGAGCATCGAACGTGGTGTCTTCATCGAGTTTTCCAAA